>JAQPPZ010002502.1:1283571-2567142 GCA_028583015.1 Wollemia nobilis
AGAATCAAGGGTAAAATAAGAAGAAATTTTAGAAGAAGGATAGTTCCAGTCCTCATCCTCTAAAGCAAAATGAATCAACACAAAAATAAGAAATGGGGGAGAGAAGGAAAGATAGATCATAGCCATCCAAGGTAGGATCCTACATATGTGGGGGTCCTCATTATACCAAAAAGTGTCCCCAAAGGTTAGAGTCGAGTCACCAAGCAAAGAAGCAATCACACCAAATATATGCCACTACTAGGAGTTATAACTTGGATGGACAAGCTACATCGATGTTACTAAATGGCAAGTTTATTTATAAAGTTATCTCAAGTTTATAGAGTTTATAAAGATTCCAGTATAGTTCTAGACAGACCTACTCAATGGATCAATGTTTACCTATAGTTGAGATAACTCTACCCAATGGGTCCATTATATGGAATTTATATGTGGCACCCCTCCATGCTTTTGATATTATCCTAGGAATGTATTGGTTTAAGGCTCATGGAGTCTTAATCAAATTTCATGATAGGTGGATGAATTACACCGACAAGGGTAAGAAAATATTAAGAGTTCAAAGTAGGAAAGGTTTTTTTCAACCTTACTTATGTTTAGCTATGTAGTTAAAGAAGGTCTTTAAAAGAGGTGGTATGCTATACGTAGTCAAGATTAATGGAAAGTCGAGAGAAAGGGGATATGAGGAAATGTTTAAGAAACACCCAATATTACATGAATTCAGGGATGTATTTCCAGAAGATCACCTGGGACTATCACCTTGATGGGATTTTGACTTCACTATTGAGTTAATGCCAAGGGCAAAACCTATTATGAGAACACCTTACACAATGATCCTAGTTGAGTTTTAAGAACTAAAGGTGCAACTTTAAGACTTGTTATAAAAGGGTTTGATCATGTGTCACCTTGGGGTGCTTCGATATTGTTTCTGAAAAAGAAAGATGGTTCCTTGAGGTTATGCATTGATTATAGAATTTTGAATAAGGTAACCATTAAGAATAAGTATCCTTTGCCAAGTATTGATGACCTTTTTCACCAGCTAAAGGATGCTACTATATTTTCAAAAATAGATCTGAGATCTGGATATCATCAGTTGACGGTTTAAGAAGAGGATACTCACAAGACAACCTTTAAGACATGATATGGGCACTATAAATTCATGGTATTTCCATTTGGGCTAACAAACACACTAACAACTTTTATGAATTTGATGAACAATATATTTCAAAAGTATCTAGAGTTGTGTCTTGGTATTCTTAGATGATATCTTAATATATTCTTGCACCAAAGAATCACCATCATTTGAGATTAGTGTTAGAGGTGCTGAGAAAAAACCAACTATTTGGAAAAGAAAATTTATTATCTTATATGATATCTTAATATATTCTTGCATAATCTTTGGTCACCTAGTGCTTATTGGATGCAATTTGCAAAAGAAAAATTATTATCAAATGTAGTGTTAAACAATGAGAATAATTAATATTTTCTCCCCTCTCAATGTGAACTCTACACTTGCACAATATTAAGGAGTGTTGGGTATTACCAATCATGCACTTTGAGTACATAAATATTCAAGGGAATGATATTTGTCATGTATTTTGCTTACATTTGTTGTTGATGAGCCCTTATGTTGTAACAAGTGCTCTGCTATCATGCTCCCTATGATGATAGTCATAATAACCTATTGCTATTTATTGTCTTGCATATTGCTTGGTTTAGTGAGGTCAATTACCTCTTGATTTTTCTTTAGTATCTTTTCCTTGTTCATTTTTATAAGTCCTTGCTTATAGTACATGATGTATTTGTGCTTCCTTTGTCTAGTGATATAGTGTATCTCTAATTAAAGTGGTAAAATATTGAGTACCTAATGCAAGGACTCTTGGTCCTTCTCATTGACCTCTTTTGACTGGTTGCTTCCCTTGAAATAAGAACTTGATCTTCATCTTGTGATGGATGAGATTCCTCTCACTTTAGAGGTTAAATTTAGCTAATATTTGATAGGATTTTTTATCCTAAGATTGCTACTTCTTCTACTTTGGTCTTTAGTAGGCCTTTTTTATCCTAAGATTGCTTTTAATAACATGCTAGTCCTTAGTAGGGTTATTTACCTTGAGATCATTTTTAACAGAGAGATCTTTCAAGATTTTCTATGTTGAAGCTTAAGGAAAATCTTAGTGCTCTTTCCTTGCTAAGGTATCGATACCTACTTTGGTTCTATTGTCCATCTGGTTCTCCTACTAATTCTCTAGTGGCTTGGGATGATCAATGCTATTGATATGGTTTTGATATTATTCTAAGTGGCATATTGAAGAGCTAACCAATTTTTGGCTTCAATACTTGTGGTTGTTACCTTATGCAATTGGTCCTTGTCATCAAGTTATTATGACATCTTGAACCAAGTACTTGATTTCTACATCCAATGCATTGGTAGCCTCATTCAAAATAAGTGCATGAGGATCCATCAATAATGCCCTCATAATAGCTAGGAATATAGAAATATGAACTTTGGTGCCATATCAAACTATCAAAAAACTTGAAAATTTTACTTCATTTGGATCGACCACAAAAATTTATTTCCAACGAGTATATATAAGCTTTTACTCGTAACTTGATTAATGCCTCGAATCATGAGAAAACAGTGTGTCATGGGGAAAATAATAAGAGATAATATACTTCCTCTAGGTAATATTCTTTGAAATATTCCGATTCTTCCAAATATCATATGCTTCTTCTCCTTTTCACCTACATCAATAAAGGAAAAGAACAAAAATCCTATAGGCTCTAATAAGCCTTCCCACTATCAATGTGGGATTAACTCAATTAATTTGAATGTTGAAAGCCAGTTCTAAGTGTGATTATATGGTAATGGAATGTTTGGTCACAAAGTGAGACACTTCCTTCTTCATTGTATTGAGAAATTCTCCATAATCTATAGAATATGATCGTATTTCCTTCATGACATCTTTTGCACTTTCCTTCAATTTCATCACTCTTATTATTCTATCTATATTCTTCTACGTCCAATATTCTATCAATTGTATTTTGGATTTTTTTTTATTATTCCATCTTTGTTTGCATTCAAAGGCAACCCAATTATCGACACATCCACCATGTAATCATAGTTGAAAATTTGATCTACAAAGTAAGACCAAACAACATGGGCATACCTATGGTAATGCTCTCATAACCAAATTCCATCCATAATGAGTGATGAAACATCCCATTAAGGGATGTAAAAGCACCCACAACTGGGGACTTCATGACACAAAGTACCTCTAATTTTTAGTGCATTCCATGAATCCCAAAGGAACACGATGCTCATCGTGTATATCATATCAATGTGTAAGGCCCACATAAACATCCTCTTAGTTGCCTATAGTCCTAGTGCTAACTTTACAAATTGTGCTTCATTTAAAATGGATAAACTTTCACAACACACATAGATCAAAGACCATGGACTTTGCTTGTCTATCCAATCTAGACATTTTGGTTCTTCTAACTAGAAACTGATAGTCATTTTCTTCATTAGGTTTGGTTAATCATCTTTGTTGATAATGTGAGAGGGAATGAAGGGGCCGACGGAACATATGGAGGCCCCTTGGGAAAGTAAGGCTTCAATAACCGTGGCTTCCAGATCATGGAATGTGTTAAAGAGAACCCACTTGAGTTGTCGTATTATTTCCATATAAACTAAAGGTTCATAGTTTGATCCTATATGGAGGGACAAAGGAATACAAAAGACTTGAATCATCTAGATCTGTATTTTTAATATTTCAACTTGGATGCAATGGGTACACCCATGTCCTTAAAATGTTGGGCTTTTATGATTCACATTTCTCTATTTCCTTACTGTAGTTAATTATCTTGTCAACTCTTTCATGGTTCTCTTCACTTTACAAAAAATAGGACTACAATCTCAATCACTCATACTCCAATCTCTTGTGAAGTCTTTCAATAATCCTTTATTCTTTTGATCTCTTCAAGTCATACACTCCAAGAAGGAAAGGTCAAACTCTTGCTATTATGCTTAGATCAATGCCCCTACTACGTACTCATTTCAAGATCTTTAGTCCCCCATCAACAAGATTTCCATCACATAAAAATGAGCTTAACCATTATTGTCTAAAAAGAGGAAAACACTTTATTCTATTAGGTCAATGAGATCTCACATGTCCCCTACAAGAGTAGAATATAACTCCCTTAATGGCAATGACCAGGGTGATGCCCATGATGGCCATGATAGCGACATTAAGGCCATTGGCATTTTTCATGCTCTTGGCATTGACATAGATGTTCTTCACGTTAAATAAATTGGAATAGGAAAATGAGGCGTACATAGCTATGAGGGAATCTTACACCAACTCTAATCTATAGAGAGCCATTAGTGTGTCAACATAGGGAGTACCATTGATGGTGTTGTTTTTCAACATCCACCATCACTTTTGTTTGAGAGGAACAAAGAGCCTCCCACCATGGGAAAGAATTTTATTTCCTTCTTTGTTGGATTGGAATAAATCTAAGGGTGATTAGGCATGATAGTTGAGGGTAAGGATATGACCTCGCACAAGCATGGCTACCATGACAACCTAGAACTCATAAAGCTCTCTAACATCCATTTCCACATCAAAGCATATGTAAAATAATATGCCAAACACTATCAATTGAATATTCTTTGAGAGCATCACCATTGCACCCATATTTTTGTAGCTTCTTGCCTGAGATAATCCTTATGATCTTGAAAATTATATATCTTCTTTGGAAAAGTTTCAATACACCTATCTTTGTATCTTCTCTGCTAAACTTCTACCCTCAAGAAGACTAGATAGTCGTAGATAGGATATATCCCACATGCATTAGTGGGTATGATAAGGTAGTGTAATAACACTATATATACCCCCTCAAGGGTCTCTTTGTACATGTTGAGTGTTTTTCTCATATAGCGTTGGTGCACTATAGTGTTACATTGGTGCTATTTTATGCTCATTTGTGTCCCCTTTTGTGTTCTTGAAGAACACAAGCTTATATTGAGAGGGGGGTGAACAGTATAAGATAAAACTTTTTACTTTTATTTCCAAAGTAGTATTATCCAATATCATTAATTACAATAATGAAATAATGGACATATCATCACACACATAAGAGACACAAATTTAAC
Source organism: Wollemia nobilis (assembly GCA_028583015.1). Classification (NCBI taxonomy): domain Eukaryota; kingdom Viridiplantae; phylum Streptophyta; class Pinopsida; order Araucariales; family Araucariaceae; genus Wollemia; species Wollemia nobilis. The sequence continues at coordinate 1,288,721 of JAQPPZ010002502.1, forward strand.
GTGGTTCACCCAATGTGGGCTACGTCCACAGAGAAAATATTTCTTATAAATTTTCTCAAAAAATCTCTTGGGAATCAATTCCCTATTAAAATTTTTATGGGAACCAACCTAAAGGAGACACCAATCCCCTATGCTCAAGTTCATGGACCTCTATCCACAGGAGACCTCAATCCCCTTTGTTCTGGTTTGTGGAGCTCTATCCACAGGAGAACTCAATCCCCTCTACTCTGGTTTGTGGACCTCTATCCATAGGAGACCTCAATCCCCTCTGCTATATTTTGATCCAAACCTTTACACAAGTTTTGCTCAAACCTGGTCGAAGACCTGCTCTCAACTCTGCTCAAATTTGCTTCAAGCCTACACATAAGGCTTGCTCAAATCTACTCATCAAAACCTTCTCAAATATGCTCTAAGACTACACACAAGGCTGGCTCCAATCTACTCACCAAAACCTGCTCAAATATGCTCCAAGCCTACACACAAGGCTTGCTCAAATCTGCTTACCAAACCTGCTCAATATGCTCCAAGCCTACACACAAGGCTTGCTCACCAAAACCTGCTCTCAACTATGCTCAAATTTGCTCCAAGCCTATACACAAGGCTTGCTCAAATATGCTCATCAAAACCTGCTCAAATTTACTCCAATCCTACAAAAGGCTTTCTCAAATCTACTCACAAAGCCTGCTCAATCTGCTCCAAGCCTACACACAAGGCTTTCTCAAATTTGCTCACCAAGCCTGCTCAATCTACTCCAAGCCTACACACAAGGCTTGCTCACCAAAACCTACTCTCAACTCTTCTCAAATCTTCTCCAAGCCTATACACAAGGCTTGCTCAAATATTTTCATCAAAACCTGCTCAAATCTGCTCATAGATCCTACTCAAACCTGCTCACAGATCCTGCTCAAACCTACTCATATCTTGTATACAAACAATGTTCATATATTCCCAAACCTTGCATAATGATGTCATCAAGTGCTTTATCTAATCTTCAATGTGCTTTCTTCAACTAAAGTAGTTTAGATATATTCTACCCATAATTTGTTTAACCTCTTGAGCATATAGAGAATGATATGCACTAACAAATGCTCAATATGTTCTTCACATTTATTAAATTTGTTGCTTTTACATGTCTCACATTTATTACATTCTAAAGGTATCTCTAGTCTAACACTTGATAACTGACCTGTTTATTGCTGAGTTGCACCTTAATTCAAAACTAATCACAATGCACAAGTCTTTCTCATCTACTCACAAAATCAATCATAAATAATGCAATAGTATGTTCTTTTCATCTACTCACAAAGTCAATCATGAAGATACACAAATTTGTTTTCACAAAACTGATCTATAACTCTTGCACTTTAGTTTCCAATATCACTCAAAACCAATGCACAAGTTTGATTTCAAAACTGATCTATAAATTTCATCAATTTGTTTTCAATTTCAAACATAACCAATGCACATCCTTGATCTCAAACCCTTGCACATATATTCCCAATTTCATTCAAGCAATTGCACAATCAATCAATCCTTATACCTCCAACCTCATGACAACAAAATATTTCCTTCAAACAAAACAACTTTGAGAAAGAATTAAATCACCATACCTCTAAGTCTACCTTGATGATGATGAGCTTCTCAACCCTGTCTTGGAAAAATAATTTCCTTTTTGATCCTTCAAAAAATTGGTTAGTAATTTTCTATTTCTTGCATAGATAGGAAATCATCCAAAAAAAACCTTCCCAAAAATGTGCACAATAAAGCTTTAAAAATAATACCTTATATCTCCTTTTAAAATGTGTAAGATTACAACTTTCAAATAATCCACAATACACCTTATATCCCCTTTTCTAACATGCAATAATCACACTTTTCAAATAATACCAAAACCACCTTGTATCTAATTTTCACATGCCAAAAAACTACACTTTCAACTAGTCCTAAATACACCTTATAACTCATTTTCTTAGATAAAATAAAAATAAAAATTTCCCTTTGTTTAATCAACAACTAACCAACGACTATCTCCTTCTCTCACAAAATTTTATCCTTATTTTAATCAACATAAGGCCAGCGAACTATATCCTTTCATAAAAAATTTAAATCAAAATTTTGGCACCCATACCTCAAACAACAAGCCCCGCAAGCACAAGGAGAATCAAAACCGTGACCTCTGCCAATGCAATGCCCAAGCCAAGGCTTGGTAACCATCTAGGCTACCCTAGCGGGTAGTAACCTCAATGTAACACGAAATATTTGAAGCACTCCTTTGTCCAAAATATTTTTCACTTTGCAAAGCAAAACAAAACCTGCCCAAATTTGACCCTGCGACCTTCCTGCCCCTAGTGCCTTAGCGCTAGTTCAACGATAAACTGGGCTAGCCACCTGGTTGAAACAAAATATGCAACACTACCGATTTTTCTCCTTCGTCATGCTCTATAAGGCAATAAAATACGTCAAAATTGGTGCCAATGAGTTTTGAACCTCACACCTTCTTCCTCGTAGTGACTTGGAACAAGTCAAACCACCTCTTGGAGTACCCTTGCAAATGATGTCAATGGGATAAAATTCTCCTCCTTATTATTGTCATTCGCACTCACCACAATAAACGATCTTCGAATGCACTCTCATCCACATTAGACAAACCAATGTTTAGTGCATTATTTATATGCATATTGCCTCCTTTCACAATGACATCGGTGCTCATATTTTATTTTTTGATTTTTGAATTTCTAATAAATTTTGGTGCTCTTTCTTTTTAAGTCATTTTGATTATAATATTTCGAAAAGATTTAAATATTATAAACTTTAAACCTTTGGCCCTTGGAAATGAATCTTTGTCTTTAAACCTTTGCCTCTTCTTGTGGTCTTTAAATCTTTATCAAGCAATTATAATAAAACCTTTTAAACCTTGTCCTTCTTCATAATATTTAAATTTGACATTCAAATATTATTAATCCTTCTCTTAGAAAAATACTTTGGAGATATACCTTACTTTTAAATTTTATCCATTGCTTGCTATTCATCAAAACCATAGGGAATATTTTTGCCTTGACTACCATGCACTAACATAAATGACAACTCAATATTTCCAACGGTTCTTTTGGTATTTTTGCAACAATTGTGCATGATTTATGTTGTTTTTGAGGATACTCATGATTTTTTGGAGGAAGAAATATCCCAAGTGGTATCAGAGCTGAGTTTTGAAGGGGCAAAGCAGGTACAATTTTTTTCCCTTCTCCTCTATACATATTTGAGTTTGTTTCAAAAAATTAGTTGAGCTCTGTCATTTTTATTTTCAATTTTTTTTCAATCAAGTGGCATCGTTATTCTAGGGCATTTTGAGCACTCAAAATTTTGTTTTTTTTGCCTTTGTATTTGTCTTTATTGAGGATTTTATAGTCTTCACCCAACATATGCTTTAACCTCACTCTTGTGGATCTTGGTGATCAAAAAGTGGTGAACCTATCCTTTCTATTCTCTAGGGTTTTATAGTCTTCACCTACCGTACACTCTCACCTTGCCCTTATGGATCTTGGTGATAAAAAAGTGGTGATCCTATCCTTTCTATCCTTCCACTTTGCAGGTCCATTACATCTGGTGTCAATTATTAGCTCGACACTCTGTTAATACCCAAAAGCCAAATGCACACCTCAGATTGAGTTGGACCCTAAAAACACAACAAAAAAAATGGTAAATTTTAGTTTGAAAGGGGTATCTCTTCCCTCAACACAGATAAAATTGTCCTTGATAGCCTCCTGCCCAATTTTGCATTGTATTACCTAAAATTACCAATTTTTTATTTTTCTTGTTAAGGCCACAACTTCCCCACGGTCACTCACTCTCGCCTAAAATTTTGGGAATAGAAGCAACTCATTATTTTTTCCCAAAGACCCTCTCTAGCCCCATTATGCATTTTTCATCACAGCTACAAACTTTACCCCAACATCGAATTGTACCAAACCAAGATATCACAAACAGTCAAAGAATTTAATATATCTCCTCACTATGCACTCAAATCGACCAGACAAAACCCTGGTCATAGACTTAAAATATTGTTTCGAATATTTTGCCATTAAGAAAAACAAATCAGAAAAAAATATTTGGGAATATTTTAGTTTTAGCTATCAGTTTGAGGAAAACAACACATAGACACCCCACCTGCTCAATTGTAATGTTGGGGACAATTGGCTATAGACACCCCAAGCATAATATCCATTTACCTCCTCCCCTTCTCCAAGTTAATCCCAACTTCTTAAGCACCCTTTCTATCTCTCTAATCCCACTTCCTATTATCCCTTTCGTCTATACCTATCCTGCTTCTCCCTATCCCTTCTCTCTAGTTCATCGTCATGGCCCCCACTCCAGTTTTTGATTGGGTTTTTGCCCTTGAGACCCAATTCCCTTCAGTGCAAGAAGCCATAAACAAACTTGCTGATGAGATGGCTAACCTATCACGCTCCCTTTCTCAGAGGATGGACAATTTTGATAACCAACTAGCCACCATGTCATCTACCACAACTTCCTTAGGAAGTTCCCCACCTCTGTCACACCCACCTCCACCTCCTCATCAACCACTCCACCAAAAGATTCAAGTCCCTACTTTTGATCCTGACCTCGATCGGTCCTCCACTCATAGTTGGGTGGAATACCTCGAGTCATATTTCAGTCTCAACCCCATGTCAATTGTTGACCAACTCACATTTGCATCCATACACCTTGTAAGAAAAGCTCATCACTGGTACCGTTGGTGGCAGTGTGAGTGCCCTAATAACCAAACTTGGGCCTCCTTTTGCAACTATTTTTTTGACCAATATGAAGACACCTGGGCCTAATCGTTCTTCAGTCAACTTACTCGCCTCAAGCAACTAGCATTCGTCGAATCATACACAAATGAGTTCCAAGCTCTATAGAACAAAATCACTCAGTTGTTATAATGATAATCCATTATCAAAATTTATGTTTAAGGACTACCTTTGACTCAAGACAACACCCATCAACATTCTTTGAGAAGCTATTTCTATGGCAACATTTGTTGAAGCAGAGTTTACCATTGAGCGCCTCATGTTCACTAAAAGGGGCTCATCCAGTTTTCCCTACCTTAACCTGTTGATCCATTGCAACAATGATCCAATGATCCATAATATCCTCCAATAGTAGAACCAATAGACTTCATTCACATTCATGGAACAGAAGTCACTCGATGACAAGAAGATGGCCTATGCATTTGATGCTCAAAGAAATGGACCCAAGATCATTCATAATTTTTCCATGCTTGCCATGCCATCTTCACCATAGACCCCAAAATTTCACCTAATGACAAACCTGACCTCGATGATGAACCGCTACATGAACCAACTCTCGATCAACCTGTTGCACCCCAACCTGATGTCTCCCTTGTTGTCGTCTCCTCCACTTTGTGTCCTGAACCACTTAGAGTTAAAGGCACCCTTAGGAAAACCCCCATTACCATCCTCATTGATGGAGGTGCCTCCCTTAACTTTATTGACATTGCTCTTGCTCACCAATTAGACTTGTTCATCGTCCCTAAAACTGGGTTCCCTTGTTCCCTCCTAGGCTACCATACTCTCCATTGCATTGGGATAATCAAGAACCTATGTATCCAAATAGGTACATACACATTGGTATCTGACTTCTATGCCTTGTCCATTGGTGGTTTTGATACTATCCTAGGAGTCCAGTGGCTACAGACTTTGGGAACTTATAGCACCAACAATTCCCCTACCCACCCCTTCATTCTCTTCAAAGACAACCTTGGCCAATCCCATAAACTGCATGGCATCACCCCACCCCCTAATAGACTAATCTCCCCAAACCAAATGCAAAAACAATTGAACTCCAACATCGGGTTTATCGTTCGCATCAACAACATTAAAGCCCAACCCACCACCCACCCTGACATCCAACAACTCCTCTCTTGATACCAACTAGTCTTTGCTCCCGTTCCCCTGTGCCCACCACCCCCTCATGACCTCGAGCACACTATTGACCTCCAACACCCACATGACCCTGTTAGTCTCCATCCATACCACCACACTTATTTTCAAAAAAATGAAATAGAGAAACTAACATCTGAACTCCTTGACATGGGTATTATCCAACCCAGTAAAAGCCCCTATGCTGCCCCTATTGTCTTGGTTAGAAATAAAGATGGATCCTTCCATCTCTATGTTGATTATTGATAGTTAAATAAACTTATGATCAAAAATAAATTTCCCACCCCACGAATTGATGATATGTTGGACGAGATTCATGGTGCCTCGATCTTCTCCAAGCTTGACCTACAATCTGGTTATTACCAAATCCCCATTGCTCTAGCAGATTGCCACAAAATAGCCTTTTACACCCACCATGATCATTTTGAATTTTGTGTCATGCCTTTTGGTCTCTGCAATGCCCCAACCACTTTCCAAGCCCTTATGAACAAAATATTTGCTCCATATCTTCGTAAGTTTATCATTGTTTTCTTTGATGACATACTTATTTATAGCATCAATCTCACTAGCCACCTAACTCACCTCGAGATCATCTTGCGAGTCCTATCCAAGAACAACTCTACGCTAAATTCTCTAAATGTGAATTTGGTAAATCCCAACTCTAGTACTTGGGCCACATTATCTCAGCCGATGGAGTTTGTGTTGATCCTGACAAAATTTATGCCATTGTTTCGTGGCCCCAACCAAAAACCCTCACTCAGCTTTGCACCTTCCTCGGCCTTACCAAGTTTTACTATCACTTTATCAAAAGTTATGCCTCCATAATGACACCACTAACCAACCTCCTTCGCTCTGACTCACTCCAATGGTCAGCCATAGCCGAGGCCACTTTCCACAACCTTAAAGAACTCATGACTTCCACTCTAGTTTTGGCCACCCCTGACTTCTCCAAACCTTTTCAACTTGAATGTGATGCCTTTGGGGTAGGCCTTGGAGTGGTTCTCATGTAGGACTTCCACCCCATTGCCTTCGAGAGTCACAAACTTAAAGACCATGAGTGTTGCCTCTCTACTTACCAAAAAGAAATGAAAGCTATCCTTCATGCCCTTGATAAATGGTGACAATATCTCCTTGGTTCCAAGTTCACCATCTTGACCAACCACCATAGCCTTCGTCTACTACTCGATCAACCGACCCTATCAGAGGAACAGGCAAAATGGGTTGACCACCTCCAAATATTTGACTTCATGATCACTTACAAAAAGGGATGGGACAATGTGGTTGTTGATGCTCTATCCTACCTACCTGATGCACCTACCCTCCAAGCCATCTCTCAACCCCAACCCACTTGGCTCATAGAGCTAGCAACTGCCAATGAGTCTCAACCAGACTTTGGCCTATGGACCTCAAAAATTCACTCTCAACCAGGTTGGTCCTTGCACAATGATCACCTTCTTTATAAAAATTGTATCTTTGTCCACCCTTCATCCTCATTTATTCCTCACATCTTGCTTGAGTATCACTCCACTCCCCTCGAGGGCCACTCTGGGTTTGACAAAATGTACCATTACATTCACTCAAATTTCTACTAGCCCAAGATGAAAACTCAAATCCTCTCCTTTGTTTTTGAATGCGACACATGCCAATGTAATAAAGCTGAGACTATCGCCCAACTCGACCTTCTTCAACCTCTTCACATCCCTTAGGGTAAATGGTAAGACATTGCCATGGACTTCATCACAGGGCTCCCCACCTCTACCAACTTTGACTCCATCCTAGTTGTTATTGATAGACTCACCAAATATACCCACTTCCTCCCCGTCCATACTTCCTATACAACCCCATGCTTGGCCGACCTATACATCCAATCCATATTCCAACTTCATGGTTTTCCATCCACCATAGTCTATGATCGTGATCCCAAATTCACTAGTAAATTTTGGCAAGAATTTTTTTGTGCCTTGGGTACCTCATTTAACATGAGCACTACTTACCATCCACAAACTGATGACCAATCTAAAGTCCTCAATAAAACCTTAGAAACATATTTATGTTGCTTCACATCTAACCACCAATCCAAATGGACCTCCTGGTTATCCCTAGCTGAATATTGGTACAATTCCTCTCACCACTTTGCTATTGGAATGTCCCCCTTCATGGCCTTATATGACTATCCCCCCTTCACACCACACCCTTGCCACCAACCTTCGTATGACCAGTGTCCAACAAAAACTACAAGACATGGATCATATTCTCAACACCCTCAAACAAAACCTCTCAATCACCCGTAATCGCATGAAACAACTCGTTGATCAACACCATTTTGATCGCTCCTTTGCTATAGGTGATCTAGTCTTCCTTCACCTACAACCATACAAACAACACTCCCTCAAGCATCTTAGGCAACACAAGCTTAGTCCCCGCTACTATGGTCCTTATAAAGTCCTTCAGTGCATTGGAGAGGTGGCCTACACCCTCGACCTTCCCCCTGAATCCCAAATTCATAATGTCTTCCATGTCTCCTACCTCAAAAAACATATTGGACCAAATACCACCCCCCAAATTGTGCTCCCTATCCTCGATGATGAACAAATCCTCTTTGTCCCACCTGATTGTATCTTGGCCAACCAAAATCATCGCCTACGCAACCAAACCATCTCTGAGTACCTTGTGCAATGGCTTGACAGTGAACCAAAGGAAGCAACTTGGGAATCTATGGATTTTATGCGCCAGCATCCCCACCTTCTTGGCTTCGAGGACTCAACATCTTAGGGAGGGGGACATGCTACACTTCTACCCTCAAGAAGACTAGATAGTCATAGATAGGATATATCCCACATGCATCAGTGGGTAGGATAAGGTGGTGTAATAACACTATATATACCCCCTCGAGGGTCTCTTTGGACATGTTGAGTGTTTTGCTAATATAGCTTTGGTGCACTACGGTGCTGCATTGGTGCTCTTCTATGCTCATTTGTGTCCCCTTTGGTGTTCTTTTAATATTTTTGCAACAATTGTGTATGATTTGTGTTGTTTTTGAGGATACTCACGATATTCTGGAGGAAGAACTATCCCATTCTCCAATATTAAATACACTTACTTGATCCTTTAAAACATTTTTTACTAAATATATAATATGCCTACACTGCAACAATGTTTGGTTAAAGTTCATGGTCATCCATTCTTAGTCGTCCACGAGGTTTTTTGCCTTAACCACATGAATAAGCTTCAAATGTGCTATATTTTGCAAATTGTTGAAAATACGAATCACCTAGGAAATGCCTTAACATTGGATATGACCTACTTTTGGTTAACAATAAAACTATTATTTTGTACCAATGTACGCCTTATGAGTGATTAGTTTTAAATATTTTTGAAACAATACAAAGGATGTGGTACCTCATGCTAGTTGAAAAACTTGTTGAGGATGAATTTGCTTCCTTGATGGTTTTTGTAGTTGTTTTGTAGCATTAGTGCCTTCCTTTACTTACCGATGACTAGATCGAATGCTTGATCATCTTCAATTTATGCTTGCAAAATTGTATGGCATAAAGACTTGCCCTTAGTATCAACATCAGTGATATATTATTATCACTCAACGAAATTGAAACCCACAACATCGAGGTTGTGGTTGTGCCCATGAATTTGTAGGGACATGGAATGCTCCTCGTAAGTTTTGCTAAGAGTCTGCAACCTCTCTCAAGGAGCCATTAATGGTGATCAATTTGAATACTTTGTTGGGTAGAAGCAAATCCATAAAGCTTTCCACATAATTAGGTAGAAGGATAACTTCACCAACCCATGGCTCTACCCTAACCCACTTTGATACCATTGTTGATCCTTAATACTTGGATGCTTACATTACTAGATTAGGTTGTAATATAAACCACTTTGCCTTGCACAATATAACATAAGCATCTTCCATGTGAGGAAGGTAGTTTCCATTTGAATAAAATAACTAAACTTAACTAAATTAGACTAGAGCACCTTGTAATTGGTAATTACAACTACTTCTTAACCTCACACCACTAAACTATGATAGTAAAGTCTAATCGACAATTTAAATGATGCACTCATGGTGGGGTTATATTAGAGTGCCACTTATGGATCACATTACTTTTGTAGGTCATTTTTTTTGTGAAATACATTTTTTATCTTTTTACTCATAAATTAAATGCCTCATTTAATTCCCTATTTAAGATACCTTTGTACCGATACACCAATTGCTATTAAAATATAATATAATAAGATATTTTCAATGTTTGCAACAATAAACAACCCATAAGCTACAAGTTTACCTCTCTTTGAGAGGTCTAAGGTTCAAACCCCACTCAATATGAGGGGACTAGGACCCCTCATAAAAGCCTATGTAAACTCATTGAAAAACAATAAACAACCAATGAGACCATGTACATATAGTATTGCCAATCAATATAGGTTATAACACTTGTGTCTTTAAAAAAAAAAAAAAAATTATGTGAAACTAAAGAGTTAACCCATAATTATTTCTTTATGAAGTGTTATTCTTTTGTTATTGATTTTAATAATGATTATCCTATATTCTTTATTCTCAATTTTCAAACATTTCCTATAGAGTCTACTATTAGATTATCTACATGACTAACTTGTATAGCATTAAGTACAATATGAGTGGCCTAAAGGTGAAAACTTTAGAACTTTGAATAGAGGTTCACGATCAAAATCTTATGGGGATAGGGTTGTACACCATGTTTCAATAACAAAAGTATGGTAAGATAACTATATATTGGGTAAAATTGTCATCTCATATGGTCTATGACCTCGAGGATGTTAAAAACTATTTAACTCTTCTTTATTATAGACTTAATATTTTGAGACAAAGCACTGCTTCTTTATTTTCAGTGTCATAATATCCATAAGGTACATATCCATACTAAGTTGATAGAAGCTAATCCTCAAGGACCATAAACATCTTTGCTTTCCATTTTATTTTTTTCCTTATATATACATTTTGATGAGTGTTTATATGTATGGTTAAATACAAGAAAATAGTTCTCTTTCTCCTTATTATTTTTTACCCATTCATAGGTTCTATATTATAATGTTTTTCAAACATGTTTTTTTAATATTTTTACTTGTTAAGTTGCTATTCCACTTATTTATCCATTTATGTGTATCTATATTTTCAAATTTTATTGAAGTAATCTAAAAAATAATTAATAGATATGATCTATATAAAAAAATACTCATTTTCATATGGTCAAATAAACAATAACCTTAAAACCAAATCACCTCTATACTAAAAACAATTCTATGTCGATAAAGCCTTTGGTTCAATAGTTAGGCATATGGAGGATGTAGCCCACACCAAGGTTCAAATATCAATGCCACCAAATAAATAATATAACTTGATGTGACTAAATTTATGTAAAAGAGTTCGCAAGGACATTGCAGTGGTTTGGGCTTTGGGCTATCTTTCATGAGACCCACGTTAAAACCACAACTCACTACAAGGGGATATGCTAGATGGTAGCGGTTGACTGTTTATCAGTTGGCTGTCCCAGTTTGATTTCTTAAAGGATCGGGGGTCTCATTAACTTTGTTTTACCTAAAAAATTGTAGAGGCCCCATTAAATTCCTTTTACCTAGCAGACTAGGGTTTATAGCGACGACACCCAAACCCAACCTTTCAAAACCCTACTTAAAAAAAAATTATATTAAAAATTATTTCATATGGATTTGAAACATTTATTTATAATTTACTTCTCATCCAATCTGAAGTATAAATAAAACCCATCCAAATCATTAAAAAAAAATATGAAGTGTGTAAATAAAACCCATACAAATAAACAACAAGAAGTGGATATAATGTATAACACCAACAAAATAATAATGTCACTAGAATATGGAGAGATATTTGGCATAGCCCAAGAATTCCTAAAGTCAAAATGTTTGTTTGGCTAGTAAGTCATAGAAGAATTTTATCTTGAAATAACCTTAAGAAAAGGGGTTTTCATGGCCCCTCTCAATGTGTTTTTTGTAAAAAGGATGAGAAGAGTATAGACCATCTCTTGGGACATTGCTCAATAGTCTAAAATCTATGGCAATAGATTCGTAATATGTTTGGTAAATGCATGGTGATGAATAACAAAATTGAAGATTGGTTAAAATAATGGTAGAGCACTTATAAAAGTGAGGCTTTACAAACAACATGGGATATATCAAAAGATACAATCCTTTGGACTATATAGCTATAAAGGAATAGAAGAATATTTAAATGAAAGGAAAACAATTTAGTGGTAATGAGAAATAAGATATGTTTAGCCATAAAGGAGTCTAAACCAACCCTATCAACTCACCCAATCCCTAATTTGGAAGCAGAGATCCTTGATAGATGGAGTCAAGTCATTAAATAGAATTATGATGTTGGGTACAAGAGAAACAAAAAGAAGGCAAAGAATATAAAGTGGAAACCACCAAATGTAGAGTGAGTTAAATTGAATTTTGATTGAACATCTAAAGGAAATCCAAGACCAACAAGAGGAGGAGGAATAACTAGAAATAATAGAAGAGAAATTTTGTCTCATTATGCTCTCAATAGTGGATTTAAGACAAATAATGAAGGTGAAACTTGGGTGACTTTAGAAGGGTTAAAAATATGTAAACAAATGAAATGGAATAGAGTAAGGACGGAAGGTGATTCTCTCATAGTAATAAATGTAAAATTGAGAAAAGCAAAGGCTCCATGGAACATACAAGAGATAACTATGGAAATTAAAGATCTTTCTAAAGAGTTTGAAGAAATCAAATCTACACATATATTAAGGGAATGAATCAAATGTGTAGATAAAGCTAGCCAATAAAGGGGTTTTGATTGATGATCGTGAAGTTAAATTCTCCTTTCCATGGTTAAAGGAAGTAGAAAATTTAGTTGAAGGTGACAAGAAAATGTTGATTGCCTGAATCAATTAATGATTAAGATTTACTTTAATGTTTTCCATTGGTAATATGTGCTTTATTTTGTAACAATAATGTGTTTTCATTTAGACTATTTATTATAATTTTTGTGGTTGCACTTGTGTTTGAGGAAGGAAACTAGCAATCTAGATTTGGTTAAGCGGACTATGATAGTGCGATGTTTTGGAAATATTACTCTACTAAGATGTAAGACATAGATAGTAGAGGTGAAGTTTTGGCATTGTGAAGGCTGCTATAGGAAAATTGTCAAAAAAGAAGAAGCTAAATTTTAAAATATTTGTATTCATACAAAAAATTAAAAAGATCTAGAAAATGAAATTCAAGAATTCAAATATTTTATGTAAAATAATGTAAGTTTTTAAATATATCTCAATTGAGATGAAAAATGTATTTATTTATAAACTCTCAAGCTCTAAAGAAAAAAATGTAATTTATTAAGGGTGGAGGACCCAAGTACAACCCTTATTATACAACAAAAAAACCATACAAATAATAAAAAAATATAATTTTAAATTATTATTTTTAATAATAAAAAGTATAAGAAAACAAAAACCATAAAAATATTGTAATTTTTTTACACAAGGGATACCATTGAAATCAGCAAAAACTTCAAATTAAGAAAACCAACGAACAAACATTCGACTTTGAACCTTAAACCTTTTCAAAAAAAGATTCATAGTGTTATTGTTAAGGAGTCTAGCCTTTCCACAAGAACCCATTGAAATCAGCGAAAACTTCAAATTAAGAAAACCAACGAACAAACATTCGACTTTGAACCTTAAACCTTTTCAAAAAAAGATTCATAGTGTTATTGTTAAGGAGTCTAGCCTTTCCACAAGAACCCTCCCACTCTTCACTATCAACTTCACCATTTTAATTAAAATAAAAAGAAAATTGTGAAGGATGATGTTTTAGGGGAGGTTCAAGGTTCAAACCACAACATACTTAAAAATGGATAGGCTTGATGATAGCGACCTAGTGGGATAGGCTTGATGATAGCGGCCTAGTGTTTGCTGGTTGGCTGTCCTAATTAGATATCCATAAAGGTCCGGGTCCATTAAGTTGACTTTACCCAATAAACTCAATATCTTGATTTTCCTTTATATTAAAAATAAAAGTAATATAAAAAGTAAAAAAACACTTGGGGAGCAGGGCAAGGGTTTGGGCTTTGGCTCTTCTTTGGGAGGCCCAAGGTTCAAACCGTGGCGTGGGTGAGTATGTGAGTGTGTGAGGAGGTGGGTGTGTCTCCCTGGTGAAGTTGTTGTAACAGGTAAGATAAGGGGATTCCGGGTCAAAACCCCATATCTTAGTATTAAAAAAAAAAAAAAAAATTATGTACAATTATTTGCAATAAACTTGTTAAAAACATACTAGAAACCTGGGACCATCAGAACCCTTCTCTTATTGTCCGGCTAATTCGAGGTTTAGGGCTGGGCCTGCGACTTAGGGTTAGGGTTTTTATCTATAAGAAAGGCCGGCGATGAGGTAGTGAACAAAGCTATCGCTTCTTTTACTTTTTCTTCTGAGGCAATCTCCCATTGACAGCAACTTCATTTCAAATTATCTTTCAAAATCTCACCAGAATGCGGTAATTTTCAGGTCTTAACCTCTGTAAATGCTCTTCAACCTCTCTCTAATTGGTCTGCGGCCTGCAACAGGTAGGGGGACTGCCTTTCAGTTCTGTCTTCTTAATTTAATTTGGGTCTACTCTTATATTCTGGTTCTTTCTGCATATGCAAGCAGGTTTTGTATTTTTGTCTTTCTTAGAAGATTGTATGCCCACGAACACCTGCGTTGGATGTGACAAAACGATTTGTTGATGCAATCTTCAAATTCGAACCCCATGAACAATCTGTTTGTTGTAATCTTCGAATAAACCTTAAATAAGCTTTGTTATATTGTTCAAACCTCATCCTTAAAAGCGATTTTTCGTCGTGATCTTGAAAACCCTAAAATTGTTGTATTGATGTAATCTTCAAAATCGTTTCCCAAAATGTTATATTGCTATGAAAAATTTAAACCTTTGAGGGTTGTAATCACTAGGCATTTACGACAAACTCTCGAGGACATGATAGTTTTGAGCCACGATGCTTTTAATTTGCCGTAAGGGTTTGACGCAAAAAAAAAAGTTTCTATTAATACTGTTAACGATATTGCAACCCGAGTTCTTCAAACACGTATCTGATGTTGCTATTACGTGTGAGCTAGGTATTGTATCTGATGCTAAATGAACTTCAGCTATTATGCATTTCTGTTTTGGGGCTTTGCAGGTTTTTATTCGTATTTATACCTTACGTTGTCCATATAACCTTTATAATCCAAGGTAAGAGCTAAGCGCTCTTAACTACCAAAGTGTTGGACAGGTAGAGCAGTCATGAATTTTCGTTTATTATCTTTAATTTGTTGGTCTTTTTCATTAGTAGATTACAATGCAAGCCAAGAAAGTAAGTTGTTTTTAGCTGTTCTGGTAATCAAACTACATTCTTGAGAATTTGTTTTCTATAAACCCTTAACTTTGTTCTTGGTCATGCCTTCGTAATCCCAGCTAAGCTTATCTTGTTGCTTATCTGATTCATGGGAGGGACAAATTGAAGGTGGAAGTTTCGCTGACAGCACTTAGTAATCTGTGAGTGTTTTCTGATAGTAGCTTACCATACACGTTGATCTATCAAACCTCTAAACTAGAATATTAGGATACATTCATAGTCTACTCGTAGGGCCTCTGTTTTTTTTTTTTTTTGTGTTGTGAGTTTGTTTTTGGCAGGTTTAACAAACACGATAAGTTTGTTATGGCGATTTGTACATAATGTCTAGCACTGAGAAGAAGTTGCATTGTTTTTAATTTATCTATTTATTTTTTTATTTTTTATTATCTTTCAGCGCAGTGAACGCACAAAAACACATGCATGAAATATTTTGATTTACAGCCCTAGATAGGTATAGTTGTTATTGATGTAAAAATACTACGAAGCTTCTATTGAAGGAAAAGTCCATTCAATGTCTAAACGAGCTTCACTAATGTATGTTTGCCTGTTACTAATTTATGATAGAAAAGTAAATGGTTTGTACGTTATGATTTACGAAAACTTTATGAAGTTAGTTGTACTTTTGATAAACCCCTCCCATGAACAAGTCCTGTTCCGTCACATGCCTTCTTAATCCCGGCTAAGCTCTGTTATTTGCTTATCTGATTCATGGGAGGCATAAATAAAAAATGGAAGTTTCGCTGACGACACTCATACAAATGAGTGTTTTCTGATAGTAGCTTACCACACATTCAAAGTCTATTAGGACCTATAAGCTGGGATTTTTCAAAGTTTGTGCAGTCTAGTCTTAGGGCTTCTGTGTAGTGTAATGTTTCCTTCTCAATTTGTTGGATGCAGTTATTGACAGTGGATGTTGTGATAACAGCAAGGCAGTACAGTATGGTCTCTTATGGTATATTGTAACTCACTCGTAAGAGGTAACAACCCTTGCCAGAAATTACAGTGTCCTTGTCTGGTACTATGCATATACAAACATGCATGTAATATTCTTTACGCAAGACAGATATATCCTAATTTAGACACTTGTTTTGATGCCTCAAACTGCTAGTTGTGTTATGTATTTTTTTTTAATGTCTGTTTTGTAAGCTTGTCCTGTTCTTGTAGAGATGCCTTCACAATCCTAGGTAAGCGACATTTTTTGCTTGTATGATTCGTGGGAGGCATGGATTTTGGAAGTTTTGCAGATGACAGATGTTTTGCGTGAACTTTTGATGGTAGCTCACGTTACAATCATACTTCTAGAATATGTTTTTCTTTTTGGTTGAAGTTCGTGATACTGTACTCTTGCAGCCATAATAGGATCTTGAAGCCTGCTTTTGGCCTTGAACGCTTTTTGCATTTTGATGCCACCTAATGTAACCTATAAGTTCTGTTTTTTTTTTTTTGAAATTGATAAGAAGTTGAAAGTGAAAAGGTTCAAGTTTGTATGACGTTTGGAATTTTCTTATAATAGCTTATTGTGCAAATAAAGTGCAATTCAACCATAGTAGGCTGTTATCATTTAATAAAACATAGTCCAATTTTAGTACAATTTTATGATGAAAACCGAGTACAATTGAACAATGGTAGGATCCTCGGATCCTATTTGCCTTGAACTTCGATTTTTTTGTCTTCAATGAGCTGTAGGCTCTTTATGTCTTAATTGTTAGAGGATGTATAATATGATCTCTGCAGTCTTCTTTTGATTTTTGAATTTTCTTATAATAGCTTATTGTGCAAATAAAGTGCAATTCAACCATAGTAGGCTGTTATCATTTAATAAAACATAGTCCAATTTTAGTACAATTTTATGATGAAAACCGAGTACAATTGAACAATGGTAGGATCCTCGGATCCTATTTGCCTTGAACTTCGATTTTTTTGTCTTCAATGAGCTGTAGGCTCTTTATGTCTTAATTGTTAGAGGATGTATAATATGATCTCTGCAGTCTTCTTTTGATTTTTGATTTTTCTTAAGCAATTCTCAGAGTTATCCTATCTGGCAATCCTCCTGTTTGGATACCTATGTCTGTGTCTCAAATATGGATTTAGTTATGATATTTCTCGGATACTATATTCAAACACATTTGAATCATAGTTCAAACACATCTGAATCATAGTTGCTGTATCTGTATCCAAACAATCATAGTTGCTGTATCTGTATCCAAACACATATTAATCATAGTTGCTGTATCTGTATCCAAACAATCATTGTTGCTGTATCTGTATCCAAACACATCTTAATCATAGTTGCTGTATCCGTGTATGATATGATACTTCTTGGATACCGTATCCATATGTATCCAAATTATTCCAAACACATGGGTATCGTATCCAGATGTATCTAAACACACAGGTACCATATCTAGACTTATCCCAATATAGCCTGAGTGGGCCTAACGGTGAAGGCTTATGTACTTTAGAAAGAAGGTTCATGGTATGAATCCATAGGGGTAGAGCATGTATGAAGGTCCAAGGGTTGAATCCATAGGGGTAGAGCATGTATGCCCTTAGGAAGATAGCACAACATAAGTGCCGCTCACACATAGTGGATCCGATGTGTAAGAGGTGATTTCATGGAACTTAAAAGTTACTTTAAGTTTTTAACATAATACAGGTTACCATATCTAGATGTATCAGAATAAATGCCCCTGTTATGCACCTCTGATGTGATCTTCACAATTCACAACAGAGATTAAGAGAAGAATATTTAATTTTATTACAAATAAATTAACAATTAAAAAATCAATGACAATCATCTTCTTAGTCAATGAGAATATGGTCTGTGTTTTATTTTTATAATTTTCATCTATAAAACATAGAAGTTATTGTCTCTTAAGTTCATTAAAGTAATAATTTGAGGATAAGGTACTTAAGGGCAATAAAGGAAAAGTTGGGTGTGAGAAGTCAACAATAGAGAGGGGGACATGTAATGTCGGACTTGACAAGTCTTTGAAAAACATTTAAAATATAACGTGAAATTCGTTTGAAGAGGGCAAATGAATTGGAGACATATAATGGCAGTTTGTTTAAGATGTTAAAAGACAACGTTTTTACTCTTACCAGGACTCTTTCTTGGCGATCCAAATAAATTCTCAATAAATAACCAACCACGTTGTAGAGCAAAACAATTTTTATTTGACGACTAAAATAACCAGTAGAGAATGCGATGAAAGATAAAATAAACGAGTTGGAATTGCTCATAGTCTATCTTGGTCAATAAACGTGTTATTTTGGTATTACAACAAACCAAATTATAAGCTGTCATCTTAGTATTAAAACAAATCCATACGATTGTGTCCGGTTGTGTTGTGGATCTCTGATTTCAATTATTATACATTATGACAAAGCTTATGATTTAGGAAACATACGTTTTGTTTTTGTTTTAGGGGCCTATTATGTGTTTTTTCTTTTGGGCCGGAGAACAATGGATTGTATTAGGTTCTCCACCCTTAACAAATCACAACTTTTTTTAATAATAATTTCATAATTTGGTGACGGGATTTTGAATAAGTGACGTGATTATTGATACCATTTGTATAAAATCTTATCTCCATTTTCAGAAAAAGATGCAGTAGATATTTTTCCGTCAATTTTCAAAGGCATTACAATAATGCTATCCCTCTCAGCTGACATTCTTGTGTAAGGGGATCTTTAAAGGCCCCGATTGGAGGTAAAAGGCCCCAATTGGAGGTAAGGGGCTTATTTGTATAATAATTTCATGATCTGGTGAAGGGATTTTGAATAGGTGACATGATTATTATATCATTTTTATTTGTAAAATCTTGTCTCAAGCTTCATAGAGAAAGAACAAAAGGAGCCAAAATAAAGATTTTCTTTCTATGCTATGTGGTTTTCTTTCTCTATAAATATACTAATATTTCTATGATTTTGCCTTTAACAATAGTCTCCTAAACAAGATGAAAATGAAACTGCATCACAAGACAAATAAAACAGAAAACAGCAAAAATGTTGCATCTAGAATATGAAGCATTGCTTCATTTAAATTTGTCTATACTACTTTAATTAACTACTTAGATAAAAAAATCATATAAAAACATCTACAATAGACTTAGAATATAAAGCATCCAAAAGAAGGTTTAATCTTCTCTATTGTGCATTTGGGACCAAGCAATGCATCTGCTAGCATTCTAGCATTGTAGTCTTAGCAGAGAACATTAAAACGATCTTTCAAACAAACTTTCATGTTGTTCACCATATTATTCAAGTTCTCTCTAGATTGATAAATCTTATTTCAATTTATTGGAACTTTGAAAATAGCTAAATTGATTCCTATGTTGGCACAACACTCTTCACATGCTTTCAATTAAAACGATCTTTCAAACAAAATTTCATATTGTTCACCATATTATTCAAGTTCTCTCTAGATTGATAAATCTTTCTTCAATTTATTGGAACTTTGAAAATAGCTAAATTGATTCCTATGTTGGCACAACACTCTTCACATGCTTTCAATTAAAACGATCTTTCAAACAAAATTTCATATTGTTCACCATATTATTCAAGTTCTCTCTAGATTGATAAATCTTACTTCAATTTATTGGAACTTTGAAAATAGCTAAATTGATTCCTATATTGGCACAACACTCTTCACATGCTTTCAAAAAAAAATTCTTATGCAAAATCGTTGATACCACCTCAAACATCTTTTAAATCAGATGGCTGGTTCAAAAGTGGTGGTGGCAAAGGATTTTGTAAATAGGATCGCACCTTTGGGATTTGGTTTGTTGGATAGTGAAGGTGAAGCTGATGGTGGAGGAACTCGACAATTTGATGCGGAACATCCCATGACAAGGGTAAATTTTTGATTAGTTGGGCTAAAATAAGCTTAAAGGGAAAGCATCTATTTTTTCCAAAAGATATATCTCTCGATTTGATGGAGAAGGGGGTTTTTGTTTGCAAGTTCTAGATAATTTTACAAAAGGCTGGTTTTTAGAGGGTTAACAATCTAGTTGGAAAATCTATATTAACTTTGCTTGGATTCAAACTTCATAAGAAAGTGGGTGGAAAGGAAATGGAAACCTTAAGGACACATGGGGATAAAGAACTTTGGTATTTTAGAAAGTTAACAATCTAGTTGGAAAATTTATATTAACACGTGTGGATTTGGACTCTATAAGAAAGTGGGCAGAAAGGAAATGGAAACCTTAAGGACACATGGGATAGAATCCAATTTTCTTTTTGCCCAACTTCTTATAGATTCTAGATTCTAGATTCTAGATTCGGGCAAGTTTCTATAATTTTTCCAACTAGATTGTTAGCCCTTTGTGAAATCGGTCTTTTTGCGAGCTTATTTGGAACTTGCAATTAAAAAACCCCTTCTCCATCAAAGAAATATCGTGTCGTTTTGTAGAAACTGAAGCTTTCCCTTTGAACTTATTAGCCCAACTAATTAGAAATCTACCCTTGTCATGGGATGTTCCTACGTTAAATTGTTGGGTTCCTCCACCATCAACATCCCCTTAACTATTCGATAGACTTGAAGGTCTTGCCTCATCTGTCGAATTCTTTGTCCTCGCCACTTTTGAACCAGCCATCGATTTCACCATATGCCTTTAACAATAGTTGATGGATAGAAAATAATGTTATTTTTAGTTCAATTCTCACATCTATTTTTAATAATATCACCAACAATAATATATGGATCTCTCTCAATTGAATTAATATCTCCATCATTGTCCACTAGTAATTATGATTCTCATAGGAAGTGCCTTAGCCTCTTCATAGTTATTAGTTGAAGTTACATATGATTCTTTAACCTTTATTATGTCTAAAACCGCACCATGATAAAATCTAAGAAAGGATAATTGTATTATAAAAAAATGTTATATATATAATATAATATGGAGTGGGTTGTCATAATCGCTTTTAATCAAGTGGAAGGGTATAACCTATTAACATTTTATCTTACACCCGTACAATTTCCCCCTCGTTACATTAAATAAAGGTAGGGATTCAACAATTCGATTAGATTAGAATAGTACATTCTACTTCATTTCATCGTGGGATTAACCTCATTGTATGACAAATAATCATGGAGAATATGTACACATCAATCAAGTTGGATAAGTTGATAAAAAATATTGGAATAACCAAGTGATTAGTAACACATACTAATTGAAGTAGGGTATTTAGCCTCCATTTCTCAATCGCAAGTCTTGGTGACCAAGAACATGCTTGTTGAATTGGAAAGGCAACATCATTTTCTTGCACAAACAATTGTTGAAAATAGATTGAAGTGTCGTATAGAATATCTAGTTTAAGAAAAATAATGCAATCATAATCATGCCTGTTGCAAGTCACATAAATGATCCCCAATCAATTGGCAATAGAGATATTCTTTCACATGGGCTTGCAATATGTTTTCTAAAACTTATCAATAAATGTCTTGGCATACCTCATTTGTGACACGAACACATGGTTCTCAATTTGGCACACGTGCAAGCTAGGGCAATAATGCATAAGCTTGAGATTAGCCATGTCAAATGAATGCAACTTCCAAACAAATTGTATAGCCATTGCACAAACCATACAAATGGGTGTAATTTTTGCTGTTGGTTGATTTGTATTTGGTGATGTCCCTATCAACTTTGTATTTGGTCTTGAATGCCTACTTTCAAAGTTTCTTTTTGGTTGGAAGACACAAGTTGTTGCATCTTATTTTTTATTAGCGCTTGATGTATGACATTCATGATATTAAACTCTTTTGATGCAAGAGCTTCTTGAATTGTTGAAGGACCATGCTCACAAGGGCAAGGTTGGCCTTGTTTCTAACTATGCTACGAGTTCTTGGTCCTACACTAGATGTGTTTGGAATACCCTCTAAGTTTACATTACAAACAATGTTGAGATACCTTGGGCCTTTGAGTGGTAGTTGAAGTGAATGGCCTCAGGTCATCAGTTCCAACATGGTGATATCTATCATCTTCATCCAAATCAAATATTCTCTCTTTCTCTTAAGGCATCACCATCATTAAACAACAAAACAAAAGGGACTTTATCAACAAGTGAATTAGGACAAGATGTACATGTTCTCATTAAATGCAACATATTGGTTGATATACAACATCTTGGTTTCAAGATCCATGTGCATATACATCTTGGTTTCAAGATCCATGTGCATATACAACTTCTTGGTTTCAAGATCCATGTGCTAAGATCCCTTTGACTATTTCAAGACTCATAATTTTGATTCGTTTGAAACACATAATTTTACACTAAGTAAGATTAAGGTTTAGCTTCCATGAGTTAGCTCAACCAAATGAAAATGTGGCGGTTCACCTTCTTTGAGTTAGAAGGTCACCCATATGAAAATTCGGTGGTTCACCTTTCATGAGTTAGGTCACCCATATGAAAATGTGGTAAATTACTTTCGATGAGTTACAAAGTGCATTTAACTCAAGTTTACATACATACTATTTGTTTTTTTTGTGTCTTTTATAAATATGTCAACATGGCTAGAGATGCATTTTGGTTATGAAAATCTAAAAGTAGAAAATTACCATCTTTATTAAATATTCTATTTTACATTTTTTAGTGTCTTTGGAGTGTTTTTTCCCACAACATTGTTGACAACTCTATCTAATATTTCCAACGCATTTTGAATGGATCAAAATAGAGTCATAAGCATAGAACTATGCCCTTAACAATGTAGTTAGGATTAAACAAAATATACTTTGAGGCATAAAACCATGCCCCAAAAAGGTCACATGCTTGGATTATTTCTCCCACCTCGAAAAGCAATGATCCTCATTATGTCATTAGGTCAGAAAATTGTTTCTTTATTTGATTGATTTTGTGCCATTCCCCTTGGTGACCAAGTTGTCTTGTTTTGACCACTTTGTACGTATGAATGGACAACATTTTAGTGGTCTTACTCCATTTGTCAACAATTTGATCTTTGTCCTTTGGTGCTAAACTATCTTCTTTGGATCTAAGATGATTGGATTGCTCCATGGTGAAACACTTGGTATGATGTGCCCCTTTGTAATCGATTCTTGGATTTGGTTTTTGATTTCATCAATTTTAAGGACTAATATATGATAAACAAG
This sequence comes from Wollemia nobilis, assembly GCA_028583015.1. Classification (NCBI taxonomy): domain Eukaryota; kingdom Viridiplantae; phylum Streptophyta; class Pinopsida; order Araucariales; family Araucariaceae; genus Wollemia; species Wollemia nobilis. Next base: position 1,312,235 of record JAQPPZ010002502.1, read on the forward strand.
TGTATTAGGCAAAGGAGAATCAGAAACTAAGTCAATAGAATGTTGTATCTCACAATGAAGTGGAACCCTAGTTGTTGACTTAAACAAGTAATATTTTGCTACAATCTTGTCCATTTGCTTTTGTTGTGTAGAGCTTGTGATAGATGTAACAATAATCCACTTTGGAAAGCTAGGATTCCTGTTGTCTATTTTGGAGATTCACTTTCTAGTCAGTTTTTCTTGCATGAAAAGATTACAGTATTTTTTGTTGTTATTGTTTAGTTTCATTTGTAGGCTTCCAAGTTGACTCATGAGTTGGCGCATTTGATAAATCTTGTCAAAGTTCTGGCGCAAGGCTCCGTGCACTATCAACTTGGCTTCACCTAACCTCCCTTCGCCTTAAGGTAACTATGTTTCTTTGAGGCCTCAACGTAGCAGGTTGAGAAGATGACATTATCTAACATTAGGTTGTTCTGTCAGTGCCTACAGTAAGGTTCGGTCTCCTCTTGGAGTGGCTCCCTTTGTTTAGTTATTCTGTTTATTCATCCTTTTAAGGATTGGTTTTGTTTTTGGCCTTAGGATTTGTATTTACGATGTTAATTGTTTGGGTGGCCTTGCGTCTCGGGCTCTGATTTTTCCAGCTCCCTTTTGTTGTAACCTCTTTTATTTTTTTTATTGTTTATAATTGTTGGTTCTAATAATTTTTTTCCAAATAAGAGCTTCAAATTGCATATGTTCACCATTTAGGAGTATCTTTATTGCATATGTTCACCATTTAGGAGTATCTTTAGGTCTTGTTTGCCTCTCTTCTATCTTGTAAAAGAACTGCCTGAATATTTGTTTTTCAAATGGATAAGAAGCATGCTTAACTGCACTTACAAGGAAAGGCTATCCCCCATAATAGGAAAGTCTATCGTGTACGAATATAGGTGTATGCCTGCCAGAGAACATCACAATATGATATAATAAAAACTAAGTGGAAAACAAGGAAAAATCAATCCTCAAAGATAGTTGAGAAACAAGAAGAATAGGCATAAAGAAAAAAAAGTAGAAAATAGTCATTAACAAGGTTTTTGTGTTCGCTAAGTGCTATGATGAATTCCAACAAGTTGCCATTTTGATCGTAAGGAAACAAAACACGTCGGCAAGAGTCTTCGGTCAAACCTCAATTATTGCTAAAAGATTTTTTTTTCGGTGCTATTTAGTAGCTCTAGGCCTTGTCCTCTTGCAGATAATTTTCCAAGTTGAGAAGCTGTTGATCTTTCTTTGTCCCTTTGCATATGTTTATTGAGAAAACATTGAGAAGTTTCAGAGACAATGATTTGCAACCAAAATTTACGGAAAACCTAACAAGAGGTGAGAAAATACTGAGAACTTTCAGAGACAATAATCTGCAACGAATGTTTGTGGAAAAGCTAACAAGAGGTGAGAAAACATTGAGAAATTTCAAAGACAATGATCTGCTACGAAAATTTATGGAAAACCTAAGAAGAGGTGATTGGGAATGTTATAGTCTTGGGTCCAATTTTTCTACATTGGAATAATCTTGGAGTGCAATTGACTGATGACTTGGAAAGTATGGCAGTCATGTTTGGCCATAAACAACAACTTTCGTGTCTAAAAGCATGCTGATTGCAGCAAATAAAGAAAGGAAAGGATCATAGGGAGTTGATATCGAATGGCATCAAATTAATAATGGGACATGCAATTTAAGGCCGTAGGTGACAAGTCTGATATCTCCTTAGATGGAAATTTATTGAGGTTGAAGTAGAGCAGAAAGGTCATGGAAGGGTCATAAGGAGTAAGTACTAATGACATGATATTATTAATTGGGGTGTGGGGAGCATCAAAATGGATATGGAATTTAATGCATGAGGTGACAATTCATAGTCATAGATTAGATTCAGTTGATTTTTTAGGTTTGGGTACTTTTAATATGATACACAAATTGCTAGTGTTTTTATTTTATCCATTCATATCAAGATGGATAATAGAGACAGGGAAGAGGTGGACGTAAAGCAATGAAGGTGCGTTGATTGAATCTCGTGATTGACACTTTAAGCAGACGAGATTTCCTACTACTGATGAAAATACGGATGATCCATATTTAGTTATACCTTGAATAGCCATCATATCATACCCTATTATAGAATATGTGATAGCATCAATAGAAGTCGTGATTGACACTTTAAGTAGACGAGATTTCCTACTACTGAGAAAAATACAGATGATCCAGATTTGGTTATACCTTTAATAGCCATCATATCATACCCTATGATAGAATATGTGATAGCATCAATAAAAGGTAAAGGAAAATTACTCTTGGAACAAGCTAGATTGATGTTTCTAAAGTCATAGCAAATCTAGATAACATTTTTTTTTTTGAAATACAATGTTAGATACCCAACCCAATTAGTCGATAGATCTTATAAAATTAGCATCTAATAGCTTTTAGATTTTAATTTTTCATAGGTCTTGAATAAGAGGAGATAACCTTATTTTCTTTGGTCAAATAGGAGCAACACCCTCATAAGTAACAATATTATGGACCACCATATCATCATTCATTGTAGGCATATTAAAATATTCCTAAGCAAAGACATCCTCATACTCCTTAAGTAAGGCAGTAAAGGTGGCTTGCTCTCCATGAGATAGGCTAATGCTAATTTTGCTTATACATGATTGCTCGGGGTCAACTATGTTAACATCAATAGTAGGCTCAACATTCATAAAATTACCTTTCTCAAATTAAATATTCTATTTTACATTTTTTAGTGTCTTTGGAGTGTTTTTCCCCACAACGTTGTTGACAACTCTATCTAATATTTCCAACACATTTTGAATGGATCAAAATAGAGTCATAAGCATAGAACTATGCCCTTAACAATGTAGTTAGGATTAAAAAAAATATACTTTTAGGCATAAAACCATGCCCCAAAAAGGTCACATGCTTGGATTATTTCTCCCACCTTGAAAAGCAATGATCCTCATTATGTCATTAGGTCAGGAAATTGTTTCTTTATTTGATTGAGGCAAAGGAGAATCATAAACTAAATCAATAGAATGTTGTATCTCACAATGAAGTGGAACCCTAGTTGTTGATTTAAACAAGTAATATTTTGCTACAATCTTGTCCATTTGCTTTTGTTGTGTAGAGCTTGTGATAGATGTAACAGTAATCCACTTTGGAAAGCTAGGAATCCTGTTGTCTATTTTGGAGATTTACTTTCTAGTCAGTTTTTCTTGCATGAAAAGATTACAATATGTTTTGTTGTTACTGTTCAATTTCATTTGTAGGCTTCCAAGTTGACTCATGAGTTGGCGCATTTGATAAATCTTGTCAAGTTCTGGTGCAAGGCTTCGTGCACTATCAACATGGCTTCACCTAACCTCCCTCCGCCTTAAGGTCCCTATGTTTCTTTGAGGCCTCAACGTAGCAGGTTGAGAAGGTGACATTATCTAACATTAGGTTGTTTTGTCAGTGCCCACAGTAAGGTTCGGTCTCCTCTTGGAGTGGCTCCCTTTGTTTAGTTATAATGTTTATTCACCCTTTTAAGGACTTGTTTTGTTTTTGGCCTCATGCCTTGTATTTACGATGTTAATTGTTTAGGTGGTCTTGCATCCCGGGCTCTGATTTTTCCAGCTCCCTTTTATTGTAACCTCTCTTATTACTATTATTATTTTTTATTGAATATAATTGTTGGTTCAAATAAATTTTTTCCAAATAAGAGCTTCAAAATGCATATGTTCACCATTTAGGAGTATCTTTAGGTCTTGTTTGCCTCTGCTGTATCCTGTAAAAGAACTGGTTGAATATTTGTTTCCCGACCTTGAATTCTCGTTTCAAATGGATAAGAAGCATGTTTAACAACACTTACAAGGAAAGGCTATCTCCCATAATAGGAAAGTCTATCGTGTACGAATATAGGTGTATGCTTGCCACAAAACATCACAATATGATATAATAAAAACTAAGTGGAAAGCAAGGAAAAATCAATTCTTAAAGATAGCTGAGAAACAAGAAGAATAGGCATAAAGAAAAATGGTAGAAAATAGTCATTAACAAGGTTTTTGTGCTCGCTAACTGCTATGATGAATTCCAACAAGTTGCCATTTTGATTGTAAGGAAACGAAATGCGTCGACGAGAGTCTTCGGTCAAACCTCAATGATTGCTAAAAGATTTTTTCCGATGCTATTTAGTAGGGGGACCAAGTAGAGGATAGTAGCTCCAGGCCTTGTCCGCTTGCAGATAATTTTCCAAGTTGAGAAGTTGTTGATCTTTCTTTGTTCCTTTGCATATGTTTATTGAGAAAACATTGAGAAGTTTCAGAGACAATGATTTGCAACCAAAATTTACGGAACACCTAACAAGAGGTGAGAAAATGCCGAGATTTTTCAGAGACAATAATCTGCAACGAATGTTTGTGGAAAAGCTAACAAGAGGTGAGAAAACATTGAGAAATTTCAAAGACAATGGTCTGCTACGAAAATTTATGGAAAACCTAAGAGGTGATTGGGAATGTTATAGTCTTGGGTCGATTTTTTCTACATTGGAATAATCTTGGAGTGCAATTGACTGATGACTTGGAAAGTATGGTAGTCATGTTTGGCCATAAACAACAACTTTCGTGTTTGAAAGCATGTTGATTGCAGTAAATGAAGAAAGGAAAGGATTATAGGGAGTCGATATAGAATGACATCATATTACTAATGGGACATGCAATTTAAGGCCATAGGTGACAAGTCTGATATCTCCTTAGATGGAAATTTATTGAGGTTGAAGTAGAGCAGAAAGGTCATGGAAGGGTCATAAGAAGTACGTACTAATGACCTGCTATTATTAATTGGGGTGTGGGGAGCATCAAAATGGATATGGAATTTAATGCATGAGGTGACAAATCATAGTCATAGATTAGATTCACTTGATTTTTTAGGTTTGGGTACTTTTAATATGATATACAATTTGCTAGTGTTTTTATTTTATCCATTCATATCGAGATGGATAACAAAGACAGGGAAGAGGTCAATGAGATAGGGAAGGCGCGCCAATTGAATCTCGCGATTGACACATTAAGAACACGAGATTTCCTACTACTGACGAAAATTTGGATGATCCAAATTTGGTTATACCTTGAATAGCCATCATATCATACCCTATTATAGAATATGTGATAGCATCAATAAAAGTCGTGATTGACACTTTAAGTAGACGTGATTTCCTACTACTGGCAAAAATACGAATGATCCAGATTTGGGTATACCTTGAATAGCCATCATATCATACCCTATGATAGCATCAATAAAATGTAAAGGAAAATTACTCTTGGAACAAGTTAGATTGATGTTTCTAAAGTCATAGCAAATCTAGATAACATTATTTTCTTTCTTTTTTTGAAATACAATATTAGATACCCAACCCAAATAGTCAGTAGATCTTATAAAATTGGCATCTAATAGCTTTTAGATTTTAATTTTTCATAGGTCTTGAATGAGAGGAGATAACCTTCTTTTCTTCGGTCAAATAGTAGAGGGTTGGATCAAAGACAATGGTCTGCTACGAAAATTTATGGAAAACCTAAGAGGTGATTGGGAATGTTATAGTCTTGGGTCGACTTTTTCTACATTGGAATAATCTTGGAGTGCAATTGATTGATGACTTGGAAAGTATGGTAGTCATGTTTGGCCATAAACAACAACTTTCGTGTTTGAAAGCATGTTGATTGCAGTAAATGAAGAAAGGAAAGGATCATAGGGAGTCGGTATAGAATGACATCATATTACTAATGGGACATGCAATTTAAGGCCGTAGGTGACAAGTCTGATATCTCCTTAGATGGAAATTTATTGAGGTTGAAGTAGAGCAGAAAGGTCATGGAAGGGTCATAAGAAGTACGTAATAATGACATGCTATTATTAATTGGGGTGTGGGGAGCATCAAAATGGATATGGAATTTAATGCATGAGGTGACAAATCATAGTCATAGATTAGATTCAGTTGATTTTTTAGGTTTGGGTACTTTTAATATGATATAGAATTTGCTAGTGTTTTTATTTTATCCATTCATATCGAGATGGATAACAAAGACAGGGAAGAGGTCAATGAGATAGGGAAGGCGCGCCAATTGAATCTCGCGATTGACACATTAAGCAGATGAGATTTCCTACTACTGACGAAAATACGGATGATCCAGATTTGGTTATACCTTGAATAGCCATCATATCATACCCTATTATAGAATATGTGATAGCATCAATAAAAGTCGTGATTGACACTTTAAGTAGACGAGATTTCCTACTATCGGCAAAAATACGGATGATCCAGATTTGGGTATACCTTGAATAGCCATCATATCATACCCTATGATAACATCAATAAAATGTAAAGGAAAATTACTCTTGGAACAAGTTAGATTGATGTTTCTAAAGTCATAGCAAATCTAGATAACATTATTTTCTTTCTTTTTTTGAAATACAATGTTAGATACCCAACCCAAATAGTCAGTAGATCTTATAAAATTGGCATCTAATAGCTTTTAGCTTTTAATTTTTCATAGGTCTTGAATGAGAGGAGATAACCTTCTTTTCTTCGGTCAAATAGTAGAGGGTTGGATCAAAGACAATGGTCTGCTACGAAAATTTATGGAAAACCTAAGAGATGATTGGGAATGCTATAGTCTTGGGTCGACTTTTTCTACATTGGAATAATCTTGGAGTGCAATTGATTGATGACTTGGAAAGTATGGTAGTCATGTTTGGCCATAAACAACAACTTTCGTGTTTGAAAGCATGTTGATTGCAGTAAATGAAGAAAGGAAAGGATCATAGGGAGTCGATATAGAATGACATCATATTACCAATGGGACATGCAATTTAAGGCCATAGGTGACAAGTCTGATATCTCCTTAGATGGAAATTTATTGAGGTTGAAGTAGAGCAGAAAGGTTTTGGAAGGGTCACAAGGAGTACGTACTAATGACATGCTATTATTAATTGGGGTGTGGGGACCATCAAAATGGATATGGAATTTAATGCATGAGGTGACAAATCATAGTCATAGATTAGATTCAGTTGATTTTTTAGGTTTGGGTACTTTTAATATGATATACAATTTGCTAGTGTTTTTATTTTATCCATTCATATCGAGATGGATAACAAAGACAGGGAAGAGGTCAATGAGACAGGGAAGATGCGCCAATTGAATCTCGCGATTGACACTTTAAGCAGATGAGATTTCCTACTACTGACGAAAATACGGATGATCCAGATTTGGTTATACCTTGAATAGCCATCATATCATACCCTATTATAGAATATGTGATAACATCAATAAAAGTCGTGATTGACACTTTAAGCAGACGTGATTTCCTACTACTGGCAAAAATACGGATGATCCAGATTTGGGTATACCTTGAATAGCCATCATATCATACCCTATGATAGCATTAATAAAATGTAAAGGAAAATTACTCTTGGAACAAGTTAGATTGATGTTTCTAAAGTCATAGCAAATCTAGATAACATTATTTTCTTTCTTTTTTTGAAATACAATGTTAGATACCCAACCCCAATAGTCAGTAGATCTTATAAAATTGGCATCTAATAGCTTTTAGATTTTAATTTTTCATAGGTCTTGAATGAGAGGAGATAACCTTCTTTTCTTCGGTCAAATAGGAGCAACATCCTCATAAGTAACAATATTATGGACCACCATATCCTCATTCATTGTAGGCATATTAAAATATTCCTAAGCAAAGACATCCTTATACTCCTTAAGTAAGGTAGTAAAGGTGGATTGCTTTCCATGAGATAGGCTAATGCTAATTTTGCCTGCACATGATTGCTCGGGGTCACCTATGTTAACATCAATAGTAGGCTCAACATTCATGAAATTACCTTTATCAAAATTATCTAAAGTGGGGGAAGATAATTTAGCAAACATAATCATACCACTTATGCCTTCCCTATTCAGGTTAAGTTCTTAAAGAGACCCTCTCTTATGATATTGTTAGCGGATCCTTTCATCTCTATCATATAAGAATTCTAGGATGGATTTGTCATTGGGAAAGGATGGGAGAAAGAGGACATTATCAAGAATTTGGACTTATGGTTCTTTTGCATGACCCCTGGCCTTAAGTCTATAAAGGATGTGAGAATGTGAGTGTGTATTAAGAAAAATAGGTATATGCTTACTAGGGTATCGTCTTACTTGCTTATAAAATTTTGTTACGGTCTTAATGCTAACCCTAGTTTTTTATTTAATGGAAAATTAAGCTTTTATCAAGTGTCTTGCTAGACAAGAGGGTGGAAGATCAATTAGAATGTCAAATCCACTTATGAGACAACTTATTTGAGTAAGAAAACATTCTAGATTTGGAAACATGCCATCAAGGATAGTAGGGAATGCTTATGCATTCACTATTTTCCAAAAATCTATAAGAACTAAGACCACCATATTAAGGGGCAATCTCAATTGCAAACAAATTTCATCAAAAATGTCAAATATTCTAGGTATAGTAGGGGTTTTATAGGTCAAATGGTCATCAGGGACTTAAAACAATATGAAAAGGCCTAGAAATATCTAAAAGGCTAGTGCTAACCAAGATTTCCACTTTACGTGACATTCTTGGTCTATCTAGTTCAAAATAAGTCAAGATAGTACAAAAATTGTTGTTTAAAAAAAAAAGTAGCCAGTTGGTCTATCTACAAAACAATTCTAAAATTGATAGATTGTAGCCTTTGTTAAACACTTAGGCCAAGGAATAATTCCTATTTCTCTTATCGTAGGTGAAGGTTTTAATGTAGAGATAATATAAATATTAGTTATTCTATGCCTATCTAGCCTAGCCTTGTATTGATTACATTCAACATTCTTTAGCATGATATAGGAAAAATTATCGTTGTCAAATTTTGAAAATTTTATATCCAATTAATCATCATAATAATAAAAATAGGAATATCCATTGAGCCTATTTGATAATCCCCCCTACCTACCTCCGATATAGAAGTATTAGAAGGAGCATTCTTAGTGTTAATGTTACATACATGATTAAAATAACTATCTCTATCACTATCAATTTCCTCTCCCATGCTATCATTATATACACAAAATGTTACTTGTTTCAATTTGATAGCATCATCATGGGCTTTATGTAATTTATCCAAAACTTTGGTAAAACAAAATAGGATCTTCTCTTTATTTAAGTTTCAACATTGGTCAAAATTTATTAATTACTTATTGACGAAGGGGAATAATGACATACATGTCAAGCTAATCGCAACCATGCATATCAATATAAGGACCATCATACATCATGTAGACACCAAAACAACACCAATCCGATTATGTGACTACAAGCATTGTCCGATTTGGCATACATACCCCCTACGGCAGCCTCCAGAGGTTAAACATTGGTCCTAACCACTCCTAAATCAGTTTTGGAAGGTCAAAGGTCAGTTTTGCACCTTTTAAGCACTTTGCTCCCTATTTGTCCCACCCTGGGACGATTAGAATCCTATTTGTCCCAACTTGGGACAATTAACAACAATCGCTCCAGGGTGGGACGATTAGCAGGTTTGACTAGCAAAAAGTCAAACCTTGACAAATGGCAGCCCAAATCCACCACCTAACTCCGCCTTCAAGGCATGGGATTGCGAGGGAAGGTTTCAAATCAGAGAGGCTTCAATCAAGCCTGCCTCGATCATGGAGGCCTCAATCAAGGAGGCCCTAATCAGGGAGTTATCTTCTCTCCCCCAAAAAGGCATAATGAGCCAAGTTGCGCCCTCGCACGCGCATTCAAAGGAGACCCTTAGGTCTATAAAAAGGTGATCCTCCTAACCCCTAAAAACGAAGAGAGCTAGAGCATTTGGAGCAACGAAGTGTTGCCAAACTATACCCCATTCCTCTTTGTGCTTCCTACATCCCTAATCTCTCTCTTCTGGAAGAGAGGTTATCGGGTGAACACTAGGAACGCAATCTAGATCCAAAGATACAAGCAATCGGCCACAATCCCACCCCAAACTCGTCGACACAACCCCTAGGAAGTTTTGGACCCATCCCACTTGGATTGGTGTCAAAACTAGGCCCTAAACGGTGGGCGTCCCACCCCCGGGCGCCCCCCAAACTGTTGCAGTCCTAATCGTCCCACCCCGGAGCGATTAGAAATTTGTGCATGGTTTTGTTACTGTTCTTTTTGCATTCTTTTATATCTAATGTACTTATGCTGTTGTCCAAATTTCATTGCTTTCTGACATGATTTGACCTGGTTTCTGTCATTTTATGCGTCTACTAACCTACAGGGAGCGCCTTCGGATACAAGATAACCTGGGCAGAATATGCCAAATTTGACCTTCTAGGTCATCTCAAAATGCTGTTTTTAGTCTAACCACAAGTTTGTAGGAGTTTTGGAGGCCTTTGGGCAGGACATTTGCAAGGACACTTTTAGTCTAACCACCCCGGGACGATTAGAGCTCTGTGTATTTTCTGAGCAGAAACTCAGAGGCATCTAGTTTAGACAGAGAAGAGGTAGGCCTTTTGAACATCCTTTGTGTTTTTCTACTTTCTGTTTCTGCAATTTTTTGTTTTCTTTGCTTTATTTTCAGACACTTGCATAGAAAGGTTAAGTAGTTTGTTTTTCCTTTCTCGCAATAAAGAAAAAATAAAATAAAAACATAGAGTAAATTAAATGGAAGGAACTTGATTAGGAATGCATTTTTCTCTGGTTTGCTTGAATGATACTTGCACAAATGACAATTCTTCATTATAGGTTTCAGTTCTCGTTAGGTTTTGTGATTTCCTTTTTTTGCTACTAATTGTCTTTAAAAGATAAAACATACTTTAAATCATTGCATTAGTGAAAATCATATTTTGCTGTATGTTTTCTTTCTTTACACAATTAAAAGGAACCACACACACCACCTAATAAAATTAACATCAAAGAGTTGGTCTTAATACCCCAACACTTGATCAAGACCAACAATGGGTTTCATCACCACCTTGGCTTGGATTTTGCATACATATACCCTGATCGCGATCGTTGGTAGACGTAAATCCCGACGAAAGTCGACTCAAGTGTAGTGGGGGTGATTCCCCGTGCATGAGGATAAGTCTTCTAAGGTAGGTGTAAAAAACAGAGTGATCCCCCTTCCGTACCGCCTATGTTCCACTTACCATCGTCTCGCTCTCGCGTACCAATAGTTTCCCTCATGTAAGGGCGTGTATATTGAGAGGTTCGGTATAACGGCCTCGCAATGGTATATTGAAGGGGCGACCATTTTGGAGATACAAGAACCCTCATTATGCATGTATAACAAAGTTTTCTTTACAAGATTTACATAACAAAAATCAAACACACTGAACTAGATTTAGGACACATTTAATTTGTAAATAAAATAATCATTTCTTTGTTTGTGTGGTCTCCTTTTGTTTGGTATAGCATAAAAATTGTAAAGGAGATAAAAATATACATATATTTTTAGAAAAACCACCGCCATGGTGTATACCCGTAGCCAAGCCCAGTCACGGACAAAAACTGCGAAAAGTATGCAAGGTGCACAAGTCGCCTCCGTTATAGCCCCAAGGACTTGGTTATACCACCTTGGCAGCCTGACCCACAACATAGTCCACACTATACCAATACATAACATGACTATAGAGGCACCCCTTTGAGGGGCACTCTCGTTCAACACAGACCCTCTTAGGAGGAGTACACACATGAGAAGGCCCCCTTAGACACACATTATGAGTGGCCACTGCGTGATGAAGCGCTAGAGCAGCATAGGGTTCATAAGGAGGGCCCACATGATTATATCATTCCTCCTCCACCCCTCATTACTGTTAGAACTAATAGGCCAAATCTAGAGCGCAAGGCTCTTCAGATAGGGCGAGCCAACTCCGCCCATCCCTTTCACATGTACGAAAGGGAGCACGAGGAAAACCGATATATTCCTCAAGAGCAATACACCGCGTGGGGGCAATGTGCCTCCAGACCTACTGATTATCAAGATCACCAATTGAGGCCAGAGCCTTGGGTGAATGCTGCTAACCTCGACAGAGGAAAGCGACCCATAGAGATCTCGAATCACCACGACCGAGATAGATATGTAGGGGAGGCATCTAGGCCTCCTAGACCTAGGACGACGGAACAAATCGACTTGGCATTTGCCAAACATGCCGCCCGCCAAGAGCAAATCACGCAATTTAGGCAAGATCAACAGTAGTTAGAACAACTATATCATCTTAACAAAAAGCACATTCAGCGCCAGACATATGAGTTGTTCCTGAACACTATGCATGAGAGGATTCCAACCCCTCGCATGCATAAGACAAATTTATGAGAGGCACAATCCCTTAGTACGAGACAGGTCTCCACGACCTTATCAAGCGTTGCCTCCAAGACCTCCTAGACCTGAGCGGGAGGCCACTCCTAGAACCAATGATGGGCGCCTTCCTTGGGAACCCGTCCATGTTTATAGGTCACGCCCAGAAACTCCTCAAGAGGCCTATGAGGAATTTGAGCGAGAAGAAGAGCGGGCTGAAATGCCCTACCAAGGCAGGGGGGGCGCTATCCGACTACCCCTCCATAGGCCTCAAGTTCCTCGCAATTCACAACGAGAACAAACCAAAGAAGAGGAAATCAAATCCTCTGATGCATACAAAGCACTGCTAGAGCGCTTAGAGTCTGTGGAGACTAAGACTTCAGGGCCTCAAAAGCCCAGCTTACGCCAACTCCGCAGTCACCTTGTGCATCCTTCAGTTCTGGCACCCCTATACCTCGACCACTTCAAAGTGCCTCAATTGGCAATTTTTAGAGGGGATGAGGATGCCCAAGAGCACGTAACAAGGTTCTTGAGTCAATGCTTTGGCATTTAGGACAACGATGCATTGCTTTTGAGAAAATTTATAACCACGTTCGCAGGCCCTACCTCGAATTGGTTTACCCAGTTGTCGAAGCATAGCATCAATAATCTAGACCAGCTAGTAGACGCGTTCTTTGAACATTTTGCCTTCAACACCAAGAAGAAGACATCCTTAGGCGACCTAGTTGGCCTTAAGCAGTATGATGATGAGACCATGGTTGCTTATGGGAATCGGTGGAGGACATTGCTTTCAAAGCTACCTTACCTCCCTCCCATGGCCGACATGACTCAAATGTTTTCAAAGAGTTGCTTAAGGTCGATTTCTGTGCTATTACAGCTGCAACAATATGCCACCCTCGAAGAAGCCCTGGCGCAAGCTAGGAGAATTGAGGAGATCAAAATACAAGACGAGATTGCCAAGCCGCGCAAGAAAGAGTGGCCCAAAAATGCAAAAACTGGGCCCATGCAACCGAAATCCGCTGCGGTCAATCAGGTTGCCATAACTATACCAAAGCCTGCACAAGCGACAACCCCCAAAGGCTAATTATCAGGCAATTCCTCTTGATAACTATGAAAAGGAAAATCATAAACAAAAGCAAAATCAGCAGCGTCGCCCTAGGCGACGATTTACACAATTCACGGAGTCTAGAGACTCCTTGTTTGACCGCTTGTTCGCGAAAAACTTGATAAACTTGTCGAAAAGTCGACCCATAGACCCCAACACGCCAAAACCCAAGGGCTATAGGGAAGATTTATATTGCAGATTTCACCTGCAGAAAGGACACACAATCTCCACTTGTTGGAAATTCAAACACTTAGTGTAGGACTTGATAGACAACAAAACGCTCGCGGTAGATAGTCCCGTAGCGCTGAGCAACCAACAAATGGAAGTCTTCAAAGACCCCCTGCCTGCTCATGATGCATAGGCAAAGACTTTACAAGTGAACGAGGTAACACAAAACTGCCCGATGTAGGGATACGTAGAGATGATAAGCATCATGACACAGAACAAAAGATACCCAAACACGACTACACCCGCTGCAGCTACAGGAGATGTTCCGTAAAAGTCACAACATCCACAACACCCTACGCAACCTCCCCCGCCTGGACCAGTGACCACGATTCGGACTAAACTTACTCAAAGTTTAAGGACCATGTCGACTAGGCTCTCCATTTATGAGCTCATCCAACAATCACCGCCCCATTGGGAGGCTCTGATGGAGATACTCAAAGCCATTGAGCTACAACCCCACGAAGCCAATTCTTTCAACAATTTCGTGGGACATGTGAGACAATGCACATAACCAGTCATAACCTTCAGGGAAGACTAATTGAAACTAGTGACTGGTGATATGGTGGATCCAACCCTGCACGTCATTGCGCGGGTCAACGAGATTCCATTCAAGAGGGTGTTGTTGGACACTGGCTCGTCCAGCAACATAATCACGACAACGACATTAAAACACCTTAAGCTGCCAGCATCCCACATTGTGGCATGCACTTACACTCTTCGAGCATTCAAGACGCGTTATGCTCGACGATTGACACAATTGTCCTGCCCATCCAAGTAGGACAAAAGACCATTCCTACATTGTGTCACATCCTTGAGGGTGAGATGGCCTACAATATCTTTGTTAGGACGACCTTGGATCAAGGACATGAAGTGTGTCCCTTTGATAGCCCATCAATGCATCAAATACACATACGAAGGGCAAGTACATGTAGCCCCAGCGGACTTAGAGCCCTTTAAGTTTTGCAATGCGGAGCAGCTGATGCCACAATCGACCCTCCCATCGACACATTTGGACTTTCAATTGAATCCGTCCACACAGGGTCCGATTCCGCCTACATCCTCGTTGTTGAGTCCCTCAACTCACCAACCTGGCCCATATTCATTGTCTGTTCCTTCACCAACGACGACACCTATGGTGGCCACATCGAAGGACAACGGGAAGAAGCCCCTAGAGGAGGTACCACCATTAGTCTCAACCATCTCCACCAAAGAGGTGCCCAGTCGAATGGAAGTCGAGGCACCTGGTTCACCCAACATGGAGTGGACTCAAGGAGAACTCCCATTCCCTCCCCCTCAACCATCGACGATTACCGTTGAGATGGCCAATACGGGCCTGGGGGAGTACCTAGTGCGGAACGTTGTGGCAACACCCACACTCGAATCCATGCAAGACATGGGGAGACCTCGCCTCCCCATCGACACTATCATCCCTTTAGGCTACTCGCCAAATCAGACCAATTTTGTATATGGGGGCCTCGAGAACGACATTGAACCCTACCTACAAGAAAAAGAGGACAAAGAGCCATTTGCTGAGAATGTTGACTATCTGTCCAACCCGGAATTCGCCTTGAAATACCTAGATCAATGTAATTGGCATTGATATGGATTGGGCAGATACGAACAAGGAATGCACATTCTTTGTCAACCGAGATACCAGATGCAATATGATAAATCAGGAGTAGGGTTCAACCACCTTTTGCCTCTCGACATCTTGGTAGAAACCATACAAGGCCTAGGTCTAGACAACAGGGAGGGGTTGGCACAAGATCCATATGCCAATCCCAACACAACATACACATTGGGGGATTATATCCCATTGTTAACAACAAACCTTGTTGATATCAACAACCCCTCCCCTTTGATCGAGGAAGGGGAAAGTTCAAGAAGTAACCTCCAAGAGGGATATGAACAAGATCAAGGGGGGTCTTCTGAAGATGAGTCAGATTATGAGGTAGAACCTTGGGACCCTTTTGAGTCCGATAACAATCACTCGCAGGTGACACCCATTGACGACTATCAGGAGAACTTCATGGCAATGTTCCCCTTTAATGTTCCGATTGGTCAATTGCTACCTCAAGAGAATCCAACCCTCTCGCAGAGATCGGAACAACCCAAAAGGGACCAAATCAACTTGCTCGAACAAAACGAGCCTTCAATGCCGGCCATAAGGCCAAGTGATCCACCGGAGGAAGGAGATCCAAATATCTTCTTCAACATCGACTATCTACGTGCCAGATTTTCGGTTTTCGTAGAGAGTGAGGATAGTGATCAAGAAACGCCTAGTGGGAGGCTTTACCGACCAGTAGGGGCACATAGTTGTTAGAGCCAATGAAGGCCTATGGATATTCGATAGCGACTATAAGGATGAGACTGAGATGGCATATCTCAACCATATGAGGCAACAGGAATACCCTATAGACATCGATGATATGTTTGAACATCTAAATATGGGACCAAGGCATAGGTGGCATTTAAATCAAGTACATTTAAACCAAGTGCTTCATCCACCACTTCGAGTATACAGGGAGCACCTCCCACCTAGAGACCTTATAGGGCCATCAGTGCCAAGGGCATATCCTGTCCTATTCGCACATAGGGCCGATCCTTTTGTGCCAATACCCACAGAGCCAGATCCGGGGTACAATGATCACCAAGGATGTCTGAATCAACACCCATGTGACAATGGAGACCAAATTCATTCCATCAACATGATCTCTATTGATTTGATCGCCCCCATCTGCAATCCAGCCGATCCAAAATGACCATTGTATCTAGACCTAGATGCCATAGACTGAGATCGCGCTGACTCACCACCATCCCCATTAGAGTACTGGCCTTGCGGTGAGATGTTTCATTTCACCCCGAGACGTGACTCAGATATCTTCCATGCTGAAGAGGAACCTGACATTCCCAACGCAGATCTTAATTCAGCAAATGATATCCTCCTGATCCCAACTCCACACCAGTTGGAGGACAGATCCCTCATGTCAGTCGAAGAGAAGATTGACGTAGACATCGGTTTTGATCCAATGAATCCACAAATCATCAAGCTAGGGTAAGTTTATCCCCCGAAGAACAATCCGATTACATTGCCCTTCTCAAAGAGGAGGAGGTTTTTGCATGGTCCTACAAAGACATGCCGGGGCTAGACCCGCAGCTAGTCACGCATAATCTAACACTTGATCCGACAGTCAAGCCAGTCAAGCAAAAGCTACGTAAGATGCACCCAACAATGGCCTTAATGGTCAAATATGAGCTACAAAAGCTGTTGGATGCACAGTTTGTCATTTGCGTAGATTACCCACCATGCCTGTCCAACATGGTACCCGTCAAAAATCTTGACGGGAGGATTCACATTTGCACCGATTTTCGAGATTTAAACAAAGCAAGTCCCAAGGACAATTTCCTCTTGCCTAGCATTGACGCATTGGTAGATGCTACAACAGGCCACGAAATGCTTTCCCTCATGGATGGTTTCTCGGGATACAACTAGATTCGTATCAATCCCGATGATCAACTAAAAACATCATCCATGATGCCTTGGGGGACATTTTGTTATAAGGTCATGCCCTTTGGCCTTAAAAATGCTGGCGCCACCTACCAACGCGCTATGACATACATCTTCCACGATCACGTGCATAAAAATTTGGAAGATTATATGGATGATTTGTTGGCCAAATCTCTCTTGCACCAAAATCATCTCAATGACTTACGCAAGATCCTTGATCGCCTCATCGAACACAAGGTTAGGCTAAATCCCAAGAAGTGCGTATTTGGCATCACATCTGGAAAACTCTTGGGTTTCATAGTCTCAAAATGAGGCATTGAGGTAGATCCAAATAAATTCAAGGCAATCCTTGAAATGCTTCCCCCAACCACCATCAGGCACTCGAAGCTTGCAGGGTAAGGTCGTGTCGATCAAGTGCTTCATAGCACAGTTATCTGACAAGTGCAGATCCATGAATAAATTATTACACAAGGGGGTAGCATTTCATTGGGATGACGAGTGCCAGTCAGCCTTCAACGACATCAAACAATACTTGGCTTTGTCGCCATTATTGACACCACCTAGAGCAGGGGTGCCGTTCTATTTATACATCTCAGCTACTGAGGTGGCACTGGGTGCCATGTTAGCCCAGAAAAATGAATTACATAAAGAACAGGCTAATTATTATCTTAGCCGCACCCTGGTCGATTATGAACTTAACTATGCATACGTTGAGAAGCTATGTTTGGCGGTGGTATTTGCCACCAAAAAGCTACGCCATTACATGCCGAGCAATATGACGTATGTTGTGTCTAAGGAGAATCCATTGCGATACATGATGAGTCGTATTTATCACAGTAGTCGCACGACGAAATGGATCATGTTGTTGATGGAGTTTGACATTGAATTCATTGGACAAAAGTCCATCAAAGGTCGTCATCGCTGATCAACTAGTAGAGGCTCCTCTCAAAGATGATCAGCCTCTGACCATAGAGCTACCCGATGATGGTAGCTCTATATCAAACGCTTCAATATCTTTGGTGATTCGTTGTTAATTGTCAACCAAGTGAAAAGGGTATTCCAATGCAAATGCCCAGTTCTGTAGGCCTACAAAGCCCTTGTGGATAAATTCCTGGCAAAGCTTGAATGGTACGGCATCGAGGCACTCCCTCGATCATCGAATCGTTTTGCGGAAACTATGGCCTCCTTGGGGTCACTAATCCCACAAGACATTTCTGGTGAGATGACAACCATTCAAGTCAAAACGTAACTCAATCCGCGATGGAGCATGCAAGCTCTGACATAACGCCAAGAATCCACTTGATCTAGATTGAACCATCCCAGGATAGGTTCTCTCGAATCCATGATAGTCTGAATCATGCCAACTGGGGGTCTTTGTTCTCTCCAACCCCTCTTAATAGCCACACAACGCTATTTTTACAAGTTTTTTCCCGCTTAGCTTTTGCTAGGGACGAACTTCAAGAGGGATCGACCGTTCATACCATCAAGGTTTTTGATCAGCATGATTGGTACACACCCATAAGAGACTATCTCAAGTTAGGTAGCCTCCCACTTGGATTGTCGCACGCCGCGAAAAGATCATTCAAACAGAAAGTGGCAAAACATGTCTTGCTAGGAGACATTTTATACCGTCGAAGCTACGAAGGAATCCTCCTCCGTTGCTTGGACCAATAGGAGTCCACTTGGGCGATCACCCAAGTGCACGATGGTACATGCGGTGGCCACTTCAACAGTATGGCCATCGCAAAGCGCATTCTTCGCATGGGCTATTATTGGCCATCTTTAGAGTGAGATTATTGCGCATGTGTAGAAGTGCGTGAAGTGTCAACACCATCCTAACTTGACACACGTACCTTCTCAAGCCTTGTAGTTGATCCAATCGACTTGGCCGTTTTCGTAGTGGGGCTTAGATCTCATCGGAAAGATCTCCCTTGCGTCGTCAGGTCGTCACTTGTTTATCATAACGACCATAGAGTACTTCACTAAGTGGGTGGAAGCAATTTCGCTTACCTCTACGACTGGGCCCCGCATTGCGGAGTTCATTTTACATAACATCATATGTCGTTTTGGTATTCCATCCAAGATCATCTCGGATAATGGGACGTCATTTAAGAACAAAAATGTGCGTGCTTTGACAACAAAGTACAAAATTCAACACAGTTTTTCGACACCTTATTATCCACAGGCAAATGGGCAAGCATAGGCGTCAAACAAAACGCTATTTGCCATCCTTAAAAAGACGGTCGTAGATAGTCATAAGGATTGGCACATCCGAATACCACTTGCCCTATGGGCTTATCGCACTAGCATTCGGACGCCCACTAGGGCAACTCCATTTTCGCTAGTGTATGGCTCCGAGGTAGTCATGCCTCTCGAGTTGGAAATACCCTCCCTGCACATATCAATGCAAGATTTCATCGATGATGACACTGCACGACAGGCCCAGTTAGGCTAGCTTACGTTACTCGACGAACGACGTTTACGTATCTATCAAGAGCGACTTAAGAAAGCATACAACATGAAAGTTCACCTGAGAGACTTTTAGGTCGGTGACCTGGTCTTAAAAGAAAACCAACAAAATTCTAACTTGCCGCCCCATTTAAGGGACAAGTTCGCGGAAAATTGGTTAGGTCTTTATGTAATCGACAGTAAAATAGGACCTGGAATATACCGGCTCGCCTCTCTTGAAGGAATCAAGGAACTAGAACCCTTGAACATCAGTCATTTGAGGCCATTCAACATTTAGAGAGCCATGGCCCACTCCAAAAGCCCCAAGGGTTCTCGCCACCGCTTGGTCACCCAAAACGCCCCAAAGGTATCTATAATCCCTTTGGTCAAACCAAAAGCTCCAAGGGTTCCCACAATCGCTTGGTCAACCAAAAACACCCCAAATGTATCTATAATCCCTTTGGTCAAACCAAAAGCTCCAAGGATTCCCGCAATCGCTTGGTCAACCTAAAACGCCCTAAAGGTATCTATAATCCCTTTGGTCAAACCAAAAGCTCCAAGGATTCCCGCAATCGCTTGGTCAACCTAAAACGCCCCAAAGGTATCTATAATCCCTTTGGTCAAACCAAAAGCTCCAAGGGTTTCCGCAATCGCTTGCTCAACTAAACGCCCGAAAGGTATCCATAATCCCTTTGGTCAAACCAAAAGCTCCAAGGGTTCCCCCAATCGCTTGGTCAGCCAAACGCTCCAAAGGTATCAATAATCCCTTTGGTCAAACCAAAAGCCCCAAGGGTTCTCGCCACCGCTTGGTCACCCAAAATGCCCCAAAGGTATCCATAATCCCTTTGGTCAAACCAAAAGCTCCAAGGGTTCCCACAATCGCTTGGTCACCTAAAACGCCCCAAAGGTATCCATAATCCCTTTGGTCAAACCAAAAGCTCCAAGGGTTCCCACAATCGCTTGGTCAACCAAATGCCCCAAAGGTATCAATAATCCCTTTGGTCAAACCAAAAGCCCCAAGGGTTCTCGCCACCGCTTGGTCACCCAAAACGCCCCAAAGATATCCATAATCCCTTTGGTCAAACCAAAAGCTCCAAGAGGTTCCCACAATCGCTTGGTCAACCAAAAACGCCCCAAATGTATCTATAATCCCTTTGGTCAAACCAAAAGCTCCAAGGATTCTCGCCATCGTTTGGTCACCCAAAACACCCTAAAGGTATCTATAATCCCTTTGGTCAAAATCTCTAAGGATCCGTAAGAATCACTTGGTCCACACCCATTCGGGTTAAACCACCATAACGAATATTCAAAAACAACAAATAATCATAAATAACAAAAAAAATGCATCTCAATTTCGTGCATAATCTTAAAAATCAAGATACAAAAAAAAATAAAAAAATAAAAAAGTTGCATTAGGCATCGTATACATACATTGCATATTTGCTGGTCATACATGTCAAACGCACCATAGACTGTAATTACTCGGCAATTCCATCATTTTCCACATTTGTCCATTTTGTAAATGATCCAACAAGAATAACACCATTCACATTTTCGCCATATCATAGTCAATTGTCTTCTAATGTCTTTAGGGTTTTCGTCATTCAGCTGTCTTTAGATTTCTAGCCAAATACTGTACAAAGTCAAACCGATTTTTACAAGGTAGAGTTTTACTTGGATCACGCCTTGTTACATAGCATCCCAACACAAGCTTAAAACACATAAAAATTCCCAAGTTGTGTGAACGAAAGACGAAACCTGCAAAGCGGTCCAGGATACCATACAGTGAAAACGTTATCTTGCTCGTCCCCCTATGCAAATGACCCCAAGAATGTTGAGAGTTGACAAAAGGACAAGCATCTTCCCTACCCAATTCCCCAAAATAAACAGTGGTTTTCACCACTATCAGAAATCCTAAATTCTCACAAAGTTGCAAACATCAAAAAATTGCAAAAGTCAAAGTACAAACTCCAAAGTTCAACATCAAAACCCTTAAAGTGCACACATCAAAAAGCACAAGAAATAGTGATCCCCATCACTCAAAATTCAAATCCCTTGCTAAAAAAGAAGAAGAAAAATAAACAGTGATTTTTATCACTATATATATAAGATTAAGTATCCCAATAAAATTAAAGAAAAGAAGGGAGTCGAACTTGAATCCCTGGAATTCTTAGCATTCGAAAGGTCATAAGGTGATCCTCAGTCCTGGTTTGGTGGATAGCCTACTGGTCACTAGTGGCAAACCTCCCGCATGACGATATATCTGTCGTATTAGCTGTTGGGCATATGTACAGATCAATGTTTGCATGTGGATGAGCTAGCTTATGGTATCCTAGATTGCATCGTATATTAATCTTACTAAATGCAACAAAGGAGTTAGTGGAGCTAATTAGGTGATCCTCAGTACAGGTTTGGTGGACAACCTACCTGACACTGACGGTATCCTTACGAATACCACATAAACGAACTCAATCACACACACAGGGATGTGAAATAACTTGGTCAAACTCAAGTTTGATTCGTACCTTGTTCGAAAGTCTTGTAAGATAATGTACAGTTTTGACTAGTTAGTTAAAGCATCCGAGTCTCAGAAAAACCTTAACTACATTCTAAAACAATTGTTGTACATTTCATTACTTACATCACCATCAGAAAATACAAAACAATTATTACAAATGCAAAAGTTATTTCACAAAGCAATCACATAGTACAGAAAGCTAGTAATCCTGTACAGTCTATGGTGCCACTGCCTGTATACCAACAAATCATTCCATCCATTCCATATGCATACATCTATATCATATAGTTAAAATCATCCATAGTCATAATAGCATATGCATACATCAACATAAATAAATGTGCATAAAGAAAAATAAACCATGACAAGTATATAATCAAACCAAAAGAGTCATGTATATATATCAAGTCAAAATGCCCTTAGGCTACAATAAGAAGGTCCTTTGACCTCACAAAAACCAAAAACTCAAAATCCCCAAAGCCTAGGGAGTCGGCCACCAAGATCACGCAGGATTGGTGCTACTGGAACTACCCCCAATAGTATGGGTCCTTCGGGACCTCTTAGGGCGGCTGCTGCCAACCCTCGCACCTTGCCCACCAACACTACCCTCACCTAGCCGCCTGCGATGAGATGATGCAGACTGCTCAGTCTCACTGCCTCTCGTATGACGCGACGAACCACCTCCATCAAGCACATGCAACTGTCCACCGAGGCGGACAACCTCTGTCTCTAACTCTATTCGGTACGAACCCCACTCCATATCTCGTTGGCGATACATAGCCAATGCACTATCCCGCTGTGCCAACTGAGTATTTGCATTGGAATACCCCTTTCACTTGGTTGACAATTAACAACGAATCACCAAAGATATTCAAGCGTTTGATGTTTATGGTGATGGCTGTCTGAAGACCTATGAGCAAGGCTTTGTATTCTCATTGTTATTAGTGCACGAGAAATCAAGTTTAAATGATAAAGGCATTGGAGCCTCTTGCGGTGTGAAAACACGATTCCCGCGCCACCCCCTTGCTCACATTTAGAACCATCGAAAAATAAGGTTATGTCGGCCTGTGACTCAAGCTTATCGGAATTTGGCGATTTTGAGACATGGAAGACCCCATCATCGGGCAGCTCTATGGTCAGAGGCTGATCGTCTTCGAGAGGAGCCTCTGCTAGTTGATCGACGATGACTTGACCTTTGATGGACTTTTGTCCAATGAATTCGATGTCAAACTTTGTCAACAACATGATCCATTTCGTCGTGCGACTACTGTGATAAGTACGACTCATCATGTATCGCAATGGATTCTCCTTAGACACAACATACGTCGTATTGCTCAGCATGTAATGGTGTAGCTTTTTGGTGGCAAATACCACCGCCAAGCATAGCTTCTCAACATATGTACAGTTAAGTTCATAACTGACCAGGGTGCGGCTAAGATAATAATTAACATGTTCTTTATGTAATTCATTTTTCTGGGCTAGCATGGCGCCCAATGCCACCTCAGTAGCTGAGATGTATAAATAGAACGACACCCCTGGTCTAGGTGGTGCCGATACTGGTGGTGAAGCCAAGTATTGTTTGATGTCGTCGAAGGCTGACTAGCACTCGTCATCCCAATGAAATGCCACCCCCTTGTGTAATGATTTATTCATGGGTCAACACTTGTCAAATAACTGCGCTATGAAGCGCTTGATCGACGCGACCTTACCCTGCAAGCTTTTGAGCTGCCTAATGGTGGTTGGGGGAAGCATTTCAAGGATTGCCTTGACTTTATTTGGATCTACCTCGATGCCTCGTTTTGAGACTATGAAACCCAAGAGTTTTCCAAATGTGACGCCAAATACGCACTTCTTGGGGTTTAGCCTAACCTTGTGTTCGATGAGGCGATCAAGGATCTTGCGTAAGTCATCGAGATGATTTTTGCGCAAAAGAGATTTGGCCAACAAATCATCCATATAATCTTCCAAATTTTTTTACATGTGATCGTGGAAGACGTATGTCATAGTGCGTTGGTAGGTGGCGCTAGCGTTTTTAAGGCCAAAGGGCATGACCTTATAACAAAATGTCCCCCAAGGCGTCGTGAACGCCGTTTTTAGTTGATCATCGGGATTGATACGAATCTGGTTGTATCCCAAGAAACCATCCATGAGGGAAAGCATTTCGTGGCCTGCTATAGCGTCTACCAATGCGTCAATGCTAGGCAAGGGGAAATCGTCTTTGGGACTTGCTTTATTTAAATCTCGAAAATCGATGCATATGCGAATCCTCCCGTCAGGCTTTTTGACGGGTACCATGTTGGACAACCATGGTGGGTAATCTACCCAGATGACAAACTGTGCATCCAACAGCTTTTGTAGCTCGTCTTTGACCATTAAGGCCACTGTTGGGTGCATCTTACGTAGCTTTTGCTTTACTGGCTTGACTATCGGATCAAGTGTTAGATTATGCGTGACTAGCTGCGGGTTTAGCCCTGACATGTCTTTGTAGGACCATACAAAAACCTCCTCTTTGAGAAGGGCAATGTAATCAGCTTGCTCTCCGGGGGATAAAATTACCCCCAGATTGATGATTTGCGGATTCATTGGATCAGAACCGATGTCTACGTCAATCGTCTCTTTGATTGACATGTGGGATCCGTCCTCCAACCGGTGTGGAGTTGGGATCGGGTGGATATCATTTGCTGAATTTAGATCTACGTTGGGAATGTCGGGTTCCTCTTCAGCATGGAAGATATCCTAAGTCTGTCCTGGGGTGAAATGAAACATCTCACCTCAAGGCTAGTAATCTGATGGGGATGGTGGTGAGTCAGCGCGATCCTAGTCTATGGCATCTAGGTCTAGATACAATGGTCATGTTGGATCGGATGGATTGCGGATGGGGGCAGTCAAATCAGTGGAGATTATGTTGATGGAATGAATTTGGTCTCCATTGTCGCATGGGTGTTGATTCAGACATCCTTGGTGATCCTTGTACCCCGGATCTGGCTTCGTGGGTATTGGCACAAAAAGATCGATCCTATGTGCGGATAGAAGGACAAGGTCTGCCCTTGGACTGATGGCCCTATAAGGTCTCTAGGTGGGAGACACTCCCTGTATGCTCGAAGTCGTGGATGAAGCACTTGGTTTAACTATACTTGATTTAAATGCCACCTATGCCTTGGACTCCCATATTTAGATGTTCAGACCTATCATCGATGTCTATGGGGTATTCCTGTTGCCTCATATGGTTGAGATATGCCATCTCAGTCTCATCCTCATAGTCGCTATCGGATATCCAAAGGCATTCATTGGCTCCGACAACTATGTGCCCCTCTGGCTGGTATAGCCTCCCACTAGGCATTTCTTGATCACTATCCTCACTATCCTTCGGTGGATCACTTGGTCTTATGGCTGACATGGGAGGCTCGTTTTGTTCGAGCAGGTTGATTTGGTCCCTTCTGGGTTGTTCCGCTCTCTGCGGGAGGGCTGGATTCTCTAGAGGTAGCAATTGCCCAATCGGAACATTAAAGGGGAACAATGCCACGAAGTTCTCCTGATAGTCGTCAATGGGTGTCACCTGCGAGTGATTGCTATCGGACTCAAAAGGGTCCCAAGGTGCTACCTCATAATCTGACTCATCTTCAGAAGACCCCCTTGATCTTGTTCATATCCCTATTGAAGGTTACTTCTTGAACTTTCCCCTTCCTCAATCACAGGGGAGGGGTTGTTGAGGTCAACAAGGTTTGTTGTTAACAATGGGAGATAATCCCCCAATGTGTATGTTGTGTTGGGATTGACATATGGATCTTATGCCAACCCCTCCCTATTGCCTAGACCTAGGCCTTGCATGGTTTCTGCCAAGATCTCGATTGACAAAGAATGTACATTCCTTGTTCGTATCTGCCCAATCCATATCCATGCCAATGACATTGGTCTAGGTATTTCAAGGCAAAGTCCGGGTTGGACAGATAGTCAACATTCTCAGCAAATGGCTCTTCGTCCTCTTCCTCTTGTAGGTAGGGTTCAATGCCGTTCTCGAGGCCCCCATATACAAAATTGGTCTGATTTTGCGGGTAGCCTAAAGGGATGATAGTGCCGATGGGGAGGCGAGGTCTCCCCATGTCTTACATGGATTCGAGCACGGGTGTTGCCACAACGTTCCGCACTAGGTACTCCCCCAGACCCGTATTGGCCATCTCAATGGTAATCGTCGACAGTTGAGGGGGAGGGAATGGGAGTTCTCCCTGAGTCCACTCAATGGTGGATGAACCAGGTGCCTCGACTTCCATTCGGTTGGGCACCTCTTCGGTAGAGATGATTGAGACTAATGGTGGTACCTCCTCTAGGGGCTTCTTCCCGTTGTCCTTCGGTGTGGCCACCATAGGTGTTGTCATTGGAGAAGGAACATACGATGAATATGAGCTGGGTTGGTGAGTTGAGGGACTCAAAAATGAGGATGTAGGCAGAATCGAACCCTGTGTGGACGAATTCAATTGAAAGTCCAAATGTGTCGATGGGAAGGTCGATTGTGGCATCAGATGCACCGCATTGCAAAACTTAAAGGGCTTTAAGTCCGCTGGGACTACATGTACTTGCCCTTCGTATGTGTATTTGAGGCATTGATGGGCTATTGAAGGGACACACTTCATGTCCCTGATCCAAGGCCGTCCTAACAAGATATTGTAGGCCATATCACCCTCAAGGATGTGACACAATGTAGGAATGGTCTTCTGTCCTACTTGGATGGGCAGGACAATTGTGCCAACCGTCGAGCATAACGCGTCGTTGAATGCTCAAAGAGTGTAAGTGGATGCCATAATGTGGGATGCTGGCAGCTTAAGGTGTTTTAATGCTATTGTCGTGATTATGTTGCTGGACTAGCCAATGTCCAACAACACCCTCTTGAATGGAATCCCATTGACCCGTGCAATGACGTGTAGGGGTGGATCCACCATATCACTAGCCACCAGTTTTAGTTCGTCTTATTTGAAGGTTATGACTAATTCTGTGCATTGTCTCACATGTCCCACAAAATTGTTGAAAGAATTGGCTTCGTGGGGTTGTAGCTCAATGGCTTTGAGTATCTCCATAAGAGCCTCTCGATGGGGTGGTGATTGTTGAAGGAGCTCATAAATGGAGAGCCTAGCCGACGTGGTCCTTAAACTTTGAGTAAGTTTAGTCCGAATCATGGCCACTGGTCTAGGCTGGGGAGGTTGCGTAGGGTGTTGTGGATGTTGTGATGTTGACGGAACATCTTCTGTAGCTACAGCAGGTGTAGCCGCGTTTGGGTATCTTTTGTTCAGTGTCACGATGCTTATCATCCCTACGTATCTCTGCATTGGGCAGTTTTGTGTTACCTCGTTCACTTGTAAAGTCTTTGCCTGTGCATCATGGGCAGGCATGGGGTCTTTGAAGACCTCCATCTGTTGGTTGCTCAATGGTACGGGACTATCTACCGCGAGCGTTTTGTTTCTATCAAGTCCTGCACTAAGTGTTTGAATTTCTAACAAGTGGAGATTTCGTGTCCTTTAGCCGGTGAAATCTACAATATAAGTCTTCCCTATAGCCCTTGGTTTTTGGCGTGTTGGGGTCTATAGGTCGAATTTTCGACAAGTTTATCAGGTTTGCCGCGAACAAGCGATCAAACAAGGAGTCTCTAGACTTCGTGAATTGTGTGAATTGTCGCCTAGGGCGACGCTGCTGATTTTGATCTTGTTTATGATTTTCCTTTTCATAGTTATCAAGAGGAACTGCCTGATAATTAGCCTTTGGGGGCTGTGTCTCTTATGCAGGCTTTGGTATAGTTATGGCAACCTGATTGACCGCAACGGGTTTTTGTTGCGTGGGCCCAATTTTTGCATTTTTGGGCCACTCTTTCTTATGCGGCTTGGCAATCTCGCCGTCTTGAATTTTGATCTCCTCAATTATCCTGGTTTGCGTCAGGGCTTCTTAGAGGGTGGCATATTGCTGCAGCTGCAATAGCACGAAGATCGACCTTAAGCAACTCTTTGAAAACATTTGAGTCATGTCGGCCATAGGAGGGAGGTAAGGTAGCTTTGAAAGCAATGTCCTCCTCCGATTCCCATAAGCGACCATGGTCTCATCATCATACTCGCTAAGGCCGCCTAGGTCGCTTAAGGATGCCTTCTTCTTGGTGTTGAAGGCAAAACGTTCAAGGAACGCGTCCACTAGCTGGTCTAGATTATTGATGCTATGCTTCGGCAATTGGGTAAAACAATCCGAGGCAGGGCTTGCGAATGTGGTTATAAATGTTCTTAGAAGCAAAGCATCGTTGTCCTGAATGCCAAAGCATTGACTCAGGAACCTTGTTACGTACTCTTGGGCATCCTCATCCCCTCTAAAAATTGCCAATTGAGGCACTTTGAAGTGGTCGGGGTATAGGGGTGCCGAAACTGAAGGATGCACAGTGTGACTACCGAGTTGGCGTAAGGTGGGCTTTTGGGGCCCCGAAGTCTTAGTCTCCATAGACTCTAAGCGCTCTAGCAAGTGCTTTGTATGCATCAGAGGATTTGATTTCCTCTTCTTTGGTTTGTTCCCATTGTGAATTGCGAGGAACTTGAGGCCTATGGAGGGTAGCCGGATAGCGCCCCCTTGCCTTGGTAGGGCGTTTTAGCCCGCTCTTCTTCTCGCTCAAATTCCCCATAGGCCTCTTGAGGAGTTTCTGGGAGTGACCTATAAACATGGACGGGTGCCCGAGGAAGGCGCCCATCATTGGTTCTAGGAGTGGCCTCCCGCTCAGGTCTAGGTCTTGGAGGCAACGCTTGATAAGGTCGTGGAGACCTGTCTCGTACTAAGGGATTATGCCTCATAAATTTTTCTTATGCGTGCGAGGGGTTGGAATCCTCTCATGCATAGTGTTATGGAACAACTCATCTGTCTGGCGCTGAATGCGCTCTTTGTTAAGATGATACAGTTGTTCTAACTACTACTGATCTTGCCTAAGTTGCGTGATTTGCGCTTGGCGGGCGGCATGTTTGGCAAATGCCAAGTCGATTTGTTCTGCCGTCCTAGGTCTAGGAGGCCTAGATGCCTCCCCTACACATCTATCTCGGTTGTGGTGATCCGAGATCTCTATGGGTCGCTTTCCTCTGTCGAGGTTAGCAACATTCACCCGAGGCTCTGGCCTCAATAGGTGATCTTGATAATTAGGTGCGGAGGCGTAATGCCCCCGTGCGGTGCATTGCTCTTGAGGAATATATTGGTTTTCCTCGTGCTCCTTTTCGTACATGTGAAAGGGACGGGCAGAGTTGGCTTGCCCTATTTGAAGAGCCTTGCGCTCTAGATTTGGCCTATTAGTTCTAACAGTAATGAGGGGTGGAGGGGGAGTGATATAATCATGTTGGCCCTCCTTATGAAGCCTATGCTACTCTAGCGCTTCATCGCGCAGCAACCACTCATAATGAGTGTCTAAGGGGGCTTTCCCATGTGTGTACTCCTCTTGATAGGGTCTATGTTGAACGGAAGGTTCCCTCAAAGGGGTGCCTCTATAGTCCTGTTCTGTAGTGGTATAGTGTGGACTATGTTGTGGGTCAGGCTGCCAAGGTGGTATAACCAAGTCCTTGGGGCTATAACGGAGGCGACTTGTGTCTGCTTGCATACTTTTCGTAGCTTCTATCCGTGATTGGGCTTGGCTATGGGTATACACCAAGGTGGTGGTTTTTCTAAAAAGATATGTATATTTTTATCTCCTTTACAATTTTATGCTATACCAAACAAAAGGGGACCACACAAACAAAGAAATGATTATCTTGTTTACAGATTAAATGTGTGTCCTAGATCTAGTTCAATGTGTTTGATTTTTGTTATGTAAATCTTGTAAAGAAAACTTTGTTATACATGCATAATGAGGGGTTTTGTATATCCAAAATGGTCGCCCCTTCAATTTACCATTGCTAGGCCATTATACCGAACCTCTCAATATACCCACCCTTACGTGAGGGAAACTATTGGTATGTGAGAGTAGAACAATAAGTGGAACATAGGCGGTACAAAAGGGGGATCGCTGAGGGAACATAGTGCTTTGGTCATCTATTTTTGCTCAGCACTGCGCCACACACAACGCATCCCAAAAAGGGGCATCTGTAGACACCAAAACAACACCAATTCGATTATGTGACTACAAGCACTGACCGAATTGGCATACATACCCCCTAGGGCAGCCTCCAAAGGTTAAACAGTGGTCCTAACCACTCCCAAATCAGCTTTGGAAGGTCAGAGGTCAGTTTTGCACCTTTTAAGCACTTTGTTCCCTATTTGTCCCACCCTGGGACAATTAGAATCCTATTCGTCCCACATTGGGATGATTAGCAGCAATCACTCCAGGGTGGGACGATTAGCAAGTTTGACTGGCAAAAAGTCAAACCTTGACAAATGGTAGCCCAAATCCACCACCTAACTCTACCTTCAAGGCATGGGATTACGAGGGAAGGTTTCAAATCAGAGAGGCTTCAATCAAGCCTGCCCTAATCATGTGGCCTCAATCAAGGAGGCCCTAATAAGGGAGGAATCTTCTCTCCCCAAAAAGGCATAATGAGCCAAGTGGCGCCCTCACATGCACATTCAAAGGAGACCCTTAGGTCTATAAAAAGGTGAGCCTCCTCACCCCCCCAAAAAAAAAATAGAGCTGGAGCATTTGGAGCAACGAAGTGCTGCCAAACTATACCTCCATTCCTCTTTGTGCTTCCTACATCCGTAATCTCTCTCTTCTGGAAGAGAGGTTATCGGGTGAACACTAGGAACGCAATCCAGATCCAAAGACCCAAGCAATCGGCCACAATCCCACCCCAAACTCGTCGACACAACCCCCTAGGAAGTTTTGGACCCATCCCACTTGGATTGGTGTCAAAACTAGGCCCTAAACGGTGGGCGTCCCACCCCAGGCGCCCCCAAACTGCTGCAGTCCTAATCGCCCCACTCTGGAGTGATTAGATATCTGTGCATGATTTTGTTACTGTTCTTTTTGCATTTTTTCATATCTAATGTACTTATGTTGTTGTCCAAATTTCATTGCTTTCTGACATGATTTGACCTGGTTTTTGTCATTTTATGCGTCTACTAACCTATAGGGAGCGCCTTCGGATAATCTGACCTTCTGGGTCATCTCAAAATGCTGTTTTTAGTCTAACCACAAGTTTGCAGGAGTTTTGGAAGCGTCTGGGTAGGACATTTGCAAGGTCACTTTTTGCAGGTTTTGCTATAGTCCCCAGCGTCCCACCCCAGAGCGATTAGAAATCTGTGCATGATTTCCTTACTGTTCCTTTTGCAATATGTCCCAGATGATATCCTAATGTCTGTTAAAGTTTGAACTCATTCTGACATGATTTGACGATCGTTTTATTATTTTATGTATTAACTAGCTCGTAGGGTGCCCTTGTCACATACAGGAGAATCTAGGCAGGATATGCAAATTCCGAGCATTTGGGTAGTCTTAGAATTACATATAATGCCTAACTCGTGAGTTTCAGGTGATTTGGATAAGCATAGGCGGGACATTGCAGTGCTCGCTCTAGAGGGGCCCCCGACGGGCAAACGAGCATAACGGGGCCGTCCGACGCCGCTTCGACGCAAAATCAGGTGATACCAATTCTAGACTTTTTCATTTACATTTTCATATCATTCTGTAATCTACTTATCAATCTTATCACTGATATCTTCTAAGCGCCTGCTGGAGGCCTTGAGGATTGCATGTTTTTCTAGATACGCATATGCTATTTACGATTTGTTGTCTTTCTGTGCGTAGGATCTTGCCGCTAGGAATACTAGGGCAACAAGGAACGACAAACACACAGACACAAGCGACGACAACTTTTAGCCCGCCCACTTCGAGTGTGGGCACGCGGAAGACGCTGGAAGCATACCGTCCGATCTTGGAACGCGGCTTCTTTCGTGCATCCATTAATGTAACAAATTGTATCAAATGTTCTGAGCCCTGGAGGGGGAACGTATTGTAATCAGATTAAAAGCAATATCAATAAATGAGGCCCCACTTTGTTTGCTCACATCTTGTTTCTGCGTCATTTCCTTCATGCATTGCTCATCGCATTCGTAGGACTTAGCATCTATATCTATTTTTGTTTGCATCATATCGGTATGCCATTTTTTTGAGGCTTTCACATCACATAAGCATATCACATGCATATCATCTAATATGTCATGTCTAACTAATCACATACATCCATCCATCATACAAACAAATAAAAAAGCCTAAACATGTGCATCACGTTACCCATCCCTAACATCATATCATGCCAACCATCATGTAAGAATCATGTGTATCAATCATGAACAAATACATACAATCTATAAAATCCATCCAATATCCATATGCACACAAATCATCATCCATACATCATCATCAATGCCCACAAGGCTACATCAGAACTATCCCTTGGGTTACATAATACATCCATCTATACATGTTGCAATACATACGTCCCCATCTCATAAAAAATGCTCCACATAATTATGGTCAATCTACCACACCCAAAAATAGAATCACTATGGTTGCTTCCCTAAAGTATCTCCACTCCCCTCCTATCTACCCTAACTGTCCTCCCTACTACTTTAAGGCCTCTCAATAACTTGTGAAGTCGTTGGTTGTGTTTCTTGTGACGTTATCGAGTTTATAAAATCGAGCACTTATGGTGTGTTCTTGTAACTCTACCAAGAGTGAGAAACTATGATTGATGGAATAGGTACATTTGCCCTCTTTAGTGTATCTTTGTATAACAAAACTCTTTCTTTCTCACATGACCAAATAGCTATAAAATCCTCCCTACTCCAATGTAAATGAGTGATCTTAACTCGTAAGGTTGCCATCTCTCCAATGCTCTCTACTATTGGTGGCTGTACCCCCAACTAATCAACCTCTTATTGAAGTTTATCTTGCTCTAGTCATCACATCAAGTCATCACTACAACTCATCTCGCTCTACTATCAGCTTGTCTAGCTCTGCAACTGCCATATCAAGCTGCCATTGCAACCCTATCTTCTCTAGTACTCTTGTTGCCTCTTGATTTGCCAACTAGTCCTCCAAATTTTATAAATGCTCCCTCAAAATCTTGGTCTCCTTAGTCGTTGTAGCCACCCTATTGAAATCCATGGTGTCATCAAATTTGGGTGCCCCTCCACCTTAAACTCAGGTGCCCCTCCATCTCAAACTCTATTGTTGGTTCCTCTCCACCTACTGCCCATTATAGGCCCACTCCCTCATCTACTCGATGATGTACTTGCCAGTTAATTGGCTCCTTCTTCTCTCCTCCATCTCCACCAGCCTCTCCTCCCCTCAACCAACCTCACCACCACCACTTGCCTCCCCATCTAACATCTTCTCCACAATCCTCCCTCCATATCACTATTGTATGGCCCACCACCTCATCCACAAGATCCTCCATCATGCCTACTCGAGGTATTGGCCTATCATCATCCTTAATCCCTTAATATATATAACATGTTGGTTTGGTACCCCTTATCTCAACCCAAACTATTGCAACACTTACATGAACTTGAAATTTTCCAGCTGAATGGCCTTATGACTAATCGACCACCTTACCTATCACACCTGACATAAATAGTGAGCCTCCTCATTCCATATTGAACCACCCCTTCATGGTCACCAGATAATATCCTATCATCACATGCTCGACCACATCTGGTGATAAATATTTGCATGTCCCTTATGAGCCATCCTTCCTTGTACCTCCATTTTTGTCTACCATCTCAAGGCATATAGAAAATCTTACCCCATCAATCTATGTGCATCATATTAAAAATATTATGGCCTCTGAATTGCCACATGCTCCCATACCCACAACTACAATAGTAAACTATAGCTCAGACCCCTATGGTCACTCCTACTCACTCCATAAAACTCTCGATAGGCTTACGCTAGCCAGGTTGGTGCCCATATGTACATCATTGAGGCCTCCACCAAATCCCAAATTATCCCTAGTAGGTTCCATGGAAACCATACTCCTGAGGAGTCTAGAAACACAAAATTGGATATCAACACCATCACCAACATCTGCCTCCTTGAAAATAACCAACTTCACACTCGTTAGCACTGTGTATCCCTCCATGGGTAATCAATATATCCTATAGACATCCTCTAGTGTCAATGTCATTTCCCCTATAGGGAAATGGAAGGTACCCTTGTTTGGGTCCCAACACTCACACAAGGTCAACATATATGATCAATCAACATGTATGGTCTCCATCTATGCCACTCCCCAAAACTTGATCTTCACCAAACACTCCCAATCATCCTCAGTCAAATCCCTCTTCAATTTGAAAAGGAGTGGTCTAAATCTACATTGCAGATACACTTTGCAGATACACTGCCTTCCCTTGCCAGGAGTGGTCTAATTATTTCTCTTTGTTATTTATTTGATGGTCTTCCACTCTTTTTCCATTCCTGCCAACACTTTCATCTTCACCAATCTCTTATTATTTAAAACTATTCGTAATCAAACTTATTATGTACATGTTTATGTTGTCCTAGAGAACAAAGTCCAAGGAATAGCCTTGGAACTCTATTCTTTATACTACCCTAGAGACCCTAAGGTGCAAGGGTCATCTTCCATAGTAGTTATTTTCTATGCTACCCTCAAAATCCTAAATTTTCCATGTATATCCTTTATACTCCTTTATTTATTATACTACTCTTAAAAGCCTAAATTGGAAGGGATAAAAACTACCAAAATTTTAGTTTTATTCTAAGGATATATACCTTTGCATATTTTCTTCTAAATTTGAACTTTCAAATTTTAATTCATCTTCTCTTTGCATGCTTCTTAATTTCTTCTAGTGGTTGATGGACCATGATGGCCTTTTCCTTTTGATGATGTAAATGAGCTTTCTTTGTGTAGACATCTAAAAAATGTCATATTACCCCTTGTGCAGTGTTAATGTTCAATTAATTTGCAAAAACCTCCAAAAATCCAATGATTTTGTATTAAAACATTAATTATCTATCTTAGCCCTTTTTTCCTACTAAACCCCATCCTACACCTAGCCCATGCTCACCATGTGACCATCCCACTCACCTAGCCTAGGTCCACCTCACCCTAGTCTACCCTTTAACCCTAGCCTAACCTATGACCCTAGTCTACCTTACCCTCTACTCTCCACATCGCTATGCACCCACACCCCCTCTCAATCTCATTCAATGCACATGGGTGGGGTGAAGAATTTCTCCACCAATTTACATTCATGGGATGAAGACTTCCACCCACATGCCATAATGGGGTGAAGACTTTCTCCACCCTTATGCATTGATGAGGCATGGTGCATGCAAGCCACCTCACCCTCCACCTCATCACCCCCTAACCATTGTCAAAAATCTATAAATAGCCCCCATATCCTTCATTTACATGTTTGAGATGATGGCTTAGAGAAACTTTGCCAAAATCACTCTAACCCCCTTTTGTATGCATTGAGAGAACCCACTATCTAGTGCTAATCCCACGGATAGCTTGTTATGCCTCTCTTTACATGCCTTTCTTTTATGAACATATTACAAATTTGGATTCAAACAACCACCAGATTTGGACCAGAGCTACTTGACAACCAGTAGAAGATTTCCATTGAAGAAATTTTCATCCAAGTCAACACAACAAAAACTCTCTAGATAGGGATGATTTATAACCAAAACCATCTTGATAGGGACGGTTCATATTACGAAATATTTCAGTCACCTACAAACCAATAGACTAGTTATAGAGGTGAGTAAGATAGTTTCAATATGTTTTTAGCTTATTTTAAGTTCTATTTAATGCATTAGTTTAAGTTTTTAGTGTTTGCTCCTCTTATAAACTTGGGTCTAACTAAGGTAGACCCAATAGGTGCTACTAACTATTTGCTTGAGTTGTGTAGGTTTGGATGTTGTACTCAACCAACAGTGGTACACAAGCATAAACCCACCCCTCTCAAGGTGACCAAGAAGACAAAGGAGTGCCATAATTACATTGTAAAAGGGCTTCATCATTGAAAGACCCTCACTATAACCCAAGGGGCATTTGTAAAAGCTATTATTGTAACATCTTTTATTTGTAATGAAATGACATGTTTTCTTGTCCACACTGACAATTTTTTAGGGATGGAAAATCCTTTATCTGAGCCACCTTCTACTCAATATGATCTCCATGATTCATCTTGTAGTTTATCTCTTGACCAGAATTTTCCATCTCTTTCTTGATCATTTTTACTTAGTAATCTCTCTTTCCATGTGTCCAATCTCATAACATTTATGACATCAAAATACAAGTTTTTCGTAATTCACTCATTAATCCTATTCAATAGATTTAGTTTTAATCTTAATAGATTTTAACATAGTTCTAAAATATCCATGGCAATTCGTACTCAAATATATGCAATAAGCTTTCACTTTTTAGCAGTTGGTTGTTTATAGATGAACTCCCCTATATTTTTTTCAAATTGTCCTTATTGATAAGCTTTCAGATTTTAAAAAAATGCATTCAGACTGTAAACCCTGACTGGCGAGGATTTTCCACTTCCGGTGAATGGACAAATCCTCAAACATTATTTTTAGGCCTAACTTTGCTTGTGGTTTTTTTTAGTTTCCTTTCTTGTTTATCTTGCTTTCAATAAAGGTGTTTTTTTTGGACCTAGTAGTCTAGTTATTTTCCCTTGCTTTATTTTATTTTTTGGTCTTGTTCGAGTCTTGTAGTTGTTGTTTTTGGTCCTTTGTTGGGTGTTGTGGGGGTGAATCATCTTGGAAAATGTAATTCTAAACTGACAAGCCAATAGATCCATTTTGTTGAAATTGATAGTTAATTGATCAAATCTTGAAGCTTGAACTAGTTTTCTTTTCTTTTCTTTATAACTGTTCAAAATTAGTTTTAGTCTTGCTCAACAAGATTTCTTGATTAGATTGAATTAGTGTTTCTTTATTATCAAATAAAAATATGAATGCTTAACTTGGTATGGATTCACTATTGCATGCTTACTTTTAAAGGTCTTCCTCAAAAGTACATAGACATGATAAGAACTGGTTGATTTCTATTGTTTCTTTTTTCCACCTCATCAAGTCTTCACTATGGATTGGTTCCCAACCTTGGTTGATTTCTCTTGTTTCCTTTTTCCACCTCATCAAGTCTTCACTATGGATTGGTTCCCAACCTTGGTTGATTTCTCTTGTTTCCTTTTTCCACCTCATCAAGTCTTCACTATTGATTGGTTCCCAACCTTCGACTGCACTTCATTATCCAAGAAGAAATTGCATAAAAAAATCAGAAAATGAGAGAATAGAATATCAAAAGCAAAATTATCACAATTTTTTTTTCTTCAAGAAGGTGATCTAGGTAATCTCTACTGAGGCTATGGACACCCGACTGGTAGTAGAACAAGGCATTGGGTGGGACCAGAGACAAATCCATCAAGGCTATGGACACCCAGTTGACAATGGAGCAATATCCATACCATTCCATGCCCTTCGCCCTTGTCTTGCAAAAATAAATAAATAAATAATGATAATAATACATCCCAACTAGGTGATGAGGAGGTTTATGGCTTGTTTCTTTGCATCATGTTGTGTATTTTGATGAGGAAAGTAATTCATTTTACAAACACACACACTATGGATCTATATTGGGTTAACTCAATTGTACTAGGAGTGATAATGTAGATATGTGTACTCAGTATTTTCATGAAATAGTTTTAAGTTTGTTATTGTTAACTGATAGAACAATCTTAGTGAGGTACCATTCAATTCAATTTTTGACCTCTCAACAACAAATTTTAACAAATGTTGGTCTGTTTGTTTGGGTATTTGTTGTCCTCGGACAACACGTCCTTGTTTTGCAATCTAAATAGGGACCCCCTTTTCTTGCATGCTGGAGTTAATTTTATATAATTTTTCCGTGGATCAATAAGGTTGTGAAAATTAGTGAGCTCATGTTTATTAAATTTCAAGTTTTTTGTTTTTGTTTTTGTTTTTGGTGTTTTCAGTGGGATATGGATTTTCCAAATTTTGGGGTTTCAATTTTATGTTCATCCTAAAAAAAACCCAGAGAAAAAAAAAATTTCGAACGGTTGTGATGGCTTTAGCACATAAAACAAAGAGAGAGAAAAAGAAACATCTATTATTGATGAATGAAAAACTGATACATTCGAGTAAGGGTATGAGACCCTTTATGTAGGAAGATAGGTTCCTTGGAGAACACTCTACCTAAATGTGCAAGGGACACCTTGCACATATACAACTTGCACATTGACACTTGTGCATTTACTATGTTGCATGAAGTAACTAGATAACTTCTACCTAAAGTAATCTAACATAACCAAATGATATAATATATTCTAACACCCCTCTGTATTACATTATTTGGTATGTAGTTCTCTTGAATCACATAGATGATTTCTAAAGGTTTGAAACTGTTAGGGTAACTACACTACTTTATATTATCACATTATTTTGTGATAATACTTAGCATCTTATTGTTTTTTTTTTTAATTTACATGGTGGAATCAGTAGCCGCCACGAATCCGGGCAGTCTGTCCAACTTTTTATGGCCGCCACAGTATTCTGTGATGTCCGCCCCGGAAGCCGCCACATAGATCTTCGCGCAGTCGCCCCTATAACCACCATGCCACAATCATTTTAAACCTTTTACGCCGCTGAAAGCACCAGGAAAACTTAGCATCTTATTGTTAGATTAACATCCATTTATTTAGTGTATTATTGTTAACATCTTTTTATTTCGAGTTCTTAGATCCGATATCTTTGGGCTATTCTAAGTTTGCATTGTATTATATATTAAGCATTTGATTAATGGAATATTGTTCGTTCTGCTAATATGGTATCAGAGCCATATTTGGTCGAGGCTCATTTTTTCGTAGCTTGACAACACTTGGTTCGACTAGAACTGGGCACGATTCTCAAGGTAGGCTGATTGGACTTGGTCCCTGACTGGATCGCGTCACTGACGCTGTGGACGCTTTGTAGATTGTGGCTACACTAACACTTGTGCATTTACTATGTTGCATGAAGTAGCTAGATAACTTTTCCCTAAAGTAATCTAACATAACCAAATGATGTAATATATTCCAACACCCCCTCTGTATTACATTATTTGGTATGCGCTTCTCTTGAATCACATAGAAGCTTTCTAAAGGTTTGAAACTATTAGGGTAACTAGGCCACTTTATATTATAACATTATTTTTTGATAATACTTAGCATCTATTTGTTTAGTGTATTATTGTTAGCATATTTTTATTTCGGGTTCTTAGATCCGATATCTTCGGGCTATTCTAAGTTCGCATTGTATTGTATATTCATCATTTGATTAATGTAATATTGTTCATTTTTCTAATATGGTATCAAAGCCATATTTGGTCGAGGCTTATTTTTTGTAGCTGGATAACACTTGGTTCGACTAGAACTAAGCATGATTCCCGAGGAAGACCGACTAGACCTGGCCCCTGATTGGATTGCGTCGTTGACGCTGTGGATGATATGTAGATCGTGGCTACATGCAGGACTAGCTAAATGCGGACCTAAGCAAAAGAAGATGTGGGCTAACCTGACATGGGGATCAGACACTTAACCCTAGACTTGACTAGGTGAATCTCAAACTATACAACATATCAGACACATTGTATTGGACATGGATCCCAGAGCGGGTGACTCCAGCATACACATGGACGCGTGATGCATTGACAACACCTAGACGAACATGTGGTTTGGATGCTAACGGAGACACAGATCTGACATGTCTAGACTTTGATGTGGGGATGCAGGGACAACTAACGAACTCCTAATCATGATACGTGGCTGACCTAGGTGTATTGATTAGACGAGACACGGGGACGGGGTGTTGGACAAAAATAATGCTTTCGTGGCATGACAAGGGACTTATGAGGGTATCATAGTCTACCCAACGGTAGACATTTAACTAAGTGAGTGATCTTCCTTTTAAACACTTCTCATGCTAGCCGTGCACCCCATGTGGGATATGTGTTTTGTTTTTCACATTACCGGTTTGTCAACCGAAGACATCCTACTTAATTAAAACAACGTAGAAGAGATGTTCATTTGGAGAAGCCACCAAACTGGCGTGACCAGTTGCAGGTTTGCATCCATAAGCAAAATGTGTGACGATTCTCCGATTGCAGCACACAGGCCCAGTGTCGGTAATCCGCTCAGCTTGATGTAATTCACTGCAAGCAGACGGTATCCTTTTGGTTGTAGTGAGCTATTACAATTTGTAGATGGTGGTTGTATTCGGATCAAACGGAAATTTGCAGTTGGAGACAACATTTGGAGAAGTTTGCAGACCCGATCCAGGAGGCGTGCAACACATTAGGCTTTACTAATGGTAGCATTCAGCGTTTAGTGGTTCTGTAGCTGTCGATCAGAGATCATCCACAGACAAAATTGATGTAGCCGTCAATGCAGGAGATCATCTATAGAGTTGCAGAAAAACCAATTGTAGATATCGTTAATTGATGCCGATTGATTGAGGACGAAGACAGACCCTATGTTGATTTGGCGACGGTCCTCGACGGAGAAGCAAACAACTCGTTTTTTTACAACCACCAAAGAGGAGCGCACCATCGGAGAGAAGTCGCCCAACATGGATGCTAGCCGCGCAGGAGATTGACGTACCACCCAGTCCCATGAGGATGGAAAACTTCAAATAGAGGAATTTCCCCTTCATTTCCACCAGCCATGGTAGCCGGGGTGGTCGGAGACCAGGAGCTAAAGCTTCATCACCACAAGGTCGGGGGTTCTATTCCCACCGACAAGAATAAGGTAATTTTTTTTTATTTGAAGCATTTTTTAATTTTAAAAGAAATTCCTTTTTTTATTAATTATATATATATATATTTAATTAGTATTAATTTTTTTTTAAATTTTCTTTTTCTCTTATTATATATATATATATATATATATCAAAACATCTTTATATTTGAAGCAAATCCCCATTTTTCTTGCTTCACACATTACACTTTCATCCTAGTCATTTTTTGCAAAACCAAGGGGGGTATTTTCATGTCATATTATTACACAATTACAAAACAAGGATGAAAATGGGGGAATAGAGAGTGATTTTTCAATTTTGAAAAGCAATTTGGCATTGTAATTAGGTGCATTTTCGGTGGAAACCAACACCTAAATTTTTAAATTTTTGTGGGCACTTTTTATTGTTAGATGCATTTACATTTCATTATTGTTTTTGCACTACATCATTAAGTAAAATCAAGCACAATTAAGTCCCCCAAAATTGAACCCATCCATGCAATTCATTTACACAAATAAGTTCAGTATAAACAATACCTTTGGCCCACACTTACAGGTAAAACTATCGTGCTTTGGGCTACTGTATCTATCGCCTAACATAGCTGCAACAACGACATCTCAAATTGTTCTCTATAAATCGTCGGGGAGATATAAGATTACCATTTGTTATTTTTTCACTCCATTCACTACCCTAATCGTTATTGTTGTTAGACATAAATCCTGACGAAGTGTTCTCTCTAAAGTTTTTAGGGGAAGTTACGTCCCACGCATGAGGAAATACCTTCTATGGTAGGTGTCA
Source organism: Wollemia nobilis (assembly GCA_028583015.1). Classification (NCBI taxonomy): domain Eukaryota; kingdom Viridiplantae; phylum Streptophyta; class Pinopsida; order Araucariales; family Araucariaceae; genus Wollemia; species Wollemia nobilis. The sequence goes on from JAQPPZ010002502.1 coordinate 1,353,898, forward strand.
TAAACAAAACAATTCCCTTTTAGTATCGTCTATGTACCACTTATCGTTCTACTCTCATGTACCTATAGTCTCCCTCATGTAAGGGCGGGTATTTCGAGAGGTTCGGTATAAAGTTTTGGAAGGTATAAAGAAAGGGGGACCATTTGGTGTTATAAAGAACCCTCATTATGACTGCTATACACAAGTATTTGATAGATGCTCAGTTACTCAAATGTTCTAATTACACACCATGGAAAACAAAAATGAAGGCTATTCTACAAATGGAAGATTTGTGGGATGTTGTTTCTGGCATGACAACAAGACCTAAATCACCAGTCGACACGACAACTCAACCTACATCACCAGCTGCAAATCAGATTGCATTTGAAAAGAGAGATGGTAAGGTAAGAGTGCTCATATTGCTTGTTGTTTCAGATGAAGTTCAACCTCACATAGCTGACACAAAACATGGTAAAGAGGCATGTGATGCCCTTAAGACCATCTATGAGGGTAAGAATGATTCCACCATTCTTCGCCTACAATCTCAACTTCACAATTTGAGTATGAAGCATGGAGATATTGTTGAACTATTTCTTTGCAAAGTGGCTGCGTTGAAGTCAAAGTTGAATTCTATGGGAGATATTGTAGAAGATAGGCTCATCACTTCAATGATTTTGAGAGCCTTACCTGATTCATATAGAATGTTGATAACTTCCCTTCAAGTGTCACAAAGACAAGTTACCTTTGTTGAGTTGGTCAATTTGCTTCAGGAAGAGGAGGCCCACCAACTACACAAAGATGAAGCTTCTAATACAAACCTCTATTCCAACCAGAAGGGTTCGAAGAAGAAAGGTAATTTTTAGAAGGGAGGATCTTCTTCCAAGGATTCTAAAAGAAAACAACTTCAAAAATCGAAGAGATATTGTAAAATTTGTGAGAAAGATACCCATGATACCAATCGGTTTTGGTACAAGAATAAACAACCTAAGAACAAGGGCCATATCAAACCATAAAACAAAAACAAGCAACCCAAGGTGAATGTTGTCGTAGAAGAATCAGACTCAGATTTTGAGTGGGCATACAAGGTGTTCATGACTAACACAACATCCAAGCAAAAGGATCTTGTGTGGTATATTGATTATGGGGCCAGTAAACACATGACTGGAGACAAGTCGTGGTTTGAGACATTTGAAGCCAAGGCAGACAAACCAGTAAGTATTGCTAATGATAAGATCTACCAGGTTCAGGGTGAGGGCATAGCTTCCATCACCCTTCCAGATGGAAAATGTTAGATTGATAAAGTCCGATATATTTCAGGATTGGAGAACAATCTGTTGTCAGTCCCTCAAATTTTGGATAAGGATATGGTTGTTGATTTTCATGTTGAGGATGGAAAGTGTAGTAGGGTAAAATTGACACATTTAATTTACATAAACATTATAAAAATTATAAAAATTATTCAAAATTTACCCGAAAGTCGGCTAAAATGGTGAGAAAAAATATCCTCATTTTTTGTGCCAATAAACCAAAAATTGTTTTGCCGTTGGGCAAAATCGCCCAATGGTCAACAAAATCGCCTGACGATCGACAAAATCACCAGGCGATTTTGTCTTAAAACAAAATTTTAACAAATTTGCTAAAAAGACAAAATTTAGTTTAAAACGCATTACCTGGTTTAGCAACCGATCGGATCAGGGAGGATGACGAGCAGATTGGATGTGGCAAACATAGGAGGGATCAAAACCTCCTCCATGTTTAGTCTAACCTCACCAATTCCTCAAATATCTCCTTGAACTATTTAATATAGCCCCCTTTCCATTTCTTCCCCTGGCAGGTTGAATTCTAATTCCTTGAGATAGCTTCTAAACTCCCTTAAGTATTCCTCGCATCAGTTTGCTACGCAATTCCATCTCTCGGCATCCCCATTTATTTGATTTTATCATTGCAGGTCCCAGTTACAATCGCCCAGATATCAACATAATCACTAGACGATCAACAAAAACGCCAGGCAATTTCGTTAGATCAAAGGCGATTTTGTCAGAAGATAGGTGATCCTGTCTGCAGATCGGAAAGGGGGCAAGGATTCAAACCACTATTTGCATCTCTTTCCCTGTTTCCTTTTTGTTCATGCATTTTTCAATATTTATTTAGTTTACTGCTTAAATTTGCATATTGCATCTTGGTGTTCACCATCATTTCAATTAACTACATCGTAAAATCGGGATCATAATCGCATAAATCCATGGCATACTAGGTTGAATTGTCATCATAGTGTTCTCATGTCATTTCATATCCATTTGCATATAGAAATTAAAACATATTTGTGATTTGGAATACAAGAAAAATGCTATATTTTGCAAGAAACTTTTTTTTTTTGTTAATTATTTTGCTGCAGGATTGCGACATAATCGCCTACGATTTTGTCAAATTGGAGGTGATTTTTTCTGGAACACAGGCGATACTGTCTGGAACAGAGGCAATTATGTCAGAAACAAAGGCGATTTTATCCTTCTACAAGCCTTAGAATCTTCATCAAACATCCGGCTCAAGTAAGGCTTATAATTTCTTATAATCCCAATCTTAGGCATTGTATTTCATTTTGTATCCACTGTCTGCTGTCCTCATTAAATAAAAATTGCATATAGATAGTTTAGTTGCATAAAGGCCAAACTTAGGTGTATGAGAATGATTTATAAAAAGAACACATCAAACATCTTCCAATCCCCTTTGAACCCTTAATTCGTCGAAAACTGCCGCTAAAAGTTTCCTGGTGAACCCTTAATTCGTCGAAAAATCACCACAAGAAGGCACAATTAAGTGCCTCTATTTCGAGGTGTAGCTCTACTATTTTCCCATTCCCCTTTGAGGCATGGATACATCAACCTAGATGAAAGGAGTGCAAAATTTTTAGGCCTATAGAAAGAAGTGTTGCTTTATTACCAAGAGGGATAAACACATCGCAACAGCTTCATACAAGCATGGCTTGTTTGCATTAGATGCTATCTCCACCCCTCATGTTGCCATGGCAGTCTCTACAAAGGAGGCAACTTCACTTTGGCACAAGAGATACGTGCATCTAAGTTTTGGATATTTACTTGAGCTAATTAAATATGAGATGGTAAAGGGCCTTCCCTCACTTTCCTCTACATTGCCAGTATTCTCTAATTGCTTAGCAAGGAAGCAACATAGAGTACCATTTGAAAAGATATCTTCACGAGCAAAGACTCTTTTGAAGTTAATTCACACCGATCTGTGTGGTACTTTCTATATTTTTTGTTTCCACATCTCTCCATCCATCTTGAATGATCACATACCTAAAGAAGTGAGAAAAATTGGTCGATCAAATGATATGGCTAAAATCCATGGTAGAAATAGGATGAGGAGTTATCTTTGATGGTTAATAGGAACCACAATTGAATTCATGCTTTGAGAAGATGCAATTGAAGGTATTTTCAAGACAACAACTAGAGTGAATGCTAGAAATATGGCATCAAAGTATATTGTAAAGGAAGCAAGAGACAATAAAAAGGTCTTATAATTGAGAGCCTAAAAAAAGATCTTGAAAATAGTAGGCAATAAAGTAGATCTCAATGCTAAAGGAAGAAGAGGAAAATTGAAAGTAATGGACATCACAAGAATTACAAGAGACTCAATGCAAGAAATAGGAGCAATACTAGAAATATATTCAAACAAGATATGATTTGTAATGTCATTGATAACGGACCATAGAGGTGAAACAAAATTCCATGTAGATGCATAATTTTGTAAACCTAAATGTGGCTGTCTAGGAAGAATTGAAGAATCATTATAAATTACAATTGTCTCTTCATAAACTATGAACTTGGAAGTATTTTCCTCCATAACTTAAATCTTAACTTGTTTAAAGTTATCATAAATGTTTGAATAAGGGTTAATTCAATGATATATTTAGCAAATAAATGGTAACATTTATGTCAATATTGAATTAAATGACCCTCTTTTCTACAAAAGAGTCTTGTATTTGACTTGCTTAAATAAAAAATAGGTGATGAGTATTCAAATTTTAAAACCCACATGATGAATGGACTAGGATAGAGACTAAGTTATGTTAATTTCTATGCAAGCCTAAATATGTGTACAAAAATTACCCTACTTTTCCCTTTTGTTTTTATACCACATTACCCTACCAAGTTGTCCCTTTTTACTACATAAAAGGAGTAGAATTCTAGGTTTAGAAATAAGTATTCAACTCACATGGGATACCAAAAATAAGAAGGAGATCTATAGTTACACCTATGAAATAATGCCCAGATATAATCCATAAATAGTATTGTAAATGGCCTATGAAAAAGACAAGAAACATAACCCTTTCCTAGTCCTCAAATTGCCTCAAGGTCCTATCCATATCTTATCCTACTTACAAGAACTTGAGATCTAATTGTCCTCTTTAAAATATAAAATTACAAAACAATTCTAACATTTCATAGTTACATCTAAAACACTATTGGATAAGCGAAAGTCATAAACCTTAGCTAATTAAAGGTTGTCTTCATTAAAATATCAGTTGGTAGTTGCTTCTTGATAAACCTCTCCATTCTTTGTCATTATTCCTTAGATGGATTAAATCACCAATATGATTGTTGAAAGAAACAAAAGTAATATAGTTAATAATAAAACAACTTTCGATTGTTTTGTGTTTTCCTATAACTCTTTTTTATTGAATAACATTTATATTAAGACAACAAAAGTAATAGGTTTTATGACTTGAAGTTCTATGAAGTATGCAATATCATAGGAAGAAAAGGACTCAAAACACAAATCCTTGTCCATTTAACATAAGGAGAACCATGAATTAAAGATAAAATAAACCTTAAAATGAATGTTTTACAACATTATTTAAAATGTTAATTGTTGGATCATACATGATCTCCTGAAAAATAAAAATAAATCAATTCTTACACTTAACATGTAAAAGCAATATAATTAAAAAAATTCTTAGTGAAGAATCAACCTTAGCATCTTTAAGTAGGTGTCATAGATAATAATAAGAATCAATTTTTCCCAAACATAGAAAGTTGGTCACAACCACACTATTTTTAGTAATTATAGGGGTTGCTCCCACCAAACCTATTCCGTCTTCTTATTGTAGACTTGGCGTTGAAGGAGAACATCTGTCGCTAGGATTCGCTAATGTTATTGTTGGTCCAAACCTATTCCACCTCGTTATTGTTGACCCCACATGAAGGAAACCATCAGTCGCTTAAAATTAAAATTCGCGCACTAAAAAATTTCAGACCAAACTACTACCTTTACAAACAGCTACCCTTTTAAGTACCAGATAAAACAAACACTACCAACCCCTGAGGCGCTAGGAAGCATATTCTTTCATTATTGAAAACTCACCACGTATTCTTTCCTCTTCTCTTCCAGGCGTTTCTGCTATGCGCGATTCCATGGTCCAATGAAATTGCTGAGCGGTACCCTACGACGGAAAAGTCGCAAAACGTTCTCCATAAGATCTTCACTGCCCTCACGCAAAGTCTCGCTCCAAATTAGACGCAAATCCGAGCCTTCGAGGTTACGGGCCATTTTTGTATTTTTGTTAATGATGTAAACATGGCCATCGACTGTTTCAAAGTCAAGTCAAGTCTCTCTACAAGTTCTCCTCAACCTTCATGGTTTCCATCGATTCTCCCTTTAAATGGAGGAATCCATCCTAGCTATCTGCAACAACAACTATCTAACGCTCTCCTAATATCTAATTTTACTTCTGTTGTAGAAAGAGCAAAAAAGAGGCAGAGATGGCATATCTGCAGCCACATTTTCAAGATCAAGGACCCAACAATTCCGTGTACCGTATCCGATTGCATTAACGGTCCAGAAGAAGGCTATCAGCTTCAGCGGCGGCGACTTCACCGTCACCGATTCCGCTGGCAATGTCGTGTTCAAAGTCGACGGCAAGGTTATGAGTATCCGCGACCGCCGGGTTCTGCAGGACGCCGCCGGAAATCCCCTCCTAACCATGAAAGAAAAGGTATAAATATACTCAATTGGTTATTGTAAGGAAATGTTTTTTTCCCTTTTTCTTGTAAAACTTTCTGATGTGGGTTCTTTTGGGTTGTACTGCAGAAGTTGACGATGCACAGGAGGTGGAAAGTGTATAGAGGGAATACCTCCGACAAGCAGAACTTTCTCTTCACCGCGCGGAAGTCGTCGATTATTCAGCTGAAGACGGAGTTGGAAGTTTTCCTGGCGGGCAATAAGAAGGAAAAGGACAGCGACTTCCAGGTGGAGGGCAGCTGTATGGAGCAGTCCTGTAAAATTCATCGAGGAGACCGTATCGTTGCCAAGGTGGGTCTTTGTTTGGTCTGCTAATTTACTAATTTTCAGTTTGGTCCGCTAATGTGGAGGAGACCTGACGATGCATAAATGGTTGTCGTGTGTTAGATGAAGCGGAAAACATCATTGACGAACAAGCTGCTTGGAAAGGATACGTTTGTGGTGGAGATGCAGCCGGGGGTCGATTATGCCTTCATCATTCTCAACGAGATTAACAAAGATCGTCGCTTTTCTGTTAAGAGTGTTCTAAAGACGGGTGTAGGGTCGGGTTTTAAGTTGATAGGTTTAAATAATTAAACCAGTATCCTTGTATCTTTCTTTGTCTCTTCTTTAATTGTCTCTTTATTTGGAGATGAAAATATTTATTGATCTAATCCAATTTTTATTATAGTATGATTTTTTACTCCATCTTGAAGTTTGTTTTATGACCAAAATTTTTTTGTTTCTTTTTTGTTTTTTGCTTTGCAATCTTTTGTTATTTATAACAATTATGATATTAAAAAACAATTTTTTTCATAATCCACTTTTTGATAGAGGATATTATTACATTATTTATAATAAATAAATCTCATCTACGAAGTACGCATACCAAAAAGATAAAGAAGCTGGTAGATGGCTAAAGTTTTATGAAAGTTATTTGTCTCTTCTATAGGCTCATATATTTATAAATATAGACATATTTATAATGTTGAATATATCAAATACATATCTAGCATTTCCTACATTGGTATAAGAGCAAGAAGATTGTGAAGTGCTGAAAAAGGTTATACATCCAATCAATAAAATACTGAAAGATAATAAATATGTGAAACCACAAATATTAAGAACAAGATATGTAAAAAGTGAATAATGGTGCCCTTTTATTAACAATAATATTTGTTCCTTTTCATGAGGTTATAATATGGTACCACTTAAGGATGTGCTACCGATCTTGATACAATGATTTACAACAAAGATCTTTCAGATGCAATGTGCAAGGTCTTCTTTGCACCCATAAATTGTCTTGAAGAGAGTTTATTGTGACCTCCACAATGGGTGATGATGTTGAGTTCTTGCACTCTTCCTTCCTCGCAAAACCTATAGTCTGCACATAAGGAAAGAAAAGTGATTAGTAGCATGTGTGGATAAAATGATAAATAAAAGTGATCAATGACTGAAACATGATAAATGTATACATAAAATAAAGTCTAATAATGCTAAAACAATGAATAGAAATGCTACTAAAATATTATTGTGCAAAAAAATAAAAAAATAGATCTAAACCCTAGAGGTTGTCTCTATGCGGGACAATCATACCTACGGGCCATCTTTGGAGAATATGGCCACTAACCTATAATTGCATTTATCGAGATCGATGCAGAGGTGACTCTATGAAGAGATTTACATAAACTTATTCCAGAAATAATGCAAAAATAAATAACTTAGAAGAAATGACACCACACAATGCACATAGAACACACGAGATTTACCCTGGTTCACCCGATATGGGCTACTCCAACAAAACAAGAGCCACACCTCCTTGATATTATTATTCACTTCCTTGCCCAAAAATGGGACATTACAATAAATATAAAGGAAATGCTTCCAACCCTAAACCACTATGTGGTATTAGAATACAATGGGCACAATACCGTGGGCTAAACCACCCACACCCACCAACCATGGGAATCCCAAAAATTGCTCCACTCTAAAAATCGCTCTCAAAAAAGGGGGCAATTTTTTTTTTGATGTTGCCAAAAGAAAGCCTTCGATGTGGCCGGGGGGGCTTTGGCCCCCCCGGACCCCCCAGGAGGGCTTCGAAATCCCCTTGAGGAGGTCCACTCCTCTTACCCCCCGTACCTACCGTACGGGACTTCCACGACAAAGGATGAGACACATCCAACACTCTAGGAGTGATCTGTGGTATTTTTCAACAAATTGATGCGCTTCGTGGAAGTGGCTTGATGGGTTCTATCAACAACAAAAGCAAGAATACGGGATCACGAAGTGGGTACGAATGCAGTTTCAATATTTGAAGTGATTTGGCATCATAGCTTCCAAAAGCAAGAGGATTTGAAGATTTAAAATCATGAATCCTTCAAATGCGAAAGCTCATGGTGAAGATCTAGTAGCATTTCGTTGCTTGAAAACTAGAGAATTTTGTATATTTTGAATGAAGGGTGAGTGTTATTATATAGATTCCTTGAGAGGAATCTAATGATAGTACCACCCTATGGATGAAAAAGTGAAAGGGTAGTTCGCATTAAGAAAAACAACTATTTTTTTCGATATCTCATGTAAACTAATTCCATCATGCAGTTATTCTAATTCGGGCTCATGCACACACTAAATTACAAAGCATATTCATGCATGGGGTTAACTGGTAGTTTCGGCTACTATTTATGTCCCGCTATTTTTTTAATTCTGCTTTTGGTGCGACTATCCTAGGGTGGGATGGCCTTGACTGGGCATTGTCCCTTGGTAGGAAAACCTCTAGAGGTCATCCCTAGGAGGGACTACTAGGGTTGCAAAGGGAAATATCCCTTGTTTGAGTGGTGAAAACCACTATTTAAGCCCTAGGGCTGCCCAAGGTGGGTCATATGATCTTCAGGGAGTCCATATAGGTAGTCTCGATAATATGATGTGTTTTAGTTGTCTATAGATACCCCTTTTTGGGATGCATTTTGTGAAAGCATAACGCGAAGCAAAAATAGATAACCTAGAGTCTAATTGAGGGTTGATGACGTTCATTAATCTGATCAATGTTAAATACCCCAATCATGAAAAGAGCATGTATTTTTGAATCATTGCTTCTAACAAGTTGAAGAACTTGGTTTTAGTAAACCTTTCAACCAAGGATTCATGGCTTTGAGGTATACTTGATCTTGGCACACTTTTTAGTCATGGGCAGACTCAAGGGTCTATAGGTCTCATGCTTTGAGAATGCCAAGCATTTGTGTTTGAAATTTTGCTTGTTGTCTACCCCAAGCAAGAAGGGCATTATTATATTTGGCAATGATTCTTGAAAGAATGTAATTTGCATGATTAAGTGTTTGATTATTGACTTGATTATGAATTTTGTGATTATATGACTACCCCTCAAGCGATGATTGGATGAGAAAATAGAAGAATGATGAAAACGACAAGTCATTTGACCAAGATGATTTGATTTGGGTTTTCTAGGACCATTATGATAGTTTAGAGGGCTCATGTTCTTATTACAACCTTGATTTTGATCCATTTTATTACTTTTTTTGGTGAGTGATTTTACGATAATTTACTCATCCTATCGCTTTTCATGGGCAACCAATCAGTGTAATCACCAAGTTGATAGAGTAAATCACTAGATACGAGATTCATTTGATTTTGTTTTGTGAGTGATCTTATGGTAATTTACTCATCCTACTGAATTGCATTGATAACCAATCGCTACAATCACCAGGTGTATAAAGTAAATTACTAGATATGAGATCCACTCAAATTTTGTGAATGATTGTGACCAAAGGGGTTGGGTGTCTTTGGAACCTTTTGGATTGAGGTGACCAAAGGGGTTAGGTTCCTTTGGGGCTTTTGGATTGAAATTGACCAAAGGGGTGAGGTTCGTTTGGACCGTTTTGATGTTGATCAAATAAATTTGGGTATCTTTGGAGCTTTTTGATGTAATTTTGACCAAAGGAGTTAGGTTCCTCTAGGGCCTTTTGATGTTTACCAAATGAATTTTAGTACCTTTGGAGCCTTTTGATTGAAATTGACCAAAGGAGTTAGGTTCCTTTGGGGCCTTTTGATATTGACCAAAGGAATTTGGGTACCTTTGGAGCATTTTGATTTGATTTTGACCAAAGGAATTTGTGTGCCTTTGGAGCTTTTTGATTTGATGTTGACCAAAGGGTTTAAGGTCCTTTGGATCTTTTCTTTGTGGGTTGTCTCTTTTGTTTGCAAATCTAGTAGTTGTCTCTTGGTGGGACGGTCACAACAATTGTGATTTTTTGACCCAAGGACGATCACGTAGATTTGAAAATATAAAAGCAAAATTAGCATGTTTCTGATGTTATTTGCATAGTTGGCAATTGGAGAAAAAGGAGAGTTAGGAGGAGGAAAATAATTGTCAAAGTGAAGTGCTACCAAAATGTTGACTGGATTCCACCATGGGCCAACCCAAAACCTCTACAGCCAGAGGAGTCGAAAGGAGAAAGGTAAACACCATTTTTTCTCCTTTATTACCTTACAAAGTAAAACAAACTTCATTAACTAAAGCAGGACATGAACCTCACCAAAATATTAAGGCAAAAAATAATACCCTAGAACTAAAATGTAGTGTAGGTTTTTCTTCTTGTGCTTTGGTGTGCTTGCTTTTGTTTTATTTTTGTTTTTTATGGCATGTAGATTTATATTGCATATGCCCCATTTTTTGGGTCATCTCAAGGTGAGACAATCCCTCTTGTTTGGTTGGGGGCCATTTTTGGGTGAGACAACCACATTTGAATCACAACGATAAGAATTTTGACCATTACAAAGGTCGTCTTGACTCAAGATGGCCTCAAGGAGAGACCATCTTGGATCGATATGACCTCATTGAGGGTGGATTTTGCCATGTATTTTTTTTAACTTGATTGTTGTCCACTTATGTATTCAGCTTATTAGGGCCCATCATAGATATCCCACATATTATAAGATAATGCATGACACGCTTGTCGATGATGATTGGGATTGGCTTGAGGTCATTAACCTTAAGCAGGTGGCGAGGTTAGACGATGTTATTACAGATCAGACCTATTTGATGGTCTTGATAGATCGTTGGGACAACCGAACCAACACTTTCTACCTTTTGACAAGTGAGATGATAGTCACCCTAGAGGACATCTACAAGATATTACACATCCCGATTGAGGGACGCCCTATCACCTCTACTCATATCATCCACTAGAGTAGAGTTTTCCAAAGAGTATTTGGCAAGGACTGGGAGGTGGCACTACATAGGTTGGACAATGGTAGAGTACTTGTAGAGACATGGTATGAAGCAAAGATTTTTATTGTGAGATATGCAGTGCTTATGTCACTCATGTCCAACATTTTGTTGCTTGACTCTTTAAGAGTGAGGTTCCCATGGAACCTGCTCAAGCTAGTCTAGGAGCTAGTGGAGAGCACAACGGAGGAGCCATTGATCATGGCCTAGGGTACTAAATTGTTGGTACATTTGTATGATGAACTCTATGAATTCTGATAGTGGGGGTAACACAATTTGGACTGTAGTTACCTATTACAGATTTGGGGGTGGGAGCACATTCGGATGGATAGATCAAAGGGGATTTTGTGGGTATCATGAACACAAATGGTAGACCATGAGATCAAATATGGGATGCAGTGGATCCGGGACTAGAATCAGGGTTAGAGTCATCTACATTCAAGCAGGATTACCCATTACACAGAGTCCTTTAAGGGACAAGGCTAGGGCAGGTGATATGGCGACCCTATAGGGATTGTCCAAAGTAGATAGGAGCAGCAAAACAAATGAGGTGGATCATATGTGGATGATGGATGGTTGGACACCATGGCATGGAGTGGGATTACTTCCAATACTCTCATATTTGTTACCATTTTGGGGTTCGATAGGATGTACGTAGTGAGTCTATTATTTATCGATATCAAGGGTATGAGACTCAACTTGAGTGGCCATGAGTAAAGCCAATGAGGGATGAGGCAGATCAATCGCTAGCGAATCCAAGAGTAAATGACCCAAAAATTACTACATAGTTTGATACCTGATGGATAACTCTGCTATAGTAGTCAAATGACCTATATATATATATTGCATTATATAATTTAAAAACAACTAATATTTATAAATAGTATATTATTTAAATTAAATAAACTAAAACTCAAAAATTAATGTATTTTATTATTAACATTTATACACTATGCTCATATTGCAACAAACCATATTATCGAGAAGAGCCTATTAAATTTGAATGTGGGTTGTGCTCATGACAGGTATATTGTTGCAAGATGTTAATAGTGGTATTGTTTATGTGGGGTTGTGTGTTAATTCTTTGTTGATAAGTTTAGCTCTTGACCTTAAGAGGGACCATGATTAGGAAGAGATTGCTCTGCCCTAAATGTCGATCATAGAGGTTTCTCACACTAATATAATAAAAAAAATTAATGGAACTGTCAATGGTTGTCTTGGTGACCTTGGGGTAGAGTTAATATGGCCTCATACAGGAATATAGATAAATATATATAAAAAAAAATATTGCCCAAAAAATAGCAAAAAATAGGTCAATAGGTTTGTTTAAAAAAACAAGTCAATTGATAATTGGTTGAATGTTTAAAGATGAACCATCCACCAATTCCTTAGAAGATTATAATTTTATTTTTATTCAACAAATTGAAAATTTATTAAAGTTTTCTTTATAACTAAAAAAACCTATAAAGGGATTTACAGACAAAGAAAAATTATCTTCAAGCCAACAAGGCCTGGCTAAAGATAACAAATTAAAAATTTATTCAACAAAAATAATTATAAAAGTTTTATTTACAACTAAAAAACCTATAAAGGGATTTACAGACAAGAAAAATTATCTCCAAGCCAACAAGGCCTGGCTAAAGATTTGAATTTATGTAATGAAACATCTATGAAGTTTAGTTCTCATTCTATCAAAAATGAAGTTTAGTTTTCATTGATCAAAAATTTTAAATTATTGTTTTTAAGGAGAATACAATGTTTTGGGTGTTGTTTTTTTAGAAAGGTTTAAAGTTCAAATCTTTGTAGTTATGTGTTAAATTTTTTATTGATAAGCTTACATCTTCCTATAAAAAATCAAGGTAAAATATTAGATATAAAAGTTTTTCACACCAACCAAATCTTAAAAACTAAAAAAATCTTAAAAACTAAAAAAATAAAAAAATTAATAAAAAAAAGACGAGGAAACGATCAGTTTTTTCTAAACTGTAAAAGTCTGACGATCATTTTGTAAGAGATCGGGTTGTAGTCAATTTACCAAATAAGAGCCTCAAATTGCATATGTTCACCATTTAGGAGTATCTTTAGGTGGTGTTTGCCTCTGCTGTCTGTTAAAATTTGCAACATTCTTCAGTAGAAGAAATAACTTCCATATTATGATTTAAAAGAAGTGGTTGAATATTTTTTTTCCGGCCCTGAATTCTCATTTCAAACGGATGAAAAGCTATCGTCCATAATAGGAAAGTCTATCGTGTACGAATATGACGTAATAAAACTAAGTGGAAAGCAAGGAAAAATCTTTAGGTTAAATCTAGAACAAAACCTAAGAGAACAAACATGTTATTTAAAATTTCCAAATCTGTGATTTTTTTTAATTGTATTAAAAAAAAAAATTAAAGATTGTTTTAGAGTTTTTTTATATACATAAAAAAAAATGGATAACATATTATTGGATATTGTTTCTATAATTTTTAAGTTTTGAAGTCTTTTAAATAAAATAAAGTTAACAAAACTTTAAACAACAGCAAAATCCAATCAAATTTTATTAAAAAAACTAAGTTTTTGACAAAGCCAATCTCGTCGATAGAAGATAGAAAATGTGTGACAATGTGTTTGGCAGATACCACGAAGCCCTGGAAAATAAACCCAAAGGACTCTGTAGAGGGGTCATCACGCTTTTGACATTTCAGAGAAAACCAAACTTGTACTTCCCTGATTGCAAATTCTAGCATAAATGGAAAAGAGAGTGCGTGTTTAATACGGCGACCGCTTTGTTTTTCATGCTATCAACATTTTCGGGTTATAAGAGTTAAAAATTGGTGGGAAATGTTTATAATGTAAGTTGTTGAGAAAAATAATAATTAGATGAACGGAGAACCACACGCAGGAGAAAAGGAAACATGTGGCGACTTCCACGTGGAGGGCAGCTATATGGAGAAGTCCTGTAAAATTCATGGAGGAAACCGTATCCTTGCCAAAGTGGGTCTTTGTTTGGTCTGCTAATTTACTAATTTTCTGTTTGGTTCGCTAATGTGGAGGAGACCTGACAATGTATAAATGGTTGTCGTGTGTGTGTTAGATGAAGCGGAAAACAACATTGACAAACATGCTGCTTGGAAAGGATACGTTTGTGGTGGTGATGGAGCCGGGGGTCGATTATGCCTTCATCGTTGCTCTTATTCTCATTCTCAATGAGATTAACATAGATCGTCGTTTTTCTGCTAAGAATATTCTAAAGATGGGTTTGAATCATGCTACTGCTAATTTATCGATCAGTGTTACGTAAACTCGCGTTAGCGCCCAAAGATAGGTGCTAAGAAGTTTTAATTAAATTATTATTTACTTGTTTGTATTGGAAACTGTAATAGTAAACTGTTGGGTTTCTCAAGTTGAAGATGATCTCTGATATATTCCATCTATATGCTTTGATAACCTCTTTATTTATATTTATATATATATATATATATAATTTTTTTTATTAAAGATATTTTGTCATTATTTTTATTAAGAGATAAAATCTCACTTATTTAGTTGTAGTCTAAATTTTAGCTTGTGTCATAATTTTATTGGGTGAGTTTATATAGGTATTTAGTTGTAGTCTAAATTTTAGCTTGTGCCATAATTTTATTGGGTGAGTTTATATAGGTTTTTAAGAAGGGTTTCTGTCCTTTTATACTGAGTGGAGTTTGAAACTTGGATCTCTTAAAGAGATCAAAGCCCTTACCACTACAAGCTTGCAACTATTAAAAAATTTAGTTTACATGGGTTTTTACGAGGGCTTTTCCCAGGGTTTGAACTGGCATAAGTTTTATTTATCTTTTTGTTAAAGATATTTGTTATCATTTTTATTATTTTTATTAAGAGATAAATTCTCACTCATCTAATTATAATTCAAATTTACGGTGATTTTAAGATCATAGGTTCTATTCTAATAATTAAACCAGCGTTAGAGCCCAAAGATGCTATATGGGTCAATCATAGGTGTTAAGAAGTGTTAATTAAAAACAAGAAATTTCAATTTATTTAACTTTTATTTTTTTCTGATGAAAAAAACAAATTTATATTAAATTAAGATCAAAGCCTCTACAATAAAATAAAAGTAGGTGGATTAATACACTCCATGGGAAATCAAACTAACCCTCATTGACAAGGGTTGGAAAACAAAGCCACCAACAAAACACAAGTTTACCAATCATGATCATTGATGATCATTATATCAAAAAAACTATATCATATGGGGTAATGTGTCTTGGCATGTTGTTCTACATAAATTGGTTGTTATTATGGGATGGGAATCCACCTCTATGCATCACCATTAAGGCCTTTAGAACCCGTGTTGGTCCAACCAACAATAAGGCCTTTAGAACCCGTGTTGCTCCAACCAACAATAAGGCCTTTAGAACCCGTGTTGCTCCAACCAACAACTGGTCCAGGTGAAACTGACTGAACATCATCCCACCCCCAACCTGGAGGGATGAACAAAAAACATTAGGCTGATTCCTGATTGATGAGGGTTGGGACCAATACCTGTCTATGAGAACACTTCTTGCATATGATGGAGGTCAACGATGAGAGCAGGATCGGAAAAACTCTTAAGAAGAGTGTTCTGGAGAGACTCGGTTGACTGTACACAAAGCATTGGTCCAGTGCACCAGAAGAACTTATAGATGATCCAACTCCATAGCAACTTTGTTGGCTTGAGTACATATCTGTAGCCACATGCCATTAAAAACTTCTAATTTATCAGCATGAGTAAATGTGACAGAAGATGTATACTATTTAAAAACAATTTTGTTACGGGCCTTCCAAATATGAAAGAGCTAAAAACCTACCACACTTCAAAAAGTAGTAAATACGAAGTAAAAGAGTCCCCAAGAAGAGCCTAGGGTCAAGAAACTCTTGCAATTGTAAATGGGAAAAAAAAAGAACCCATTCCCAAGCTTGCTTAGATCTTCTACAATTCCAAAAGAGGTGAGTACAAGACTCGGGTACACCACAAAAAGGACATTTAGGATCAGGAATTCCAAGGTGCTTCAAAGGTTCCCCCAAGGGAAGGCCTTGACACAACAAGCTCCACGCAAAAAAAATTGCTTGGTCTCAACATAAGTAGCCCAAACATTATGAAATCTAGAATTTCATCTAGTCCTTGTAGAAAATAAGTCCCAACACTGATTGAGCTTAGGCACCAAAGGAAAATGAGGACATAACCATTTATACGCCAAACAAGCCTTATAATTAAGCAAAGGAGTGTCAATATGCCATCTCCAGTCTGACCACCAAGGATGCTATGAGTGCACACCAATCTTGTGCAACATATAAAAAGAGGTGAGAACAATAACAACATCATACGTATCTTTTTACACACCATTCAACCCGAAGGTTCCTTTGAATTCATTCCGTGGAATCCAATCCCTAGTCTGGCAAGAAAAGAAATCAACTATTGTAACAATACCTTTTTGTAAAACCGTTGAGCATGAATCCATTGCACCTGAGCTAAGCGAGCTTCAAGGGTATTATTTATGAGAGTATGTTTTGTTTTTGTAATGTGAAGGGCCAATAGAAGCTATGTATACCTTAGTAAATAAAAAAAAAGAAATTATTTTTATTAAAATAATAAAATATTACTATGTTTTTATTATAGTGCTATAAAGTTAATTAAATTATATTTAATTTTTTTTTGGTATATTTTTTATTTGCCTTTTTATTAAATATATTTGTCATATTTTTTTAAATTATTAGGTTTATGCAATTGATTACTTAATATCAATTTTATTAAGAGATAAAATCGTACTCATCTAATTAGATTCTAAATTTTGACTTTTTTTAAGATAAAAATCAATATTGCAAATGGTTAAAATATTTATGAGTGTATTTCCATTTCTATAAATATGTTATCTATAATAACTTTTTAATTCCTTAATACTTTTTTTAGGGGTATTATTCATATCCATAATATTTTAAGATATTATTTTTATCATTACTTTTTGTTCGTGGTTTTAACCCACTTTTTGTCAACACTAGTGATATTTGCTTTTGTTTTCCCATATTAATATTCCTTTTAGTTTCTTGTTTTCTTTGTTTTTGTTTCTTGAGTCCTCTATTTTTTCATTTCCACCAACACTTTCATATTTGTCAATTTGCATCATCTATAGGTTTGGATTCCTTTTAAGGATTCAAAATGCAAGGAATAACCTCAAAAGCACTTTCTTCTTTATGTTGTCTTAGAAACCCTAAAATACAAGGACACTTCTCCATTGCTATAATATTTTTATGCTTCCTTAAAATCCCTAAATTGATATAGATTTCTCTCATCCTCGTTTCCTTATTATACTATTCTTGAAATCTTACAAGGATAACCTCTACATTATTTTTGTTTCTATCTACACTACTTGACAAAAATGAAGACAATTTACGTGGGATAAACTTACCTCTTCTTTTATCTTTACTTTAAAATTTTCTTCCACAACTTTCTTTGTACCTTTAATTCTTTTTTAATATACACTTGCATATCAATTGTATCCTTCTTTGTTTTTTTTAATTGCCTCTTCATTTGGAGAGGAATATTATTTATCTAATCCAACTTCTATTATAGTATGATTTCCTTGCTCCATCTTGAAGTTTTGTCTCATGACAAAAGCTTTTTATTTATTTCTTTGTTTTTACTTTGCATCTCTTGTGATGTGTCTAGACTCGTAACAATTATGATATTAAAATACTTTTTTTTCATAATCCACTTGTTGATGTTAAGATATTATTACATTATTTATAATTAATAAATCTCACCTACCAAGTACACATACCAAGAACATAAAGTAGTACACATCCCAAGAAGATAAAGGAGTTGGTAGGTTGCTAATATTTTATGAAATTTATTTGTCTCTACTATAGGCTCATATACCTATAAATATAGACATATTTGTAATTTTGAATATATCAAATAAATATCTAGCATTTCCTACATTGGTATAAGAGCAAAATATTGATCCTCCTCTGTGAGAGGGAATTTTCCTCATGGAAATTTACAATCCTCCCTCCTTCTCCATAGCTTGAATCTAAGTATGTTTTAAAAGTGTGGTTTTATGTTGATGTAGTTTATTAGAAAAGATTCACGTTGATGGAGAAAATTCATGAAGCTTGTAGTTATGGTTGCCCTTAAAGCTTAAGTGCTTAGAACCATAATATGAATGTTTACCTCTGGTGCCCTCTTTGGTGAAGGAATAAAAGATAAAAAGCCATGTAGAATAACCATATCCATTAGAATAAAAAGGGAGACAGATAAAAGTATTTGCCAACAATTCCATTTTCATACTAGTAAGGGGATGTGCTAGTCAAAGGTGCTCTAATAAGGGATCACTTATTTCTACAAAGTTTCCCCTTTCTAAAATAGTCCTCTAATAGGTCGTGCTCATCATCAAACATGTTGTGCAAAATAAATTTAAAGGCTTTAGCAGTGGATTTTCGTGTTAGTTTTGGACACGGAGGAGTTTGTTGTCGAAGTTGTGTGCTCAGTTTGCTTGACACCGAGTTCAGATCTATGAAAATGAATCATTACTAAAATGTTTCAGCCCTTTTTGTCTCTATGGTATAATTGGAATTGTAGGAATACGCATCCACTCAACACTTTGGAATATCTTTTATGAAGTAGTAATATCTTGCACTGTATAATAGGTGGATCCCTCAGGATATGTGTACCTTATCCCTATCGAAATGACATCACCCATGATGTAGGCTATGCAATACCTTCTTGGATGACCACCGAATACCAAGCCCAACACATCATCATTGAAGTGCCTATAGATATGGCTATTGCATTGGTATGTGGAAAATATTGACCGTGGAAATCATCAAAGGGGCAGTTGGGAACTCATAATCTCTACATGTTAGTGGTAGCAATAATTTAGTCCAAGTGGGGATGTGCATTAATATTATTTGTCACATGGCACCTAGCCATTATATCCCACATCCATGATGGGATTGGTAATCCATAATAATACCCTTATATTTATTTTTTTCAATGTAATAAAATGCAAGTGAAAAATGGAGGCCCATGTAATATTTTTACACCACAAGAATATTCTTAGAATATTCTCTATGGAATATTCTTCAAATATTCTACTTGAAGGGAAATTATCTCTTTTATTTTACTCAATGAGACATTATTTCTTGCAATTTGGGGCAATAATATGCTTCCCAAGTATAGGCATGTCTATACTCATTGAAAAATATTTTTCAAGCATAATATAGTGGACACATAATTTTTTGCTTTTGTAAAATTCTATTATAACTTAATGGTGCTCCAAAGTTTTAGACTAGAGACTATAAAAAAATTGACACTCTAGATCGAGATAAATTATTCTAGGGACTACAGAGAACTTGACATCCTATAAAATCAGAGAATCTAAAGACTAATTTTGACACTTCAAAAATTAGTCACTTCTAAATATTATAGAGATATGGACACTTCAAAAATATTCCTTTCCAATCCTCTATTAAGGCTCATTTTATTTCCAAAATTTGTTGTAATATGGAGTGCATTCTTGATCGTACTCGACACTCCTCAACACAATACAAGTGAACCTCATAAGGACACTTGTAATGGCTAAAAACTTCTTGTATAAAGGTGCATTTTTTATAAATACTGACAACTAGTATAGAATATAAGTTCACCCTAAGGGGTGTATACTTGTGAAACCAACAATAGAGTGAACCTCATAACTAATGATCTACTCTAGTACACCTAGCAGTTGCAACGACTAGTTATCCATGCAATCTAAAGGAATGAGAATATTACCATAAGGACACTCATAGTTTTTGAAGCAAAGTTACGCCAATCAGGAACAAGTTCCAAACACCATGAGCAAGACCACATAAACTAGTAAGTTTCCTCTAAGAAGGATACAACCATGTGTAGGACTATGTAAACCAACAATTTTTTGCTAAGAAGGAAACAACCATGAGTAGGACCACGTAAACCAACAAGTTTCCTCTAAGAAGGAGATAATTGTAAGCAAGACCACATAAATCAATAACAAGCCCACTTTTGCTTAAGTACCCTAAAAGTACTTAGCTTGCTTAAACCCAAAGGTGATAGACCGAGAGGTAGATCCATAGATGATAGACCTAGAGGTAGACCCAAAGGTGATAGACCCAGAGGCAACCTTAGAGGTATTTACCTAAGTAAAAGCTAGAGTAGCTGTTGGTCATCAAATCCGCACAGGAAAGGACTTTCGATGGGTTTGCGCGCCCTGGACCTGCGACCAACATTGAAAGGCCGAGGGGAAGAGATGCCCCTCGTGCCAATCTCCGGAGAAAGGCCGGCTCCTATACTAATCTACTTTTGGGGTTTGAGACAAGAGTGCAGGAAAGAAATAAACAGAGTAAGGGTTAGGAAAAGAAATAAAAAGGGGTAAGGGTTAGAGAAAGAAATAAAAAGAGTAAGGGTTAGAAGATGATGATTTAAGGTGGGAGAGAACAGGAAGCACGATTACTCGCTAACAACTCGAATAGCAGCAAGAAATACCAAGAATAACATGAAAGAAATGAAATGCCGAACTTCCTATGTATCCTCTGGACGGGTTCGCAAGGTTCTCCTTTCTCTCTCGCTGGAATTCAGGATTCAGAGTAACAACGATTGAGATAAGGGAATAACAGAAACCTCGATCCACCAGGCAGCATAAAGGAAAGCGACAAGGCATTTTTCCTCTCCTATGTATCCTTCAGGGCAAATTTTAGGGGTTCAGTCCCCGATCGCACATCGGATTCAGGATTCAGAGTCTCGATACGCAAACGAGAAAAGACAAAAGAATTAAGCACAGAAGGCAGCATAAAAGAGAGAAATAGAGCACAAAAGGTCTTTAGTATTAAACGCAGGACATCAAGTTACAGTAGCTTTCTAGCAGAAAGTTCCCCCCCTTTTACATTGCAAAGCCTGGGTTTTTATAGAGGACCCGACCCTCTGAATCATTATTACAAAAATGGTGGAGTACACCCTCGAGCCCTGAGAAATCGGCTCCTCATTGCTGCTGCGGATGATCTCTCAAATCGGCTACCAAAACTGGTAATGGTGACCGAGTCAACCGGGGAAAGTCGCATTAAATGAGCCACCTGGGTGTCCTTGGATTGTAGGTGCGGTGCTCGAGTGGCGGCCATGCTTGCCGAGCTCTTCTTCATGGACTGATACTTCGCATCCAATTGCCAAAAATGAGCAACGGGCTTATCGGGCAAGAAAATATGCATTTATGAGGCTCTCTGATCGCCTCGAGAAAATGCCCAACTTGGGAAGCATTCCTGGGAAGCGCCTCACTGATTTTCGCTTCGCAAAACTACTTTGGGGGCATGGAGTGCCGAAGCCGATCTCCCTCTATCCTTCGCTGCTTCACTGGAAAAACTGCTTCGCTGATGGGTCGGGAAAAACGCTTCGGGCCGATCTTCTTTTGAAACGGCGGTTCAGGGGAGTTTTGGCCGAAGCACTTTCTCGACCTCTACTGCTTTGGGTGAAAACTGGTCGAAGTGGATTTTAGAAATACTTCGGGCCCGAAGTAATTTCTTTGCCTTAGCTGATTCGGGCTATCTTTTCTTCTTCGACGAAGTTGCTTGGATGCCGCTTCGCAAAACTCTTCACCCGAAGTAGCCACTGGGAATGCTTCGGGTGCGAAGCATTTCCTTCATACTTTTTTGGCAAAGTTCTCACCCGAAGTGATGATTTGAAGCGCTTCGGGCCCGAAGCTCTTTTCTTTTTCATTTTGTCCACCAGGGGGCGATAGGGAAAACCAAAATTGCTATAACTTATAAACAAAAGAAAACTTTCAACAAAACAAATATCATACAAAGTTTTAATTTTTCTGCCCCTTGGTGGAATGTGACAATATTGTCAACATTCTTGGTGGCTCATGGGGCAACGAGCTCGTCTCGGTGGTAGAACCCTCAGCTTTTATCCATTGGGCCAGAGTTACCTCCAGACCCTTCTCTTTGTTCCTTTTCTGGGGGCGCTTCCACAGCTTGTCCTTCCTCTTCCTCTTCTCTCTCCTCTTCTTCCGCTACTTCTTCTCCTCCTGTCGCCATTGCTTCTGCTACGTCTTCAGCCATTGGCAATGGGGCCAGGCGGACGCGGATGTCTCTTAAGGTTCGACGAACCTGAGACCAGACGCTTTTCGTGAACAGCTCCTGATCTTCCAGGGATTTGACCAAAGCGCGAAACCTATCGATCTGCCCGATTTTTGCATGCTGGGACCTGGTATACAGATCATTTAGGGAGGCGATGATTCTACAGTATTTCAATATGTAATCAGCAACCTGCTTCTCTGTTATTGGTTCGGCCCACTCGTCTATCTCCGAGACGTTGCCTTCAAACTGCTGCCACTTCGGCATGATTTCTTCCTTGGCTAAGGGCTTCCCATCATTATCCGTGAAGCTCGAGAAGCCTAAGGAGAAGAGGTCCTCGAAGTAGCCCATTGACGCGTGCCTCTCGCTTTCGAATGCATCCAGTAGGATTTTTGCCTTTTGCGCTTTCTTGGCTATGGAGAAAAAGGCACGAACTATGGCCTGGGCTGTTGACCAATCCCTTGTTGTCCGACTCATCGCTGCGAGCTTCAAATCTTGATACCTTGCATCTTGGACCTTGAGGGCCAGCTTGAGTCGAGCTCTGACATTCTGAATGACCTCTTCGATGATTGGCCCTCCTTCGACGGTGGCAACCCGGGCTTCTATGGTGTAAGCTAAAACTGAAAGGGCACTGACAGCCCGAGACCTAAAATTCTTGAGCAGATGTGAGCGAATCTCCTTGATTTTGCTCCTATCAAGTAGCCCTAGGCCTTCCTTCTCGTGCAGCTAGATCTGAGCTTGCAAGATCTTACTTTCAAGCTCCTTGGCCTTCAAATCATTTTTGGCCTGCCTTTGTGCTTGATTCTCAGCTGTGCACTCCAGCTGTGCTATCCGTAGCTTTAGGGCGTGTGCTTCTTTCTGCATCAGCTTGCACTGCTCCTCGGCCTCTACCAATTTGGAGTGAGCCCTTGCTAGCTCCTCCTCCAGCTTGATGTTAGCACTCTCGGCTTCGAACCTGCGCTTGTTGGCAATGTTGGCATGCGCCTTGAAGGTCTCGATTCCAATGTGCATAGAGGCGGACTCCTTGTCCACGTTCAGATGTTCCAAGTCCTTTTCTTTATCCTGATATTCATAGTCCGCTGGAGTCATTTCATCCAGGGGCTTTTGGACTTTGGGTATCTTCTTTACTTTATGCAACTTTCCCGCCTCCAAATCGAAGATGGCGCACCTCTCAACTTGAGCGAGCGAGCGCCCTTTCTTCTTTCTTGCCTCTTTTAACATTCTCTCTATGTTCTGTCGGGCTTGGAGGAGTTTTTTGGCCAAGGGGGATTCTCGTATTGAGGACAGCTCGGAGTCGAATGCGGCTAGATCTCCAGCCGAGGGATTGAACAAATATAAAGAGTTGAAGGGGATAGCCTCACCCGAAGGTTCGGCAATAGGGGTGACGGGGGCTTCGATGAGTGGGAGCACATTGTGTACAATGGAGGAATGAGCCTCGGGGTTCGGCATTGGACTATTAGCTTCACCCTGGTTGATGACTGGAGGATTGGCGGTGTGGCTGGGTGAAGTAACTTCGATAGGTTTGTCCTGGCCGAAAGACTCGGGGGGAGTAGTTAGGGACACGACGTAAGAAGGTGACTGACCTTGTGGAGGTAGGGTGGACAGGTGAGAGCTTTCGGCCAGGGCCGGGATAGACTTACGAGCAACCAGAGCATAAGGTGAAGAAAATGTACCTGCGTGCCCTCCTGGCAGAGCGGCCATGGTGATCTCCTGGGTGATTGGCCCTTGTTCCTCCTGGGCCTCGGTACTTTCGGCTTCCATGACTTCCATGAGTTCCTCCATGTTAATGACATCTATGTTTGGGATCATTTCGGCACTTGGTGGAGTTCCTCCATCATTTGCTTCGATCGAGCCCGATACTGATCTTTCGATAGGGGCGCTCGGAGTGCCTGTACGTGGTCGCTTTGGGAAGTTCGGGGGTGCCTGTGTAGGTTCCCGCTCCTTTATTTTCCTCCTCTCGAGGGGTTGCTCTGATTCCTCTATTGTTGTCTCGAGATCTTTGGATGGCCTCTGTAGTAAAGCTTTTGGCGTGGCCCTGGCTACTTTTTCCTTAGGGACATTATCAGTCCTCCCAAGGCTTTCGTCCAAACTTGGGGTGGCCGATGGAACGAAGTCGATGAAGGACAAGGGTTCCCAAGACCCAATATTGGTCTGATATACAATTGTGAATTCCCTATCCATTGTTAGAAGCCCGTAAGAATTCATCTTTCGATGATGGACTCTCATAATCCACCATTCTCTTAACTGCTCCTCGTCCCAGTCTTTCAACTCCTCTTTTAAATCGTCCTTTGCTTTTCTCCAGAAAGTGGAGTCGGGAGTTGGGAATGGGTACTGGTCTAGGTCGAATTCGACCTCCATAGGATAGAAGTCATGCCAAGGAGGCAACGTCCTCATCTCCTCTAAGTGCCACTCCAGGTCCGTACCATTGGGGTTATTCCTCTGCTCCAGAATTTTGGGGCGAGGACAGACATGGAAGTTTTTGCTTTTCAAGTGATCTCTCATCACCCCCAACGGGTCGTAGAGCCACCTCTGTGGTATTTGAAGCAGACCAAAATCGGTGAGCTTCTCCTCTAGGTATATGTTCTGCTTTAGGGCAAAGACTTCGATCACTCCCATATTGAAGGGGAAGTCGCAGGTGTGTGCCCACTTCCGTCCGTGGCCGTAGGCTTCGTCGGTCGCGTCACTTTGTCGAGCAACTTCCAGGGCAAATTGGTACTCCGAAGGGAAAAAAGGCAGCAGGAAGGGTTTCCCCGTGAAGCCGAAAAGGCGGATCACAAGCCCTTGTGTCAATTGAAACACATCCCCCCTTTTCTCCAGTACCACTTTATCTCTAAGGCAGAGAGGCACCCGAGGGCTAGACTTTGTCAGAACGTGCATCGCAGGTCCCAAAAATTATTGATTGAAAGGGTAATAGGACTCCGACCTCAGCAGGAGACGGGTCCACTGATATACAGGCAAAGGGATCCCATCCTCGTCGACTGGTGAAACATCACAATGGTGAAGGGCTTTATGTACATGAAAGAAGAAGAGCCAAACCAAGAAGGAACAAGGCTGGAAGTGCGGCTCCTTGCTAGCATCCTTCATGGATGTCAACCGCATATGCAGATTTCGGGCCACCCATTCTGCCCAATCGAAGAAAACTAGGTTGGTGTTCGGCCGCGAAGCGTCGAGGGCATAGAACTCTCCTCTAGAAATGCATTCGGCTAGCGACACCTGCCATGGGTATACCAAAGTATCGCTTGACAAGCCTCCCACCCATGCAATGATAGAGAATATATCTATGTTCTTGAAGGCCTCCAAGGGCAGGGGCATCTGGGGTCGCTTGCCGGAAGAAAGTCCGCTTTTGAGGTTTTCACGCAAAAAGCTCAGGATGAAGGGATTAGAGGTGAACTTCTCCATTTGTTCGCTCAGGCTGACATTGTGAATGGTATAGCCTTTTGGTGGCCTTTGTTATGGTGCGAACGCTGCCTGCACATCCTCCTTCAGAATGGAAAACAACTTTTGACCCGAGGCATCCAACACCTGCCTGGTTTGTGGTTGGTAGTTCTGAGCGATGGCGTACATGAGCTCGGGGCAGTGATGTGTAGGAGGGACTAGATACCAGTATATGTGGGAATAATACGTCGTGGCCCTCTTGTTCTCCGTCGAGAGCCTACTTCGCATGAAGTCGATGGTATACCGAAGCTCGGCCACGGTTCTTGAGAGCTCTGGGTCTCTGATTTTCACCCACTTATCGACAGGTGGTTCTATGCTGGGCTCATCATCGGACTCTTCCCTTCCTTCCATCACTTGTTTTCCTGGGCATGGGGGAGGATTGACCCTCCTAGGTCTCTATTTCTTTTCTTTCATGGCTCTCGCCTTCTCTGGAACCGTCGTCTCTGGTTCTTTTCCCTTCTGAGTGGGGTTCTTCTTTCCCATCGTGAACGATCGTAGCAGAATAACTTGTGATGTAGAAGAGTTCAGCACCTCAAAACAAGGGACGGGATAATCACGACGAACAGCAGAACCTTTGATGCAGAAGCTCTTCGAGGTGACAGAATGCAAACTCGACTCTCACACTTGCAAATGGTTTGTTCTTAACGGGCATCTGCATTTTATAGCTTCGGAGGGCAACTTCCTGCATTTATGGCAACTACCGTAATTACTTCGTGGGCCTGACCCGAAAGTATCGTTGTGGCATCTGATTGGCCATATGGCGGCGTCGTACGTGGGGCCATGCAATTCGGCGATTGGATTTTGTATTGGGAACGCGAATCGCTGCCACCTGGTACTTTAGCATGGCTTTTTGGTTAACAAACTGCCTTGGGATGAGTGTCATTTCTTTCGTATTGAGTTCATCTGCTTCGGCCCCCTTTTGAGGCTGTTGTCGACATGTTCCTCGAGGCACATCCTAAATGTGTCCGCCTCGTATGCGAGGTTCGACGATATGGAGTTGGCGTAGAAAATACTTCACCATGAAGTTCTTCTTCGGGCTGATTTCCTTCATTTCGGGCCCGAAGTTCCCCTTTGCCATGCTGTTGCTTCGGTTCACGAATACCGTCGACCGAAACCCATTTCATCGAGGAGGGCCTCACCAAGAATTACTTCGGACAATGCCTTCGGCACATTTCTTTAGCGAAGCATTTTCCACGTCCTTGATTTGCATGTGGTTTGGTTCTACGAGGATGAACTGCTTCACGATGAACTTCCCTTCGTCGGCTACTTCGGACCGAAACCCCCGAAGGGGATTTCGATCATGCTTTGTGAAGCCGAAGCCAGGAATCTAGCTTTTGCGATTGAAGTGGCGCTTGCTCTCCATGATCTTTTGAACAGAGTACAGACAAAGAACTGAAACCCTATATACAAAAATATATGCAATTTTTTTTTTTTTTTTTAAGAAGCATACATACCTCAGCGATTGAAGGTCTTCAGGTGGAGACCATTGACGGAGATTGGTAAAACTTGGCCATTCACATCTTTGAGGATGAAGGAATTGGCCGAATTCACTTTTACTATTTCAAACGGTCCGTCCCATAATGCATCCATTTTGTCATGATTCCCAGGCTTGGCCTTCCATGAATCCCACCTCCATACCAGGTCTCCTGCTTTGAATGTGCGATCGGATGATTTCCTTTTGAACCATTCTCGGGTGACCTCAGCATGTCGTGCGAAGTTCTGGTAGGCCTTTTCACGTTCCTCTTCTAGTTGTAGTAGCTGGACCAGGCGTCTCTCCATCGGGTTAGCTTCATCTTCTTCTAGCAACTGTAATGCAGGGATCTCAATGTGAGTGGGCAGGATGGCCTCTTTGCCGTAGACCAGAGCATAAGGCGAAGTCTTGATTGACCTTTTGACAGAAACCCGATCGGCCCACAAGGCCCGATCCAGAAGGAGGTGCCAAGTTCTTTTGTTTTGATCGATCAACTTTCTCAGTATCCTCAACAGGGTTTTGTTGGTGGATTCTGCCAATCCATTGCCCTGGGGGTAATAGTTGGAAGACACCTTGTGATATATCCCATACTTGTATAGGAACTCGTTGATCTTTGCGCCCGTGAAACCAGGACCGTTATCTATAATAATTGCTTTGAGGATACCGAAGTGAGTAATCAATCCTTCCAGGAAGGTGACGACAGTATCTTGATCGACATGTTTTGTGGGGACTGCCTCGACCCACCTGGTGAAGTAATCAGTCGCAGTCAGAATGAATTTGTGCCCAGCGGAGGAGTTTGGTGATATGGCCCCTACGAAATCTAGTCCCCATTGCTGAAAGGGCGTTTCCACCTGTATCGGTCGGAGGGGCATCGGAGCATTTCTGCTTCGGTCGACGAATCTCTGGCATTGCTCGCACCTGCGACAAACGGAGAAGGCATCGACAAAGAGTGTGGGCCAATAGTAACCCGCCTTGATTATCTTCAGCGTCGTCGCTCTTCCAACAAAGTGTCCTCCAGATAGTCCTGAATGAAATTCGCCCAGGATTCTCCTCTTATCATCATCTTTTATGCATCTGAGGAGGACGCCGTCGATGTTCCTAAAAAATAGGCCTTCTAGGCGCATAGTGTATCGGGCGGACCGCATCCTGAAATGTCTTCGCTGTGAAGCATTCAGATGTGAGGGGCATCTACCGGTGTTGAAATATTCCACTATTTCATCGACCCAATCTTTCTCGGCCTCTTCCTGATTAGCGAGGCATTCTCCTATTGGCGAGTCATCCGACTGACAGTCTATTATTTCGGCCGTTGCGCTCTTCGCCAGCTCTTGACATAATGCGCGACCATGAACTAGTTTGGTGGGCTTGATCTCAATATCAAACTCTTGGATTTTGCTTACCCAACCAGCTCTCTTGCTTCCCAGTTCCCCCTGAATAATGAAACTACGCACATCGGGGTGAATGACGAAGACTGTGGTTCGACTCTGAGAAATGAACTGTTTGAATTTCCTGAGAGACTTCATTACCGCATGCACTTGACGCTCGATGAAATTGTACTTTTCTTCATGGGGATTGATTATCTGACTGAGGAACGCGATGGGACGTTCCTCTCCATCTTCCCCTTTTGCGTCAAGACCGCGGCGTAGCTTTCAGGTTCTCCTATTGCATACAGGATAAAATCTCGACTGTAGTCGGGGTTGATCAAGACCGGTGCCTGAACAATTCGGGCCTTGATTTCTTTGAATGCTTTTCTCCTCTCTTCTGTCCAGATGAATTCTGTGCCCTTTTTTAAAAGCTCAGACATCGGCTTAACGACCTGGGCGAAGTCTGGGACAAACTTCCTTACGAAGTTAATCTGACCGAAGAAATATTGAAGGCCCTTTTTATCCGCTGGGATTGGGAGCTTCATCAGAGCTTCGGCTCTGTCAGGATCCACGATGAGACCCTTTTTCAAAATTGCGTGTCCCAACAGCTTTCCTTCGCTGACTGCGAAGATAGACTTTTTTGGATTGATTGAGATGCCAAATTCTCGGCATTTTTCGAAAATTTGTTGAAGATGTTCTAGGTGGTTCTCTCTCCTTCGGGAGAAGACGGTCATGTCATCCAAATAGATAACGATAACCTTGTTAGAAGCTCGCCAAAAGCTAGGTCCATCGCCCTCTGGAAAGTAGCTCCCGCGTTCGAGAGGCCAAAAGGCATTCGCTGGTAGGCGAATGTGCCCCACTTGGTTGTGAACGCGGTCTTATGCTGGTCTTCGTCCCTGACCCAGATTTGATTATATCCGGAGAAACCATCAAGCAGGGAGAATCGTTGAGCTCCAGCCATCGAATGCAAGATCTGATCGATCTACGGGAGAGGATAGTGGTCCTTGAGGGAAGCATGATTCAAGTTGCGGAAGTCCACGCATAACCGGATGTCTCCATTCTTTTTTCTGACAGGGACCAAGTTCGCTACCCAGGAAGAATGCTTGATGGGATAAATGATCTTTGCTTCGAGCATTTTTAGCAGTTCGGCCTTCATCAAGACCTCGATCTTTGGATTAACCGGCCTTTGCTTCTGTCGAAAAGGTTTGGCCCCTTCTTGTAATTCGATTGTATGTTGGATCAGCTGTCGATCATATCCCTTGAGGTCATGATAAGACCAAGCCACGATATCCGGGTACCTCTTACACAAACATCGGATTCGCTCTATTTCTTTCGAAGTACAATCGGTCCCGACCTTTATTACTTTCCCAGGTTCCAGTTCTAAATCTTGATATTGTTGCATGCTGATCTGGATCCTGTGGGAGAGCGATCGATCATTTTGATCGAAAAGGCTCTCAAGCATGATCAATCCCTTGGGAACGTGGTTGTTCTTCAACTGGACCAATCCTTCGTATTCTTCCTCATCAGGGCTTCGGTCTTCGACTGTAGCGGCTTCTTGGATCATGAAATTGACAATCTGCTCATCGTTGTCAAAAACTTGCCAGTGTAAATCTCTGTCCGGGACAGAGGGTCTATAGATCATCCTTACAGCCTTCGGCTTATGCACCATATCGTCCACTAGAGAATATCGAGCTACGATGGATGCTAAGACATCTGCATGTCGATTCTTTTCTCATGGAATAGACTATAGATTGAGGGATTCAAACTGGTCGAACAGGTCCCATACCCTATTACGGTATGATTTAAGATAGTGCTTCTTTGAAGAGCATCTGTTGGTGACCTAGTTGCAAACTAGTTCAGAATCTCCGAAGATTTGAAGATGCCTTATGCCTAACTTGTCAACTTTCTTGAGTCCTAAGCACAAGGCTTCATACTCTGTTGCATTGTTGGTGCAGCTCCATGTCAATCGGTAGCAATATTCCTTTTGCTCACCGGACGACGAAATCAGAAGGATTCCTGCCCCGACGCCATTTTTGCATCGGGCACCGTCGAAGAACAATTTCCATAGTCCTTCTTGAGCAGAAACCTTCCCCTCCATTTTGGTTGGTTTCTCGGACTTGGCGATGGTGTAGCACCCCACCTCAGTTTTTATCATGGCATTGAAATCTGCCAATGAAAATTCATCTTCACAACACAACTGTGCGAGGGATTCCTAGACCAGATCCACTTGCTCTAGTTCCTCCGCGATCGTATGCACAGGGTCACTGCTCTCTTCCTCGGACATCTTCTGAACCAGGAACGTAGAAGGCTTTTCATTATAGATCTTCACCTTCTTCCCTTTGAAGGGGATCTCCAGATGAGTGTAGTCCATGGACAGATATCCGCCCAGCTTTGCCATGAATTCCCTCGACAGGCACATGCTGAAGTAGGGCTCAAGGTCCACGACTACCACCTCTTGTATGACTATGATTTGAGGTGTCTTATGTAGCCGAATAGGAATGTCTTTGATGACACCTACAGTCTTCACTGGGGTACCGTCCAACTGGAGGACTCCGTGACTGCTTCGTGTGTATTCCATGCCTATTTCCTCGCATACTGCCTTCGGCATGACTGTCATCGCGGCTCCAGAATCTATCATACAGTTATGCACGATATACCCTTCCATTTGTAAGGATAAGTAGAATGGTGGTGGTCTATTTTTTCCCATGATGGACGTGGACAGGGTTTGCACTAGGGCGAGCGGCTCTGCCTTCTTTGTATTAATCCTCTTCAATGATTCTTGCAGCAGGTCCACTTGTCCAGGAAGTTGCAGAGCATCATACAAACTGATTTTGGCTGGAATCCTCTTCAACTCTTCTACAATGTTGTAGGCTAGGGAGCTATGCACCTCAGGTTCCTTTCTTGGTTCGTACTTGGTGCGATATTGCTCTGTCGCTTCGACCCTTTGTCGCTTGGTGAGCGAGGGAAACTTGAGCTTCTCCTTAGCCTGTTCTTTGGTCTCCACCTGAGGTGGTTCGACAGTGGCCTTTTGGGCCTTTTCTTTGATTGGAGCTGGCGGAGGAGCTTCGCTCGGGGCCGAAGAGGATGGTTGTCCCTTCTCAAATCGAGCGTGTACCTTCAAAGGAGCCATCTGAGTAGCATCCACCTCTATCGACCTTTTACCTCCCCTGGTAAGGACTACGACTGGCTCTTCCTCGTCGATTGACAAGTTCTGATCCAATTGTCTGATGACGTTGACTTGACCGCCTTGACCGCTGCTTGCTAGTGTCTGCACGTAGTGTTGATGCAACATGCATGTATTCTCCTCGTGAGGATCATTACATGTAGAGCACCAATATACATGATCGGAAGTGCTTGGGGCTTCATCTATCGCAGCATTTCTTGTCGAAGCTTTTCCTTGATGGACCGCTTGATCTCTGGTAAGTGCAGGTGTGGGATAAGACCTTCTTGGTAGAAACTCTTGTTGCGCTTGCTTCTTCTTGACAATGGTCATGTCATTGGACAAGGTCTGCACTGTGGCATTTAACGATTGCATTTCTTGCAGTATCTTGGCTTGCATATCATCGGCCTTGGGAACTGATGGTAAAGAAGCCATAGTCGGTATCGGAGGTAGGGCAGGATGTTGGAGGGGTGCTGGCAACATTGGAAATGTTGGAGTGATGGTGGGGGGCATAGTTGAAAGTGTGGGGAAATGTATCTATGGAGCGGTGATCTGCGACACAACGGGATTCGGGTTCCAGGATGAGATCGGGTATGCAGGGATTGCAAAAATCTGTGGAGCGACTGCGCTCGCATACTGGGCTTGAAGGAACTCGGGGAGTATGGGCATTGGCATTCTTTGAGGGAGTTTACCCATGGCTATGAGGTCCATTTTTGCTTTCTTGGCTAACCCATACAACTCTGGAAAAGTATTGACATTTGAGTACCTTATCATAAGACCGATATCAGGGTTGAAGGCCCGAAGGAAGTAGTACGCCATGGCTTCGTCGGTTGGGCGAAGTCCAACTGGGACTCTTTGCCAGGTTCGAGCGAACCTAACATTGAAGTCTGCAATCTCTTCTTGTGGATGTCTTTGGATTGAAGTGAATTGCTGCAGAAGAGAAGTTGGATCGGCGGACTCGTTGAAGCCTTGCATCAACTGCCCGACTAACTGGTCCCATCCCGTAATAGTGCCGGATGGCAGAGATCTATACCAATAGAGGAGTTTTCCTCTAAGGGAGAGAACCAGGAGCTTCACCATCACTCGCTCTTCTATGATATCATGGATTGCCGCCAGGGAAATGATGTCCTGGATATGCTCTAGAGCAGTCTTTCCGGTTTCGTCGAACGTCGAGAGCTTTTTAATTGCAGCAGGTGGAACTTGCCCTTGGCCCGCGAGATTCAACGGTGATGAAGAATTCCATGCTAGAAATAATTTGGGCGGCGGTTGCTGTTTTTGTTGTTGTTGTTGTTGTTGGGCCATATTTGTGCCTAGGTTCTATGGAACAGAGGTCCCCGAAGTCCCTCTTGGGTTGCTCGTCGGAAGGCCAATGGGAACGGAGGCACTAGGATGCTTCGATGAGTTGGGAGGATTCGGAGGAAAACTAGCTGCTGTGCTATCGAAAGTTAGGCCTTGCTCGTCAACAACAGCCTCTTGCGAGGATGTCCCACGTAAGAGATATTCGAGGGTAACTAACCTAGAGCGTTCCCCAAAGGCATCAATATCAAGCTCAAAGAACTCGGTTTCCTCTCCTCTATTCCTAACTCTCCATCTTGTTTGCATGAAGGCACAGGCTTTAGTACTGGTCTTTACGACTTGAAGATTCTCGGGTAAAACAGAGTCGCCAGATGCTAAGAGTCTCTTAGTAATGAGAGCATCGATTCTCACTACTACTCAGGGGATGAGACTGATCGGATCTCACCGAGAACTTGTTAGAACTACTGGCTCCGGTGAAGACGGGCTAGAAATTTTCTCAAATATGGGACCTTGAGTCCCACCGGGCGTGCCAAAAACTGTTGGTCATCAAATCCGCATAGGAAAGGACTTTCGGTGGGTTTGCGTGCCCTGGACCTGCGACCAACATTGAAAGGCCGAGGGGAAGAGATGCCCCTCGTGCCAATCTCCGGAGAAAGGCCGGCTCCTATACTAATCTACTTTTGGGGTTTGAGACAAGAGTGCAGGAAAGAAATAAACAGAGTAAGGGTTAGGAAAAGAAATAAAAAGGGGTAAGGGTTAGAGAAAGAAATAAAAAGAGTAAGGGTTAGAAGATGATGATTTAAGGTGGGAGAGAACAGGAAGCACGATTACTCGCTAACAACTCGAATAGCAGCAAGAAATACCAAGAATAACATGAAAGAAATGAAATGTCGAACTTCCTATGTATCCTCTGGACGGGTTCGTAGGGTTCTCCTTTCTCTCTCGCTGGAATTCAGGATTCAGAGTAACAACGATTGAGATAAGGGAATAACAGAAACCTCGATCCACCAGGCAACATAAAGGAAAGCGACAAGGCATTTTTCCTCTCCTATGTATCCTTCAGGGCAAATTTTAGGGGTTCAATCCCCGATCGCACATCGGATTCAGGATTCAGAGTCTCAGTACGCAAACGAGAAAAGACAAAAGAATTAAGCACAGAAGGCAACATAAAAGAGAGAAATAGAGCACAAAAGGTCTTTAGTATTAAACGTAGGACATCAAGTTACAGCAACTTTCTAGCAGAAAGTTCCCCCCTTTTACATTGCAAAGCCTAGGTTTTTATAGAGGACCCGGCCCTCTGAATCATTATTACAAAAATGGCGGAGTACACCCTCGAGCCCTGAGAAATCGGCTCCTCGCTGCTGCTGCGGATGATCTCTCAAATCGGCTACCAAAATTGGTAATGGTGACCGAGTCAACCGGGGAAAGTCGCATTAAATGAGCCACCTGGGTGTCCTTGGATTGTAGGTGCGGTGCTCGAGTGGCGGCCATGCTTGTCGGGCTCTTCTTCATGGACTGATACTTCGCATCCAATTGCCAAAAATGAGCAACGGGCTTACCGGGCAAGAAAATATGCATTTATGAGGCTCTCTGATCGCCTCGGAAAATGCCCAACTTGGGAAGCGTTCTTGGGAAGCGCCTCGCTGATTTTCGCTTCGCAAAACTACTTCGGGGGCGTGGAGTGCCGAAGCCGATCTCCCTCTATCCTTCGCTGCTTCGCTGGAAAAAATGCTTCGGGCCGATCTTCTTTTGAAACGGCGGTTCGGGGAGTTTTGGCCGAAGCACTTTCTCGACCTCTACTGCTTCGGGTGAAAACTGGCCGAAGTGGATTTTAGAAATACTTCGGGCCCGAAGTAATTTCTTTGCCTTAGCTGATTCGGGCTATCTTTTCTTCTTCGACGAAGTTGCTTGGATGCCGCTTCGCAAAACTCTTCACCCGAAGTAGCCGCTGGGAATGCTTCGGGTGCGAAGCGTTTCCTTCGTACTTTTTTCGGCAAAGTTCTCGCCCGAAGTGATGATTTGAAGCGCTTCGGGCCCGAAGCTCTTTTCTTTTTCATTTTGTCCACCAGGGGGCGATAGGGAAAACCAAAATTGCTATAACTTATAAACAAAAGAAAACTTTCAACAAAACAAATATCATACAAAGTTTTAATTTTTCTGCCCCTTGGTTGAATGTGACTATATTGTCAACAGTAGCTAGAACCAAGAGCTAGAGTAGCCAGAGCCAAAAGACATGATCTAAAAACCAAAATCCTATACTTATCCCATATAATGTAATAAGGGTGGGATGTTACAATATTATTACATTGTTTGTAATAAATAAAACTCACCTACCAAATATGCATACCGAACATAAAGTAGTACACATATCAATAATATAATGGAGCTGGTAGGTTGCTAATATTTTATGATAGTTATATGTGTTGAGCAAGGTGCAACGACAGTATTGTCATTGTTGTCAACACAGTCAGATAGATTGGTTGATGCAGTGGACAGGAGTTCATAGGTTATTCAGAGTATGTACAATGATGTTAAATGCTTATGAGGATGTTTTTGATGTTTGGGTCAAGTTGTTACAGGTTGTTTGTGCAAATTTGCAAAAGTTGAAAAAATCGTCAGAAAGTTGTCAAAGCAGCAAAATAGTCAAAAAGTTGCAAAAGTCGCCACGGGCACAGTTGGACAGGATGGATCAGTTTGGAGCATGCCAGGATGTCAGGAAATAGTCTAGAACAGCATTGGATATGTCAGCACAGTGTTTGGAGTGATTGGTGGTGTTTCCGGTATCTTGACGGATGATTTGGCAAGTGGTTGTACAGGCTGAAAAAGTGCAGGTTTTGTCAGAAGTACTGCGAACAAACCGTAAGGATTTATATAGAAAAATTTGAACTGGAGGTGATCGTTATCTTCAAGAACATGTTTTCCAAATTTCAACGAAAACGGAGAAACAAGGCGAATTTTACAAGCATTGCAAAACTGTCACAAAAATTCTCTTTTTTGAAAAAGTGTGTTAGTAGTAGTTTTTGTGGAAGTGGTACAGGCGAACCGTAAGGAGTTAGGTAGTGAGTTTTGGTTTGGACATAGTCAATGTTGTAAATATTCTACGTTTCAAATTTTAGAGAAAACCTAGTTACGAGATGAGAGTTATGATTTTTACAAAAACGTTACAGGTCTCTTTTATGTCAATTTGTGCCACTTGGGCAAAATCCTTTAGTTGGTCGTTTAGACCTTGAAGAGTTGCCAGAGTTTCAGTTTCAGTGTTGTTACACCTTCAAGGCATTACATAGATCATATTTTGTTTTTTTTTTGAGTTGTCATGTGGCTCCGAAGTATGAGAACGAGTAAGGTGTCAATTCTTTGCATGTGACGTGTTTGACGAAATGCCTTCTCAATATAAAAAAAGGGACTTATATTATTTTAAGCAATTTAATTATATAAAGATCTTTGGAGAAAGTGAAAAGTAAAAAGGAATGCAAGTGTGTGCATTTAAGTTAGAAGTTTTTTATTAAAGAGTGTGATTTTATTTTTGTGCGAAGAGAAGAGTGTGTGGAGAAAAATAAAGAGTGAAAATCCGTGTTTTTGGGAAAAAGGTGAAAAACGTCATTTTAGTATTTTGGGCATAAAATTCTCATACGATATCATTTTTGACTAAAATTTTGAGAGGAGGTCATAGATAGAGTTTTGCACAATACCCAGAAATCGTTTAGCAATTGAAAAAACGAGTTAAGAGAACAATCAATTTTTCTGTGAGAAGAGAAGATTCATATATGTCATTTTATTATCAATATCAAAATCAAGTGGGTGCTTGGTAGAGGGGTTGGTGCTCCTTTCTGTTGGTGTAGATAAATCAGGGGTTGGTTCTCCTTTCTGTTGGTGTGGATAAATCAGGGGTTGGTGCTCCTTTCTGTCGGTGCAGATAAATCAGGGGTTGGTGCTCCTTCCAGTGGGTGTTGGTAATTTGATTGTAAAGTTGGTGCTTTGCAAAGGTTGGATTTGGATGGGAGTCCAAAAAGTCATTTTGACGATGTAGCCAAATAGGTGAACCTCAGTACATCTTGTGTTGTGTGATGTTCTCTTGTTATACTTGCTTTATTTGGTTTCAAGTTTTCATTGTTTCGGCTTTAAGAGTTGAAGATTTAAGTTTTAAAAGAGCTACACTGATTCACCCCCCCTCTCAGTGTCATTGTGAGACTACCAATATGTACACCTTTGTAATGTTCAATTTATCAAATACATGTCTAGAATTTCTTATAGTTGGTCCCATTCTCTTGATTCAAATTTAAACTTAATGGATTGTGGAAAATGATTTAAAATATCTATAGCAACACATATGAGTATATATAGAATTTTTTTCCTGAATAGCCTTTTATCCTAAAAAGACCAAACTTGTTTTATGTTTTTTCCTTCTTTTTTGTTTTTTGTTGTGTGTGGTGTTTTGTATTGTTTTCATTCTATTTTGTTTTTGTGTTTGTGTATTGTTTTTTTGTTTTTGTGGTTTTTTTGTGTTTTGTTGTTGTTTGTTGTTTTTATGTTTTTATGTTTTTGTGTTTGTTTTGTGTTTTTTGTTCTGTTTATGTTTTTGTGTTTGTTTTATGTTTGTGTTTTTAATTTTTTATTTATTATTGTTTTTTGTTATTTTTGTGTTTGTTTGTGTTTTTGTGTTTATTTGTTTGTGATTTTTTTGTTTTAGGTATGCTCTTTGAATGTGCCAAAGGGGGCAAGCCAGGTACAAGACCTAGGCATTTTTGGTGGAATAGATACCCCTTCCTCCTTGGGACATACTCGAAAGTGGCATCCCAATTAGGGTTTTTTCCACAAATAAAAAAAAAGATAGAGGAATCTATTTGACTTCTATAACATCTTCAATTTCTTTGAAAATAACTACTGTTCTTTGTACTTGCTTGAAACTAAGGGTCTATTTTTTCTTTTAGACATACCTTTGATAATAAATAAATGTCAAATACAACTATAAAAAAAATAAATAAAATTTATGAATTAGAATATATTAAATAATTATTGTCTATCTCTCAATCTTTCATATAAAGTGATATATTTTTATCGTATTTCATACCTCTAAGCTATATAGTGACCTTATTGACATACAAATTAATATAAATATAGAATATATAAATGTAATAAATATATAGGCTAAAATGAATGGTTTACAAGATTGTTTAAATTATTAGTTCTTGGATGATATATGATCCCCTAAAAAAAATCAATTCTTACTCTTTGCATGTAAAAGCAATAAAATTAAAGAAATTTTTACTAAGAATCAACCTTATTTTTTATTTGCACATTGAAAGTAACTATTACAGGATAATAAAAATCATCCTGAAGAATTCTTCTCCTCCACGCGTTCTAGCTATGCGCAATTTCATTGTCCAATGAAATTGCGGGGCGGTACCGTACAACAAAAAAGTCACAAAATATTCTCCATAAGATCTCACTGCTCTCACGCAAAGTCTTGCTCTAAATTAGATGTAAATCCAAGCCTTCGAGGTCAATTCTCGCTTTATTTTTGTATTTTTGTTAATGATGTAAACATGGTGGCTATTTCAAAGTCAAGTCTCTCTACAATTTCTCCTCAATGTTCATGGCTTCCATTGATTTTACCTTTAAATGCAAGAACACATCCTAGTTATCTACAACAACAAGTATCTAACGCTCTCCTAATATCCAATTTTACTTCTATAGAAAGAGGAAAAAAGAGGTAGAGATGGCATATCTGCAGACACATTTTCAAAATCAAGGCGTATGTGTAGTGAGCCAACAATTCTGTGTACCATATATCATTGAATTTATAGTCCAAAAGAACGTTTTCAGCTTCAGCGGCAATGACTTCACCGTCACCGACTCCCCTGCTAACTGTGAAATAAAAGGTATAAATATACTTGGTTATTGTAAGGAATTTTTTTCTCTTTTTCTTCTAAAGTAGCTGATCTGGGTTGTTTTTGCTCTTGGGTTGTACTACAGAAGTTGATGATGAGGTGGAAAGTGTATAAAGAGAATAGCTTCGAAAAGCATAACTTTCTCTTTCCCACGTGGAAGTCGTCGATTATTCAACTGAATATGGAGTTGGAATTTTTCTTGGTGGCAATAAGAACGAAAAGGACAATGAATTCCATGTGGAGGGCATCTATATGGAGTGGTCCTCTACTATTCATAGAGGAGATTGTATCATTTCCAAGGTGAGTCTTTGTTTGGTCTTCTAATTTAGTAATTTTTTGTTTGGTTCACTAATCTAGAGGAGACTTGATGATGTATAAATGGTTTTTGTATGTTAGATGAAGCAGAAATCAACAATGAAAATCCCTTTACAACCAGTCTAGCCTTATACCTCTTTTTACCTCCATATTCTTCTTTCACCCTATAAACCCATTTATTCTGTAATTCTCTTTTTCCTATAGGTAACCAAACTAGATCCCAAGTCCGATTGTATACCAAGGATTCCATCTCCTCTTTCATGCCTTGCTCCCAGATTTCTACCTGCATCGCTTATTCATATGTTTCTGGTTCACCAGAGTCAGACAATAATACATAATATAATTAAGGACAGTAACATTTAGGGGGTCTACTTATCCTGGTAGATATTCTAACAATATTTTTAGGAGTTTGAGGTGCTTGTTGTTGTTGTTGTTGATTTTATAGCATTTTTAGAGTTTAAATTTCATCAAGCACTATGTATTCTATGTTTACCTTTTCCTGTTTCTTTTGCTACAACTGGTCTTTATACATGACTTTCTCATTGAATACCACATATCTACTTCTCATGATTTTTTTATTTTCATAATCCAAAAAAATATAACCAAAATCATTAACTCAATATCTAATAAAAATGCACTTCTTGGATTTTACCTCAAGTTTAATTCTATTTTATTTATCAATATGCATGAATGCTTCACAACTAAAAGTCTTCATAAATGAGTAGTTAATAGGCTTACTTGTCCAATCCTCTTTTGGAATCCCACCATCCAAGGAACATGAAGGTCCTCTGTTTATTAAATAAATAACAGTATCCACAACATCTACCCAAAACTGTGAGGGCAATCCTGCATGTAATCTCATACACCTAGCACGTTCCATGATAGTTTTGTCCATCCTTTCTAACACACCATTTTCTTATGGATTTCATGGAACTATCTTCACTCTATGAATACCATGGTATGAACAATAACTGCCAAACTCCTTTCTACAGTACTCACCTCCATTATCTAATATGAGACACTTCAACTTATTTCCTATCTCATTCTCAACCAAAGTTTTCTATTTCTTAAAAGTATCAAAGACATCCGATTTCTTTCAAATATAATAAATCCAAGTTTTTCTAGTTGCATCATCAATAAATGTAACATAATAATATCCACCAAGAGATGATACCTGAGTTGGTCCCTATATGTCTATATGCACAAGATCTAGTTTTTCACTCTTCTTTTCTTTTCCAACTGTGAGAAATCTTACTCTTTTTTATTTTTCATAAACACAGTGCTCACAAAAGACTAAATCAACTTGCTTCAAACTTGGTAATAATTTCCTTGAGTGGAGAATCTACATCCCCTTCTCACTCATGTGCCCAAGCCTATGATACCACAAACCTATATATGCTCCTATAGAGGTTAAAGTAATAAAAATATTAGTATTACTGGTACAGACATACAACGTACCTAGCTTATTTCCTTTTGCTAATATCAATGATCCTTTAGCAACCTTCCATGAATTTTCTGAGAATGTAACTATACATCCTTCACTATCCAACTGCCCTATGGAAGTTAGATTTCTTCTCAAATAAGGAATATGCCTTACCTATTTTAGCAACCATTGGTTTCCATTTAGTAATTTTGTCTGTATCTTACCCTTTTCAATGATTGTACATGGTCTATCATCACTTAAATAAATCTATCCAAAATCACCTTGAACATAATCTAGAAAATATTTCCTATGGGGTGTGGCATGATATGAAGCCCCTGAGTCTAGCACTAAAAAATCATTAATATTATCTAGTGAAAGGATTAAAGCATCTTACAATACATCACCTACTACATTTGCTTCTTGATTATCCTATTTTTCATCTCCCTATTTTTCTTTTTGAGACCAACATTATCTTTTTAGGTGTCCTTTCCTCTCACAGTGCCAATATTCTAACTGCATTCCTTTGGATTTGGATCTCCCTTTATTTGATTTTCCATGTTTTCCTAGACTCTTTCCTCTCTCCTTTTGTCTTCCCCTATTTTCCACAATCAACGCATTACCCGATGTCTCACCTATACTTTTTCATCACATTTCCTTGCTAAGGATAATACCAATAACATCATCAAATTTTAAAGTATTTGTACCAAAAATAGAATTACTCACAGCCATGACCAAGCCATTCCAGCTTTCTAGCAATGAGCACAAAATAAAAAGAGCCCTAACCTCATCATCAAAATTTACTCCAATAGAATTTAACTAATTGGTAACCGTGTTAAACTTATTAAGTGATCAGTAACAAACCCATATTCTAACATTTGTATATTAAAAAAACGCTTCATAAGAAATACTTTGTTTGATTCTAAGGTTTCTTCATACAGTTTGGCCAATGCCTTCATTAGATACTCCATTGTCTTTTCCTTTGAAATATTGAAGGTCATTGATGTTTCCAAGCATAGTTGTATTGTTCCTAGTGCCTTTCTTTCAAGAACTTTTCATTCTTCATCTGATAACTTCATCGACTTCTTTGTTTTTTACCTAATGGTAGGTACAAATCCTTCTGATATAGATAGTCCTCCATTTGCATATTCTAAATATGGTAATTTTGGTCATTAAACTTCTCAACCCTAAACCTAACTTTTTCTACCTTTGCTCCCACCCAAACCAAAAACCCTCCTTTTAAGTGTGTTTTTCAAACCCTAGGCTCTAATACCAGTTGTTAGGATTAAATAATAAAACATGAGCAATAAATAAATGCAAAAATAAAAAATAAAAGAATAAAGCAATACACGAGACACATATTTAATGTGGTTCACCAAAAATGGGCTACGTCCACCAAGAAAATAACCAGACCTTTTTATTCCATCCAAAACAACTGCAAAGGTATACAACCTACAACAGATCCACTATAACTTCTTCTTTGCTCTATCATCATTAATTACAATTACGTACACTACGCATAACCATACATTAAACCACCATACATCATCCATATATAAAAAAACATGTTACAATTTTAGGGTAAAAAAGCCTGCCTAAAATCCACCATCTGATCCATGACCTAATAATAAATGGTCCAGATATACATAGAGAAAACATCTATTTTTGGCTTCGCGGGTACTGCCCCCTATAGACCCCCTTAGCAGATAGTAGTAGGGGGGTGTATCGCTCCAAATTTTTCACACCCTGACCTTCAGGCTATAGGATCCACGCCCGAAAGGGGGATGCGAAAAGGATGGGACAATACCTCAGACTGAGAGGCCTTTCGAATGTCCCTCCTCTTGAAGGAGGTGTATAAAGGTGATTTTTTGACGGATGGTGGGGTTCACCAGGAAACGTTTAGTGGTAGTTTCCATGCCTAGGTTGGGAATGTGTTTTATGTGTTCAATTTTATCTTTAAACATTCAAATCCTAGGTTTGGCCAAATAAATCTAAGTTATTCTATATGAAATGCAGATTTAAATACAGAAAACAAATTTAACAGAAAACACAGAGAACAAACTAAGTGAAGAAATCCATACCTAGTTTCGGATGTCTGATGGAGGTTCTAATTTTTGAAGCTGTCCAGATCATCTGGAATTTGACTGGATCGTCTTCTATCTGATAGGATCATCTGAGATCTGACGAATTCGTCAGAGACCTGAAAACAGAGAAATAGATACAAAATACCATAATTGTAACTATT
Organism: Wollemia nobilis; assembly: GCA_028583015.1. Taxonomy (NCBI): domain Eukaryota; kingdom Viridiplantae; phylum Streptophyta; class Pinopsida; order Araucariales; family Araucariaceae; genus Wollemia; species Wollemia nobilis. The sequence goes on from JAQPPZ010002502.1 coordinate 1,396,825, forward strand.
CTGATAAAAGAAAATGATATGAAACAATAATAAGGATGTTAATAAGACAATCTTGAATGGAAATGCAAATAAATTATGATACTTTAATAGCTAATCATGATCTTATTATGCAATTAAACTACATGTGTGAACTCAAAGATGCAAGATAACAAGAAATAATAATAAAACAGACTAAATGCAGAATAAAATAACAACAAACTATAGAAAAAGTGCAAACTCTGGGCACTGATTGCCCCAATGCAGACTGCAGTCGAAATCGTCTTGGATTGATACGAAATCGTCTCGAATTGGATAGGATCGTCTGTGATGATCTAAGCTTGCTTCGGTTGAAGAATGACAAGGTTCCTGCAACACAATTTGGAAAGTACAAATGCAGATGGTAATCCTGGGTATTCTAATGCGTGTAAAGGTCAAGTTACAGGAAATTTTAGCCAGGGGAAAGTCAAGGGGGTTCCTAAGGTTTAAATAGGCTTAGGAGGGAAGTTGGGAGGTTGGAGATCATCCTAATTTGGAAGATCTCCAACAGGGGAGGTCTCTAGCAGCATAGACGTGCTTCTGCCCAACTTAGAGACGTCGTTCAAACAAAGGCTAATTATGAAAAATTAGTTTTGGGACAAGATCGTCTGGACGTCCTAGTCTAGACGAAATCGTCCAATCTGAGGCGATATCGTCTGATCGGCGACGATATCATCAAACGGTCAAAACAAACTCTAAAAATGGCATGGGAAATGAGGAAACGGGTTAAACAGTGGTTTTGGAGCGGTTTTGGGGTTGAATTTGAATTTGAATTATTACTAAGGTAATTTTAATTATTGCTAAGGTTTTACTGCGCCAATTTTAGGGTGCTACATTTTGCCCCCTCTTTAGCTAATTTTTTGAAGAAAATGTGTTAAATATGAGTTCTTCTCGATCTACGAGAAAGCAAAAATTATTCTCATTTTTAGGTGACGATTCTAGGTCGAATCGTACGACAACTTACTATGGTGCCCCCTCCGTTTTTTTACCCAAATCGACGTTTGAGGTTAAAACGCGAAAAAGCAAAATTTAAAAAAAAGTTGTTAAGTGTTTTTGAATAAAATTAAAAAAATAGAGAAAAACTCTAATTCATTGTTACTATTCATTTTTACTGTTTGCTAGAGCTCTTTAGACAAGATGGTCGAAATAGCGTACATATCGACAGAGGTCCGGCGCGGGCTACGGGTAAGGGTCTAAACTGAATTTAGAGTGATTTAATTTAGAATTTAATGCTTTTTAGATTATATTTGATTGATTTTTGAGCATCATGGCCAATTTTGGGCCGTCGACGTCATCGGGATGAAATCGTCTTGATTTCGTCGAAATCGTCTCGATATCTTCGATTTCGTCCAAGGGCGAAATTGACGATATGGGGACGATTTCCTCATGCGAAATCGAAGACGAATTTGCTCAAATTTGGGACGATATCGCCCAATGGTGGACGATATCATCATTTGTGAAAGTGAACTTATTTTACTTGCATTTTGATTAATGATTTAATGATTTTTATTGTTGATTTTTTATTGTTTATGTTGTTTATGTCGCAGAGAGGATTACTAAAGAGCCGAGAATGGAAATACGATAGACTAAGGGATGACTTGGCCACTCTATCTCAGGTAGAGTGAGATCAGCTGGCTCAGGATGGAGAGGGGAGAGGTGAAGCTCCACCGGTACGACCAAGTTTTGAGGCAGTTCGGTCTACAGCAGGGGATCCCATCTCTTAGAGACTACGAGTTTTCCTAGACCATTCGAGATAACACTACAGTTAGCGGGGCTCCAAATATGCAGCAATTCTAGAGTCAGGACACAGATGATGCCCCCATCCAGCCAGTGGATGGGGACAACGCAGGAGTAGCCGAACATAATGATTTAAGTCATATGTTAGAATAAATGGGAAATAAAATTAGTTCGATGGTTTTTGCTAGGCATAGAATATTTAGGTATAGACTTATACCATCATCGTGAAATCCAAAAGAAGAAAATAAATAGTTTTATTGCATGGTTGATTTTTAATTTTTGAAAATAAATAGAAAATATGAAGATGAGGACTTGTGCTAGGCATAAAATTCCAATTTTGGTTTTGGAACTATACCATCGTCACGAAAGTAAAAAATTATATGTAACTTTATTGCATGTTTTTGAAAATGATTTTGATTTGTTGGTAATGCATGTAGTTGTCTTTATACTAAACAACTGTTCTCAGAGAAGAAAATGAAATTATTCTAGACAATTTGCAAAAATATTTCAAAGTATCTTAAAGACAAAAGTTAGATTTATAAGGAATCCCATGTGCATATGTGAGTTCATTTCCAATCTTGATTTATCATAATGATACACAAAATCTCTCAAATACAAATGTGTGTGTGATTGTATTGTTCATTCACCAGGTTTGAGCAAGATACTATGATACAAGTGATTTAAATTAACCAAATAAGTGTTCATTAACCATGATTTAGATGCATATAACCATACCAGACTACTATGTAAGTCAGATTATCAAGAGCTAGCTAATCCATAAGCAGACATAGGTTTGTACAAAAGAAGGTCGCTAATGTGACAGACATATCACCATGCTAGGAGTTACCCAAGGCCAAGCGGGTTGGGCACAAACCACCTGTTATGTGGCTTACCTCACAGTTTTCGAATAATTGAGAATTCCAAGGATTCAAGCTCATCAACCCTTCTTTTATTTTTAAGGGGTAGGAAAAGGATTTTATTGTTTTTGCTTTTGCTCATTTTGCTGTCTTTCTTTCTTTGCTTTCTCTCTCTCTTTTTTTTTTTTGTATCTTTTGCTTTGGTATTTGAGATAATGCTAAAATAGTGGTACATGATTTTGCTTGACTTTTCTTTTTCTTTTGCTTCCTATTTTAGAGATACTTGCTCGGATTAGCTGTAGAGCAAGGGATTTTTATTCTGAGTAGGGGTGAGCTTGTCCTTTTGCCAATTCTCAAAGATTCTAGACCAGGTGCATGATAGGATAGCAGGGGAAACTTTTCGCTCAAGAAACCACTTCTACTATGTAGGATAGCATGGACATTACAAATATAATCATTTTATTGTGAAAGGATATGTTTGGCTTAAGTAAATAACAAGATCAATTCTCTATGCTCAAAACTTTATTTAATTGAATTTTGTAGACTTTGATATAAGAGAGATTAGTAATCATACCAAATAAATCAAGATATTTATTCATGTGAGTGTGAAAGTACGGGATTCCAAATAAATGCTAATTTATCCAAAATAATTTGAAAATATAACTACAATGCGTCACAATGTGAGAAGTACAAAAATAAAATATGTTTTTGATGATTTTGAATGTTTTTTAGATTTTAAGTTTATAAATTGAAAGAAATACAAGATAGTGATTTGTTTTTTTGAAATATTTTAAAAAAATATATACAATGATGAAATGACAAATTTTGTTATGCATAGTAACATTTAAGATGTAAAATTTTCATGGGTTCTTTAAGTTCTTTACCATCTAAGGTAGATAATTTGTATGCTCCTAATTCAAATTTAGCAGTGATAATATATGGTCCAAGCCAGTTGGGCTCATATCTCTCCCCCTTTGTCATCAATGGCAAAGGGTCACCGTTGGGGCTCGGGACTAAGAATGAGCCTCTTAGCTTAGTCCCTCCCCCACCTCCTGATGAGGTGATTAATTTTGGGGTGGGAGTAAAACTCCCATTAGGCACTGATCATCATCAACGTCTATAACTTCCTTGTCGGGCCTTCTCTTGAACTCTTTTTCCATATTCTTGTTCCTGTCACTGTTCTTGTTCTTGTTATCATCCTTGTTCTTGTCCATGCCTTGATCCTTGGATCTAATCATGCCACTGTTCATGTTCCTGTATTCTGGAATTTTAGCTCTACACTGTCTGATTATGTGACCTTCATTGTTGCACTTGAAAAACTTGACGATGTTGTTTCTCTGAGGTAAACCTAATCTTTGAATCCACCAGTTCTGACCAAAATTGTTCTGACCAAACCTATTCTGGCAAAACCTGTTCTGACCAAACCTATTCTGGCCAAACCTGTTCTGATCAAACCTGTTCCTGTTATATGCCTTGCAATAAATTGCCTTGTGCCCAAACTATTGACAAGAGTAGCAATACCCTTGAAAGAAACTAGCACTTCTGAAATTGTCGTTTACCTTCTTCACTTGAGCCATGCAATGTGAAGCCATGTGACCAAACTTATGACAAGAAAAACATTTGCCTTGAAATTTTCCTTTATTTGACCTCTTGGGTCCTAAAAACTTCTTCTCATTCTGAATTCTGTTTTCTGTTTCTGCACATCTATCATTCAAGGACTCATGATCTGAAATACTTTCCTCATCAGAACTCTCTTCCTTTTGGAGTCTCTTACTAGACTCTCCAACTTGTTCCTTGTGTGGCTTAAAAAAACTAAGGCCTGTTTTATCTCGTTGTCTTTCTTTGACCTTTGATGAGTGACTTAACCTTTTTGGAGCTATCTTGAAACCTGTAAAGCTTATCCTTGTACTCTTTAGTTTCCTCTTTCAAAGAAGTCATTTTCTGTTCTAACTCACTATACTCAAGAACCTTAGACTCTAACTCATCCTTGAGTTCTTGTGTCTTAGCTATAGAGAAATCAAGATTTTTTATAAGATCATGTCTCTCCATACAACATTCATCTAACTTATCCTTGAGTCTAGAATTCTTCTTTCTTTCCTTTTTCAAAGCACAAAGAGAATTAATAAGTTCACTTTCAATATCCTTTATTTGTTTGCTTTCTAAATCATCAAAGCCTTTTTCATATTTCTTATCACTAGAGGTGCTACATTTTTCAAAAACCATACAAGCATCTTCCTTATAGTTTTTTGAAGCATCCTCATACATACTAGAAACCAAATCATTATTTGTACAATCATCCTCAAGGTGACCAAAATTTCCACATCTAAGACATTTCATGATAATGAATCTATGTTTCGGTTCTTCCTCTTTTTCTGATATGAACAACATCTCATTTTCATCATCACTTGAAGAACTTTCACTATCACTACTAGAACACTTACTTGCTTTGTCTAGGTAGAAACTCTTCTTGTGCTTATGAGAATACCTCTTTCCTTGATTGTTGTGCTCATCTTTGTTCTTCCTGTGATGCTTGTGCTTTTCAGAATCCTTGCTCTTAGAATCTTGTTTATCTTCATCACTTTCATTCTTGGGAATAGTACAGTCGGTAGCATAATGACCAAACTTTCCACAATTGAAACATCTTATATTTTTCATGCTTTTGTGCTTTCTAGAGAACTTGCTTTTCTTGCTGTAATATGCCTCTTCATCACTAGAAGACTCATCACTCTCTTGAAGTTGTTTACCTTTGGATTTCTTGGTAGCCTTGAAAGCTGCCTCTTTCTTGACATCAACCTTCACTTGAGTTCTCAACTCAAATGCTGCAAGTATACTATGGAGCTCATCCTTTTTCAACTTATCCAAATCTTTAGCTTCCTTAATAGCAGAAATATTTTCACTAAATATATTAGGAACAGATCTTAAAATCTTATCACGAACATCATTTTCAGCAAACTCAAGACCTAAGTCTTTCATGGAGTTAACAACCTCATCCATACGAAGCATGTAGTCACTAATATTTTCATCATCATTCATCTGGAGTTGTTCAAAAATACCTTTGAAGTGTCTCAACTTGGCCTTTATGACATTTGTATCACCTGTATGAACCAGCTTCAATCTGTTTCCACATTTCACTAGTTGTCCTGCAGGTGAATCACTTTGGTGAGATCTCGCTTCTGTAAACCTTTCAGGATTGCATTCATTGCTTTTGAATTGCTATGATGTAGGAGCATTTCTTCTTTAGTATTAGGACCATGTACAGGAATAGTGTACTCATCTTCAATCACTTCCCATACCTCATTACCAAGTGCCATTAGATGAACCTTCATCCTTGCACTCCAAAGACCAAAATATGACCCATCAAGAATAGGTGTTGCATTGCTACTTGAATGATCCATTATGTTCTTTACTAGCTTTTCCTTCAAGCTGTTAAACTTTTCGAAGGCACCCGCTCTGATACCAATTGAAGAACACAAGCTTATACCGAGAAGGGGGGTGAACAAGATAAGACCTCTTTTTAATTTTTCCTTTATACTTCAAAATAGTAAAGCAATATACCCAAAGCACTATCAAAACAATGCACAATATCATCCACAAAGTGACACCAATTTTAACGTGGTTCACCCCGAATGGCTGGGCTACGTCTACAATTTTTTTCTCTAAAAGTTATCTCAAAGTTATTTGGGAATCCTTCCCAATTACAATGTTTATGAGCCTCGGTCCAAAGGAGATACCTTCCCCCAATCAGAATTTATGAGCCTCTGCTCAAAGGAGATACCTTCCCCTCTACTCTGGATTTATGAGCCTCTGCTCAAAGGAGATACCTTCCCCTATGCTCTGAAATGATCCCTCAGAAGATCAACTGCCTCTACCTCTTGCCGCATGTGGAACTCCTTTCCACCGAAGACCTCCCCGTCCTCACCGCTTAGCCTAAGAGACCTCTCGCCTTCTATGATAACGTCCACAATAGACTCAACAACCTATACCAAACACAGTCGCTTGGTCTAGTACAAGTCTTCCTTTGTCTGTCGGATCTGTCCAACACTTGAACAAATCAATCCTCTACACACAAGCCTTCTCAAAGACTTGCCAAATCTATCCTCAGGTTCTTCTCAAAGAACTAGTGCATCTCTGTCCTCATACAGTAGCACTCCACGTTCGTCTTTGCTTTTTGTGCTCTCTATGCCCTCTGCTCTCTTTGCGCAATCATAGTCGCACTTGGTCGAACTTCAACCTTTGCACTCTCTAGGCAATTACAGTGGCACTTAGAAAAATTCACCACGACTCTTCGCTCACTCTGCACACTTCGATTGAATTTCGCACTCTGCTCTCGGCGATCGAACTTCTCACTCTACGCTCTATCTGTGAACGTCGCAACTAACCACCTTACCAACTCTTCAAAACATCCTACCTTTTATAATAACACTTTCAAGATCAAAACCTTAATCTTAGTCGGCTGTAACCCTGATCTTTAGTCGACTGCACAACCCTAAACTTCGTTGGCTACAAACCCTAATCTTCGTCGGCTCACATTTAACTTTGTCGGCTTCAACTACCTCTATAACTCTTCTGTAGCTTTTGTCGTGAAACTACAACATGTCACGATATCACGACACCTTTGCAACCGTACACTTTCTTTTGGCTTTTGTTGCGATATCACGACACTTCAGCCTTTGTCGACTTCAACTAAGCTCTTGTTGTGATATCGCGACACTTCTATCTTTTTCAGCATCAACTTTGCTTTTGTCACGATATCACGACACTTCTCCCTTCGTCGACCTCCTTTCTGCTTTTGTCATGAAATCGTGACACTTCTGCCTCTGCAGACTTCGTCTTCACTTCTGTCACGATATCGTGACACTTCTGTCTTCATAACCTTCCTCTCTACTTTTGTCATGAAATCGTGACACTTCTCCTATAGAAGACCTTCTTTCAGTTTCTGTCGTGAAATCGTGACACTTCTACTTTCGTCTGCTTTCTTTTCTGCCTGACGCAAAATCATGACACTTTCTGCATCTGTATGCATTCTTTACAACCCGTCGTGAAATCGCGACGCTATCAACTTTTTGTACGTTTTCTTTGCAACCTGTCGTGAAATCGTGACACTTTCAGCTTCCGTACGTTTTCTTTGCTCTTTGAGTCACGAAATTGTGACATGTCGCGATATCGCGACACTTTTCTAACTTGCTTTCTCTCTCCTTCTTAAGTCACGAAAATGCGACATGTCGCGATATCGCGACACTTTTCCTCCTTAGCTCTTTTCTGTTCTTCGAGTCGCGAAAACCCGACATGTTGCGATATCGTGACACTTTTTCTCCTTAGCACTTTTATTTTCTTTGGGTCACGAAAACCCGACATGTCGTGATATCGCGACACTTTTTCTCCTTAGCGCTTTTCTTTTCTTCGGGTTGCGAAAACCCAACATGTCGCGATATCGTGACACTTTTTCTCTGCGAGCTCTTTCTCTCGAACCTGTCACGAAATTGCGACACTTTTTTGTCCGTACAAACCCTCTTGCAAATTGTCGCAAAATCGTGACACTTTTCTTTGCGAGCTCTTTCTCTCGAACCTGTCAGCTTGGGGTTTGCAAAAGACTTTTGAAACTATCATGCCGTAACCTTCATCAAAACAAATTATTTGACATCAAATCAAATTCCTTCAAGAGCTTCTTGACATCAATGACAACTTATACACTTGAGCAAAGGCAATGTACCCAAAGTACCCAAAATTGCCAACAATTAAAAACTTTTAATTTGTCAGCATGAGTAAATGTGACAGAAGGCGTATATTGTTTAAAAAAAATTCTATTACGGGCCTTCCAAATATGAAAGAGAAGGCTAATCCTAAAAACCTACCACACTTCAAAAAGAAGGAGAGACAAAGTAAAAGAGTCCCCAAGAAGAGCTTGGGGCCAAGAAACTCTTGCAACTGTAAATGGGAAAAAAAGAAAGAACCCATTACTAAGCTTACCTAGATCTTCTGCAATTCCAAAAGAGGTGAGTACAAGACTCGGGTACACCACAAAAATGACATTTAGGATCAAGAATTCCAAGGTGCTTCAAATGTTCTCCCAAGGGAAGGCCTTGACACAACAAAATCTACGCAAAAAAAATATTGCTTGGGCTCAACATAAGTAGCTCAAACATTCTGAAATCTAGAATTCCATCTAGTCCTTGTAGAAAATAAGTCCCAATGTTGATTGAGCTTAGGAACTAGAGGAATATGAGGAGATAACCATTTATACCCCAAACAAGCCTCATTATTTAAGCAAAAGAGTGTCAACATCCCATCTCTAGTATGACCACCAAGGACGATGCGAGCATACCCCAATCTTGTGTAACATAGAAAAAGGGGTGAGCAATAACAAAATAATATGTATCTTTATCCACACCATTCAGTCTAAAGGTGTTTTTGTACTCATTCCATGGGATCCAATCCCTAGTCTGACGAGAAAATAAATCAACTATCGTAACAATACCATTTTTGAAAAACAACTAAGCATGAATCTATTGCATCCAAGATAAGGGAGAACCTTAATGAAGAAACATTGGGGACCATCAAATATTCATAGTTTTTTATGGATAAGCCTTTATGAAAGCCATCTACTCTCCAACAGATCCAAGGAGTGAGTTGTTGCCAGTATTTCCATATACTTTTAATAACAAAGGAGCCAAAAATCTTAAAAAAATTTGGAGCAACAATGAGAGGAAAAATCCAACCCTCTCTATGCTCTATAGTTTAAGGGAAGACCAAAGGAAATGAAATGTTGAACCAGAACTTTCCAAGGTTCAACTCTCCTCAGATCCCTAACCACCCACTTAGCACACAAAGCAATACCTTACCGTCTATAGTCCAATAGACCCATTCGGCTAGATTCTCTGGGAAGACAACAAATATCCTAGACAACTCTATGAAATCCCTTTGTTTTAGAAGAATTATTCCAAAGAAAATTTAGGAGTTTCTCAAGCTTCTTATAGCAAGCTTGTGAAGGAACCCAGCAAGAGGAATAGTATACATGAGTGGCAGCTAAAAATTTAGAGAAAATATGAAATTTACCTACCAATGATAGCTTCTTAGTAAGCCAGAAATCAAGTTTCTTTTCAACTCTTTGAAGCACATAATTTCAAAGTTGAGTAGGGGATCCTTGAAAGGCAAAAGGAATACCAAGAAACTTAAAAAATTCTCTAGAAGGGATCCAATTATAATAATACCTTTGAAGCCAAGGCGGCATAGAAAAGGGAGACTATCTAAAGCAGGAGCTCTTCCTCCATTGTATGCTAGAACCAGAGGTTGTGCAAAAGATGTTAAAAAAAATAGAGCATTAGAAACAAATTGCTCATCTTCCCTTATAGTAAGAAATAAAAATAGAGCATTAGTTTACATAGGTTTTCATGAGGGATTCCAATCCTCTCTTACCAGGGTTTGAACTAACATAATTTTTATTTATCTTTCTATTAAAGATATTTGTTATCATTTTTATTAAGAGATAAATTCTCACTCATCTAGTTATAGTCTAAATTTTGAATCTAGGTTCTAAGGTTTACCGTGTTTTTTTTAATTTATTTACAAGCTCACTCACACACGCACACACACTAAGCCCCACAATGGTTTGATCGACCATATGTTCTAAGGTTCACGATGTTTTTGTAATGTGAGGGGTCAATAGAAGCTACGTATACCTTAGTAAATATAAAAAAAAACTTTTTTATTAAAATAATAAAATATTACTATGTTTTTATTATATTGATATAAATTTAATTAAATTATACTTAACTTTTTTTATTAAATATATTTTTATTAAATATATTTGTCATCTTTCTTAAATTGGTAAGTTTATGCAATCAATTACTTGATATCATTTTTATTAAGAAATAAAATCGTACTCATCTAAATTTTGACTTTTAGTAAGATGAAAATCAATATTGCAACTATTAAAATACCTGAGTGTATTTCCATTTCTATAAATATGTTATCTATAATAATATTTTATTTCCTTAATACCTTTTTTATGGGTTTTATTCATACCTCAAATATTTGAAGATATTATTTTTATCATTACTTTTTATTTGTGGTTTTAGCCTACTTTTTGTTAACACTAGTGATATTTGATTTTGTTTTCCATTTAATATCCCTTTTAGTTTCTTGTTTTCTTTGTTTTTGTTTCTTGAGTCTTCTATTTTTCATTTCCACCAATACTTTCATCTTCATCAATTTGTGTCATCTAAAGGTTTGGGTTTCTTTGAAGGATTCAAAATGCAAGGAATAACCTCAAAAGCACTTTCTTCTTTATATTGTCGTAGAAACCTTAAATACAAGGACACTTCTCCATAGCTATAACCTTATTATGTTTCCTTAAAATACCTAAATTGATATAGATTTCTCTCATCCGTGTTTCCTTATTATTCTACTCTTGAAACCCTAAAAGGATAACCTCTATATTATTTTCATTTCTATCTATACTACTTGATAAAAATGAATACAATTTACTTGGGATAAACTTACTTCTTCTTTTATCTTTACTTTAAAAATTTCCTCCACATATTTCTTTGTACCTTTAATTCCTTTTGAATATAAACTTGCATATCCCTTATAAATTTCCTCTTCATTTGTAGAGGAATATCCTTGACCTAATCTAGCTTCTATTATAATATGATATCCTTGCTCCATCTTGAATTTTTGTCTCATGACCAAATTTTTTTGTTTCTTTCTTTGTTTTTACTTTGCATCTCTTGCCATGTGTCTAGACTTATAAAAATTATGATAATTATGATATTGGAATATAATATTTTCATAATCCACTTGTAGATGTTATGATATTAGTACATTATTTGTAATATAAAATCTCAACTACCAAATATGCATGCCAAGAACATAAAGTAGTACACATCCCAAGAATATAAAGGAGTTGGTAGGTGGATAATATTTTATGATAGTTATTTGTCTCTACTATAGACTCATATGCCTATAAATATGTAAATCTTTGTAATGTTGAATATATCAAATACATATCTAGCATTTTCTACATTCGTATAGGAGCATAAGATTGATCCTACCATGTGAGAGGGATTTTCCTGAAAATTCCCCCTCCCCCTTCCTTCTCCATAGATTGAATATAAGTATACTCTAAACCTATGGTTTTATGTTGATATGGTTTATTAGAAAATATTCATGCTGATGGAGAAAATTCATGAAGCTTATAGTTATGGTTGCCTTTAAAGCTTGAGTGCTTGGAACCATAATATGGATGTTTACCTTTGGTACCCCTTTTATAATGAAGGAATCAAAGATTAAAATCCAAGTGGGATAACCATAAACCTTGGAATAAAAAGGATTCAAATTGAATTATTTTCCAAAAATCCCATTTTCATACTAGTAAGGGGATGGACTAGTTAGAGGTGCTCTAATAAGGGACCACCTATTTTTACAAGACTTCCTCTTTTCAAAATAGTCCTATAATTTTAATGTTGGCTATGCAGGTGTTTCCCCTTAATGAACCCATAAAGATTGTAGGTTATATAAAGAGCGCCCTATTGTTCCTTGATATTTATTGCATCTAATGTACTCACGATTGAGGAGAAATACAAGCCTTTATTATAATTTAACATGTAGAGAAGTGCATAAATTTGATATGTGTATCTCTTAATGGTCATTGAAGAAAAACAAATTATGCATTGATGGGTGCTACACTGAATGCTACTTGGGAAGATATTTTTTTTCTCCTCCTATGGTGTGACATGTCTTGGAGAGGATATTGCCTCTCTGTATAGAGCCTCACATAGCAATTTGTAGGTAGACCAAGTGCATGTGAGTAGATCAAACCCACAATCTCATGAATGTTGATTTGCTATAGAACCCACTCATTTTATTTAAGGATATAATTGTTGTACCATTGGTAGCATGTTCCTTGGGTAACTTGATTTTTTGTCTTTAGAGAGTGGTCTACTTGTAACCAAGGGAAGCTATTTCATTCTAGTTTAATCAATAGCTATAGAAACTATAGTTTTGTGCCCCACCAAATAAGCCAATCTTCATAAACAAACAACAAGAGTTGTTTTTACTCCCAAACACTACATTTACTATAAATGAAAATGAGAGATTAGGGGTGCTCATAACAAAAATATTTTGGTGATATTTATCAATATTTTTATTACGAAGTGAGCACAATATTTATCAAAACCATTCTAGACAAGCTGCAACATGATTTTCCATTTCAGTCTAGTGTGAAGAAACTACTCATACTTGGCTTCACTTGAGCATATTGATGCTTGAAATGCTTATATCACAACCCCTATTCTTCCTCAATCGTTTGGTCACCATGGGCCTTCAAAGGCCAATAAAATAACAAAGTAGAGTTGTAACAACCCATCAAAAACCAACCCAAGGGAGATAGATTTTTTTCAAGGATTACCTCACAAAGAAGTCCAAATATTTTTTCATCATTATAAGCTATTACTACATTTTGAGCTCATTATTGTTGTAGATGAAACTCAAGTGGACATGAGTGGTCAACATCTCGTACTTTTGTAATTAATATTTCTAAACCTCACTGTTTAGGAAGGACACCAATAGTGGTCTCCCCACTTTTCATACACCCTCATTGGTATAGGATAACTTGAACACAATGTAGGGATTATATTTTAAGGCCCATAACAGTTAAAGGGGGATGCCTTTTCTCTAACCCTAAATAAAAATATCTATGTAGGATTAATTTGATGTAATACCTTAGTGCTTAGTTACCACACCTATACAAGCTATTTAAGGACATTACCACTCACCTAGTAATGAGCATGTTTACCTAATCCTCGTTGTTCAAGGTGCCACCACTATATTGTCTTGTGAATGATTCCAAAAACCTCACTACTTTGGAACACTCGAGCCTCATTGTTCAAGGTGTATCATTCACAATTATCTGGTTATTGCATCATCGCAACTCCTCCTAGATTTGTAAATACCTAGTTATTGCATCATCGCAACTCCTCCCAAGATTCACAACCACCTGGTTATTGCATCACTACAACTCCTTTCTATATTGGGTTATATTCTTGACTCAAGGGTATTCTCTAATATGGCTCTAGATTCATGCACCAAAAACCCAATCAAACTCAATATTCTAACATTTACATAGTATAAACATCTCTCTCAAAAGAATTAAAATGCTTTATTAAAACATAATCAAATGCATCATAACACTTTTCTAGAGACTAAATACTTGCAAATCATAAATTAGCATTTTTCCTTTACTAATAACAGAAAGAATGAAACCATAACTAAAGAATTATAAATTTTAATCTAGGAATTATATTCCACCATTATTTTTTATAACATTTACTTTCCATTTACCACGTATTATACATTAAAAAATATTACATAAGATAATTGCAACATATAATATTTCATCTTGTACAATTCCTAAATGTTATACAAGTACATTTATCAACATCTTTCCTTAATTAATTTACTTCCAATTTATCAATAATACTTGACATAAGGAATAGCATTACTTATCACTCATTCCTAAACAAACTCCATCAATAAAAAGCATGCTATAAGAGCACTACTTAACATAATTTCAGTTTTCATAATAACTTTTCATCGTCCAATAAAATGCAACAAAGTGATCTTTAGAGCATTCTTCTATCCACAGTCTCCAACTTGTTGGAACATCTCCCATGAACTTGAATTTTTTTTAAGAATAATTACAACTCTATAATGCATATACATGTCTAAGATGTATTATGCAACACATTCAACCATGCATCAAACAACAATATGCACAAAAACTAAGAGAATCCTATACTTCTCTCATTAAGGGTTTCCTTATCTACACAAGCCTTAGGAAAAACCATTGCTTATTTTAAATATATCATCTATTTTTTAAAATAAAACAGTAAACCTACAATGCAATACCTTGTTTCTCTTAACATGAAACCCATCCATAAAATTTTTATTTCTAATACTTTCCATATATATATGCTAATGTTTTAAAATAAACCCTCATTATTCACTAATACGATAAGCTTATCAATAAATTCATCTTGATAAAAATAATCATCTTTATACAAACAATACCACTTCCATTTCTATATCTTGAAAGAGACAACCCATTTTTGAAAATAAAGTCTTAATAATAAATATTAATCTTTTTTTTCTTTAAAAAACCTATACAAGTGAATCCTTCATTGAATTCATTGAAATAGTAAACTTAATAATAAATACTCACTTCAAAACACTAACCCAAATTAAATATTATCTTTTTAATTTAATAAGCATAGTCTTATAAAAAGATTAATCTACTCCAACAACCACAATAAAGCAACAAAAGAAAGCTTCAAACTTCAGAGGTTACACAGATTAGAGAGGATGAACTAGATTCACTTAAGAGCACTCACATCACAAGACACCAAATCCATGTTGGACATTTTGAGTCCTTAAGTCAAAGTTGTCATTGATGTCAAGAAATGAAGTCATCATTAAATGTCAAGGAAATTGTCAAGAAACAAAGTTGTCAAGAGTTGTTAATCATCTCCAAAAATAAGTCACTGATGACGTCAAAGGTCAAGAGGAATAAAGCAAAGGTTAAAGGTAAAAGGACTCCATAATATTTTTTATTATGTGGAAGCATAAGTTAAAAGTTTTTTCATAAAAACCTAAGGAATATTATTGCAAAGCTAAAAGAAGGTTTAATATTTATTTAATAAAATATTTAAATTCAAAGTGAATTTAAATTTTATTAATAAATATTATTTATACCAAGGTGTACAATGGAAGATGATCTTAATAAAACCAAAGGGTTTTAAAGAATTAATTTATAAAATTTAAATTCAAATGAATTTAAATATTTTATAAATTAATAAGATCCAAAGGAAATTCGTGCACCGATGTCTAATAAGGTTGGAGGCAATTTGAGCACCGACATGTTTGCATAAAGGAGGGAAAGGACTATATAAACCATGCCTTAAGAGGTATTTTAATCATCCTTGCTCGAATGTTTTAATGTATGCAAATTTGAATTGAAGAGCTCATGCAAAAAATGGAAACGAATCTGTGTTTTGGAGCCATTTGGGCAGCGTGGCCTAGTAGCAAGGCATTGGTTAAAGTGTTTGAGGTGCCAAGTGACCTGTGTTTGAAAAGCGGCAGTAGTGAATTCTAGTGTTTGCGTTGGTGTTGGAAGCACCAAGGGAACGATGCACGTTTTGCTTGGCAAAGCGGGGAGGTTTATTGAGCATGTGGTGCTCTCCACTCCCCAAGCGAGTGCCTAGCTCACACGTCAGTTGTAGCCATGGTTAGGACATTGGGTGAAGGTTGTGTTATGAGTTCGATTCCCACCAAGGCCAAGGTAATAAAAATTATGATTATTTTTTTATATTGCCTAAATTTGACATGAGGTCTCATGGAGTTAAAAAGGTTGCTTAAAAGATTTTTATTTTCATTATTGATCTTTTAAAATTTGGAGGAATAAGGTGCTTGCTTTATTTTTAAATAAAGTGTTGGTGTCACATTGAGTTGTTGAATTTATAAAAGGATAAAGGGAACTTCTAAGCATTGAGTTATTTTTAAAAGAAGAGTGCATTGAATATTATTTTAGTTGGGGAGATCATAAGGTGTAAGTGGTATATTAATTTTTGTAAATGTTGATGAATGATTTCTTAAATGTGGAGTGATAAGGTGTATATTTGTCTTGATACTTACATTGTATTTTGAGGAATATTATTATCTAATAATTTTTTTGAGCTTGGTAGAAGAGTGTTTATGTTTGTGGTAGATTAATGAGATTCCTCCATCATCAAGAAAAAGGTATGAGCACATTCTTACTTAGTTGAATTGATATGTTGGTTTTTTGGAAAATAAGTTTGGAGTGAAAAGGACTTGATTAGGGTTTCCTATTGAATGAGTCGAGTTAATACTTCAAGGTTTTCTGGAATAAAGAGTTGTTGTTAAAACCTTGTTCTATAAGCATTATTTTTGAAGTCATTGATTGTGTGAAGAACTTGAACTAAGGATTGAGTATCATTGCTATTTGAAGATTATTTTATAAGCATTGTTGGTGAAGTGAGTTGTTGAACAAATAACTTAAACTAGAGTTTGAAAAGAATATGAGTATCATTATTATGTGAGATTTGATGTTCAACATTTTTGGAAATATTTTGAGTTGAGTGATCATAAGCTTGGACTAGGGTTTGTAAGCAAGGGTTGTTTCATTAAGTGTTTAAGTTGGTTGAACCTAGTCAATTGGGTATGTGAAGTGATTGTTCAAGTTCCATAAAACAAACTATTCTATATTCTGAGTTGAGTTGAGAAAGTGATTGAGCATTGTGATTAGTATAGAGCATATTGAGTCTCTAACAATTCTCTTTATGTTTCTATGATATTGGACAAGTTTTGAGTGGACTTGTTGAGCAGATTTGAGAAATTTTTGTATTGACTTGTTGAGCAGATTTGAGCAAGTTTTGTGTCGACTTGTTGAGAATATTTCAGGTAAGTTCTAGAGAGGACTTCTGGAGTAGATTGAGCAAGTTCTAGAGAGGACTTGTAGAGCAGATTTGAGCAAGTTCTAGAGAGGACTTGTGGAGCAGATTGAGCAAGTTCTAGAGAGGACTTATAGAGAAGATTTGAGAAAGTTCTAGAGAGAACCTATGGAGCAGATTAAGAAAGTTCTAGAGAGGAATTGTGGAGCAAATTTGAGCAACTTCTAGAGACAACTTGTAGATATATTAGTGTGAGATTTTTTGGAAGCTTACATGACATATTTGAGACAAGTATTTGAGAAGATTTGAGAGTAGAGCTGATTGATTTGTTCAAACCTTGAGTTAAGGTTTAGGGAAGATAAAACAGAATTGAGACAAGCCTTGAGTTATAGCTTGAGGATAAAAATCAAAGATAAATTTGTGCTAGACCGAAGTACTGTGTTTAGTACATATTTAAGAGAAAATTTTGGTGCATATTTAAGGACAGGTTTGTGCCATACCAGAGATAGAGATAGAGCAGATTTGTGCAAGATCAAAGGACTATGTTTAGTATAGATTTGAGATAGATCTTTGGAGGTAACATAGCAGAGAGGATAATAGTCTCTAGTGGATAGATATCCATTAGTCAGGGTAGTGAGGATAGGTATTTTGAGTGGGGATAAGAGTCTTAAATTGAGAGAGATACACAAGCCAGTGTAGTGGAGGCAGTAGTCTTCTAGAGGATCACCAGCTAGAGTAGAGGAGAAGGAGTTCTCCTATGGATAGAGATCCATAAACTTGATTTATGGGATTGATGTCTCCTTTGGACAGAGGTCAATAAATATTTTAATAGGAAAAGGATTCCCAAGAGATTGATTAAGAAAATTTTAGTGAAATATTTTCTCTGTGGAGTAGCCCACATTATGTGAACCACGTAAAATTTATCTCATGTGTGTGTGATGTTTTGTGCATTGCTTTGGTTTTTGCTATTGATATTGCCATTGATATATTCTATAATATTGATTGTGATAAGAAAAGTAAAAAGTGATCTTATACTGTTCACCCCCCCCGTCTCTCAATATAAGTTTGTGTTCTTCAATTGGTATCAGAGTTGGTTCCTTCAAAAAATGTTTAACAACTTGAAGGAAGATCTTACAAGAACACAAATGGTAAAGAAAGGTAAAATTAGAACCATGAGACACAAGAAGAAAATAACATACATGGTCATGAAAGAAAAGGAAGATGAATTCAATATTGTTTTTCTGGGAGGAAGAAAGAAAATAAATTCAATAGATGAATCAAGAAATGAAGAAATAACTAGGTTGATAAACTTTTGTACCAGATGTAGGAATACAGGTCACCATGCAACTTATTGTCCATAAGAAGGTGAATAATATTTTCTTTGTGGTCAACTCGGTTATTATGCAAAATATTGTCATGGGTTCAATAGTAGTGAATATGAAATAGATCTAAATGATAACAAAGACAGTCAAAATAGGTATGAAGAAGAAACTCTACTTTCAATAATAGAAGAAAAAAGGATGCTCCTATAGAATATCAAAAAAAGAAAGAAGAGGAAGATTCAAAAAAATAAAAAGAGGAAGCCACTATCAAGGAACTTGTCAAATTGAAAAGAGAGAATTTAGAATTGAAGGCTCAGATACAAGAAGATGATAAATGTAAGATAAAGCTTCTACATGATATCTCCAACTTGAGAGATAATATTGAAAAGGCAAGAAGAGTTGAAAACGGTATGGTTGAACAATCAAAGGTAAAAGAGATAGAATATGAAAGACTTATGGTTAATATTGAAGAATTAAAAAGGGAGAACTCAAGATTAAGGGTTCAAGTTCAAGAAGATGAGAAATCAAAATAAAAGTTTCTACAGGAACTCACCAAATTCAAAATCAAGGTTGAAGAGGCAAGGAAAATTGAAGAAGGTATGGCCAAAAAATTAAAGACAAAAGATCTAGAGTGCGAAATATTAGAACATGAGATAGTTTCACTACAGATGGAAGTAAAAGGTTCTAAGGAAAAGCTACATAGGTTGAAGAAAATTCAAAGACTTTGGATAAGATTATCAATGCACAAATATCATCAGTCACCAAAACATGACTTAGTTTTAAATAAGAACAAGGGAAACAGGAAGTAGAAAAAGGAGAATCAAGCTCAAGCACAAGAGAATAAGAAGCATCAAAATAAGCATGTAAAAGAGGGAGTGAGACTTCTAAGGATAAGTTGGAAAATAGAAATTTCAAAAATGAAATGAACAATACACAAGTAAGGAATATATGGAACTAGAAACAGGATAAAGTAGAAGAGACTAAGAGACCAATGGCCCAATGGGGTCTAGGAAAGAAAATTGCAATGGACGATGTTTCACATGTCACAGATTTGGGCACATGGCTTCATAGTACAGGACACATGAAAGACATTAATAAGGGAACATACAACATTTCCATGGGTATTGCTACTCATGTAATCAGTTTGGTTACAAGGCAATGAATTGCAGGGTTCATGACAGAAGAAGGTATGCCTTTACTAGGAGAAATCCTAAAACATTTGCACCTCCAAGGAATAATAACATTAAGTGTTACAAGTGCAATAATGATGGTCACACAAGAAAGTGGTGTAGAATAGACATTCCAAAATAAAGCATGAATAAGAACAGGAACAATAATAGGAACATGAACATGAATATGAAGATGAACAGGAACAGGAACAAGAACATGAATATGAATAGGAACATGAACATGGATATGAACATAAATAGGAACAAGAACGTGGATATGAACAGGAACAGGAACAGGAAAATGGATATGAACAGGAACAAGAACATGAACTTGGATATGACCAGGAACATGGATAAGAATATAGACATGAATATGAACATGGACATGGAAAAAAATAGTTAGAGGAATCATAAGGATCGGAAAAGAAGGAAAGAGGATAAAGAAAGAAAATAATGTTTTCTGGGAATAGAAATACTCCCACTCCAGAATTAATAACATCAAGAGAAGGTGGGGGAGGGGCTAAGCTAAGAGGCTCATTCTTAGCCCAGAGCCCCAAAGGTGACCCTTTTGATGTCAAAGAGGGAGAGATTTGAGTAAGGGGGATATATTTGATATTTGAGAGAGCATTGAGCTAGGGGAGCATTGTCCCAGGGGAAGCAGAACAAAAGAAAAGGTAAGCTTTCGATCAAAATAATTTGGATTGCCATCAATTACAAAGGGGGAGATTGTTGGACATTTTGAGTCCTTAAGTCAAATTTGTCATTGATGTCAAGAAATGAAGTCATCATTAAATGTCAAGGAAATTTGCAAGAAATAAAGTTGTCAAGAGTTTTTATTGATCTCCAAAAATAAGTCACTGATGATGTCAAAGGTCAAGAGGAATAAAGCAGAGGTTAAAGGCAAAAGGGCTCCATAATATTTTTTATTATGTGGAAGCATAAGTTAAAAGGTTTTTCATAAAAACCCAAGGAAGACTATTGCAAAGCTAAAAGAAGGTTTAATATTTATTTAATAAACTATTTAAATTCAAAGTGAATTTAAATTTTATTAATAAATATTATTTATACCAAGGTGTACAATGGAAGATTGTCTTAATAAAACCAAAGAGTTTTAAAGAATTAATTTATAAAATTTAAATTCAAATGAATTTAAATATTTTATAAATTAATAAGCTCCAAAGGAAATTTGAGCACCAACGTCTAATAAGGTTGGAGGCAATTCGAGTGCCAACGTGTTTGCATAAAGGAGGGAAAGGACTATATAAACCATGCATTAAGAGGTATTTTAATCATCCTTGCTCAAATATTTTAATATGTGTAAATTTGAATTGAAGAACTCATGTGAAAAAGGGAAACAAATCCTATGTTTTATGTGCCAAAGAAAAAGGACAAAAACAAAAGCGCTGAAAAATTGGGAGCCATATGGGCAGCATGGCCTAGTGGCAAGGAGACATTGGTTAAAGTGTTTGATGTGCCAAGTGACCTGTGTTAGAAACATGACAACAATGAATTCTAGTGTTTGCGTTGGTGTTGGAAGTGCCAAGGGAACAACGCACATTTTTATTGGCAAAGTGGGGAGGTTTATTGAGCACATGGTGCTCTCCACTCCCCATGCAAGCGCCTAGCTCGCACGACAGTTGAAGCCGTGACTAGGGCATTGGGTGAAGGTTGCGTTGTGAGTTCGATTCCCACCAAGGCCAAGGTAATAAAAATTGTGATTATTTTTTTATATTGCCTAAAGTTGACATGAGGTATTAGGGAGTTAAAAGGGTTGCTTAAAATATTTTTATTTTGATTATTGATCTTTTGAAATTTGGAGGAATTAGGTGTTTGCTTTATTTTTAAATAAAGTGTTGGTGTCACATTGAGTTGTTGAATTTATAAAAGGATAAAGGGAACTTCTAAGCATTTGTTAGCGTATAAACATAGCTATTATTACATTATTGTGTTGTTAGGGTAGTTAGCGACATTTGTTAGCCTAGTTTATTTCGGGGTCTAGTCTGTTAGCCAGATCCTATAACTGCGGGCTAATTTAGTCCTAAGCATTGTATTTAATTCCTATTCTATCAATACATCAAATCACTTAGCTTGACATGGTATCAGAGCAGGTGTGAGGAGACCTCACTCTGATTAGACCTCACTCTAATTTTGGGGCATTAGGTTTCTATCTAGGTCTTTGTTGGATGCGAATGGATGCAACTATTTACGATCGCATCATTGCTAGACGTGGATGCAAGTCTAACTCTGGTGCTTGTCATAGACAGCAGACTTGTGTGACATATTGGAGAGGACACCCTCAGGACACATGGCAAACCTGACCTTAGCTGACTTGTTAATCTAGCACACACTAGACACGCTCGTAGCTACCAAGGACAAACACCTAGACGTGACAAGCTGGCGGACTAGCCAGCGAGGGTATCCTGGACGGGTGGAAACTCGACCCTGACTTCGAGGTATGAGCGATGAACAGTGCGAGGACCTGACAGACTCAACGATGCGGATGCAAACCTAGGCTTGGAGGGCCACTTGGAGGACCTGACGAAGGTCGATGCAGATGCGAACCTAGGCTTGGAGGACCACTTGGAGGACCTGATGAAGGTGACACGTGGTAGACTGGCCACGTGGCACCTGACCTGACCTGACCTTCTGGACACACGTAGCTGACAAGGAACAAACTAGACTCGGACTTGACCAAAACTAGTGTTACACCGACAAGTGGCGCAATTAGAATACATGGTGGATGACAACACGCACGAGGGGTTGTTTTGGGTGGTAGAGTCTACCCGAAGGTAGACATTAACCAAGGTGAGGGTTTTGTTTTTTAAACCCCTGTATGCCTGACTGCGCGTCACATGTGGGACTAAAAGAAAACAAAGATTTTTTTTAATACCAGTAGCTGCAAACGGCGATTGGCATATCTGACCCTTGCAGCAGAGTCGCGCAACCCGTCAAAGGCAGCTCAGCTGGAGAAGATGCCAGCCATCGAGTGGTGTAGCTCCCAAAACATTTATAGTAGTCAGATTTTCATTGCAGCATCATCACGGTGGTGGACGAAGACAGTTCACTGTGAAGGGATTTTGCGGATGAAGAGGGTTCCAGATTGCATACGAAGGAGATCTGTTGATCGATTTGATGCATACACCTTGCTTCAAATCATTTTGCCTTGCTAGAAAACATAGGCAAAATATTGTCTTGGAGAAAATCAGTTTTTTGGAGACAACAACACAATGACAACTCTGGTTCTGCACTTCCCAGAGAAGCGTTGTCGTGATGTGAGTAGAGGAGCCACCACCGAGTGCTGCCCGATGGGGCACCAAAGTGAAGCAGTGCCGCCCATGGAGAACAGCGCCAGCCGATACGTCCTTTGCCCCCGATGACTAGGAGCAGATAAGAGGGGGACCTTCTCCCTTCAGCTCCATGGGTAGTGATAGCCCGGCTGGCTGAAAGCCAGGCACTAAGCTATTGTGAATCGGGCAGGTCTCGGGTTCCATACCCGTCGGTTTCACAAGGTTAATTTTGTTAAACAATATTTTTAAGTTTTTCAAATTTTTTTAAATAATTTAATATTATTTTGTTTTTAAATCAAATTTTCATTTAATTGATTTTTAACAAAATATATTTTATTATTAATTAAATTTGTTGATTAATTTAAACTTTTGCAACTTAAACATAAAAGAAAAAGATTTCATAAATAGTAAATTCTATTTGTTTGAAGTCTTAAGTAATCAAAGGGGGAATTAAATTTTTCTCAAACTCAAGGGGGATTTTTTTTGACATTTTTTGTGCTAATCTGCCTAAGAGGCAAATATTGTAATTTTTTACAAACGAGTAAAAAAAAAAAGCCTTCTGGAGGCACGCCAGGGGCACTGCTCCTTGGAACCCCGTACAGGGGAGATATAATTTTTGCAAAATCAAGGGGGGAAGACTTATAAAGGTGCATTTTCGACAGAGACCAACATCTTAGTCAAATTATTTTGCAAAATTTTATTATAAAAGGTGCATTTTCGGTAGAGACCGACACCTTAAGAATGGGTAGATCAAAGAAGAAATCTATCCCAAAACAAACTGATGATGTTGAAAAATCAGTTAAAGGTCCTTACTTTCCACTAGAGATGGAAGGAATGGATTTTTATGAGGATGAAAAATATTCTACACTACGCAGTGGTGTAAAATCCATTCTCAAAGATTCTGAAGATTCTGAAGATCTTTAGAAGAATGGTGTTCAAATCCCTATAGGCATCATAAGGGTAGTCTACATATCATTGATTTCTCTTGATATTGCCCAACGTAAAGTGTACAGGGACTTTAGTGAGGAAACAGAGGTCAAACCCCTAATGGTCGATGCTTGTAGTGACACAAGTGACCTTCAGCCCATGGTGGCGAATGCTTGTTGTGACACATGTGACCTTGAGCCCATGATGGCCAATGCTTGTTGTGATACAAGCGACCTCATGCCTATGATGGCAGATATCATTTGTAGCACATGTAATCTCATCACAGTAGCAGATTTTGCTTGTGACACTAGTGAATTAAAAACTGAACCTCCTAAAAATTAATTCCATACTCTCATCAATAGCGACAAATGCAATATTGTTAAAAGCATTGATGAAGATGATGAAATTGGGTGTTTTGAAAAACACACCAAAGGATTTGGTTCCAAAATTATGAAGAAAATGGGATTCAATGGTGAGAGATTAGGTAAACAGGAACAAGGCATTAAATCTCCAATAATGCTAAGTGTCAGGGCAAAGCATGAAGGCCTTGGCTATACTGGACATGCAAGTACTAGTAATTCTATGTTTGTAAAACCTAAATCTCCTACAACTCTTAAAAAGCATTGTTGCAGTCATTATGGAAATACAGGACATGTTGCAGCTAAGTGTTGGAGATTACATCCTTGTGATTCTTGTGGATGTACAAATCACTCTTCTTCAAGTTGTTGGTACAAACTAAAAATGGCCAACAAGGTCCATATTGATTGTGGATGGACAGATCTCACACAATGGAGCGAGATGAAAGAAATGTTGTATGGCTTCTACCGAAAAGGTAAAACCTATGGTAGACCCCGAGGCAAATCCAATGACAGACCGAGTGGCAGTCCTAGAGATAATGACCCAGAGACAGACCTAAAGACAGACCCAGAGACAAAGTTCCAGAGGCAGATCTATAGGAAGATCCAGAGGTAGTTTCATAGGCAGATCTCGAGATAGACCCAAAGGAATAATTCCAGAGGTATGCTTAGAGCCAGAGCTAGATCCAGAGCCGAAGACAAAGCACGAGTCACCATTCTTTCATTTCTCTTCTTCTTCTTCAATGTATTGGGGCAGTTATATACTTTACCCAAATATTGTTGTATGGGGGATGATAGTGTAGCTAGTAGTTATATTATTACCCAAATAATGTAATAAGGGGGATGTTAGCGTATAAACATAGCTATTATTACATTATTGTGTTGTTAGGGTAGTTAGCGACATTTGTTAGCCTAGTTTATTTTGGGGTCTAGTCTGTTAGCCAGATCCTATAACTACAGGCTAATTTAGTCCTAAGCATTGTATTTAATTCCTATTCTATCAGTACATCAAATCACTTAGCTTGAAAAAATTGAGTTATTTTTAAAAGAAGAGTACATTGAATATTATTTTAGTTGGGGAGATCATAAGGTGTAAGTGGTATATTAATTTTTGTAAATGTTTATGAATGATATCTTAAAGGTGGAGTGATAAGGTATATATTTGTCTTGATACTTACATTGTATTTTGAGGAAGATTATTATCTAATAATTTAATTGAGCTTGGAAAAAGAGTGTTTATGTTTGTGGCATATTTATGAGATTCCTCCATCATCAAGAAAAAGGTATGAGCACATTCTTCCTTAGTTAAATTGATTGGTTGGTTTTTTGGAAAATAAGTTTGGAGTGAAAAGGACTTGATTAGGGTTTCCTATTGAATGAGTTGAGTTAATGCTTCAAGGTTTTCTGGAATAAAGAGTTGTTAAAACCTTGTTATATAAGCATTGTTGTTGAATTCATTGGTTGTGTTAAGAACTTGAACTAAGGATTGAGTATCATTGCTATGTGAAGATTGTTTTATAAGCATTATTGTTGAAGTGAGTTGTTGAACAAAGAACTTAAACTAGAGTTTGAAAAGAACATGATTATTATTGTTATGTGATATTTGATGTTGAGCATTGTTGAAAATATTTTGAGTTGAGTGATCATAATCTTGGGATAGGGTTTGTAAGCAAGGGTTGTTTCATTGAGTGTTTGGTTGAGTAAAGTTAGTTGAACCTAGTCAGGTAGGTATGTAAAGTGATTGTTCAAGTTCCATAAAACAAACTATTCTATATTCTGAGTTGAGTTGAGAAAGTGATTGAGCATTGTGATTAGTATAAAGCATATTGAGTCTCTAACAATTCTCTTTATGTTTCTATGATATTGGACAAGTTCTAAGTGGACTTGTTGAGCATATTTGAGCAAGTTTCGTGTGGACTTGTTGAGCAGATTTGAGCAAGTTTTGTGTGGACTTGTTGAGCAGACTTGAGGCAAGTTCTAGAGAGGACTTGTGGAGCAAATTGAGCAAGTTCTAGAAAGGACTTGTAGAGTAGATTTGAGCAAGTTCTAGAGAGGACTTGTGGAGCATATTGAGCAATTTATAGAGAGGATTTGTGGAGCATATTTGAGCAAGTTCTAGAGAGGACTTATGGAGCAGATTGAGAAAGTTATAGAGATGACTTATGGAGCATATTTGAGCAAGTTCTAGAGAGCACTTGTGTACATATTAGTGTGAGATTTTGTGGAAGCTTACAAGACAAATTTGAGATAAGTATTTGAGAAGACATGAGAGCTGAGTTGATTAAATTTTTCTAACCTTGAGTTAAGGTTTAGGGAAGATCTAGTAGAATTGAGACAATCCTTGAGTTAAGGCTTGAGGACAGAAATCAAGGACATATTTGTGCTAGATCGAAGGACTATGTTTAGTGCAGATTTGAGAGTATATTTTGGTGCAGATTTGAGGACAAGTTTGTGCCAGACCAGAGACAGAGATAGAGCAAATTTGTGCTAAATCGAAGGACTATATTTAGTACAAATTTGAGATAGAGCTTTGGAGGTGATAGAGCAAAGAGGACAATAGCCTCCAGTGGATAGATATCCATTATCCAGGGTAGTGAGGACAGGTCTTTTAAGTTGGGATAAGAGTCTTCAGTGGAGAGAGATCCACAAGCCAATGCAGTGGAGGCAGTAGTCTTCTAGAGGATCACCAACTAGAGTAGAGGATAAGGATTTCTCCTATGGATAGAGATCCATGAACTTGATTTAGGGGATTGGTGTCTCCTTTGGATAGAGGTCCATAAAAATTGTAATAGGGAAAAGATTCCCAAGAGATTGATTGAGAAAATTTTAGTGAAATATTTTCTCCATGGAGTAGCCCACATTGGGTGAACCACGTAAAATTGGTGTCTCATGTGTGTGTGATGTTTTGTGCACTACTTTGGTTTCTTTTTTTGATATTGCCATTGATATATTGCATAATATTGATTGTGATAATAAAAGTAAAAAGTGGTCTTATATTGTTCACCCCCTCTCAGTATAAGCTTGTGTTATTCAACCCAAGATTAAATAATGCATACAATCATAGGATAGAACACGGGTTAATCCAACAACTTACTCAAGCCAAAAACATTGGGAACTGTTGGCATTTTTGCCATACTAAAAATAATTTTTTAAATTTATCCAAGTGTAAAATGCATCCAATGGTGAAATAAAATTGGATGAAATGAGATATTTCACCATTATAGATCCTTTCTCAAGATTTCCAATGATATATTATAATAGACAATCGGGTCAACAGATCAAAAGTTATGGCTTTGGGAAGCTGTACCACCAAAAATCATTTTCGACACTTTTTTCAGAGAAAATCATTTTCGGCACTTTTTTCGAAGAAAATCATTTTTGACACTTTTTTCGGAGAAAATAATTTTTGGGGAGAAATTGGTTTTCGGTAATTTCTCCAATGAAATTTATTTTCGGCAGTTTCTCTAGTGAAAATTATTTTCAGGTAGTTTCTCCAACGAAATCAATTTACTCCATTTTCTCTAGGTAAAATCATGGTCAAAGGTGCTCTGAGTGAAGATCAGTATGGAGGGAATTTCAAGGTCAGCAATTTAATTATTGGGGCAAAGGAGTTAATGTTTTCATAATTATTGTTGATGAAGATCAGATTCAATAGATAGCCAGGGATTTGCTAAAATTAAATGTTGTTCACTTCGCCCTTGACTCTGGTATGATCCTATTGATTCTGAGGTGTTGTCCATTGTGGTGGATGCTCATTTTTGAGGCACCACCCATGAAGGTGAAAATTCTATCGATGATTCTTGTTGAGTCCCAATATGCTACCAACTATAAATGCTCATTGATTTTCAAGGTATAATTTGATTGGTTTGTTGTTGTTGTTGAGGAAGAAAATACTGTCGACCATGCCACCGAATTACCACCATTTTATTTAATGGTTATTAAATTTTAGGGGTGAAACCCTATTTAAATACTTTTAAACTTGATAAGTTTAAAGCATGGATATTTTGCTGTAAAACTCTTTGAGTTTAAACTTCTACCTCAATTGAAAGACATTTTCTAGTTCTTGGATCAGTTGTGTATATGATTATTTTCTACCTGTCATTTCTATTATATTTGTGCCTTTGTTATATGGATTGAATTATGCATTTGAATTTAATTATCGATGAAGAAGTGAATGTTGAAATGTTAATTAGAAGTCATATTTGCAGTCTGTGATCAGTTTCTATTATTTTTGTTAAATGTTGGTTAAAATTTGATTTGGTTTTTTTAGCTGTTAGTTCATCCCCACATTATATCTTCGGCTTACAGAGTGGGGCGAACAGAGTGGGGCGAACAAGTCAACAAAGATCATATTGAACAATTCAAGGAGTGATGGCTCACTATCTCTAGGTTGCAACTGACCTAAGGTAGATGAATGTCAGTGCTACAAGAGTGGCCAATGTGGTGGTGGCAAATCTGGCTCAGGGCGCTCATGCTCCTTGTTGAAGCAAAATATGGTGTGATCTATGCAAAACATCTAGAGAAATCTACTTGACTTCTATATCATCTTCAATTTCTTTGAAAATCATTATTGTTATTTATACTTTCTTGAAATTAAGAGTTTATTTTTTTCCTTTCAGACATACCTTTGATGATAAATAAATATTAAATACAACTATCACAAAAATAAATGAAATTTATATTTTAGAATGTATTTTATAATTATTATCTATCTCTAAATTTTGCATATAAAGTGATATTTTACCATATTTGATACCTCTAGGTTATATAGTGACCATGTTGACATAGAAATTAATATAAATATAGAATATATAAATTTAATAAATCAAAAGAAATTTATATATTTTAACTTTATATTATAATACCTACCATATCATTATTTTTTACTATAAATATTAGTTAACCCATTTGATACCTTCAAAGCGATGTCAATAATTTTATTTACCCTAAACTTGGATGATCCCAAACTATTTTGCAATTCCAAATCAGATTGGATACTTTAGATGGATTTACCAATATCAACATCGCTAATATGTACAAAATATTACTCTCTAGATTTGGTCTTATTTTATTTCCTCTTATTGAAGGATAAAAATAGGTATATTTTTTGTTTCCACACCTCTCCATCCATATTGAATGACGACATCCCTAAAGAAATGAGAAAATTTGATCAATTGAATGATGTGGCTAGAATCCATGGTAGAAATGGTATGAGGAGTTATCTTTGATAGTCAATAGGAATCACAATTGAATTCATGCTTTGGGAAGATGCAATTGAGGGCATATGCAAGACAACTAGAGTGAATGCTAGAAATATGGCACCAAAGGATATTGTAAAGGAAACAAGAGATAATAAAAGAGTCTTATAATTGAGAGGCTGAAAAAAGATCTTAAAAATAACAGGCAATAAACTAGATCCCAATGATGAAGGAAGAGAAGAAAAATTGAAAGCAATGGACATCACAAGCATTACAAGAGACTTAATACAAGAAATAGGAGCAAGACTAGAAATGTATTCAAACAAGATATGATTTGTAAGGTCATTGATAATGGACCATAAAAGTGAAACAAAACCCCATGTAGACGCATCATTTTGTAAACCTAAACATGGTTGTCTAGGAATTGAAGAATCATTATAAATGAAAATTGTCTCTTCATCAACTATGAACTTGGAAGTATTTCCTTCCATAACCTAGCTCCCAACTTGTTTCATGTTATCATAAAAGTTTGAATAAGGGTTAATTAAATGATAGATTTAGCAAATAAATGGTAACATTTAGGTCAATCTTGAATTAAATGGTCCTCTTTTCTACATAAGAGTCATGTATTTGACTTGTTTAAATAAATAATGTGTGATGAGTATCCAAATTTTAAGATCCACATGAATAATGGACTGGGATAGAGACTAGATTATTTTAATTTCTATGCAAGCCTAAATATGTATACAAAAACTACCCTACTTTTCCCTTTTGCTTTTACACCACATTACCCTACGAAGTTGTTCATTTTTACTACATAAAAGAGGTAAAATTGTAGGTTTAGAAATAATTATTCAACTCACATTGGGATACCAAAGATAAGGATATCTATAGTTACACCTATCAAATAATGCCCAAATATAATCCATGAACAATATTGTAAATGGCCTATGAAAAAAGACAAGAAACATAACCCTTTCCTAGTCGTCAAATTACCTCAAGGTCTTATCCATTTCTTAAATTAATTTATCCTTCTTACAAGAACTTGAGATCTAATTGTCCTCTTTGAAATATAAAATTGCAAACCAATTCTAACATTTCATAGTTACATCTAAAACACTATTGGATAAGTGAAAGTCATAAACCTTAGCTAATTAAAGGTTGCCTTCATTGAAATATCAATTGGTGGTTGCTTCATGATAAACCTCCCTATTCTTTGTCATTATTCCTTAGATGGATTAAATCACCAATATAACTTTTGAAAGAAACAAGAGTAATATAGTTAATAATAGAACAACTTTCCATTTTGGGTTCTCTATAACTCCTTTTGATTGAATAACATTTATATTAAGGCAACAAAAATAATAAATTTTATGGCTTAAGGTTTTATAAAATATACAATATCATAGGAAAGAATAGAGACAAAACACATCTCCTTATCCCTTTGACATAGGAAGAACCATAGACTAAAGATAAAATGAACCTTAAACACAACTCCTTATCCCTTTAACATAGGAAGAACCATAAACTAAAAATAAAATGAACCCTAATGAATGTTTTACAACATTATTTAAAATATTAGCTCCAAGAGCTAGGGCTAGGTGGAATGGTAAGTGCTAGTCTAGATGGGCACTTGCTGAGAAGAGATCTGGGGCTTCAAACTTTGGTGGTGCCAGTTTGCAAAGGAAGTAGTCTGCTCTGAATCATCTGAATGCGTGCCAGATCGACGATGACGGTACAAACCCCGAACGACCGACAGTCCCCATCTCACGTCGAGTCAACAATTAACGAGACAGATAGGTTTGGTGGTTGCAGTCCCTGTGGTTTGAACCCTGCGCTGCCAGTTACTAAAAATAGTGGTTGTAGCCAACTCTCCTATGTAACCAAAAAAAAAAAAAAAACATTATTTAAAATATTAATTATTGGATGATACATGATGCCCTAAAAAAATAAATCAATTCTTACACTTTGCATGTAAAAGCAATAAAATTAAACAAATTCTTTCAACCTTAGCAGCTTATTTTTTATTTGCACATTGAAAGTAGTCGTTACATCTGCTCATGTGGGGAGTTGGAGAGCAAGTGGGAAGTTAAAACCAATTCAAATCTCTCTCCCTCACATGCTGCAGATATGCTAAGTCCAGTCGATGGTTTACAACTGGCATGGATGAGGCCGGGTGCAAGGAAGAGAACCCCTCAGACAAGGAATCTAATTCCGCGGTAACACGTCCTGCAAGGGGCTGGTTTCCAACAACAAAAAAAAAAATAGTTGTTTCCAACAAAAAAAATAAAAAATAAATATCTGTTACAGATAATAAAAATAATCCTCTCGACTTATCATAGTTGGTGGAGCCGGGGGTCGATGGCGCCCTCATCGTTGCTCTTATTATCATTCTCCTTGAGATTAACAAAGTTCGTATCTTATCTGCTAAGAGGATTCTAAAGACCTGTTTAGTGTGTTTTAAGAAGATAGTTTCTATAGGTTTTAATTAAACCAGCGTTAGAGCCCAAAAATGCTATGGGTCGACCATAGGTGTTAAAGAAGAAGACATACATGAAATATGGGTCGACTGTTAAAAGAAGTCTTAATTAAAGACATAATAATTGAGAGTGAGAGTAATGTAATGTTTTGTTTGTTTTGTAATAAGAGTGGTTTAAAATAGAAGCTATATATATATAGCTTAATAAATAAAAAAATAGATGCAGTTTTGTTTTTTAATGTTTTGTTTAGTAATTGATATGTTTTTATTATATTGTTATAAGGGTAATTGAATTATATTTAATTTTTTTTTTTTTTAAAGATGATATTTTTCATTTGCCTTAAAATAAAAATATATATTTGTATCCCCATGGTGGATGTGTATAAGAAGTATTGCTCAAAAAAAATTAATAATAAGATATTTTTTTAATTTTTTTTTTCTAATATTAAGTAATGGGGTTTTTGACCAAGAATCCCCAACCTGTTACAACAAATCCACAAGGGAGACACACACCCACCCTTGTGCTGCACCCCAGGTGCAATAATAAGATATTTGTTATCTTTCTTAAATTGTTACTAATACGCAATCAATTATTTGATATCATTTTTATTAAGGGAAAAAATCCTACTCATCTAATTAGAGTCTAAATTTGGGTTTTTGCTAAGATGAAAATTGATATTGCATATGGTTAAAATATTTGTGATTCTATTTTCCATTTCTATAAATATGTTGTCTATAACAACCTTTTAATTCCTTAATACTTTTTTTAGGGGTCTTATTTATATCTCTAATATATTATTTTTATCATTATTTTTTATTTGTGGTTTTAGCCCACTTCTTGTTAATACTAGTGATATTTACTTTCGTATTTCCATATTAATATCCCTCTTAGTTTTTTGTTTTTTTTCTTCTTGAGTCCTCTCTTTTTTCATTCTCACTAACACTTCCATTTTCATCAATTTGTATCATCTATAGGTTTGTGTTCTTTTGAAGGATTTAAAATGCAAGGAATAACCTCAAAAGCACTTTTTTTTTATGTTGTCCTATAAACCCTAAAAAACAAGGACACTTTTCCATAGCTATAACTTTCTTATGCTTCCTTAAAATCCCTAATTTGGTAAATATTTCTTCCATCATCATTTCCTTATTATTCTACTCTTGAAACCCTAAAAATATAACCTCTACATTATTTTCATTTCTATCTATACTACTTGACAAATATGAAGACAATTTACCTAGGATAAACTTAACTCTTCTTTTATCTTTACTTTAAAATTTTCCTACACATCTTTCTTTGAGTATTTGATTCCTATTGAATATACGCTTGCATATCCCTTGTATCCTTCTTTATTTATTCTTTGATTGCCTCTTCATTTGGAGAGGAATATCCTTGATCTAATCCAACTTCTATTATAGTATGATTTCCTTGCTTCATATTGAAGTTTGTCTCATGACCAATTTTTTTTCGTTATTTCTTCATTTTGACCTTGCAATCTCTTGTCATGTGTCTAGACTCATTATAGTTATGATATTGGAATACAATATTTTCATAATTTACTTGTTGATGTTAGGATATTATTATATTATTTGTAATAAATAAATCTCATCTACCAAGTACGCATACCAAGAAAATAAAGTAGTATACATCCCAAGAAGATATAGGAGATCGTAGGTGGCTAATATTTTATGATAGTTCTATAGGCTCATATGCCTATAAATATGTACATCTTTGTAGTGTTGAATATATCAAATACATATCTAGAATTTCCTACATTGGTATAAGAGCAAAAGATTGATCTTGCCCTATTAGAGGGAATTTTCCTCATGGAAATTCCTTATCCCCCTTCCTTCTCCATAGTTTGAATCTAAGTATGCTCTAAACATGTGGTTTATGTCAATCTAGTTTATTAGAAAATATTCATACTAATGGAGAAAATTCATGAAGCTTGTAGTTATGGTTGCCCCTAAATCTTAAGTGCTTGGATCTATAATATGGATTTTTACCTTTGGTTCTCTCTTTAGAATGAAGGGATCAAAGATCAAAAGCCAAGTGGAATAACCATAGGTCCTAGAATAAAAAGGAGATAGGTCGAGGTATTTTCCAATAGTCTCATTTTCATACTAGTAAGGGGATATGCTAGTTAGAGGTTCTCTAATAAGGGACCACCTATTTCTACAAGGATTTATCTTTCCAAAATAGTCTTACAATTTTATTTTTGGTTATGCAGGTGCTTCCCTTAATGAACCCGTTAGGGTTGTAGGTATTGGAAAGAGTGTCTTATTATTCCTTTGTATTTGTTGCATCTAATGTGCCCATGATTGAGGAGAAATACAAGCATTTCTTGTAATTTAACATGTAGAGGAGTGTATAAATTTGATATGTGTATCTCTTCATGATCATTGAAGAAAAAAAACTATGCATTGATGGTCGCTACACTAAAGGCTAGTTGAGAAAATACTTTTTTTCTCCTCCCATGGTGTGACGTGCCTTGGAGAGGATATTAACTCTCCATCGAGAGCCTATCATAGCAATCCATAGGCAGACCCAGTGCATGTGAGCAGATTGAGACCACAATCTCATGAATGTCAATTTGCCATAGAACCTCCTCATTATTTTCGAGGATATTATTATTGTACCTATGGTATTATGTTCCTTGACCAACTTAAATTTATCTTTAGAGTGTGGTATACTTGTAACCAAGGGAAGCTATTTCATTCTAGTTCAATCAATAGCTATAGAAATTATAGTTTTATGCCCCTCCAAATAATTCAATCTTCACAAAAAACAACTATAATTGTGTTACTCCTAAACACTACATTTGCTATAAATGGAAAAGGGAGCTTTAGGAGGCTCATAACGAAAAGGTTTCTATTGAGATTTATCAGGATTGTTGTTGCAAAGTGAGCACTAGATTTATCAAATCTATTCTAGATGAGTTGCAACATAATTTTTATTTTCAATTTAGTGTGAAGGAACTGATCAGATCGAACTTTGCATGAGCCTATTGGTGCCTACAATGCTTGTATCATGACAACTATTTATTCTTCCTCAATTATTTGGTCATCATGGGTCTTCAAAGGCCAAAAAAATCACTAAGGAAAGTTGTAAAAACCCAACAAAAACTAACCCAAGGAAAATATTCTTTTTCAAGGATTAACTCACAAAGAATTCCCAATATTGTTTTTAGCATTATAAGACATAACCATATTTTGAGCTCATTGTTGTTGCATATCACACTCAATTGGATAAGAGTGTCCAACATATTGTACTTTTGGGTTTCACCTTTCTAAACCTCATCATTTAGGAAGGATTCTAATAATTATCTCCCCACTTTTCCTACACTCTCACCGATATATGACAACTTGACCGTGATATAGGAATTATCCTTTTAGGCCCATAACAACTAAAGGAGGATGCATTTTCTATAACCCTACATAATTATATCTATGTAGGATTAATTTGGCATAATTTCTTAGTGCTTGGTTAGCACACCTCTGTGAGCTAACTAAGGCCATTATAATGAGCATAGTCACATGATACTTACCATTCAAGGTGCCACCATTATACTATCTTATGAATGATTCGAAAAGCCTCAACACTTTGGAACACACACTTTTCAAGGTGTATATTTCATAATTATATAGCTATTGCATCACCACAACTCCTCTCAAATTTTTAAATACCTAGTTATTGCGTCATTGTAACTCCTAGGATTCACAACTACCTGGTTATTGCATCACTACAACTCCTCCCAAGATTGGGTTATCTTCTTGATTCAAGTGTATTCTCTAATATGAATTTAGATTCATGCTTCAAAAACCCAACCAAATTCAAGAGTCTAAACATTTACAAAATATAAACATCTCTCTCAAAATAATTAAAGTGTTATATTAAAAAATAATCAAATGCATCGTAAAACATCACTAGAGACTAAATACTTGCAAATCAAAAATTAGCATTAAGCATTTCCTTTACTAATAATGGAAAGAATGAAACACTATCTAAAGAATTATAATCCATAATCTAGGAATTATATTCCACTATTATTTTCGATAATATTTACTTTCCATTTGCCACATATTATAAGTTAAAAAATATTACATAAGAGAATTGCAATATATAATCTTTCATCTTGTACAAATCCTAAATGCTATACAAGTATATTTATCAACATATTTTCTTGATTACGTCACTTCCAATTTATCAAGAATACTTGACATAAGGAATAACATTGCTTAGCATTCATTCTTGGACAAAATCCATCAATAAAAAGTATGTCATCAGAGTACTATATAACATAATTTTATTTTTCAAAATAAATTTTCATCCTCCAATACAATGCAACAAAGTGATCTTTAGAGCATTCTTCTATCCATGATCTCTAACTTGTTGGAACATCTCCCATGAACTTGAAATTTTTTTAGGGATCATGACAACTCTATAATGCATATGCAAGCATAACATTCACTATGCACCACATTCAACAATGCATCAAACAAAAATATGCACAAATGATGAGAGCATATCATACTTCTCTCATTAATGGTTTCCTTATCTACACAAGCGTCAAGTAAAACCATTGTTTATTTTCAAAATATCATCTCTCTTTTTTAAAATAAAACAATAAACCTACAATGTAATACCTTGTTTCTCTTTCACATGAAACCCATCCTTAAAATTTTGGTTTCTAATACTTTCCAACTATATATATTAATATTTTAGAATAAACCTTCTTTTTTCACTAATATGATAAGCTTATCTAAAAAATCATCTTGATAGACACACTCATCTTTATACAAAAGGCAAATGTTCTAAAATAACACCACTTCCATTTATATATATTGAAAGAGATAACCCCTTTTTGAAAACAAAGCCCTCATAATAAATATTAATATTTTTTTTCTTCTTTAAAAACCCATATAAATGAATCCTTCATTGAATTTATTAAAACATTAAGCTTAATAATAAATACTCATTTCAAAACACTAAACCGAATTAAATATTCTCTTTTTAATTCAACAAGCATAGTCTTCGAAAAAGATTAATCTATTGCAATAGCCACAACAAAGTAACAAAATAAATATTTGAAATTAAGAGGTTACATAGATTAGAGAGGATGAACTAGGTTCACTTAAGAGCACACACATCACAAGACGCCAAACCAAATCTTAAATAAACACACAATCATAGGACATAATACAAGTTAAACCAACAACTTAATGAAGCCAAAAAGTTTAGGAACCATCATGGAAAAACATTCCCTCACAAGCTAAACGTAACTATGCTATAATAGTGATAGATGAGCCAACCAAAAAGAAAAACCAAAAGATATTACATCCACTAAAATAAGCATAACCCAAAAAAAATTGAATTAAATGTTGTTCGCTTCGCCCTTGACTCTGGTATGATCCTATTGATTTTTAGGCACCATCCATTATGGTGGATGCTCATTTTTGAGGCACCACCCATGAAGGTGAAAATTCTATCGATGATTCTTGTTGAGTCCCAATATGCTACCAACTGTAAATGCTAATTGATTTTCAAGGTATCGTTTGATTAGTTCATTGTTGTTGTTGAGGAAGAAAATATTGTCGACCATGCCACCGAATTACCACCATTACCACCATTTTATTTAATGGTTATTAAATTTTAGGGGTGAAACCCTATTTAAATACTTTTAAACTTGATAAGTTTAAAGCATGGATATTTTGCTGTAAAACTCTTTGAGTTTAAACTTCTACCTCAGTTGAAAGACATTTTCTAGTTCTTGGATGAGTTGTGTATATGATTATTTTCTACCTATCATTTCTGTTATATTCATGCCTTTGTTAGATGGATTGAATTATGCATTTGAATTTAATTATCGATGAAGAAGTGAATGTTGAAATGTTAATTAGAAGTCATATTTGCAGTCTGTGATCAGTTTCTATTCTTTCTGTTAAATGTTGGTTAAAATTTGATCGGGTTTTTTTAGCTGTTAGTTCATCCCCACATTATATCTTCGGCTTACATCCATATTCCCATCTCTTTCAGTTATTCCCATTTCTTTCTGTTCTTTCCCATTCCTTTCCATCAATTTATTTTCCTAGACTCCATACCAATATTAGATTAGTACGAGAACCAACCCTCTCTGGAGATTGGTCTAAAGGACATTTCTTTCCTTCAGCCTTTCAATGTTGGTCGAGTCTAGGGCACACATACATTTTATCCTTAGGTAGATTCTTGACCAATAGTTTTTGGCACGCTCAGTGGGATGAATAATCTCTGTGTTTTAATGGAGCCTGAGTTTGGTGAATCTCTAGCTTACCTTCATCTGGTAAAATCACCTGGTGACTCCATTGAGCTAAATATCTAGATGTCTTTTGTGTTGAAAGAAGACACACTAGAGGACCCAAGGTTTGGTGAGTAGTCTTGACCTCACAAGCAGAAAAAAGAATGTTCACCTGGTGACTATGACTCAATGATAACGACTATGATCTCTAAGTACCACTATTATAATGTCACAAGTATGTTATCCTAGCTGGGATGATCCTAGCCCTCTAAATCTCCAAATTCGACACAAGATTCTTGAAAATACCCTAAAGACCCTAACAAAATACAATAGCACTAAGGAAATGATCCGAGAGCACCTTGAAGATGTTGCTTCTCTAGTGACCCTCCATGGCATAACCCACAAAGATGTCATGATTAGAATTATGGTCCTATCTTTGGAAGGAAGGGCACTACAGTGGTACAAAATTCTCGGGCATAAGAGCATCTGCTCATGGGTGGACTTAGTGGGAGCACTCATCAACACATTTGACGGCTTTCAGGATCCCTTTCAACTCCTGATGCACCTCTCCACCATCATGAGGGTACCTCTAGAGTGCATCACAAAATTCAATGTCCAATTTTGGAGGAGTTGGAGGAGAATTCCAAAGGAAATTCGGCCGTCACCTGCCCAGACCCACCTCTACTATGTTTGAGCTTTCCACCCAGACATAAGACTCCTCTTACTACAATCTAGGAAACATATATTTTCTCAAGTATTTCAGGAGGTAGTACAAGTAGAGTAGCTCCTACTCTAAGCAAGAAAGTTGTAGTGGAGAGAACCCTCTTCCTCATATCTTCTTTCGATAGTTTCTACCCCCATCCTTCTCGCATAGTACCCACCATGATGGTCATCACAAACTATGTAGAATTTAGAAATATAGCTATTCAAAGTGCAAGGGATGGATATCTACCAACATTGGTAGAAAGAAGATGCAAGAATTACCCTAGTAATGAACAATATAGTAGCTTACAACTTCCTTCAGAAGAAGGACTGAGAAGAAGAGAAGGGTCTAACGACAAGCTCTAAGTGTGAAGAGGGCATAATTTTGCACTCTTTTTATATCCCTAAGCATAACACGCAAGTACTTTATCGAGACCTAATAAGAATACCTCATCAGGAGGTTGTTCATGAGGAGGCCCTAATAGTAGGGCTATCTCCGAAAAAATCTTGCTATCACGTCAAGGATTCAAAGGAGCACGTAATGAAGACTCCGCAACTAGTGGACTCTCAAAAGTTATGACATTGAGGCCAACCATCACCACAAGCAATACTCGAAGAAGGCTCCCATGTGGCAAATCTCTTAGCCACATTATAATAATAGTCTCAATAATGGTCTCCATTGGGGTCAACCATCATCGCAACCTAGAAAAATTTACGAAGAGGTCAACTGAACTTCAAAGATCGACTAAAGTATAATCAAATATGGTTCGAACACTACAGATTTACCTGGTAGGCACCCAATGCCAATTTTGTTATAGTGGAATGCCAATCATATCATAAAATTTTGTGTAAATAATGTAAATAGGATGGTTGATAAATAAGGTGGGAAGAGCACAAAGTGGTGTGATTTGACATCATCAGATCTGGGTGACTCAAAGTGGAAGGTACTCTCTTTGTTTACATTTTCTTGTGTCTACATTTTTTTGTGACTCCATTACCCAATGGATAAATATCCTAGGGTCGATTTGCATTCAGACAAGCTAAATAATCCGCGAGCCACTAGAAGTGTCGGCATTTTCGCCACACTAAAAATAAATTTTTAAATTTGTCCAAGTATGAAATGCATCCAGTGGTGAAAGAAAAATTGGACGAAATGATCTTTAGATAGATCGTTGTTGTATATTATTTCTCAACCTTTTCAACGATGTATTACAATAGACAATTGGGTCAACGGATCAAAATATGGCTCTGGGAAAGCTATACCACCAAAAATTATTTTCGACACTTTTTTCGAAGAAAATCATTTTTGAAACTTTTTTTAAGAAAATCATTTTAGGCACTTTTTCTGGAGAAAATCAATTTCGGGAAGAAATATATTTTCAGCAATTTCTCCAGTGAAATTGATTTTCGGTAGTTTCTCCAGCAAAATTGATTTTCAATCAGTTTCTCCAGCGAAATTGATTTTCAGGTAGTTTCTCTAGCAAAATCAATTTACTCCATTTTCTCTTGGTAAAAATTTGGTCAAAAGCACTTTGAGTGAAGATCAATATGGAGGGAATTTCAAAGTCGACGAATTTAATTATTGGGACAAAGGAGTTAATGTTTTCATAATTGTTGCTAATGAAGATCATATTCAATAGATAGATCTAAATCGTCTTCACCAAATCGTACGGGTTACAGAGTGGGGCGAACAAGTCAACAAAGATCATATTGAACAATTCAAGGAGTGATGGCTCACTCTCTCTAGGTTGCAATTGACCTAAGGTAGATGAATGTCAGTGCTACAAGAGTGGCCAATGTGGTGGTGGCAAATCTGGCTCAGGGCGCTCATGCTCCTTGTTGAAGCAAAATATGGTGTGATCTATGCAAAACATCTAGAGAAATCTACTTGACTTCTATATCATCTTCAATTTCTTTGAAAATCATTATTGTTATTTATACTTTCTTGAAATTAAGAGTTTATTTTTTTCCTTCAAGACATACCTTTGATGATAAATAAATATTAAATACAACTATCACAAAAATAAATGAAATTTATATTTTAGAATGTATTTTATAATTATTATCTATCTCTAAATTTTGCATATAAAGTGATATTTTACCATATTTGATACCTCTAGGTTATATAGTGACCATGTTGACATAGAAATTAATATAAATATAGAATATATAAATTTAATAAATCAAAAGAAATTTATATATTTTAACTTTATATTATAATACCTACCATATCATTATTTTTTACTATAAATATTAGTTAACCCATTTGATACCTTCAAAGCGATGTCAATAATTTTATTTACCCTAAACTTGGATGATCCCAAACTATTTTGCAATTCCAAATCAGATTGGATACTTTAGATGGATTTACCAATATCAACATCGCTAATATGTACAAAATATTACTCTCTAGATTTGGTCTTATTTTATTTCCTCTTATTGAAGGATAAAAATAGGTATATTTTTTTTTCCACACCTCTCCATCCATATTGAATGACCACATCCCTAAAGAAATGAGAAAATTTGATCAATTGAATGATGTGGCTAGAATCCATGGTAGAAATGGTATGAGGAGTTATCTTTGATAGTCAATAGGAATCACAATTGAATTCATGCTTTGGGAAGATGCAATTGAGGGCATATGCAAGACAACTAGAGTGAATGCTAGAAATATGGCACCAAAGGATATTGTAAAGGAAACAAGAGATAATAAAAGAGTCTTATAATTGAGAGGCTGAAAAAAGATCTTAAAAATAACAGGCAATAAACTAGATCCCAATGATGAAGGAAGAGAAGAAAAATTGAAAGCAATGGACATCACAAGCATTACAAGAGACTTAATACAAGAAATAGGAGCAAGACTAGAAATGTATTCAAACAAGATATAATTTGTAAGGTCATTGATAATGGACCATAAAAGTGAAACAAAACCCCATGTAGACGCATCATTTTGTAAACCTAAACATGGTTGTCTAGGAATTGAAGAATCATTATAAATGAAAATTGTCTCTTCATCAACTATGAACTTGGAAGTATTTCCTTCCATAACCTAGCTCCCAACTTGTTTCATGTTATCATAAAAGTTTGAAGAAGGGTTAATTAAATGATAGATTTAGCAAATAAATGGTAACATTTAGGTCAATCTTGAATTAAATGGTCCTCTTTTCTACATAAGAGTCATGTATTTGACTTGTTTAAATAAATAATGTGTGATGAGTATCCAAATTTTAAGATCCACATGAATAATGGACTAGGATAGAGACTAGATTATTTTAATTTCTATGCAAGCCTAAATATGTATACAAAAACTACCCTACTTTTCCCTTTTGCTTTTACACCACATTACCCTACGAAGTTGTTCATTTTTACTACATAAAAGGGGTAAAATTGTAGGTTTAGAAATAATTATTCAACTCACATTGGGATACCAAAGATAAGGATATCTATAGTTACACCTATCAAATAATGCCCAAATATAATCCATGAACAATATTGTAAATGGCCTATGAAAAAAGACAAGAAACATAACCCTTTCCTAGTCGTCAAATTACCTCAAGGTCTTATCCATTTCTTAAATTAATTTATCCTTCTTACAAGAACTTGAGATCTAATTGTCCTCTTTGAAATATAAAATTGCAAACCAATTCTAACATTTCATAGTTACATCTAAAACACTATTGGATAAGTGAAAGTCATAAACCTTAGCTAATTAAAGGTTGCCTTCATTGAAATATCAATTGGTGGTTGCTTCATGATAAACCTCCCCATTCTTTGTCATTATTCCTTAGATGGATTAAATCACCAATATAACTTTTGAAAGAAACAAGAGCAATATAGTTAATAATAGAACAACTTTCCATTTTGGGTTCTCTATAACTCCTTTTGATTGAATAACATTTATATTAAGGCAACAAAAATAATAAATTTTATGGCTTAAGGTTTTATAAAATATACAATATCATAGGAAAGAATAGAGACAAAACACATCTCCTTATCCCTTTGACATAGGAAGAACCATAGACTAAAGATAAAATGAACCTTAAACACAACTCCTTATCCCTTTAACATAGGAAGAACCATAAACTAAAAATAAAATGAACCCTAATGAATGTTTTACAACATTATTTAAAATATTAGCTCCAAGAGCTAGGGCTAGGTGGATTGGTAAGTGCTAGTCTAGATGGGCACTTGCTGAGAAGAGATCTGGGGATTCAAAATTTGGTGGTGCCAGTTTGCAAAGGAAGTAGTCTGCTCTGAATCATCTGAATGCGTGCCAGACTGACGATGACGGTACAAACCCCGAACGACCGACGGTCCCCATCTCACGTCGAGTCAACAATTAACGAGATAAGTTTAATGGTTGCAGTCCTTGTGGTTTGAACCCTGCGCTGCCAGTTACTAAAAATAGTGGTTGTAGTCAACTCTCCTATGTAACAAAAAAAAAAAAAACATTATTTAAAATATTAATTATTGGATGATACATGATGCCCTAAAAAAATAAATCAATTCTTACACTTTGCATGTAAAAGCAATAAAATTAAACAAATTCTTTCAACCTTAGCAGCTTATTTTTTATTTGCACATTGAAAGTAGTCGTTGCATCTGCTCATGTGGGGAGTTGGAGAGCAAGTGGGAAGTTAAAACCAATTCAAATCTCTCTCCCTCACATGCTGCAGATATGCTAAGTCCAGTCGATGGTTTACAACTGGCATGGATGAGGCCGGGTGCAAGGAAGAGAACCCCTCAGACAAGGAATCTAATTCCGCGGTAACACGCCCCGCAAGGGGCTGGTTTCCAACAACAACAAAAAAAAAAATAGTTGTTTCCAACCAAAAAAAAAAAAAATATCTGTTACAGATAATAAAAATAATCCTCTCGACTTATCAAATAATATTAAGGCTTAGTAATCTTCAACTTCTTACAACCATTGAGAGTCATGTTGAATTTGGACAAAGGTAGTAGTCTGATTTGAGTCTGCTGAGTGTGGACCAGTTTGATGACTGCGGCACCAACCCCGAGCCATTGGGGTCTTCCTCACTCCGGATGTGTTTATCTCGATCGGAGTCTTCCTCACTACAAATATGTTTACTGAGGCAAGATATAAATTATAATGATAACACCATAATTTAATGCTACGGTCAAAAGCAGTGAAACTTGAATATGTAACCAGTAGTTCAAAAGATGTATAAAAAAATAAAAATAAATAATAACTAAAAACTTAGCACGTATTCTTTCCTCTTCTCTTCTCTTCTCTTCCACGCGTTTCTGCTATGGGCGATTCCATTGTCCAATGAAATTGCGGAGCGGTACCCTACAACGGAAAAGTCGCAAAACGTTCTTCATAAGATCTCACTGCTCAGTCTCGCTCCAAATTAGACGCAAATCCGAGCCTTCGAGGTTACGGGCCATTTTTGTATTTTTGTTAATGATGTAAACATGGCGATCGACTGTTTCAAAGTCAAGTGAAGTCTCTCTACAAGTTCTCCTCAGTGTTCATGGTTTCCATCGATTCTCCCTTTAAATGGAGGAACCCATCCTAGCTACCTGCAACAACAAGCATCTAACGCTCTCCTAATATCTAATTTTACTTGTGTAGAAAGAGCAAAAAAGAGGCAGAGATGGAATATCAACAGCCACATTTTCAAGATCAAGGCGTGTGTGTAGTGGGCAAACAATTCTGCCTACCTAAAAGTAGTGAATTAACGGTCCAGACGACTTGGAGCTTCAGCGGCGGCGACTTCAAGGTCACCAATTCCGACCGC
The DNA here is from genome assembly GCA_028583015.1 of Wollemia nobilis. Lineage (NCBI taxonomy): Eukaryota > Viridiplantae > Streptophyta > Pinopsida > Araucariales > Araucariaceae > Wollemia > Wollemia nobilis. The sequence continues at coordinate 1,441,370 of JAQPPZ010002502.1, forward strand.
AATGTAGTGTTCAAAGTCGACGGCAAGGTTTGGAGCCGCCACAGCCGCCGGGTTCTGCTGGACGCCGCCGGAAATCCCCTCCTAACCATGAAAGGAAAGGTATAAATATACTTAATTGGTTATTGTAAGGAAATGTTTTTTCTCTTTTTCTTCTAAAGCTTCTGATCTGGGTTCTTTTGGGATGTACTGCAGACGTTTGTGTCGAGGCACAGGAGGTGGAAAGTGTTTAGAGGGGATAGATCCGAAAAGCAGAACTTTCTCTTCACCGCGAGGAAGTCGTCGACATTTCAGCTGAAGACGGAGTTGGACGTTTTCCTGGCGGGCGATAAGAAGGAAAAGGACAACGACTTCGAGGTGGAGGGAAGCTATATGGAGCGGTCCTGTAAAATTCATGGAGGAGACCGTGTCCTTGCCAAGGTGGGTCTTTGTTTGGTCTGCTAATTTAGTAATTATCTATTTGGTCCGCTAATGTGGAGGAGACCTGACGATGTATAAATGGTTGTCGTGTGTTAGATGAAGCGGAAAACAAATTGAAAGAACATGCTGCTTGGAAAGCCTACGTTTGTGGTGGAGGTGGTGGAGCCGGGGGTCGATGGCGCCCTCATCGTTGCTCTTATTATCATTCTCCTTGAGATTAACAAAGTTCGTATCTTATCTGCTAAGAGGATTCTAAAGACCTGTTTAGTGTGTTTTAAGAAGATAGTTTCTATAGGTTTTAATTAAACCAGCGTTAGAGCCCAAAAATGCTATGGGTCGACCATAGGTGTTAAAGAAGAAGACATACATGAAATATGGGTCGACTGTTAAAAGAAGTCTTAATTAAAGACATAATAATTGAGAGTGAGAGTAATGTAATGTTTTGTTTGTTTTGTAATAAGAGTGGTTTAAAATAGAAGCTATATATATATAGCTTAATAAATAAAAAAATAGATGCAGTTTTGTTTTTTAATGTTTTGTTTAGTAATTGATATGTTTTTATTATATTGTTATAAGGGTAATTGAATTATATTTAATTTTTTTTTTTTTTAAAGATGATATTTTTCATTTGCCTTAAAATAAAAATATATATTTGTATCCCCATGGTGGATGTGTATAAGAAGTATTGCTCAAAAAAAATTAATAATAAGATATTTTTTTAATTTTTTTTTTCTAATATTAAGTAATGGGGTTTTTGACCAAGAATCCCCAACCTGTTACAACAACTCCACAAGGGAGACACACACCCACCCTTGTGCTGCACCCCAGGTGCAATAATAAGATATTTGTTATCTTTCTTAAATTGTTACTAATACGCAATCAATTATTTGATATCATTTTTATTAAGGGAAAAAATCCTACTCATCTAATTAGAGTCTAAATTTGGGTTTTTGCTAAGATGAAAATTGATATTGCATATGGTTAAAATATTTGTGATTCTATTTTCCATTTCTATAAATATGTTGTCTATAACAACCTTTTAATTCCTTAATACTTTTTTTAGGGGTCTTATTTATATCTCTAATATATTATTTTTATCATTATTTTTTATTTGTGGTTTTAGCCCACTTCTTGTTAATACTAGTGATATTTACTTTCGTATTTCCATATTAATATCCCTCTTAGTTTTTTGTTTTTTTTCTTCTTGAGTCCTCTCTTTTTTCATTCTCACTAACACTTCCATTTTCATCAATTTGTATCATCTATAGGTTTGTGTTCTTTTGAAGGATTTAAAATGCAAGGAATAACCTCAAAAGCACTTTTTTTTTATGTTGTCCTATAAACCCTAAAAAACAAGGACACTTTTCCATAGCTATAACTTTCTTATGCTTCCTTAAAATCCCTAATTTGGTAAATATTTCTTCCATCATCATTTCCTTATTATGCTACTCTTGAAACCCTAAAAATATAACCTCTACATTATTTTCATTTCTATCTATACTACTTGACAAATATGAAGACAATTTACCTAGGATAAACTTAACTCTTCTTTTATCTTTACTTTAAAATTTTCCTACACATCTTTCTTTGAGTATTTGATTCCTATTGAATATACGCTTGCATATCCCTTGTATCCTTCTTTATTTCTTCTTTCTTTGCCTCTTCATTTGGAGTGGAATATCCTTGATCTAATCCAACTTCTATTATAGTATGATTTCCTTGCTTCATATTGAAGTTTGTCTCATGACCAATTTTTTTCTTTATTTCTTCATTTTGACCTTGCAATCTCTTGTCATGTGTCTAGATTCATAATAGTTATGATATTGGAATACAATATTTTCATAATTTACTTGTTGATGTTAGGATATTATTATATTATTTGTAATAAATAAATCTCATCTACCAAGTACGCATACCAAGAAAATAAAGTAGTATACATCCCAAGAAGATATAGGAGATCGTAGGTGGCTAATATTTTATGATAGTTCTATAGGCTCATATGCCTATAAATATGTACTTTGTAGTGTTGAATATATCAAATACATATCTAGAATTTCCTACATTGGTATAAGAGCAAAAGATTGATCTTGCCCTATTAGAGGGAATTTTCCTCATGGAAATTCCTTATCCCCCTTCCTTCTCCATAGTTTGAATCTAAGTATGCTCTAAACTTGTGGTTTATGTCAATCTAGTTTATTAGAAAATATTCATACTAATGGAGAAAATTCATGAAGCTTGTAGTTATGGTTGCCCCTAAATCTTAAGTGCTTGGATCTATAATATGGATGTTTACCTTTGGTTCTCTCTTTAGAATGAAGGGATCAAAGATCAAAAGCCAAGTGGAATAACCATAGGTCCTAGAATAAAAAGGAGATAGGTCGAGGTATTTTCCAATAGTCTCATTTTCATACTAGTAAGGGGATATGCTAGTTAGAGGTTCTCTAATAAGGGACCACCTATTTATACAAGGATTTATCTTTCCAAAATAGTCTTACAATTTTATTTTTGGTTATGCAGGTGCTTCCCTTAATGAACCCGTTAGGGTTGTAGGTATTGGAAAGAGTGTCTTATTATTCCTTTGTATTTTTTGCATCTAATGTGCCCATGATTGAGGAGAAATACAAGCCTTTCTTGTAATTTAACATGTAGAGGAGTGTATAAATTTGATATGTGTATCTCTTCATGATCATTGAAGAAAAAAAACTATGCATTGATGGTCGCTACACTAAAGGCTAGTTGAGAAAATACTTTTTTTCTCCTCCCATGGTGTGACGTGCCTTGGAGAGGATATTACCTCTCCATCGAGAGCCTCTCATAGCAATCCATAGGCAGACCCAGTGCATGTGAGTAGATCGAGACCACAATCTCATGAATGTCAATTTTCCATAGAACCTCCTCATTGTTTTCGAGGATATTATTATTGTACCTATGGTATTATGTTCCTTGACCAGCTTAAATTTATCTTTAGAGGGTGGTATACTTGTAACCAAGGGAAGCTATTTCATTCTAGTTCAATCAATAGCTATAGAAATTATAGTTTTATGCCCCTCCAAATAATTCAATCTTCACAAAAAACAACAATAATTGTGTTACTCCTAAACACTACATTTGCTATAAATGGAAAAGGGAGCTTTAGGAGGCTCATAACGAAAAGGCTTCTATTGAGATTTATCAGGATTGTTGTTGCAAAGTGAGCACTAGATTTATCAAATCTATTCTAGATGAGGTGCAACACAATTTTTATTTTCAATTTAGTGTGAAGGAACTGATCAGATCGAGCTTTGCATGAGCCTATTGATGCCTACAATGCTTGTATCATGACAACTATTTATTCTTCCTCAATTATTTGGTCATCATGGGTCTTCAAAGGCCAAAAAAATCACTAAGGAAAGTTGTAAAAACCCAACAAAAACTAACCCAAGGAAAATATTCTTTTTCAAGGATTAACTCACAAAGAATTCCCAATATTGTTTTTAGCATTATAAGACATAACCATATTTTGAGCTCATTGTTGTTGCATATCACACTCAATTGGATAAGAGTGTCCAACATATTGTACTTTTGGGTTTCACCTTTCTAAACCTCATAATTTAGGAAGGATTCTAATAATTATCTCCCCACTTTTCCTACACTCTCACCGATATATGACAACTTGACCGTGATATAGGAATTATCCTTTTAGGCCCATAACAACTAAAGGAGGATGCATTTTCTATAACCCTACATAATTATATCTATGTAGGATTAATTTGGCATAATTTCTTAGTGCTTGGTTAGCACACCTCTGTGAGCTAACTAAGGCCATTATAATGAGCATAGTCACATGATACTTACCATTCAAGGTGCCACCATTATACTATCTTATGAATGATTCGAAAAGCCTCAACACTTTGGAACACACACTTTTCAAGGTGTATCTTTCATAATTATATAGCTATTGCATCACCACAACTCCTCTCAAATTTGTAAATACCTAGTTATTGCGTCATTGTAACTCCTAGGATTCACAACTACCTGGTTATTGCATCACTACAACTCCTCCCAAGATTGGGTTATCTTCTTGATTCAAGTGTATTCTCTAATATGACTTTAGATTCATGCTTCAAAAACCCAACCAAACTCAAGAGTCTAAACATTTACAAAATATAAACATCTCTCTCAAAATAATTAAAGTGTTATATTAAAAAATAATCAAATGCATCGTAAAACATCACTAGAGACTAAATACTTGCAAATCAAAAATTAGCATTAAGCATTTCCTTTACTAATAATGGAAAGAATGAAACACTATCTAAAGAATTATAATCCATAATCTAGGAATTATATTCCACTATTATTTTCGATAATATTTACTTTCCATTTGCCATATATTATAAGTTAAAAAATATTACATAAGAGAATTGCAATATATAATCTTTCATCTTGTACAAATCCTAAATGCTATACAAGTATATTTATCAACATATTTTCTTGATTACATCACTTCCAATTTATCAAGAATACTTGACATAAGGAATAACATTGCTTAGCATTCATTCTTGAACAAACTCCATCAATAAAAAGTATGTCATCAGAGTACTACATAACATAATTTTATTTTTCAAAATAAATTTTCATCCTCCAATACAATGCAACAAAGTGATCTTTAGAGCATTCTTCTATCCATGATCTCTAACTTGTTGGAACATCTCCCATGAACTTGAAATTTTTTTAGGGATCATGACAACTCTATAATGCATATGCAAGCATAACATTCACTATGCACCACATTCAACAATGCATCAAACAAAAATATGCACAAATGATGAGAGCATATCATACTTCTCTCATTAATGGTTTCCTTATCTACACAAGCGTCAAGTAAAACCATTGTTTATTTTCAAAATATCATCTCTCTTTTTTAAAATAAAACAATAAACCTACAATGTAATACCTTGTTTCTCTTTCACATGAAACCCATCCTTAAAATTTTGGTTTCTAATACTTTCCTACTATATATATATTAATATTTTAGAATAAACCTTCATTTTTCACTAATATGATAAGCTTATCTAAAAAATCATCTTGATAGACACACTCATCTTTATACAAAAGGCAAATGTTCTAAAATAACACCACTTCCATTTATATATATTGAAAGAGATAACCCCTTTTTGAAAACAAAGCCCTCATAATAAATATTAATATTTTTTTTCTTCTTTAAAAACCCATATAAATGAATCCTTCATTGAATTTATTAAAACATTAAGCTTAATAATAAATATTCATTTCAAAACACTAAACCGAATTAAATATTTTCTTTTTAATTCAACAAGCATAGTCTTCAAAAAAGATTAATCTATTGCAATATCCACAACAAAGTAACAAAATAAATATTTGAAATTAAGAGGTTACATAGATTAGAGAGGATGAACTAGGTTCACTTAAGAGCACACACATCACAAGACGCCAAACCAAATCTTAAATAAACACACAATCATAGGACATAATACAAGTTAAACCAACAACTTAATGAAGCCAAAAAGTTTAGGAACCATCATAGAAAAACATTCCCTCACAAGCTAAACGTAACTACGCTATAATAGTGATAGATGACCCAACCAAAAAGAAAAACCAAAAGATATTACATCCACTAAAATAAGCATAACCCAAAAAAAATTGAATTAAAAACTAACTCATGCAACAATAGGCCATACATTCTATTATAAGGTTGACCACACACACCACCTCTCGATAGAGTAGGGAAAAAATATTAAAGCATAATCAATCAAAACAACAATAAACCAACATATGAATAGTTTGGGCAGTTGCAACGGTTAAAAAAAGTCAACGAATTCCCTAGGAAATGTAAACCAAAGAGGAGCCATTCAATTAAACATGCCAAACATACCTGAAAGCATAGCTATTCTACAACACTATCCATAACACATGGAAATAATAATAATAACACTCACTACTTTCAAATAATCTTTTGATGTTCTGGTAGAGTTTGAAGGCTCAATGCTTTCCTGAATTCCTTTCCTGATAGTCTTTGTCCTAGCATTATCCTCCCATCTATTAGGGTGAAACTTGGAACTCCCATCCAACAAATAGCTTCGATTGAATCTCAAATAATAGGAGGCTCTTCTATTATCTTCCCAAGTGAGCTGTCCACCCATTACCATGGTGTTCTAGCTTTGTAGAATTCTTCAATGAATGTTTCCAAGATTCAAATGCCAATGTAAAAATCATCCTTGGGTATTAATAATACTAATATATTTATTAATACCAACTTAGCAAAATTATTAACCAGTAATTTTTTATGCTTCCAAAATATAAACAACAACACAAAGGATTTTAGAAATTAATATCTTCCTTAAGTAGGAGGTTTTATGATAGTTGTAACACTATCCCCCGCCTACTAAGGATGGATATTTTTCCTAATAGAAACCTCTTTGCCAAATGGTGCATTCAATCAAACATAAACACATATGCAATGCACCTAAGTGAAGGGTATCGTTTTACCCTAGAGCTATCGATGAGAATTTCATCCATCATTTTCCTTTTTCTCTCACTATAGTGGTTGTCCCATACCAATCCACCCATTAGAGTACCGAATCCTGTAACCATAAATTTCATCAATAGTATCATATTCTAAAAATAGTATAAATCAAAACACAAGGTTATGCATCAGGGGTTGGACTTAAAATGTACTTGTAAAAAAATGGCGAATCCTAATCAAAATCAAGGTGAATCATGGAGAATATATGCAAATCAAATCAAGCATCTTCATACAAAAATTTGGGGTATTTGAAGCCCTAAAATGTAAGGTCATCTTTGGGACCACTTTTGACCTATTAAATAATCTAATAACTTCCTAAAAAAGAAACCACCATTATATCAGGCTTGAAAAGAGCTTTCCAACGAGTACAAATATGCCTATGTTTGGATATATATTGTGGCAAATGTACCCTAAGAAAAGTTAATCCTCATATTTGCCAATTTCCAATTTTGGAAATCCTAATATTCGCCCAATTTGTGAATATTAACCACTATTCATAACCCTGTCAAAAAATTAAGTGAAACTCTCAACACATATTGATAACATAAAATGATATAATGCATTTGATATCCACACATCAATACATAAATCAAGTATCAAGAACAAGTCTTCCTAAGAAGGGTTGTTACAAGAGTGATTTAGGACATGTACTATCTTTGGATAATATCATGGAACTAGTGGTTTTATCATGATATGATTTCCCACTAATAAGGAAGGCAACGTCAGCCACAGTGCTTCTACAATGATGAGATTTATGCCCAACATATGCTAAAAACAAGCCCAAGATCCAACATGCATGGTTGATTTTTGAGGGAAAGATAACCCTATATGAACCACAACTAATACTAATGTGTAACAACTATTAAGATAAATGACCTTACACCCATTGACAAAGATGACCACAAAGACCTCCTCAAAAGGAGTCATTTTTTTGTTGAGCTACTGTGAATATTTGAAGATCCATTTTGTTCACTACTTTGGCACAAATGGGTGGATTCATTTTTGTTGCAACTTTTGCTCTTCAATAAACTACTTGATCCACCATTTACAACCAAAATATCCATGGAACAAACATTTGTATAGTAGATCAAAAGTAGGTGGTCCACGATCAAACTTGGAATTGCTAATGAAATGGACCTAATGTGGCCCTGCAATATGGCCATGGAAGTGCTCAACTAGTGGCATATCCACTTCCTCTCAGTCATGTTCAAAATATGGCCATCTAGTTTATTTTTATTCGTAGTGCACCTGAAGCTACCCCAATGGATTGATCATGATTTACCTTAGGGTCCTTTATCTCATCAATTTTTCTTTTCTAACATTAGAGTCGTCCCTCTTCCATTGTCAATAAGAACAAGGAAATAAATTATAAATTCTATTTCTTTGATGCAGTTGAATGCATCATAATTTTTTCTATTCTAAGACAACCATCTCTCAAAAAGTGCCCATAGAGTCTGTTTGGGTCTTGAATATCTCTAGGAGAGCAACATGGCAGGAACTACCATATAAAGTTCAAGGGATATGAGCAATTATGGAGAAGTTTTTTGCCAAGAAAAATGGAAATAATCCTTTGATGTTCAATATTTTATCCACTATCCTTGCTATATAGTTGCTTAAACTTCTCCCACTATGTATACATAGACAAATATTTTGCTTCCAAAATATATATTTTTGAACAAGTAGAGAGAAAAATGGATTGTGCCTTAGTTCATAAAAATAGTGATTCCATTGCAAACACTCATAGGTTGAATTATACCCTGTGTATTCCCCTTGAATCCATGGGTTTTATGGTGTTTTAATACAAAAATATATTTTTAGAGCACACAATGGAGTTGATTCCTAATGAAATAGAATTTTTATTGACTATGATTTGGATATGGTCCCAATTCCCATGATTTTACCTCCAGATATTACTAGGTGGAATCATCATTGACTTATTTTGATATAAAGACCACAAACCCAAATGTTAAGGGTTTTACAAACCCTATCATGGGAAATATTTCTCAAGGAGATCGTACTTAGGTGCTGTGAAGTATATCAAACATATATGTCTAATTTTTTTAAAGTGGAGAAGCAATGCATGGACATCGGATCTGCATCCTCTCATGTGCTCACAAAGCCCTCCACAATGCCATGATTATGGGTGCTATATAACTTAGCCTCCCATAACTTAATGTAGTGCAGTTTAGTGATTCAAACACTTGTTTTTTTTTTAAGGAAGGGTAATAAAAAATATGTCCTCCTTCTAGATTAAGCATCTAACATTGCAATAGACCACTAGAATTTTTATAGTGGACTAATTTTGGTGGTGGACTAGTATTGGAGGATGCATTTTTTGTAAGTAATTTGTAACATCATGGTTTCTTCCCACAATATGATGATCCACCTCAAAATTATAACATTTCAAAGAGCGAGTTAGCTAGCATGGAATGGAAGCAAACACATCTACCAAGTGGGATTGCTTCACCAATTATAGGTTGTGTATGTTGGGAATTTTGAGTTAGTTGTGTTGTCATGATGTTAAGAGTCAGTGTCAGGAAATAGTGCAGGACTTGGCAAAAGAAGGGTTAAAATATTTATATTTTAAGCCCAAGAGATTTGGTTTAAGAGCTTCACATGATTGGTCAAAAGGATGGTTAAATACCCTAAAGAAAAGGCCTAAAGGAAATAATATTATAATATTTATTATTATAATATTAAACACGATCAGAAAAGGTCTAAGGATGAAAGAGAAAAATATCTAGGTCCAATGGAAATAATATTATAATTTTTCTATTATAATATTAAAGGTTTAATTAAAGCCTAAGGTAATTTATAAATAATTTATAATATTTATATTATAAATTAATTTATAAAAATAATAATATTATAACCCAAATTTGGGTTGGGCACAAAGTTTAAATTAAATTTTATTCCCCCCATCGACGTTGGAGGATAAAAGCATATGGTATAAATACCATATCATTTGTTTCAAAATGCTAAGTCTTCGAATATAATGTGCATGTGATTTGTGAAAGGGAATGCGAATAATTCGTGAGCAAATAAAGACAAAGGTTTTTAATTTTTAATTGCACCCAAAAAACATGAAGAACAAGGCGATCGAGGTGCAAATATTTAACACCAACCAAGAGGTTGGGCTAGCGAGTAAGTCTGAGGTGTGTAAGGCGTTGGGAACGTAGAGGTGCTGCATTCGAATCTCAGTGGCTACGAAAGGACAAATCCTTTTGGCTTTGGAATGTAAGGAAGATACAAAGCGCTCAAGGTGCTTTTGCCTCCCACTTGAGCACTTAGCTCATGCGGCAGGGTAGTCGTGGCTAAGGTGCAGGTGACGCTTCAACTAGGTATCGAGTCCCACCAAGAATTGCACACTAGGTATTTAATTTTTGATTAAAGTGCATGGTCTATGGTCTATAGTCTATGGTTGTTGGTGGCACTTAGTTGAAGCGCATGATTTAATTTTGCATTGTTAGCGATGATCAAAGCGCCTGGGTTAATGTGCATTGTGGGTATGATATGAGCACATGGTGTATTTGATTTAGTGAGTGCCTAAGGAGTTAAAAGGAGGGTAAGGTAAATTATTTTCTACCTTAGAAAAAAAGTGATAAATAGTTTTATTGAAGGTTAAAAGTAAATTGCATTATTTTATAAAGTCAATTATTTTGAAAATGCAATTTTGAATAGGGAGACATAAGTAGGATTTTGGATTACTTCATGCATTAAATTTTTAAATGGGTTATAGTGAAACTGAGTGATTGAAATATTTATTTGATAAGTTTGGATATAATAAGGTGTATTTGAGTCTTGTTAATTTTGTAATGGTGAATTAATATTGAGGGAATATTTGAGTGAAGAATTTTTCTATCTAACCATTGAGATTGGCAAAGAGGTTGATTGTGATTGAGACAGGTTTTGAGGTCAATTCTTCATCAAATAAAAGGTATGGGAATATCTTCCTTGTGAGTGAAATATTGTTGGGTTGGATGTTGTGAATGCTAAATTGGAGTGAAAAGGTTTGTTTGATAAGCATTTTTGAGTAAGCTTTCATGTGCATGATTGGTGAATGTTTGTGAGAACATTTGAGTGAGAAATTGAGAACTATCTTGAACTAGGGTTTGTGAAATATCATGAGTATCATTGTTATGTGAGATTGTTTGATAAGCATTATTGGAAATATTTGAGTAAACCTTCATGTGTATGATTAGGGTTTATGAAAAGATCATGAGTATCATTGTTATATGAATGTGTAATCATCTTGAGTCAAGGATTGATATTCTTAGTGTGAGTTGTTGGAAGTGTAGTGAAATACTTATTTAGAGTTTGTAAGAAAGTTGTGTTTCATTGAGTGATTGGTTGAATGGAGTTGATTGAGTATAATTTATTTGAAGTGTTGGAGTGATAGTTCAAGTTCTATGAAAAACATTGTTCTTTATTATTAATTGATTTGAAAAGAGTTTGGAAGTGATTGAGTGCTTGTGAGTGTGAAACATATTGAGTCTCTAACAATTCTCTATATGCTTCTGTGGTTTAAAAATATTTTGAGTGAAAATTTTTAGTGTGGTTGAAGAGGTTTTTCTATGAGATATTGAGTTGAGTTTTGTATGCAAGTTTTGCAATTGATTTGAACAAGCTTTTGTGAAAGCTAGTGAGTAGATTTGAGTAAGTCCTAGAGTGGACTTAAGGACAAATTTGTGTGAGATTTTGTGGAAGCTTACAATCAGATTTGGACAAGTTCTAGAGAGGACTTATTGAGAATTTTTGAGACAAGTCTTAGTGAAGACTTGTGGATAGATTTGTGTGAGCTTTTGTGAAAGCTTATAAATCAGATTTGAGGTAATTTTTGGTGAAGACTTGTTGAGCATATTGGACAAGTTCTAGTGAGGACTGCTTAGGAAAATTTGAGGTATGTCTTAGTGAATACTTTTTGAGAAGATTGGAGAAGTTATAGTAAGGACTTGTTGAGCAGATTTGAGGTAAGTCTTAGAGAAGACTTGAGATCAAACTACACAAGTTATTGATAGGACTTATGGATAGATTTGAGACAAGTCTTTGAGAAGACTTGAGAGTAGAGTTGATTGATTTATTTGTTCAACCTTTGTATTAAATCTTGGAGCAGATATAGCAGAGTTGATTTGTGATTGAGTCAAGTTTTGTGTTAAGGCTTGAGGAAAAATTTGAGGATAGATTTTGGTGTAGATTTGAGGGTAGATTTATGTCAGACCAGAGACAAAGAGTGAGCAGATTTGTGCTATATTGAAGGATTGTGTTTAGTGTAGATTTGAGATAGAGAGTGAGTAGATTTTTTCTAGACCAAAGGATTGTGTTTAATACAAATTTGAGATAGATATTGAGCAAATTTGTGCTATACTGAAGGATTGTGTTTAGTGCATATTTGATATAAAGATTGAGCAAATTTGTGCTAGATCGAAGGATTGTGTTTAGTGCATATTTGAGAAGATATGAGAATAAGCTTTGGAGGTGACAAAGAAGAGGAAATTAGTCTCCAGGGGATAGATATCCATTAGCTAAGGTAGTTAGGAGAGTATTTTGAGTGAGGATATATGTCTTCAATGGAGAGAGATCCACAAGCCAGTGTAATTAAGGTAGTAGTCTTCTAGAGGATCACCAGCCAGAGTAGAGGAGAAGGAGTTCTCCTATGGATAGAGATCCATGAATCAGCTAAGGGTATTAGTGTCTCTTGTGGATAGAGATCCACAAACCAGATTAGGGGATTGGTGTCTCCTTTGGATAGAGTTCCATAAATATTATAATAGGGAAAGGATTTCCAAGATATTGTATGAGAAACATTTAGTGAGATTTTCTCCATGGAGTAGCCCACACTAGGTGAACCATGTTAAATTTGTGTCTCTATTATATGTGGTGATTTGTGCATTGATTTTATTACTACTATTGATATTTCCACTGATATATTGCATAATAATTTTTGGGAAATAAAATTAAAAAGTGGTCTTATAGTGTTCACCCCCTCTCATTATAAGCTTGTGTTCTTCAAGTGTATAGAAGTCAACACATGTTCATTTTTTAGCTTTGCATGGGAGTGAATGTGGCAATAATAGTTCAATTCAAATTGTGACAAGAAGTATGACCACAAGGTCATGGCTACTCCTTTGGAAAATGGGGATAGAGCACCTAAAATTTGAATGTGGTAGCCATCAACAATGTCATGTACACCAAAGGCCTCTAGACTAGAAACCCTAGCCATGATTTGGTACATCATCAATGGTAGTTTTGATACCACTAAAAGCTAACCTCAATCCCAACACCATGTGTGGGCATCACATGTGTGGAGGTGCCTAAACATAAAGCCTGCCATATATTTTGGATTTTCAAACTTGTTACTGACCATCTATGCAAAGGATATTTTTTTCCTGTGTAGACACAACGATATGCATTCTTGATTTCAAAGTCTTCACAAAGTATTTTGAGGGCTAGTGATGGTGATGAAGACCGATTCTAGCTAGGTTTATGCATAAGCATGAATCATCACAAATTAACTATATTTAGGTTTTTCATATTTTTGAATTTGCTAGTTTTGCGACCTTTCACTAGGGCCCATTCACTCGAAATTTTTGGGGTGGAAATATTTTTTGGGGTTGGTTCACCCGACGATGATAATAATTATCCTATTTTTATTTTCATTCACCAACCACTTTCACCCTAATTCACAGATCACTCACATTCAAATTATAAATAGTTTTTTTCCTATCCAATTTGTCACATATACTACCTGTATAAATACTTAATAGGGTACCGATAAACATACATCTAAAAAACTCTAACTCAAAAATAGATCTGAAGTAGCAAAAAAATATTATTAGCCGATATTATTACCAATAAATTCCAAGGGATTATCAATCGAAAGATACTGATTGGTTTCACAAACTTGACATCAATCTGTTGCAAGGTTGTATCAATTGGCATAAGCGAAGCAATTTTAGAAACTTGAATAGGTGAATCAATTTTAGATTTATTGCAAAGGAGTTTTGATCGACATATGTTGATCGATTACAAAAACCTGAAAATGTGAATTGATTTCAGAGGATAAAAACTCAACATCAACTAATTTGTTATAGATGATTTTTTATCGTCATATGTCGATCGGTTACAAAAACTTAAAAAGGTGAAATGGTTTTAGAGGAGTGACGATCATCATAAACTGATTGGTTGCAAAGTGTTGTTGATTTTCCATGGTCGACTACATACAGAGAATTATCAGTGTGATGATATGTTGCAGAGGATTATCCATCAACACATACCGATATAATAGAGGATTGTCAATCGGTAAAAACTAATCGGTTGCAGATTTCTTGTTAGTGTGGCAATTTGTTATATAGGATGATCTATCATAGAGTATTGTCAATCTATCGTGGTCAATTACATGCAGAGAATTGATAGTGTGATGATCTATTATAGAGGATTTCCTATCAACACATACCGATCAGTTGTAGAGGATTATAAATCGATAAATACCGATCAATTACATATATCTTGATAGTGTGATGATTAGTTGCAAAGGATGATCTATTGTAGAGTATTATCAATCGATCATGGCCGATCGGTTGCAAAAACCTTAAAGTGACTATCGATGAAAAAAAGCTATGACGACTATGGCAATAGGTAAATTGAAAGCTTTCAAAAATATCACTATACTTGTTTTGTTTTGAAACCTTCAATTTGACTTAATGCCTACTTATTGTTGTAGCTTTGTTACTTATTTTTTATTCTTTGTTAGTTTATTTAGAATTTCGAGGTAGAGTATTATTTTTCCACTATTTTTTTGTCCAAATATCTTTTCCTTTAGTTTCATAGGAAACATAGATGCACTATCTACAATTATGAGAGACAAGTATCCATGTCATCTTGTTGTGTGTTAGGAGTATTTTTTGTTGTCAAAGACTATGTTGCTTTGATTTGTTATTTTTCTCTAAGCATGTAGGCAAAGGTCATTCTAGAGGGAAGCATAGGTTCATCTGAAGACTCATATATTCTTTATGGAATTATGGTTCAATTTCATAATCATTTCCTAACATCTAAAGGTTTTTTTCTTTACAGGTACAATGTCACGTACTGAATATGGTAAGAACAAAGGCTAATATTCTGGTAAAAAGATAATTCTAAAATATTTTACACAAATATCAAAATGTAGTGAGGCATCCACATCTGCACAACTTGAAGGTACAAACACCTTTTACCATCAAATCATTACTTTTTTAATTCTATTATTGTTAAATATAAAGCCTTTATTTATTAATAAATAAATGGTTGTCTGCTTATCTACCTATTTTTAAATTATTTGTAAAACTATATTATGTTAATCCTTTAAAATTGCACCTTTTACATCCAAAAATGATATAGAATACCAAACATTGAATGCAATCAACACTGTCGACCCTGATATACCTCCACTTGAAGATATTCTAGGGGATGATATAGGACCACATAATAATTTTCATAATAATGACATTCAAAAACCTCTTCGTGAGATGCCTCATATAGAAACATCAACTGAAAAATAAAATGAGAGTACAATTAAAATGCAGACCTCTGGAGAATATTGTAGTCAAAAATCTAAACGTCAAAAGATAAGTGACTGGACTATTGGAAGGGATTTTAAAAATTAATGGGTATGGTTATACCCCTTTATTGAGTGATTTGAGATAGAGAAACTGTGTAGATGCATTATTTGTAGTTGGAAACTGGGAAAGGATCATACGTTGCAAAATAAGAAAGACACAATAGAAAAACACTATG
Organism: Wollemia nobilis; assembly: GCA_028583015.1. Lineage (NCBI taxonomy): Eukaryota > Viridiplantae > Streptophyta > Pinopsida > Araucariales > Araucariaceae > Wollemia > Wollemia nobilis. Next base: position 1,457,097 of record JAQPPZ010002502.1, read on the forward strand.
GAAAATTTTATATCAAATAAATACAAAGTGATGGAACAATTAAGAAATCTCATAGGTGGAAGGATGCATCAGAATGTGTGCATGTTAGATATGCACTTGAATACGAAAAAAAATGAAACACCAATAAACTCTCGTTGAGAAGGGTGGAACAATCAAGGCCCAATTTCAAATAATTCATAAGACCGTATTAGCCTCAAAAAATTTGTAGTTTTTTTTTGTATACAGTATTCTAAAAAAGGGTCGACCCATGTCACTAGATGATGTACAAAACCTTTCTAATTCCCATTGGTCAAATCGAAGTGGTTAGGAAATGGTAAAATGTTTGTCATTGGTTGAGGAGGACTAGAGAGAATGTAAAACAAGCCAAATTTATTTCACTTTCGATTGATGAGGTAACGGTTGTTGACAACACATATTGGATTTGCATACATGTTTGCACATTCTAAAATCATTTAAGACAACATAATTTACTATCACTACATAAGATGATGAAAAATTATAATGCAGAAAATATTTACAATGTTGTTGTAACTAGTTTAAAGGATATTGTCAGAATGGATGAAAAAGAAATATCCATAAAGTTAATTTGTGTTGGAGCTAATGATGCAACTACAATTCAAGGACAAATGAATGATATTTGTCTTAGACTTCAGACATCAATTGGCCCATATTTGATTCTCATTCATTGCTTGGTGCGTAGAATAAATTTTGCATACAAAATTGTGAGCACATTTGAAAATGTTGCCAAAGTGGAAGATCTCGTTCATGAAATACATGCCTACTTTTTATTTAGTCCAAAAATATTTGTAGAGTTTCAAAATTTTTATCTAAGTTTAACTGAAGGCAGAAAATTGTTAAAAGATGTGGACACTAGGTGGATTTCATTGTTTCTTCCTGCAAAAAGTTTTTTTTAAGAATATTAATCCTTAGCCAAGTATCTATATGCCTCCTCCCAAGCTATACAATACAAATAGGGTCTCCATATGATATAGCTCACTTGTAGCCCTGTCAATGAACTCATATAATGATCAAAATCCATAGCATGAGATTGTTCTGGTGCGTCTCTGACTCTCATGGCCATTGGGCACCATAGCATTGTGCCACCATCGCTACTATTGTAATATCTAGGGGAAATCCTTCAGGCTTGTCTATATTGATGTGCTCACACCCCCAGATCTGTAGAAGCAAGCTGCACCCAACTCCAACTCACCCACGCTATGTAATCTGATATAACTTATCATAGAGATGGGCTACAAGTGTGCTCCACCATGCCATAATCAGTGACAATGCTATCTAGCAAGTCATGTACCATCGCTAAGAGGTTCCAATGGAACATCACATCTAAAGTATTTGGTAATAGCACATTACAGATAATGTGCATAAGCACAACCTAGCATCGCAAGAAGACATCCTCCCTAAGCCAATAAGTAACTACCACCCCACCATGCTCAATATCACCTAGTACCTCAATAGCTCTATCACCAAACACCCTATGAAATACTACCACCCTAGATGTAGTCACTGAAGAGGTGATATCCCATCCATCTATGGGAATCCTAATAATATGGTAGATATCCTCAAGTTTCACCATCATCCCTCAAGTTGAAAGATAAAAAGTGTTAGTCCTAGCATCCCATTGATGGGCTAGGGCTATGATATAAGCCTGGTCCTACATCACTGTCGGTAGTCTAACGACATAGCTAGGGCCCAGTTTCCTAAACCATTCCTAATCCCCATCGTCTAAATGGGGAAACAACTCAAATAGTAGATCAGGCTCCTGTGCCCATGCTATCAAGATCTAAGGTGCAAAAAATAAAAGTGCGTAATCAACCTAAAAAAAAATCAAAAATAAAAAATTTCAAAAAATTTGCTAAGGTTTCTTAGCCACTCATGTCGACAGTAGCCACCATGGCCACCGTTGATGTCGACAATGGCTAGTGCCAACGATTAATTTTTTGATCATTTGAGTTTAAACCTAGCTGCCTATAGTGATAGGGGATCCCATTTGGTAGATTGGGAATCACCATTGCTAACAGTGGCTAAGGGAAAGATCCCTTGCGAGGTCGTTTCCTGCCCCAAAATACCCAAAACTTAAATCCCACCCATCTAAGCTAACCTAATGCCAAATCTAACTAAGGTAAGGTTAATTTCTTACATTTTAATGAGGTTCATTTAAAGCCATTACTTAATGAAGTTCATTTTATTGCTAAAATCATGAGTGAAGGATTTCAAGTCTACATTAGGAGCACTGGCTCCCTCACTCATAGATTTCTCCTACTGTTCCACCATCAATGTGGGTATGAAGTCCAGAAGTGTTCCATGTTAAATGCTTTCTAACTCTCCTCAAAGCTCATTGTTCACTCAAGCCAACTAGAAATAATGAAGAATAAAAATCCTAATTTTGCTTTTATATATTCTATTTCCCCTTGATCACTGATGTCGACAACAGGTGTATATTATGGCAACCCTGACTACTGATATCGATAGCAACTATGTAAATTGTAAAAACCAGTCATAGCTTTCAACAATGGATAAGAAGAATCAATAAATGCACATATTTTCTCACCATGAGGAGCTCCAGAATGGATAATTGAGCATATCTACCAGTCTAGAATTCTCATAAATTTCAAATTTTACAAAAAAAATAAAAAATTAAATAAAATTTCAAGTGTGCCTCGTATCCAGTTATTTACCGTATACAATTTCTAGTTGCAACGACTTGCAGTCCATGCAATCCGATAGGATGAGTAAATTACCATAAGGTCATTTGAACCAAATTATTCATCTTCAAATTGAAATATCTTCACTTCACTCTCGAATAAGGCCATTGTGATCAGATTACCCCATGGGAATGAGGCGTTCATTTCAAATTTTCCATGAAATCTTAGTTAATCATCAAACATAGTGATTCACCAAAATATTGTATGGATTTTCTATCATCTTGATTCCCTATTAAGACCATTGTGGCCATACTGATCCATGGGATAAATATGTACAATTACTATTAACTATTGAAATCACAGTTGTAATAGGACCTACCATACAACAAAATTAATCATCTTGGTCAAACGACTCATCAATTTCATCACTTGTTCTTTCCTCATCAACTCGTCTCTTAAGGGGGTAGTCATAATAACAACATTCATAATCAAAATCAACAATTGAACACTTAATCTTGTGAATCACATTTGTCTTATGAATCATTGCTAACAACTATCTTAAGCTTCCCCATTTGCAGGGTCAAAAAGCAAATATAATGAGATAAGCCTTTATTGTTTCACCTATCAGACATATTGTAGACTATGTGCTACCTAATTATGAGTGTATACATTAGAGAACCAATTTAAGCCTTCCATATCATTCGAAGTAATGATTATGAGATGCGCATACCTTCTAGTATTGGGGCATCTAGCATTGACCAGATCAATGAACATCAAAAAACCTATAATATGGCTTTAGGTGGTCTATTTTTGCTCAGTGTTGTGTTTTCCCATAATGCATCCCAAAAGAGGTATCTGTAGACACCTAAAATATGTCATGTTTAGAAGGCTACTCATATGGACACCTCTTTAGATCATATGAATAATTTTAGATATTTCTAAGATTAAGTAGTGGTTTTAACCAGTCATATAGGGCAGTCTAGTCCTATGCAGCCTTATCCATTAATGTCAATAGCGGCTAAGATCCTGACCATTTATGATAAGAGTGGCTAAGCATTAGTTGTGCCTATCAATAGCGACTAAGGGCAACCTACCCCTAACCGTGTTGAGTTAGATCAACTAGCCATGTAACCAACTTGGCCCTCAAGCCGAGAAGAATCTGTTTGAAAGCATAATGGATTATTGATCATTTGGACAAATAGAAGATTTTGGAATGATCGTCTCAACTGCTTGGGCATAACCAATTATTGTTCTTGGCTTCTCCATGAAGCTAAAGCAAGGATTTTGGGAGTCTATTTAAGACCCCAATTTTGAAGAGTAAACCCTGGAGAAATTAATGTGTCAATCACATAATGGAGCCTTATAGGATTGGAGAGTGATTTCACATCCCATTGAGGAGTAATGAAGTGTTTTCCAATTAAGAAATTACAAGTTCCTATCCACCATTGGAGACTGTGACATTTTGAGAAGAACAACCATTTTTCAAGTACTCAATTCAACACGATTTGAGCCAATTTCCTATCGAAAGTCATTATGAGAGAATGCACCAAGAACGTCAAACCCCTATGCAATGGAATCAATTGATGCCAGGCCTGAGATTTAGAGAGCATAACCCTCACCTTATGATCACTATTTTCAACAGTAGCTCGTAGGCTTAGCCACCATATTTGATAGCGGCTAGCAAAGCCAGCTACTTTGGTTGAAAGTGGCCAGGGTTTGATGTCTCTTTTCCCTTGTTTTTAGCCATTAGATTATATTAGCAGTATTTTCTTTGGATTTATAACCTAATGTAGCAGCATTTTCATTCTTTATATTCAGTCTTTCAAGCATTCTTTATCATTTTATGCATTTCTTTCCTATTTGCATATATCTTGAAACTAGCCTCATATTGAGAGGCATCATGTGCTATTTATGTGGTTTTCTATTTTCTTTGTGTGCAGGTGATAGGAACAATCAAGGATCCAAGAGAATCATCGAGATCATATTATTTGAAATCAAAGGAGGAGGAAACTCATAAGCCCTCTTATAAGCAAATTAGTTGGATGAATGAAAATCTTTGTAATGCATCTCTCCCTTTTGAGGAGTCACAACTTTTTAATGATTGTATCAAATTGAGTTATTCCCTAAGAGATAAATATTGTAACAGTGAATCATTGTGATTAATAAAGAGAGTCTTATTTTTAAATAATTTCTTTATATTGCAATAGTTACATCATTTCTTGTCATCAATTTGATTACATGCTTGCAAATAGTTAGATGCATGATTTTTACTGTTTACACCACCCACATGCCTTAATTAGGTGAATAATTTCTCCACATCTATGCATTGATAAGGCATAGTGCACCCATGCTCATTTAATGCATATGGGTGGGATGAGGACTTTCTCCACCCAAGAAAACATTGATGAGGCATGGTCCACCCAAGATACCTCACCCTCCACCTCATCAACCCCTAATCCTTATAAAAAATCTATAAATATACCCATGTTTCCTTCATTTACATGAATGAGATAATATCTTAGAGAAACTCTACCAAAATAAATCTAGACCTCTTTTGTATACATTGATATAACCCATGTTGCTAGTGTTAACCCCATAGATATCTTTTTGTGCCTCTCTTTACATGCCCTTATTTTACAAATAGGTTACAAATCTAGATTCAGAAAACCACCAGATTCAAACCAAAGCTACCTGATAACCAGTAGAATATTTCCATTGAAGGAATTTTCATCTAGGTGAACACAATAGAAATTGTCTAGACAAGGATGATTTATGGTCAAAACCATCCTAGTAGGGATGGTTCCTGTCGAGAGATAGTTTCAGTCACCTATAAACCAATAGACTAGTTACAAAGGTGAGTAAGATACTTTCAATATATTTTAAGCTTAATTTAAGTTCTATTTAATGCATTATTTTAACTTTACGATGTATGATCCTCGTATAAACTTGGGTCTAACTGACATAGACCCAATAGGTGTTACTAACTATTTGTTTGGGTTGTGTAGGTTTGGATTCTTTACTCAACTAGCGATGGTACAAAAGCATAAACCCACCCCTCTCAAGGTGACCAAGAAGACAAATAAGTGCAAAAATTACAATGTAAAAAGGCTTTATCATTGGAGGACTCTCATTGTATCCCAAGGTGAATTGTAAAAGCTATTGTTGTAATATATTTTATTTGTAATGAAATGGCATATTTTCTTATCCATATTTTGGCGATCATAGTGGGACCTCTAAATATCATACCACACGTAGGTAAACATTGTTTCTAGGTTGTAGAATTTTGATTCTCACCATCTCTTTCACTTTTGCCTTGTGTGTTTTGTTTTGTTATATTTTTAGTCATTTTATATTTTTGTATTTTTTGTTTGTATTTTTTAGGTCCAAAACCCATCACAATCCCTAAAAAATTGGATCCATCATGGCTGGTCCAAAACAAAGTCTCCTAGTAGAAATTTTCAATACATAGATGGTTTACAAATAGAACCATCAACACGTAGATGGTTTTGATGCAAAATCATCTAAATAGGGATTATTTTTTTGAGCTCAAAAATGGAACCCATCATTCTAGGTAACCAATTTTTCATAGCAACCACAGTAGGCACTGGTAGGTATAAGGTAAGATCCTTTGCCTAGCTATCAATTTATCATTTTTATGGTCAAGTGCATCCTTAGACCAACACATCACACTTGGAGACATTCAAAGGCTCCCCATCCCACATATCATCTCTCTAAAAATTAGTCTTTTTAATCTCTTTTGATGAAAATTTCATGTTTGGTTAGTCTATATGTTGTTTTCATTATATTAGTTGCTTAAAATAGCTCCTAGAGTTAAGCTAGTTGGGCTCAAATTGCTTATTGTATCTTTCTCGAATCAAATGCAAATTCTAACATATTGACTTTCTGATTTTTGTAGGGAGAATATGAAACCAACCCTCTATAGCAAGGTAACAAAACCTAATAAAGAGGGAGGCCATAATTCTCTCCCAACATAAATCATCTAGACAAGGGAAATTTTCACTGTAAATCATCTAGATAGGGACGGTTTCTACTATAAATCATCTAGACCCAGATGGTTTTTGTCAAAGATCAAAATCCAAAAATACAAATCCTATGCATCAACCTCATAAAAAATTAAGAGAGCATTGTAATTTAAGTAATTACTCCCAACATCATTTCTAAGTTAAATTTTAAGTTGTAATTAAAGTTATTTGCTTTCTTATTTCATATTTTCTTTCTAGTAGAGTAGGTTTCCTTTGAAAATTCATTTTTCTTTCATGTTTCATATTTCCTTATCTTTCCATTAGAGTAGGTTTCCTTTCAAAATTCATTTCCATTTTGTGTTTTTCATTCATTATATTTCATTATAATAGGTTTCCTTTCGAAATTCATTTCCCTTTCATGTTTCACATTTCCTTCTATTTCCATTAGAGTAGGTTTCCTTTCAAAAGTTATTTTTATTTCTTGTTTTTCATTTTCTTTCTAGTAGAGTAGGTTTCCTTTTTAAAATTCATTTTCCTTTTATGTTTCATTTTTCCTTCTCTTTCTATTAGAGTAGGTTTCCTTTCAAAATTTATTTCCCTTTCTTGTTTCACATTTTCTTTCCATTAGAGTAGGTTTCATTTCAAAAGTCATTTTCTTTTCATGCTTTGCATTTCCTTCTCTTTCCATTAGAGTAGGTTTCCTTTCAAATTCATTTACCTTTCTTGTTTCACATTCCTTCTCTTTTCATTAGAGTAGGTTTCCTTTAAAAATTTATTTCCCTTTCATGTGTCATATTTATTTCTCTTTCCATTAGAGTAGATTTTCTTTCAAGTGCTTTTATTTCCTAATTTGCACTCTTCTTTCCATTAAAGTATATTTTCTTTCAAATGCTTTGTTTTCTTATTTTGAATTTCCTTCTATTTCCATTAGAGTAGATTTGCATTCAAATTTCTTTAATTTCCTACTTTGCACGTTGATTTTATTAAAGTAGACTTTATTTATTGCACCTGAGCATAGGAATTTGGCTTCTTGTCCATTAGCCTAGAGTTGATTGCTTGCTTATTTGATTAAACTAGGAGCTTATTATTGCTTTCTTAGTTTAGATTTTTCTTTCCAAACTCTACATTTTATTTGATTAGTTTAAGTTTGCTTTCCTAAGTTAGTGCAGTCACACATTTTTTCCTAGTATAGATTTTAGTTTTTTCATTATTTTAGTAAAAATTGTATTTCATTTCCTAGTGTAGAATTCTTTTCATCGCATTCAAAGCAAGAAATTGTCATTCTTAGTTTAGGATTTGATTTATCGCATTTATCTTAGAAAAATAAATTTGTATTTGCATTTCTAGGTTATCTCTTGTTTTTGCATCATAGTTAGCTAAAAATATCATACACACAGTTTAGTACTTTATGCATTTATTTCTATAAATAGATTGACGACATTGGATTTCATCACCAACAATCAATTGTGATCAATGACATTGGTTTTCATCACCAATTGTTGATTGATCCCCTAGACACCCTAGTTGTTTATGCATAGTTCCCTAGACTTCATCATTGAGTAACTCCCCTTGTGATTATATCGGGGTAGTCTAGGTTAGATCCCTCACTGATAGGGCTATAGAAATAGTGAGTGTGTAACTATTGTTTTGGACCAAGCTTACCCAAGGATGAAGTAGAGAATGACTAGTCCTAAGTAGGTTTAGACAATATCATCTCTTATATCCTCTAACAAGGATATTAGAGGTCCTTTTCCTTTTAGATACCCTAAGCCATATGTATCTTAGGTAGCCTTTGACCATTTATGCACATTGTCTTTCTACACATACTCTTGGGTATATCGAGGAGTGTGCTTCAACATACCCTTAGATTTCATCCATCCAACTTTTACATATTTTAGGATAATTAAAACAAAACACATATAAAAATTTCAAAACAACACACAAAAATAACCAAAATCAACACACAAACAACATAAAACAAAACAATATAAAATCACATAAAAAAACTTCAATTTAATTGTTTGTTTTATGCTTACTATTTTCTTAGTTAGGTGATTTACCAAAAACAAAAAAAAGAGAAAAACACATAAAATAAAAGAAACACACTTCTTCTTTTCCACCACCTTCTCACTATGTCTCTACCCCCTTATGGTTGTAACTAGAGGATAAGCTAGAGCACAAGAGAAATATCCCATGGATACCCTGGGGTTGACCCCACTCCTTTGATAAACATGCCTAGGTGTTAGGAGGAAGAATCCTCCACACTACATTGTACTCTGTTTGTTTCCTCTATCTAAGTGGTGTGGGCCATCATGAGCCTTCATACTAAAATCAATGCCTAAGGCATTAGGCCACCCACATTTGTCTATATGATGTGAGCCCTAGATATGGGATCACTTCATCCTCTTCAAATCTAAACCATTCCATACTTCTACCTTGACATTCCTCAATATTATTTTCCTCTTCATTCTTCCCCCCTCCTCAACCTTCTTCTCATCCTCATTCTTCTCCTCTTCCTCAATTTTCTTCTCATCCTCAACTATCTTATTATCATTCTTCTTTGTAGCATACCTCTTTTTCATATCAACCCCTCTTGTCCTATCCTTCACGGGATCACTCACCTTGAGTCCCCTTGATCCCTCGTCATTTTTCTAACCATTTATTTTCTTCTTTCACCTAGTTTTAGGCCAACCCTTACACTACACATGTCACGTCCATTCCTGATGCTCCTCTCATACCCCAAGCCATGGGCACTATGTCCATTATCCATTATCATCCCCTTCATAAAATTAAGACTTATCTTCTATCTTAAACATATCCAATATCAAAAGTATCAAACCTAAAATCATGTTTGTTCAAGTACTTTACTTGATACCATCATTAACCCGCCTCTATAGATATAAAGATAAAATTTCTTCTCCTCCTCCTCCCCATCCTCCTTATCTCAACTTCAACTCTATTTCAATCTAAATTGAGTTGCCCCATACCAATGTTGTATAGTTAGTCACACAGTTGCTTCACCAATATGGAAACCTAAGCTCACTTATCTAATTGTTTGGAACATCATGAGGATACATACCTATGGCTGGTCAACTTGCTCAATCAAGAGAGCGTAAAAATTTATCATAGGTAAAATTTTAAGGATATTAATTCCTTCCATAATTGAGGCATCTTACATTGTTCATGATTCAATACAACTTCGTCAAATTGAACCTTTCATCCTCCCACTCTGGTTCAAGAATCCACTTCTTCAAATTCTACTCCTTCTTTTTCACATTTCCCTTCCTCTTACCAATCTTCCTCTAACTATTGTGCATGTTGTTTCTTCTTCCCGTCCTCAACATTATTTTCCTATTCATCCTTCTCATCTTCCTCAACCTTATTTTCCTCTTCATCCTTCTCTCCTTCCTCAACCTCCTTTTTCTCTTCATCCTTATCCCCTTCCTCAACCACCTTCTTGTCCTTATCATACTTCTCCCCTTCCTCAACCTTCTTTTCATCCTCATTTCTCTCCTCCTCTTCAAACCAATTTTATGTTTGGGTAAATTAATAATCTTTCATAAAAAAATTGTGTCTAGGGAAGTTAACACTCCCTCTGAATTTCATTCTATCACTTCTACTCTATCCATGTTGATGCCACCAATCCTTTGGACTCATCTCTCATCATTTTTTGCATTGTATTTATCCATAAAATTTGCACATAAATAAACCAAAACTTATAATGAGCCAATTTGGTAACCTTTTGGATGCACAAATTTGCATTCTAAATCCTGATTAGCATAATTAATTAATGACATATGGTTCTCCTTTGTATGTGTTGTATTTTTTTCTATTTCATGTCTCATTATCATCCATATAAATCTAGTGTTATTTCATATATATTGCACATAAACATCATTTGTCTTTAGCAGGTTATCTATAAACATGCACTAGTTATCCCAATTATCATGATATCTTGTTCAAAAATTCTTAGGTTGCTTGGAATAGAAGTCTTTTCTGTTATTTAACCATTCTTAGTTGATCCAATCAACTTTTTTTAAATATCATTATGTTATAAGAAAATTTTAGGGTTCCCTTAACTAACTTGATTTCTTTCTTGGACCATTCACATATCATACTTATATTAAATTTTAACTTTAGGGAAGATGGTGCCATGAGTAGTCTTTCCATAAAGAAAATTTTTTCATGCTCATCTTATCATTATCATAATCCAAACCTAAGGATATAAAATACAAGTTGTAAAAGATAGAGAGAGAGAGAGAGAGAGATATTCAAAGAATAAGTATGGTTCCAAAACATGCTTCTCCTTTGTCTCCTTAGGTATTTTAGATGCCTCCACCAAGGCTATAGTTTCTTGGATGGTAGTGGAGCTACATTGAAGGTGTAGACACCAAAACAACATCAATTCGATTACGTGACAACAAGCGCTGATCGCATTGACACAAAAAGCCCCAAGGGCATCCCCCAGAGGTTAAACAATGGTCCTAACCACTTCCAAAAGCAGTTTTAGAGGTCACAAGTCAATTTGGCACCTTTTTGGCACCTTGCTCTCTACTCGTCCCACCCCGGGATGAATACAAACTAGCACTCGTCCCATCCAGGGACGAGTAGCAGCATTCACCCCAGGGTGAGGCGAATAACAAGTTTGACCGCCAAAAAGTCAAACCTCGGTAACTCCGCCAATTAACTGAGGCTTCAGGCCATGAAATTACAAGGAGTAGCTTTTATTCAAGGAGAGAGACTTCATTGATGAGTGTATTTATTTTAGAAACCTCATGCAGGAAGCTTTTTATTAGGGAGTTAGCTTTTCTCTAAAAATAGGACAATTAACTCAAGATGCGCCCTCGCATGCGCAATTCAAACAAGGAGACCCTAAGGTCTATAAATTTGGGATTTTTCCCACCCAAAAGATATACAGAGAAGGAGCATTTGAGCAACGAAGTGTTGCCAATTTCATACCTAACTGTGATTTGTGCTTTTACATCCTTAATCTCTCATTCGAAAGGGAGGTTATTGAGTGACTATTGGAGGCACAAATCCGTACCCAAAACCCTATTTATGACCACAACTATCCACTAAATTTGTCTACAACACCCCATAACCAGTTTTGGACCCATCCCAAGTGGATTGGTGCTGAAAAAGTGCCTCAATCGGTGGGCGTCCTGCCCCCGGGCGCTCCCCAAACTATCACTGTATCGCTCCAAATTTTTCGCATCCTTACCTTCAGGCTATTGGATCCGTGCCCGAAAGGAGGATGGGAAAAGGATGTCGCGGTACCTCGGACTGAGAGGACTTTGCGAAGGTCCCGCCTCTCAAGGGAGGTGTATTTTGATGATTTTTCGACCGGATGGTGGGTTCACCAGGAAACATTTAAGGGCGCTTTCCACGCCTAGGTTTGGAATGTGTTTTAATGTGTTCATTTTTAACTTTAAGCATTCATATCCTAGGTTTGGCCAAATGAATCTAGATTAATCTACATGAAAATGCAAATTCAATGAGTACAAAAAATAGATTTAAAGACATAAAACAGAGAATTTACAGAATACAAATGAGGAATACCTGATCCGGATGTCTGGTGATGATTCTGATGTTTGAAGCAGTCAGGATCGTCTGGAATTCGACAGATTCGTCTGGGATCTGACAGAATCGTCTGGAGATCTGACGAATCCTCGAGATCTGACGAATTCGTCAGACGAATTCGTTAGAGACCTGCAAGCGTAAAAAATAGATACAAAATACAACGAATACTACCGTGCTAACAGAGGGAAACAACATCAAATGAATGTATGAATATTGAATAATAGTTATGAACAGAAATTCAAGCAAATTACGATATTCTAATGACAAATCATGATCTTAGTATGCAATCTAAGCTAAATGGGTGAACTCCAAATGCAAAATAACATAAACACTGAATAAACTATCTAATTTGCAGAATAAAACAGCAGAGAAAAGGTTGAAAAGTGCAAACTTCAGGCACTGATTGCCTCAATATGGACTGCAGTCGAGATCGTCTCGCATCAGTACGAAATCGCCTCGGATTCGACAGGTTCGCCTCCGATCTGAACAAGTTCGTCGGCGACGATGTGTGCTGGCTCCGGCTGAAAAACAGTGATGTACCTACAACAAAATTGGTATGGGACCAGTGCAAATGAAAAAATTGGGATGGTTCAACGTAGATGGAGTTAAATTGCAGAGAATTTCAGCCAGGGGGTGCTAAGGGGATAGCTTAGGATTAAATAGGCTTAGGGGAGTAGTTAGGAGGTTGGAGATCATCCCAATTTGGGAGATCTCCAACGGGGGAGGGTCCCTAACGGTGCAGACACGCTTCGCCCGGATTGGAGACCCGTTGGAACAGAAGCTAACTTTGCAAAATTAGTTTTGCGACAAGATCGTCTAGACGTCCTAGTCCAGACGAAATCGTCAGATCTGGGGCGATATCGTCTGATCGGCGACGATATCGTCAAACGGTCAAAACAACCTCTAAAATTGGCACGAAAAAGGGGGAAACGGATTACCCGACGGTTAAAGGGCGGTTTGGGAGGTTAAATTTGAATTTTAAATTATTTACTAAGGTGAATGTAATTATTACAATTTTACTGCGCCAATTTTAGGGTGCTACATTTTGCCCCCTCTTTAGCGAATTTTCCGAAGAAAATGCGTTAAAGATGAGTTCTTCTCGATCTACGAGAAAGCAAAAATTATTCCCATTTTTAGGCGACGATTCTTGGTCGAATCGTACGACAGCTTACTATGGTGCCCCCTCCGTGTTTTTACCCAAATCGAACGTTTGAGGTAAAAACGCGTAAAAGCAAAAAATTATTTTTGAATAAAATTAAAAAAAATAGGGTAAAACCCTAATTCATTTTTACTGTTCATTTTCTCGTTTTTAGAGCTCTGAAGCAAAAATGGTGGAGACGACGCACAGATCGACAGAGGTCCGACGCGGTCTACGGGTAAGAGTCTAGACTTAACTAGGATGCTTGAATTTAATTTTACATGCTTTGTAGGTAATTTTTAGGTGATTTTTGAGCATCGCGGCCATTTTTGGGCCGTCGACGTCGTCGGGACGAAATCGTCCCGATTTCGACGAAATTTCTCCCGAGGGCGAAATCGTCGAAAGGGGGACGATTTCATCAAATTAGAGACGATTTCGGCTTGCGAAATCGGAGACGATTCTGCTCAAATTTGGGACGATATCGTCCAATAGTGGGCGATATCATCAATTGCATAAAATTGAATTTTAACTTGCATTATTGATTACTTGAATTGTTATTAATGATTTTTTTATTGTTTTTGTTGTTTATGTTTGCAGAGAGGATTACTAAAGAGCAGGGAATGGAAGTACGGAGGGTTGAGAGATGACTTGGCCGCTCTCACACAGGCAGAGCGAGATCAGCTGGCACAGGCCGGCTTGTAGCATGTGGCAGAGATGCCACAAGTGTCTACCGATATGGGGCTTCTAACAGCCCTAGCAGAGAGATGGTATCCGGGTTCCTCATGTTTTTGGCTACCTACAGGGGAGATGACTCCCACATTAGAGGATGTATGGAGGATTCTGAGAATCCCCATACAAGGACGGTTGATTACTCCTACGGCCAATCAGGGCCACGCTATGGGACGATTGTGCGGTGACCCGAGCTTCGCCCTGGAGAAGGGCGAAGTTAATATCGAGGCACTACGCCAGATGCCTGGGGCATCTAGACTCACACGGGTATTAGCTGGAGTGGTTGGTGGACTTTTGCTGTGCCACCAGAGCGGGTGCAGGGTGCCGTGGATGCTCGCAGATGTGATCTACGATATGCGGGATCACGGCTATAGATTCTCTTGGGGCAATTTTGTTCTATGCCGATTGTACAGGATCCTGTATGGGGTCGTGTACAAGGGCGGCCGATGTCTGGTCATGACATCGCTCTTACAGGTTTGGTGCTGGGAGCACATTGCAGTGCGGAGGCCGATAGGGCTTCCTCTAACAAGGGTTGACGGGGAGAGGCCCCGAGTCTTCTACTGGTGGCTCCGGAGAGGGGCACAACGACGGATAGATCTGCCTATGTCCCGGAGGCTATTGGATGACTTAGTCCCGGATCAGATCACCTGGAGGCCATGGAGGGAGCATCCAGGGTGGGCCGAGGATGGACAGGAGTTGGCTCGCATTAGGCGAGTCTGCTGGCTACGGATGGAGAGGGGAGAGGTGGAGCTCCACCGCTATGACCGAGTTTTGAGGTAGTTCGGTCTGCAGCAGGGGATCCCATCTCTGAGGGATTACGAGTTTTCTCGGACTGTCTGGGATAACACCACAGTTAGCGGGGCTCCCGACATGCAACGGTTCTGGAGCCAGGACACGGATGATGCCCCCATCCAGCCAGTGGATGGGGACGACGCAAGGGTAGCCGATGGCTACGATGCCTGGTACGTAGGCATCCGCCCTCCTCGAATGACGAGGGCATAGGGTCCGATTCATGTGGTTGTGCATCGGATAGGGAGGCGGTGCCAGGCAACGATGGAGGCAGCCCAGGGTCACGACGGGAGAGAGGTGAGGAGGCCACAGGCACAGGAGAGGCCGCGGCAGAGGGAGAGGAGGGAGGCGAGACCCCCATCTCCATAGAGGCCACCATCGCCCGATAAGGGCAAGGGTGTCGACACAGGAGAGAGTAGCGAGATGGCTACTCTCCGGGCGGAGAGAGATCGTCTCCAGGCCCAGGTGCAGACTCTACAGGATGAGGTTGCATGCCACCGAGCTGAGGTGTCACAGCTGCGGGACGAGATTGCATGCCTCAGGGCACGGGGCGGAGGGGCGAGCTCTGGAGAGCTGACACGGGCTATCGCCCAGCTGACATTCTATCAGACATTGTATCACCAGCTGGTGCCAGAGGCAGATAGACTACCCCTGCCAGCCAACATTGCAGATCCGATCAGGATCGGGTCATCGAGGACCACGTCCCGGTCGAGGACTAGGACTACGCAGACTGCGATGGGGCCACCTCGTCCACCTCAGGGTGGGGGAGGAGATGAGGCAGAGAGCTCGAGGGGCTCGCGAGGCTAGAGGGCTGGACTGACACTGTACAGACTGACATTGTATTATATGATTATTATTTTGTTGATAGAGGATTGAGTATGCCGAGGTACAGATTGTGGCATACCAATCCAGTTTTGATGATGTATATATACGATTGTTGATATATATATGATATGAGATATGTTTTTGAGCACATGACTTGTATAATGTGTATACTGATGATGCTGTTATGTTTGATTGATTGATTTGATAATTCATGTAATTATGTCGTTGGAAATATTATAATTTTGATGTCATGCTGTGATGTTTTAAATGAAATAATCTGATGTAACAAATTGGTTGTTTGTGATGTGATAATAATAAAAATAAAAATAAAAAGAGACTTCTAACAATAATTTCAAAGGACATTGTCGCTATTATAGACCATTTCATGGAGTCGCCGCTCACTCGGTCGTCAAGCTAGTCCCATTTATAGAAATATTGTTAAAAGTAAAAGAGTGCTTAAGAAACTGTCTTAAGACTTTGGTGCAATAATGCAAATGATGATGATGATGATGGTTTGTTTTCAGATTTTCATGAAAATAGTATGCATGAAATGATATTAAAATAATTTTTGCTAGGCATAAATTCCTAAGTGTGATAAAATTTTTGGATAATTCTTTAGGAATTATACCATCATTGCAAAGTTGAAGTTTGACATAATGACATGAAATAATGAAAATGGGTTTGCTTTTTAAAAGCATAATTTGTGTAACATAATGAATTAAGTCATATGGTTTTCATGATTTTTAATAAATGGGGAATAAAAATTGTTACAATGGTTTGCGCTAGGCATAGAATATGTAGGTATAGACTTATACCATCATCGCGAAAATCCAAAAAAAGATAGTTTTATTGTATGGTTGATTTTTGATGAACAGAAAATATGAAAATGAGGACTTGCGCTAGGCATAAAATTCCACTTTTGGTTTTGGAACTATACCATCGTCGCGAAAGTCAACCAGATATATGTGTTTTGATTGTATATTTTGAAAGAAATTTTTGATTTTTCTATTATATAGTGGTCTTTGTGGTAAACAACTGTACTTGATTTATTCCAAACAAGTTGCAAAAATAATATTTCAAAGGATTTTAAAGACAAAAGTTAGATTTATAAGGAATCCCGTGTGCATATGTGAATTCATTTCCAATCTTGACTTATCATAATGATACACAAAATCTCTCAAATACAAATGTGTGTGCAATTGCATTGTTCATTTACCAGTTTTGAGCAAGATAATATGATACAAGTGATTTGAAGAAACCAAATAAGTGTTCATTAACCATGATGTAGATGCATATAACCATACTAGACTACTATGTAGGTCGGATTATCAAGAGCTAGCTAATCCATAAGCAGACATAGGTCTGTACAAAAGAAGGTCGCTAATGTGACAGATATATCACCACGCTAGGAGTTACCCAAGGCCAAGCAAGGTTGGGCACAAACCAATTGCTATGGGGCTTACCTCACGCTTTTCGAATAATTGAGAATTCCAGGGATTCAAGCTCATCAACCCTTCTTTTCTTTTCAAAGGGTAGGGAAGGGATTTTATTGCTTTCTTGCTTTTGCTTTCTTTTCTTTTTCTGTTTCTTTTGAACTTTGCTTCTTTTTCTTTTTGTATTTTTTTTGCTTGATTTTTGAGATAGTGCTTGAAATATTGCTGGAATGATATAAAATAACATTTTTCTTTTCTCTTTTTCTTGAACTTTTCTTTTCTTTTTCTTTGCTAGGGATACTTGCTCGGATTAGCTGTAGAGCAAGGGATTTTTATTCTGGGTAGGGGTGAGCTTGTCCTTTTGCCAATTCTCAAAGATTCTAGACCATGTGCATGATAGGATAGCAGGGGAAACTTTTCGCTCAAGAAATCAGTTCTACTATGTAGCAAAACATGGAAATTACAAATATAATCATTTTATTGTGAAAAGATGTGCTTGGTTTAAGTAAATAACAAGATCAATTCTCTATGCTCAAATTTTATTTAATTGAATTTTGTGGACTTTGATATAAGAGAGATTAGTAATCATGCCATATAAAATCAAGATATTTATTTTTGTGAGTGTGCAAGTGAGGGATTCCAAATAAATGGTAATTTATCCAAAATAATTTGAAACGTATAACTGCAATAATTGTAAGAAAATATATATAAACACTTTTGAGAAGTTTTGAGAATGTTGACTCTCTCTTTCTTCTTTATTTTATTTTGGTTTCGAAAGAGTCAAGCATATAGCTGTTTTTATATTTTTATTCTTTATTTTTGATGTTTGGTTTTATTTTTGTTTTTGAGCAAAAAAAATTTAACAAGTGCCTTAAATAAATGCAATAGATAGTTTTTGAAGATGATTATGAATATTTTTGATGTTTTTGGATTTTTATAAATTTGAAAGAAATATAAGATAAAAATTTTGAAAGTATTTTAAACAATTATATACAAGGATGAAATGACCAAATTTATGCATAGTAACGTTTAAGATGCAAAATATTCATGGGTTCTTTAAGTTCTTTACCATCTAAGGTAGACAATTTGTATGCTCCCCGATTCAAATTTGGCAAGTAATAATGTATGGTCCAAGCCAATTGGGCTCAAATTTACCTTTAAGGTCCTTAGTTGCATTTGTATTTTTTTGATTTTCTTTTAAAACAAGGTCGCCAATCTCAAAGGATCGATGACGAACTTTCTTAGCATATGATCTTTTAAGCTTGTTTTGGTAAGCACGGAGATGCTCCAAAGCATTGATGCATTTTTCATCTAGGAGTTCCAACTGACTGAGTCTGGCAAAGACGATATTCATCTCCTACTTCGGTATCTTGAAGTAGCAGAGCCAAAGAAGGAACTTCCAATTCAAATGGAAAACTGCTTCAAAGACCGTAAACCAAAACAAATGGTGAAGTTCCCATGGGGGTTCGAACACTAGTTCGATAGGCCCACAAGGCCGGATATAATTGAATGTGCCAACCACGGCCAGTTTTATTGACTAATATTTTGAGAATTTTGATTAAGGTTTTGTTAGATGCTTCTGCTTGACCATTACCCTGAGGATAATAGGGAGTGGACCAAAGATGTTGAATCTTATATTTTTGGCATAATTTTTTAACATCTTTATTTTTGAAGCAAGTTCCATTGTCAGAGATGAGATTGGCAGGAATTCCGAACCTGCAAATGATTTGATTAAAAATAAATTTAGAAACTTGTGTGCCAGTGTAGGAAGCTAAAGGCATAGCTTCGACCCACTTCGTAAAATACTCAGTGGCGGTTATGATGAACTTGTGTCCATCAGATGACACAGGATTGATTTTGCCAATAATATCCAAGCCCCATTTAGAAAAGGGCCAAGGAGATGAAATAGCCTGCAGCTCTTGTGTAGGCGCATGGACAAGGTCAGCATGTTTTTGACACTTGTCGCAATGGCGCACATACTCATGTGCATCCGTTTCCATGGTAGGCCAAAAGTATCCTATCCGAAGGAGCTTTTTAGCAATGACACTACCACTAAAGTGTCCTCCACAAGATCCATCGTGGGCTTCACTCAAGGCTGATTTAGACTCTTCTAAGTTTAAACATCTTAATAGGATACCTTCAAAAGATCTCCTATATAAAGTATTGCCAATGATTACAAATCGACTTGCTCGTCGACGTAATAACCGACGCTGGTTTCTATTAGAATTTGCAGGGAAAGTCCCATTTTGGAGAAAATCAAATATGTCTATATACCAAGGTTCAGGAGTAGTTTCATTGATTAGAAACACATCCAAAGGCTCTAAGCATGACTTATTTGAAGTGGGTTCCTGGAGTCGACGAATAATGATAGTGGCATATTCGTCATCTAACTCCAAGGGCAGGAGAGATGCAGTCGCGGCCATAGCATCACCGCACGGTTGCTAGTTCGAGGAATAGCTTCCAAGGTAACTTGATCAAATAAAGACATTAATTGTAAAACATAGGCCTTATATGGGCACAGTTTATCATCTCTGGTTTGATAAACTTCATTAATTTGGTTTATAACCAGTTGAGAATCACCAAAAACTAAGAGATGTTTAATTTTTAGCGCTAGGGCAGCTCGTAATCCAAGGATTAGAGCTTCATACTCAACAGTATTGTTGGTGCAAGCAAATGTCAATTTGAAGGACAGAGGAATAAGATGTTTTTGCGGAGATATTAAAATAATACCCGCACCAGCCCCACTCATGCATCGGGCTCCATCAAAGTATAAGGACCATTGGTCGGTATGGTCTGCCTCTAATTGAAGGCATTCATCTGGAAACTCGATGATGAGGGGATGGGTAGACCCTAAGGGTGCAGCACCTAATTGATCTCGCTATGATTTGACCCTTAACAGACTTCTGTCCTATGAATGTGAGATCAAACTCGCTTAGAGCAAGAACCCACTTGGCTGTGACCCGATAAATAAGGTCGACTCATGAGATACCTTAAGGGATCATATTTAGCAATGACATAAGTTTTTTGACTAAGCATATAATGTCATAATTTTTGCGTAGCAAACACGACTGCTAGACATAGTTTTTCCAACATTGTGTAATGGGTTTCATAACTGATGAAGGTTCGGCTAATATAATAATTAGCACGTTCTCGCTTTTCATCATCAAGTTGAGCTAACATAGCCCCTAAGGCAGAATCTGAAGTGGAAATATATAGGAGAAATGGGCGATCAGATTTAGGTGGTGAAAGCACAGGTGGATTAAGGAGGTATTGTTTGAGAAGTTCAAAAGCTTCTCTACATTCTGTGTCCCAATTAAAAGGGACATCCTTCTTAAGGAGTTTAAGAAAGGGACCGGTTTTATCCGCCAGCTTATCGATGAAGCGACGGATGGCTTGAAGTTTACCTTGTAAACTTCGTAACTCAGATATATTAGTAGGTGCGGGCATATCAATGATGGCCGCAATCTTGAGAGGGTCGATTTCAATACCACGTAAAGAAACTAAAACCCCTAATAGTTTGTCGGATTTAACTCCGAATATGCATTTTTCTAGATTTAATCGAATGAGATATTCTCGTAATCGATTAAAGACTTTCCTCAAATCATCTAAATGATTATTTTCAATAATAGAACGAGCTATAATATCATCCACATAATCATGTAGGATATCATGCATCATATCATGAAAAATGTAGGTCATAGCTCGTTGATAAGTTGCACCGACGTTCTTTAAGCCAAATGGCATCACTTTCCAGCAAAAGGTACCCCAGGGGGTAATAAAGGTTGTTTTAGCCTGGTCTTCAGGAGCTATCCGAATTTGATTATAACCGGAGAATCCATCCATTAAGGACATCATCCCACTTTCGACAGTGAAGTCAATGATTTGATCCATGTTTGGAAGAGGAAAGTCATCTTTAGGGCATGCAGCGTTAATATCTCTAAAATCTGTGCAAACCCTAACTTTGGTAGCTTCTTTCTTGGTGACTGGAACTACATTTGAGATCCATTCAGCATAATCAATAGCTTGTATAAAGATAACATGCAGGAGTTTTTCTAACTCCCCTTTGACTAGCAGAGCCACTTTGGGATGCATTTTTCTAAGTTTTTGTTTAACAGGTTTAGCATCCGGATGGACCACTAGATGATGCATGACTACATAAGGGTCTAGACCTCGGCATATCTTCGTATGTCCAAGCGAAGACATCTTCATACTCTTTAAGGAATGCAATGTATTGTTCTTGTTTTTCTTGACTTAATTCTGATCCAATATTGATTATGTGAGGATTGTCCTCGGCTCCAATATTAATTTTAATGACGTTTTCTACCTTCATATGTAGATCTCTTTCAAAGTTAGGTGGGGCGGGTGAAACGCCCAATTCTTGTAATTCTTGTAAGGTTAATTTAGATAATTCATTCCCGAGGATTAGTGGCCTCAAGTTGGGCTATAGTTGGTATAGAACCATCAAAATAAAATCCATTGTGTAACATCTCTTCAACAGAGACATCATGGAAGATATCTCCTTCCAACTCTTCATCGGGGTCAACAATCATTTCAGGGTATGCTATGGATAGCATGTTGCATGAAAACGACTGATTTTTAAGAGGCAAATCAACATGCCTATCCAAATAATCTTGATAGCATATGAGATGATCATCATCCTCAAAAGGAAAGGGTTGACCCTTATTAGGAAATAGGCCCACACCACAGCGGGCAGGCCACGGTTCTACCTCGAAAGGTTCTTTCATGCCATTTTGGGAAGGTCCCAAGCCTTTCCCTTTATATCCCATTTTAAGCATCATGGGTTTAGCTTTAATATAATCATTGGTAAAATAACACCGAGCATATCCTTCATGATGAGTTTTGATATTCCGAGGGATTCTTCCTCAGTCATATCCTTTATAAATGAAGGCACAACTCCCGACTTGGTAAGTACTTCCCATAGGTTGTGGGAGGCCCAAAGTACGAGGAGATGGCGGCAAGTTATTTAAAAGGTTTGAATCTTGCATGAAAGCATTTGTTTTTTCTGATATTAAGGTTGTAGATAAGTCTGGTAAAAGTTCATCGTAAAGGGCATAAGATGTAGAAGGCTTATTACCTATATCTTTAGATGTGGAAGGTATGATAGATGTGTCTATAGGTTTTGAATTTATAGGGATAGAACTTGAAGGATTGGTTGTAGATTTAAGATCTTTTTGAGGTTCTAAAATGATTTGTTTAGAGGGTTGTTGGTCTATATAGGAGGATGAAATTAATGGAGGGGAAATAGGTGAAGTTATGGGTGTATGTTTCACAGTTTTAGATGAAAAATAAGAACTAGGATGTGTGGATGACAGAGCAGGGCAAAATTGCACTCCAACGGGTTCTGCCAAAGCACACATATCAAAAGGTCTAGGGTCACCATGAATAGTGACCAACTGATTTTTAAACTCGAATTTAACACATTGGTGTAAAGTTGATGGGACCGCTCGCATGGCGTTGATCCAAGGGCGACCCAAAAGTATATTGTACGATGCTAGGCAATGTACAATAAACACGGTTGTTTCTAGGGTTCTAGGGCCAACTTGCAATGGGAGGGTAATAACTCCACACGTTTCTTGTGTTTCGTCATTAAAAGCTTTGATAATCATATCACTTTTCTTCATTTCATCACTTCTAAAGCCAAATCGTTGGTAGAAGTCAAAAGTGCAAATGTTTAGAGATGAGCCATTATCAATCAAAACTCTTTTGACAGCTACATCTCCAATTAGAGCAATAATGTATAAGGGATTGTCCTTATGTAAACTGTGTTGTGGGATATCTTTATCCCGGAAGTCAATACAATCAATCTCTCGAGTGATGATAGTATTGGCCATAGCTTCAAGTTGAATGTTTTGAGGTACCATCATTTGGCTCAATGTAAGCATCAACTCATCCCTATGGGTGGGAGAGGATCTTAATAAATCCAAAAGGGAAATTCTGGCCGTAGTATTGGACAATTGCTCATTAATATTGTAAGGGGGTTTAGATTGAACAATAGGAACATGATTCCCTTTATTGGGGTTTTTCAAAACGAATGGAACCGATCCATCATTCTGGTTTGGTTCTTGTTGAGAGTTTTGAGCTTGTTGTCGAGTAACGACTCCAATGGTACCTACAATGTTATAGTGAAGACGCTGAACTGGTCTCGGTTGAGCATTAATGGCTTGTTCATTAGAAAGGAATATATTAGAAGAAGGTCGAGTAGTGACTCTTCTAGGAAATGGTTCTTCCGGAACCATAGCATCTCGTGACGGGTTGAATGGGATCCGATTCATTTTCAGAACTATTCGATTGGTTTGAAGTAATGTCTAGTTCACTTTCACTATCCGATTCTATATCACTAGAATCGAAGTTTGAAAATTATGTAAGGGCCTGGTCGTAACCAGTGGATAAGGTCATGTCAAATATTTGAGGATCCTGAATAGGTAATTGTCCGCTAATGGTTCCTACATATCGGGTAGGAGGGGGAACATTATGATGTTCGATTTGATTGGCTACCTCTTTACCATGTCTTGGTAAAGGGTGTTGAAATATGTCTAGAGTTTGATTGGCGTTTTGATTTTGATTTTGGGGAACGGTCTTTTGAGTATTATTAGGAGGGTTTTGTTTAGGTTGGAAGGCTTGCACTTCCATTTCATTATTGTCAATCAAATCTTGTATTTTATGTTTCAACCTTTTACAAGCGTTGGTAGAATGTCCAGGTCCTCTATGGAAATCACAAGTGCAAGTCAGCTCCGTATCCGGGTATAGTTGGGTCAAGTTCCTGGATAGTCGGTAATTGGATCAAACCTCTTTCGAGTAATTGAGGTAAAATAGTTGATAAGGGTTGATTTAATCTAGTGAATTCTCGAGGAGGCTTATCAAGAGGTTTCAATATGAATTTTTCTGTTGTCTTCGTTGCATTGATATTCGCAACATTCCTGCTATCAGTGACTCCGTCACCAACAACTTGTTTGTTTTTATATTGATTTCTAGACGTTTTCTCATCATCCTTCTTCCTAAGTTGGCCTCTCCTAATGAGGGCATCTTCTACTCTTCGAGCTAAATCTATAGCTTGATCGAAGGTAGTTAAAGTAGCAGTCGATAGCTCATAAGATATCTCTGTTCCTGTAAATTGTTGATGAAAATGTCCAACATTTCCCTATAAGGCAGAACAAAGTGCAGTTTTCCTGTCAATTGCCTCCATCTAGCTAAGAAATCGGCAAAACATTCATCCTTGTCTTGTTTTAAATTGTATAGGTCTTTAATAGTTACATGCCTCTCGATGTAGGCACTAAATTGATGGACAAATGATTCCGCTGTTTCTTCAAAGTTTCTCAAAGAATGAGTGGGCAATTGATAGTACCACTCTAATGCCATTCCACCTAAACTTTTTGGGAACATTTTTAGTAATAGCAAGTCATCATGCGATATGTCGTGACATGCTATCCTAAACATGCGAAGATGCTCTATGGGATCTTCGGTTCCTTTATATATAGGTAGGATGGGCATGGGAAAATGCTTAGGGTATGGTTGAGCTACAACTATGGGATCCAAAGGTTGACTACAGATCTCTCGATAATTATACGAGGGATGGTAGGGATCTATCTGGTCCATACGTGAAGCTAATTGTTTCACCATGGCTTCCAGATTACTAGTTTGCCCCCCATATTGGTTCGGTAGGGCATTGACATGAGTTTTATGGGCATATGATGGAGGAACATGCAGATTAGATGCCATGTTACTATTGTGTAAATTATTGGTAGGAAAAGTATTATGAAGGAATTTTGAAGTTGTATTATGTTGTATTCCGGATTGTTGAAAGTTTGTATTTGGCTTTGTTTTAGGTTTTTGTTTACTTGAAGCATATTGCTCAATAGTTTGGGGGAATAAAGTAGTGAAGGAAGGTTTCTTTTGTGTGGGAGTGATTTTAGGTTGAATAACAGGTTCCTTAGGAGGTTGGGTAACCTGTTGTTTTGACATGTTTTGAGCCATAGTGACCATATCCGTATTGGATGGCCCAACCTTGTCACTTTCTTTGATCAATGAAAGACAAGGGATTAGTGCGCATATTACACATATATTCCATGGCTGCTTGAGTGTTACTAATTTGCCCTTTATCAATACGAATTGCCACATTAAGGTCATCAATGTTATCAATGAGAAATTTTCGAAAATGCTCCGCATTGTCAAAAGCAATAGTTCCATTTGGAGCTACTCTAGGGGATGAGGATCCATCCTCTTTAACACTCCCTTCTTGTTCCTTATCTTCACCTAAGTCTTCTTCTGATTGACCTAGAGTTTCTCCTTCCGGATTTGGATCTCCAAGAAGGACATTTGGGTCTCTAGTTGTATCTTGTAACCAATCTTCTTCTTCTCCTAAAGTTTCTTTACCATTCCTAAGTTTAGGCATGGTGCTAAATTTTGATTTCAGCAAATATATATATATATATATATATATATATTTATATATATATATATATATATGCAACAAATTAAGAGGTATATGTTTACTATATACCTACTACAATATTTGAAAATGAAATGTTTAAGTTTTTGCTAAGTTTTTTGGGTTTTTTTTTTTTTAGTTTTTTCTTTGCTTTTTGAAATAATATTGTAAAGACAATCAACACAATAAATGCAAGAAATAAGACCGAAAGTAATAATCTAGTTTTCTATAAACAATTTATGAATATCATTAATAGGTTCGAGTTGTTCCGAGTCATGAAGTGTTCTTCTTCAAATTGAAAGTTTTCTTTTAAAAATTTGATGAAAAGAGCTATAGTGATATTATCTCGTCTCGGATGCTGGTTGATAAAAGTAAAGCTCATGGCAATACTCTCGATATAGCACAGCTCGCGGAACTCTATTCCATCTTTCCCTATCTCGTAAGAACAACCTCTTGGTCTTCTACACAACCTAGGAACCGGTGCACAATGGCCGCGTTCTCGAGGTATTCCTCGAAGGTGAACAATTCTGAAGATACTAGAGCTCTCCTATAAGCTAACCATCTATGGCAGAGCTCTCGAAGTTCATGATAAAAAACTAATTGATGAGGATCCAGGATTCTATCTAGGACTAGCCTCTTGATTTTCTTAAGTTGTGTGGACCTAGATGAGATGAGACTAAGTCTCCTATCAAGTTTGTTCCACAGGAATTGATTCCTACTTGTTTCAGGCACACTAAGGACAGAATTGACTTCTATGGCTGCCAATTGGTTTTCTACGTTTATAGTAACTGCTAACCTTTTCTTAGGAGCTACCATCTAAACATGATTTCAAAGTTAAAGGATTTAAAATGCATCTATGTTTTAGTTGTTCTATATATATATATATATATATATATATTTGTTTTGTTTTGTTTTCAAAAGGTTATGATGCATTCACGTCGGGTTCACCAAAATGTATCGCTCCAAATTTTTCGCATCCTTACCTTCAAGCTATTGGATCCGTGCCCGAAAGGAGGATGGGAAAAGGATGTCGTGGTACCTCAGACTGAGAGGACTTTGCGAAGGTCTCGCCTCTCAAGGGAGGTGTATTTTGATGATTTTTCGACGGATGGTGGGTTCACCAGGAAACATTTAAGGGCAGTTTCCACGCCTAGGTTTGGAATGTGTTTTAATGTGTTCGTTTTTAACTTTAAGCATTCATATCCTAGGTTTGGCCAAATGAATCTAGATTAATCTACATGAAAATGCAAATTCAATGAGTACAAAAAATAGATTTAAAGACATAAAACAGAGAATTTACAGAATACAAATGAGGAATACCTGATCCGGATGTCTGGTAATGATTCTGATGTTTGAAGCAGTCAGGATCGTCTGGAATTCGACAGATTCATCTGGGATCTGACAGAATCATCTGAGATCTGACGAATTCGTCAGAGACCTGCAAGCAAAAAAATAGATACAAAATACAACGAATACTACTGTGCTAACAGAGGGAAACAACACCAAATGAATGTATGAATATTGAATAATAGTTATGAACAGAAATTCAAGCAAATTACGATATTCTAATGACAAATCATGATCTTAGTATGCAATCTAAGCTAAATGGGTGAACTCCAAATGCAAAATAACATAAACACTGAATAAACTATCTAATTTGCAGAATAAAATAGCAGAGAAAAGGTTGAAAAGTGCAAACTTCAAGCACTGATTGCCTCAATATGGACTGCAGTCGAGATCGTCTCGCATCAGTACGAAATCGCCTCGGATTCGACAGGTTCACCTCCGATCTGAACAAGTTCGTCGACGACGATGTGTGCTGGCTCGACTAAAAAATAGTGATGTACCTGCAACAAAATTGGTATGGGACCAGTGCAAATGAAAAAATTGGGATGGTTCAACGTAGATGGAGTTAAATTGCAGAGAATTTCAGCCAGGGGGGTGCTAAGGGGATAGCTTAGGATTAAATAGGCTTAGGGGAGTAGTTAGGAGGTTGGAGATCATCCCAATTTGGGAGATCTCCAACGGGGGAGGGTCCCTAACGGCGCAGACACGCTTCTGCCCGGATTGGAGACCCGTTGGAACAGAAGCTAACTTTGCAAAATCAGTTTTGCGACAAGATCGTCTGGACGTCCTAGTCCAGACGAAATCGTCAGATCTGGGGCGATATCGTCTGATCGGCGACGATATCGTCAAACGGTCAAAACAACCTCTAAAATTGGCACGAAAAAGGGGGAAACGGATTACCCGACGGTTAACAGGCGGTTTGGGAGGTTAAATTTGAATTTTAAATTATTTACTAATGTGAATGTAATTATTACAATTTTACTGTGCCAATTTTAGGGTGCTATAATCACAGTGCTAATCGCCCCACCCCGGGATGATTAGAAATATGTGATATATTTCTTGTTTTTTTATTTTGCATCTGATTCTAGATAGGTTAAATAGATTACAGTTCAAATTTCATGTCATTCTGATCATTTTTGACCAGGTTATTGTTGTTTTCCGCTTTCACTAACTTGCAGATACCATCTTCAAAATTTGGGTTCTAGAGGAAAAATTGAAGAAATATGAGAATCTAGGTCTTCCCAAAATGTCCCCAATTATCTAACCCCAATTTTTCAGGTCTTTTGGAGCTTCCTAAGCAGGACATTGAACAGGGTGCTTTCTGTCCAATTCTCACAGTCCTATTCATCCCACCCTAGAGCTAGTACATATATGTGAAGAATTTTCAGAATTTTCTTTTTGCAATGGTCTTCTGATGATATTTTTATGCTTTTGTCAAAGTTTCAGGTCAATCAGAGGTCATCTGATAGTCTTTTTATTATTTTCATGCTTTTACTGACATTAGGCCTTGGGAAATACATGTTTCATTTAGTCTGTAGGTATTATTAATATTTTTTGTTTCTTTGAATGCAGGTTTCCAACAGAAGATGAGTATGAAAGAGCAAAGAATCACGTACAACAGTGGCGGTGACGTTTTGGTCCGCCCATATTACATGTGGGCATGCAGAAGAAGGATTGTTAGCCATGGATCTTGTGAAAAGAAACACGTTTGACTCTCATATCCCCTAAAAAGGAAGGAGATGTATTGTAACACAATTTGTAAAGTGTATCAATAAAAGATATTACCATATTTCTATTTCTTTTATCTTGTGTCGATTTGCATACGTTATTTCTTGTTCTTGTGGCATATTCCTTTTTGTTTCCGTATCCTCGTGCTTTCAGAAGGATTATAGGGCTAAACTCCATTGAGGCTATAGATACTTGTCTAGCAATGGAGTATACCTTTTGAGTGGTGACATGTCTGTCATATTAGTGATATTTTGTGCAAACCTTTGTATTCTTGTAGATGAGCTATCTTATATTTGCTTGAGTCACAATTGGTTAGTCCAAACTTACTCAATATGGAAAACGAACCGCATTGCACACACTTCAGTCCATGATAGACTTGATATTATTTGGGATGGTCTAGATTTCTATGGGATATTAATTGACCATTAGATGAGTTTGATTCTTGAAACTAGGGTGTTTTACTTTTTTAAGATTCTTCTCATGTCCAAAAATCCTAGGATATCTGGGTGAACCACATCAAGGCTAGCCTAAATTCAATGTCAATATGTATTAACTATGGATTTCTATCATTAATAATCAATCATTATCTATTTATATTTTATCTTAATGTCTATGTCCTAAAGTTATTTTTCAATGTTCATTAGTCTTGTTCCTTATATTTATTATTTCCTATTATTAGGTTTATGGTTAATCTAATGTTCCTAGTGGTCTACCCATTATCATTATTAGCATTATATTCATTGTGTTCATCACTTGTTATCGTATCTTGTGTTGTTTTAATGTTAAATTGTGACTGTTAACTTGTAATTGATTAATTAAAACTTATTTTTATTGTGAAATTCATATACAAACACCTAGAGAGTGATTAAAACAAACACATGTGGATCTAAACCATGAACATAAATATAAGAACCATCATACATCACATAAGAATATTTTATCCAAATCATCTAACATGGCATGTCTATCTAATCACATACACCCATCCATCATACAAACAAATAAAAAAGCCTAAACATATGCATCACATCATCTATCCTTAACATCATATCATGCCAACCATCACGTAAGCATCATGTGTATCAATCATGAACAAATATATACAATCCATAAAATCCATCCAATGTCCATATACACACATATCATCATCCATACATATTAATAAAAAATCAATAATTCATCATCATCATCAATACCCATAGGGCTACATCAAAATTATCCCTTGAGCTACATCATGCATCCATCTATACATGATGTGATACATACATCGTTATCTCATCATAAATCTCCATAAAATTGACCAATTTGACACACCCAAAATAACTCACTGTGGTTACTCTCATAAATTATCCATTCTCCTCTTTTCTACCCTACCTATCCTCCTTGCTACTTTGAGACCTCTTGCTAACCTATGAATTCATTGGCCATATTGTTTATGATGTTGTCAAGTCTAAAAAATGGGGCACTAATGGTGTGATCCTATAACTCTATCAGGAGTGAGCAACTATCAGTGATGGAATAGGTGCATTTTCCCTCTTCAACATCTCCTCATATAACCAAACTTAGTCCTTCTCACATGACTAGCTAGATATAATATCCTCCCTATTTTGTTGCAACTAAGTGATATTAGCTTGTAAGACCACCATGTCTCCCCCTATTTATATTATTGGTGGTTGTACCATAAACTAATAAAACTCTTATTGAAGTATATCTTTCTCTATAGTCATCGCATCGATCCATACCTACAACCCATAATTCTCTGCTATCATCTTATTTTGTTATATAGCCATTGTATCAAGCTACCTCTACAACCCTATCTTCTCTAGATCCATCATTGCCTCTTGATATACTAGCTAGACCTCCAACTATTATACATGCACCCTCAAAATCTTGACCTCCTCATCTACTATGGCCACCCCATTGAAATCCATGGTGTCTTCAAACTCGGGTGCCCCTCCACCCTCAATCTCTATCATTGGTACCTCCCCACTTCATGCCCCTAATGGGCCGACTCCCTCATCTACTTGATGATGTACTCATTATATGAGTGGTTCCTCCTCTTCTCCTCCATCTCCACAAACCTCTCCTCCCTCTCCACTAGCCTCACCATCACCACCTATCTCCCCATATAACACCTCCTCCTCCATAATCCTCCCTTCACATCAATATTGTGTGGCCCACCATGTGTCATACTCTGGTGTTGTGCCAACATAATTAGTATCTGGTGTTGGTATAACCTCATCCACCTACTCCTTCATCAAGATAACTTGAGGTGTTGGTCTATCATTATCCTTTATTATTTAATATATAATAGGTAAATCTGGTACCCCTTATCTCAACCCAAACTATTGTGACACTCAAGTGAACTAGAATTACTCCAACTGAATGGCCCTATGACTAATCAACCATCTTGACTATTACAACTGACATAAATGGTGAGCTTCCTCATTCCATACTAGACCACCCCTCCATGGTTGCTAAATAATATCTTATTATCAAAATCTTGACCACATCTGGTAATGAAACTCTGCATTTCCTTCATGATTTCTCCTCCCTCGTACCTCCATGTTTGTCTACCACCTCAAGGTGTATGGTAATTTTACCCCATAAATGTATGCACATCATATAAAAAACCTTATGGCCTCACAATCACCACATACTCCCATGCCCATAGGTACAATAGTAAATTGTAGCTCATACCCCTATAGTCACTCCTACTCACTCCATACAACTCTTGACAGGCTTGCACCAGCAAGGTTGGTTCTCACACATACATCATTGAGACCTCCACCAAATCCCAAATAATACTTAATAGGTTTCATGGAAATTACACACTTAAGGAGTCTAGTAACAAAAAATTTGATATCAATACCATCACCAATGTATTCATCCTCGATAGTAACCCATCCACATAATATTGCTCATATAACGCACCATAGTTTCTCATTTCCACTTGATCCCAATTCACTCCAAAAATACACCCCATCATCATCACCTACTATATCTCACTCACTTCTATCATTGTGTATCCATCCATGGATAATCGATATATCCTATAGACATCGTCTAGTGTCGATGCAATTTTCCCTATAGGGAAATGAAAGGTCACATGGCGACTGACAATAATTTCATAGGTTTAGGCATTAATATATATCCAAACATAGGCATATTTGTACTCATTGGAAATCTCTTTTCGAGCTCAATTTAATGGTGTGTTTTAATGAAGTTTCAAGATGATTTAATAGGTCAAAAGTGACCCAAAATATGGTGGTAAGGAAGTAATGTCATTTTGGAATAGATTTTGACCTATTAAATCATCTTGAAACTTCATAAAAACACCACCATTATATTGGAATCAAAAAGAGATTTTCAATGAGTACAAATATGCCTATGTTTGGATATATATTGATACCTAAAACTATGAAATTATTGTTAGTTGCCATGTGACAGTCGCCTTGTGATATTTGACATGTGATAGTCACCATGTGATATTTGCCATGTGGTAACTATCATAATGTGATTGACACAAGCGACTATTATAAGGTGACTGAAAATAATTTCACAGTTTTAGGCATCAATATATATATATATATATATATCCAAATATAGGCATATTTATACTCATTGGAAAGCTATTTTTGAGCCTAATATAATTGTGGTGTTTTTATGAAGATTCAATATGATTTAATAGGTCGAAAGTGGCCCCAAATATGGTGGTAAGGATTTAATTTCATTTTGGGATAGATTTTTACCTATTAAATCATCTTGAAACTTCATAAAAACATTGTTGTTAGATTGAGCTCTAAAAGAAATTTCCAACGAGTATAAATATGTCTATGTTTGTATATATATTGATGCCTAAAATTATGAAATTATTATTAGTCAACATGTGACAATCGCCATGTGATAGTTGCTGGGTGACAGTCACCTTGTGACAGTCGCCATATGACAGTCACTATGTGGTGACTGACAATAATGTTATAGTTTTAGACATCAATATATATCCAAACATAAGCATATTTGTACTTGTTGGAAAGCTATTTTCGAGCCCGATATAATGGTGGTGTTTTTATGAAGTTTCAATATGATTTAATAGGTCATAAGTACCCAAAATTTATTTATAGTTTACGTGCAAAATGTTTGAAAATTCGCCATATTTAGATAAATTTTCTGTTAAATTTTGAAAATTTTGCTCCAAAGTTTATACACAATTCACCTTGATTCACCCCAAATTTATTACTTTTTTTGTACTACCCCTTATGCATAAATTTGATTCGAGTTAATATATTTGACCCATGTTTTAATATATTTAGGTTAATATATTTGAACCCATGTTTTAATATATTTGGAATAATATATTTGGGTTAATATATTTGAACCCAGGTTTTATGCCCATGGTATGGTAAAAATCCTTATTGTGTTTTTGGTATATAAAATATCACTTGCATGAGGGTTTGGTAAGAAGTAATGTAATATGCAAGAAACGTAATTATAAGCGAAAAACAAGCAAGAAATAAGCGAAAGGATATTATTGTATTGAAGACGATCAAGTTTATATAATAAGGAAATATTCTTACTAGGTTTTTCCTGAAAGGGTTTCCCAAGATAAATTATTATGTAATGTGTTCTTCTTCTCTATTTTTCCTTTGATTCTACAATTATTGCTTTTCTAGATTTTATTTTATTAGGGTTTTATTTCTCTTCAGTCAAGCATTTTGTTGTTGTGCTCCATTTCATCACCCATCAACTCATCACTTAAGGAGTAAGATATTACCAATCAATTCCACCCTAAACATGTTTAGTATACAAACACTCAATCTTGAAATCATGTTTATCTAAGAAATTTGTTTAGGACTATCATTAGCCCTCATTTTCTAGGGTAAAAGCATAATTTCTCTTCTTCTTCTTATCTTAGCTAAAACTCTATTCCAATATAGATTTAGTACACTCCATGCCAACGTTATATGCAACTCACACACTCGCTTCATTGAGGTGATGACTTAATCCCACTTATAATTGATCAGAGCATCATGAGGACACATTATGGTTGGTCAGTTTACTCAATCAAGAGAGCTCAAAAATATATCAAAGGCAAAGATTCAATGATATTTGTCTCTTTCATAATTGGCACATCTTACATTGTTCATAATTTGAGATAAACTTACGTTCCTCTCTCAAATGTCATTACGATGCACTAAAAAACTCCAAAAATCCAATTATCTTGTATTAAAATATTCATTATCCATCTTAGCCCCTTTTCCCCACTAAAGTCCCATCCTACACCTAGCCCATGGTCACCATGTGACCATCCCATTCACCTAGCCTAGGTCCACCTCATCATAGTCTACCCTTTAACTCTAGTCTAACCTATGACTCTACTCTACCTTACCCACTATTCTCTACATCCCCATGCACCCACATATCCTTCCATGCTCATTCAATGCACATGGTGGAGTGAAGAATTTCTTCACCCATTTATGTTAATGGGATGAATAATTCCACCCACATGCCTTAATGCGGTAAAGGATTTCTCCACCCCTACATATTAACAAGGCATGGTGCACCCAATAGCCCTCACCCTTCACCTCATCACCCCCTTAAACCTTGTCAAAAATCTACAAATAGCCTCCACATTTCCTTCATTTGCATGAATGAGATAATGGCTTGGAGAAAATTTAATAAAATCACATTTCCTTCATTTGGTCTTATTTTATTTTCTCTTATTGAAGGATAAAAGATAGGTATATTTTTTGTTTCCACATCTCTCCATCCATCTTGAATGATCACATCCCTAAAGAAGTGAGAAAAATTGGTCGATCAAATGATATGGCTAAAATCCATGGTAGAAATAGGATGAGGAGTTATCTTTGATGGTTAATAGGAACCACAATTGAATTCATGCTTTGAGAAGATGCAATTGAAGGTATTTTCAAGACAACAACTAGAGTGAATGCTAGAAATATGGCATCAAAGTATATTGTAAAGGAAGCAAGAGACAATAAAAAGGTCTTATAATTGAGAGCCTAAAAAAAGATCTTGAAAATAGTAGGCAATAAAGTAGATCTCAATGCTAAAGGAAGAAGAGGAAAATTGAAAGTAATGGACATCACAAGCATTACAAGAGACTCAATGCAAGAAATAGAAGCAATACTAGAAATATATTCAAACAAGATATGATTTGTAATGTCATTGATAACGGACCATAGAGGTGAAACAAAATTCCATGTAGATGCATAATTTTGTAAACCTAAATGTGGTTGTCTAGGAAGAATTGAAGAATCATTATAAATTACAATTGTCTCTTCATAAACTATGAAATTGGAAGTATTTTCCTCCATAACTTAGCTCTTAACTTGTTTAAAGTTATCATAAATGTTTGAATAAGGGTTAATTCAATGATATATTTAGCAAATAAATGGTAACATTTATGTCAATATTGAATTAAATGACCCTCTTTTCTACAAAAGAGTCTTGTATTTGACTTTCTTAAATAAAAAATAGGTGATGAGTATTCAAATTTTAAAACCCACATGATGAATGGACTAGGATAGAGACTAAGTTATGTTAATTTCTATGCAAGCCTAAATATGTGTACAAAAATTACCCTACTTTTCCCTTTTGTTTTTATACCACATTACCCTACCAAGTTGTCCCTTTTTACTACATAAAAGGAGTAGAATTCTAGGTTTAGAAATAAGTATTCAACTCACATGGGATACCAAAAATAAGAAGGAGATCTATAGTTACACCTATGAAATAATGCCCAGATATAATCCATAAATAGTATTGTAAATGGCCTATGAAAAAGACAAGAAACATAACCCTTTCCTAGTCCTCAAATTGCCTCAAGGTCCTATCCATATCTTATCCTACTTACAAGAACTTGAGATCTAATTGTCCTCTTTAAAATATAAAATTACAAACCAATTCTAACATTTCATAGTTACATCTAAAACACTATTGGATAAGCGAAAGTCATAAACCTTAGCTAATTAAAGGTTGTCTTCATTAAAATATCAGTTGGTAGTTGCTTCTTGATAAACCTCTCCATTCTTTGTCATTATTCCTTAGATGGATTAAATCACCAATATGATTGTTGAAAGAAACAAAAGTAATATAGTTAATAATAAAACAACTTTCGATTGTTTTGTGTTTTCCTATAACTCTTTTTTATTGAATAACATTTATATTAAGACAACAAAAGTAATAGGTTTTATGACTTGAAGTTCTATGAAGTATGCAATATCATAGGAAGAAAAGGACTCAAAACACAAATCCTTGTCCATTTAACATAAGGAGAACCATGAATTAAAGATAAAATAAACCTTAAAATGAATGTTTTACAACATTATTTAAAATGTTAATTGTTGGATCATACATGATCTCCTGAAAAATAAAAATAAATCAATTCTTACACTTAACATGTAAAAGCAATATAATTAAAAAAATTCTTAGTGAAGAATCAACCTTAGCATCTTTAAGTAGGTGTCATAGATAATAATAAGAATCAATTTTTCCCAAACATAGAAAGTTGGTCACAACCACACTATTTTTAGTAATTATAGGGGTTGCTCCCACCAAACCTATTCCGTCTTCTTATTGTAGACTTGGCGTTGAAGGAGAACATCTGTCGCTAGGATTCGCTAATGTTATTGTTGGTCCAAACCTATTCCACCTCGTTATTGTTGACCCCACATGAAGGAAACCATCAGTCGCTTAAAATTAAAATTCGCGCACTAAAAAATTTCAGACCAAACTACTACCTTTACAAACAGCTACCCTTTTAAGTACCAGATAAAACAAACACTACCAACCCCTGAGGCGCTAGGAAGCATATTCTTTCATTATTGAAAACTCACCACGTATTCTTTCCTCTTCTCTTCCAGGCGTTTCTGCTATGCGCGATTCCATGGTCCAATGAAATTGCTGAGCGGTACCCTACGACGGAAAAGTCGCAAAACGTTCTCCATAAGATCTTCACTGCCCTCACGCAAAGTCTCGCTCCAAATTAGACGCAAATCCGAGCCTTCGAGGTTACGGGCCATTTTTGTATTTTTGTTAATGATGTAAACATGGCCATCGACTGTTTCAAAGTCAAGTCAAGTCTCTCTACAAGTTCTCCTCAACCTTCATGGTTTCCATCGATTCTCCCTTTAAATGGAGGAATCCATCCTAGCTATCTGCAACAACAACTATCTAACGCTCTCCTAATATCTAATTTTACTTCTGTTGTAGAAAGAGCAAAAAAGAGGCAGAGATGGCATATCTGCAGCCACATTTTCAAGATCAAGGACCCAACAATTCCGTGTACCGTATCCGATTGCATTAACGGTCCAGAAGAAGGCTATCAGCTTCAGCGGCGGCGACTTCACCGTCACCGATTCCGCTGGCAATGTCGTGTTCAAAGTCGACGGCAAGGTTATGAGTATCCGCGACCGCCGGGTTCTGCAGGACGCCGCCGGAAATCCCCTCCTAACCATGAAAGAAAAGGTATAAATATACTCAATTGGTTATTGTAAGGAAATGTTTTTTTCCCTTTTTCTTGTAAAACTTTCTGATGTGGGTTCTTTTGGGTTGTACTGCAGAAGTTGACGATGCACAGGAGGTGGAAAGTGTATAGAGGGAATACCTCCGACAAGCAGAACTTTCTCTTCACCGCGCGGAAGTCGTCGATTATTCAGCTGAAGACGGAGTTGGAAGTTTTCCTGGCGGGCAATAAGAAGGAAAAGGACAGCGACTTCCAGGTGGAGGGCAGCTGTATGGAGCAGTCCTGTAAAATTCATCGAGGAGACCGTATCGTTGCCAAGGTGGGTCTTTGTTTGGTCTGCTAATTTACTAATTTTCAGTTTGGTCCGCTAATGTGGAGGAGACCTGACGATGCATAAATGGTTGTCGTGTGTTAGATGAAGCGGAAAACATCATTGACGAACAAGCTGCTTGGAAAGGATACGTTTGTGGTGGAGATGCAGCCGGGGGTCGATTATGCCTTCATCATTCTCAACGAGATTAACAAAGATCGTCGCTTTTCTGTTAAGAGTGTTCTAAAGACGGGTGTAGGGTCGGGTTTTAAGTTGATAGGTTTAAATAATTAAACCAGTATCCTTGTATCTTTCTTTGTCTCTTCTTTAATTGTCTCTTTATTTGGAGATGAAAATATTTATTGATCTAATCCAATTTTTATTATAGTATGATTTTTTACTCCATCTTGAAGTTTGTTTTATGACCAAAATTTTTTTGTTTCTTTTTTGTTTTTTGCTTTGCAATCTTTTGTTATTTATAACAATTATGATATTAAAAAACAATTTTTTTCATAATCCACTTTTTGATAGAGGATATTATTACATTATTTATAATAAATAAATCTCATCTACGAAGTACGCATACCAAAAAGATAAAGAAGCTGGTAGATGGCTAAAGTTTTATGAAAGTTATTTGTCTCTTCTATAGGCTCATATATTTATAAATATAGACATATTTATAATGTTGAATATATCAAATACATATCTAGCATTTCCTACATTGGTATAAGAGCAAGAAGATTGTGAAGTGCTGAAAAAGGTTATACATCCAATCAATAAAATACTGAAAGATAGTAAATATGTGAAACCACAAATATTAAGAACAAGATATGTAAAAAGTGAATAATGGTGCCCTTTTTATTAACAATAATATTAGTTCCTTTCCATGAGGTTATAATATGGTAGCACTTAAGGATGTGCTACCGATCTTGATACAATGATTTACAACAAAGATCTTTCAGATGCAATGTGCAAGGTCTTCTTCGCACCCACAAATTGTCTTGAAGAGATTTTCTTGTGACCTCCACAATGGGTGATGATGTTGAGTTATTGCACTCTTCCTTACTCGCAAAACCTATAGTCTGCACATAAGGAAAGGAAAGTGATTAGTAGCATGTGTGGATAAAATGATAAATAAAAGTGATCAATGACTGAAACATGATAAATGTACACATAAAATAAAGTCTAATTATGCTAAAACAATGAATAGAAATGCTACTAAAACTTATTGTGCAAAGAAACAAAAAAATAGATCTAAACCCTAGAGGTTGTCTCTATGCGGGAAAATCGTACCTACAGGTCATATTTGGAGAAGATGGCCACTAACCTATAATTGCATTTCTCGAGATCGATGCAGGGGTGACTCTATGAAGAGATTTACATAAACTTATTCCAAAAATAATGCAAAAATAAATAACTGAGAAGAAATGACACCACACAATGCACATAGAACACATGAGATTTACCCTGGTTCACCCGATATGGGCTACTCCAGCAAAACAAGAGCCACACCTCCTTGATATTATTATTCACTTCCTTGCCCGAAAATGGGACATTACAATAAATATAAAGGAAACTCTTCCAACCCTAAACCACTATGTGGTATTAGAATACAATAGGCACAATATTGTGGGCTAAACCACCCACACCCACCAACCGTGGAAATCCCCAAAATCACTCCACTCTGAAAATTGCTTTGGAAAAAGGGGGCAAATTTTTTTTTCGACGTTACCGAAAGAACACCTTCGATGTGGTCAGGGGGGCTATTGCCCCCCGGACCCCCCGGGAGGGATTCACCCTCCCCTTGAGGAGCTCCACTCCTCTTACCCTCCCGTACCTACCGTACGAGACTTCCACGACAAAGGATGAGATACATCCAACACTCTAGGAGCGATCTGTGGTATTTTCAACAAATTGGTGCGCTTCGTGGAAGCTGCTTGATGGGTTCTATCAACAACAAAATCAAGAATATGGGATTACGAAGTGGGTACGAATGTAGTTTCAATATTTGAAGTGATTTGTCATCATAGCTTCCAAAAGAAAGAGGGTTTGAAGATTCAAAATCATGAATCCTGCAGATGTGAAAGCTCATGGTGAAAATCTAGTAGCACTTTGTTTCTTGAAAACTAGAGAACTCTGTATAATTTGAATGAAGGGTGAGTGTTATTATATAGGTTCCTTGAGAGGAATCTAATAATAGTACCACCCTATGAATGAAAAAGTGAAAGGGTAGTTTGCATTAAGAAAAACAACTATTTTTTTTTATATCTCATGTAAACTAATTCTGTCATGCAGTTATTCTAATTCGGGCTCATGCACACACTAAATTACAAAGCATATTCATGCATGGGGTTAACTGGTAGTTTCGGCTACTAGTTATGTCCCGCTCTTTTTTTTAATTTTGCTTTTGGTGCGTCTATCCTAGGGTGGGATGGCCTTGATTGGGGGTTTTCCCTTGGTAGGAAAACCTCTAGAGGTCATCCCTAGAAGGGACTACTAGGGTTGCAAAGTGAAATATCCCTTGTTTGAGTGGTGGAAACCACTATTTAAGCCCTAGGGCTGCCCAAGGTGGGTCATATGATCTTTAGGGAGTCCATATAGGTAGTCTCCATAATATGATGTGTTTTAGGTGTCTATAGATACCCATTTTTGGGATGCATTTTGTTAAAGAATAACGCGAAGCAAAAATAGATAACCTAGAGTCAAATTGAGGGTTGATGACGTTCATTGATTTGATCAATGTTAAATACCCCAATCATAAAAAGAACATGTATTTTTGAATCATTGCTTCTAACAAGTTGAAGAACTTGATTTTAGTAAACC
This sequence comes from Wollemia nobilis, assembly GCA_028583015.1. NCBI lineage: Eukaryota > Viridiplantae > Streptophyta > Pinopsida > Araucariales > Araucariaceae > Wollemia > Wollemia nobilis. The sequence goes on from JAQPPZ010002502.1 coordinate 1,497,376, forward strand.
TTTCAACCAAGGATTCATGGATTTGAGGTATACTTGATCTTGGCACACTTTTTAGTCATGGGCAAACTCAGGGGTCTATAGGTCTCATGCTTTGAGAATGCCAAGCATTTGTGTTTGAAATTTTTGCTTGTTGTCTACCCCAAGCAAGAAGGGTATGATTATATTTGGCAATGATTCTTGAATGAATGTAATTTACATGATTAAGTGTTTGATTGTTGATTTGATTATGAATTTTGTGATTATATGACTACCCCTCAAGCGATGATTGGATGAGAAAATAGAAGAATGATGAAAACGACGAGTTGTTTGACCAAGATGATTTGATTTGGGTTTTCTAGGACCATTATGATAGTTTAGAGGGCTCATGTTCTTATTACAACCTTGATTTTGATCTATTTTATTACTATTTTTGGTGAGTGATCTTATGGTAATTTACTCATCCTATCGCTTTTCATGGGCAACCAATCAGTGTAATCACCAATTTGATAGAGTAAATCACTAGATACGAGATTGAATTGATTTTGTTTTGTGAGTGATCTTATGGTAATTTACTCATCTTGTTGAATTGCATGGATAACCAATCGCTACAATCACCAAGTGTATAAAGTAAATTACTAGATACGAGATCCACTCAAATTTTGTGAATGATTGTGACCAAAGGGGTTAGGTGTCTTTGGAACCTTTTGGATTGAGGTGACCAAAGGGGTTAGGTTCCTTTGGGGATTTTGGATTGAAATTGACCAAAGGGGTGAGGTTCCTTTGGACCGTTTTGATGTTGATCAAAGAAATTGGGGTACCTTTGGAGCTTTTTGATGTAATTTTGACCAAAGGAGTTAGGTTCCTCTAGGGAATTTTGATGTTGACCAAAGGACTTTTAGTACCTTTGGAGCCTTTTGATTGAAATTGACCAAAGGAGTTAGGTTCCTTTGGGGCCTTTTGATGTTAACCAAAGGAATTTGGGTACCTTTGGAGCATTTTGATTTGCTTTTGACCAAAGAAATTTGTGTGTCTTTGGAGTTTTTTTATTTGATGTTGACCAAAGGGTTTAAATTCCTTTGGATATTTTCTTTTTGGGTTGTCTCTTTTGTTTACAAATCTAGTAGTCGTCTCTTGGTGGGACGGTCACAACAATTGCGAGCGTTTGACCCAAGGACGATCACGTAGATTTGAAAATATAAAAATAAAATTAGCACGTTTCTGATGTTATTTGCATAGTTGGCAATTGGAGAAAAATGAGAGTTAGGAGCAGGCAAATAATTGTCAAAGTGAAGTGCTACCAAAATATTGACTGGATTCCACCATGGGCCAACCCGAAACCTCTACAACTAGAGGAGTCGAAAGGAGAAAGGTAAACACCATTTTATCTCCTTTATTACCTTGCAAAGTAAAATAAACCTCACTAATTAAAGCAAGAAATGAACCTCACCAAGAAATTAAGGCAACAAATCATACCCTAGAACTAAAATGTAGTGTAGGTTTTTATTCTTGTGCTTTGGTGTGCTTGCTTTTGTTTTGTTTTTATTTTTTTATGGCATGTAGTTTTAGATTGCATATGCCCCATTTTTTTGGGTAATCTCGGGGTGAGACAGTCCCTCTTGTTTGGTTGGGGGCCATATTTGGGTGAGATGACCACATTTGAATCACAACAATAAGAATTTTGACCATTACAAAGGTCGTCTTGACTCAAGATGGCCTCAAGAAGAGACCATCTTGGATCGAGATAACCTCATTGAGGGTGGATTTTGCCATGTAATTTTTTTAACTTGATTTTTGTCCACTTATGTATTCAGTTTATTAGGGTCCATCATAGATATCCCACATATTATAAGACAATACATGACATGCTTGTTGATGATGATTGGGATTGGCTTGAGGTCATTAACCTTAAGAAGGTGGCGAGGTTTAACGCTGTTATTACAGATCAAACCTATTTTATGGTCTTGAAAGATCGTTGGGACAACCGGATCAACACTTTATACCTTTTGATAGGTGAGATGATAGTCACCCTGGAGGACATCTACAAGATCTTACGCATCCCGATTGAGGGACGCCCTATCACCTCTACTCATATCATCCACTAGAGTAGAGTTTTCCAGAGAGTATTTTGCGAGGATTGGGAGGTGGCACTGCACAGGTTGGACAATGGCAGAATACTTGTGGATACATGGTATGAAGCAAAGATTTTGATTGTGAGATATGTAGTGCTTATGTCACTCATGTCCAACATTTTGTTGCTTGACTCTTTAGGAGTGAGGTTCCCATGGAACCTGCTCAAGCTAGTCTAGGAGCTAGTGGAGAGCACAACAGAGGATTCATTGATCATGGCCTAAGGTACTAAATTATTGGCACATTTGTATGATGAACTCTATGAATTCTGATAGTGGGGGTAACACAGATTGGACTGCAGTTACCTATTACAAATTTGGGGGTGGGAGCACATTCAGGTAGATAGATCGAAGGGGATTTTATGGGTATCATGAATAAAAATGGTAGACCATGAGATCAAATGTGATATGCAGTGGAGCTGGGACTAGAAGCGGGGTTAGAGTCATCTACACTCAAGATGGATTACCCATTACACAAAGTCCTTTAAGGAACAAGGCTAAGGTAGGTGATATGGCAACCCTATAGGGATTTCCCAAAGTGGATAGGAGTAGCAAACCAAATGAGGTGGATCATATGTGGATGATGGATGGTTGGACGCCATGGCATGGAGTGGGATTACTTCCAATACTCTCATATTTGTTAGAAGTTTGGGGTTCGATAGGATGTACCTGGCGAGTCCATTATTTATCGATGTCGAGGGTATGAGACTCAACTTGAGTGGCCACGAGTAGAGCTAGTGAGGGATGAGGCAGATCAATCGCTAGCGGATCCAAGAGTAAATGACCTAAAAATTACTATAGAGTTTGATACCTTATGGATAACTCGGCTATAGTAGTCAAATGACCTATATATATATTAATTGCATTATATAATTTAAAAATAAATAATATCTATAAATAGTATATTATTTAAATTAAATAAACTAAAACGCACAAATTAATGTATTTTTTTATTAACATTTATACACTATGCTCATATTGCAAAAAACCATATTATCGGGAAGAGCCTATTAAATTTGAATGTGGGTTGTGCTCATGACACGCATATTGTTGCAAGATGTTAATAGTGGTATTGTTTATGTGGGGTTGTGTGTTAATTATTTTTTGATAAGTTTAGCTCTTAACCTTAAGAGGTACCATGATTAGGAAGAGATTGCTCTGCCCTAAATGTTGATCATAGAGGTTTCTCACATTAATCTAATAAAAACAATTAATGAAACTGTCTATGGTTGTCTTGGTGACCTTGGTGTAGAGTTAATGTGGTCTATACAGGAATATAGATAAATACAAAAATTAAAACTACAAAAAAAAAATTACCCAAAAAATAGGTCAATAGGTTTGTTTAAAAAGAATAAGCCAATTGATAATTGATTGAATGTTTAAAGATGAACTATCCACCAATTCCTTAGAAGATTATAATTTTATCTTTATTCAACAAATTAAAAAATTATTAAAAAAATTATTAAAGTTTTCTTTATAACTAAAAAACCTATAAAGGGATTTACAGACAAGAAAAATTATCTTCGAGCCAACAGCCAACAAGGCCTGACTAAAGATAACAAATTAAAAATTTATTCAAAAAAAAAATTATAAAAGTTTTCTTTACAACTAAAAAACCTATAAAGGATTTACAGACAAGAAAAATTATCTCCAACCCAACAAGGCCTGGCTAAAGATTTGGATTTATGTGGGCCTGGCTAAAGATTTGGATTTATGTAATGAAACATCTATGAAGTTTAGTTCTCATTGATCAAAATTGAAGTTTAGTTTTCATTGATCAAAAATTTTAAATTGTTGTTTTTAAGGATAATACAATGTTTTGGGTTTTGTTTTTAAAAAGTTTAAAGTTCAAATCGTTGTGGTTGTGTGTTAAATTTTCTATTGATAAGCCTACATCTTTCTATAAATTATAAGGTAAAATATTAATTATAAAAGTTTTTCACACAACCAAATCTTAAAAATTAAAAAAATTAAAAAATTAATAAAAAAAAAACGAGGAAACGATCAGTTTTTTCTAAACTCTAGAAGTCTGACGATCATTTTGTAAGAGATCGCGTTGTAGTCAATTTACCAAATAAGAGCCTCAAATTGCATATGTTCACCATTTAGGAGTATCTTTAGGTGGTGTTTGCCTCTGCTGTCTGTTAAAATTTGCAACTCTCTTCAGTAGAAGAAATAACTTCCATATTATGATCTAAAAGAAGTGGCTGAACATTTTTTTTCCCGGCCCTGAATTCTCATTTCAAACCGATGAAAAGCTGTCGTCCATAATAGGAAAGTCTATCGTGTACGAATATGACGTAATAAAAACTAAGTGGAAAGCAAGGAAAAGTCTTTAGGTTAAATCTAGAACAAAACCTAACAGAACAAACATTTTATTTAAAATTTCCAAATCTGTTAATTTTTTTAATTGTATTAAAAAAAAAATTAAAGATTTATTTAAAGTTTTTCTATATACATAAAAATGGATAACATATTGTCTCTATAATTCCTAAGTCTTTTAAATGGTTTGAATAAAATAAAATTAACACAACTTTAAACAACAGCAAAATCCAATCAAATTTTATTAAAAAAAAGTTTTTGACAAAGCCAATCTCGTCGATAGAAAATGTGTGACAATGTGTTTGGCAGATACCACGAAGCCCTGGAAAATAAACCCAAAGGACTCTGTAGCGGGGTCATCACACTTTTTGACATTTCAGAGAAAACCAAACTTGTACTTCCCTAATTGCAAATTCTAGCATAAATGGAAAAGTGAGTGCGTGTTTAATACGGTGACCGCTTTGTTTTTCATGCTATCAACTTTTTCGGCTTATAAGAGTTAAAAATTCGTGGGAAATGTTTATAATGTAAGTTGTTGAGAAAAAAAATAATTAGATGAACGGAGAACCACACGCAGGAGAAAAAGAAACATGTGGCCACTTCCACGTGGACGGCAGCTATATGGAGAAGTCCTGTAAAATTCATGTAGGAAACCGTATCCTTGCCAAAGTGGGTCTTTGTTTGGTCTGCTAATTTAGTAATTTTCTGTTTGGTTCGCTAATCTGGAGGAGACCTGACGATGTAGAAATGGTTGTCGTGTGTTAGATGAACCGGAAGAACGTGCTGCTTGGAAAGGATACGTTTGTGGTGGTGATGGAGCCGGGGTCGATTATGCCTTCATCGTTGCTCTTATTCTCATTCTCAATGAGATTAACATAGATCGTCGCTTTTCTGCTAAGAATATTCTAAAGATGGGTTTGAATCATGCTACTGGTAATTTATTGATCAGTGTTACGTAAACTCGCGTTAGCGCCCAAAGATAGGTGCTAAGAAGTTTTAATTAAATTATTATTTACTTGTTTGTATTGGAAACTGTAATAGTAAAATGTTGGGTTTCTCAAGTTGAAGGTGATCTCTGATATATTCCATCTATATGCTTTCATAACCTTTTATATATATATATATATATATATATATATATATAATTTTTTTTTTTATTAAAGATATTTTGTCATTATTTTTATTAATTGATAAAATCTCATTTATTTAATTGTAGTCTAAATTTTAACTTGTGCCATAATTTTATTGGGTGAGTTTATATAGGTATTTAGTTGTAATCTAAATTTTAGCTTGTGCCATAATTTTATTTAGTGAGTTTATATAGGTTTTTACGAAGGGTTTTTGTCCTCTTAGTGGAGTTTGAAACTTGGATCTCTTAAAAAGATCAAAGCCCTTACCGCTACAAGCTTGCAACTATTAAAAAATTAAGTTTACATGGGTTTTTACCAAGGTTTGAACTGGCATAAGTTTTATTTATCTTTTTGTTAAAGATATTTGTTATCATTGTTATTATTTTTATTAGAGATAAATTCTCACTCATCTAATTATAATCCAAATTTACAGTGATTTTAAGATCATAGGTTCTATTCTAATAATTAAACCAGCGCCAAAGCCCAAAGATGCTATATGGGTCAATCATAGGTGTTAAGAAGTGTTAATTAAAAACAAGAAATTTCAATTTATTTAACTTTTATTTTTTTCTGATGAAAAAAGCAAATTTATATTAAATTAAGATCAAAGCCTCTACAATAAAATAAAGGTAGGTGGATTAACACACCCCATGGGGAATCAAACTAACCTTCATTGACAAGGGTTGGTAAACAAAGCCACCAACAAAACACAAGTTTACCAATCATGATCATTGATGATCATTACATCAAAAAAACCATATCATATGGGGTAATGTGTCTTGGCATGTTGTTTTGCATAAACTACTTGTTATTATGGGATGGGAATCCACCTCTATGCATTGCGATTAAGGCCTTTAGAACCCATGTCGCTCCAACCAACAACTGGTCCAGGTGAAACTGATTGAACATCATCCCACCCCTCAACCTGGAGGGATGAACAAAAAATTTAGGTTGCTTCCTGATTGGTGAAGGTTGGGACCAATACCTATTTGTGAGAACACTTCTTGCATATGATGGAGGTCAAAGATGAGAGCAGGATCGAAAACACTCTTAAGAAGAGTGCTCTAGGGAGACCCGGTTGACTGTACACAAAGCATTGGTCCAGTGCACCAGAATAACTTATAGATGATCCAACTCCATAGCAACTTTGTTGGCTTGAGTACATATCTGTAGCCACATGTCATTAAAAATTTCTAATTTATCATCATGAGTAAATGTGACAGAAGGTGTATACTATTTAAAAACAATTTTGTTACGGGCCTTCCAAATATGAAAGAGCTGAAAACCTACCACACTTTAAAAAGCATGGGAGACAAAGTAAAAGAGTCCCCAAGAAGAGCCTGGGGTCAAGAAACTCTTGCAATTGTAAATGGGGAAAAAAAAAAAAACCCATTCCCAAGCTTGCTTAGATCTTCTGCAATTCCAAAAGAGGTGAGTACAAGACTCGGCTACACCACAAAAAGGACATTTAGGATCAGGAATTCCAAGGTGCTTCAGACGTTCCCCCAAGGGAAGGCCTTGAAATAGCAAGCTCCACGCAAAAAAAAATTGCTTGGGCTCAACATAAGTAGCCCAAACATTATGAAATCTAGAATTCCATCTAATCATTGTATAAAATAAGTCCCAACACTGATTGAGCCTAGGCACCAAAGGAAAATGGGGAGATAACCATTTATACACCAAACAAGCCTTATAATTAAGCAAAGGAGTGTCAACATGCCATCTCTAGTCTGACCACCAAGGATGCTACGAGTGCACACCAATCTTGTGCAACATATAAAAAGAGGTGAGAACAATAACAACATCATACGTATCTTTGTCCGCACCATTCAACCCGAAGGTGCGTTTGAACTCATTCCATGGAATCCAATCCTTGGTATGGCGAGAAAAGAAATCAACTATTGTAACAATACCTTTTGAAAAACCATTGAGCATGAATCCATTGCACCTGAGCTAAGCGAGCTTCAAGGGTATTATTTATTTATTTTAATAGATAAATGAGAGTATGTTTTGTTTTTGTAATGTGAAGGGCCAATAGAAGCTATGTATACCTTAGTAAATAAAAAATAATAATTATTTTTATTAAAATAATAAAATATTACTATGTTTTTATTATAGTGCTATAAAGTTAATTAAATCATATTTAATTTTTTTTTGGTATATTTTTTATTTGCCTTTTTATTAAAGATATTTGTATATTTTTTTAAATTGTTAGGTTTATTCAATTGATTACTTAATATTAATTTTATTAAGAGATAAAATCGTACTCATCTAATTAGATTCTAAATTTTGACTTTTGGTAAGATGAAAATCAATATTGCAAATGGTTAAAATATTTATGAGTGTATCTCCATTTCTATAAATATGTTATCTATAATAACCTTTTAATTCCTTAATACTTTTTTTAGGGGTCTTATTCATACCCCTAATATTTTAAGATATTATTTTTATCATTACTTTTTATTCATGGTTTTAACCCACTTTTTGTCAACACTAGTGATATTTGCTTTTGTTTTTCCATATTAATATTCCTTTCAGTTTCTTGTTTTCTTTGTTTTTTTTTCTTGAGTCTTCTATTTTTTCATTTCCACCAACACTTTCATCTTTGTCAATTTGTATCATCTATAGGTTTGGATTCCTTTTAAGGATTTAAAATGCAAGGAATAACCTCAAAAGCAATTTCTTCTTTATGTTGTCTTAGAAACCCTAAAATACAAGGACTCTTCTCCATAGCTATAATCTTTTTATGCTTCCTTAAAATCCCTAAATTGATATAGATTTCTCTCATCCTCGTTTCCTTATTATACTATTCTTGAAACCTTACAGGGATAACCTCTACATTATTTTTGTTTCTATGTACACTACTTGACAAAAATAAAGACAATTTACGTGGGATAAACTTACCTCTTCTTTTATCTTTACTTTAAAATTTTCTTCCACAACTTTCTTTGTACCTTTAATTCTTTTTTAATATAAACTTGCATATCACTTGTATCCTTCTTTGTTTTTTCTTTAATTGCCTCTTCATTTGCAGAGGAATATTATTGATCTAATCCAACTTCTATTATAGTATGATTTCCTTTCTCCATCTTGAAGTTTTGTCTCATGACCAAAACTTTTTATTTCTTTCTTTGTTTTTACTTTGCATCTCTTGTGATGTGTCTAGACTCATAACAATTATGATATTAAAATATAATTTTTTCATAATCCACTTGTTGATGTTAAGATATTATTACATTATTTATAATTAATAAATCTCACCTACCAAGTACACATACCAAGAACATAAAGTAGTACACATCCCAAGAAGATAAAGGAGTTGGTAGGTGGCTAATAATTTATGAAATTTATTTGTCTCTACTATAGGCTCATATGCCTATAAATATAGACATATTTGTAATTTTAAATATATCAAATACATATATAGCATTTCCTACATTGGTATAAGAGCAGAAGATTGATCCTCCCCTATGAGAGGGAATTTTCCTCATGGAAATTTCCCCTCCTCCCTCCTTCTCCATAGCTTGAATCTGAGTATGTTTTAAATGCGTGGTTTTATGTTGATGTAGTTTATTAGAAAAGATTCACATTGATGGAAAAAATTCATGAAGCTTGTAGTTATGGTTGCCCTTAAAGCTTAAGTGCTTAGAACCATAATATGAATGTTTACCTCTGGTGCCCTCTTTGGTGAAGGAATCAAAGATAAAAATCCATGTAGAATAACCATAGCCCTTAGAATAAAAAGGGAGACAGATAAAAGTATTTGCCAACAATTCCATTTTCATACTAGTAAGGGGATGTGCTAGTCAAAGGTGCTCTACTAAGGGATCACTTATTTCTACAAAGTTTCCCTTTCTAAAATAGTCCTCTAATAGGTTGTGCTCATCATCAAACATGTTGTGCAAAAAAAAATTGAAGGCTTTAGAAAAGGATTTTCATGTTAGTTTTGGACACAGAGGAGTTTGTTGTCAAAGTTGTGTGCTTAGTTTGCTTGACACCGAGTTCAGATCTGTGAAAATGAATCATTACTAAAATGTTTCAGCACTTTCTGTCTCTATGGTATAATTGGAATTGTAGGAATATGCATCCACTCCACACTTTGGAATATCTTTTATGAAGTAGTAAGATCTTGCACCCTATAATAGGTGGATCCCTCAGGATATGTGTAGCTTATCCCCATTGACATGACATCACCCATGATGTAGGCTATGCAATACCTTCTTGGATAACCACCGAAGACCAAGCCCAACACATCATCATTGAAGTGCCTGCATATATGGCTATTGCATTGGTATATGGAAAATATTGACCGTGGAAATCATCCAAGGGGCAGTTGGGAACTCAAAATCTCTACATGTTAGTGGTAGCAATAATTTAGTCCAAGTGGGGATGTGCATTAATTTTATTTTTCACATGGCACCTAGCCATTATATCCCACATCCATGATGGGATGGGTAATCCATAATAATACCCTTATATTTCTTTTTTTCAATCTAATAAAATGCAAGTGAAAAGTGGACGCCCATGTAATATTTTTACACCACAAGAATATTCTTAGAATATTCTCTATGGAATATTCTTCAAATATTCTACTTGAAGGGAAATCATCTCTTTTATTTTACTCAATGAGACATTATTTCTTGCAATTTGGGGCAATAATATGCTTCCCAAGTTTAGGAATGTCTATACTCATTGAAAAATATTTTTCAAGCATAATATAGTGGACACATAATTTTTTGCTTTTGTAAAAGTCTATTATAACTTAATGGTGTTCCAAAGTTTTAGACTAGAGACTATAAAAAAATTGACACTCTAGATCGAGATAAATTATTCTAGGGACTACAGAGAACTTGACATCCTAGAAAATCAGAGAATATAAAGACTACTTTTGACACTTCAAAAATTAGTCACTTCTAAATATTATAGAGATATGGACACTTCAAAAATATTCCTTTCGAATCCTCTATTAAGGCTCATTTTATTTCCAAACTTTGTTGTAATATGGAGTGCATTCTTGATCGTACTCGACACTCCTCAAAACAATACAAGTTAACCTCATAAGGACACTTGTAATAGCTCAAAAATTCTTGTATAAAGGTGCATTTTTTATAGAGACTGAAACCTAGTATAAAATATAAGTTCACCCTAAGGAGTGTATACTTGTGAAGCCAACAATAGAGTTAACCTCATAACTAATGATCTACTCTAGTACACCTAGCAATTGCAACAACTAGTTATCCATGCAATCTAAAGGAATGAGAATATTACCATAAGGACACTCATAGTTTTTGAAGCAAAGTTACGCCAATAAGGAATAAGTTCCAAACACCCTGAGCAAGACCACATAAACTAGTAATTTTCCTCTAATAAGGATACAACAATGAGTAGGACTATGTAAACCAACAAGTTTTTGCTAAGAAGGAAACAACTATGAGTAGGACCACGTAAACCAACAAGTTTCCTCTAAGAAGGAGATAATCGTAAGCAAGAACACATAAATCAATAACAAGCCCACTTTTGCTTAAGTACTCTAAAAGTACTTAGCTTGCGTAAACCCAAAGGCCAATCCAGACATGACAAACCCAAAGGTAATAGACCCAGAGGTAGATCCATAGATGACAGACCCAGAGGTAGACCCAAAGGTGATAGACCCAGAGACAACCTTAGAGGTATTTACCTAAGTAAAAGCTAGAGTAGCTAGAGCCAACAGCTAGAGTAGCCAGAGCCAAAAGACATGATCTAAAAACCAAAATCTTATACTTATCCCATATAATGTAATAAGGGTGGGATGTTACAATATTATTACATTGTTTGTAATAAATAAATCTCACCTACCAAATATGCATACCAAGAACATAAAGTAGTACACATCCCAAGAAGATAATGGAGCTGGTAGGTGGCTAATATTTTATGATAGTTATATGTACACCTTTGTAATGTTCAATATATCAAATACATGTCTAGAATTTCCTATAGTTGGTCCCACTCTCTTGATTTAGATTTAAACTTAATGGATTGTGGAAAAAGATTTAAAATATCTATAGCAACACATATGAGTATATATAGAAATTTTTTCCTGAATAGCCTTTTATCCTAAAAAGACCAAACTTGTTTTATGTTTTTTCCTTATTTTTTGTTTTTTGTTGTGTGTGTTGTTTTGTATTGTTTTCATTCTATTTTATTTTTGTGTTTGTGTATTGTTTTTTTGTTTTTGTGGTTTTTTTGTGTTTTGTTGTTGTTTGTTGTTTTTATGTTTTTGTGTTTGTGTTTTTTATTTTTTATTTATTATTTATTATTGTTTTTTGTTATTTTTGTGTTTGTTTGTGTTTTTGTGTTTATTTGTTTGTGATTTGTTGTTTTAGGTATGCTCTTTGAATGTGCCAAAGGGGGCAAGCCAGGTGCGAGCCCTAGGAATTTTATGTGGAATAGATACCCCTTCCTCCTTGGGACATACTCGAAAGTGGCATCCCAATTAGGGTTTTTTCCACAAATAAAAAAAAAAGATAGAGAAATCTATTTGACTTCTATAACATCTTCAATTTCTTTGAAAATAATTACTGTTCTTTGTACTTGATTGAAAATAAGAGTTTATTTTTTCTTTTAGACATACCTTTAATAATAAATAAATGTCAAATACAACTATAAAAAAATTAAATAAAATTTATGAATTAGAATATATTAAATAATTAGTCTATCTCTAAAATTTACATATAAAGTGATATATTTTTACCGTATTTCATACCTCCAATCTATATAGTGACCTTATTGACATATAAATTAATATAAATATAGAATATATAAATGTAATAAATATATAGGCTAAAATGAATGGTTTACAATATTGTTTAAAATATTAATTCTTGGATGATATATGATCCCCTAAAAAAATCAATACTTACTCTTTGCATGTAAAAGCAATAAAATTAAAGAAATTATTACTAAGAATCAACCTTATTTTTTATTTGCACATTGAAAGTAACTGTTACAGGATAATAAAAATCATCCTGAAGAACTCTTCTCCTCCACGTGTTTTAGCTATGCGCAATTTCATTGTCCAATGAAATTGCGAGGCGGTACCCTACAACGAAAAAGTCAAATATATTCTCCATAAGATCTCACTGCTCTCACGCAAAGTCTTGCTCTAAATTAGATGTAAATCCAAGCCTTCGAGGTCAATTATCGCTCCATTTTTGTATTTTTGTTAATGATGTAAACATGGCGGCTATTTCAAAGTCAAGTCTCTCTACAAGTTCTCCTCAACGTTCATGGCTTCCATTGATTTTACCTTTAAATGCAAGAACACATCCTAGTTATCTACAACAACAAGTATCTAACGCTCTCCTAATATCCAATTTTACTTTTGTAGAAAGAGGAAAAAAGAGGTAGAGATGGCATATCTGCAGCCACATTTTCAAAATCAAGGCATATGTGTAGTGAGCCAACAATTCTGTGTACCATATATCATTGAATTTACAATCCAAAAGAACGTTTTCAGCTCCAGCGGTGATGACTTCACCGTCACCGATTCCCCTTCTAACCATGAAATAAAAGGTATAAATATACTTGGTTATTGTAAGGAATTTTTTTCTCTTTTTCTTCTAAAGTAGCTGATCTAGATTCTTTTTGCTCTTGGGTTGTACAAAATAAGTTTATGATGAGGTGGAAAGTGTATAAAGAGAATAGCTCCGAAAAGCATAACTTTCTCTTTCCCACGTGGAAGTCGTTGATTATTCAATTGAATATGGAGTTGGAATTTTTCTTGGTAGGCAATAAGAACGAAAATGACAATGGCTTCCATGTGGAGGGCATCTATATGGAGTGGTCCTATACTATTCATAGAGGAGACTGTATCATTTCCAAGGTGAGTCTTTGTTTGGTATTCTAATTTAGTAATTTTTTGTTTGATTCACTAATATAGAGGAGACATGATGATGTATAAATGGTTTTTGTATGTTAGATGAAGCAGAAATCAACAATGAAAATCCCTTTACAACCAGTCTAGATTTATACCTATTTTTACCTCCATATTCTTCTTTCACCCTATAAACCCATTTATTCTGTAATTTTCTTTTTCCTGGAGGTAACCAAACTAGATCCCAAGTCTGATTGTGTACCAAGGATTCCATCTCCTCTTTCATGCCTTGCTCCTAGATTTCTACCTGTATCGCTTCTTCATATGTTTTTGGTTCACCAGAGTCAGACAATAATACATAATATAATTAAGGACAATAACATTTAAGGGGTCTACTTATCCTGGTAGATATTCTAACAATATTTTTAGGAGTTTGAGGTGCTTGTTTTTGTTGTTGATTTTCTAGCATTTTTAGAGTTTCAATTTCATCAAGCACTGTGTATTCTATGTTTACCTTTTCCTGTTTCTTTTGCTACAACTGGTCTTTATACATGACTTTCTCATTGAATACCACATATCTACTCCTAATGATTTTTTTATTTTCATAATCCCAAAAATGATAACCAAAATAATTAACTCCATATCCAATGAAAATGCACTTCTTGGATTTTACCTCAAGTTTAGTTCTATTTTATTTATCAATATGCATGAATGCTTCACAACCGAAAGTCTTCATAAATGAGTAGTTAATAGGCTTACTTGTCCAATCCTCTTTTGGAATCCCACCATCCAGGGAACATGAAGGTCCTCTGTTTATTAAATAAACAACAATATCCACAACATCTACCCAAAATTGTAAGGGCAATACTGCATGTAATCTCATACACCTAGCATGTTCCATGATAGTTCTGTTCATATTTTATAACACACCATTTTCTTATGGAGTTCCTGAAACTATCTTCACTCTACGAATACCATGGTATGAACAATAACTATCAAACTCTTTTCTGTAGTACTCACCTCCATTATCTAATATGAGACACTTCAACTTATTTCCTATCTCATTCTCAACCAAAGCTTTCTATTTCTTAAAAGTATCAAAGACATCTGATTTCTTTCAAATATAATAAATCCAAGTTTTTCTAGTTGCATCATCAATAAACGTAACATAATAATATCCACCAAGAGATGATACCTGAGTTGGTCCCTATATGTCTATATGCACAAGCTCTAGCTTTTCACTCTTCTTTTCTTTTCCAACTGTGAGAAATCTTACTCTTTTCTATTTTCCATAAACACAGTGCTCACAAAAGACTAAATCAACCTGCTTCAAACTTGGTAATAATTTCCTTGAGTGGAGAATCTACATCCCCTTCTCACTCATGTGCCCAAGCCTATGATACCACAAACCTGTATATGCTCCTATAGAGGCTAAAGTAATAGAAATATTAGTATTACCAGTATAGACATACAACGTACCTAACTTATTTCCTTTTGCTAATATCAATGATCCTTTAGCAACCTTCCACGAATTTACTGAGAATGTAACTATACATCCTTCACTATCCAACTGCCCTATGGAAATTAGATTTCTTCTCAAATAAGGAATATGCCTTACCTCTTTCAACAACCATTGGTTTCCATTTAGTAATTTTATCTGTATTTTACCCTTTGCAACGATTTTACATGGTCTATCATCACTTAAATAAACCTATCCAAAATCACCTTGAACATAATCTAGAAAATATTTCCTATGGGGTGTGGCATGATATGAAGCCCCTGAGTCTAGCACCCAACAATCATTAATATTATCTAGTGAAAGGATTAAAGCATATTACAATACATCACCTACTACATTTGCTTCTTGATTATCCTATTTTTCATCTCCCTATTTTTCTTTTCGAGACCAACATTCTCTTTTTAGGTGTCCTTTCTTCTCATAGTGCTAGTATTCTAACTACTTTCCTTTGGATTTGGATCTCCCTTTCTTTGATTTTCCATGTTTTCCTAGACTCTTTCTTCTCTCCTTTTGTCTTCCCCTATTTTCCACAGTCAACGCATTACCTGATGTCTCACCTATGCTTTTTCATCGCATTCCTTGCTAAGGATAATACCAATAACATCATCAAATTTTAAAGTATTTGTACCAAAAACAGAATTACTCACAACCATGACCAAGCTATTCTGACTTTCTAGCAATGAGCACAAAATAAAAATAGCCCTAACCTCATCATCAAAATTTACTCCAATATAATTTAACTAATTTGTAACCTTGTTAAACTCATTAAGTGATCAGTAACAAACCCATCTTCTAACATCTGCATATTAAACAAACGCTTCATAATAAATAATTTGTTTGATGTTGAGGTTTCTTCATACACTTAGGCCAATGCCTTCATTAGATCCTCCATTGTCTTTTCCTTTGAAATATTGAAGGCCATTGATGTTTCTAGGCATAGTTGTATTGTTCCTAGTGCCTTTCTTTCAATAACGTTTTATTCTTCATCTGATAACTACATCGACTTCTTTCCTTTTATACATAATGGTAGGTACAAATCCTTATGATATAGACAGTCCTCCATTTACATATTCTAAATATGGTAATTTTGGTCATTAAACTTCTCAACCCTAAACCTAACTTTTTCTACCTTTGCTCCCACCCAAATCAAAAATCCTCCTTTTAAGTGTGTTTTTCAAACCCTAGGCTCTAATACCAGTTGTTAGGATTAAATAATAAAACATGAGCAATAAATAAATGCAAAAATAAAACATAAAAGAATAAAGCAATACACGAGACACATATTTAATGTGGTTCACCAAATATGGGCTACGTCCACCGAGAAAATAACCATAACTTTTTATTCCATCCAAAAAAACTGTAAAGGTATACAACCTACAACAGATTCGCTATAACTTCTTCTTTGATCTATCATCATCAATTACAATTATGTACACCGAGCATAACCATACATCATCCATATATAAAAAAAACACATTATAATTTTAGGGTAAAAAAGCTTGCCTAAAATCCACCATCCGATCTGTGACCTAATAATAAATGGTCCAGATTTACATAGAGAAAAAACATCTATTTTTGGCTTTGGGGGTACTGCCCCCCCTAGATCCCCCTGGCAGATAGTAGTATGGGGGACGTTGCCCCCCCTACACCCCCCTTTCATTGAGTGGGTCCAAACGCTACAAAAAACAAGGCCTCCAAATTAATCAGGCTCCACAACCAACATCTAAGACCTAGAAGGTGAAAATTAATTTTTTTCTCTTCTATTATTTTGTGAAGAGCTTCTATATCTTTTTTAGCCCTTATAACCATGGGGATTGATAAAAAAGGTTCTATTTTTTGGAAGTTTTTGGATTTTTTTTTGTGGGTTGTTTTAATAGTTGCAGAACCACTAGTGACCATGTTCACCTGACTGTCATCAATCTACAACCATCATCGATCACTTTCGATCACTAGTGACCACCGTCATATACAATTTTTTTCTATATGCGGGTTTTTCTTGCATAGTCCATGAAATATTTGGTTTTATACAATATCTAAAGTTGTTTGTTGTAGATCTAGTTTTCTAATATCTGCAACCTATTTTCTTCACTCCTAAGTTCTTTTGAAATTTTAAACTCAAATTTGCATTTGAGTTACTGACAAGGTTTGCTAAAAATATATATTTTTTGCATGCATTATGCTGACAATATTGTGTATTTAAAAACAACTTTGTAGAAGATTTGTTTTGTGAAGTTACTCATTTTTTTTCTTTTCAAATCTGTAACTTTTAGTGATTGTAAAAATTAGACCTGATCATATACTCTTTGTAATACCTGAATTATAAAGGAATTTTATTTGTTTGGAAGGGGATATTATTTTTGGAAGCATTGAATAAAAATATTTTGGGTGAGGTGTCTTGATGTCAATTTGAACACCATATTTGTGGATCTCACATTTGATTTCTTGTGATTGAAAATTGGATTTAGAGGATTTCGAGCCACTAAAATCACATAATAATCACATATGGAAGTCACATATGATGACACTTATTCAATCTAAAGGGTTATCAATATTAATGCAAGAAGAGCTATCTAAAGCTACAAAATAGTATCATAAGTTTGATCATGATTGAAAAATGGATGAATGTAAGAGATTAAATGGGATGCATGTGAGTGATAATCTATTATTTCATCTTAATGATTGTGACACTCATTTTAAAATTTGGGAGAAGCTTGATAAGCTATTTGGAAAAGCGGACACTTTGAGAGTTTTACATCTTGATGTTGAACTTAGTGCTCTCAATCCAAATAATTTTCCATATATACGTGATTTTCTCACTAAGTTTCAATCCTTGCTCACATTTTTAAGGGTAGTGGAAAAATTAAAACATATGAAGAATGCATTTTCATGATCTTGTTAAAACTTAGAGGTCCATTCCATATATTTTCCTCCACATTTTTTGCCAATATGGATTCCATGGGTTTTGATCACAAAATTTCTACTTTTGAGAAGTTTTGTGTCAATATTTTGGGGGAATAATCCAAAGTTATTAACTTTGAGCATTAAACATCCTCACATAAGGTATTTTTTGCATCCTCCACTTCCACTTAAAAAGGCAAGGGAAAGTCCAAGTCTAAGTCCCAACCTAATCCTTCCCCTT
Source organism: Wollemia nobilis (assembly GCA_028583015.1). NCBI lineage: Eukaryota > Viridiplantae > Streptophyta > Pinopsida > Araucariales > Araucariaceae > Wollemia > Wollemia nobilis. The sequence continues at coordinate 1,515,443 of JAQPPZ010002502.1, forward strand.
CTTCATTTTATAAAAATCCCAAAGAGTCACGTCAAAAAGAGTCATCCTTCAAAGCTGTTGAGAAAGGTGCAGCAAACAGTATTGTCATTGTTGTCAACACAGTCAGACAGATTTATTGATGCAATGGACAAGAGTTTATTGAACAACAAGGTGCAGCCAAAGTACAATGGATAGGAGTTCAGTGTTGAGCAAGGTGTTGCAGGAGGATTGTCATTGTTGTCAATACAGTCAGTTAGATCTAATGATGCAATGGACAAGCAGTTCAGAAGTCACTCAGATGCAGAGGATAAAGTTCAAAAGTTAGTCAGATCATGAGTCCTTAAATGATAGATGCACAGAAACAGAAAACATAATTCAGAATGAGAAGAAGAAGTCTTCAGAACCTGAGATGTCAAGAAGCGAAAAGGTTTTTTGTGAAAACCAAGGCAGTCAAAATAAAAAGTTTTATTTAAAACCATGGATAACATATTTGAAATGGGTTTTTCTTAAAACCCAAGTTGGCTCTTCGTTTCGTTGAAAAAGATGCCCCGGTGATGAAGATATTTAATTTTAAATATTTAGTTTAAATTTTAAAGGTTTTTTGTGAAAACCAAGGCAGTCAAAATAAAAAGTTTTATTTAAAACCATGGATAACAGATTTGAAATGGGTTTTTCTTAAAACCCAAGTTGGCTCTTCGTTTCGTTGAAAAAGATGCCCCGGTGATGAAGATATTTAATTTTAAATATTTAGTTTAAATTTTATTTTATTTAAAATTTAAATTAAAATATTAAATTAAATTAAAAGGGCCGACGTGTTACTATTTCGCGGCAATAAGCTACAGGAAAGTGACGAAGGTGGCAGAAGAGTTTGAGGCCGACAAAGTTAAATCTGGGCCGACGTATTTTAGGGTTTGGCAGCCGACAATTTCTAGGGTTTTGCAACCGACATTCTTAGGGTTACAGTCGACAGATTTTAGGGTTTGGCAGCTGACAAATTCTAGGGTTTCTCAGCCGACGTTCTTCTAGGGTTTGTTTCTAAAAATTTCTTCTATAAAAGCAAGGGTACTTCGAGTTTAAAAATGGGGTGTTAAGATAAAGTGCAAATGCGAGCATAGTGTTTGTGAAAGTGAAGTTCGTGTTGAGCAGAGAGCAGAATGTGAAACGACACAGAGTGTGCAGAGAAGGAGTGTGCAGAGAAGCGCGAAGGGCAAAGTTGATTACAAAGTTTGGCTGTAGCAGTGCAGCAGACTGTGTGAAGTGATTGCGCAAGAGAGAGCAGAGTGCGCAGAGATTGCAAAGGTGATGTAGACCAGTTAGAGTCTTGCAATAACAAAGGTATATGTCAAACATTTTTATTCAAAATTGAAGTCCAGTTGGTGCTGGCAAATTAGGGGTTGGTGCTCCTTTCTGTTGATGCAGATAAATAAGGGGTGGGTGCTCCTTCCAGTTGGTGCTGGTAAACAAATTGTAAAGTTGGTGCTTTGCAAGAGGCTGGATTTGGATGGGAGTCCAAGCAGCCATTCTTTTTGAGGAGTAGCCATTTTGGTGAACCTCGTTAAAAATCTGTGTTGTGTGATGTTCTCTTGCGGTACTTATTATATCTGTTTATAAGTTTTATCTGCTACAATTTTTTAGAGCTGTTTATTCATGTTTTGGAATGCTACACTGATTCACCCCCCCTCTCAGTGCCATACTAAGTACAACAATTGGTATCAGAGCCAAGTTCCCAATTTTGGCTAAATCAGTCAGGGTTGATCTTGGATTAGTACACAATGGCTAAGAAGAATAGATCCTCATCCAAAAAGGCATCCCAGTCAGTTTCAGTTCCTGTAGAAGAGAAATTTGAACCGAAAAAGGTAGAAGAAGTGAATCCTGAAGTTTGTGATGAAAATATTGAGGCTGAAGTAGATTTTGAAGGAGAGTTGATATCTGCTCTTGAAGAGTGGAGTATAGAAAAGAAAAAGAACAAAATACTGTCCAAGAAATTGGAAGAATATGGGGATGAGATTGAAAATATGTTCTTACAATTCCAAAAGGCCAAGAAAATAGAAGAAGACTTGAAGTCACAATTGAATGATAAAGTCAATGTGTGTAACAAACATGAAGAGGATTCTAACAAAGTAGTTAGTAATCTAAAGCTGCAAGTAGAAGAGTCTAAAAGGATTGAGGAAACTCTCAGGTCGCAGATCAATGAGAAAGAGATTATTTGCCGCAAACAAGAAGAAGAGATTGTTTCATTGAAGAAACAACTAGAAGAGGCCAATACAAATCTTAAATTCGATAAGAGCACAGAATTGCCAGATAAAATGATAAGTCATCAGAAAAGCTCCACGGTTAAGCATGGTCTTGGATATGAAGCTGAACAACCTTTATCTTCCAATTCTGTAGAGAAGAAGAAGTTCACTGTTGAAGGGTCCGAGCAAGAAAAGGTTAAAGTTGTATCTTCAAAAGAAAGAAAATATCAAAGGAGATTTACAGCAAAGCAGCCACAACAAAAGAGGTTCTACCACTCTCACTCTTTTTATGCTAACACTTTTAATGGCTATTGTTTCAGATGTAACCAGTATGGTCACAAGGCAACTTATTGTGGATTAAATAATAAATCAAAGAGTTATGCTAGTCGAAATACATCTGCATATCTGAGTGAACACTTTGTACAATGTTTTCAATGCAATGGTCATGGGCACATAGCAAGGTTTTGTCCAAGCACTTCTGTATCAAATCTAAGGCAAAACAGTAGATTTCATAAGATGCAAAGAACACAACACAGACAGGGAATAAATCAGGTTCATAGAAGAAAGGAAAATAATCATTCATCATGGATGCATAAGAGACAACCACACCAGAGAGATATTCGAGTTCACACAATGATGCAAAATAGGGACGCAGGTGAAAAATCCAAGCTCGAGGTCAAGAAAGTCTGGAGAAAGAAAGAAGAGAGGAAATCGTGTCTCCTTGAACTAAAGGAGATTGCTCTTCTACTGCACTAAGCAACTCCAGGTAACACATCCTCAAGGGGAGCATTTTGAAAAAGGTTTTATTTTATTGCTCTTATATGTTTGTTGGGTTAACCTGAGGATGAAAGGCAAGTAGTAAGGAGGAGTTGCACTATAGTTGTTTAAATTTATTTCAGTTCATATAGTTGTTTGTGGAAGTGCCATGAAGGCTGGAGATTAAATGGAGAGTCGCCACCATTTTTAGTACTGTTGTATGTCATTGTTGTACTGTTGATGTTCTTACTGTAACTGTTCGAAGCCATGAAATGTAACAGTTCAGATAATTTGATTAGTGGAAGAATTTTTGCTCTAGCTACGTATTTATATTTCGATAAAAGAACCGTGTATCTGTTCCATTCATTGATGTAAAGATTGTTAGAAGTTTCATGGTGCCTTGGTGGAATTATTTAATTCTCAGACAGTTTCATTTTAACTGTTAATAAAATGCCAATCCGAGGTTAAGAAGTATAAGGCTGAGTAAAGAGATGAATGGTTGGTCGTGAAGTGTTTGACAGAATGTTTTCTCCAGATTTGCACAGTTGAAAGTAAGAGGTGACCAGCGTTGACTGTAGAAAACTTAGACAAAGCTGCAAATGTAAAAACGGATCTGATTTGTGTTAAGGTACAATATTTTATGCATGCACAGAGTTGATAGTAATACTGCAGTGTTGGTACAGTACTGAACAAGAGTTGGTTGATACATTCTTGGACTAGGGTTGTGTGAGAGATGATTGGTTGAGTAAAGATAATTGAGCATAGTCAAGTGATTGATTGCATGTGGTTGTTCAAGTCCCATAAAATAAACTTTTCTTGATTTGAGTTGAGATTGAGATTTGAGAATAGAAGATATTAAGTCTCTAACAATCTTCTGTATGCTTCTATAAAGTGGATTTAATTTTAAACTATCATTCTGTGTTGAGCTTATCTTGAGTACCACTTGAGCATGTTTGATTGAGCCTTTGAAGAAGGTCTTTGAGAAATATTTTGAGGACAATGCTGGGACAAATTGCCAGAGAAGTTTTGGACAAGTTTTTAGAGAGCTTGGCAAGAGCATATTTGGGCAAGTTCCTTGGTGAGCTTGTTAAGCAGGTTCTTAGTGAGCCTATTGACTGAACATTGAAGGTGACAGAGTACAGAATACAGAATTTCAATGAATAGAAATTCTGGCATCCAACACAGCTGAAGTTAGATCAGAGTGAGGATTCTTCAAGTGAAGAAGAGGTCCACCAGTCAGTGCAGCAAAGAGACAGAGTCTTCTATAATATTACAAGGGTACTATGGAGTATGGGTTATGGTATCCTAAAGATGCAGATTGGTTGAGTGGTTAAAATTCCCAAGAAGTGACTAACTTGGGATCACATTCTCAGGGGGAGCATTTGTGTATTTGTTTTTCTTCTTGTTCATGCTTGGAATATTTGCTAATTGTAATAATTTGTGTCTAAGAATATTGTGCATAGACTCAGGGGGAGTCTCACAGCAGCCCTTTGGTATTATTGTCAAAGGGGGAGAAGATTTACAAGAAAATTGCACATGTGTTGCCAACAATTCCAAAGGGGGAGATTGTTGAGCAAGGTGTAGCAAACAATATTGTCATTGTTGTCAACACAGTCAGACAAATTTATTGATGCAATGGACAAGAGTTTATTGAACAGCAAGGTGCAGCCAAAGTACAATGGATAGGAGTTCAGTGTTGAGCAAGGTGTTGCAGGAGGATTGTCATTGTTGTCAATACAGTCAGTTAGATCTAATGATGCAATGGACGAGCAGTTCAGAAGTCACTCAGATGCAGAGGATAAAGTTCAAAAGTTAGTCAGATCATGAGTCCTTAAATGATAGATGCACAGAAACAGAAAACATAATTCAGAATGAGAAGAAGAAGTCTTCGAACCTGAGATGTCAAGAAGCGAAAAGGTTTTTTGTGAAAACCAAGGCAGTTCAAAATAAAAAGTTTTATTTAAAACCATGGATAACATATTTGAAATGGGTTTTTCTTAAAACCCAAGTTGGCTCTTCGTTTCGTTGAAAAAGATGCCCCGGTGATGAAGATATTTAATTTTAAATATTTAGTTTAAATTTTAAAGGTTTTTTGTGAAAACCAAGGCAAGTCAAAATAAAAAGTTTTATTTAAAACCATGGATAACAGATTTGAAATGGGTTTTTCTTAAAACCCAAGTTGGCTCTTCGTTTCGTTGAAAAAGATGCCCCGGTGATGAAGATATTTAATTTTAAATATTTAGTTTAAATTTTATTTTATTTAAAATTTAAATTAAAATATTAAATTAAATTAAAAGGGCCGACGTGTTACTATTTCGCGGCAATAAGCTACAGGAAAGTGACGAAGGTGGCAGAAGAGTTTGAGGCCGACAAAGTTAAATCTGGGCCGACAGATTTTAGGGTTTGGCAGCCGACAATTTCTAGGGTTTTGCAGCTGACATTCTTAGGGTTACAGCCGATGGATTTTAGGGTTTGGCAGCTGACAAATTCTAGGGTTTCTCAGTCGACGTTCTTCTAGGGTTTGTTTCTAAAAATTTCTTCTATAAAAGCAAGGGTACTTCGAGTTTAAAAATGGGGTGTTAAGATAAAGTGCAAATGCGAGCATAGTGTTTGTGAAAGTGAAGTTCGTGTTGAGCAGAGAGCAGAATGTGAAACGACACAGAGTGTGCAGAGAAGCGAGTGTGCAGAGAAGCACGAAGGGCAAAGTTGATTACAAAGTCTGGTTGTAGCAAAGGCAGACAGATCGTGTGAAGTGATTGCGCAAGAGAGAGCAGAGTGCGCAGAGATTGCAAAGGTGATGTAGACCAGTTAGAGTCTTGCAATAACAAAGGTATATGTCAAACATTTTTATTCAAAATTGAAGTCCAGTTGGTGCTCGGCAAATTAGGGGTTGGTGCTCCTTTTCGTTGATGCAGAATAAATAAGGGGTGGGTGCTCCTTCCAGCTTGGTGCTCGGTAAACAAATTGTAAAGTTGGTGCTTTGCAAGAGGCTGGATTTGGATGGGAGTCCAAGCAGCCATTCTTTTTGAGGAGTAGCCATTTTGGTGAACCTCGTTAAAAATCTGTGTTGTGTGATGTTCTCTTGCGGTACTTATTATATCTGTTTATAAGTTTTATCTGTTGCAATTTTTTAGAGCTGTTTATTCATGTTTTGGAATGCTACACTGATTCACCCCCCTCTCAGTGCCATACTAAGTACAACAAAGGCATCTAATCATAAACCTAAGTATTCCAAAAGCAAAAATAGGTCAAATGTTACTTGTTCATATTGTGGAGTCAATGGTTATTTTGATGACAAGTGTTGGAAAAAGTTACAAGACTTAGAGGAAGCCTTTAGGAATAAAAAATATCCTTCAATCCTTCAAAAGATAAGGGTAATACTTTGAATGCTTTTGGAAAATCATCTAAGGCTATTTTTGAGGATTGGATTTTGTATGTTGGAGCGACTCATCACATGACTTCATCCAAGGAGCTATTTGCCACTGTTTGTTCTACTTATGCATCTTGCATTGAGATTGGAGATTCCCCTTCCATTTTAGTTCAGGGAAAAGATGCCATACTGGTTGATGGTGGATGCATTAATAATGTTCTTTATGTTCCAAAAATTTCCACCAATTTTCTCTCCATGTACTAAATTTTTCATTGTAAGGAGGGAAAAACTATGTTGTTTACACCTCAAGGAGCTGAGATTAGAGATTTGAGTGATCCACAGTCTATTTTTGCACAAGGAGTTGATGACCATAGAGAGTTGGTCATCTCAATTACAGATATTTGAAGGATTTAAGCACTCATGATATGGTAATTGGATTACCTAAAGTATCTTTTGTTGGTGGAGTTTGTCCAAGTTGTGTACTTGGAAAACAACATCAAGATCCTTTTCCTAAAGGTAATTCCAAGAGAGTTTCTTCCTATCTTGAGTTGGTGCATAATGACTTGATGGTTTTTCCCACTCTTTTTTTTTTATCTAAGTATACACTCACTATTGATGATTTCTCAAAATGAACTTAGGTATATTTTCTCAAGTTCAAGAGTGAATTCTTTTTTACATTCAAAGTATTTAAGGATTTTTTTAAGAATCAATATTTAAGTTGCATCAAGAAGCTTCACACAGATAATGGGGGAGTATTTCAGCAGAGAGTTTTTAGTTTTTCTAGTCCTTGATGGGATTCTACATCAACACTCTATCCCATATACAACACAGTAGAATGGTGTAGCTAAGAGAAAAAATAGAATACTCAAGGAAATAAAAAATTGTATGATGCAATCATGGGATTTACCTCCAAAGTTTTGGGTTGAGGTAGTCAACTGTATGAAATACATTCAAAATAACATGCCTCATCGAGCTCTTGAGCAGATGACTCTAGAGGAGGCTTGGATAGGGACCAAGCCTGATGTTTCTCATTTCCAAATTTTTAGGAGTCAAGCATGGGCTCATGTTCCAAAGAAGAAAATGATAACTTTGGATAGAAAGAGCAAGCCACTCATTAGCTATTATGAGGATATGAGGGCTTATAGATTATTGGATCTAGATACACATAAAGTTATTTTTTGAACTCATGTCTAGTTTGATGAGCATTATTATCCAACTAAGCCCACTCTTTCTACTCCTTCTCCATCCTCATCTACTTTTCACTTTGAAGATGGTTGTTTTGATGATGATCACAGTGAGGATGAGGATATTTTTGAGATAGTTGTAGAGGTTCTTACACATGCTACCCCATGCATAGATGGGCTCAAACTATAGTTGAGGAGGCAACACATTTCATTGAAGTTCTCCCACCTTCAAGGCATATTTCTACTTTTAGCATGGGTCTTCTTTGTCAGACAGTTTCTGTTGATCCATAGAGGAGGCCCATAGAATTTGAGAGTGGGATGATGTCATGGATGATGAGTATTTTTCTTAATGAAGAATCATACTTGGGATTTGGTTCCCCTTCCAAAAAGAAGAAAAATGGTGAGATGCAAATGGGTGTATCGCACCAAATATGCAATAGATGGGTCCATTCATAGGTACAAGACTTGACTTGTAGTGAAGGGTTTTTATAGGTTGAGGGGGTTGATTACTCTGAGATGTTTATCCATATCACCAATTTGGATTCTATTCATCTTGTACTCTCTATTGTTGCATCATAGGTTTGGTTAGTTTACTAGATAAATGTGAAGAGTGCCTTTTTGCATGGATATTTGCAAGAAGAGATTTATATGGAATATCCTCCAGGATTTTTCTAGGATTCTTCATTGGTGTGCATATTACGGAGATCACCTTATGGCCTAAAATAGGTCCCTAGGGCTTGGTATGAGAATATGGATTCTTTTCTTCTTGTAAGAAAGCTAAAAGTCTAACATCTAAGAAATATGTATTCAAATTAGCAAGATGCATCAAATAACCAAAAGTAAAGAAAACAAGATGAAAAGAAGGTGCCCATATTTATTAATATTCATGAAATTCTCTTTACAACAAGGTTACAAGAACATCCCTCTTAGGGATTGACCATCGTGATACATATTACAATCCATAACTCGTGTGGTAGATGCCTTCAATAGACTCTTAAGATCTTATCAAACTTGTTTATAGGAGGGATTATCTCTGCAACCTCCACTTTGTGATGCCCTTGAGGATGAAGTGCTCCTAATTAGGCTTGAACCTGTGCACAAGGAAACTCACATAGCATTAATAGTAAATCTTAGCCTCTCAAGATGAGGCCATTTTGTGATTATAGCATGATATGAAAGAAATGCTTAAATAAATTGATAAATGCATGCTAACATATAAATAAAGTATAAATATGCATATAAAACTGAGAACGAGGCATAAATATCTATTGACTAATCATTATACTATATTAGAAATATAAAAGGAAGTGCAAGAAATAAAATCTATGGCTAAAATATAGGAAATGACCAATCAAAACTTAGCCGCTATCACCCATAGCGGTTGGCTTTGCTAGCGGCTATCAAATTCAGTAGCTAATCTTACAGGCCGCTATCAAAGACATCGATCATGGGAGAAGTATTCTCCCCTCTAAATATCTAGCCTAAAATCGATCAATTCAACTATGAAATTGATGTTCAAGGGTTTCTTGTGCCTTGGTGCATGGTTTTGCAATGGAATTGATGTTGATCCATTCGAATTTGATCCTTGACAATGGATTGTTCTCTTTAAACTTTGGTAGCCTCCATTTGTGGAAAAGTAGGTGGTATTATGCAATGGGATAGAGCTTCGCTATGCCTTAGAGGGGTGTCGATTCTCTCTTCAAACTAGTAGAGCTTCGTTATGGTAATCGCACATCAATTTCTCTAGGATTTGCTCTTCAAAATTGGGGTCTTAAATAGACTCCCAAAATCCTTGCTCTAGCTTCATAGAGATGCCAATAACAAGAATTGGTTATGCCAAGGTATTTGAGATGAGCCTTCCAAAAGATTCCATTCACCCATCTAATCAATAATCTATTATGCTTTCAAATAGATCTTGCTTGACTTGGGGGTTGAGTTAGTTAAATATCTAGCCGCTATCGTCATCAGCGGCTAGGGAGCTAGTCATTATTGTCGTCAATGGCTAAGGCTAACTAGGACTAGATTACCCTAGATGAGTGGTTAGAACCACTGCTAAGTCTTGGAAAGGTCCAAAATCATTCATATGACCTAAATAGGTGTCCATATGAGTAGTATTCTAAACATGACATGTTTTAGGTGTCTATAGATACCCCTTTTTGGGATGCATTGTGGGAAAACACAATGTTGAGTAAAAATAGATAACCTAACCTCATATTATAGGTTTATTGGTATACATTGATCTGATCAACATTAGATGTTCCAATCATGAAAAGATCATACATCGTTGAATCATTACCTTCAATGAGTTTAAGAACTCAATTTCGATAACCTTTGGGGTACAGGGAGACAATTTTAAGTCAAATTCTAGCCTTGGAAGTAATTAGGAGCTAAGATTAAGTCAAATCCTCACCTTGGTGGCAATTAGGAGATAATATTAAGTCAAATCCTAGCCTTGGCAGCAATTAGGAGATAATATTAAATCAAATCCTATCCTTGACAACAATTAGGAGATAAGCTTAAGTCAAATCCTAGCCTTGGTGATAATTAGGAGATAAGATTAAGTCAAATCCTAGCCTTGGTGATAATTAGGAGATAAGATTAAGTCAAATCCTAGCCTTGGAAATGATTAGGAGACAAGCTTAAGTCAAATCCTAGCCTTGGCAACGATTAGGAGACAAGCTTCCCAGTTTGCTTGAAGTTGTTTTTTATCCTTTGTTTATTTGCCCCAAGCAAGGAGGGTGCATGATTGTCTTAGGCAATGATTCTTGAATGAATACAATTAGCAATGATTAAGTGTTTAATTTTTTATTTTGATTATGAATTTAATGATATATGACTACCCCCTCAAGCAACGAGTCAATGAGGAAAGGACAAGTGATGAAAGTGATGAGTCGCTTGACCAAAATGAATAATTTAGACAATTCAAGATGATTGCATGTTGTTGTAATAGGATATTTTGTAATATGGAATATCCTATTACAACTGAGTCAATCAAAACGAAGTCAAAATGTAAAACAAAAAGTAAATCCTAATATCCATTTGGCTTATTCAATGCCTCCACTTGTCAGATTTCACATGCATACAACATTCACACTCCATTTCACACATCACATCACACATGCTTTTCCACAAGCATAAACATCACAGGCAAAAACCAACCCTACCCCAGGATACCCATTTTCCTCTTTTTACACAAAGTGTACACATCTTGCCTACCCCATGCATACACATCAATTTTACGATATTTAAAGCAAATTTTACAATTTTGAAACCCTAGGCAAGCACACACTAACCGAGAAATAATTTGATGCTTACCTCTAGTGTTCCCGCCCCCGTTATCATGCTAGCTGAACCACTCACCATATCATCTCGCCAAATTCGCTATCAAGCAGCACTCCGCTCTGTCTCTCCCTCCTAGCCACTCTCTCTTCTGTTTCCTCATGCAAATAATGCCATCAAACTCACAATATTAAGATTAAAACTCTCTAAAAAGCCTAATTTGTGCCCCTCCCATGTGAATCGACAGGTTCGCATGACCCTGTGTGAATCACCCTGGTTCGCACAACCCCGTGCAAACTTGCCATCCATCCCCCAAATTTTCACACCAGCATCCACACCTCCTGGAAATTCTCCAAAATGTTCCATTTTGGTAATTTCATACAACATTTTTCAATTTCATCCAATATATTTATCAATTGATTCATCGGCAATTTTCGTCACCTCCATCGCAAATTCATCGCTTGAGGGGGTAACCATCCAACATACCAAAATCTACTTTGCACAGGATAAAACAACCAAAATCCAATCACAGATTCAACACTTGCCTAAGAAAATTTTTGCTAACGATTATTTTTAAGACCAAAATTCCAACCCAAAACAAAGCAATGTTTGATAAATCTCAAAATGCCTCTGCTTGTAGACACCTCATGGATTTCAATATTCATAGTGGCAGTCGTAAGACCACTTGTGAATGAATTCCCTAAAAGTTCTACCCTATGACTCCAAAGGTTTGTCAAATGTTTTCCAAAGAGCTCATTAATCAATCGAAAGCAAAAATTAGTAAAGGCATTTGTTCCTTCCAAATTGGAACATCTCAAGTTGATCACAATACAAGGTAATCTTACGCCTTCCCTCAAAAGTAATCATTATGATACTGCAAAGTGTCATCCTCAATCACAAATCATATTTCTATTTTTATCAATGCATCTCTCTCGCAATCATCCAAAAGTCATAAATCACAAATTCTTTGCCTTCCAATCATTATGTTAATTCATATCATCAATTTTTGTACTAAATCGTGTTTTCACACAATCTAGTACAAAAGGGGTAAAATGTAGAGACTAAAAAGTCACACATTTCCACTTCTCACACCATCACGACCAATCAATTTGTAAAACCCTCAAAAATTGCATAAATTGGCTCCAAATCACTATTCATCATCCTTAGTCCCCTTGGGATAACCAAGCCCCTTCCTACGCTTAACCATGGTTCCTCATGCGACCTCATTCATAATCAACTAAGGTTGAATTCTCTACCATGGTCAAAAAGCACTTTATGGTCAAAAGTCAACATTTTTGGTCAAAGTATGCTTTATGGATAAACACATGCTTAATTAGATCTAATCTTGATTTAATCTAAGCCTTCCACCTCACCTAGTCTACTTTGACTAGCCTAGCCTTCCACCTCACCTAGTCTACTTTGACTAGCCTAGCCTTTCCACCTCACCTATTCTAGCCTATCCTAGCCTTGCCACATCTCATCCAGATATTTCTCCACCTCACACTCCCCTGGGTCATAAATGAAAGATGGAGACTTTTGCACAAAAGAAGCAATTTTTAATTGATAGATATTTCCAAAAAGGTGTTCATTAATGCCTAATGGATATTTTTAGCAAGTCATCATTATTTGTGGATGGGTGAGGGATTCTCTCACCCAACCTCATTTATGAACCAAGAAACCTCACCATGCCACCTCATAGGGGAAACCTCATCCCCTCCCTCTCACCTTGGCGAAGTCTATAAATAGAAGGTCATTTTCACCTTTTCATAACAACCAACTTTTGCTTACCGAAACTCTACCGAAATCACTACAACCATTTACATCCATTACACATCCATCACACAACCACCATACAACCATTGCAATTGTTTTATTGCTTTCATGGAGTTATTTTGTGATTGAGATAGGTCAATAATATCCCGAAAAGTGCACTTTCTGAAGGTGACCCGCACAAAAATCAAAGAAGCAGCTGCTCTAGGACAACCAGAAAAGCTAACTTGCAGATTCAGTACAAAAAGGATAGGTTCACATGACCTCGTGCGAACCACCCAATCCATGACCAGTTCGTACAACACCGTGCAAACCTCTGCTACATGCACCAGAATCATTGAAAAAGGTAAATATAGTTTAATTTAGTGTTTTAATGTTGTTTTCAGCACTTATTTTCATGTTTTAATCTTATTTAATAAGTCTTTTGTTCTCATAAACACAGAGTTTGACTAACATAGACCCCCCAACGCACTAACAATATTTTATAGGTTAACGGGTCCAACAAGTACAATAACACATCCAACCAGCGGTGGCCCACGAGTAAGAAGCCCACCTACACCGAGGAACATAAAAGGACAAATCTTGCTACTTTTGTACCAATTCCAAAAGGGCTTCCTTCGGGAAGACCCCATTGTAGCCTTCAGGGTAGATTTGTAAAAGGATATCGAGTTTTGTAACCCTTTTATGATTTTAATACAAAATGTAGTAGATTCTATAATATTGAATGAGTGTTATAGCATCTTTTTGATCGTTTCAGTAAGTTTCCATAACAAAATTCTTATCTCTTTTGGAGGTAAAGTAAAGTGTAATTTGCCCAAAATATTCCTCCATCGGGATAGAAATTCAGCAAATTTTTCTTCTTTTCTTTGTTTCAAATTATACAAGTCTTTGATAATTACATGCCTATCTATGTAAGCACCAAATTGATGAACAAATAGTTATGTAGTTTCTTTAAAATTTCTTAAGGAGTGTGTTGGAAATTGATAATACCATTCTATAGCCATACCCCCAGACTTTTAGGAAAAATATTTAGCAATAGCATATCATCATAAGAAATATCATGACACATCGTTCTAAACATGTGAAGATGTTCAATTGGATCTTTAGTTTCCTTGTAGATTGAAAGGACTGACATGGGGAAATATTTAGGATATGGTCTAGCTACGATAATGGAATCTAATGTTTGATTTCACATCTCCTTATAACTATATGTGGGATGGTAAGGATATATGTGATCTAATCATGAATCTAATTGTTTCACTATGGTTTCAAGATGGTGCACTTTCCCATTATGCATATTTGATGCCACTGTGTTTGCATGAGGAGGGTAATAGTTAGCTTGCGTGACCTGATATGGGGTTAGAATTAGAGTTGCAACATTATTGTGCATAGTAATAATAAAAGAAGAGTTGGCTTGATGTTGATTCATATATGGGATAAAGATGTTATTGTGAAGAGGATTTGAAATGGGCATAGTGACTTGTTGGTAAGAACTTGTCATATTATGAGAAGAATGTGGGATATGCAAAGCATAAGGATTAGAAATTTGTGGAGGAATGAAATGGAGTGGTTGTGAATGAATTGGTTGTGATGAAGGATTATTTTGTGATGCAAAAGCTTGCACGCATGGATTATAGGATTAGCAGAGAGGTATGTTATTATAGAGATGGGCAAATAATTTTTCACTAGTTGAAGGAACCTATGGGTTTTTCCCTATGCTAATAGTTGTAGTAGTGGCATAAACAACTTCTTGTTGTGATACTTTGTGGGTGTTATCTTGTGAGTGAACATCTGGAGGTTGGATAAATTGAGTGGTATCAAGAGTAGGATTACCAAAGGGGATACGATGAGACGGATCGAGGTTATTCGAAGTCATTCCTGCGTAGCTCTCGGGAGGAAGTTGAGAAGAAGAAGGTTGGAATCCAAAATCTTACTCTAAGCAAGCATCAATTGAAAGTTGAACCCTAAGATAGTCTTCTGCCTCGAAAGCTCTACGAATATCAAGGCAATTATAACTTACAAAATCATAAAATTGATCTGCATTTTTTAAATGAACCTACCATTTAGGTCCTACATTTGGCTCAAGGTGAGGTTTTGGATTGGTTATAACTTGTTCTATTTGTTCATCTTGTTCTTCTCTATCTTCCTTTTCTACTTATACTTCATTCCTCTCATCATTAGGGTTTTTAGTGTCCAGTTTTTACTTTGGAGGATCTACAACTTCTTTACCATTTCTTAGAGTCATAGCCATTAACATATATATATATATATGATTTTTTATATTAAATTATATATTTTCTAAAGTTTTCTAGGATAAACCTAAATGTAGCACTTAGTCTTCTTTGAACAATTTGTGGATATCGTTGATTGGCTCCAATTCTTCTAGGGTCATATAGTGTTCTTCCTCAAAGGAAAAATATTTTTTCAAAAGAGTAACCAAAAGGACAATAGAGAATTTCCCATAAACATAAATGGGATGTTGAAATTGTAGAGCATAGCAAAATTCCCTAAAAAGAACAGCTTTAGGTGCTTTGTTGTATCTTCTGTTTTGTTCTAAAGTCACCTCTTTGTCTTCTATATGTGCTAGGAACTTGTGAATGGTTATGGCATCCTCAAAATAACTTTCAAAAGGATATATTGTTGAATGAATACATGTTCTTGTTAGTCTCACAATGACACTGAGAGGGGGGGGTGAATCAATGTAGCTCTTTAAAACTTAAATCCAAACTCTTAAAATTAAAACAATGAGAACTTAAAACCAAATAAAACAAATATAACAAGAGAGCATCAAACAAAATTTCTTGGACAAGACCTTGCTATGTGCCCATGACCATTACATTTAAAACATTGCACATGGTGTTCAACAGATGTATTTCTACCAGCATAACTCTTTGATCTATTATTCAATCCACAATACATTACCTTGTGACCATAATGGTTGCATCTAAAACAATAGCCATTAAAAGCATTATTATGAATAAAGTGAGAGTGATAGAACCTATTTTGTTGTGGTTGCTTTGCTATAGATCTCATTTGAGATTTTATTCCTTTTGAAGTTTTAGCTTCAAACTTTTCTTGTTTTGATCCTTCAGCAGTGGACTTCTTCTTCTCTGCATATTTAGAAGATGAAGGTTGTTCAGCTTCATATCCAAGACCAAGCTTACACATGGGGCTTCTTTGTTGCCTTATCATTTTATCTAGCAATTCTGTGCTCTTCTCAAATTTGAGATTTGTATTGCTCTCTTCTAGTTATTTCCTCAATAAACCATCTCCTCTTCTTGTTTGCAGCAAACAATCTCTTTCTCATTGATCTGTGACCTGAGAGTTTCTTCAATCCTTTTGGACTCTTCTACTTGCAGCTTTAGATCACTAAAAACTTTGTTAGATTTCTCTTCACGTTTGCTACATACATCGACTTTATCATCCAGGTGTGACTTCAAGACTTCTTCTATTTTCTTGGCTTTATGAATTTGTAAGAAGAGATCTTCAATCTTATCTCCATATTCTTCCAACTTCTTGGATAGTCTTCTATTATTTTTCTTTTCTATATTCAACTCTTCAAGTGCAGCGATCAACTCACCTTCTAGATATACTTCACCCTCAAGGTTTTCATCACATACTTCAGAATTCACTCCTATCTTTTATAGTTCAATTTTCTCTTCCACAGGAACTAAAACTGACTAAGATGCCTTATTTGAGGAGGATCTATTCTTCTTACCCATTGTGTACTAATCCAAGATCAACCCTAGCTGATTTAGCCTGACAAGGGAAACTGGCTCTGATACCAATTATTAGTATCACAACGACACTGAGAGGGGGGGTGAATCAGTGTAGCTCTTTAAAACTTAAATCCAAACTCTTAAAATTAAAACAATGAGAACTTAAAAACAAATAAAGCAAATATAACAAGAGAGCATCACACAACACAAGATGTATCGAGGTTCACCAATTTGGCTACTTCTTAGGAATTGACTATTTGGAATCCCATCCAAATCTAGCATTTGAAAAGCAACAAATTTACAATCAATTTACCAGCACCCACTGGAAGGAGCACCAACCCCTGATTTATCTACACTAACAGAAAGGAGCACCAACCCCTGATTTACCAGCACCAACTGGAAGGAGCACCAACCCTTGATTTATCTGCACCAACAGAAAGGAGCACCAACCCCTGATTTATCTGCACCAACAAAAAGGAGCACCAACCCCTAATTTATCTGCACTAACAAAATGGAGAACCAACCTCTGATTTATCAGCACCAACTGGAAGGAGCACCAACCCCTGATTTATCTACACAAACAGAAAGGAGCACCAACCCCTGATTTATCTGCACCAATAGAAAGGAGCACCAACCCTTAATTTATCTGCACTAAAATAAATGAGCACCAACCCCTGATTTACCAGCACCAACTGGAAGGAGCACCAACCCCTGATTTATTTGCACCAATAGAAAGGAGCACCAACCCCTGATTTATCTGCACAAACCCCTGATTTACCAGCACCAACTAGAAAGAGCACCAACCCCTGATACCAAACACCAACTTGGACTTCAATCTTAAAACTAGAAGATTGACATAAAAATGCCTTCACTTTTACAAGATCCTGACTAGTCTATTGCTTACTCAACCTCTCTCAGAATTCACCCAACACACACCCTTCTCGCTCGCCTCTCACGTGCCTCTCGCTCTCTTCATGCGCACGGAAATTCTCCAAGCAACACTCCTTTTATAACCATCACATCTCTTTGTAACTCCAGTTGTAACTCCTCCTTTCATTTCTCATATGCTACTTGTCAATTGTAACGCCTTCTTTATGTAACTCCTTTTGTATATATAGAGTAGGCATTTTGTCAAACATGTTACATGCAACGAATTGACACCATATTCTCCTACCATGATTGTTCGTCTTCTCGGTCATGACTGTTCGTTTTCTCCTTTGTGCATGCATGCGTTTTGGTTTCCAAAAAAGCTTTTCGTTTCTATTTTGATGACTGTTCATTTTCTCCTTCTTGACTGTTCATTTTCTCCACATGGGCATGCGTCTGCTTCTTTCCATGACTGTTTGTTTTCTCCTTCCATGACTGTTCGTTTTCTCCACATGGGCATGCATCCGTTTCTTTCCATGATTGTTCGTTTTCTCCACATGGGCATGCATCCGCTTCTTTCCACATGTAACGACCATCTTAAATGATTTCAAATCATTAAAGATTCCTTATGGGTCCACGTCACTATGCAGTCTTTAGTTTCACCATCCTAGTGTTCATCACTAATATTAGACACACTATCAACTACTCTATTCTTTTGGAGAAACTACAACATGTCACGATATCATGACACTTTTACTTATCTGCCTGTTTGCCCTTTTTGAGTCATGAAAATGGGACATGTCACGATATCGCGACACTTTTGTTTCTCTGCCTGCCTGCTCTTTTTGAGTCGCAAAAATGCAACATGTCATGATATCGTGACACTTTTTCTTTCTCTGCCTGCCTGCCCTTTTTAAGTCATGAAAATGCGACATGTCGCGATATCGCGACACATTTTCTTTCTCTGCCTGCCTGCCCTTTTTAAGTTGCGAAAATAAGACATGTCACGATATCGCGACACTTTTTATTTCTCTGCCTTCCTGCTCTTTTTGAGTCTGAAAAATGTGACATGTCACGATATCGCAACACTTTTTCTTCTTGCTCTTTCTCTTTGCTTTGGCCCACGAAAATACAACATGTCGCGATATCACGACACTTTTTCTCCTTGCTCTTTCTCTTTGCTTTGGCCCATGAAAATACAACATGTCGCGATATCGTGACACTTTTTCTCCTTGTTATTTCTCTTAGCTTTGGCCCGCAAAAATACAACATGTCGCGATATCGCGATACTTTTTCTCCTTGCATTTTCTATTTGCTTTGGACTGCGAAAATGCAACATGTCGCGAATTGCGACACTTTTTCTCCTTGCATTTTCTCTTTCTTTTGGCCACGAAAATGCAACATGTCATGATATCGCGACACTTTTTCTCCTTGCATTTTCTCTTCTCTTTTGGCCGTGAAAATGCAACATGTCACGATATCGCGACACTTTTTCCTCTTTGCATTTTCTCTTTCTTTTGGCCACGAAAATGCAACATGTCATGATATCGTGACACTTTTTCTCCTTGCATTTTATCTTCTCTTTTGGCCGTGAAAATGCAACATGTCGCGATATCGCGACACTTTTTCCTCTTTGCTTTTTTGCTTCTCTTTTGGATATGGGCCACTTCGGTCTTCTTGGACAACCTGTAACAACTTCACCCATACATCAAAAACATCCTCATAAGAATTTAACATCACTGTATATAATCTGAATAACCTCTGAACTCCTGTCCATTGTATCAACCGATCTATCTGATTGTGTTGACAACAATGACAATACTGTCACTGCACCTTGCTCAACAATCTCCCCCTTTGGAATTGTTGGCAACACACGTGCAATTTCCTATAACTCTTCTCCCCCTTTGACAACAATATCAAAGGGCTACTGCAAACTCCCCCTGAGTCCATGCACAACATTCTCAAGAAAAAATTATTATACTTAGCAAAAATCACAAACATGAGCAAAAAGATAAACAAATACACAAATGCTCCCCTTGAGAATGTGGTCCCGATAGCTAGTCAATTCTTGGGAAGCGTGACCACTCCCAATTTATTGCGAAGGTACTCAAATACTTCCTTGGGCAACGATTTTGTGAAGATATCCGCTACTTTCTCTGTTGTTGGAAAAAAAAGCCAACTTAACCTCAACTTTCACAACTTTCTCCTGCGTACAACACATTGTCGATGTAATATATTCTGCCTTTGCTGTGGATAAGGAGCCTGACTCTTGTTTCTTACTGTGCCACGTGACCAGACTGTCTCCAAGATAGAATGCACCTCCACTGGTACTCTTTCTGTCATAAAGTATTCTTGGATAAGCACTCTAATCTCTACTCAACATATTATCTGTGCAACTCTTAGTTGCGCAAAAGTTACTCCCACGATATTGGTAGATGAATTGAGACGTACTCACAACACGAATTCTATTTTATCTACAGATTGGGAATGTTATAGGCTTCAAAACCAGCACCTGCCAGCTTATGCTTCCATGACATGTCGACCTATGTTGCATGTTCTATCTCAGATAACGCCTATCGACTGTTGCATCAAAAACCTAGTTGTTCACCATGTTGTTCTGCTGAAGCATATCAGTTTGACACTATTTGCTATAATAACCGCCATCACCAGAGAGATTTCACAATAATAAAAAAATGGCTCTGTTAAGCAAACTAGAAGGAGCACCAACCCCTGATTTATCTGCACCAACTGGAAGGAGCACCAACCCCTGATTTATCTGCACCAACAAAAAGGAGCACCAACCCCTGATTTATCTGCACCAACAGAAAGGAGCACCAACCCCTGATTTATCTACACCAACAGAAAGGAGCACCAACCCCTGATTTATCTGCACCAACAGAAAGGAGCACCAACCCCTGATTTATCCAGCACCAACAGGAAGGAGCACCAACCCCTGATTTATCTGCACCAACAGAAAGGAGCACCAACCCCTGATTTACCAGCACCAACTGGAAGGAGCACCAACCCCTGATGCCAAGCACCAACTTGGACTTCAATTTTGAAACTAGAAGATTGACATATAAATGCCTTCACTTTTACAAGACCCTGACTGGTCTATTGCTTACTCAACATCTCCCACAATTCACACAACACACACCCTTCTCGCTCGCCTCTCGCCTCTCGCTCTCCTCTCGCTCTCTTCACAAGATAAAATCCCCACTTAAAATTCTCCAAGCAACACTCCTTTTATAACCATCCTTTCTCTTTGTAACTCCAGTTGTAACTCCTTTCATATTCTCATGCGCCACTTGTCAATTGTAACGCCTTCTTTATGTAACTCCTTTTGTATATATAGAGTAGGCATTTCGTCAAACACGTTACATGCAAAGAATTGACACCATATTCTCCTACCATGACTGTTCGTCTTCTCGGTCATGACTGTTCGTTTTCTCCTTTGTGCATGCATGCATTTTGGTTTTCGAAAAGCTTTTCATTTCTATTTTAACATGCTTCATTTTCTCCTTCCACGACTGTTCATTTTCTCCACATGGGCATGCATCCATTTCTTTCCATGACTATTCATTTTCTCCACATGGGCATGCGTCCACTTCTTTCCATGTGTAACGACCATCTTAAATGATTTCAAATCATTAAAGATTCCTTATGGGTCCATGTCACTATGTAGTCTTTAGTTTCACCATCCTGGTGTTCATCACTAATATCTCCTTCTTTTGGAATGCAACATGTCGCGATATCGCGACACTTTTGCTTTCTAGCCTGTTTGACCTTTTTGAGTCGCGAAAATGCGACATGTCATGATATCGTGACACTTTTGTTTCTCTGCCTGCCCTTTTTGAGTCGCGAAAATGCGACATGTCGCGATATCGCGACACTTTTCTTTCTCTCCCTCCCTTTTTGAGTCACGAAAATGTGACATGTCGCGATATCGTGACACTTTTCTTTCTCTGCCTTCCTGCCCTTTTTGAGTCACGAAAATGCGACATGTCGCGATATCGTGACACTTTTTCTTTCTCTACCTTCCTGCCCTTTTTGAGTCACGAAAATGCAACATGTCGCGATATCGTGACACTTTTTCTTTCTTGCTCTTTCTCTTTGCATCGGCCCGTGAAAATACAACATGTCGCGATATCGTGACACTTTTTCTCCTTGCTCTTTCTCTTTAGCTTTGGCCCAAAAATACATGTCGCGATATCGCGACACTTTTTCTCCTTGCTCTTTCTCTTAGCTTTGGCCCCCGAAAATACAACATGTCGCGATATCGCGACACTTTTTCTCCTTGCTCTTTCTCTTAGCTTTGGCCCACGAAAATACAACATGTCGCGATATCGTGACACTTTTTCTCCTTGCTCTTTCTCTTTGCTTTGGACCACGAAAATGCAACATGTCACGATATCGTGACACTTTTTCTCCTTGCATTTTCTCTTTCTTTTGGCCACGAAAATACAACATGTCACGATATCGTGACACTTTTTCTCCTTGCATTTTCTCTTCTCTTTTGGCCGTGAAAATGCAACATGTCGCGATATCGCGACACTTTTTCCTCTTTGCATTTTCTCTTTCTTTTGGCCACGAAAATGCAACATGTCGCGATATCGCGACACTTTTTCTCCTTGCATTTTCTCTTCTCTTTTGGCCCGAAAATGCAACATGTCGCGATATCGCGACACTTTTTCCTCTTTGCTTTTTCGCTTCTCTTTTGGATATGGGCCACTTCGGTCTTCTTGGACAACCTGTAACAACTTCACCCATACATCAAAAACATCCTCATAAGCATTTAACATCACTGTACATACTCCGAATAACCTCCGAACTCCTATCCACTGCATCAACCGATCTATCCGACTGTGTTGACAACAATGACAATACTGTCACTGCACCTTGCTCAACAATCTCCCCCTTTGGAATTGTTGGCAACACACGTGCAATTTCCTGTAACTCTTCTCCCCCTTTGACAACAATATCAAAGGGCTGCTGCAAACTCCCCTGAGTCCATGCACAACATTCTCAGGCAAAAATTATTACACTTAGCAAAAATCACAAACATGAGCAAAAAGATAAACAAATACACAAATGCTCCCCCGAAGAATGTGGTCCCGATAGCTAGTCAATTCTTGGGAAGCGTGACCACTCCCAATTTATTGCGAAGGTACTCAAAGACTTCCTTGGGCAACGATTTTGTGAAGATATCCGCTACTTGCTCTGTTGTTGGAACAAAATCCAACTTAACCTCACCTTCCGCAACTTTCTCCTACGTACAACACGTTGTCGCTGCAATATATTCTGCCTCTGCTATGGATAAGGAGACTGACTCTTGTTTCTTACTGTGCCACGTGACCAACCTGTCTCCAAGATAGAATGCACCTCCACTGGTACTCTTTCTATCATAAAGTCTTCTTGGATAAGCACTCTAATCTCTACTCATCATATTATAATTCTTTTGTACCTTGCTTTTACTTATTTAGTATAGTTTGATCAACACACAACTCTCTACAAAAGTTACTCCCAAATATTGTAGATCAATTAGACATACTCACAACACATTCTATTTTATCTATAATTGGAATTTCTAGCTTCAAAACCAACTACCATTTATGCTTCCATGACACCACTTGTGCATTTCTATCTAATAACCCTATCTTCATCAAACCTAGTTTTCACCATGTTTTCTTAACACATGCAATTTGACACTATTGCTATTGTAACGCCATCACCAAGAGATTTCACAATAATAAAAATGCTCTTCAGAGCCAAAATTAATGCTCTCTTATTACCTCCACAAACAACTACATGAACTGAAACACACTTTGACAACTATACGACAACTTCCCCTGACTACTTGCCTTTCATCCTCGGATAACCAAACAAATACATAGGAGCATTAAAATAAACTTTAAGATTGCTCCCCCTGAGGATGTGCTACCCGGAGTTGCTTAGTGCAATAGAGGAGTAGTCTCCTTCAGTCCAAGGAGACACGATTTCCTTTCTTCTTTCTTTCTCCACTCGGGTTTGATTACAGTTTTGGGCTCTTGTTTTGACTTTTCTTTTTCAGTAGCTTGTGCATGTTTTTCGAGAAATTTTCTATTTTGTCTCATTCCATTTGGTTGAAATTTTCTTCCCTGAAATTGATTTGATGCAAATGTACTTCGACAATTTCTTGCAATGTGCCCAAAATTATGACAGTTATAACATTCTACTGCATAATCCATCAAAGGTGAAAAAACATTTCTCCTGGGTGGTTGTCTCTTGTGCATCCTTGATGGATGATTATTTTCCTTTCTTTGATGCACATGATTTCTTCCCTCTCTGTGTTGCATTCTTTGTGTCTGATGAAATCTACTGTCTTGCCTTAGATTAGATACAAAAGTTCTTGGACAAAACCTTGCTATGTGCCCATGACCATTACATTTAAAACATTGCACATGGTGTTCAACGGAAATAAAGATGTATTTCTACCAACATAACTCTTTGATCTATTATTCAATCCACAATAAATTGCCTTGTGACCATAATGGTTGCATCTAAAACAATAGCCATTAAAAGCATTATTATGAATAAAGTGAGAGTGATAGAACCTCTTTTGTTGTGGTTGCTTTGTTGTAGATCTCCTTTGAGATTTTCTTCCTTTTGAAGATTCAGCTTCAAGCTTTTCTTGCTTTGATCCTTCAACAGTGGACTTCTTCTTCTCTGCAGATTTAGAAGATGAAGGTTGTTCAACTTCATATCCAAGACCAAGCTTACACATGGGGCTTCTTTGTTGCCTTATCATTTTATCTAGCAACTCTGTGCTCTTCTCAAATTTGAGATTTGTATTGGCCTCTTCTAGTTGTTTCCTCAATAAAACAATCTCCTCTTCTTGTTTGCCGCAAACAATCTCTTTCTCATTGATCTCTTGACTTGAGAGTTTCTTCAATCCTTTTGGACTCTTCTACTTGCAGCTTTAGATCACTAATAACTTTGTTAGATTCCTCTTCACGTTTGCTACATACATCGCCTTTATCATCCAGGTGTGACTTCAAGGCTTCTTCTATTTTCTTGGCTTTATGAATTTGTAAGAAGAGATCTTCAATATTATCCCCATATTCTTCCAACTTCTTGGACAGTATTTTGTTCTTTTTCCTTTCTATACCCAACTCTTCAAGTGCAGCGATCAACTCACCTTCTAGATCTACTTCAACCTCAAGGTTTTCATCACATACTTCAGAATTCACTCCTATCTTTTCTAGTTCAATTTTCTCTTCCACAGAACCGAAACCGACCGAGATGCCTTATTGGAGGAGGATCTATTCTTCTTACCCATTGCGTACTAATCCAAGATCAACCCTAGCTGATTTAGCCTGACAAGGGAAACTAGCTCTGATACCAATTGTTAGTCTCACAATGACACCGAGAGATGGGGGTGAATCAGTGTAGCTCTTTAAAACTTAAATCTTCAACTCTTAAAGCCGAAACAATGAAAACTTAAAACCAAATAAAGCAAATATAACAAGAGAGCATCACACAACACAAGATGTACCGAGGTTCACCGATTTGGCTACTCCTCAAAAATTGACTGTTTGGACTCCCATCCAAATCCAGCCTTTGCAAAGCAACAACTTTACAATCAATTTACCAAGACCCACTGGAAGGAGCACCAACCTCTGATTTATCTGCACCAACAGAAAGGAGCACCAACCCTCTAATTTATCCTACACCAACTAAAAGAGCACCAACCCCTGATTTATCTTACACCAACAAAGGAGCACCAACCCCGATTTACACAAAAAAAAAACAACAACCCCTATTTACCACACCAACTAGAAGGAGCACCAACCCCTGATGCCAAGCACCAACTTGGACTTCAATTTTGAAACTAGAAGATTGACATATAAATGCCTTCACTTTTACAAGACCTTGACTGGTCTATTGCTTACTCAACATCGCCCACAATTCACACAACACACACCCTTCTCGCTCGCCTCTCACTCTCCTCTCACTCTCTTCGCAAGATAAAATCCCCACTTAAATTCTCCAAGCAACACTCCTTTTATAACCATCCTTTCTCTTTGTAACTCCAGTTGTAACTCCTTTCATATTCTCATACGCCACTTGTCAATTGTAACACCTTTATGTAACTCCTTTTGTATATATAGAGTAGGCATTTCATCAAACACGTTACATGCAAAGAATTGACACCATATTCTCCTACCATGACTGTTCGTCTTCTCGGTCATGACTGTTCATTTTCTCCTTTGTGCATGCATGCATTTTGGTTTTCGAAAAAGCTTTTCATTTCTATTTTGATGACTGTTCATTTTCTCCTTCTTTTGTTCATTTTCTCCATACTGTTCATTTTCTCCCATTCGTTTCTTTCCATCTTTCTTTTCCCATGGGCATCTCCCTTCTTTCCATAACCATCTTAAATGATTTCAAATCATTAAAGATTCCTTATGGGTCCACGTCACTATGTTCAGTTCACCATCCGTGATCATCCGATATCACACTTTGTTCCCCCTTTTTGAGTCAAAATCGACATGTCGCGATATCATGACACTTTTGTTCTCCCCCTTTTTGAGTCACAAAATGCGACATGTCACGATATCGCGACACTTTTGTTTCTCTCCCTCCCTTTTTGAGTCACAAAATGCGACATGTCGTGATATCGTGACACTTTTTCTTTCTCTGCCTGCCCTTTTTGAGTCGCAAAAATGCGACATGTCGCGATATCGTGACACTTTTTCTTTCTCTTTCTCCTTTTGAGTTGAAAATGCGACATGTCGTGATATCGCGACACTTTTTCTTCTCTCTCTTTCTCTTTCTTGGACCAAAATACATGTCGCGATATCGCGACACTTTTTCTCCTTGCTCTTTCTCTTTGCTTTGGCCCCAAAATACATGTCGCGATATCGCGACACTTTTTCTCCTTGCTCTTTCTCTTTAGCTTTGGCCCGTGAAAATACATGTCGCGATATCGTGACACTTTTTCTCCTTGCTCTTTCTCTTAGCTTTGGCCCACGAAAATACAACATGTCGCGATATCGTGACACTTTTTCTCCTTGCTCTTTCTCTTTGCTTTGGCCCGTGAAAATGCAACATGTCGCGATATCGTGACACTTTTTCTCCTTGCATTTTCTCTTTCTTTTGGCCACGAAAATGCAACATGTCGCGATATCGTGACACTTTTTCTCCTTGCATTTTCTCTTCTCTTTGGCCGTGAAAATGCAACATGTCGCGATATCGCGACACTTTTTCCTCTTTGCATTTTCTCTTCTCTTTTGGCCATGAAAATGCAACATGTCGCGATATCGCGACACTTTTTCTCCTTGCATTTTCTCTTCTCTTTTGGCCGTGAAAATGCAACATGTCGCGATATCGCGACACTTTTTCCTCTTTGCTTTTTCGCTTCTCTTTTGGATATGGGCCACTTCGGTCTTCTTGGACAACCTATAACAACTTCACCCATACATCAAAAACATCCTCATAAGCATTTAACATCACTGTACATACTCTGAATAACCTCTGAACTCCTGTCCACTGTATCAACCGATCTATCTGACTGTGTTGACAACAATGACAATACTGTCGCTGCACCTTGCTCAACAATCTCCCCCTTTGGAATTGTTGGCAACACACGTGCAATTTCCTGTAACTCTTCTCCCCCTTTGACAACAATATCAAAGGGCTGCTGCAAACTCCCCCTGAGTCCATGCACAACATTCTCAGGCAAAAATTATTACACTTAGCAAAAATCACAAACATGAGCAAAAAGATAAACAAATACACAAATGCTCCCCCTGAGAATGTGGTCCCGATAGCTAGTCAATTCTTGGGAAGCGTGACCACTCCCAATTTATTGCGAAGGTACTCAAAGACTTCCTTGGGCAACGGTTTTGTGAAGATATCCGCTACTTGCTCTGTTGTTGGAACAAAATCCAACTTAACCTCACCTTTCGCAACTTTCTCCTGCGTACAACACGTTGTCGCTGCAATATATTCTACCTCTACTATGGATAAGGAGACTAACTCTTGTTTCTTACTGTGCCACGTGACCAACCTGTCTCCAAGATAGAATGCACCTCCACTGGTACTCTTTCTATCATAAAGTCTTCTTGGATAAGCACTCTAATCTCTGCTCATCATATTATAATTCTTGTTGTACCTTGCTTTTACTTATTTAGTATAGTTTGATCAACACGCAACTCTCAGATGGACAAAAGTTACTCCCAAATCAAAATTTACCACTCTATTTTACTACATATTGGGAATTTTACATCTTCAAACCATCTCCTCCATGACATTTCATCTCTTCCATACCATCTCATCAAACCTAGTTACTTCACCATTTTTCTATTGAACACATCATTTGAAACTATTTCTATTGTAACCGCCATCACCAAGATTTCACAATACTAACTAATGGCTCTTTAGAGAAAATTAATGCTCCTCTTATTACCTCCACAAACAACTACATGAACTGAAACACACTTTGACAACTATACGACAACTCCCCCTGACTACTTGCCTTTCATCCTCGGATAACCAAAAAACATAGGAGCATTAAAATAAAACTTTAAGATTGCTCCCCCCGAGGATGTGCTACCTGGAGTTGCTTAGTGCAATAGAGGAGTAGTCTCCTTCAGTCCAAGGAGACACGATTTCCTTTCTTCTTTCTTTCTCCACTCTGGTTTGATTACAGTTTTGGGCTCTTGTTTTGACTTTTCTTTTTCAGTAGCTTGTGCATGTTTTTCGAGAAATTTTCTATTTTGTCTCATTCCATTTGGTTGAAATTTTCTTCCCTGAAATTGATTTGATGCAAATGTACTTCGACAATTTCTTGCAATGTGCCCAAAATTATGACAGTTATAACATTCTACTGCATAATCCATCAAAGGTGAAAAAACATTTCTATTGGGTGGTTGTCTCTTGTGCATCCTTGATGGATGATTATTTTCCTTTCTTTGATGCACATGATTTCTTCCCTGTCTGTGTTGCATTCTTTGTGTCTGATGAAATCTACTGTCTTGCCTTAGATTAGATACAAAAGTTCTTGGACAAAACCTTGCTATGTGCCCATGACCATTACATTTAAAACATTGCACATGGTGTTCAACCGAAATAAAAGATGTATTTCTACCAACATAACTCTTTGATCTATTATTCAATCCACAATAAATTGCCTTGTGACCATAATGGTTGCATCTAAAACAATAGCCATTAAAAGCATTATTATGAATAAAGTGAGAGTGATAGAACCTCTTTTGTTGTGGTTGCTTTGTTGTAGATCTCCTTTGAGATTTTCTTCCTTTTGAAGATTCAGCTTCAAGCTTTTCTTGCTTTGATCCTTCAGTAGTGGACTTCTTCTTCTCTGCAGATTTAGAAGATGAAGGTTGTTCAACTTCATATCCAAGACCAAGCTTACACATGGGGCTTCTTTGTTGCCTTATCATTTTATCTAGCAACTCTGTGCTCTTCTCAAATTTGAGATTTGTATTGGCCTCTTCTAGTTGTTTCCTCAATAAAACAATCTCCTCTTCTTGTTTGCAGCAAACAATCTCTTTCTCATTGATCTGTGACTTGAGAGTTTCTTCAATCCTTTTGGACTCTTCTACTTGCAGCTTTAGATCACTAATAACTTTGTTAGATTCCTCTTCACGTTTGCTACATACATCGACTTTATCATCCAGGTGTGACTTCAAGGCTTCTTCTATTTTCTTGGCTTTATGAATTTGTAAGAAGAGATCTTCAATCTTATCCCCATATTCTTCCAACTTCTTGGATAGTCTTTTGTTCTTTTTCCTTTCTATACCCAACTCTTCAAGTGCAGCGATCAACTCACCTTCTAGATCTACTTCAACCTCAAGGTTTTCATCACATACTTCAGAATTCACTCCTTCTATCTTTTCTAGTTCAATTTTCTCTTCCACAGGAACTGAAACTGACTGAGATGCCTTATTGGAGGAGGATCTATTCTTCTTACCCATTGCGTACTAATCCAAGATCAACCCTAGCTGATTTAGCCTGACAAGGGAAACTGGCTTTGATACCAATTGTTAGTCTCACAATGACACTGAGAGGGGGGGTGAATCAGTGTAGCTCTTTAAAACTTAAATCTTCAACTCTTAAAGCCAAAACAATGAAAACTTAAAACCAAATAAAGCAAATATAACAAGAGAGCATCACACAACACAAGATGTACCGAGGTTCACCGATTTGGCTACTCCTCAAAAATTGACTGTTTGGACTCCCATCCAAATCCAGCCTTTGCAAAGCAACAACTTTACAATCAATTTACCAACACCCACTGGAAGGAGCACCAACCCCCTTATCCTCAACACCAACCCCACCTAAACCAGCACCAAAACACCACCCTACAAAGAGCACCAACCCCACCTCAAAAAGGCACCAACCCACCAAAAAGCACCAACCCCATCCACAAACACCAACCCACCACCAAAAGGAGCACCAACCCCTATTTATCACACCAAAAAAGAGCACCAACCCCATACACCAAAACCAACCGCAAACACCACCAACCCGAAACACCACCCAACCCAAACACCAACCCCACCAACAAAGGAAGAGCACCAACCCCCTTGATTTACCAACACCAACTGGAAGGAGCACCAACCCCTGATGCCAAGCACCAACTTGGACTTCAATTTTGAAACTAGAAGATTGACATATAAATGCCTTCACTTTTACAAGACCCTGACTAGTCTATTGCTTACTCAACATCTCCCATAATTCACACAACACACACCCTTCTCACTCGCCTCTCACGCTCCTCTCGCACACTTCACGCACATTAAATTCTCCAAGCAACACTCCTTTTATAACCATCCTTTCTCTTTGTAACTCCAGTTGTAACTCCTTTCATATTCTCATACGCCACTTGTCAATTGTAACGCCTTCTTTATGTAACTCCTTTTGTATATATAGAGTAGGCATTTCATCAAACACGTTACATGCAAAGAATTGACACCATATTCTCCTACCATGACTATTCGTCTTCTCGGTCATGACTGTTCATCTTCTCCTTTGTGCATGCATGCTTTTGTTTTCAAACTTTTCATTTCTATTTTACATTGTTCATTTTCTCCTTCATGACTATTCATTTTCTCCCACATCTCCTTTTTTCCATGACTATTCATTTTCTCCTTCCACTACTTTTCTCCCATGCATCTTTCTTCTTTCCATAATATTCATTTTCTCCCATGGGCATGCGTCCACTTCTTTCCATGTAACGACCATCTTAAATGATTTCAAATCATTAAAGATTCCTTATGGGTCCACGTCACTATGCAGTCTTCAGTTTCACCATCCTGGTATTCATCACTAATATCCCTTCTCTCTCTTAAAATCAACATGTCGCGATATCGCGACACTTTTGTTATCTCGCTCGCTTGCCCTTTTGAGTCACGAAAATGCGACATGTCGCGATATCGTGACACTTTTGTTTCTCTGCTTGCTTGCCCTTTTTGAGTCATGAAAATGTGACATGTCGCGATATCATGACACTTTTGTTTCTCTGCCTGCCTGCTCTTTTTGAGTCACAAAAATGTGACATGTCGTGATATCGTGACACTTTTCTTTCTCTGCCTGCCTGCCCTTTTTGAGTCGCGAAAATGTGACATGTCGCGATATCGTGACACTTTTTCTTTCTCTACCTGCCTGCCCTTTTTGAGTCGCGAAAATGCGACATGTCGCGATATCGTGACACTTTTTCTCCTTGCTCTTTCTCTTTGCTTTGGCTCGCAAAATGCAACATGTCGCGATATCGTGACACTTTTTCTCCTTGCTCTTTCTCTTTGCTTTGGCCCGTGAAAATACAACATGTCGCGATATCGTGACACTTTTTCTCCTTGCTCTTTCTCTTTGCTTTGGCCCGTGAAAATACAACATGTCGCGATATCGCGACACTTTTTCTCCTTGCTCTTTCTCTTTGCTTTGGCCCGCGAAAATACAACATGTCGCGATATCGTGACACTTTTTCTCCTTGCACTTTCTCTTTGCTTTGGCCGTGAAAATGCAACATGTCACGATATCGCGACACTTTTTCTCCTTGCATTTTCTCTTTCTTTTGGCCACGAAAATGCAACATGTCGCGATATCGTGACACTTTTTCTCCTTGCATTTTCTCTTCTCTTTTGGCCGCGAAAATGCAACATGTCGCGATATCGTGACACTTTTTCCTCTTTGCATTTTCTCTTTCTTTTGGCCATGAAAATGCAACATGTCGCGATATCGCGACACTTTTTCTCCTTGCATTTTCTCTTCTCTTTTGGCCGTGAAAATGCAACATGTCGCGATATCGTGACACTTTTTCCTCTTTGCTTTTTCGCTTCTCTTTTGGATATGGGCCACTTCGGTCTTCTTGGACAACCTGTAACAACTTCACCCATACATCAAAAACATCCTCATAAGCATTTAACATCACTGTACATACTCTGAATAACCTCTGAACTCCTGTCCACTGTATCAACCGATCTATCTGATTGTGTTGACAACAATGACAATACCGTCGTTGCACCTTGCTCAACAGTTATTTTGTTTGCTAACAAACTTTCAAAACTCCTTTGGATTTCAAAGTAAGATTGACATAGAAATGCCTTCACTTTTACAAGACCCTGACTGGTCTATTGCTTACTCAACCTCTCTCATAATTCACCCAACACACACCCTTCTCGCTCGCCTCTCATGCGCCTCTCGCTCTCCTCTCGCTCTCTTCACGCGCACAAAAATTCTCCAAGCAACACTCCTTTTATAACCATCCTATCTCTTTGTAACTCCAGTTGTAACTCCTTTCATTTCTCATACGCCACTTGTCAATTGTAACGCCTTCTTTATGTAACTCCTTTTGTATATATAGAGTAGGCATTTTTTCAAACACGTTACATGCAACGAATTGACACCATATTCTCCTACCATGACTGTTCGTCTTCTCGGTCATGACTGTTCATTTTCTCCTTTGTGCATGCATGTGTTTTGGTTTTCAAAAAAGCTTTTCGTTTCTATTTTGATGACTGTTCATTTTATCCTTCTTCGACTGTTTGTTTTCTCCACATGGGCATGCGTCCGCTTCTTTCCATGACTATTTGTTTTCTCCTTCCATGACTGTTCGTTTTCTCCACATGGGCATGCGTTCATTTCTTTCCATGACTGTTCATTTTCTTCACATGGGCATGCGTCCGCTTCTTTCTACGTGTAACAACCATCTTAAATGATTTCAAATCATTAAAGATTCCTTATGGGTCCACGTCACTATGTAGTCTTCAGTTTCACCATCCTGGGTTCATCACTAATATCAGACGCATTGTCAACTACTCTGTTCTTTTGGCGAAACTGCAACATGTCGCGATATCACGACACTTTTACTTATCTGCCTGCCTGCCCTTTTTGAGTCATGAAAATGCGACATGTCGCGATATCGTGACACTTTTGTTTCTCTGCCTGCCTGCTCTTTTTGAGTCGTAAAATGCGATATGTCACGATATCGCTACACTTTTTCTTTCTCTGCCTGCCTACCCTTTTTAAGTCGCAAAAATGAAACATGTTGCGATATCGCGACACATTTTATTTCTCTACCTGCCTGCAATTTTTAAGTTGCGAAAATGCGACATGTCGCGATATCGCGACACTTTTTATTTCTCTGCCTTCCTACCCTTTTTGAGTCACGAAAATGCGACATGTCGCGATATCGCAACACTTTTTCTTCTTGCTCTTTCTCTTTGCTTTGGCCCACGAAAATACAACATGTCGCGATATCGCGACACTTTTTCTCCTTGCTCTTTCTCTTTGCTTTGGTCCGCAAAAATACATGTCACGATATCGCGAAACTTTTTCTCCTTGCTCTTTCTCTTAGCTTTGGCTCACGAAAATACAACATGTCGCGATATCGTGACACTTTTTCTCCTTGCTCTTTCTCTTAGCTTTGGCCTGCAAAAATACAACATGTTGCAATATCACGACACTTTTTCTCCTTGCATTTTCTCTTTGCTTTCGATCGCGAAAATGCAACATGTCGCGATATCGTGATACTTTTTCTCCTTGCATTTTCTCTTTCTTTTGGCCACGAAAATGCAACATGTCGTGATATTGCGACACTTTTTCTCCTTGCATTTTCTCTTCTCTTTTGGTCACGAAAATGCAACATGTCGCGATATCGTGACACTTTTTCCTCTTTGCATTTTCTCTTTCTTTTGGCCATGAAAATGCAACATGTCGCGATATCGTGACACTTTTTCTCCTTGCATTTTCTCTTCTCTTTTGGCCATGAAAATGCAACATGTCGCGATATCGTGACACTTTTTCCTCTTTGCTTTTTCGCTTCTCTTTTGGATATGGGCCACTTCGGTCTTCTTGGACAACCTGTAACAACTTCACCCATACATCAAAAACATCCTCATAAGCATTTAACATTACTGTACATACTCTGAATAACCTCTGAACTCCTGTCCACTGTATCAAATGATCTATCTGACTGTGTTGACAACAATGACAA
The DNA here is from genome assembly GCA_028583015.1 of Wollemia nobilis. NCBI lineage: Eukaryota > Viridiplantae > Streptophyta > Pinopsida > Araucariales > Araucariaceae > Wollemia > Wollemia nobilis. The sequence goes on from JAQPPZ010002502.1 coordinate 1,549,099, forward strand.
TACTGTCGTTGCACCTTGCTCAACAATCTCCCCCTTTGGAATTGTTGGCCATGAAAATGCAACATGTCGCAATATCGCGACACTTTTTCCTCTTTGCTTTTTCGCTTCTATTTTGGATATGGGTCACTTCGGTCTTCTTGGACAACCTGTAACAACTTCACCCATACATCAAAAACATCCTCATAAGCATTTAACATCACTGTACATACTCTGAATAACCTCTGAACTCCTGTCCACTGTATCAATCGATCTATCTGACTGTGTTAACAACAATGACAATACTGTCGCAGCACCTTGCTCAATAGTTCTTTTGTTTGCTAACCAACTTTCACAACTCCTTTAACTCTAACCTTTTCTTAATGATATCAAGACATTTCCAAAGGATGTCCCACTCTTCTTTATATGGAATGTGTCTTTATTCAACAATTTGAGTAATCTCTTATTCTGACAACAATCTTTTAAGATATATAAATGTTGATTCTCTAATATTATTATCCACCATTTAATTATCTCTTTTTATTTTATTATATTTTATTATTATTATTATTTGTTTTTTTATAAAAATGAAATAAAAAGTGAAAAATACTTAAAAAAATGGTTTTCCTCTAACTGCGATCCTTTCTTCAAATTTGTGTGAAAAGTTGGAGATTTAGTTGTCTTGTTTCAAATTAGACTTTCACTTGGATGCCCGCATGTAGACACTTGGTGATGAAATTCAAGTTGTGATGAAGCCCATGTCCTACCAATCCTCACCCAATTTGTCATGGTCAGTGATACATTCTCCAAAGAGAAATGCGTGCTCTATTCCACGGTTATGACGGTTGTTGGATCGGTTAAATTTTAACCTTGATTAAGGTTTTTAATTTTTTGAGCACACACAAAAGGATAATCCATTTCCGAAGGTTCGTAGGTGTGGCTAACCCCCTTTACTATGTATTCCCATTATGTCCAGACCAACTTTATCACACAGGACCTTGAAGACGGATTTCCCACCACTAAAGTGGTGTCCTGGTTACGCAACTCGATTGCAAAAAAATACGTCAGATGTGATTCTTTTTAAGGAATGATGTATAAAGATAGAAAATGTGAATCGATTCAATTTAAAAAAAAATCTTTTTTATTTTTTATTTATCTAAACACACAAACTTAAATAGTCTTAATTTTTTTGAAAACAAAAGAAAAACATAAAATAAAAGTGGTGGTGTTTTATGTCGAGTTCACCAAAGAATGTAGGCTCAAAATTTTCACACCTCATTCCTTTAGGATAGTGGATCCATGCCTAGAAAGAGAGTGGAAAAATAGGGGGTCTACACCTCAGACAAGAAGTACTTGTGTCGTACTCTCTTTGGTGATTGTCGATGAATTGTGGTGGGTTCACTAAGGAACGTTTAAAGAATGTTCCGAGTCTATGCAATGTGAAGTGTTTAATGTGTTCTTTGATTGAAATACACCTATGTTTTGGGTGAAATGTAGCTATACCTGATCTATATGCAATTTGATTTCCTTGAAAACAACAACAAACAAGATAGCTAATCTAAATGTAGTACTATCTCATATGCATATATATTTCTTTTTTATTCATTTTCTTTATTTTTCTTGTACTTTTAATGATATAGGAACAACAGGGCCGTAAAATTAATATATAACAAATTAATGAAGCTAAAGTAACTTAGGTCAGAAACTTACCTGATCTAGATGGTTGAAGTAGAACAAATTCAAAAATATACAGAGTTAATTCAAGACCCTTCAGCGGATTCGGATTTGTGTTGCAACCTCCTGAATCCATTAAAAACCTGTAATGACCAAATTTGAAATTTTGGCAGAGCGAATTTGGGACCCTTCAACATTTTCTGATCTATGTCGCAGCCTCCTGAATCCGTTAAAAACCTGCAACGATCAAATCTGGAAATTTTGGTAGAGCAAATTCAAGACCCTCCAGCAAATTCATATGGTTGTTGTAGCCTCCTGAATTCGTCCGAGACCTGCAAATTCACTGAAAATACACTAAAACCTGCAATAAAAAGGAGTTAGGATTTAAATTATAGACTGATATGATTAATCCAAAAACATTAATTTGCCCCCTGTGTATGTTTGTGCAAATTTGGACCTGAAAAGCGAATTTGGGACCATGTAGAAGCCTCCCGAATTCGTTAAAGCTAAGAGAAAATCCAGATCAAGCAATGCAGAATGATGTAATATAATTAATAATGTAATGCATACTGAAAATTATACCAACTCAATATCTGATGGCCACTAGAATGGTGATAGGATAACGAAATCTCCACTAAACCTGCAACAAAAGCTCATGAAAAGAGGTCTTGAATCCAATTCTCCCACAAAATCACCATTAACCCTACTCAGGAGGCAAGTGAATTTATTTAAATATGAAGGGGAAACTAGACAAAGCGAAAAAAACAAAACATAATGGGGAGGTTAGGGGAAATTGGGAAAATTCCCAATCTAGGCGAATTCTGGTGGCTATTGCAACTAACCGAATTCGTGAAAAATTCAAATTTGCCCAAATTGGGTTCAAATCCAAATGGTCCCTAACCGTTTAGGCTGAAGTGCTATTTTTAGCAAATTCAGTGGGTTGTTGCAGCCACCCGAATTCGCTAAAAATAACAAAACGACAAAAAGGGGTTAAAAAAATGTTGGGCGAGTTAAAACCGATACAAAAAACAAGGAAGGCGGCTGAGGAGGGGACTACGTTGCTGGGGGATGCTAGGAATTTTGAAGTGGGTCAAAATTTCATGGTTACACTTCCTTTCAAATTTGTTTTCCCCCTTTTGTACCTCTTACCATCAGAAGAACAAGTTTCTTACTAGCGTTTACCATGCACTTTACTTGTGTGATGATCAACTGAATTTTCTTTTCATCTCAGTAAGGATTAGTTAGGAATCCCTTTTTGTCTTTGATCGATTGCCACTAGTTCGATTGGCAGTAGAATATCACATCTCCTTCTCATAGATATGGGCTATCAAAGATGACTTAACAAATGTCCAAGGATACAATGTCACAAATGACTTCATCCTTGAACTTCTCATTGAGAATGAATTTAAACTTGTATTGCTTTGCGACCTATAGCCCAACCTCTTTGTGGAACCACCCCAATGGATAAGGTTGAGGATGAGTTTTAACCTCCAATCCTAGATGTTGCACTAATCTCTCTGAGATCAAATTTCTTTGTGATCCAAAGTCATACAATGCAACTACCTTCGTCATCTTGATTTGGATATAAACCCAAAACAACTCTTCTTTTCTAGATTTAGAAGCACCTTTCAGTTGGGCTTGGGTTAGAGCCTTACCTTTCCCATCATGATTCCAATTTCTTCTTTGGTTTTCGATTGGCTTCACAAGCCACTTGTCATCAACTTCCATGGTGTTGTCCACGACATCATCAGTTCATTAGGTTCCAGTTGCCTTCTTTCCCTTGCTCAACCACTTGGACTTCTTCTCAGGATGCAACTCCCAACACTACTATGTGGTATGGTCATCCACATCACAATGGTCACAATGCTTATCTCCCATTGGCATGACAGTAGAAGTTTTCTTAGGTTGGGTCTTAAAAACTTTCACCTTCCCGATAACTTGTGAAGGACTAACTTGACTTGGTGTGATTTATCTTGCTTTGGCTTCTTGCTTCTCGTCTCAAGGTACATGGCCTTGACACACCTCATCAATGCTTGTGATGTTCTAAAGTGTCAACTTCATCCTAAGATAAGAATGCAATCCTTCTTTGAATTTCTTCATGGGGATCTTGCAAATTGATATTCAACAACACTACTTGCTTCCAAAATTTAGTGGTTTAGTCTTGAACATTTTGACCCTGCTTTTGCCTCAGAAACTACCACTTCTCTTCCAGTTTCTCTTGATATCCAATAGGATAGAATTGGGCTTTAAGGGCAGCAACAAACTAATCCCAAGTCTGAATAGGTGATTGCTTGTTAAATGCCAAGCCTACAACCATACACTTCCCACCATAGGAGAGCATGGTCTCCAAGTTTCAATCTAGTGAAGCTGATTCTCTGAGCTTCTTTGTAGTTCTTTGTGCTGAAGTATTCTTCCAATTTCTTCAACCATCCATCCAATTTCATTGGATCAAGCTCTCCGCATTAGATCGGAATATCCAACCTCACTTCCATCTTGAATGGGTCTGCTACCAAATGTTGGGGATTGGAAGTAGAGGTTTGCTCCTCCTTCTCAGTTGAGGAACTCCCATCTTCTTCAACTTTTTTTTCCTCCTTCCTAGTCAATTTCCCTTGCAACATTTCCATCAAGTTTTGTAGAGTTCTTTCCATAATCAAGAACCATCGACCAAACTCTTCAGTCGACAATGGTGGTTGTTTAACACCCTCTCTAGCCATAGCTTATGTACGCCTTCGATAACCATCATGGAAATACCTCACACATTGATCTTCTACCCTACATACACACAGTCCACAGAGAAGAACTTGGCTCTAATACCACTTGATTTGTAACCGAGTGCCCAAACTAGGGATTCACTCCAACTGCTTCTAGATTATTAGTTTGTGGAAATAAATTATTGTTCACTTCATTGCCTAATGGAGTTAAATAGCTCAATATTGAATTCGCTACATACATGAATAACAAAATTCAATAAGTTTTTCAAAACCTGTACACATTGAACAGGGTATTTATAGTGGAAAACCCAAAACGGGTAAAAACCATTGTGACAGAGCTCAAATCATATTAGATTAAGCACAAGCAAATGGAATGGGTTACACAGCCTCAAAAGGTTTGAACAGTAAAATAGACTGCCGATTCAAGATTTGGTCAATTACACTGTCATACAGGCCTTCCAGCCTTCCGTCTGCAACTCTTCCTACTACACCTCAACTCCAGAACTCTAACTCTCCAAGATTCAAAAGATCATCTTAAAATCAAAAGATTTTGATCCCCATTCAAGAAAGTTGGTTCCCTTTTATAGACTTCGAAGTGGCTTTCAGTCTTCCCAGGATGATGCAGTTAAACTGTTGCCAGATGCTTCACATGCAACGCTAACCGTCTTTGGTCATGTACATTCCCCTGTAATCGTTCAGTTCCCTTATCCTCCAGCAAACACTGATGTGGCAAAATTGCCAAACTGCCATATATCGCCAGAGCAGATTTAGTGCGGAATGTCAGGAAAAGCCAAAATGACTAAGTGCCAAAACTGTTATAGGCGCCGAAATGAAACAGAGCTTCCAAATCGTCATACTGTCAAAGTCCTCACAGGGTTGGCGAAACACTCTGAAACAAGATTCCAACAGGAATGGTCCGGAAATCAATTCTGGATCACAAGTGCCTACTATTGATGATTAACACTTTGGAAGAGGTTTTAGGTTTGAATCTCGATGGGTTAACAGACTGATTATGATAAAAAAGAAATTGTATAAAGGAAACTTTGTAACTGTATATATTTAAGTAAATATTTGATTTTGTTACTGACTGATTGAAAACTGATGAAAAAGGAATTGTATAAAGGAAACTTTGTAACTGTATATATTTAAGTAGATATTTGATTTTGTTAAATTGTAAAAGAAACGTAGCCCAAGTATAAACTGACAATACCTTGAAGGGCCTTTCTTGTTAAAAAATTTACTATTCTAAAATATTTACATTATCAACTGTATAAAATTCTTCACTTAAATTATAAAAATAAAGATATTATTAAACTATGAATATCCAATATGGAATCTTGCAGGTATGTTTTTCTGATTATGTTAGATAAGGTCTAGACAGATAAGGTATGTTTATCTCATAACGATATATATACAGATCGATAAATGGGCAAATGAAATGAAAATGTTTTATTGCATGAAATTGGACAAAGGAAAAAAGAAAATGAAGATTATTGTTTACACTTAGAAACCAGATTTCTTTGCATAACTGTGGATGCGCTTTTCTTTATTTTTCTGATTCAAGACGATCTTGTGATCCTTGTTATACTGCTAACTCAAGATGATCTTGTAGACTGTATTCAACAAAGTATAAATTGTCATTGTCCCTAACTACACTGATATCATCAATCTCTGCGCCATCCTTGCTTAGTATCATGGTTACTCTGTACCCGAATGCTTGCCCTGTTATCCAGAATACCATGTATATTGTTGAAAATAGAATATTCTAAAAAAACATTCTGTACTGTAAAAATTATAGAGAAATATAGTAACAAGAGAGAACATGAAGGATCCACCAGAGTCTACCTGCTACTTGTAACAGCTCTTCCACTGATGTTGGCAAAACAATCAATTTCGTGTATAACATTTGTGACTTCTCATTTCTTGGATGAGACTTGTGTATTGTTACCCTTTTGGGTGGATTTGCAGCTGATCCAGCACTCAAAGAAAACAAAAATATGATCATCCTATTTCATAGACCATGCAAAAATTATTTCAATCAGATAGTGATTGGGCTAGAGGTGATCCTAGAGCAAGGCCTCATTGATGTATAGAATTTGTTTTTATAACTAGGGGAAACATTCATAATATCTAAAAGCACCAGAGCAGTTGGGTATATATTCATCATGGATATTCTAGAATCTAAACAAATGTTGAACCAGACCTTTAGCATTAGGATCTGCTCCCTGATTAAGAAGCAACTGCACATAGTCCAGGAACCCGCAAGAACTTGCAATGTGCTGTGAAGAAAAAATGAGAAATATATTAGGAAACTAGGAAGCAAATTAAAAAATGTGTTGCAAGTAGTATAACAGGTGTTTCCTCAATAAATGGAAAAATATAGCAATGATAATCCACTCCATTTGTCAAAAATGTTTCCTTCAGTAGCCAATCTAGAATATAAAAATATTCTCCCAAAAAGAAAAACCGGCAAGAATACCAATTCACTAACCAGAGGGGTGCGGCCATGAAAGTCTGTATCATTTGGATTCATTCCTCTGATCATAAGTTGTTCCATAAGATGGGCATTCCCCTTTAAATCTAGAAGACTGAGGCTTGGCAAATCTAGATCGCTCTGTGTGTAAGAAAACTGTATTGCCAATGACAGCTGCTCTAAAGTTGCTTCTCTAAGCTGCTTGATATGCTGAGTAAAATAAGAGAAAGTAAAGGTTATCTTCACTAAGAAATAGGATCTTCATGAAAAGGATTGTTTCCAATGAATAAAGTGCTTTGCAGATAAGAAAATTCCTCATGCCCAAGAATCTTAGAGATTTGGAAACCTGAAGAAGGTTGTTGGCAACGGTCCTCCCATCCGAAACATTTAACCGTATCAAATTGAACAGAACATTCTTATTAAGTCTTAAAAGTTGAGAAAGTTTTCTTGTTCGGACTGTAAATGGTTGTGGAATATTGAATAGGATCCCCATCTCTCCAACCATATCTCCCGGTTCAGCTGTTTGGAGAAACTGGATACAACATCAAAAAATTCGAAGACAAATAATGAATGAAGGATAAAATCATGTTCTTCTTCACAAAAATATTGGTTTGGTGCAATCCAAAGCAATAGGAAAAAGAATGCAAAATCCTCTTCTTTTATCATATTGAAATTATTTTAAGCAACATTTCAGAACCCATCACTATAATATTTCAGGCAACATTCCCTCAAATATGCACATTATTTGTTATGCTGATCTAGTTTGGAACTTGCCTTTTCTGAGCTGTCCTTTCGAATAAGTAAATCCTGCAGTACAACTCACGTGTCAATTTAGGATTGATAAGTTCATTAATATATATCAAAAGGATGATTGATGCAATACCGGACATGCAACATGACAGCCAATTTTAAGCTATGTTATATGGAAACGGATGCGTTATCTGATGCTGCAAATGTTTGAGACTCCCTATTATGGATACAGTTAAATAGTTGATTAGAAGCGTATATTTTATACATTCAAAGAACAAACATAGAACATAAAAGTGTTTTGCACAAATATAAGTTTTAAATAAGATATTTTCATTAATTACGAAGAGGATTGTCATTGTTTCTTAAATTAAAATTTGTTTATAAAAGATTGTGTATTTTTCTATTGTGTCTTGAATATAGCTCTAGATGTATTAGATATGGAGCAGATAGGGGCATATTTTTGAATACATATGGATACCTGGATACGATATCCATATATATGGAGACATTTGGATACAGTATTTGAGAAGTATATCTGTATCTGAATGTGGATACAAGTATCCTAGGAGGAGGAATGTCAGATGCTGTAACTATTAAGGTATTACAGCATACAAATGGCTTACAATTACAACTCTTCTCGAGAATTGAATGTAACTTACAACAGCTCCAGAAACAACTATGTATAGATCTGATGGAGCGTCTGTTTCACAAATAACATCTTCCCTAGGAGGAATATACTCTGCCTCCATCTCTGTCACCTGCATTGTCAAATGTCATGAATGAGACGTGATAAAGCCTTTCAGAAATTCAGAAATGGCTAGTATACAGGCATTTTTAGAAAGTTTATTGCCAGGGAAACCTTATTAGTTATTTCAACTCCAACACAAAATATGCTTAGCTCTAAGTAGATTCAAACTAATTGATAGAAAGAAAATATAAGATGATGACTAATCCTTTAATCAAGTATATCCAAGTGACTGATATAAAATTGTAAAGTTGAATTACTGGGAAAGAAGTCATTTGCTTACCATCTGCATAAGGAAGTCTCTTGAAACTCCTTGAAAGAGATAGACCTTATCTACTATCGGATAGAACAAATGATGTGCTATGGAAGAACGAATCCCTTTGGGAAGACCTGCTAGAGTTTGCTGCTGCAAGCCTTTGGTTTTAAACTTAAGCCTCACGTGTGCACGAATTTGTTCTTTTAGCCACGGTGGCAATCTGTTTCTGTTGCAAAAAACTGAAGTAGCCTTATCTGCATCCCTCTACAACATCCCTAGCACAGGATTCCATTAGCAAATGCACTAACATAGAACTAGGACAATGTCCCCATATGTTGATATACATGCAATGCTGTAGGTAGAGTTAGGTTAGGTCGCATATAATACATTTACTTACAAAGTTAAATGTCCTTCTAGTGCCATAGACAACGAGATTGATCATATTGCCTATCAAGTAAGCTTGCAACCCAAGGTTGAAAAGCATATAGGCTATTGTGAAAACCATTTGTCCAGTGTTTTCAGCATGAAGATCTCCATACCTCACATTACTTTGAGGTGTTATAGACCAATATATGGAGGAGACATAAACTGTCCACAAACTTTCTCGCTTGAAATTTGGATTTGCAACACCAATCCAGGTACTTTTGGGGTCAAGAAACCATCGTGCCAATAGGTAATAGAAACACCCACCACAGTGGACAGCAAAAAGCTTTACCTGAGCCATCACAATTCATCAGCATCATTGCCTATCAAATCAAAGGAAATATTCATTCATACTAAAGACTCGCAAAGTCCTTACACAAATCAGCTTGATGCATCTTGTCCAGAAGTAATTCAAGCGTACATCCTTTTCTAACCTGCATTGTAAAAGGACAAACTGTAATTCTTCATAGTAGCACTCTAGAGTTCGTCTCTTCAGTATTGTTTTATGATGTCAAACTCAAATCATATGAATCACTAGTTTGACGAATTCTACCACAATTTCTAAAAGAAAAAAAAAAAGAGAAGAAAATGTAGATGGGTTAGAAGTTGAAGTCTCTCAGTTCATAACTAAGAAAAGTTAGCCGTTTTAGTCTATATTGCCAAAAACAAGAAAACAGAAACACAACCACAACTAAGACATGACTGAGAAATGACGTAGTCAAGGTTGTACCATAAGCAAGGGATTTTTGTATGTACATATCAATATATAAGTAATGATAAATTTATAAACAGTACCTTATGTTGTATTACATTTAAAAATCTTCAAAGATGAACCACAAGGATAACCAATGACTGTAATGACACCTAACAAAGGAAAAAATATAAAACTTTGTAATGGTTGCATTGTGGTCGGTATTGTTTAAAACAATGTAGAAACTTTGATATGAAACAAAACTCCCAAGAAATAGTAGTCTACATTAGAAAGGCAAAACCGGTTCCATAGGTTGTATTTCTTGGAACATATGCTTGAGTCCTCAATGGACTTTTAGGCTTTTTGGTGCAGCACTTTCAAAAACTATTTCAATTAGCTCTGCCTAGCTTGTAGCAAGTGAAAAGTAAACATGAATCATCCTACAAATAAACCACAAGTATTGACAAAGCATCTACATCATAAACAAAGAAACAGTCCACGTGGGCCTGCTTTGATGCATGTAAGATGACAATAAAAGATACAATAAGTATATCAAAGAATGTTTTGTGAAAATTCTATTGAGGTATATTACATTATTTGGCACATGCTAATGTACCCTCATGGTACCTTCATGGTACATTTGTAAATATGTAATAGATTAGGGTTATGTCTATAGTTTAGAGTGTGAGTTATATTTCTCTTTTATTTAAGTGTGAATGTGCAGGAAATGCACAAGTGTCATGTAAGAGTGCAATGTGCAAGAAACACACAAGTGTCATGTAAGTTAGAGTGCAAGTGTAGGTTGAGTGAATATGCACAAGTGTCTTGTATGTAAGAGTGCAAATATGTAATGTAAGGATGTGCACAAGTGTCTTAGATTAGGAATGCATGTAGAAGTGCAAGTGTCTAGAGTCAAGTGTTCATCAAGTATGCAAGTGGTAAGTTGATAAGCCAAGAGTCATGAGACTTGGCATATGGAGAGCAATAGTCTAGTACTTGAAGAGTCACATTACTATTGCTATATTATGGAGACAATGCTCCATAGAAAAGCAACTAATTACAATCAAGAATCAAGGATTGATATTCAAAGTTGTAATAGGGAGAAAATCAATAAAGCTTAATCAATAAAGCTTGTAAAAATTTTAAGCAATTAATATTGTAATTTTTTGCTTCATGTATAGTACATGAACAATTCAAGTTATTTACATTCATATTTCAATATAAATGAATGTTATTTGATTTATTATATAAGCCTTGGTATACATATTAACTTGCTCATATTATTCTACTCATTATATTATCATTTGATCTTTATTATTGTGGATATTTTATATTGGGACTTGTGTGAGATAACCTATGATATTTTGTGGTAGTAAGGCTTAAAAAACCAATAGTGGTATCAAAGCTACCACTAGACTCTATCCAGTTTGATAGAGTTTATTTTATTAGCCACCATTATTAATTAGCTTTATCTATTTTGATAAAGTTAATTTAGAGTCTATCCACTTTAAAGGCAATGAAGACTTGGACTCTATTTTAAAGGTCATATTGAGTAGAAAAGGCTAGGGTCTTTCCACTAGGTTGAAGGAAAACTAGTGAAGACTAGGACTCAACTAAAATGAAGGTGTATCAACCTAGGAGGGAAGTTGGTCATTCAAGGATAAAACCACTTTGACATTGATATTCTCTAAAAGAAGAAGAATAATTGTTGATAGAGGTAAAATCAACTTAGGATAAAGTTGGTCATTCAAGAAAGAGTCATCCTGACATTGATATTGGATTCTCTAGTAAGGTAGAGAATCATATTGGGTTCTTAGGTGCAACCTAAGACACTGAAGATTTTAGTACAACAAAAAGAGAAAATTGCAGAACATATGTTAGGAAGCTTCCTACATAATATAGAGAAGAATTTTAGCTTCTAAATACAAGAGCAGAGAACATAATAAAATAAAATAAAAAAGAAGAGTTTACAAGGAACAGAGAAAGAAGAATAGAATATAAGATAATAGAGCAAAGAAAGAAAGATAGAGAAGAAGAAGATAAAGGATAATAGAGCAGGAAAAGAAGAAGATTGTGGAGTTACTATCCACATTGGAGAAGAAATCAAGAACAAAGAATTGGAGAAAAGAAGAATAGCTCTAAAGTGAATTTATAGAGAAAAAAAAGATAGAGTGGAGTTATCATCCACATAAGTTAAAGCAACATTGAGAAGAAGAAGAAGAAAGAGTGGAGTCATCATCCACATAGATAAAGTGACATATAGTCATAGCAATAAAGAAAGATATAATAGTCTTGAAGAAGGATAAAGAAGCATACATAACTTACTTTATATAGCTTCAAGTATTTTATTGAGAGCTACAAGGAGTTAAGTGCTACAAGCAATAGATTGAAAGCAAAACAACAAGTTTAAAAAGCGGAACAATAAGCTTAAGGAACATCAAAAATTAAGAAGAATAGCAAAGAGAAATAACAACCAACAAAGGCCAATATTGGAAATATCAAAGGTAACATAGCAGTCCAACATGGCCATTCTAGAACAATGATGTGAGAAGACTACACACAGAAAATGAGCAAAAAGTAGAGAATGTTAGACTCATCCTTCTATAAGTAAAGATCAAAAGAAATTGATTGAGCACATAATGAGATCATTTGGGCTTATCTTATCAAAGAATGAGACTACTTGATCTTAGTTGAAGCACAAAAGTCAACACAAAAGACATAAGAATAGCTATGTTGAAGGCCATGATATACAAGCACTCAAAGAGGCTTGCATGAGAAAAAGAGATACAATAGAATTTAGGTTATAGTGAATGCTAAGGTGAAGAGACTAGGCTAAGTTGAGATACTAGGCTAAGTTGAAGAAACTAGGCTAAGGTGAAGAGACCAGGTGAGAGAGCAAGTGAAGAGACCAAGCGAAGAGACCAAGTGTAAAACCATGAGAAGAGACCAAGCATAGAGACCAGGAGATGGAGGAGGAAACTAGCAACATTAATGCTTGCAAAGGAAATGAAATGACCAAGAGAATATTGAACTCTAGTGTCTATGAAATGACATTACTCATTGCTATAACATGCAATAGAGTGGAAAATTATAAAATATTTTTTCTAATGCTTTTTTTTTGGAACATGTAAAGCTCTATGCATAAGAGTGGAATGTTAAATCTGAGCATCACTTAAATCAAGGCGCAATAGATATTACTCAGATTTGCATCAAAACAAACGTAAGGGAGCATGTAGAGGAGTTAGAGAGTGAGACATCTAAGGAGAAAATAAAGGTAAGATTTGTTCATATTTCAATTACCTTTATTTAAGGAGTCATAAGGTGAAATGAAGTTAGTTTATTATTAATTAGGGTTTATGGAGTTATAAGGTGTTATAAGTGAATCTAATTTAATTTAGGAGTTATAAGGAGAATATAGTTTAATTAATAGGAGTTATAAGGTTAGGATTTATAATTTTTTTGAAAGCATGGAGATATAAGGGCTTCTATTAGTTAATATGTTTATTTAAAGTTTTTATGTTCGAAGATATTTAAATTTGTTTTGTATTTGAAGTTTTTTACAAAAAAGGTAGAAGTTTTATTTCAAGAAAAAAATTAAAATATTTTTTTGAAGGTTTTTGAAGTTTTGCAAATTTAATTAGGGAGTGAAAAGGTTGTCTACATCAAAGGATTAGAAAATTTTATAATTTGCAAAATTTCATATTTGAGTTATATCTAAATTAGGGAGGTATAAGGATTACTATTTCAAAGAAAATAAATCATTGAATTGATCCTTATTATGGAAGAAATTATTAAAAGTGCATTCAATGAGGATAATGAAAAAATGATGCACAAACTTAAGTTTTATTCTCAAAACTTAATAGATGATTTTGATGGAAAGAAACAAATGACAAATATTTTAAAAGAAAAGTTATCTTTATTTTTAAAGGATGCAAAAGATGAAAATTTCACAACACTTATAAGATATCTTCATGAAAAAAATTTTAGAACATGGTGGAATTCACAAAACACCATTATACTTTCATCAGAAGAATTTTTAATGATGTATTTGTCATTACTTATCTTTGAGATCTTTCAAAAAAAGAAACAAGAAAAGAAAGATGGCACATACAACTTGAATGAATCTTATGTTAGCTTCAATGAAGAATCATTGAAATCAAGAATGTATTATTGTGATTATTTACTACCTCAATTCTTGGAAGCAACATCATCATGTACATCACAATCAAATATGAAGAAAAAAACTAGGAGAAGTTACACAAGGAAGGCAAATAGAAGGTCTAAATCCAAAGCCAAAGAAAAACCATATACTACAAATTCAAATAATAATCTAAAAGAGGTAGACTAAAGACGGATCTTAATTGGAGGTTCAAAAACACTTGAAGATTGAAGACAAAGACAAATACTGATATTAAAGACTATATTTTTCAATAACCAAATAATGTAATATAGTGGGTGTTGAGGTATATTACATTATTTGGCACATGTTAATGTACCCCATGGTACATTTGTAAATATGTAATAGATTAGGGTTATGTCTATAGTTTAGAGTGTGAGTTATATTTCCCTTTTATGTAAGGGTAAATGTGTAGAAAATGCACAAGTGTCATGTAAGTTAGAGTGCAAGTGTAGGTTGAGTGAATGTGCACAAGTGTCTTGTATGTAAGAGTGCAAATATGTAATGTAAGGATGTGCACAAGTATCTTAGATTAACAATGCATGTAGAAGTGTAAGAGTCATGTGTGCAAGTGTCTAGAGTAAGTTTTCATCAAGTATGCAAGTGGCAAGTTGATAAGCCAAGAGTCATGAAACTTGGCATATGGAGAGCAATAGTCTAATACTTGAAGAGTCAAATTACTATTGCTATATTATGGAGATAATGCTCCATAGAAAAGCAACCAATTACAATCAAGAATCAAATATTGATATTCAAAGGTGTAAAAGGAATAAAAACAATAAAACTTGTATATATTTTAAACAATTAATATTATAAATTTTTACTCCATAATATATAAATAATACAAACTATATGATTAAATCATATATAAATATTATTTAATTTATTATATAAACCTTGATATACATATCAATTTCTTCCCATCATTACATTATATTATCATTTAACCTTTATTATTGTGACTATTTTATAACCTATAAGTGGTACTAAAGCTTAAAAAAGCAACAAGTTCTTTCCATGTGGCTACCTGGCAAACAATGCACTGACTCTCCTCAAACGCCAAAGACGGGTCATTTCCAAAAGACCATACGAGATTCCCCACCTCTGCTTTCTAGTGAAAATATGTGAAATGGCCTCGTGAAATGGTACAGTAGAGACCACATCCAATACGAACCAAGTCTTCATATACCTGCAATGCATTATACACACAATTTTCACCACATAAATTGCTCTTTTTAAAAAAAGTTATTGAATCAATTACCGAAACTCAGGCATTAAGAGAATAGAGTAGTGGCTTTGGAATGTCCCGCAGGTTGGAGGATCTATAGGACAGGGCAGAATAGATTTTACACAAGATATCATTTCCATAAGCAATTTATGGTAAATTCATCCCTTTATGATAAGAAAATCATCTACACTTTAACTTATTCATATATGTTTATGGTCTAAACCATCTGATAAACCTAATGACTGCTAAATGTGCACCTATTCAACAATCTATTACCATGTTCATGTTGCTATTATTACACTACCTGATGGCAATATTCTTGGGTCTATCTACCCATAAGTAGGTGGTTCTGTCCAAGTACGCAACGAAGAAAGTCATGACGATATCAATGGCAAAGAATCCATTGACAACATTGTCCACCACAATCAATGCTTTCGCTGGCCTTGGAACGAATGCCAACTCGAATGGCGTAATCCATGCAGAGTAGATAACTAGAACTATCAGATATACACACCACCTCCTGCAAATGCAAATAAATATCATTTCAGACATTGGTATTTTATTTTAAATTGCAGCAGCAACCTTAAGAAATGTCAGACCATTATTGCCATACACAACTATACAAGCTATATATATATCCAGTCACGACCACAAAATACACCCATATAGTCCTATATATTAAAATCTATATCAACAATAATCATCGAATCCAGTAAACACATTTCAATATTCAGTATAAGTCCACAACAAAGACAATTAGAAGTAATCTCATTTATATAAATGACTGTATTAATAAATAAGTAGAATTTTTCGTGGGTTGTGATTACCTGTACCAAGGTTCAAAGGGAGAAATAATATGTTTTCTGGACTTGATTCTCAAATTACTTCTGGCACCCAAGGGAGGCAATGTACCGCTGGTGAAACTGTAAGACCTTCCATTGTTAGAATCCTCCCCTTCCTCATTGTACACATTGCAACAACTTCTGAAATATCTTCTTCCATCCATATTCTGTTATTTGAACAATTTTCTTATTTGCACGATTAAGCCTGTTAATCAAGTAGCATTAGTTCAACAAGTTAAATTATTGGATATTTAAAAAGAAGATCAAGATTCAAATTTTGTCAAATTATACATAAATAATATTCAAAGCAATACTAACTAACCCTTTCAATCACAAATAACCTATTAAAAAAAAAACAGCTCCACAATTTAAAAATAAAAAACCTGCTCGCCTTTAATCGAAGGCTTGTGCTAATGTCCATATACAAGGGGAACAACTTTAAGGCGGCCAGGCTTCCAGCTGCTTTCGTCGTTGTTATGGTGTCCACAGCAGTAGCAACAGGAATACAATAAAAAGTAACTGATTGTATGTATTTGTATGAACGATCCTCTTTCCACCATCCATTTTCTATAACGATTCTCATTTCTCCCTCTTTCCACCATCCAATTTCTATGAAAAGATGGACTTCAAGGGATTAAATATCCGTACCGGCTATGGTAATGTATGGTATGGTCAATGAATTTACGTGGTTATGACCAATGTACATTCAATGCCTTATGATGTCATGTTACCATCCCTACTCTCTTCACTTCAAAGTATTTACACGACTCTCCGTTCCACTCTGACCATACCAGTGGGATTTTATGGCCTTAAATTCAGTCTGTAGTTTCGACTTTCCAAGACGTATAATGAATGTTGGCCAATTATTTTTGTGAAGGAGATACATATTTTTGGATGCGCTTTTATATATACAAGGTTGTCAAGCAGAAGAAAAGTACCAAGCAAAATAAAACATCTAAGCATAAGCATCAATAGGAATACTAGGCGTTCAACAAAAAGAAGGTACCAAGGTGCTATAGAGTAGAGAAGAAACAGGGTCATAAGTTTCCCTTGTAGAATCAGTTGCTCCTTCAACTATACTAAGAAGCTATTAAAGATTCTCAAAGACTGCAAGAAAATCACTATTATCAATAAAAAAAACATTTATTATTGGAACTACTCTTGAGCGATAACAAGAATTACCATCACTGTTCTAGAATGTATAGTCAAACTTAGGCACACAAAGCTGCGGGACATTCACAAGAAGATGCCATTCAAGAATGTCAGGTAAGAATGTGGAAAAGTGCAATTACAAGCCTAAGCATGATCTAGCCATATCTTACTCAAGGCACACAGGTACAATGACATTGCAACCAACAAGGTTAGGATATTGCACCTCATATTTATTTGTTGTCAATGTCACACTCAAAGCAGAGTCTAAAATAGGCAAGAAAATCACTCACCATATTGAACTATGATCAGGTCAAATTCCTGGTAATTCTATCTTTAGATGTAGCACACACATCCAATAATATTTTTTCCCATGAAGCAAATATTGTGATATTTTCCCATAAGAGGCCAAAGCTCATTTAGTTGAAGCAAAAGTTCCAACTTACAAATTTCCGAATGGTTAAAGCATCGTCATATTTAGCAAAACATGTTTGCAAGCAAGGAATCTGTGCCAACATGGACTGCATCTTCTGAAGTCCAGGGCATCTAGAATGTTATGTCCAAGGGAAACCTCATAATACTCTTATTGCCTTAGTTTTACATAGAACCAATTGATATACTTTAGTGGAGAAAAATCTGATCCATAAATCTACAAGGCATAAAGAGAATACACTGAAGTATCAATGTTGTTGACCACCTGTAGCAACACCATATCATACACTATTTAAAGCTAAAGCATCAATAGTGTTGCCATTGATGTCAAAAGCAGCCATGAAGAGCAACTCCTATTTACAAAAGTTCATGGAGACAAATGATTGAAAATGCAGAAGCAAAGGTATTTGGGCAATTTCTATTATCCTACATGATTTATGAATTGGCTTACTATAGCCTATAATATAAAGCTCACTCCTTTTAAATAATATATATAAAAAAAAGGAGAAGCATATAAAATCTTGAAATATCCAAATATTTTAAATAATATTTCCTCTAATTTTATTTTCCTGACAAGACATTATTTTATTGTAATTCAAGGCATCAATTTAAGCCATGAATATACCTTTATATATACTCGTTGAAAAGTATTTATTGAGGTTAATTCAATGAAAAAAATATTCAACCAAAATTGTTATTGCCCAATTTCTAACTATTAAAGGAAAATAATTATGCTATCTAGAAGACCATACTTAGAACATAGCTCAACTTTGAAGAAGTAAGGCAAGTTGTGTTGGAGGTATTACATTATTTGGTACCTTGCAATACAAGGACCTTGTAAATAGTTTAGAGTAGGATGTGTTCAATATTTGTGTTTATAGTAGGTGCCATGTTACTAAGTGAGTTAAATGAAGTGAGGAGTTATGTTCAATAATGAGAGACTTTATATTTATGTAATATGTGAGGTTTATTATTATGTAAAATATAAATGTGAAGAGTTGGATCTCCAGTGAGTATGAAGAGATGAAGAATTTTAACTCAAGAAAAAATATCGATGAGCCTAGATGTTTGGAATCATTGAAGGAACCATTAAGTGCTCACAATGGTTGAAAGAGAAATTATATAAAGAATGTTATGATGTGTTGCATGTTGAGAAGTCACTGATAGAGAAGGTAGAGGAATCATTTTGTGAAAGGAAGATAGCTTGTTGCATTGAGAATGTTGTTGTTGAAGCATTGAAGAGGATGTTGTGAATGCTACCATAGAAAGTAGAGAATAAGAATGTCTAACATCATATCGAAGAGCATTATGAAAATGCTCTAGAATTACTTGACAAAGAGAGTAGCATGCAATGGGATAACACTGGAAAATCATAGATGTTGAAGCATTTTTTAAAGCATGGTTATATTTAGAAGTCTTAGCATGAAGGAGAAGCAGAATTTACCATCGATGAGATGTTGAATTGCATGGAATAAGTGCTTCAAATAAAGGTAATTTATTAAAATTTATGACATTGAATAAATTAAGTGTTGATTGAATTTGAATTCATTGATTTTGGGAGCTATAAGGTTAATTTGATTATTTAATTTTAGGAGTTATAAAAAAATATAAGGATAACTAAATTGAATGAGATTGGTAGTTATAAGTAGAATAAATCAATTATTAAAAAAAAATCATTTATTGGAGGAACTAAATTTTGTGGAGGAAATATTTAATCAATGATCGATGAAATAAAATTGATAATTAGAAGGGAGAAATTAAATTTATGATAGAATGAAAGGGATATATAAGAAGATTATAAAATTGATTGAAAGAATTTGAAATTGAAATTATTTTAAAGAGAAGAAATTAAAATAGTGAAGAAGGAAACTAAATAAATTGTGAAAAATGGAGTTACAAGAAGAAATTGAAGGAGAATAAAATTTGATGAATGAAAACTGAAAATTGATTATTAATTTTGGATTTATAAGGTTGTCAACAACAATTGTTTTTTGGAAAAGTGGTTGCTAGTGAAATTTTTGTACACAACATGGCAATTAAAGAAAGAAAACAAATAGACATTCAAGACACATCACTGGAAGATAATAAGGAAATGTTAAAAAATATAAAATGTTGCACATGATGCATTATAGAAAATGTTGAAAAAGATACATTAATAAAGTTAAAGAAGAGCTTACAATCAATTTTCAAAGAAGCCAAAGATGAAATTTTTTTAATTCTTGATAATTATCTAAGCTCAAAACTTACTAAAGCAAATGAAGACTCTAAAGGTGCTATTACATTACCTATTGATATAGGAAAGATAATGTATATGACATTACTCTCTAATGAAGTCCTTAAAGATAAAAATAGAAAACAAGAAATGATTAAAACTCTGAAAAACAAGCCTACAATGAGATATGTATGTTGTGATACAAATTATTTAAGGCCTATAATAGCTAATGCATGGTGTGATACCATAGATTTAAGAACTGTTATGACAAATGCATGTTGTGACACTAGTGACCTTCATCAAAACAAAAATGATATTTGTAATGCAAGTTGTGATACTTATGATTTGGAACCCACTACAAGTACAAGAGAACTTGTTCTAAAAATAGGTATTGTATGTGACACAAGGGATTTGAACATTTTTCATGAAGATAAAGAGTTAGCACAAAGTATATGTGACAATAGGAATTGTAATGATTATAGTGACAGAGAGATTGACATAGAGTTTTTGATAGGATATCGTTTTGAAAAAACTAGGAAAGAAAGTATTGTAAAGCAAAATAATAAAGACATCCAACAATCACGTAACAAAAGTGAACATTGTGATATTCATGGACATAAGATAGAATGATGTTGGAATCTTCATTGTTGTGAAATTTGTGGAGGTAACAATCACTCTCAAAAATATTGTTGGTATAAAGTAAATAATAATATGAATATGAATTATGGATGGATAAGCATGTACAAATAGGATAAGATGAATAATAACAAAGATAGCACTAAATGAATTTATTTAGATTTTTTTTTCCAATTCTAGATATGGCCAAAAAAATGGTATAAACTTCTACAATTGATCTAAAAAATAAATCAAAATTAGAGACTAAAGACACATGAAGGCACAAGACCTCAATACCAAATAATATAATATGTGGGGTGGGGGTGTTGGAGTTATTACATTATTTGTTCCTATTGTAAATATTTAGATTAGGGTGTGACTTTGATTTTTATAAAGTATGTGTCAAGTTAGTATGCGTAAGCACGTGTCATGTATTTAAGTGTGCGAGGTGTCTAGTTAGGAAGTGAGGTGTTATAAGTATAATGTGTCTAGTTTAGAAGTAGGGAGTTATATACAATAACGAGATACTTTGCTTTTATCTAATATTTGAAACTTATTATGTAAGAAAGGAAAATGAAATCAATCTCTCTCGAGATTTTGAGGAGAGCAAAATCAAAGAGTCATGTAATGTGAAGAGTTTCATGTATCTTTATATTAGAGACAAAGCCATGTAAAATTTAACTTGAATAAACTTTATTTTATGCATTGTTTGAGTTTTATCAATAGAGTTTTCAATGTGATTTATGTTATATTTATGTTTATTTGATAGATGCATATTATTGATGATATTGATCTTGATGTGATTTATTGATATTTAAATTTGATTAACCTGTGAAGAATAACATTATATTGCTAATAGAAAACAACATAGAGTGTCATTTGAATTAAGCTTACACAGAGTCAAGGAACCACTAGAAATAGTACTTACAAACTTATGTGGACCAATGGAAGCTAGTCTTGAAGGACACAAAAATTTTCTTCTATTTGTTGATGACTATTATAGAAAAATGTGGATCTACTTATTGAAATTTAAATAAAAAGCCTTTACATATTTTAAACAATTCAAGCAACTTGTAGAAATAGAAACTAGAAGATCAATTAAAAATCTTCACTCAGATAGGGATGGTGAATATCTATCAAGATAATTTAAATAATTTCTAATATAAAATGGTATAAAAAGGAACCTTACTACAACTTATACACCACAACAAAATGGTTTAACAGAAAGCAGGAATCATTACATAATGGAAATGGTATGTTGTATTCTTAGAAAAACAAATTTTGGTCATCATTATTGGATAGAGGTTTTTAGGACTACAATATATATTCAAAATAGATCTCCCACAAGAATTCTTAAAAATATTATTCTTGAAGAAACCTGGTTAGGAAAAAATTCATTAGTAGCACATCTAAGAATTTTTGGGTGTAAATCATACATGCACATTCCAAAAAAAAAGAGAATAAAACTAGATACAAAAACCTTATGTGGCATATTTTTTAGATATGATGATTACTCAAATGGTTATAGAATAATTGATTCTATCATAAAAAAATCTATGTGAGTAGAGATGTGATTTTTGATGAGGACAATACAATTTATATCTTGGATATTACATCAGATAAAGAATAATCTTTAGATGAAGAATTAGAAACATTTAATGAACTAGTTGAGGACTCATAAGTCATAACCTCATCATAAAGAAAATAGACAAAATGGTATACAAATACGCTTAGAGACTCAAAGATAGAAATATTACCAAATATTACCACTACAAGACCATAAACTAATAGTGTGACAAGAACAAATATGGGACTAATAAGTTCAGTAATAGAACCTATGACAATACAAGATTCCATAAGATAACCAAAATGGAAAATAGCAATGGAATCAAAATATAAAGTGCTAATGAAGAACAAAACATCAAATTTAGTTGATCTATCCAAAGGAAAAAACAATAGGATGTAAATGGATTTACAAGACAAAATACAAGGCAAGTGGTTCTATTGAAGAATATAAGGCATGACTTATTGCAAAAGGTTATGCCCAAACAAAAGGAATTGAGTATGAAAAAATATTTGCACCTACAACAAAAATGATTACTATTCAATCCAACTTTGAAGTCTTCTACAATTCTTCCTATGACAACAAATATGGACAACCAAGAATGTTTACATAGTGTTAGTGTAACATGAATGATGAATGCACAGTGTCCTCTCCCCAACCAATATTTCATTGGTCCCTTAATTATATTTATGTATCAAAATACAAAAGAGGATGAAAATAAAACTACCATTATTTCTCATGAGTTTGTTTGCCAAAAACTTGGTTTTCAAACAAATTGCTATCTAGTGATGGCACAAGGGTTTTCATCATTGAACATTTTTTTATCATTTATTTTTTTTATTTTGTGTGTTTTTCATCTTTATTTAGGTACACCAATGCTTTTACATTTGTAAAGTGGTCATCAAAATGTATCCTACAAAGATGTATAAAAGTATTTTAGGCACGCCAATGCTTGTAAATTTGTAAAGTGATAATAAAAATGTATCCTACAAAGATGATAGATCATAAGAATTTGAAGAGATGTAGAGAGATGTAACAAGCAATGCATAATGGGCATGGGCATAATATGAAGAAAAATAACTAAATAACCCTATATTGACACAAACATATAAAGTACAATTGGATGCATGGGAATGAGGACTATTGCATTAAGTAATGAGGAAACTAGTAAGAAAAGTTATAATAGTCATTTGATGGAATCTAGTGGATAATCTACAATAATAGGGGTGTAACAACAATGCCTAGAATTTTGTCACAAGTTGTACAAGTTGCATTTTGCTTTGGTTTTATATTATAGTAATCAAATTGCTTTATAAATTCAATAGTGTTGTAGCAACCATGGTAAATATGCTTAGTTTTGTGGGAGTGAAGGGAATAGATTGTAATGGGGGTTGATTTAATGACAATACTCACTACAACCTTTCTCTTCTTCTCTTTTTCTTTTTTTATTTTTCAAGAAGCCTTTGTGGCTTAATACTCAACTACTTGTGAAAATTATTTTAATCCCTATGTTGTTCCTACAAAATCATCATCATTCCACATGGACACCTCATTATTCTCACTCATCAGTGATATACACTCCAATAATCAAATGCAAGTGATAGGTGTGGGGTTATTATGACATGGTACAAGTGAGTTAAACAATTCAAAAGATTGAACTTGAAGAGAAAGTATGGAATGTAAAACAAAAATGACAATCATTAAGAAGAAATAAAAATGAAGAAGATTATTATACCTAATCTAGTAGTAAAAAATAATAATAAATCTTAATCTTGGAAGGACAACCTACCACATCACATGGCTTGTCGAAAATCCTCCAAGTTTGTGTTTGTATTTTATTTTTTTGGTGGGGGTGGGGAAAGGACATCCTACCAACTCTCTTAGTTCATGAGGAAGTCCTTTATTTTTATTATTTGTCTATTTTTTTAGGCAAAAGACCTCCTATTAGCTTTAGATAATCATGGTTCACATGAAAGTCCTTCAATTTTTCTTTTATTAAAAAACCTTCAATACATTAAAAAAACATAGTTTTATTTATATTGCTCTTCTAAATCATATTGTATATTAATGCTATCAAAGTAATTTATGTTCCAAATAATATTTTAAAAACCATGTGAAAAGTTGCTTTCATACTTCAAAAATTAACCTCATACATCCCTTAGTGAGGATGAAATGCTCCACTTGTGATCTTTAAAAAAAAGTAGCTCTTGTTCTACAAGATGAAGTGAGCAAATTAGAGTGTTTTTCTATTTAAAAAATAATTACCAAAGAGGAAACTAAAATATAGTAACAGTTTGAATAAAATAACAAATAATGATAAAAGATAAATAATAACGTGCTTAATGAAAAAATAAGTTAATAAGGTTTAATTAACGTAATAAAAATGTAACCAATAACATTAAAATGTTATTCCAATGAAACCAGACATCAGATATATACTTGACATATTTTTTGTTTTAACTTATTGAAAAACTAAACGCTAAAAGTTTAAAATATATACTTCATGCTTCTGTGTTTTTTTTTTTTCTTTTTTTTTTCCATTTTTACACCCAAGAACACTCCAAACTTTACATACTAACATGAACATCTGACAAACAAACGTACATGAAACCGAACTTACAGGGCTCAAACCTAATTCTTAACAGGATGCAAAATCGATCTGACTTACCGGCGTTTGTGGTTATAACTTCTGTTTCGTGGTGAGGAGAGAATTTCCAGCGGCGTCTTGTAGAACACGGATGGCCTTGCCGGTGACTTTGAGCACCTCGTTGCCGGCGCAATTGGTGACAGTGAGGTCGCCCCCACTGAAGTAGATGGCCTTATTTTGCAGCGTTAATTCTGTGGGATTCGGTGGGCAAAATTGTTGGCCCACTATATACATGACTTGACTTGATCTTGAAGATGAACCTGCTGGTATGGCATCTTCCCTTCTTTTTCTCTTCCATTCTCTCGTCCATCCAAAGAGAATAAAGGCGATATCCGCGGTGGTGTCGGCGTGCTGATATTTAATCTTCCTTCTTTATTCTCTTCCTCTCTCTCGCCCATCCAAGGAGAATAAAGAGCGACATATGTGGTGGTGTCGGCCTGCTATATTTCATCTTCCTTCTTGAGAATAAAGGCGATATCTGCGGTGTCGGCCACGATGTTTGTTTGTTTTTTGTGTTTTAACTTTATAATATAATTTGTAAAGTTATGGAGAAAGAGGATATTTATTTATTTATTTATGAAAAAAAATTTATATTAAATTAAGATAAAAGTTTTATGGGTGGGTTAACACATTACATGGGAAATCAAACTAAATCAAATTAACCTTATTGATAAGGGTTAGTAAACAAAGTAGTCAACAAAACAAAAGTTTATCAATAATGATCATTGATGATCATTACATCAAAGAAAGTTAATTATATGGAGTAATGTGCCCATATCATATGGAGTAATGTGCCCTCTTGTGTTGTCCTCTTAGTGATTATGGGATAGGAATCCACCCCTCTACATTACTATTAAGACCTTTAATATTTGCGTCACTCTAACTAACAACTTGCCCTTATATTTATATTTGTTTTCTATAATTTGTAATGAAGTGTATTAGGTGTCACAAAAGCCTTGAGTTGGTATGTGTGCCTCATGGGCATCAACAGGCTGGCCAAGTGTCCAAATGTTAAGGATATAAATTAATGAAAGTTTAACTCAATGAACAAAGCATAAATAAAAAGTTTAAGTGGAGAATTTGAACATTGAACAAAGGTTAAATGTTTAAATAGGGTTATATATTATGCTTACATAATTGTAGTATGGTTGAAGATACTATATATTGAGCAAACAATATTTTTAGCATCACAAATGTTAAAATTTATTTTTGTTTTCACCTTTTAGTTTAGGTTGCAATTTTACAATTTTTTTAAGGTTTATAAGTATTTTATGTTTATTATGTATTGAAGTTAAGTATTTTATGTTTATTATGTATTGAAGTTATTTGTGTTGTATAATTCACTTATAAGATAAACATACTTTATTTTCTTTCTAATTCAATCTTTGTATCTTCTATGTACCTAGTAAATATTCAAGACCATAAACCATATGAGATGATTCATATGTGTTTATTAAATCAGAATTCAGTTATCAGATCATGGTAAACAACTTTACCCCATTTGTAACTTAAAACTTGGATCTTTTCTTTAAAGTTTTAAAGTTCTAGACATTAGGCTCAATCAAATTGTATATATAATAGGTTGTCACATTGGTGTTAATTGTTAGATATAACAATGATCAATGGGTTTGATGTAAACTATGGGATGTGAGAAGTTACATATTGCAAGCTAAGGTTCCAATGTTATAGGTAAACCTTAACATTTTTTTTTGTTTTTGTTTTTGTTTTTTTTTTGAATTCACATGGTGGAATCGGTAGCCGCCACGAATTCGGGCAGGTTGTCTAGATTTTATGGCCGCCACGGTATTTTACGTTGTCCACCCTAGAAGCCGTCACACAGATCTTCGCGCAGTTCACCCCTATAACCACCATGCCACAATCATTTTAAACCTTTTACGTCGCTGAAAACACCAGGAAAGGGACAAGCGTTAAATCCGACGAGGCCCGAGATTTGAACCTTGGACCTCCGCCCCCCTTATGGGGTTTGGGTGAACCAATTGGTCTACACCTCGGACCTAAACCTTAACATTTTATTCAATGGATTTTGGACAATTAATGAGAAATTTCATACCATAAACTAAGTTTCCAACACCATAGATAAACCTTAAAATTTTGGTCTAATAAGTTTGGGAAAACAATGAGAAGTAGGAAGTTTCACACCATAATCCAAGGTTGTAATCCTATGAGTATATATTAGCATTTAATTATCTTTTTTTAGCTTAATTATTTTGAGACAAAAGGTGGAAAGTGAGGAGTTTCATACCATACATTAAGGTTCCAATATCATGGGTAAACACCTTGTAGATTAATGAAAACACATGGAGTAGAGGTGAATTTATGAAAATACATAAATCTAAGGGTCGAATGCACCCCATACGATGGATCCAAGGCCACCCTTATGTTTTTTACAATGTTAACCTTAACATTTAAGTCTATTAAATTTAACTCGAGTAGTTAATATATGTATTTATCCACATAACATAAAGGTTTAATGTGTATGAGTGATAAGTGTTCTAACTAGAGTTGTCATAGCCTCGTTATAACTCATTAACACTAATAACTCATTAACACTCATAACCCATTGAGTGAAAAGATGAAATATGGTTATTTCAAGTATTTAATAATATTTGAAACAATAAAATTTCATGAATTTTTTTCTTAAAAAGAATATGGTAAAAATAGGTATTTAACATAATAAGCAATATTAACAAAATTCATCCAAGAGACCCAAGTTCAAACCCCAATATGAGGGGGTCGAGACCCCTTATAAAAACTCGTGTAAACTTAAATTTTTAGGTTTGATGGCTTGGTCCAATAGTCAAAACCTTCTCGTGGGAGTATGAAGGCCACAGTTCCAATTCCTCAGGCCTCGTAGTAATGGAGGGAATGTCGCGACAACATCGTCAACTACGTTAAAATTTTACCCGACACAACTAGGGGTTATAGTGGTAGCAAGGAGCAAATCTGAACCCTCGAAGAGGCATAGAAAATTGTAACGAGTTACCATTTCTCTATTATAAATAAAAAAAATCTCATGGAACTCTTTCTTACTAAAACATGTTTTTAAGTATCTACAATATGATATTATCAGGCCAAGACTCGCAAAGGAAAAAAATTACCTGCGGATGCTCTTGATGTAGCCTACAAATAGGTGCTACCTATAAGTATTTTGTAAGCCTTTGGGTGTCACTTAATTTAAGCCTTCTGATGTATTTTCCCTTATTGGTTAAACCATCCATGTGATTAACCTCAATTAAAATGTTTAATCTATTTAATTTGTTATAAATTAACTTTCAATTTTGGTTATGTTGACTTCAGGTTAACATTTAATTATGGATTTTATTATCACTATAAATACCCCCAATGATTGATCTATTGTATTAATTTTTTGATATGTCTATTGTATTAATTTTTTGATATGTTATTGTGGGGTACCCATGAGCACCCACCTATTATCCTTATTTTATCTAATTTCTCTCTTTACTTCGTTCTATTTTTCTATGTATTATTGTAATAAATTTATGTTTCATAATAATTTTGAAAAATATTACGAATTCCAACATAGTAGCATAGTTTTTTTAATCCTAAAATGGCCCATCATTTAAATTGACTAAGTGTTATAATTTTACCCATTAAGTTGAGAAACATATACTAGAAAATCCATTTCCAATAGAGAATTCAAAAAAAAAGATGTCCTTAATTTGATGTCACTAGTGTATGGCTTGAAAAGACATGTATTCTAAAAAAAAATGTGCTCCAAATATTTTCATATCTCTAAAAGGTTGGACTAATTAGCACTTAAAAAATAGTAAATTTTCAAACCTTATGGCAAGTCTTGGAATGCCAATTGGTGAAAAGGGATTGGGGGTTTTCTACATCGTCCACCACATGCATTGAAATCGGCAAGTTATTTGTTGGTAATTGTTAAATTCTGATTTAAAGAACTCCATATACATACATATATATATATACATATATATATATACATATACATATATACATATATATATATACATATACATATATACATATATATATATACATATACATATATACATATATATATATATATATATATATATATATATATATATATATATATATATATATATGGTTCGTAATCTGTTCAAACCTTTGCTTGAAAAGGAGACTATCAATCATTGGGCTATGATGCCTATTGGAGTTAAAGGTCTAACATTGTAGTGGAACATTGCATCATCCTAAAGTTTGAACATAGGTCTAGTATCCATTGGTAAATCACTACATTAATAGTTGGAGCTAATGGATTCAATAGGGTGTGTATGTCTATGCCTACATAGCTCATGGGCATGCATCCTCTCTATGATGTTTGATCTTCCAAAATAATAGCTAAAGGGATTGAAACCAACACCTCAACAACTATAGAGGCCGGTCAAGTGTCCAAATGTTAAGGATATAAATTAGTGAAATCTTCGAACTCAAGGAACAAAGAATAAATACAAAGTTTAAGTGGAGAATTTGAAACCTTGGATAAAAGTTAAAGGTTTAAATCTAAATAAGGTTATTTATTATGTTTTGTAATATGGTTGAAGATAGTTATATATTGAGTAAATAATATTTTTATATGATTTATAGCATTACAAATGTTAAAAACTATTTTGGTTTTCACATTTTAGTTTAGGTTATAATTTTATAATTTTTAAGGTTTGCAAGTATTTTATGTTTATTATACATTGAAAGTATTTGTGATGTATAATCCATTCATAAGATAAACATATTTTATTTTTTTCTCAATTTAACCTTTGTGCCTCCAATATGAAATACCTAGGTCTTTTACTCAAGCTTTATATTAAGTAAATGTTCAAGACCATAAACCATATGATATGATGCATATGTGTTTATTATATTAGAATTCTATTATCAGATCATGGTAAACAACTTTACCTCCTTTGGAACTCAAAACTTGGACCTTCTATTTAAAGTTTAAACATCAAGCTCAATCAAGTTGTATATATAATAGGTTATCACAATTCTATTAATTGTTAAAAATAACAATGGCCAATGGGTTTGAGGCAATCTATGGGATGTGATAAGTTGCATATTGCAATCCAAGGTTCCAATGTTATGGTAAACCTTGACAACCAATGATAAGTTTCATACCATAAACTAATGTTCTAATACCATAGATAAACCTTAACATTTTGGTCTAATAAGTTTGGGGAAAATAATAGGAAGTAGAAAGTTTCACATCATAATCTAAGGTTTTAATTCTATGAGTATATATTAGCATTTAATTATCTTTGTTTACCCTAATTATTTTGGGACTAAAGGTGGGAAGTGAGGAGTTTCATACCATATGATAAGGTTCCAATCCCATGGGTAAACACCTTGTAGATTAATGAAAACACATGGAGTAGAGGTGAATTTATGAAAATACATGAATCTAAGGGTTCAATGTATCCCATATGATGGATCTAAGGCCACCCTTATGTTTTCTACAATGTTAATCTTAAAATTTAAGTCCATTAAATTTTTACAATGTTAACCTTAACATTTAAGTCCATTAAATTTAACCCAAGTAGTTAATATGTGTAGTTTTCCACATAACATAAAGGTTTAATGTGTGTGAGTGATAAGTATTCTAACCAGAGTTGTCATAGCATCATTGTAACTCATTAAAACTAATAACCCATTGAGTAAAAAGGTGAAATATGATTATTTAAATTTTTAATAATATTTGAAACAATAATAACCTCTTGAAAGTTTTTCTTAACAAGAATATGGAAAAAATTGGTATTTAACATAATAAGCAATATTAACAAAATTGCATCCAAGAGACCTCGAGTAGTTAATATATGTAGTTTTCCACATAACATAAAGGTTTAATGTGTGTGAGTGATAAGTGTTCTAGCTAGAGTTGTCATATCCTCATTATAACTCATTAAAACTAATAACCCATTGAGTAAAAATGTGAAATATGATTATTTCAAGTTTTTAATAATATTTGAAACAATAATAATCTCTTGAAAGTTTTTCTTAACAAGAATATGGAAAAAATTGGTATTTAACATAATAAGCAATATTAACAAAATTTCATCCAAGAGATCCAAGTTCAAACCTCGATAGGAGGGGATCAAGACCCCTCATAAAAACCCATGTAAACTTAATTTTTTAGGTCTAAGGGTCTAGTCCAATGGTCAAAAAATTCTCGTGGGAGTGCATAGACCATGTTTCCAACCCCTCATACCTCGCAGTATCGAAAGGCATGTTGCAATAGCACCGTCGACTACGTTAAAAAAATTTCTCAACGTAATTGCAGGTTATGGTGGTAGCAAAGAGTAGATTCAAACCCATGGAGAGGCATATAAAATTTGTAACGAGTTACCAATTCCTATAGTATAATAATAATAATAATAATAAAATCTCATGGAATTCTTTCTTAATAAATACTAAAACATGTGTTGAAGTATCTACAATATGATATTATCAAGCCAAGACTCACAAAGGAAAAAAATTACCTGTAGATGCTCTTGATGTAGCCTAAAAATAGGTGTTACCTATGGATGCTCTTGATGTAGCCTATGAATAAGTTTTTTGTAATCCTTTGAGTGTCACATTAATGTAAGCCTATAAGAAAATTTGACTTATTTTCCTTATTGGTTAAACCATCCATGTGATTAACCTTAATTAAAACGTTTAATCTATTTAATTTGTTATAAGTTAACTTTCAAGTCAAGTTATGTCAACTTGAGGTTAGCATTTAATTATGGATTTTATTGTCACTATAAATCCCCAATAATTGATCCATTCTATTAGTTTTTGATATGTTATTGAGGTGTGCCTATGAGCACCTCTTATCCTTATTTTGTCTAATTGCTCTCTTTACTTCGCTCCTCTTCATGATGATTTTGAAAATATTATGAATTCTAATATAGTATCATAGCTTTTTTAATCCTAAAATGACCCACCATTTGAATTGACCAAGTGTTACAATTTTTCCCATTAAGTTGAGAAACATATGCTAGAAGATCCATTTCACATAGAGAATTTCACAAAAAAATAAGATGTCCTTAATTTGATGTCATTAGTGTGTATGGCTTAAAAAAACATGTAATCTAAAAAAAATGGGCTCCAAATATTTTCATATGCAAAATTTATGTCCTCTAGAAGGTTGGATTAATTAGCACTTAAAATCAAAAGAAAATAGTAAATTTTCAAACCTTAAGAAAGATTGGCAAGTCTTGGAATGTCAATTGGTGAAAAGGGATTGGGGGTTTTCTACATCGTCCACCACATGCATTGAAATCAATACGTTATTTGTTGGTAATTGTTGAATTTTGATTTAAAGAACTCCTCATTATATATATATATATATATATATATATATATATATATATATATATATATATAGCTTGTTCAAACCTTTGTTCTCCTATTTGCAAAGGATACTATCATTCGATGGGCTACAATACCTATTGGAGTTAAGCTTTAACATAACTATATGTAATGTAATAAGTGGAACATACTTTAAATGTTAATTGCACAAAATAAGCTTCATCCCAAGGTTTGAACATAGGTCCTAGCATCCACAAGTGAATTGGAAAATCACTACATTAATAGTTGGAGTAATGGATTCAATAGGGTGTGTATGCCTATGCTGACATAGCTCATGGGCATGCATCCTCTACATGATGTTTTATCTTCCAAAATAATAGCTAGAGGGAACTGAAACCAACACCTCACTCTTGCAAATGTATTGACCAATCGTAGCACTATACGGATGACTAATGTTAGGAAGAAGAAATGTTGAAACTAAGGATGCCATAGATTTAGAGAGATGTATGCAAAAAATGTTTCTACTCGACTTTGAATGATAAACCTCTTACAAACAAGTGAGAACCAACCATTATACCACCAATGGTTGAAATTAGGGCAAAGAAAATTTACTATGACATACAAGTCCCTATTACATTGTTGTTAAATTTGTTACTTTATCTTCATCCATTTTAGTAAATAACATCAATAGCCCTAACTTGCTTCTCCCTCAACCCCACCCTCACCCTTAAAATGCCTTCCCTTTATCAAGTCAATGGAAACACCTTCAATTATCTAGGTATAGGCCTTGCTAACATCATTTTTGCCTTTTATCATCTTAATATTTTTTTAAGGAATCAATTGATATGGAATATTATTTTGCTTTCTATAGATCTTATAAACAAATGTCCAAATTATTTGAATGCCAATTGTTTTTGGCATTGACAACAATTCTTCTCCTTCGTTTATTTTACCCCTATTTGCTAGTGAGACATGGTGGCATTCATTTATTGTGTTTTAATTTTTTCAGCTTGCATTAAAAATGGCAGATTAAATGGCATTATCACTTCAACGTTTTATTTTTGAGTTTTTAGTAGGGTCGATGCCCCGTCCATGTCAAGTAGTAAACCAAACAAAAGGTGGAGTCCCTACAAGAAATCCCACCTAGGACTCTACATTTCACGTATGGGTTGATCTTTCAAGAAGCCCTGACCTTCTTATATTGGTTAGCGTTGCAATTGGTTTGCAAGCTCTTGGATATGACTTTAAGGCATAGTTGTTCTAAGAGGTACCCGCAAACCTCACTTTTTTCCTTGATATTATTTATCAAAGAACGAGAATTTGATATTGATCTAAGTCTATAATAGAAGCACATGCATCATTTTAACTTTAATATCTAGATTTTATAAGGATATAAACATCATATGATTGAAGTAAGTTTATGCACTATTCTTTTTGTTTAAAGAATTTTTAAAAAATTTAATCAAATATGAAATCAACAAGATTTTCTAGCTATTTATAGAATCGAATCAAGGCAATCTACCAACAAGCACTTCTTTGGCTGTCCGGACCGTCCAAGAAATCTAACTAGAACAACCCACCCACAAGCACTTGGCCAAAGGAATTTAACTAAAACAACCCATCCAAAAACACTTGACCGTTACGAACTGACCCATCCCTTTTACCACTACTTTATTCTTCATTTTTTTTTTTTAATTTCTTCTCGATCATAATTAACCAACACACTAGCTTTAGCTTCCCTAAAAAAATCTTAAGTTTAAACTAAGACATTTATAGTGTGCATTGTATGCTTAAAAAAATAAGCAACACACTTAGTAAAAATGATGTAAAATAACAAACTTTTCAAACAAGTAGAAACAACAATGCAACAAGATTTGCTTTAATCGAAGGAGGCAAGCAATCATCCTTATTAGGTTGCTATTGCATTTGGTGCTTGTTATATAACATTATATTTATAATTGGCGTTCCTTGCTACTGTGAGAGAAATTGCTAGATACTACTAAAATTTAACACCTTTGGGCGTCCCATCACGCCAGTCTGCAAAGCACCCATATTCCTATATTCTAAGAATATAGACAGCCAAAGAGTGAATCTCACGCCAGCCTGTTGCCATCACTTCACCGCTTTGCATTTCCTATTGGCCCACTTATATTCTCTCCTTCCATGCATCACCTCATCCAAATCGCAAAAGTAACGATTGCTTTTAGGTATTCTCCACCTCTGTAAAGAAGATCAGATGGAATACCATCCAGTGGTCTGCAACACATTCTTAAATCATTAACAAGTCTAGAAAACCTAGTCATCATCGCGCCCATCTTTATTAATCTCGTCGAGAATGACAATAAGCGTAACAACGAAGGCATAATCGATCCCCGGCTGCACCAACACCACAAACGTATCCTTTCCCAACAACACGTTCGACACCGTGTATTTCCGCTTCATCTAATAAAACCAGAACCACCAAAAACATTCTCAGGTCTCCTCTAAATTAGCGGATCAAATTGAAAATCACTAAATTACCAAACAAAATAAAACCCACCTCTGCGACGACACGGTCGCCTCTGTAAATAGTAGAGGAGCGCTCCAAATAGCTGCCCTTCACATGGAAATCGCAGTTCCTTTCCTCCCTATTTCCGGCCAAGAAAACGTCGAGAGCCGTCCTCAGCTGAAACATCGAAGATTTCTTCACACTGAAGAGAAAATTCCGGTCATGCGAGCAATCCCCCCTAAACACTTCCCATCTTCTGTGCATCGTAAACGTCTGCCACAAAAACAAAAACCAAAAAAAAAAACCAAAAAACCTCACCGTTTAAAAGTAAATCAAACTATGGTGTACATATATTCAATTTTCCGGCGTTTGTGGTTATTACCTTTTGTTTCATCGTGAGGACAGGATTCCCGGCGGCATCTTGTAGAACACGGCGGTCGTGGAGGCTGATGAGTTTGCCGTCGACTTTGAGCAGCACGTAGCCAGCGCAATCGGTGACGGTGAAGTCGCCGCCGCTGAAGCTGATAGCCTTCTTTTGGAGCGTTAATTCTATGGGATACGGTGCGCAAAATTGTTGGCCCACTATACAAACGCCTTGATGTTGAAGATAAGCTTGCTGGTATTGCATCTCCGCTTATTTCTTCCCTCCTCCCTCCTCCTCTCTCTCAGAAAATTAGAATGAAGGGGCTTTCTTTCGTGGCAAGTGCGATTATTGAGAGTGTTGTTCTCGAGTTGTTTATAAGCCCATATTTTGAATTTTTTATTTTATTAATATTGAGTTGCGGTATATAGAAACTTAGAAAAGATATACCAGTTGATGGTAGTTAAGGGTTTATCACTGAATTTTTTTGGGTTTGATTAAGTATTTATTATTGAATTGTGTGGTTTTGATTTTTTAAAAGTTAGGTCTGTTTTTTTTGTTAGACAAGTTGACTCTGACACACGCACTCACACCATACTACACCACACTCCTTGTCCTATGAGACATTGCAATAGGTAGAGTTGATTTTATCTTTAGGAGGCTAAGGTTTATAAAGGTTTTTTATACAAAAATATAAATAAATAAATATTGAGTTTTGGTAATATTAAGAAAAGAGAGAGTTTTGAAAGGGACCCCATAACCTTTTACATAAAATCCTGTCATTAAGGTAGTTAGAAGAGCAAATCACAAACAATAACTAAAGAAACATCAATCACTATTTTATTTAAAAAGAAATCCTTAGCAATGAAAAATTGCACGAGTAAAAAAGAGGATCTAAACTCCTCCATTTCCTTCTGGAAAATGCTCAGTTGTATGATGAAAATACCAGTCACATCACCTCCAGAAAGTCCTACCACTCAACTACCTCCAAGAGGCACAAAAGGGCCACATAAGATGAAAATTAAAATTACCAAGGTGAGCCAAAATACCCCTTGAGAACCACCCGTTGCCTTGAGTAAATGCACCTGCTCCACCAAGTCGTAAGAGGCTCGAACACTGACAGCCAATAAAGGAAAAATCCCTAGTATTGACAATAAAACTAATAGTCGTACGGGCATCTCACCCACTCGATAGACACCAAAGAGAGAAAAATTAATTGAAACACATAGGCAGGTTTGAAGAACAAACTACAATCAAGATCCCGCCCAAAAAAGGATTCAAAATTGAAACCAAGTTTGAAATCCAAAACCACCCAACGAACCAGAAATTGGGAATGAAACTAGACCCCTGCTGCACCAGGGGAATAGTAGAGAGACCAAGAACACAGATCAAAGCCCTCAACAACTCAAACACCCGTGGGAGAGGATTTGAACACATCTAGTCTGAGTTGTCTACTAAGACCCCTGGTGCACAATCTGCTAGACAAGACACCACAGGCTACATTTGAAATGCAAACACTCTTCTTCGGCATTCCCACTTTCCTTTTGGTTTCGGAGACACTTTGATACTTTTGAATGCTCTCAGATTTAGGGCCAGGGGACCCCTTCTCCACCCTCGGAGGATCAGTCCTACACTCTAAAGGGGAGGAACATTCAACCAGGGGTTCAGTACTATTCGCCTTCATCTCCAAATCCTTAGACACTTGTTTAACCTTAGCCCCTTCCTCTCTAAGAGCTTCAAATGCGTTCTTAAGCTTGAGGTAAACCACTTTCTCCAACGGATTCGAGAATGGAACAACATCCAAGTTATTTTTGGAAACCGACCCAGGAGCCCCTACTTCCATCAGATATTTCCCAGTCCGAGCCTCAACAGGGGCTCTATCATGAACAAACTCAGGATGAGACGAAGCCACTGCCTTGTCTTTTGAATCCCCCTAGATCTGTTGGAAATTTTGAGTTAGTTGTGTTGTCATTGATGTCAAGAGTAAGTGTCAGTGATCAGTGCAAGACTTGGCAAAAGAAGGGTTAAAATATTTATATTTTAAGCCCAAGAGATTTGGTTTAAGGGCTTCACATGATTGGTCAAAAGGATGGTTAAATACCCTGAAGGAAAGGCCTAAAGGAAATAATATTATAATATTAAAAGGTTAAAATTAAAGCCTAAGGTAATTTATAAATTATTTATAATATTTATATTATAAATTAATTTATAAAATAATATTATTAAAACCCAAAGTTGGGTTGGGAGCAAAAATTTGATTTAAATTTTATTCCCCCATCGATGTTCGAAGGAAAGGAGCATATGGTATAAATACCATAAGGTTTACCTCACAAATGCAAGTCTCTAAATATTAATGCACATGCGATTTGTGAAAGTGAATGCAAAATATTCGTGAGAAAATAAAGACAAGAGGTTATTATTTTTTAATTTGCACCCGAAAAACATG
Source organism: Wollemia nobilis (assembly GCA_028583015.1). Taxonomy (NCBI): domain Eukaryota; kingdom Viridiplantae; phylum Streptophyta; class Pinopsida; order Araucariales; family Araucariaceae; genus Wollemia; species Wollemia nobilis. The sequence goes on from JAQPPZ010002502.1 coordinate 1,586,273, forward strand.
AAGGACAAAGTGACCAAGGTATAAAGCCTTGACACCAACCAATCGGTTGGGCTAGCGGCAAGTTTGAGGTGTGTAAGGCGTAGGGTACGCAGAGGTTCTGCATTCGAGTCTCGATGGTTGCGAAGGGACAAAGCCTTTTGTTGGCTTTGGCGCTGGAGGAAGAGACAAAGTGCTCAAAGCGCTTTTACCTCCCACGTGAGCGCTTAGCTCACGTGGTAGGGTGGCCGTGGCTAAGGTGCAGGTGGCAGCTTGACCTGGGATCGAATCCCATCGAGGTGTTTGCAAAGGTACTTTAATTTTTGATAATGTGCATGTGGTCTAAGGTTGTATTGTGAGTGCATGTGGTCTAAGGTTGTATTGTGAGCACCTAGGGAGATATAAGGTGATTAAAGAAAATTTTATTTTTATTTTAATTAAAGGTTGTGAAGGATTTAAGTGTGGTTTAAAAGTGAATTGAATTATTTTTGGAAAGGTGTGTTGATTATTTGATAATGCATTTTTGAGTAGGGAGATATAAGGGAGTTATTTTGATTATTTTTATGCATTAAAATTCTGAAGTGGATTATTGTGAAAGTGTGTTAATTGAACCTTTGCTAGGTGTATTTTGAAAATATTGGAGATTATAAGGTGTACTTGAGACTTGTTATTTTTGTATGGTGAAATAAAATTCTGAGTGGAGATTTTGAGATAGATTGTTGCTACCTAACCTTGAGATTGGCAAAGAAGATTTGATTGTGATTGAGACAGGTTTTGAAGACATATCTCCATCAAAACAAAAGGTATGGGCACATCTTCCTTGTGAGTGAAATATTGTTGGGTTGAATGTTGTGAATGCTAAGTTGGAGTGAAAAGGTTTGTTTGATAAGCATTGTTGAGTGAGCTTTCATGTGCATGATTGGTGGAAGTTTGTGAGTACATTTGAGTGTGAAGTTGAGAACTATCTTGAACTAGGGTTTGTGAAAGATCATGAGTATCATTGTTATGTGAGATTGTTTGATAAGCATTGTTGGAAATATTTGAGTAAACTTTCATGTGCATGATTAGGGTTTGTGAAAATATCATGAGTATCATTGTTATGTGAATGTGGAATCATCTTGAGTCAAGGGTTGAGATTCATAGTGTGAGTTGTTGGAAGTATAGTGAAACACTTGGTTAGGGTTTGTAAGCAAGTTGTGTTTCATTGAGTGAATGGTTGAGTAATATTGGATGAGCATTATTGATTGAATGCATTGGAGTGATAGTTCAAGTTCTGTGAAACAAATTGTTCTTTATTCTAAATTGATTTGAAAAGGAGTTTGAAAGTGATAGAGTGATTTATGAGTGTGAAACATATTGAGTCTCTTACCATTCTCTATATATTTTTATGGTTAAACAAAATTCGAGTGAAATTTGTTTGTGTGATTGAAGAGGTTTTCTAAAAGAGATTAAGTTGAGGTTAAAATTAAGTAAATTTTTTTTATTAAATTTTTAAAAATTAGTTGAGTTTTGTGAGTGTTTTTGTGAGTGTGAAACATATTGAGTCTCTAACCATTCTCTATATGTTTCTGAGGTTAAACAAGATTCTGAGTGAAACTTGTTTGAGTGATTGAAGAAGTTTTCTGAAAGAGATTGAGTTGAGTTTTGTATGCAAGTTTTGCAATTGATTTGAATAAGCTTTTGTGAAAGCTAGTGGATAGATTTGAGTAAGTCCTAGAGTGGACTTAAGGACAGAGTTGAGAAATATTTTGTGAAATCTTAAGGATAGATTTGTGTGAGATTTTATGGAAGCTTACAATCAGATTTGAGGTAAGTCTTGGTGAAGACTTATTGAGTAGATTTGAGGTAAGTCTTGGTGAAGACTTGTTGAGCAGATTGAGCAAGTTCTAGTGAGGACTTGTTGAGTAGATTTGAGGTAAGTCTTGGTGAAGACTTGTTGAGCATATTGAGCAAGTTCTAGTGAGGACTTGTTGAGCAGATTTGAGGTAAGTCTTGGTGAAGACTTGTTGAGTAGATTGAGCAAGTTCTAGAGAGGACTTGTGGATAGATTTGAGGTAAGTCTTTGAGAAGACTTGAGAGCAGAGTTGATTGATTGATTTGTTCAAACCTTGAGTTAAGGTTTGGGGTAGATCTAGCAGAGTTGATTTGTGATTAGATCAAGCTTTGTGTTAAGGCTTGAGGATAGATTTGAGGATAGAGTTTGGTGTATATTTGAGAGTAGATTTGTGCCAGACCAGAGATAGATATTGAGCATATTTATGCTATAAAGGATTATGTTTAGTGCAGATTTGAGATAGAGATTGAGTATTTGTGCTAGATCAAAGGACTATATTTAGTGTAGATTTGAGATAGATATTGAGTAGATTTGTGCTAGATCGAAGGACTATGTTTAGTGTAGATTTGAGATAGATATTGAGCAGATTTGTGCTAGACTAAAGGACTATGTTTAGTGTAGATTTGAGATAGATATTGAGTAGAGTTGAGAGTAAGCTTTGGAGGTGATAGAGTAGAGGATAGTAGTCTCTAGTGGATAGAGATCCATTAGCCAGGGTAGTGAGGATAGAGGTCTTCTATGGAGAGAGATCCACAAGCCAGTGCAGTGGAGGCAGTAGTCTTCTAGAGGATCACTAGCCAGAGCAAGAGGAGAAGGAGTTCTCCTATGGATAGAGATCCACAAACCAGCTGAGGGGATTGGTGTCTCCTATGGATAGGGATCCACAAACTTGATTAGGGGATTGGTGTCTCCTTTGGATAGTGGTCCATAAACATTGTAATAGGGAAGGATTCCCAAGATATTTGTTGAGAAAATTTTAGTGAAATATTTTCTCCGTGGAGTAGCCCACATTGGGTGAACCACATTAAATTGGTGTCTCTATTATGTGTGGTGATTTGTGCATTGCTTTGATTACTATTGTTGATATTGCCATTGATATATTGCATAATATTGTTTGGGAAAGAAAAGTAAAAAGTGGTCTTATATTGTTCACCCCCCTCTCAGTATAAGCTTGTGTTCTTCAATTGGTATCAGAGTGGGTTCCTTTGGAAGAGTTTAATAGCTTGAAGGAAAATCTTACAAGAACACAAATGGATTCTCAAAATGGATCTTCAAGGAATATGGCACCATTTTTTGATGGGAACAATTATGCACTTTGGAGTGTGAGAATGAAGATTCACCTAATGGCACTAGGGAATGAAATATGGCAAGCAGTTGAGGATGGATACATACCGCCAACTACTCCACCTACAGATAAATATGGTAAGCTCCTACAACTGAATAATTCAAAGGCAATGAATGGAATTTTAAAAGGTTTGCATGAAATAGAGTTTATAAAAGTTATGCATTGCACATCAACAAAAGAGATTTGGGATAAGTTGAAAGGTATATATGAGGGAGACAAAAAGGTCAAGATGGCAAAATTGCTAAATCACAAGAAAATATTTGAAGACCTAAAGATGAAGGATGAGGAAAATGTTGTTGCATACCTACTTCGTGTGGATGAGGTTGTTAACTCCATGCAAGGACTTGGGTTCAAATTTGAAGAAACAGATGTTTGTCACAAGATTTTAAGGTCACTTCCTAAGAGGTATAGTGAAAATATTTCAGCCATAGAAGAGTCAAAATATATTGAATTTTTGACAAGGGATGAGTTACATGGAATTCTCACAACCTTTGAGATGAGAATAAAAGAGGAACCTATTCCCTAGAAAGAAGCAACCTTCAAAGTAACAAATAAGTCAAAGGGTAAGAAGTCATAATCAAGCAATGAGTTATCTAGTGATGAAGAAGCAAACTATGGCAGAAGGAACAAGGACTCAAGAAAGTATAAAGGTACGAAATTAGTTAGGTGTTTTAATTGTGGTAAATATGGTCACTATGCAACTGATTGTCCAGAAGCTAGAAATAGTAGTGATGATGAGAAACATGATCATAAGAACAGGGAAACAGGAAAACACAGGTATCAAAAGAAAAGTAGGGATGGACAAGGCAAGCAAGGAAAGAAGTTTTTCCAAAGGCATAAAAAGAGTTTTTATGCAGATAAGGCAGGTAAGAATTCAAGTGATAGTGATGAAGGGTCCTCAGATAATGATGAAGAAGAAATTCTATTTCTGGCAGAGGAAAAATAAGATGTTAAGAAAAAGGTAAAAAGGGCACCAATAATTCTCAAGTGTTTTAGGTGTGGTAACTTTGGTCATCTTGAAGATAGTTGTACAAGGAATGGATTCAGTTTTAGTGAAGATGAATATGAAGATGCACTTGAAGGTCTAGAAGAAGAAAGTCTTCTTATGGCAATAGAAGAAGAAGGAAGTGCTTCTAGTGGAAATGAATCAGAAAAGAATGAATATGATCTTGAAGATAAAAGAGTAGAGGAAGAATCAGAAAAATAAGAGGAAGGAGAAGTTGATCTTGAGGGTGAGCTTATTTTTGCTCTTAAGGAATTAAGAAAGGTAAGAAAGTAGAACTCAAAACTCAAGCTTCAATTTCAAGAATGTGATGAAGAGAAAGGAAATCTTATAGAGGATCTAACCAACTCAATAGCTAAGACAAGGAGATTCAAAGAGAAGTTAGAGGCAAAGGTTTTAGAATGTGAAAGATTAGAGCATGAGGTAGCTTCACTAAGGAAGGAATTAAAAGAGTCTAAAAATAAGCTACACAAGTTTGGGAGAAGCTCAAAGAACTTGGATAATATTATCAAGGTACAAAGATCTTCATCAAACAAAACAGGACTTGGTTTTGAATAGGTACACAGTGAACAAGGAGAGGAGTCAATCTCAAGCTCCAAAGAAGAAGAAGCTTTAGAAGAAGAGAGTGTAAGAGAGAGTGAGACTTCTAAGGATAAGTTGGACAATAGAAAGTTCAACAAGGAAAGGAAAAATGCACAAATGAGGAACATATGGAACAGGAAACAACACAGGGTAGAAGAGACTAAGAGACCAATGGGGTCAAGGCAAGGTTTCTTCAATGGATGATGCTTCTCATGTCACAGGTTTGGGCACAAGGCTACACAGTGCAGGACACATGAAATACAGGAATATGGAAATTTTAGAAACAAGCATCTCTTTCAAGGGTATTGCTACTCTTGTAATCATTTTGGTCATAAGGTAGTTAATTGCAGGGTTCATGATAGGAATGGATATGGCTTCACCAGGAGGAACTACAAGACATTTGCACCTTCAAGGAATCACAACATTAAGTGTTATAAGTGCAATAATGTTGGGCATTTGGCTAAGTGGTGTAGAGCAAAAATTCTAGAGACAAGCAAGAACAGGAACATTCAGAGGAATCAGAAGGATCAATTGAGGAAGAAGGTGGACAAAGGTAAAGAGCAGTGTATGCTGGGAGTAGAGATACTCCCACCCCAAAATTAACCACCTCAAGAGAGGAGGTGGGGGAGGGGCTAAGCTAAGAGTCTCATTCTTAGCCCCAAGCCCCAAAGGTGGCCCTTTGCCATTGATGACAAAGGGGGAGAGATTTGAGTTAGGGGGAGAGCATTCAATCAAGGGGAGCAGTTTCTCAGGGGAGCAGTTTTGAAAAAAGGAAAAAGGTTTGGTTACAGAAAAAGGGTTGCCATCAATGACAAAGGGGGAGATTGTTGGAAATTTTGAGTTAGTTGTGTTTTCATTGATGTCAAGAGTAAGTGTCAGTGATCAGTGCAGGACTTGGCAAAATAAGGGTTAAAATATTTATATTTTAAGCCCAAGAGATTTGGTTTAAGGGCTTCACATGATTGGTCAAAAGGATGGTTAAATACCCTGAAGGAAAGGCCTAAAGGAAATAATATTATAATATTTTTATTATAATATTAAAGGTTAAAATTAAAGCCTAAGGTAATTTATAAATTATTTATAATATTTATATTATAAATTAATTTATAAAATAATATTATTAAAACCCAAAGTTGGGTTGGGTGCAAAAATTTGATTTAAATTTTATTCCCCCATCGACGTTCGAAGGAAAGGAGCATATGGTATAAATACCATAAGGTTTACCTCACAAATGCTAAGTCTCCGAATATTAATGCACATGTGATTTGTGAAAGTGAATGCGAAAGATTCATGAGAAAATAAAGACAAGAGGTTATTATTTTTTAATTGAACCTGAAAAACGTGAAGGACAAAGTGACCAAGGCATAAAGCCTTGACACCAACCAATCGGTTGGGCTAGTGGCAAGTTTGAGGTGTGTAAGGCGTAGGGTATACGGAGGTTTTGCGTTCGAGTCTCGATGGCTACGAAGGGACAAAGCCTTTTGTTGGCTTTGGTGCTGGAGGAAGAGACAAAGCGCTCAAAGCACTTTTACCTCCCATGTGAGCGCTTAGCTCATGCGACAGGGTGGTCGCGGCTAAGGCGCAGGCGACAGCTTGACCTGGGATCGAATCCCACCGAGGTGTTTGCAAAGGTACTTTAATTTTTGATAATGTGCATGTGGTCTAAGGTTGTATTGTGAGTGCATGTGGTCTAAGGTTGTATTGTGAAGCACCTAGGGAGATATAAGGTGATTAAATAAATTTTTAATTTTATTTTAATTAAAGGTTGTGAAGGATTTAAGTGTGGTTTAAAAGTGAATTGAATTATTTCTGGAAAGGTGTGTTGATTATTTGATAAATGCATTTTTGAGTAGGGAGATATAAGGGAGTTATTTTGATTATTTTTATGCATTAAAAATTCTGAAGTGAATTATTGTGAAAGTGTGTTAAGTGAACCTTTGCTAGGTGTATTTTGAAAATATTGGAGATTATAAGGTGTACTTGAGACTTGTTATTTTTGTATGGTGAAATAAAATTCTGAGTGGATATTTTGAGATAGATTGTTGCTACCTAACCTTGATATTGGCAAAGAATATTTGATTGTGATTGAGACAGGTTTTGAAGACATATCTCCATAAAAACAAAAGGTATGGGCACATCTTCCTTGTGAGTGAAATATTGTTGGGTTGAATGTTGTGAATGCTAAGTTGGAGTGAAAAGGTTTGTTTGATAAGCATTGTTGAGTGAGTTTTCATGTGCATGATTGGTGAATGTTTGTGAGAACATTTGAGTGTGAAGTTGAGAACTATATTGAACTAGGGTTTGTGAAATATCATGAGTATCATTGTTATGTGAGATTGTTTGATAAGCATTGTTGGAAATATTTGAGTAAACTTTCATGTGCATGATTAGGGTTTGTGAAAAGATCATGAGTATCATTGTTATGTGAATGTGGAATCATCTTGAGTCAAGGGTTGAGATTCATAGTGTGAGTTGTTGGAAGTATAGTGAAACACTTGGTTAGGGTTTGCAAGCAAGTTGTGTTTCATTGAGTGAATGGTTGAGTGAAATTGGATGAGCATTATTGATTGAATGCATTGGAGTGATAGTTCAAGTTCTATGAAACAAATTGTTCTTTATTCTAAATTGATTTGAAAAGGAGTTTGAAAGTGATAGAGTGATTTGTGAGTGTGAAACATATTGAGTCTCTTACCATTCTCTATATGTTTCTGTGGTTAAACAAAATTCGAGTGAAATTTGTTTGTGTGATTGAAGAGGTTTTCTGAAAGAGATTAAGTTGAGTTTTGTGAGTGTGAAACATATTGAGTCTCTACCATTTCTATATGTTTTGGTTAAACAAAATTTTGAGTGAAATTTGTTTGTGTGATTGAAGAGGTTTTCTGAAAGAGATTAAGTTGAGTTTTGTGAGTGTTTTGTGAGTGTGAAACATATTGAGTCTCTAACCATTCTCTATATGTTTTTGAGGTTAAAAAATATTCTGAGTGAAACTTGTTTGAGTGATTGAAGAATTTTTTTGAAAGAGATTGAGTTGAGTTTTGTATGCAAGTTTTGCAATTGATTTGAATAAGATTTTGTGAAAGCTAGTGAGATAGATTTGAGTAAGTCCTAGAGTGGACTTAAGAACAAAGTTGAGAAATCTTTTGTGAAAGCTTAAGGATAGATTTGTGTGAGATTTTGTGGAATATTACAATCAGATTTGAGGTAAGTCTTGGTGAAGACTTGTTGAGTATATTTGAGGTAAGTCTTGGTGAAGACTTGTTGAGCATATTGAGCAAGTTCTAGTGAGGACTTGTTGAGCATATTTGAGGTAAGTCTTGGTGAAGACTTGTTGAGCATATTGAGCAAGTTCTAGTGAGGACTTGTTGAGCAAATTTGAGGCAAGTCTTAGTGAAGACTTGAGAGTAGATTGAGCAAGTTCTTGAGAGGACTTGTGGATAGATTTGAGGCAAGTCTTTGAGAAGACTTGAGAGAAGAGTTGATTGATTGATTTGTTCAAACCTTGAGTTAAGGCTTGGGGTAGATCTAGCAGAGTTGATTTGTGATTGGATCAAGCTTTGTGTTAAGGCTTGAGGATAGATTTGAGGACAGATTTTGGTGTATATTTGAGGGTAGATTTGTGCTAGACAAGAGACAAAGATATTGAGAAGATTTGTGCTAGACCGAAGGACTATGTTTAGTGTATATTTGAGATAGATATTGAGTAGATTTGTGCTAGACCAAAGGACTATGTTTAGTATAGATTTGAGATAGATATTGAGCAGAGCTAAGAGTAAGCTTTGGAGGTGATAGAGTAGAGGATAGTAGTCTCCAATGGATAGAGATCCATTAGCCAGGGTAGTGAGGATAGAGGTCTTCTATGGAGAGAGATCCACAAGCCAATGCAATGGAGGTAGTAGTCTTCTAGAGGATCACCAACTAGAGAAGAGGAGAAGGAGTTCTCCTGTGGATAGAGATCCACATACCAGTTGAGGGGATTGGTGTCTCCTATGGATAGGGATACATGAACTTGATTAGGGGATTGGTGTCTCCTTTGGACAGTGGTCCATAAACATTGTAATAGGGAAGGATTCCCAAGAGATTTGTTGAGAAAATTTTAGTGAAATATTTTCTCCATGGAGTAGCCCACATTGGGTGAACCACATTAAATTGGTGTCTCTATTGTGTGTGGTGATTTTTACATTGCTTTGATTACTATTGTTGATATTGCCATTGATATATTGCATAATATTATTTGGGAAATAAAAGTAAAAAGTGGTCTTATACTATTCACCCCCCTCTCAGTATAAGCTTGTGTTCTTCAGGGTCCTATTGTACCAATTTTTTTGTTTTTTATTTGGGGTCCTCCAGACACCATGATCAACGCGGTTCATCCCATAAGGTGAAATAGGGACAAATGGTTGCAACGACTTCTTCTACGGATAGAATTTTTGATGGTGTCCATCCATACCACACATTTGATAAAAACCTGAGGCTTATATTCATAAATCATAGCCTGAGCCTAGCTTTCAATATGAGAGACAAGCTCCATTGAACTCGATAGTTCCTTTTAAATATCCACCATAACACACATTATCACAAACTATCATTGAGCATTCGAGAGAGTAGCCTTGTCAAAGGAGACAAAATCCCCAATCAACATCACCACAACTCTAAAAACACTTTCATGCCACAAGAACAAAGGAAACTCAGGCAAGTTAACCAAAACCGAAACCATATTAACCCTTTGCAAAGCTGGATTAAAATCTGAGCCCCATTTTCTAAGTAAAATACCCCACTTTCCAAATTACCACGAGCCTCCCTCCAAAATCCTTCTAGAATCTTCTTCGCAAGAAAGCCTAATTAGGAAAACAATACTAGGAAGAGTGGCAAGGTCCAAATATCCCCTCCATATCCATCTGGACAATACCCATTGCTTTAGGACCTCAAGTTTCGACCTCCTACCAAAAAAATTACCAACCAGGTCCCACGAACCCTTCTCCAAAAGAGAATTGACCGTACTATCCAGAATAGAAATTTGAAAAGATTCTAAAAAAACCTCACAAGGAGCAAACTCATCCTTACAGACCGAACCAAACACCACCTCAGTGAAGGAAAGCACAGGAGAAGAAAATCCACTACCTACCACCCCAGTCCTAATATTCTTAGGACCCTAGGAACAAAAAGAAATCGAATCACCTAACTTACCTAACCAAAATGGATCTTGTAGATTGATTTCAGCAGCTTCCAGATCCCCAAACTCACTAGACACAGAAGATGCTCTAGGGTACCACATGCTCGCTATAAACAATAATGTTGTTGTTTACGAAAATAAATAATTAAAATTTTTAGTATATTTAAATTATATTTTGAATTATTATTATTATTATTATTTTATTTGTGGAAAACATCCCAAAAGGGATGCCACTTTCGGGTAAGACCCAAGGAGGCAGGGGTATCCATTCCACCAAAAATGCCCAGGACTCGGACCTGGCCTACCACCTTTGACATACTCAAGGAGCAAACAAACACACAAAACCAATTTAAAAATAAGTAAATAACAACAAAAATAATAAAATAAAATAAAAAACATGCTCCTTGAGTGTGTCAAAAACAAAAGCACAACCAAACACACACACAATAAGATAAAAGAAACCACAACACGAACCACATAGAAAAACACAAGAACCACATAACAAAACACAAACAAGACAAAAACAACAGAACACTACAAAGACATAACCCAAAAAAAACATGAAAAATAAACACAACCAAAACCTAAAATATTAAAAAAAAAATAAAAATAAAAAAACAACCAACAACAGACAATAAACAAAAACAAAAAACATAGAAAACACTCACACAAAAAAACACGAATTAACACAAACAAAGAGAAACACAAGAACAAGAACGACAAAAACACAAGAACAATAACAAAAAACATAAAAAAACACAAAACAACAAAAACACAAGAACAACAAAAAACAACACAAAGAACACAAAAACAAAACAAAACAAAAGAACACACACACCTTAAAAAACTAAACAAAAAAACAAAAAAGAAAAAGAAAAAAATTGAACATAACAATGACCTATCTAGACCAGAAGACTATTAAGGCAAGAAACAACAAAGGAAACAAAAGAAAGAAAAGAGTGAGCTAGGGAACTAAAAAAACCTGAATGAACCAAAGAGAAGCAAAAAAAACAAGAAGAAACTAGGTACCTTAGAACTGGAGCCATCCAAAGAAATGATAGAAAGAAGAGCTTCCCTAATTTGTGAAGCCCACCATCTAGGAGGGTGGCCATAACAAGTAAGATCACCTTTGTCCAAAGCCCAATTAGCTAAAGCATCAACACTCTTGTTTTGATCTCTGACCACATGATTGTAATCAACTTTCAAAAATCCCATCTGGATTAATTGAATCTTCTCAATAATTCTTTTTATTCTCCAATCAACCTTATGATTCTTGGAAGGAGTCTTCAAAATATTAATCATAAGTTGAGAGTCAGACTCAACTAACACCTTTTCCCATCCAACCTTAGTAGCCTCCTGAAGGCCTCTGAGGATACCATACCCCTCAACAAGGTTATTGGAAAGAATACCCAAATTCTCAAGCAAAAGTAAAAACCAGGGAGCCATCTGAAAGTCTACCAATTCCTCCCACATTGGCTTTTCCAGGGTTCCCTCTAGAGGCTCCATCAGTATTGAATTTTCCAAAATCCTTAGGAGGAGGTTGCCAATTTCTTGTCCTATCCATCTTACTAATACTCACATTCCCTTTAAGTTGGTTGCCCTTAGAAGATTTAATCTTCAATATTTGCATCACTTGATCCCATATTTGGTGGGAGTTTTGGGGGTGATTAAGGAGTTGATGGACTGATTCAACTAAGTTGGCTATGGTCTTTTGCCAAATATAGTGAATATCCTTCCTATCTTGATTAAAAATTTGGTTGTTCCTTTCAATCCAAATATTCCAAAGAAGAATGGTAGAACCCATCCAAACTAACTGCCTAATAAAATGATCAACACCCTCTTGATTAGGCCAATCCCTCCAAAGTTGTTCAAAAGTAAAAAAATTGGACCACTATAAGCCAAGTAAAGTGGCCATTCTCCTCCATAGCTCAGAGGCTAAAGTACACTCAATAAAAATATGGTTGAGAGTTTCTACATTCTCTTCACACATCTCACATCTAAAAGGGCCATGAAAACCATGCTTCATAAGTTGCTCACCAGTAAGCACCCTACGATGCAATAAAAGCCAATTAAAGAACCTCACCTTAGGCCAGAGATTTTGAGCCCACAATTGAGAAAATATGTCAGAAGAATGGTTGGGATTATTATGGCATAAGGTCAAATAACCTTGAGCAACTGAATACTCACCCTTAGTAGTGTTGTTCCATCCAAAACAATCTTTTTCATGGGACCAAGAGAGAGATCTCATATGAAGGATGCCTTGGATATCTTGTCTTTGCCTTTCTAGGATTTGAATAGGCCAGTCCTCAATAGGGATCCAATATCTACCAACCTTTGAATTACCAGTATGGTACCATAGTAATTAGCCACCTTTATCCAGTTAGCTCGGTGAAGCTCCTCCATCCAAGGCCTCCAATCGGGAAACCGAGTTATCAAAGGCTTGTGACCATCCCAAGAATCTATCCAAAAATTTACCTGTTGACCATTATGAATGATCCAAAATAAATTTTTCTTTATCAAATCCTCACCAGTCTTAAGAACTGCTAAAATGGGAGAACCTTTGGTAGGAAGTTGATAGCGAACAAGGTCTTCAGGACTTTTGTTCTCAGCATATTTAGCACGGAGATTATTGGCCCAAAGAGCATTGGGGTTATGCAACATCCTCCAATATAATTTAGCAGCTAAAGCTTTGTTGTTATTAATAGAAGACCAGAATCCTAACCCCCTTTATTCTTAGGAAGACATAAAGTGTCCCATTTCACCAAGGCCCATTTTCTTTTCTCCTTAGTACCACTCCAAAGGAAACGATGACTGATTTGATCCAGTTCTCGAAGAACAACCTTTGGAATATTCAACATGGAAGATACATAAATAGGAATAGCTTGAAGGACTGATTTTACCAAGGTGATTCTACCCCTAGAAGAAAGCCACCTGTTGGTCCACTTTCCAATTTTCTTCTTGACTTTGTCCAACAACCAATTCCAATATTTATTTTTCTGCCTTTGAATATTTATGGGAATACCTAAATAAGTGATTGGAAGGGAGGTCTTCTTATATCTTAATTTATCCAAGACCATGGATTCCTGTCTAGCAGAGTAGTGAAAGAAAATAACTTTAGATTTGTCTTCATTGATCAACTGCCCAGTAGCCTTAGAAAAATAGCTAATGATTTGCTTAATATTAGAAGCTTCCTTAACTGTAGCTTTACCTAAAAGAGTAGAGTCATCCACAAATTGAAGATGAGAGATAGGTCTAGCTCCATGAGCAATGGTAACTCCCTCAAGGGTTTTGTTTTCCCTCTTTTTGGTTATAGTCCTACCCAAGCATTCAACAAGAATGATGAATAAATAAGGGGATAGCGGGTCACCTTGCCTAATACCTCTGGAAGCTGGGAATGACTGAGAAGGCCTGCCATTGATAAGAACTAAGTAGGAAACTGAAGAGATACATCCCATAATCCAATCCATCCAATCCTTAGAGAAACCAAATTGCCTCAAAACTTTGATAAGGAAGTGCCAATCCACTCTGTCATAAGCTTTGGATAAGTCTAACCGAATGAACATGGAAGGAGATTTTTGCATATCCATGGAATGGATGGCTTCCGAGCAAGAACTATCTCATCTACTATTTGACGCCCTTCCACATAACCCCCTTGCTCTGGGGAAATAATCTTATGCAAAAGAGGCTTCAACCTTTCTGCCATGATTTTAGTAATGATTTTGAGAAGAACATTACATAAAGCAATAGGTCTAAAAGTTGAGATATGATCAACCTCTTGAGCTTTTGGAACAAGAGTAATATAAGTTTTATTGATAACCTTCAAAATTTCTTTGGCTTTCCTGGCTTCTTCCACCACCTCTAATAAATCAACATGAAGGATATCCCAGAACTCTTGGTAGAACTCAATGGGAAAACCATCAAGACCTGGGTTTTCCCTTTTGCATTTTAAAAACTACCTGTTGAAGCTCATTGATAGTAATAGGAGCAGTCAAAATAGAGTTCTCCTCAGAAGTGATAAGAGAAGGGATTGCTTGAAGAACATTTTGTTGAGAAGTTGAGTCAAGAGGAGTAGCAGCAAAAATATTGGAAAAGTAATCAACAACAATAGAGTTCATGCCATCCCAAGTATAAACAACATCTCCAGAATATGATTTCAGGGAAGAAATAAAGTTGTGAGATCTTCGAGCTAGAAGAGATTTGTGGAAGAAATTTGTGTTTCGATCTCCTTCTTTGAGCCATTGAATTCTAGATTTTTGCTTCCATAAGATTTCTTCTCTTTTTTCCCATTCCTCTAACCGAGTTGTGAGTTTAATTTCATCTGCACTTCTCTTCTCTCGTGAGGCCATCTAAACGGATTTTCTTATTCAAATTTTCAAGATGAGCAATAACTTCATGTTTTTTTTATGAACATCCCCAAACTCTTTCCAGTTCCAAGTCTTGATTTTGGATTTAATGTATTGCAGATATTTTGGAAAAATAGAACATCTTAGTCCCATGCCTAGGTTTACCTTCCTTCCACCATTGTTGCACATGAGGTCTAAAGGAAATGTCTCTAAGCCACATTAATTGAAAACGAAAAGGAGAGAAACTCACATTGGTTTTCCACATTTCCACCATGATCGGCCAATGATCCGAACCAACATTATTAAGAGTCTTCACTTTAGGAATGTGACCATGGATTAAGAAATTTTTAGAGAGCAAAAACCTATCCAATCTCTCCATTATACAAGCTAAGCCTTGCCTTCTGTTAGACCAAGTCATAAGGCCATTATCTCGGTTGGATGTCCACAAGATGGAGGTTTGCAATATATTCGCTCATGAGGTCAGTGCTTTTGTCCAAATTTCTATTTCCCCCCTTTTCTCATCCAGAGAGAGGATGGTATTGAAATCTCCTCCGATCAAGATCCAAGCTTCAAGGAAAATGAGAGATAATATGAGTTATATCCTTCCACTGTCTTCTTTTTTCCTCCAAAGCAGTCGGAGCATAAACAATAATGCAGAGCATAATTTGGTTGGAATGTCTACTTTGAATAGCTATAGCCAACAGACCCCAACTGCCAACCATATGGTGAATAACTACCTCTTTTGGGTCCCAAAGACAAGCAATGCCACCAGAAGTCCCCTGGGAACCGAGGGAAACCACTTTTCCAGCTGGCCAAATTTTACTGGCAATTGAGTCCATATCCTCCATTGACATCTTTGTTTCTTGAAGGAAAACAAGATGTGGATGATTTATCTGAATCATTCTTCTAATTTCATTTTGTTTTGAAAGACTCCCTTTGAGTCCTCTAATATTCCAAGTGATGATCTTCATTAATACCGGGGCTAAAAAATTTGGGAAGGGCATTAATCTTACCTTCCTCTACAAGATTTTCACCTTCTTTTACCATATGATATTGATTGGTCTTGCGACCTGCTTTTTGATTAGAATCCATCTTCAATTTTTTTCCCTATTTCTTGACTTATTCCAATTGAATCTGAGATGGCTTCTAACCTTGAAGAATGCTCGTACACAGCCAAAATTTTACTAGAGGGTTCAACGGAGTCTATATTGGGACCTGTATTATTTGAAGTTTTGACATTTAAAAGATTGTTTTTCTTGTGTAAATTTTCTCCCTTTTTTTTTGTTGAAAACCTTTGATTTGTTGGTTTGTCTCTGAGTTCTTCCCTTCATATTTAAATTGTGTTTCTAAGATTTATGTTTCCATTATTTCCTCTTCCTCACTTGGGACATCATTTGTGGAAAGGATTTCAAACATATTAGCAGATGACTTTGATTGATCCTTCATAACTGGTTTTTTCTGAGTGTTCTTCTTCTTAGGCATTTGGAAACCTGTTGAGTTTATATCTTCTTTCTTTTGATCAGGAATTTTATTTGGGCAAGCACTGGCCAAATGACCATATTCATGGCAAATTCTACAACGAAAAGGAATGTTCTCATAGTCCACTACTTGCTCCCAAGTGTCTTCCCCAAATTGTAATGTGATCTTTTTAGGTAGGGGTTTGTCAAAATCCATTAAAACACAAATCCGAGCATAAATAATATGTTCAAAATTTTGAGTACAATCAACAATCATCATAAAAGTTCCTAAAGAGTTTCCAATTGAAGAAAAAATAGTAGGATTCCAAAATTCAATAGGGAGGCCAAAGAGTCTAACCCACACGGGAGCTATAGAAGGCATCTCTTCTTCGGCTTTAAATTTAGTATGCCGGGGCTTCATGAAAAGCCCTGCCCTTCCAAAAAACCAAGGACCCCCTTGAAAAGTTTTCTCTCTATCTTCATTATTAGCAAATAAAACAAGAAAATAACCATTTGGATAAATAGAGATTTGTAACTCACCTTTAGTTTTCCAGATTTTTGCAGCCCAGACTTTGAAAGCGAGATAGGCTCGGACGAAAACCCATGAACCGACAAATTAGTCCTCTTTTTTCCAAATCTTCAATGCCGGTCTGAATGTTACCCATATCAAGCTTAACAATAGGAGTTCCATCAATTGCTTTAAGACATCCTGACTCCATTTTCCTGGGATCAATCTTAGGCATTCTTAGAGGTTTATGGGAAGCCCTAAGATTGATATTAGCATTGGGTTGAGGCTGTCCACCATGGAGGGCATCCCTAAAATTCATTTTTGGGGCTGAGTTTTCGAAATTCTTACCCTTGACAGGGGTTTTCACTAGTAGAATTATTTTGTGGGTGCACCTTAGCACCAGATTCACTTGAGATATGAGCCATTTTTTGATCAACTGCTTGAAACTTGTTTCGTGATCTCTTTAATCCTTGCCCTAGACGTCGTGGAAAGGTATGGTTTTCACTTTTCTTTTGTGCAGAAAATTGGAAGTCGTTGTCACTCAAGTTCATAGTATGATCTATTGAAAGATAAATTTCTAACCCATATTGGATCCCCTGCAACATTTCCTGCTAAAATATTGAGCATAAACCACAAAAATATTGGCCGCTAGGGCCCGAAGGCCCTAAAAACCAACCTCTGGAGCTGCTTGCACTCAACCCAGATGAAACCCTCGCATAGCCGCTTGCCAAAAATCTCGTTCACACATAGGGATGCGCTAGGATCTGTGTTGCTCCAAATGATATGAAAATTGGTGGAGACGTTCTAGGGTTTTTCAGGCATCTACCCTCAAAATTTTAGCTCAATCCGAGTCCGGATGAGTGAGATATGGCCGAAACAAGTTCGATAGTTTGGGCAGTCCTGCCTATTATTTTATATTTTAATTTATTATTATTATTTTTGTAAAGTGAAGTTTTGAAAGGATTATTGTTTCTTTTTTATAAATATTTAGTCACATTGAACTAACATTGAACTATTTGGTGTAGCGGTTAGGGCTTTGGCCTCTTTTTGAAGAGGTCCAAGGTTCAAACCACTACATACCCATAAGGGGATAGGTTGGATGGTAGCGTCCAAGTGACTGTCAGTTTGTTATACCCTAGTTCAATGCCCTAGAGGATCGAAGGCCTCGTTGACTATGCTTTACCCAGTAGGTTTAGGGTTTATAGAGGCATCCCATTCATGGAGTTATCGATTTTCCTATGAAAAAAACATTGAACTATTTGGTGCTATCAAAATAATATGGTTTTTTAGAGGGGTAAATCGAGGTTTGAACTTGGATATCCTCAATAAAAACCCAAAAACACACCACTTCGGTATCATATTTTATTAGTTTAAATGTTGATTAGGAATACTAAATTCTTATAGTTCCGTAGACTATACGGACTTAGGGATGTTAAAATATTCTTGTTCTATTATATAGTAAATTCTCTATACATTGAAATACTTGCAAAGAAATAAAAGGATGAAAGTATTTATATAACACTTAGATTTTATTTAATACTCCCTAAACACCTTAGAATAAATATATTTATATAATGTAATATATAAGGGTTACTATAGGATACTTTAATGTGTAGATCAAATTTTAGAGACACAAGTTTTAATCCATCTAAGGCCTTTCTTGGCTTTAAATGAATATATTACTAACCCATTGACCATCACTATATATACAATTGTAGAGACACAAGATTTAATCCATTTGACAGATTTCTTCCCAAATCCAAAATTTTCTAATACTGCAAAAAGAAATATCATTTAACCCTATCATAGGTCTTACTCATATCAAGTTTTAAGATCATTGCTTTCTCTTTTCTTGAAGTTGTTGAATGCATAAATTCATGAGCTACTATGATCTTGTCTAGAATTTGTCTCCCTTTCATAAATCCTCCTTGATCTTCTAAAATAATTTTGTCTAATAGTGGTCTTAATTTATTTATCGTCACTTTGGAAATAATCTTATATGTCGTATTACATAGGCTTATGGGTAAAAAAGAATCAAACAATTATGCATCCTTCTTATTTGGAACCAAGGTAAGATATGTTGCATTTGTTTTATAAGGTATGTATTGTTTTACCCTAGAATATTCCACTACCACCAATAAAAAATCCTTCACTATATCCCAATTATGTTGATAGAATGTTGCAGAGAGCCCATCCGGACTTGGGGATTTATCCTTATTAAAAGAGAAAAGAGCTAGATGATTTTATTTTAAAGTAATATGCTCCATCACTTTCCTATTGTCTTCATCTATTATAACTAAAAGAACTTCTTGTAGAAGTTTATTATTAAGAACTTCAAACTCCTTTGATCCTAGAATATTTTTATAAAAAGATATTGCCTCCTTTTTTATTTCACTCTAGTCTTTAATCCACACCCCTTCTTCTAATTTAACTCTACTAATTCTTGTTGTTGATCTCTGTATTGTAGAAATGTTATTAAAAAATTATATTTTTATATCCTTCTTTTAACCAAGTCTATCTTTATTTTAATCTCCAAAATTTCTCTTCCTTACTCAAAATATTATGATATTTACTAAGTAACTCCATTTCCTTCGATCTTGGACTATTATGATCACCATTTTAGAATTTTGAAATTTTATATTTTAGTTATTCTTTCTTCTCAAAAATATTTTCAAAAGTGTTCTTGTTCCATTCTTTTAATCTAGATGTCATTGATTTAATTTGTTTTGGAAGTGTATACAATCCATTGTTTCCTAAAGAATTCCACATTTGTGCTATCATATCAAAAAATTGAGGATGGTCTTCCCTCATCTACTCATATTTAAAATATGATTTTGTGATAATTCACTTACCACCATTTTAACATTTATTTGTTAGTGATATGAACCAATCCTTGTCAAGGTATTAATTTTAGCATAAGTTCGTTCATCTAGCCAATGATTTGAGAGAATGTATTTGTCTATTTGTTTTACTATTAGGTTCTACCTCTTATGTTGTTGGTCCATGGATAGTTGTCTTCTTGAAACTCAACCTCCCATAGATTATTATTTTGAATAAAAGCTAATAAATCTTTCATACTTTGGGTTAGTTTTATAATTCCCCAATTTTTCATCTAAATTGGTTATGGTATTAAAATATCCTATGATCATGAATCCAATTTCTTGGTATTTACTTTTAATTAAATATTTAATCCCACTTCAAATTTATAATATGTCTGATTAAGTTATAGGTCCATAGACATTGATAAGGATGAAACAAATATCTGCAAAGAAGCATGTGACTAAAGAGGCTATCCAATATCTAGTTTTATGAATGGTTACACATGAGGTTCTAATAGGATTCTAACAAGTTAGAATTGCCCTTCCTGCTCCTTATGAATTTATAGCATCCCATTCACATCTCACCCATACTACTTTCATAGTTTTGGAAACTTTTTCTTTTGTTATTTTAGTTTTCTAAATACAAAGAATATCATGTTTATTAATTAAACAAAGGTTCCTGATATGCTTCTTCTTTGAGGGTGCATTAACACCCCTTATATTCCATGATATTGTAATTATATCTCATTAGGGGCTACTAGCCCAAATTGTGAATTATCATTTTTATTTTGTTGTTTGGTAAAGAGAATTTCAAACAACTTAGTTTATGTTCATTTCTATATGTTTGCTCTTGCTTCCCTAGATCTCGCTTGAAAATTTGAGGGTTTTCCTCTTTTTCCCTTACATGTATAAGAAGTATATCTTATTATTCTATTCATCAATATTCTTTCATAACTTTCTTTTTTGATGCAGGAGCATCCAACGAAAAGCAAAATACCGCAAATAAGAAAAAGTGTCGCGATATCGTGACATGTTGGCAAAGAAGAAAAAGTGTCACGATATCAAAAGACGAGAGAAGGCGCAAGAGACAAAAAGTGTCACGATATCGCGACATGTTGCATTTTCATGACCAAAAGACGAGAGAAGGCGCAAGAGAGAAAAAGTGTCGCGATATCATGAAATGTCGCATTTTCACGACCAAAAGACAAGAGAAGGTGCAAGAGAGAAAAAGTGTTGTGATATCACGACATGTCGCATTATCACGACCAAAAGAGAAGAGAAATAGCAAGAGGGAAAAAGTTTCGTGATATCGCGACATGTCACATTTTCGCAACCAAAAGAGAAGAGAAAGAGCAAGAGGGAAAAAGTGTCACGATATCGTGACATGTCGCATTTTCATGACTAAAAGAGAAGAGAAAGAGTAAGAAGGAAAGTGTCACGATTTCGTGACATGTTTTTTTCTTGCGACTCAAAAAAAAAAAAAAGGGCAGGCGGTTACAGGGGCCGTTACATAGGAAATTATCGAGTGGTGGGTATATCGAACGTCATCATTGGTTGATAGGCGGACAGAGTCTACAGTGGCAGCATTGAACAGCACGTGGCACCAAGGTGCAATGAAAGCAGACAAAGACCAAGAGTCAGAAAAAAAAAAAATTGAAAGCCAAAACAACGAAGAGGCACGAGAAATGAAACGAAGGGCCACAAAAGGGAAACGAAGAGTCACGCCAGAAATTTTAAAAGAGGAAGCAAAGGCATGTACAAGTGGTGGGAAATTATGGAGACAGAGTTGTAGATTTGAAGGCAAGAGGCCCATTCTAGACCTGTTTGGGCTATTTTTCTTCCAAGGCGGGAAATGCTGTAAGAAAAAAAAAATAAACTATCTTTCGTAATAAAGGAGTTTGTTTGGCAGATTGTTGTCATTTCTGTAAATCTTTCCAAGTTGTTGAATGAGAATTGTGTTTGATTTGAAAGCTTGGCTCTCCATCAAGTGGTATCAGAGCTTAGGGTTCCTGAGTGTGTGAGCAAATCGCCGAAAGTGAGGCAGTTTGCACTAGGATCTATGGAAGAGCTTAGGGTTCCTAAGTGTGTGAGCAGATCGTTGAAAGTGAGGCAGTTTGCACCAGGATCTATGGAAGAGCTTAGGGTTCCTGAGTGTGTGAGCAGATCACCGAAAGTGAGGCAGTTTGCACCAGGATATGTGGAAGAGCTTAGGGTTCCTGAGTGTGTGAGCAGATCACCGAAAGTGAGGCAGTTTGCACCAGGATCTGTGGAAGGGTTGTGAGAAGAGAGCGAGGAAGAATGCCTCTACGAAGAAACTATGGTGGTGGGAGAAATGTGGTACCGAAATGAGATTTCAAAGCTTTAAAGAGGCAAGTGCAAGCCCTGTAAGAGGAGTTACAAAGATGGGTTGAGCCAAGGAGAGAAGACCATAGTGAAGATGAAGCTTGGGAGGTTGATGATCCATCAGATGAAGAAGAAGCAATGGATCCTACAAAAGCTAGATTATTTAGGGCCATATCTCAGATCGGGAAGAAGCCAAAGTTTGATGTCTCCATGTATTTTGGGAATCTCAATCCAGAGGAGTTGATTGATTGGATCAATGATATGGAGGAGTATTTTTATTATGAGGAGGTTGTAGATCCAGATCGGATCAAGTTTGCAAAAATGAAGTTGAAAGGCCATGCTAGCATATGGTGGAAAGAAGTGCAGCTAGAAAGAAATAGAAGCAGAAAGGAAAAGATAACCAGATGGGATCGAATGGTAGAGAAGTTGAAGAGATAGTTTATTCCTATAGATTACAAATTGGATCTGTTGAGGAAAATGCAAAGTTTGAGATAGTCAAGCAAATTTGTCAAAGAATATACAGAGGAGTTTTACAAGATCTCAATTAGAACTGGCCATTCTGAGGCTAACAAGGAGAAGGTAGCCCATTACATCAATGGATTGAGAACCAATATTCAAGAAGAGTTGAGTCTAGTTAGGATGAGTACCATTGAGGATGCTTACCAGTTTGCTCTAAAATTTGAAGAGAAGCTGAACAGAAGGTTTGAGGGTAAGTAGAAAGGAAGAGGTCATGGAGAAATAACTAGTGGAAGAATAGATGGAGGACGAGATGAGAAGAAAGAAGAAGCTAGCAGTAGTTAGGATCAGAAGGGAGATAATGATTATAGATCCCGTGGTCAGAACAACTACCCAAGAGGGAGAGGTAGATATAGTCAAGAAAATGGAGAAAGAGGGTTTCATGGAACCTACTTCAATTGTGGAGAAGGAGGACATCGAGCATATGAGTGTCCACATCACCAAGAGAAGCCAAATAGGAGGCCAGCGGGTAATGCCAGAGCTACTATTGTAGATGAAAGAGCTGAATCAGAGTAATATGAGGAGGTAGAGAGGAGAATTTATGGTCATAAGGAGAACCTTGTTGAATGAGGAGAAAGAACCAGACTAGAGGAGGAGCCTATTTCGCACAAGGTGTAAATGTTCAGGTAAGGTCTATAATGTTATTATAGATAATGGTAGTACTGATAACTTAGTCTCTGAAGAAATGGTTACTAAGTTACAGCTAGAGAGAAGGAGACACCCACATCCATACCGGATTGTGTGGTTGTGAAAGGACCATAGGGCATTTGTCAGTGAACAGTCCTTAGTCAAGTTTAATATTGGGAGATACCAGGATGAGGTCCTATGTGATATCCTGCCTATGGATGCTTGCCATATGTTGTTAGGAAGACCATGGCAGTTTGATCGCCGTGTAGTCCATGATGGACATGCCAACACTTACTCCCTAACAAACGAAGGAGTGTGCCATAAACTAAAGCCATTGAATGATATGGATGAAAACAGTTTGCTGACAACAATGAGAGTGGAAGTTGTGGGGTTTGAAGAACTTAAGGGTTTGTACCCTAAAGACCCAAATTTTTTTGAATCTTGGAGAGCTTGTAGAGCCCCAGTTACTCTGGATAGGACTGTCAACAGGAGTACTGGTAAATCACCATTCCATATTGTATGTGGGAGTAGTCCAACGAATGCTTCTAAGTTGAGAACGATGGATAAAGGAGAAAAGACCAGTGCTGAGGCTGAAGATTTTGCAGAACACATAAAGAGTTTACATGAAGAGGTACAACAACATATCAGTAAGATGAATACTCAGTACAAGGACAAAATAGATCAGAAGAGGCGTTTCAAGGAGTTTAAGTGGACTGCAAAGGCAGGTGCAAGTTTTGAGATGTTGAAAAAGAAGGTGACAAAACAATACAAAAGTGAAGGTCACTTCTCAATCCACTCCGAGTTTCTGATGCAGAAGCATCCAACAAAAAGCAAAATACCGCAAAGAAGAAAAAGTGTCACGATATCGCGACATGTTGGAAAAGAAGAAAAAGTGTCGCGATATCACGACATGTCGGCAAAGAAGAAAAAGTGTCGCAATATCACGACATGTCGCATTTTCATGACCAAAAGATGAGAGAAGGCGCAAGAGAGAAAAGTGTCGCGATATTGTGACATGTCGCATTTTTGTGACCAAAAGACGAGAGAAGGCGCAAGAGAGAAAAAGTGTCGCGATATCGTGACATGTCGCATTATCGCGACCAAAATATGAGAGAAGGCGCAAGAGAGAAAAAGTGTCGCGATATCGCGACATGTTGCATTTTTGTGACCAAAATACGAGAGAAGGCATAAGAGAGAAAAAGTGTCGTGATATCGCGACATGTCGCATTATCGCGACCAAAAGACGAGAGAAGGCACAAGAGAGAAAAAGTGTCGCGATATCGCGACATGTCGCATTTTTGCGACCAAAAGACGAGAGAAGGCGCAAGAGAGAAAAAGTGTCGTGATATCGTGACATGTCACATTTTCGTGACCAAAATACAAGAGAAGGCGCAAGAGAGAAAAAGTGTCGCGATATCGCGACATGTCGCATTATCACGACCAAAATAGAAAAGAAAGAGCAAGAGAGAAAAAGTGTCACGATATTGCGACATGTCGCATTTTCGCGACCAAAAGAGAATAGAAAGAGCAAGAGGGAAAAAGTGTCACGATATCGTGACATGTCGCATTTTCGTGACTAAAATAGAAGAGAAAGAGTAAGAAGGAAAAAGTGTTGCGATTTCGTGACATGTTTTCTTGCGACTCAAAAAAAAAAAAGGGCAGGCGGTTACAGGGGCCGTTACAAAGGAAATTATCGAGCGGTGGGTATACCGAACGTCATCATTGGTTGACAAGCGGACAGAGTCTATAGTGGCAGCACTGAACAACACGTGGCACCAAGGTGCAATGAAAGCAGACGAAGACCAAGAGTCGGAAAGAAAAATGTTTTGAAAGCCAAAACAACGAAGAGGCACGGGAAATGAAATGAAGGGCCACAAAAGGGAAATGGAGAGTCACGCCAAAATTTTTAAAATAGGAAGCAAAGGCATGAACAAGTGGTGGGAAACTGTGGAGACAAAGTTGCAGATTTGAAGGCAAGAGGGCCATTCTGGACCTGTTTGTGCTATTTTTCTTCCTGGGCGAGAAATGCTGTAAGAAAAAAAATAAACTTTCTTTTGAAATAAAGGAGTTTGTTTGGAAGATTGCTACCATTTTTGTAAATATTTCCAAGTTATTGAATGAGAATTGGGTTTGATTTGAAATCTTGGCTCTCCATAATTTTTCCTCAGACTTATCCTATCTTGGCTCTACTATGGAATATTTTGACTTGTCCTACTCATTTTTTGGTATTTCCTTATTAATGGTAGATGTATTAACATCTACCACTATATTTTATTTACTATTTTTTCTCTTTAATGGTGTATGGTAATTCAAGAGAGTCTTCAAAATCTAATTTGACACATTCCTTAGGTTCATCGAAAATGTTCATCCCTAAATAAAGATCATACTAAATAAACGGTTCCTTACTAATATGTTGAACTTGTTGTAATGTGTCCTCTAAGATTTTATCTACTTTTTCTTCATAGGAAATAGCCTCAAAATATTTGGCATTTCTTCCAATATTCTTCCTTATTGACCTCCATAATTTTTTTGATTTCAATTGTCTATTTCTATTTTTTGAAAGTTGAAAACCATCCTCATCCATATCCATTTGTAAGTTTCTATTGTGGTTTTCTACATATGATTATGTTGGAATCTTCTTAGGGCATGACCTCTTAGTATGCCCCACCTCATGATATTTTCTACATCTAAAAGATATGTTTTCAAAATCTATGGTTTGGGTCCACATATTATCCTCATACTTAAGAATGATTGATTCTCGTAAAGGCTTACTTATATCAATCATGACCAATATCCAAGCATAGATAAATATTATATTTTGAGGATATATGTAGTGGGAGAGATCTAACACAGGTCCTAATAAGATGCAAAAAATATGAGAGAAAGTGATTCTGCAATATGACTGAAATATACTATAAATAGAAAGTGGTAAAAATACAATGCAATATGGAGGTGATGGTCACTCCATTAATATAAGCTAAAGAACTACATTGTACTCCATACAGGAGTTCTACCACTATCTACTACTCTCTACTATAATGCACTTGATATGCTTGATATGTACTTGATATCTCTATGAGGCCCTTTATATAGGAAGATAGATTCCTTGGCCAACACTCTACCTAGTTGTACAAGGGGACACATTGCACATTGACACTTGTGCATTTATTACATTGCTTGAAGTAAGTAGCTAACTTCCCCTAAAGTAATCTCCTACTCTAACTATGTACCAAAGGTGGTACATTTACATGACCCAAATGATGTAATATACTCTAACTCTAACACCCCCTATATTACATTATTTGGGTATTGAAGATTTCAATCTTCAATATGGATCTTCTTCTTGAGAATGGTCTTGATCAGGTTCTTCTTTAGCTGCTTTAGTCTTCATGTTATAGCTTCTTGTCTTTTCCAATATTTTGTTCTTTGACATCAGATGTCTTTGATGAACTAGTGATCTCATGATTTTGCATGTCTTAAGTGGATCAGAATTGACCCATTTTCTCTCCTTTGGAACTTTGTATGACCTGTTTCTTTGACCTTCATAAGTATCAAACTTGAGCTCATTGTTAGTAGATGCTTTTAGAATAATATTTTGAAAGTAACAATCTATTATGTGTAGTAATATTTCTTCATGGATTTTATAGTACTTGTATTTATAGTAGCAGAAGAAAGATGAGTGATTTTTCCCTTCACAGTATTTGCATGGATGGAAATTCCAACAATTGATCTTCTCATGACCGTATTGATTGCAATAGGTGCACAATAGAGATGTTCTGACTGTTTTGTAGTCTATCTTAGGGATATCATGTTTATCTATATCCTTGACTAGATCCTTAAACCATATGTGCACAATTGAAGCTATTTCATCTTTACTTCTTTGTATGTTGTCTTCTTGATCTCCCTTTTGAATGTGATCTTTTGTGTTTTCATTGGTACAATTATCATCAGTTTCATTAGAAGAATCTAATTTTTCGTAGCTATTTGTTTCAGAACTTATTTCCCATCTTATTGATTCTTCCTTTCCTTTTCCATTTTCCTTATTGTTATCCATTGTATTATCAATCATGCTTCTAATCCATGTTGGTATTTTTCTCATTCCACTTCTAAGTGTATTGCTTAATGTGTTGGTAGTCATATTTATAGCTCCTTGGATTAGAGTATAAAGTGCTTTTGATAGTGCCTGTATCTTATTAGATAGAATATTCTAAGTGGTCTACCTTATAACTCCCTAGTTTAGAGTATATGAGCTTGATTTGATAAAACCCCTTTTTTTGAGCTTAGGTTTTGTAGGCTTCCTTATATCTCCAAATGAATTGAGTACTTGATAAACTTTGATGGATGCTATTATTATCAAGTTTTGTAGAATGCCTTATGACTCCCTAGTGTTTTTGGATATGCTATATGATTGATAAAGTGCTTTTTGAGAATAGTAGTTCAATTTTGAGTTGATTTTGTAATGTTTTGTAAATAGCAAAAATCAACTTTATTACACCTTATTACTCCTATTGAACTTAAGCACTTTCTAATTTGATGAGGTCCTAATGGTTGGATTTATTTTGTCCCTTTAATGTGTTTTTGAGACAAGTATACCAATTAATTTCCAACTCTTGATAATCCTTAATGAACCTCCTTTTATAGCCTTTGATATTTGATAGTTTAGTGTTTCTAAATTCCAATAATTTATTTGGTGTAGTATTCCTTATAACTCCCTAATTTGGAATATTAGAAAACAATAATATTTGCAATAATAGGGTTTTAATTTCCAAGTTGAAACCCTTATACCTCCTACTTTATTATTTGCAAATATAAATATTCTTGAAATCTTCTTGCTTAATATATTACTAATGCTAAATGGATGATTGCAATAGTAAATATAATGTACCCTTATAACTCCAATATAACTTTAGTTTATAGCAAGCAATAAATAATATGAGATTTTACCTTAATAACCCTTCTGGATTATCTTGCCTTGATGTTGTGAGGTGGTGGATTTGAAACCTTCTAGAATGTGGTGCTCATGGGCAGTCAATGCCTTCTTTGACTAGATGCTGGTTTCTCCCTTGAGTAGCGCTTCTCTCCTCCATAAATGGTGCTGATATTCTCCTTAAGGAATGCTTGGTCTATGACAAATATCTTCTACAAATGGGATGCTAGTATTGTTGGTCTATGACAACTTCTTAAATGTAGACTTACACCTTTGAATGGCGCACAGGCTTGAATTAGCCTCCTTCCTATGAACGTGCTTCACACCATTCAATGCTTGACTTCCTTTGACCTCGTTCTTCGCTCCTCCAAAATGGGCACCTTAAATAGGATTGTTTCCTTGCAGATTGTGGATAAGTGTCACTTGGGCATTACTAAGTAGGTGATGATATTCCTCCAATGTACCTTTATGCAATGATGAGTTTGGTGGTAACCTCCCAAATATTTGTAACTCCTTTTTAGGTGAGCGTTGGATTATTCATGAATGTTGGGGTGCTTAGAACTCTTGTGCCAAGTGGCACTCAAGGCTTGTGCATGTAAGCCTTTCTTCTAACGCTCCAAGGATGAGCGTTGTAACCCTATATTTGCCTATATCTTTGTATTGTATGTTGGCTTGCTATGTTTCTTGGAATGCAAGTGTTTCCTCTTCTCCTTTTGCACATTATCTTGATGAGGATAATGGGTGGCTCCAGTTGTAATGCTCCAAGGTTCTATGGATGCTCCTAATGGTAGGTCTTGTGGCATTTTCCTTCTTTTTTTTTCCCCCCCTTCTTTTTTTTTAGCATAACTTTTTCCTTATACCTTGATGCTTGTAATATGTTGTTTGTGTAGCTTTTGTAACCTGTTTGAATGTTGATTTGTATCCTTTGTAGTAGCCCCTTGTGCTTAGCTTGATAGTGCTATTCCACATAGATAATATCCTTATGTATGTTGTCCTTTCTCTACGTAGACTCGGATGATAATAGCCTCTTGTAATGGCTCCAATATTGCAGGTGAAATGCTTGCTTCTAGGGCTGGATTGGACATGAAGAAATGGTGTTTTTAAACACCTTGATTTTTGAGAAGTGTGAGCTCTTCGGTGGCTCTTTCCTCTTGCTCGAACTTTTCCCTAATACCTACTGAGATGATGGTCGTGTTGCTTCCTGTAAAGAGAGATTATTTTATCTTTTTTTGAAGGAACAAAAGAGGTGCTTTGTAATAGTTAGATTTGCACCAATATGATGGACCTTTTTTCTGAAATCCTTTTTTATTTTGATGAGGCAGCTCCTTGCCTTCACTAATCCTCTTCCTTGGATAATTTAATAAGAGTTAATCCAAGCTAATAAGATACTCTTAATATGCTGATTTTAAAGTAAGGATTTCTGCACTTTGCACTTAAATGAAACCCTTATATATTCCTTGAATCTTGAGACTCACCAAGTCTCAATTTGAGGCTTCCTTCAAGGACTTTAATGGTGGCTTATTTTGGCCATGAAATGCTGCAGATTTTGTGCTAGTTTTGTGCCTTTAACGATCAAAACACAAACTAATTTCTTGAGAGTAACTAGTTAAAGATCAACTAGTATAGTGCTAATGGATTAATAATGCACTTTAATGGTAACAATAATCTCACCTTATTGCTCCTGTAAATAAACTCTCAAAGTAATTCCAAATGCACTTAATAATATCTGCAACTTTTAAGAGTAATATGTAAAGAACCCTTAATGAATAATCTGCAATTTTCACTACAATCAATATTGTAGGATGTAGTCTTCTTGCTTTCTAGATAGATAATAGGTAGGTGATAATTTTCTTTCTTTTAAAAAATATCCAACTCCTATTTAATGTGCAAATATATCTTAAAATGAACTCTCCTTTTTGCACTTTCTTGAAGACTATAATATGAGCCCTTCTCCTTGCAACTTTAATCCAAATATGGTGCTTAATGGAATTTGATAATGAACCCTAATTTGAAGTTCAACTAATTGCACCCTAGTTGCTTACCTTTAATGGCTTCTGTCGTAGATGTAGATCTTGGTGTTTTGATTCACCAAGTTGCTGCCTTGTAATGGATGAATTCATAGCTTCTTGTTGGCTATCCAAAATAGCTTCTTGCTTCACCAAACTATGGTCTTGAACTTTCTATCTTGAGCCTAGGGTTTGGTGGCTTGATCCTTCTAGTGATCTTCGATTTTCTGTAGTAGGTTCAGAAAGTCCTTGCTTCTGAAATGTGCCTTCTTGCTGTGAGAGGTAATCTCCAAATCTCTTGGATTTGGTAGGCTTCTTCTATCTGAATCTTCCTTCAATCTTCTTGTTGAATTCTAACTTCAAACAGGATCTTCTTCTTCTCAAGATTCTGAATGTCTTGAGGTCTTCACTAGATTCTTCTTTTGGATTTGGCACTCTTTACCAAATTCTTCTTCTCTTGGGCTTGTTGTCAGATGGTGATAATTGTCCCAAGTCCTTCACTATCAGGAGCTTCTCCTTGGTAGTGGATTTCTCCAATGAGTTCTTCTAGGAACTCTTTTGATGATGCTTCTATGAGCTCTACAACAAGGCTCTCCAAGCCTTCTTCTTTTTCTCCTTGAGACCTCTCCAAGGTCTTCTATATTGCAACTTCTATGGTCTTCCAAATGAGACCTTTTCTTCAACCTTCTACTTCTGGAAGTGTTGGTGATGAGATCTTCTTCTTAGATCTCTGAAATCTACTGCTTCTAGATTCTAGAATGGGACCTTGCTAGTCCTTCTTTTCTTCTACAATTTGTAGGCTTTAATGGAGATCACCAATCTCCTATTTTATGGACTCTTCTCTAGAGTCTTCTTCTAAATCAGGAACTCTTCTTTGAAGTCTTCTTCAAGAACTCTTCTCTAGAGTCTTCTTCTAAATCAAGAAATTCTTTTAAATCAGGAACTCTTCTCTGAAGTCTTCTTTAGAATTAAGGCTTATGTGGCCCTTTCTTCTAGATCAAGGCTTCTATGGCCTTTTTTGCTTATGCACTCTACAGGTATTGATCTTGAATGGAGATCACCAATCTCCTATCTCCTCCTTGAATCATCTTTTGGAGTCTCTTCTTCCTTGAGTCTGCTATAAGGCTATTATGGCCTTTTCTTCACTTCTGCAATCTGCAAGATTGTAGCTCTTGTAATGAGACATTTTTTTGAGGTCTTTGAAATATTTAATCTTCTCCTTATTGTTGCAAGTGTTGGAATGATTCTAAGAATATATTCTTCCTAGCTCTCTTGTAGGAAGCTTCCCAACCTTTTTTGAATCTCCTTTTCCTACAACAAGTTGTTAGAAACTGGAATGAAAGAATTTATAATTTTGGAGATAATAATCTTCACTAGTTGATTTGTCAATCTAGTGGTATGAATGTTGAGTCCTAGTCTTCATGAGTTTTTTTGCAACTCTATGGAAAGACTCTAGCCAAATGTAATCTCAAAATTTCTATAACTAAGATTTATTTCAATCCTCACTTGTGATTCTCTCTAATCCTATTGACTACTATGGCTTTTTCTATCAATTGATTCCTAATGATAGCATTTGCATGCAGTGACGCACAATGGCAGATCCGATTTGCAAATATGTAGGCCAAAAGTAGCAATGGTGACTCTCCCTATTCCTATTGACCTACTAGACTTCTCTTATGATAACTTTTGCAAGTGGTGGTGCACAATGGCGAGTCCGGTTTGCAAAAATGCAAAGAGGAACTATGATGGATGTAGGCCCTCCTATTCTTGATTCACCATGGCTCTGATACCATTGTTATATTTTGAGGATATATGTAGTGGGAGAGATCTAACACAGGTCCTAATAAGATGCAAAAAATATGAGAGAAAGTGATTCTGCAATATGACTAAAATATACTATAAATAGAAAGTGGTAAAAATACAATGCAGTATGGAGGTGATGGTCACTCCATTAATATAAGCTAAAGAACTACATTGTACTCCATACAAGAGTTCTACCACTATCTACTACTCTCTACTATAATGCACTTGATATGCTTGATATGTACTTGATATCTCTATGAGGCCCTTTATATAGGAAGATAGATTCCTTGGCCAACACTCTACCTAGTTGTACAAGGGGACACCTTGCACATTACAACTTGCACATTGATACTTGTGCATTTATTACATTGCTTGAAGTAAGTAGCTAACTTCCCCCTAAAGTAATCTCCTACTCTAACTATGTACCAAAGGTGGTACATTTACATGACCCAAATGATGTAATATACTCTAACTCTAACAATAACCAATAATCCATATTTTATAGTTTTTAAAATCTTAAGGAAATATCCTAGAGTGTTGCCTATTGGCTTGAAGGCATCCATTTTCCAAAACTCAATAGGAAAAAAATACGTCTTAACCTAGATTGGTACTAGGAATAGATTTACACTTTTAGGTGAAAAGCCTTCATGTCATTAGGTAAGGAATAGTCTTTCTCTTCCCATAAACCAAGGACCCTCTTTTAGGATTATAGCTCTTTCTTCCCTAGAAAAATAAATGGATAGGAAGAAACCTTTGGGAATAAAGGATAGAATCACTCTTGGAGAATTCTAACTCCTATTTATTGATTTTCTCAAGGTTGAATCCCCTAGCCAATACCCATTAAATTTACCAAAAACAACCCTATATTCGATTAGCAAGGATCGATCCTTTGTGGTTTTCTCTCTAACCTTTACTACTAGATATGATTTTAAATATTTAACTATAAATTAGTCCATGGAAGGGAAACTAAAACATAAAATCTACTAAAATTTAAAAAAATATCCTATAGCAAATATAAAATTGATAAAAACATTATAATAATTTGCATGCAAAATTTCTAAGATATAGAAGGGAAAAAGAAACTTAGCTGAAAAATTCTATGCCCAAATAGAATGTCTTGACTCACTAAAGACCTAGCCCTCCATTACTCCTCTCATAATCTGAACCTTAGATAACAGATACTTGTAATTTCATTTTTTGCAACTTGAAAAATCATCACTTTCCTTGTTTAGGATGGAATTCTTCATAGGGTTGTATCTCCCTCAATGATTAGATGAAAACTTTATTTCAAAGGTACCCAATATTATCCTTTCTCATGTTGTGACTTTAAGACAATGCTTGCATGGGGATATTTGTTATTATGTCTTTAGATCTCAACTCAAATCATATTTTTATGTACAATATAGTATGTGTATGGCAATGATAACTGTTACTTTTTTTGTTCTTTTTATTTTGTAAGTTTTTTATAATTAAAAATTATACAATTTTACATTGCATGAACAATTTCAAATATTTATTTTAAACTAGATTGTAATTATTTATGTTTCTCATCAAGCCCATGTATACCTAACCACATTCTATAACTCTAATCAAGGTGTTGGTAATTTTGCCACACTAAAATTTTGCTTGTAAAATTTTGAAAAGAAGATAAATGATGCAGTTGTGTTATTTTTACTATTTTAATATTTTCCTTCCTTGTAAGCAATTCCATTAAATAAAAGGTTGAGTTTGTTTCTGAAGATGCACAGTAAATTTTTCCGGTAAAAAAAATTAATGGCACTCATGGGCGAAACGTAAAAGGAGAAGGATCAATGCAAGGAACATTTTTTCGGGATAGAAAGATTAATGGAAAATCAATCACGACTTTGGCAGTTCTTTTTATTTTAAGTGAAGGCACTAGAAAAGAAGAAGGAAAAAAATTTTTCCCCATGGAGGGGGAAAAAATCCTTTGCGCCCCTCCTTTGGGGTGAAACTACCTTGATGAATAAATTTCGTCCAAACAAAGCAAGAGAAAAATTTGTATAAGTGATGGGAAGAAGTCAAAGTCAAAAGCATCCCTGGAAGGGGGCGAAAATCATTTTTGCCCCTCTCAGGGGTGAAATTCTAGATAAAAGCATCTTTGGGACAAAAAAAAAATTGGAGAGCATGTTGGGTGCAGTCAAAGTCAAAGTCGCCCCTCAGAGGGGGCAAAAATCATTTTCGCCCCTCTTAGGGGCGAAATTCCAATGAAAAATACTTTTTAGAGCATAATGATTTGGTGACGTAATTCGGGAGAAAATTGAAGAGTCAAAGTCAATTTCGCCCCTCATAGGTTAATTTCCACCCCTCTTTGGGGCAAAATCGATAATTTTTTCCTCCCTTCTTGTAAGAAGACGTTTTTAATCATTTTCGGGTGAAATCACCCACGAAAGGGGTGAAAGCACATTGAGGGGTGAAACTCCCATTTTTTGCCTATCATTCGAACAAGAAGACATCGGGGAGAAATCAATTAAAATGAAAGGTAAAATTCTAGCTTTGAAGGCAATCCATCAACGTAGTGTTATCTTAAAGTGCCATAACAACAGATATTTTTGGGAAAGGATAGAGATTGATAAAATTTAATGCTTGGGGTAGCAAGAGCGATGATCCAAAATTTTTGCTAAAAATTTATCCAGGATTAAATGCTACATCCTCAAATCTGATGTGATCCCAATGATTTTCGAGGTGCCCTCTATGAATTTCATTCCTTTTCGAAGCAGAATTAAATTTCATTGATTTCAACTAGCAAGGGTAAGATTCCAAGGCAAGAGAGAATGTAATGGTACCCAAAATTTAATATTCAAGCTCTTGATTGCCATGTGACATTGTTGAGTTTCAATGCACCGATGCTTGGGATATTCTTTCCATCATCCATCTTTGCCAATTTTCCAAGTGCACTCCATGAAAATCGGATCATTGTCCCCTGAAGAATAATCTGATTCGAGCATCATCATTACCAAGGAGAGAATTGTTGCTGCTGATTTTTGACCAACCGATATTTTGTTGTGTTGTGCATTTAATGAAAGAGGTGAAATCCTCTATAAATACTAAGCATTTCAATGTAATGAAGGAGGATAGACACTTTGAGAAAAACACTTTAAGTTTTTGCATAAATAGAAAGACATTCGGCTTTTGGTTCCTTGAGTAGTATTGTGTTTGATCTCTTTCTACTTGTCATTTCTGATTAAGTTCATGTCCATTATTTATTGATTTTAAATTTTGCATCTGGATTTAATTACTGCTTGTGAGGGAGTGAATACTGGAATGCTTCTTGGAAGTTATCTCTGCAAAACTATGAGTGGTTTCTATGCCTTTCTTTCTATTATATGCTAATTAATACTTGTGAATTTTTGTTGTTAGTTTATCCCCACCTTATATATCTAGCTTATAGCCATATTTCCCATTTCTTTATTATTTCCCATTTCTTTCCTATTACCCTAATCTTTAAACCGATCATTAGTTTTAGTACGAGAACCAGCCCTCTCTAGAGATTGGCCCGAAGGACATCTCTTTCCTTCGACCTTTCAATGTTGGTCGGGTCTAGGGTGCACAAATAATATTTTATACTTAGGCAGATTCATGACCAACAATTTTTGGCATGCCCGATGGGACCCTAAAAAGTTCCACTTTCAATAGTATTAAGGTTTGATGTTCACCTTTGTACTATATGATTAGAACATCTGGCGACTCAGCTCTACCCAGAAGCCTCCGAACGTGAAGTGAGCGAAATATTTCTTCATGATCACAAGATCGAAGGCCAAAAATCTAGAAGACCCCATTGAGTTTTATGAGCTTGACACCCAAGTGCTAGGAGAACATCCTAGGTTAGTTACCCTAACTGTCCCATCAAGTGTTACATCTTCATAGTTAGCTGGTGTGTTCTCTATTCCTTCGAGTCCTGCTAGCACAACCACTAGTTTTCCACCTCCCCAACCACACACACCAGTCCACATGGCTCAAAATCCACCACCACAGCCACCAAGGTAGTTCCTAGCATGGAACCACTTTAGACCTCTAAATATGCAAGCTCAGAACTTGATTCCACAAGCAACAATGAAGGCTTTGCCTACCTACGATGGTACGGGGAAGATGACTTATGAGCATGTCCAAGATGTAGTTACCTTGGAGACAATCCATAGCATCATAGATGAGGATATAATGGTAATATTGCTTGTTCTCTCTCTTAGAGGTAAGTTGCTTTACTAGTACCGATCATTACAACCTACCACCATTACTACCTAGGACCAATTGGCTGAATTGTTGATCAAAGGTTTCAATGAACAAGTGGATCCATTCTCTCTATTGCATCAGTTTACTACCATTCAGAGGTATCCATAGGAGGAAATCATGGACTTCAATGTCAGGTTCACCCAAACTTGGCATAGAGTTCCTGATGGTCTCTGATCGACTCCTGAGCAAGCGATATTTTACTACCTCTAAGCTTTCAACTCTGATATCAGTATGGCCATCCGATAATCTAATGTTAATACATTTCTTGATTTGTATTCTACTACACAAAAGGAAGCTGATCTGATTGCTATTGGTAAGCTTCCACAAAAAATGGCCATGCCTATTTTTCTTGATCTTCCATAATATTTGTATGCTAATGCATCTTCTCAACCTTTGCCCATGTCACCCATGTATCCAATCCCTTCATGGAATCTAAGTACATCTCAGACCATGATGATAGTTTCTATCCCTCAACTTCCCACTCCAACCATTCCATAGTTACCCACTCTAGTTCCATTCCTAGCACTACCATATCCACCTATCCCACTACCATTACCAACTCCTCCAACACCCTCAAACCCTGATCCACAAGAAAAAGTATTGAAAGAGTTACAGTCCATGAACTCAACCATAAGAGCGATGGGTAATGAAATCATGATGATCAAAAGGAAGTAGGCCAAAAAATATTTCTAACCTAGGATATTTCAACCATCACCGATCACTAAGGAGCAAGGAGCTTCGACCAACAAGATGCCTAAGAGAAATTTAATGATACTAACAAATGAAGAAGTTAGCACATCAGACAAAGCATACTGGTGCTCTACATGCAATGATCCACATGGTGAGGAAACTTGCATGGTTCACCTAAACTACGTGCAGACATTGGTAGAAATTTCTTTCATTAGTCAAATCAACATGATCATAGAAGTTGATCATAATTTCATGGTCCCTTCTGAAGAGCAAGTTTTAGTTCTCACGAGAACTAGAAGAAAGCCCATTACTATGGACCCAACTGAGTTGGAACCCCTAAAGGTACCTACTAACTCAAAGGTGCAAAATGAGAAGAAACAAGCGCAAGCAAAGGTAGTTATTCCAACACCCAAGCCAGATGCACCTATCCTACTGAAAGATATTTTACCTCCATGAGCGAAAGAGAAAGTGCAAGAAAAGGCTTCAACTTCATAGGCAAGAGCTAAAAAGAGGAGCAAGCAAGGAAAAGCTCAAATACCCATATTTGACAAAACATCAGAGGGTAGAAGCTACACAATAGTATAGAGTAGATATGAGACTGCCAATGAAGGAAAGGGGTCCTATGCATCCACATATAACATCATTGAAGAATTAAAGAGGATTCCAGCCAAGGTGAGTCTCTATGATGCACTACAATTGCCTGGACAAGTGGACTTATTGCAAGAATCACTAAAATTTGTGAAAGATAAGGGGAAGAATCTGACTCAGATAGTGTTAGCTCAAACGCTGACAACTTCTACCACTAGAAAGAATAGACCACCCCTTTCTACCTATCCCTCAGGATGGAAGGTTGGATTGTGCACAATTGCATGATCGACTTAGGTGCTACAATGACTATCATGCCAAAGGTAATGTGTGATGTTATGGGTATGGAGTATACAAGGAGCAGCCCTAGCATCTTGTAGTTAGATGGAACCCCTATCAAGATAGTGGGAGTCATCAAAGACATCCCCATCGTATTGCACAAAATGCCTCAGATAACTATGATCCAAGAAGTGGTCGTGGTTGATCTAGAGCCTTACTTTAGCATGTGCCTATCACGGGAGTTTACTACCAAGTTGGGAGGCTACCTTTCTCTTGACTATTCTCATTTGGAAATTCCTATCAAAGGGAGGAGAATCTAAATTTATAATGAGAAGCCTTCAACTTATCACATAGAGAAGATTGAAGAAGAAGATAAACCCATGAATTCTATCAATTTGATGACCAAAGAATTGGAGGAGTTAGACTTGATGGAAGAAGTTTTGGATGAGCTTCAAATAGAAGATGAGTTTTCAATGCTCGATTTTAATGCCATGATGGAGACCAAAATCGGTTGCTACACCATCACTAAGCCTAAAAAAGTTGAAGCAAAAGTGTCTGATGATGAAGATCCTACTCTGGATCAATTATGGAAGTTGTACTTTGATGGTGCAAGGTGTAAGAATGGTGCAGGAGCTAGAATTGTTCTCATTTCTCCTTCTAGTATACAAAGATGTACTCTTACCGATTGACTTGGAGTTGCATGAACAATGCCATCGAATATGAAGCACTCTGCTTGGGTCTAAAAAAGGTAGAAAAGCTCGGGATCAAGCAACTGTAGATCTTTGGAGATTCTAAGCTAATCATCAACCAGGTAACTAGTAAGTGTGTTTCCAAGCAGCACTACTTGAAGGCATACCAAAATAAGGTATGGGATTTTTTTGAGGCTTATACAACATTGAATATCCAAGCAATATCATGGGAGCAAAACAAGCATGTCGATCTCTTGGCATCCCTTGGTGCTAATTTTTCCCTAGTGGAGCATGTGGTGAGAAAGCCCAAGACTGTGAGGTTAATTTATAGACCTTCAATCCCTAACAAAAATATCCACTAGCAAGTGTTCGAAAGTGATGAGCAGATTGTTAATTTCTTGATAAGAGAAGCTAGTAATGTGGAAGAGAGAACACTTGATGAGGAAGAAGTCGAGGGTTTGATCCAACTATAGAATAATCATATCCCAAAGGGGTTGATTACACTTGAGAGCCTCTTTGATCAAAATGATAGAGCAGAAAAGCATAGGATCAAGGTGGATGAAAAGGAGTATACTGAACTGCATCTGGGACCCAAGAAGTTGATCAAAGTCGACACTGATTGCACTCAAGAAGAGCTAGAGCAGATTAAAGAGTTATGTCATGAGTACCTAGACATTGTTGCTTGGAGCTACCAAGATTTGAAAGGCTACAACAAAGATGTAATCCAACATACCATTGAGTTGCAGGAAGGAGTGAAACCCTTCAGGAAAAAGTAGAGATCGATCAATCCCAAGATTGAAACTTTAATGAAAGCAGAATTACTAAAGATGCTTGAAGCCAAAATCATCTACCCAATTAAGCACTCTACTTAGGTAGCAAATCTAGTCCCTATGAGAAAGAAGAATGGAGATATCCGCCTATGCATGGATTTTTAAAATTTAAACCAAGCATCTCTGAAGGATCACTATCCACTACCACAAATTGATCAGATTCTTCATGTGGTAGTTGGTGCCCAGAGATTCTCTTTATTAGATGGATTCTTTAGCTATAACCAAATCTGGGTCAAGGATGAAGACCAATACAAAATGATATTCACCACAAAATGGGGAACTTTTGCTTATCAATGGATGTCATTTGGTCTTTCAAATGTTGGTGCAACTTTTTAGAGAGCAATGGACATAGCCTTCGATGAGTTGTTGAATCATATTATTGTTATTTATTTGGATGACATGACTATTTTTTCTCACAATAGGGAGGAACATAGTCTACATCTGAGACAAGTGTTCGAAAAGTGTCGAGAGTTCGGAATATCAATCAACCCGAAGAAGTCCATCTTCATGGTAAAAGAAGGAAAGCTCCTAGGACATGTTATTTTAGAAGAAGGTTTGGTGATTGATCTAGCTAGAGCTGAAGCCCTCCTGAAGCTTCCATTACCAGCCAACAAGAAGGATTTACAATCATTCTTTGGGTAAATAAACTTTGTTCGAAATTTTGTAGCAGATTTCTCCCAAGTGGTGAAGCCAATGATAGAGCTACTAAAAAAGAATGTTGAGTTCAAATGGACCGAGCCAAGGAGGTAGGCATTCAAGGAGATAAAAGAGAGAATTGCTCAAGCCCTAGTGCTGGTGAACCCAGATTACTCAAAATATTTTATCCTATACATCATTGGTGAGCAAGAGAGCTATGCAACGATGCTCACGCAAAAAGGAGATGATGGAGATGAGTGACCGATTGCTTTCTTGAGTCAAGTCATCCAACCACATGAAGAGAAATATAATTTCATTGAAAAGCAAGTATATGCGGTGATGAAATCCTTGAAGAAGTTCTAATATTTTATTTCTCAAAGCAAGACAATAGTTTATGTGGTTCACCCAGATGTTCGAAGTTTCATCATTCAAGGAGAGCTTGGAGACAAGAGAGTTGGATGGGTCTCCAAAATCTAGGAATATGACATTGAAATCCATCCAACCAAGCTAGTTCGAGGTCGAGCACTATGTCAAGAGCTTGCAAAAAGTGTTGCATCTGAATCCATGGTTTGCCAACTTGAAAATTTAGCAAGTAATTTCGCTAATCGCTCTATAGGTGATCATGATTGGACAGAGGACCTTATCGAATATTTCCAATCAGGAAGATGTCCTTCACACCTTAATGCCTCACAGAGAAGGAGATTCAGACTCTAAGCCCTTAGGTACATGATGCTACCAAATGGGTTGTTCCATAAAAATATTGATGGAGTACTTCTCAGATGTGTCCGAGAATCTGAAAAACAAAGAATCCTAGAGGAGTTTCACTCTAGTCTATCAAGAGGCCATTATGTAGGGAGGCCAATGGCATTAAATATCATCAAAGCAGGATATTTTTGGCCTACTCTCTTTGTAGATACTTTCAAAATCAATCAGAATTGTGACAAGTGCCAGAGATATGTTGGTAGAAGCAAGAATCCATCATTACCCCTTCATCCGATTCAAGTAGAAGCACCATTTCAGCAATGGGGCCTAGAATTTATTGGGGTCATTGATCCCAATTCCTCTATCGAACACAAATATATCCTGACTACAACCGACTATTTTACCCGATGGTCAGAAGTAATTCCAACCAAGAAGGTGGATCAAGCAACAATTATTGCTTTCCTTGAGGGTTTAATCACTCATTTTGGCATACCAGATGCAATCATAATAGACAATGGGACTCCCTTCATCGATGCTAGGATCAATGAATTCATGGGTAAGTATGGAATTTATTTGAAGATATCATCTAACTATTATCCATAGGGGAACGACTTGGTTGAGTCCACAAACAAGAATTTGCTGAGAATTCTGAAGAGGACCCTAGGTGACAATAAGCGTAGTTGGCACTTACTTTTAAACCAAGCATTATGGGCCGACCGTATCTCCATGAAGAAATCCATTAAAACATCTCCTTACTCCTTGGTATACGATAAAGAAGCAGTGTTGCCCATTCATATTGAATTACCAGCTCTTCAATCATGGCACTTGTTGTATGGTGAAGATGACGATGAATCTGATCCCATGAGCATGAGATTGGCACAACTTTTATAGTTGGAAGAAGAGAGGGAGAAATCATACAATATCTTCATGGAACATGCTCGGATGATGCAGAAATGGTTTGGCAAGAAAACTTTCGAAAAGTCATTTAAGGTAGGTGATCTAGTGCTAAAATGGAATGAAAACAAGGCTAAGCCCGACAAGCACCACAAGTTTGAAGTAATATGGGAGGGCCCATTCCAGATTTTAGGTGTCAATCAAATCAATTCATTTTATTTGTAGGATATGGATGGTCATGAGCTACCAATTCTTATAAATGGTCTTCATTTGAAGGCCTACCATCAATGACAGAATTTTGATCAAGTATGTATATATGTACATAAATTATTATGTTATTTTGTTTAAATTAATATATTAAAAAATAAAAAAAAAAGAAGAGATTTCATCAAAAAATCATTTTCACCCCCAAGGCAAGTGATTTCACCCCAAAGCACCTTGCCACCAATAAAAAAATTATTTTTACCCGAAAACGTTTTAAAAGGCTTTTATATTATTTTCGAGGAAAAGGGGAAAAAGAAAGCAGATTTTTTTTTAGAAATTATGAAAGCGCCATGGATTTTGCTTTTTCATTAAAAAGCGCTCCTATTTTGCCAAAAAAAAAAAAAAAAGAAAAGAAAAGAAAAGGAAAAAAGGACCATTTTTTTAATTCCCCACTTTTTTAAATTGCCAAAAAACAAAAGAAAAGCAAAAATTAAAATTTTATTTTCACCCCACAAGGAGGATTTACCTTGTTTTTCTATTTTTGGGGGAAACCCTCATTTATTTCCCGAAGATGTTTTTAGAGCGAAACTGCCAAGAAAGAATTAAAAATAAATGCATGCTTTTTCAAACTCCAATTGATGGTGCTAAGTTCGAAAGGAAGAAGGAAAATTAATTTTCCCTACTTTTTCATGCAAAGCAGCTTTAATAAGCTTTTTTTGGGTAAAATTAGAGAAGAATTATTTTAAAAAGGATTGAGAGGCATGTAATTCCACAAAGCAAGTAGAAGAAGTAATTTTAGAGTGCAGGTGATGTGAATATTTTCACCCGAGATATTTTTAGCTAGGCAAGGCGCTCCCTAATTTTTTGTAACATCTAATTTAGAAAGATTTCAATTAATCATGCAGATTAAATTGATTTCACCCGCAAAAATTCTAGAAGATATTTCAACATTTTTATACAGTAAAATTAATTATTTTACCCCATCTCTCACACGTGGTGCTTGCTTTTCCCGAGATGAGCTATTAAATATCCAGATTGCATCCTCCAAGGTAAAAAAGTGGTTGAGTTCGACATCCAAAGAAGATTCACAATGCAAGGGCGTTATTGGCAGTTAAAGGGCAGTTATTTTCATTAAAAACATGTTGGATGAGAGAATCGAGGAGCACATTCACTCGAATTCCTAGGTGCAACACTTACATTTAATCTGGTAGTTGGAGGGTGAAAGTTATAAAAGGAGTAAGTCAGAAGCTTGTGGAATAAGAAAGTTAAAGTTTTTTATTTTTCTAAGTTATCTCGAGTTGCTACTTTGTTGCAGATTTGCTAGATTGTTCTAATGGGAGCTATGGTACAAATATGGGGAAGAAGACAACTGATCCAAAGAAAGCTTCAAAGCCAAAAAAAGCACAAGGTGGTAAAAAAGCTAAAAAATCTAGGAGGCATGAAAATACCGAGCTAGACCCATATTCAGATACACTGGCTAATATTGGAGATTGTTCTATTTCAAACAAAGGCATAGAAAAATTGTGCTAGGATGTGGAGACTACAGTCAGGCAAGGTTTGACACTAGAAATCCCATTAACCATTGCTTATCATGCACAACTTTCTTGGTACTTGTGTACACCTGTGCATCCTTACCCTGAGCTAATAATGGCAATTGCAAAATTTTATCAACCTACAACAAGGGCCATCCGAAATGCAAAGGGAGATAAATTGTTCACCATTTCACCCGATGCAATCAGAGAGGCATTTGCTTGTGGGGTGAAGCCTTCCTCGGATGTCATGTTCAAAAATATGAATCTAAAGGAGCAAGAGGAAAGGTACCAATCAACTATAACATTGCACCAATTCATGGAGAACCAATTGATAAAGGCACCCAGTTTGAAGAGTTTCTAGCTTTACCAAAACCCTTGATAGATTTTAAAATCTTAGATATGTATTCTATGTTGGCTTGGGTGTCTAGTCTTCCTACTGATACTACAATGTACAAATGGCAAGCAACAATGGTGTAATGCATTTCATAAGTAGAATTTTATGCCCCTATAGCCATGCAAGCAAGCACAAACCCCATATTCTTCGATTGGGTAGATTATGTGGCCCGAGCAATGCACACCCAGTTGGAGAGAATTCAGAGCGAAGAAGCAGTTTTATTCAGGCATGCTTCATTTTTGGCCTGGTATTTCTTCTTTCACATGCACCAACGGTTTTCTTTTATTGTAGTAAAGCAAGCTGATGAGGTAGATAATAAGTTGCCAGTATATTTATGGACTTCAAGCTTGTCAAGGGGGGAGTCATTCTATAATTTTAATCGCATGTTCTTGGGTCCCGCCCTTGAACTTATTTTTTGCACAAGTGAGAGAGTGCCAAGGGCAATGAGGGAAGAAATTATCACTAAGGAGAAAGGAGATATTTTCTTGTTGATGTAGGGCATCATGGTGCAAATTTTTGGCTTCACTAGCAAGTCAT
Organism: Wollemia nobilis; assembly: GCA_028583015.1. Lineage (NCBI taxonomy): Eukaryota > Viridiplantae > Streptophyta > Pinopsida > Araucariales > Araucariaceae > Wollemia > Wollemia nobilis. The sequence continues at coordinate 1,629,752 of JAQPPZ010002502.1, forward strand.
TTCTCCTTCCTTATTTTACTATCGAGCGCCTCTTTGCAATGGAAGTCATCCGGTAGACCGACTTCATCAATGAAATCTATGGGGTAGGACGAGGCAAGAAGACTACATGTACCATGCCATTTCACTTTGGTGGCATTGAGATTGACCAAGTTGGCTAGAATAAATTGCTTAATGAAGCACTCTTAGATATGGGTATGGTGGAGTTACCTCAATGGTGGAAGTATGACCCTTTGGGTCGGTTCACAGATTTTATTAAAGCCAAAAAATTTCATTGTTGTCCTAGACCTGATATTCAATGGCACAAAAATAATCCAGAAGGGCATGATCTCGAATGGCATGTTGAGCAGATGATGCCACTTCCACCATGGCATGATTTTTATGAGATGGAGGTTGAGTACAACCTCATAGTTTACAAGCATCAAATTCCTCCCCCGGGTTTGTTTGGAAAGATGAAAGAACAATTGCCAACTTGGTCTGATGAAAAAATTACCAACTGGTGGGTTATGAGGGCCCATAGAGGGAAAACTAGGTCAGCTTATGGTCTAGTAATGGATGAGGTATTTTTGGATGTCTATGATGAGTACTATGATGGCTATCAACCAATATCTTTCACTAAGATTGTGCCTCAAACTTTTCAAAGATCTGACAGTGAAGAGATCGTGGTTGAACATGAGCAACATGTGGTTGAAGAAGTACCACTTGTGGAAGAAGAAAGATAGTCATCACTAGAGATTCAACTCTAATAAAAGAAGAAGAATAAGCATGAGGTGCTCCCTTTCCCAAAGATATCCAAAAATCCAAGAACAGGTACAGTTCCTTCATTCAGGGTGAACCCTCCTCCTACAGATGAAGCCACACAGGCTAACATTTTAGAAGATCCTCCTTTGGTTTAGGTAGAATAACTTGACCAACACATGGAAGTCATAGATCTAGAGAAGGAGGTAGAGGAGGAGCAAAACAAGGGTGAACCAATGCCATAGTCACCCTCATCACTGGCTCAAAAGGTGTCCGAGCCCGAAGGTACATTTTCTATACCTTCTTCCCTTTCTCTTGAGCATTCGATGACTATTGCACCCATTTCTATAGTTGTTGCTTCTATATCCCCTCCATTCGGTATACCTACCACCTCCATTTTACTTCCTATTTCCTAGTCCCCAGTCACCGATGCTCCCTCTTATTCTATTCCCACTTCTACTATTTCCATTTATTTCAGTTCTTTTACATCTAGTCCCAACCCATTTTTACTCCCTTCATCCTCCATTCTAGTAATTTCCACCATGGCTATAAGTACACAAGCTCCTCCTCGAGTGAGTGTAACTACAATCGAAACCCTCACTTTATCCCCTTAACCACTTTTATTACATCAACCATTCCCATTTCCACTTCCCTTCCCAAGCCAAAACTTCAATAGGCTCATTTTCCCCTACTCCTTTTCTTGAGTTGCAGGTGCTATCGAAGCCGGAGATAGAGATTGTACCAGAGCATCCTATTGTAATGAAGATGAGTCGAGCTCGATTAAGTGCATCACAATGGTTGAAGAGTCATAAGAGAAAAGAAGCTCAGGCTCCAGCAAAGGCATTGAAGAAGGTCACTTTTGACCCTAAAACTATGGAGTCTCATACTGTAAAAATGATTCCCTAGGTCCAGAAGCCTCAAGGAGAAATGGCTCCAAGTGATTACACTTATGAAGTCATTACAGAGGACCTGACGAAGATTGACACCATGGAGAAGTTGGGGAATATGCAGGTGGACATGAGCTCTCTTTACTTGCATGATGAGCATTACAAGAAAAGCTTCTTCGAGGTTGAGGCAAATATTATTGAGTTGAATGATGCTCTAGCCAAAAATAGAGATCAACTAGAAATAATAAAATTAGAGGTAGAGCACTAGAAGAAGAAGGCAGAGGAATGGGAGAAAGAAGCCAAGGGTTACCAGACAGCTTGGGTAGGAGCAGAGAAACAAGTGCAAGCATTAACAACCTAGCTTGAGGTTGTGCAGAAATAATTAGCTGAGAAAGCCATGCAATTATCAGGCTTCTCCAAGGAAAAAATCAAAGAGACTCACCACCATTTATTGAAATATTGTGTGACTTTGGTGATGGATGCACTCAAGGTTCTATTGTACATTCATGAGGCTCGAATAGTGATTTTTCTTGGAGAGCAAACTTTGGAATATGTTGAAGAGAGACTAGAACCAAAACTGGAAATGGCACTAAAGATTCAGGCATTGGCGAACTCTGATTTCCAGGTTAAGCCGATGAGCGGGATGGATCATAGTTGGTCCAAGGCCAGAATGATATTGCATGACTATTTTTCTTGGTTGGAGCTAGCAAGAGAAGCCCGAAAGTTGATAACTATGTTTGAACAGGAGCGTTGTATTTCGCTCATATATTTCGAGGTTCTAGCCGATGTTGGGTTTCTGAGCTTCATTGATGAGCAGGGTGAGTTGTTGCCAACAAAAGAGTTGAAGATGACCTAGCAAGATTTCGTAGAAGATACTTCAGAAATTGATAGTTAGGAGGAGCCAATAATGGAGGAACAAGCACTACCCTACATGGAGAGGCTCACCCACATTGAATCTTCCTTACTAGAACTTTAATAGAGAGCTAATCGCATCAACATGGATCAAGTTGAGATGCTACACTTTATCATAGATTCACTAAGCACATTCTCAGCATTCACATATGATTCTAGGGCTAAGGTAGTCATGTATGAAACTACAAGTGAGAGCCTCACCAAGCAAGAAGCCAAGCACGAGCGAAAGTAGAGCAACAAGGAGCAAAATAATAGGAGAAGCAGGTGCATGAGGAAAGAGAGAAGAAGGAGGTTACAGAATCAAATACACCATCTAATCCTGATATACTGAGCCCAATGGATAAAGGCCTAGGGTCGATTGCATTCAGAAGAACTGAATACCCCAAGAGCCACCAAAAGTGTTGGCAATTTTACCACACTAAATTTTAATTGTAAAATTTTGAAAAGAAGATAAATGATGCAGTTGTGTTATTTTTACTATTTTAATATTTTCCTTCCTTGTAAGCAATTTCATTAAATAAAATTATTTATTTTGAAGATGCATAGTAAATTTTCCGATAAAATTAATGGTGTCATGAAAACATAAAAGGAGAAAATCAATGAAGGATAAAAATTAATGGAAAATTAACTATGACTTTGGTATTTTTATTTAAAGTAAATGCACTAAAAATTAAAGGAAATATGTTTTCACCCCAGGAAGGGACGAAAATATTTTGTGCCCCTCCTTTGGGGTAAAACTACCTTAAAGATTTCATCAAAATAAAGGAAAAAAATTTACAAGTGACGAAAAGTCAAAGTCAAAAGCACCCCTGGAAGGGGCAAAAATCATTTTTACCCCTCTCAGGGGTGAAAATCCAGATAAAAGCATCTTCGAGGTGAAAATAGAATGAAGAACATGCTTGGCACAGTCAAAGTCAAAGTCACCCCTAAAAAATCTTTCGCCCATCTTAGGGGTGAAATCCCATGAAAGATGTTTTTAGAGCGCAAATCATAAGATGACGTCATCCAGGAGAAAATTGAAAGTCAAAGTCAATTTCGCACCTCAGAGGGGGCAGAAATCATTTTCGCCCCTCTTTGGGGTGAAATTCCAATGAAAACATCTTGAGGTGAAAGTCCTAGAAATAGCAGCTTTTCCTATCGATCAAAGTCAACGTCGCCCCTAGGCTGGGGTGAAAGTCATTGTCACCCCTCTTAGGGGTGAAATCAATTATTTTTGCCTCCTTCCTTGCAAAAGATGTTTTTTATCATTTTCAGGGTGAAATCACCCAAGAAAGGGGCGAAAGTATGTTGAGGGGCGAAACTCCCATTTTTTCCTATCATTCAAACAAGAAGACGTCAGGGGTGAAATCAATTAAAATAAAAGGTAAAATTCTAGCTTTGAAGGTAACCATCAATGCAGTGTTATTTTTCTCTAAAGTGCCATAACTACAAATATTTTTGGGAAAGGATAAAGATTGATAAAATTTAATGCTTGGGGCAGTAAGAGTGATGATCCAAAATTTTTGCTAAAAAGTTGCCAGGATTAAATGCTACATCCTCAAATCTGATGTGATCCCGATTATTTTTGAGGTGCCCTCTATGGATTTCATTCCTTTTCAAAGCAGAATTAAATTTCGTTGATTTCAATTAGCAAGGGTAAGATTCCAAGGCAAGAGAGAATGTAATGGTACCCAAAATTTAATATTCAAGCTCTTGATTGTCATGTGACATTGTTGAGTCTCAATGCACCGACGCTTGGGATATTCTTTCCATCATCCATTTTTGTCGATTTTCCAAGTGCACTCCATGAAAATCGGATCATTGTCCTTTGAAGAATAATCTGATTCGAGCATCATCATTACCAAGGAGAGAAATTGTTGTTACTGATTTTTGACCAACTAACATTTTTGTTGTTGTGCATTTAATGATAGAGGTGAAATCCTCTATAAATACTAAGCATTTCAATGTAATGAAGGAGGATAGACACTCTGCAGAAAAACACTTTAAGTTTTTTGCATAAATAGAAAGACATTCGGCTTTTGGTTCCTTGAGTAGTATTGTGTTTGATCTCTTTCTGTTTGTCATTTTTGATTACGTTCATGTCCATTATTTGTTGATTTTAAATTTTGCATCTGGATTTAATTACTGCTTGTGAGGGAGTGAATACTGGAATGCTGTCTTGGAAGTTATCTTGGCAAACTGTGAGTGGTTCTTGTGCCTTTCTTTCTGTTATATGCTAATCAATGCTTGTTGTGAATTTTTGCTGTTAGTTTATCCCCACCTTATATTTCCAGCTTATAGCCATATTTCCCATTTCTTTCTGTTATTTCCCATTTCTTTCCTGTTACCCTAATCTTTAAACCGATCATTAGTTTTAGTACGGGAACCAGCCCTCTCTGGAGATTGGCCCGGAGGACATTTCTTTCCTTCGGCCTTTCAATGTTGGTCGGGTCTAGGGCGCACAAATAATATTTTGTACTTAGGCAGATTCGTGACCAACACAAGGTCATATTCTTCTAAATTATATTCTTGTTACAAAAGAATTGTGTTTATACAACCATTGATGTAAACATATAAATGTACACATGTTGATGTAGATTTTATTTCAATAGATAGAAAAATGTATATACAACATGCATTCACACTTAAGACTAAAATAAGGATATGAATTAAAATGTGAGAGATTATCCTTGTTTGCAATACAAACTTATAACATCCAATTACAATATGTAAGTGTTTTTGTTCAATGAATGCATATTCTATTGAGGAACCAAACATACATGCATTCTTTGCATTGCAATTACATAATATACAAGTAAATAATTGTGTATCTATTTAATCTAAGTATAAGAAAAATGATTTTAAAACAATTCTTGCAATTTTTGTACTTGAAATTATTGCTATTTACTTTTAAAGGATATGTGGTAATAATAATTATAACAAGTGAGGTGCATTCAACTATATAAAAATCTCTACTTATCAACATTTTTGAGTGATTATGCACTATAATTACTATCATTTTTGGTAAACAAAATATCCCCATATATGGACTAAAAATTCTAACATAATAAGTTGTGTTTTGTATTGAGTCTTAGAAATATCTTGTAGAGATCTACTCTAAAAGAGATACATCATAATAAGTTCCCAATTGTCTTTTAGCTTCATAAATATACTCTATTTTGTTGAAGTAAATTTTTTTTCTTTTCTATAAACTCTTGGCAAGGGTCTTAAAATTTATAAGTTTAACAAGTATAATATTTGAACTAGGTAAATAGAACATGAAATATGAATTTTAGTTGTATATGATTGAAGCAAAAAAAAATCATCAATTATTGAAGCAAATTTTTGTTCGACCTTAAGCATTTGCTTCTCAACACCTAATACCAATAAGGAAAAATTGTCTTACAAATTTATTAAGTTATGGTTATTAAATTTGACATTTAACAAAATTAGAAACTTTACAATTTAAGGGATATAATGTTCAAATGTATAATATTTTTATATATTTTCCAAGACTAATATTGTATGTTGCAATAAATTTTATAAGCCTATGGGCCCATATGAGACCTTGTAAGGTGAGCCATATGATATTGTATTAACTAATGATAGGTTTAATTTGACATTTATTGGGATATGTGACATTGTATTGAAGGAATGTATATGACCCAATACTCACCATCCATTGTATCAATTAAATATCATTTCATTTGTTAGTAAATATATTCAGTATCTAATTGTTGAATCACATAAAGGTCTAACATCTTATGTACCCACAAATTTTTTTCAACAAATTAGAAGAAAGTGGAGTGTGCCCCTATCAACCTATAGATTTAGGTTGGCTCCTCATTACAATGTAATCTAAATACATAAAATAAGTATAAAAATTATAGTGCATGAAAGAAAATTTTGAAATTTAGGGTCAAGAGATTAAAATAAAATACAACCATAATCACAATAAGGATAATGTATGATCAAAAAATACATGATAAAATCAAAAAATAACAAGAAATTCTATGCATATAAAATGGAATTGATAGGTAATAACCAGAGGACAAAAGGGCAATGCCACAATCATCACACATTCCATAGTCCACAAGGGTAATGCCACTAATGGAAAGCAAACAATCCCATCAATTTGTTATGATTCTTAGGGAAAAAATAAATTATAACATAGGGCTCACAAAGTGTAGTTCTAATTCTCTCAAGGTAAAAGTATGTTTACAATGGAATTTATGGTTTCTATTTATAGGAATAATTCAACCCTGAGTTACCTTGGGTGAGAAATTCTCACTCCTCACAAAAGTAAATATTTAGGGGCATATTTAGAAAAATAATGAACCTCTAAATGTTACATGCCTCTAAATGCATTCCTAAACAACTTAAAATTCTTCTAAATTCTAATTGATGTCACTACATGCTAAAATATTACTTTCTAAAAATCTTCTTTGGGATCCATGCACTTCTTTTTTTGCTTTTACCTATCAATGAGCAATTTGCTTGAGGAGGGAGAGTAATCACTCCTCCTTAGGAGCACTTCACTTCATTTCATTAGTAATGCAATATTCTAGAACTAACCACTCCATGTTGTGATGAGCATCATCACTTCTAGCACTTTAGTCACTTAAATTTATGAATTTGGGGATGGCATCCTATGGTTATATGCACTCAAGAATATTTATGCAATGTAGGTATTGAGGTTTCTAGATATTCCTATGAAAATATAATTTTTGGAGGAATAAACTACAATTGCAAGAAAATAAATCACACTTGTATGAAAATAAATTCTAAGCTATTAGCTTCAGTAGATTAACCTATGAGAAAATACATAAACATACATAAATGCTAGAATATAATAGTTTGTCTAATAAAACAAAATAATCAAATAATAAATAATTTAATGTATTGCATACCTGGAAAGCAACTAAATGGATCTTACCACCCCTTTGTAAGAGTGGGCCCTTACTCCTTAACTCAGTGGAAAGTAGACATAAATCATAATTAACTTATGCAATACAATTAAAATGCATGAAAAGGGTATTTTATTAATCAAAAAATAATTATAAATATGTTCAAACTTTTCTTATCATGTGGTCCTCCTTATTAGACTCCAAAGCTTAAATATTCAAAGGTTTAAATATTCTCCTATGTCTATAATTACATCCATATATAATATTCATATTCAAACTACTTTTTCTAAAATGATATTAAAGTTGGGGGAGAAGAATATCTTCCTTTACTAGAATAACAAAAATATTTTTGTTTTTTTCCAACTAGAAATGGTTATTCTAGTTACATTTACCATTCCTATGAGTTATGTTCTGACTACTACTAATTTTGACCATTGACACCTAGAAACATATAAAAAAAAATTCTCCAATAGTTTTGGATGTTGACGCAAATAATTCAATGTTGTTGCATTGATGTAGAATGGTTAATTCTAGATTTGGTTGTTAATTTTTCTAAGGGAAAATTCCATTATGACTATTGCATGGTTTCTAGAATGAAACTGAAAGCATGAGGATACGGAAACAAAAAGGAAAGTGCCAAAATGGATGCTTTTAAAATCAAACTTAACGCTTATAGCCTACGTATTGCAAAGTGCATAAAAATAAAAAGCATAGACAAATTGACACAAGATGAAAGCAATATAAAATACGGCCCTTTTTATTGATATGCTTTTCAGAGTTGTGTTACAATACGTCTCCTTCCTTTTTAGGGGATAGGAGCGTCAAATAAGTTTCTTATCGCATCTATAGACAGCGATCCTTCTTTCGCGTGCCCACATGTAAGATGGGCGGACCAAAATCACCAACACATATTGTGTGTATGATTGTTCACTCCTTCCTGCTCTTCCGATGTCAGAAACCTGCATTCAAAGAAACAGAAAATATTAGTAGCACCTACAGATATAATAAAGCATGTATTTCCCAAGGCCTACTGTCAGTATATGCATGAAAATATTAAATCGATAATAAAATGACCTCGGATTGACTTAAAAATTTAACAGTAGCATAAATATGTTATCAGGAAGACCACTGCAAAATGAACAGCTTGGGAAATTCCTCACATATTTGTATTCGCTCCGGGGTGGGACGAATAGACTCGCAATAACTTATCAGAAAGCACCCTCTTCAATGTCCTGTCTCGGAAGCTCCAAATGACCTAAAAACTTGGGGTTAGCTAATTGGGGGTGTTTTGGGAAGACCCAGATGGTCAGATTTCTCCAATTTTGCCTCTAGCACCCATATTTTTTTGGTGCCATCTGCAAGTTAGTAAAGGCGGGAAATGACAAAAACCTGGTCAAAATTGCTCAGAATGAAATGAAATTTGAACTATAACCTATTTAACATATCTAGAATAAGATGCAAAAGAAAAATCAGAGAAATCTATCACAAATTTCTATTCATCCCGGGGTGGGGCAAATTTGACTGTGACAGTTTGGGGAGCGCCCAGGGGCAGGATGCCCACCGTTTGGGACTCTGTTTCGGCACCAATCCACTTGGGATGGGTCCAAAACTCTTTATGGGGTGTTTTCGGAAAATTTTGTGAGTTTTTGTGGTCAAAAATCGGGTTTTGGGTCCGGATTCGTGTTTCCAATACTCACCCAATAACCTCCCTTTCGAATGAGAGATTAAGGATGTGAAAGCACAAATCGCAAGTATGTAAATTGGCAGCACTTCATTGCTCAAATGCTCCTTCTCTATGTTTCCATTTTGGGTGGGAAAACTCCCCAATTTATAGACCTTAGGGTCTCCTTGTTTAAATTGCACATGCGAGGGTGCTACTTGAGTTAATTGTCCTATTTTCAGAGAAAAGCTAGTTCCCTAATTTAGAATCTCCTTGCATGAGGTCTCTAAAATAAATACATGCATGACTGAAGTCTCTCTTCTTGAATAAAAGCTATTCCTCACAATTGCATGGCCTAAAGCCTCAGTTAACTGGCGGAGTTGCCGAGGTTTGACTTTTTTGCCAGTCAAACCTTCTATTCGCCTCACCCTGGGGCGAATGTTGCTATTCATCCCTAGGTGGCACAAATGCTAGTTTGTATTCATCCCGGGGTGGGATGAGCAGAGAGCAAGGTGCCAAAAAGGTGCCAAATTGACCTTTGACCTTCCAAACTACTTTTGGGAGTGGTTAGGACCATTTTTTGACCTCTGGGGGCTGCCCTAGGGGCTGTTTGTGTCAATGCGATCAGCGCTTGTCGTCACATAATTGGATTGGTGTTGTTTTGGTGTCTACAGATGCCCATTTTTGGGAAGCACTATGCAAGGTGCAGCACCGAGCAAAAATAGATAACCAAAGAACTAATGATTAGGGTTTCTCAGTAACCTAACCAAATCTTGATGCCCCAAGTATGGAAAGGGCACGCATTCTTGAATCCTTGCTGCGGACGAGCTAAGGAACTTAATTCAAGTGTTAAACTTTTTTGGTGAGGTGTTACTTGAGCTTGGACATTGATCAATCATGAATAGGCAAAGGGCGCAACATTTTGTCTATGGGAACCTTGAGTTCATGATTCACGAATACCAAGTGTTTGATCAGCTTGTGATTATTGCTTGTTTGCTGCCCCAAGCGAGGAGCATGATTGTCTTTTGCAATGATCCTTTGAATGCGTGTCATTTCCTGGATTGGGTATGTTGTTGTTGATTGGCAACTAAGTGTGACTACCCCCTCAAGCGACGAATCGATGAGGGAATGAAAAACATTAGAAAAGCGACGATTCACTTTACCCAAGATGACTTAGGTAAGGGTGCCTTCAGTTTTTTACCATTGAATACGAAAGCGGTTTCTGAATATTTTGACCTATTTTTGGTGGGTTTGAACCCTTTTTGTGACGCATTTCGGAGCTAAAATTGGCAAAAATTTGTCCTCCCGTGGAGTGGTCCGGATATGGTAGCCTTCTTAGGGAGTAGGATAGTGACAATTTTTGACCCCAATGTCTATTTTGGATGCCAAGAATGTCAGGAGCAAATGCGCCTTCATTCGGCAATGATATTGCTATTTTTGGGTGGGTTTTGACCCTTTTTGGTGACGCCGTTTGGGGATGAAATTCTCAAAAATCTATCTTCCCGAGGAGTGGTCCGGATATAGTAGCCTTCTTAGGGAGTAGGATAGTGAGGATTTGTGACCCCGACATCTATTTTGCATGCCCGGAATATCAAGTGCAAAAGCACTCTGATTGGACACTTTTATTGCTTGTTTTGGTGCATTTTTGTGCAATTTTTGATGTTTTTGAAATTTTTGCTCTGTATTCATCCTAGGGGGGATGAATTCCTATTTAGTATTTGTCCCAGGGTGGGATGAGTGCTAACCAAAGTGCTCATCCCAGGGGGGAACGAATACAGGCTCAAAAAGCCTTTTTAAAGGCCAAAACTGAGTTTTGGGCTCATTTGCACTTGTTTTTCTTGGCAATTTGGAGCTCTGAGGAGGAGGAGGTCAATTCTGCGAAGCGAAGCACTACCAAACTATTATTATGACCATGAGTTCACACATCGGATCGATCGACAGAGCCGAAGTGATACCAGTGAGTGTCCATCCTCTTTATTAATTTGTGTCGTAGTTTGAAAACCGCAAGTTGTTTATTTCTTTTTTGTTTTTTTGTTTTTGTTTATCTGGTTTATCAAATTGTAAAAATGACACCCTAGTCTATCAAAATTAACACTAAATGGGAAAATTAGTAGAACCCGAGGTAAAAAAAGATCAAAATTTTAGTGGAAAACTTAGCGGAAAAACTGAGTTTAGAACATAACTTAAAAACTCCTTGAACCCGAATTGAACCAAGTTCAGAACTTAGGTTAAAAAAGTAGGGTAAAACTAAGCGAAAAGCGTAACTGGAACCCTAGTTAACTATTGTGTTTGTGGTGTTAATTTTCTAGTGTACAGGTAAAAACCCTAAGGCTGAAAAATGATTTTTTGTGACGATTTTTGTTTATTTTTCAGTTAGAGTTAAAAACCCTAAAACGGACCAATGATTTAATTAATTTTTTTGTTGTTAATTTATTTGTTTAGAGTTAAAAACCCTAGATCTGATAAATTAGGTTTTGTTTTTGTAATTTTTTTTTTTTGGTTAATTTATCAGTTAAAGTTAAAAACCCTAGATCTTAAGATATTACGTTTTTGAATGTTTTTTTTTGTGTAATTTATCGGTTAAATTTAAAACCCTAGATCTGAAAAATTAGTTTTTAATTTTTTTTTTTTTTTTTTTTACCATTGATGCATTTTTTGTACATTTTTTCATTGTTTTAATGTTTTTATGTTGTTTTATTTTGCAGGTTGTGAAGAGTTGGTATCGGGTGCCTACTGTGTTCATTGAAGTGCATGCGACGCTGACTTTGGCTGACTGGGATTGGATTGATGCCCTTGGGCTCAAGAAGGTGACTCGGCTGGAGCCGGTGGTTGGGGATCGGGCCTATCTGATGGCCCTAATCAACCTATGGGATCCCTAGACCAATACCTTCCATCTCCCAACAGGGGAGATGACGGTGACATTGGAGGATGTCTATAGGATTCTTCGGATTCCAATAGACGGACTGCCGATACGGACGACATCATGGGATTGGAGGACAACAGTACAGATACGCTATTTTGGGCATGGGGAGGAGTTGGGTGTGGAGAGCCCAATGGAGATGGCGGAGATCGATTGTCATATTGGTGGCATACTGGTTCGATGGTGGCTAGAGAAGGGGGTGTTGGGAATGAGGCACGCATTACTCATGGGCCTCATTTCCAACATGTTGCTCCTTGACTCTTCGGACGTGAGGTTCCCATGGAACCTACTGGATGTGGTGTTCAGGCCAGTGGAGTGTCCTACGGATGCACCGATTATCATGAGATGGGGACAGACTCTGCTGGCATAGCTCTATGATGAGTTGTACGAGGTTCGCTGCTGTTGAAAGCAGAAGGGGATTAGTTGCAGCTACTTGTAGTGCAAGGCTTGGCAGCACATAGCAGTGGAGAGGTCGATGGGGCTACCTTGGATGACTCGGGCAGATATGGCAGACCGGGAGATTGGATACGGGGTACTGTGGTGGAGGTCAAAGGAGCAGGGTCAGAGTCGATGATGGGCAGGTGCCATAGGGCACTATGTTGATGCCTTCGCTCGACTTACTCCAGCGGAGGTGTTCTGGTGCCCCTACCGGGATCGTCCGACCTGGCTCGAGGGCCGGAGAGTGGCTTTGATGGGTTCAGAGGGAGCGATGGCTGATTTGGAGGCATGGGACTGAATAGGAGTTCTTCCCATATGGCCGGGTGACACGATATTTCGAGGTGTGCCATGGGATTCCTAGTGAGCCCGTGGTCTATCAACATCGAGGGGATGAGAGGACTCTAGACCGGCCAGTTGTTGTGCCACTTGGCAAGGATTTAGATACGGCTATTGATATCCCAGATGTGGATGACATCGGAGTTACTACTGAGTATGAGCAATGGTGGACCTTGCGACGGTGGCGAGGCGAAGGACCTCTAGGGGGTGGAGGTGACAACAGCAGGGGATGAGGGTGCAGAGGCACCAGATGAGGATTGGGGTGCTCCGCTGGATGATGCAGAGATGGTAGAGGTTGAGGATGTGGGTAGGGATTATGGGGTTTTGGACCAGCCAAAAATGCAAGATGCCCAGGAGCAAGGGGAACCAGAGTAGGTTGTTGTCCTGGATTCGTCGAGGCCTTAGGTAGTGTCGGAGGACATGGAGGTAGGGTTGCGCACTGAGAATGCATGATTGACGGAGCTACTATGGAGGTGAGATGGGGAGCTAGGAGAGGCTTTACAGGAGAGAGATATCCTATGGACTCAGTTGGCAGAGCGAGAGAATGCATGGCCTGCATCCCATCGGCAGGAGGGGGATACCAATGCTGCATGAGAGAGGGATCTCTTGCGGGTGTAGCTAGCACAATGCGATGACGTAGTAGCTTACTACCATTGGTGGGAGGTAGAGTGGGATTAGCGGGAGGTAGAATGGCATCGGTAGGAGGCATAGTGGCATCGACATCGGATGGATATGGAGGGAGAGATCATCCACCTTGGTGGGCGGTTACCTGAGCCTCTTGGAGGTGGCTCTTCGTGTTGGACAAGAGACAGTGATACTGAGCAGTCAGCATCATCTCGTCGTAGGCGGATAGATGAGGGGGGCACTAGTAGGCGTGATGCAGGGGCGAGCAGCAATCACCCTGAGAGGTCCCATAGGACCCACACCGCGGGGGGTAGTTCTCGTCGCATCGATCCTGCATGATCATGGTGGCCGATGCCCTAGGCTTGGGGGTTTTTGAATTTTTTGTTTTTGTGGTGGGGTCAGAGGACCGGTTCATTGTAGCCTGTGGGCATGTTTTTGGATGATAGATATACAGATGATTCTTTTTGTGGTTTTTATAAATTGTTCATGGTGTGTCTGTCTGTAGCACCCTAAAATTGGCGCAAGAAATTGGAATAATTACATTCACCTTAGTAAATAAATTTAAATTCAAATTTAACCTCCCAAACCGCCCGTTAACCGCCGAGAAACCCGTTTCCTCCTTTTCCGTGCCATTTTTAGCAGCTTGTTTTGACCGCTTGACGATATCGTCTCCGATCGTACGATATCGCCCTGCATTTGACGATTTCGTCCGGACTAGAACGTCCGTACGATTTCGTCGCAAAACTGAATTTGCATAGTTGGAATCCGTTCCAACGGGTCTCCAATCCGGGCAGAAGCGTGTCCGCGCCATTGGGACCCTTCCCCCGTTGGAGATCTCCCAAATTGGGATGATCTCCAACCTCCCAACAACTATCCTATGCCTATTTAACTCTAAGACTTTTCCCTCCCCAACCCCTCGGCTGAATTTTTATGCAAATTGATCCCTTATGCTCTAAAACATCGTAATTCATATTTTGCATTAGTCCTATAGTCATTTCATTGCAGGTACACCACTGGTTTTCAGCCGGAGCCAACACCTATCGCAGCCGACGAACCTGTCAAGATCGGAGGCGATCTCGTCAAATTCGGGACGATCTCGTATTGATGCGAGACGATTTTGACTACAGAAACACATCGAGGCAATCCTGCCTGGAGTTTGCTCTTCTGTCTTTTTTTTCTGTCATTTTATGCTATAAATTAGATTGTTTATTCAGTTTTTATACTATATTGCATCTGGAGTTCACCCATTTTGTCTAGTTTGCATATTAAGATCATATTCTGCTATCTAAACACAGTTATTTGCATTTACTTCTGTTCTTGTATATTGTTCAACACTCATATTACTGTTTCACATAGTTTGCCCCTGTTTGCAAAATAGAATTTCTTGTATTTCGTATCTGTTTGTTGTTTTGTGTCTCGATGAATTCGTCCGACGAATTCGTCGATTGCGGACGATCCCGTCGCTTAGACGATTTTATCAAATTGAAGGCGATTCGTTGAATTGCAGACGATCCAGATCGCTTCAAGCTTCGTAAACTCCATCGACTTCCGGATCGTAATCTTCATTGGCCTCCTCAAATTCTCTATTTCTGTTTTCCTTTCGTTTGTCGTATGCATTTAAATTGCATTTTCATGTAGTTTAAGTTAGAATCATTCGGCCAAACCTAGGATGAATGTTTAAAAATAAAACGAACTCATCAAAACTCATTCCCAAAACCTAGGCGTGGAAACTGCCATCAAATGTTTCCAGGTGAACCCACCATCCGTCAAAAAATCACCAAAATGCACCTCCCTTGAGAGGCGGGACCTTCGCAAAGTCCTCTCGTCCGAGGTACCGCACCATCCTTTTCCCATCCTCCTTCCAGGCGTGGATCCAATAGCCTGAAGGTAGGGGTGCGAAAAATTTGGAGCGATACATTTTGGTGAACCCGACGTGAATGCATCATAACCTTTTGAACAAAAACAAACAAAGACAAAAAAAAAAATTAGAACAACTAAAACTTAGATGCATTTTAAAACATTTAAGGTTCAAAATCATGTTTAGATGGTAGCTCCTAAAAAGAGGTTAGCAGTTACTATAAACGTAGTAAACCAATTAGCGGCCATAGAAGTTAATTTTGTCCTTAGTGTCCCCGAAGCAAGTAGAAATCAATCCTTGTGGGACGAGCTTATCAGAAGACTTAGTATCATTTCATCTAGGTCCACACAACTTAAACAGATTAAGAGGCTAGTCTTGGATAGAATCCTGGATCCTCATCAATTAGTGTTCTATCATGAACTTCAGAGAGCTTGCCATAGGTGGTTAGCCTATAGGAGAGCTTTAGTATCTTCGTAGTTGTTCAGCTTCGAGGAATACCTCGAGAATGAAGACATTGTACACCGATTCCTAGGCCTTGTAGAGGACCAAGAAGTTGTTCTCACAGATAGGGAAAGATGGAGTAGAGTTCCGCGAGCTATGCTATATCGAGAGTATTGCCATGAGCTTTACTTTTATCAACCAGCATCTGAGATAGACAATATCACCATAGCCCTTTTCATCAAATTCTTAAAAGAAAACTTTCAATTTGAAGAAGAACATTTCATGACCCCTGAACACCTTGAACCTATTAATGATATTCATAAATTATTCATAGAAGATTAGTTCATCTACTTTCAGCCTTATTATTATTGTGTGCATTTATTGTTTCATTTGTTGTCTTTATTATATTGTTTCAAAAAAAAAACTAAAAATCAAAATCAAAAAATCAAAAAACATAGTAAAAAACTTAAACATTTCATTTACAATATTGCATTAGGTATATATAAATATATACCTTTTAATTTGTTGCATATATATATATAATATATATATATATATATATATATATAAAATATATATATATTTGCTGAAATCAAAACTTAGCACCATGACTAAACTTAGGAATGGTAAAGAAATTTTAGGAGAAGGAGAAGATTGGCTACAAAATACAACCGAAACCCAAATGTCCTTCTTGGAGATACAAATCCGGAAGGTGAAACTCTAGGTCAATCGATGAAGACTTAGGTGAAGATAAGGAACAAGAAGGAAGTGTTAAAGAATCTTCGTCCCCTAGAATAGCTCCAAATGGAGGCATCACTTTTGACAACGCAGAACATTTTCAAAAATTTCTTAATCAACATATCGACGTCCTTAATGTGGCAGTCCGTATTGATAAAGGGGAAATTAGTGATGCTCAAACAGCCTTAGAACGGGCGCTTGATATGCAAACTAATCCCTTGTCTTTCATTGATCAAGAAAGTGATAAGGGTGGACCATCTAATGCGAATATGGTCACTATAGCCCAAGCCATGACCAAACAACAGGTCACCCAACCTCCTAAGCAACCTGTTACTCAACCTAAAATCACTCCCGCACAAAAGAAAATTCCCTTCACTACTTCCTTCCTCCAAACTATTGAGCAAAATGCTTTAAATAGACAAAAATCTAAAACAAAGCCAAATACAAACTTTCAACAATCTACAATACAACACAATCCAACTTCAAAACTCCTCCATAATATTTTTCCTACCAATGTTTTACACAATAGTAACATGGCATCTAATCTCGCATGTTCCTCCATCCTACGCCCATAACACTTATGGCAATGCCCCACCGAATCAATATGGGGGGCAAACTAGTAGTTTGGAAGCTATGGTGAAGCAATTGGCTTCACGTATGGACCGGATAGATCCCTACCGTCCCTCGTATAATTATCGAGAGATTTGTAGCCAACCATTGGATCCCATAGTGGTAGCTCAACCATACCCTAAAAATTTTCCCATGCCTGTCCCGCCTATCTATAAAGGAACCGAAGATCCCATAGAACATCTTCGCATGTTTAGGATAGCATGTCACGACATATCGCATAACGACTTGCTATTACTAAAAATGTTCCCCAAAAGTTTAGGTGGAATGGCGTTAGAGTGGTATTATCAATTGCCCACTCATTCCTTAAGAAACTTTGAAGAAACAAATGAGTCATTTGTTCATCAATTTAGTGCCTACATCGAGAGGCATGTAACTATTAAAGACCTATACAATTTAAAACAAGATAAAGACGAATGTTTTGCTGATTTCTTAGCAAGATGGAGACAATTGATAGGAAAACCGCACTTTGTGCTACCCTATAGGGAAATGTTAGACATTTTCATTAACAATTTACAAGAACAAATTTCTTATGAGCTATCAACAAACTACTTTGACTACCTTCGATCAAGCTATAGACTTAGCTCAAAGAGTAGAAGATGCCCTCATTAGGAGAGGCCAACTTAGAAAGAAGGATGATGAGAAAACATCTAGAAATCAATATAAAAACAAACAAAGTTGCTCGGTGATGGAGTCACCGACAGTAAAATGTTGCTAATGTCAATGCAACAAAAACAACAAAAAATTCATCTTGAAACCTCCCCGATAAGCCTCCTCGAGAGTTCACTAGATTAAACCAACCTTTATCAACTATTTTACCTCAACTTCTTGAAAGAGGTTTAATCCAACCGCCACCTATCCGGGAACCCGACCCAAGCATACCCGGATATAGAGCCGATTTGCACCGTGATTTTCATAGAGGTCCCGGACATTCTACCAACGCTTGTAAGAGATTGAAACATAAAATACAAGATTTGTTTGACAATAATGAAATGGAAGTGCAAGCCTTCCAACCTAAACAAAACCCTCCTAATAATACCCAAAAGACTGTTCCCCAAAATCAAAATCGAATGCCAATCAAACTTTAGACATATTTCAACACCCTTTACCAAGACATGGTAAAGAGGTAGCCAATCAAATTGAACATCACAATGTTCCCCCTCCTACCCGATATGTAGGAACCATTAGCGGGCAATTACCTGTTCAGACTCTCACACATTCGACACAACCTTATCCCCGGTTACAACCAGGCCCTTACATAATTTTCAAACTTCGATTCTAGCGATATAGAGTCGATAGTGAGAGTGAAGTAGACACCATTCAATCGAATAGTTCTGAAAACGAATCAGATCCTATTCAACCTATCACAGATGCTAATGTTCCGAAGAACCATTTCCCGTAAGAGTCACTACTCGACCTTCTTCTAATGAAGTCCTTCCTTATGAACAAGCCATAAACTCTCAACCGAGACCGTTTCAACGTCGTCACTATAACATTGTAGGTACCATCGGAGTCGCCACCCGACAACAAGCTCAAAATCCCCAACAAGAACCAAACCGAACGATGGATCAGCTCCATTTGTTCTAAAAATCCTAATAAAGGAAATCATGCTCCTATTGTTCAAACTAAACCCCTTACAAACATTAATGAGCAATTGTCTAATACCACCGCCTTAATCTCCCTTTAGATTTATTAAGATCCTCCCCCACCCATAGGGATGAATTGATGCTTACTTTGGAGCCGATGATGGTACCTCAAAACATCCAACCCGAAGCTATGGCCAATACTATCATCACGCGAGAGATTGATTGTATTGACTTTCGGGATAAAGATATCCCACAACACAGCTTTACACAAGGATAATCCCTTGTATATTACAAGCTTTAATTGGGGATGTAGTCACAAACGAGTCCCGATTGATAATGGCTCATCTCTAAACATCTCGCACCTTTGACTTCTACCAACGATTTGGTTTTAGAAGTGATGAAATGAAGAAGACCGATATGATTATCAAAGCCTTTAATGACGAAACACAAGAAACGTGTGGAGTCATTACCCTCCCATTGCAAGTTGGTCCTAGAACCCTTGAGACAACTGTGTTCATTGTACATTGCCCAAGATCGTACAATATACTTTTGGGTCGCCCTTGGATTAACGCCATGCGAGCAGTCCCATCAACTTTACACCAATGTGTTAAGTTTGAGTTTAAAAATCAGTTGGTCACTATTCATGGTGACCCTAGACCTTTTGATATGTGCGCATTGGCATAACCAGTTGGAGTGCAATTTTGCCCTGCTCTGTCATCCACATATCCTAGTTCTTCTTCATCTAAAACTGTGAAATATAAACCCATCATTTCATCTATTCCTCCTCCATTAACTTCATCTTCCCATATAGATCAACCACCTTCTAAACAAATTACTGTAGAACTTCAAAAAGCTCTTAAAACTACAACCAATTCTTCAAGTTCTAATCCCATAAATTCAAAACCTTCAGACACATCTATCATACCTTCCACATCTCAAGACATAGGTAATAAGCCTTCTACATCTTATGCCCTTTTTGATGATCTTTTACCGGATTTATCTACAACCTTAATATCAAAAAATGAATGCTTTCATGCAAGATTCAGACCTTTTAAATCAATTGCCGCCATCTCCTCGTACTTTGGGCCTCCCACAACCTATGGGAAGTCCTTACCAAGTCAGGAGTTGCGCCTTCATGTACAAAGGATATGACTGGGAAGAATCCCTCGTAATATCAAAACCCATCATGATGGATATGCTCGGTGCTATTTTACCAACGATTATATTAAAGCTAAACCCATGATGCTTAAAATGGGATATAAAGGGAAAGGCTTAGGACCTTTCCAAAATGGCATGAAAGAACCTTTCGAGGTAGAACCATGGCCTCCCCGATGTGGTGTGGGCCTATTACCTAGTAAGGGTCAACCCTTTCCTTTTGAGGATGATGATCATCTCATATGCTATCAAGACTATTTGGATAGACATGTTGATTTACCTCTTAAAAATCCATCATTTTCATGCAACATGCTATCCATAGCATACCCCGAAATGATTGTCGACCCCGATGAAGAGTTGGAAGGAGATATCTTCCATGATGTCTCGTTGAAGAGATGTTGTACAACGGGTTTTATTTTGATGGTTCTATACCAACCATAGCTCAACTTGAGGCCGCCGACCCTCGTAACGAATTATCTAAATTAACTTTACAAGAGTTACAAGAGTTGGGCGTTTCACCTGCCCCACCTAATTTTGAAAGAGATCTACACATGGAGGTAGAAAATGTCATTAAAATTAATATTGGAACTGAGGACAACCCTCACATAATCAACATTGGAGCAGAACTAAGTCAAGAAAAACAAGAACAATACATTGCATTTCTTAAAGAGTATGAAGATGTCTTCGCTTGGACATATGAAGATATGCCAGGTCTAGACCCTTCTGTAGTCATGCACCATCTAGTGGTCCATCCGGATGCTAAACCTGTTAAACAAAAACTTAGAAAAATGCATCCCAAAGTGGCTCGGCTAGTCAAAGGGGAGTTAGAAAACTCCCGAATGTTATCTTCATACAAGCTATTGATTATGCCGAATGGATCTCCAATGTAGTTCCAACTACCAAGAAAGAAGCCACCAAAGTTAGGGTTTGCACAGATTTCAGAGATATTAACGCTGCATGCCCTAAAGACGACTTTCCTCTTCCAAATATGGATCAAATTATTGATTTTACCGCCGGAAGTGGGATGATGTCCTTAATGGACGGATTCTCCGGCTATAATCAGATCAGATAGCTCCCGAAGACCAGGCTAAACAACCTTCATTACCCCTGGGGTACCTTTTGCTGGAAAGTGATGCCCTTTGGCCTAAAGAATGCCGGGGCAACTTATCAACGGGCTATGACCTACATCTTTCATGATATGATGCATGATATCCTACATGATTATGTAGATGATATTATAGCGCTCTCTCTTATTGAAGATCATCATTTAGACGATTTAAGAAAAGTTTTTAATCGATTACGAGAATATCTCATTCGATTAAATCCAAAAAAATGTATATTCGGAGTTAAATCCGGCAAGTTATTAGGGGTTTTAGTTTCTTTACGTGGTATCGAAATTGACCCTCTCAAAATTGTGGCTATCACTGATATGCCCGCACCCACTAATATATCTGAATTACGAAGTTTACAATGTAAACTTCAAGCTATTCGTCGCTTCATTGATAAGCTGGCGGACAAAACCGGTCCCTTTCTTAAACTCCTTAAGAAGGACGTCCCCTTTAATTGGGACACATAATGTAGAGAAGCTTTTGAACTTCTCAAGCAATATCTCCTTAACCCTCCGGTGCTTTCACCGCCTAAATCTGATCGCCCATTTCTTCTATATATTTCTGCTTCAGATTCTGCCTTAGGAGCTATGTTAGCTCACCTTGATGATGAAAATGAGAACGTGCTAATTATTACATTAGCCGCACCTTCATCGCTTATGAAACCCGCTATACAACGTTAGAGAAGTTATGTCTAGCAAGTGTTTGCTACGCAAAAATTACGACATTACATGCTTAGCCAAAAACGTATGTCATTGCCAAATATGATCCTTTAAGATATCTCATGAGTCGACCTTATTTATCGGGTCGCACACCCAAGTGGGTTCTTGCTCTAAGCGAGTTTGATCTCACCTTCATAGGACAAGTCTCGTTAAGGGTCAAATCATAGCAGATCAATTAGTCGCTGCACCCTTAGAGTCTACTCATCCCCTCATTATCGAGTTTCCCGATGAATGCCTTCAATTAGAGGCAGACCTTGTTGAACAATGGTCCTTATACTTTGATGGAGCCCGATGCATGAGTGGGGTCAGAGGGTATTATTTTAATATCTCCGCAAAAACATCTTATTCCTCTCGTCCTTCAAACTAACCTTTGCTTGCACCAACAATATCGTTGAGTATGAAGCTCTAATCCTTGGATTACGAGCCGCTTTAGCGCTTAAAATTAAAAACCTCTTAGTTTTTGGGGATTCCCAATTGGTTATAAACCAAATTAATGAAGTTTATCGAACGCAGATGATAAACTTCGCCCATATAAGGCCTATGTTTTACAACTAATGGCCTTGTTTGATCAAGTTACCTTGGAAGCCATTCCTCGAACTAGCAACCGTGGCAACCGACGCCATGGCCGCCGTCGCATCTCTCTTGCTCCTTGGAGTTAGACGACGAATATGCTACTATCATCATTCGTCGACTCCAGAACCCGCTTCACATAAGTCATGCTTAGAGCCTTTGGATGTGTTTCTAATCAAGGAAACTACTCCCGAACTCGGTATACTAGACATATTTGATTTCCTCCAAAATGGGACTTTCCCCGCTAATTCTAATCGCAACCAACGTCGGTTATTACGTCGACGAGCAAGTCGATTTGTAATCATTGGCAATACTTTATATAGGAGATCTTTTGAAGGTATCCTATTAAGATGTCTAAATTTAGAAGAGTCTAAATCAGCCTTGAGTGAAGCCCACGATGGATCTTGTGGAGGACACTTTAGTGGTAGCGTCATTGCTAAAAAGCTCCTTCGGATAGGATACTTTTGGCCTACCATGGAAACGGATGCACATGAATATGTGCGCCATTGCGACAAGTGTCAAAAACATGCCGACCTTGTCCATGCGCCCGCACAAGAGCCGCAGGCTATTTCTTCTCCTTGGCCCTTTTCTAAATGGGGCTTGGATATTATTGGTAAAATTAATCCCGTGTCTTCCGATGGACATAAGTTCATCATAACCGCCACCGAGTATTTCACGAAGTGGGTTGAAGCTATGCCTTTAGCTTCCCGCACCGGTTCACATGTCTCTAAATTCATTTTTAATCAAATCATCTGTAGGTTCGGAATTCCTGCAAATCTCATCTCTGACAATGGAACTCCATTCAAAAATAAAGATGTTAAAAAATTATGTCAAAAATATAAGATTCAACATCGCTGGTCTACTCCCTATTATCCTCAGTGGTAATGGTCAAGCGTAAGCTTCTAACAAAACTCTAATCAAAATTCTCAAAAGACTAGTCAATAAACTGGCCGTGGACCGGCATATTCAATTATATCCACTCTCGTGGGCTTATCGAACTAGTGTTCGAACCCCCACGGGCACTTCACCATTTGTTTTGGTATATGGTGCCGAAGCAGCTTTTTCCATTTGAATTAGAAGTTCCTTCTTTGGCTCTGCTACTTCAAGACACCTAAGTAGGAGATGAATATCGCGTCAGTGCACTCACAACTGGAACTCCTAGACGAAAAATGCATCAATGCTTTAGAGCATCTCCGTGCATACCAAAACAAGCTTAAAAGAGCATATAATAAGAAAGTTCGTCATCGATCCTTTGAGATTGGCGATCTTGTTCTAAAAGAAAATCAAAAGAATACGAATGCAACCAAAGAACTGAAAGGTAAATTTGAGCCCAACTGGCTTGGACCATACATCATTACCGCAAAATTTGAATCAGGAGCATATAAATTGTCTACCTTAGATGGTAAAGAACTTAAAGAACCCATGAATATTTTACATCTCAAACGTTATTATGCATAAATTTGATTATTTCATCCATGTATATATTTGTTCAAAATCATTATCTTGTATTTCTTTCAATTTATTCAAAAACCTCAAAAACATTCATAAAATCTTCAAAAATCTTCAAAAATATTTATTGCATTTATTTTGTAAAGTTCCTTTTGCTTTAAAACAAAAATCAACATAAAAATCCAAAAACAACTATATGCTTGACTCTTTCAAAACCAAAACAATATACAGAATAAAGAGAGAGTCAACATTCTCAAAACTTTCTCAAAATCATTATTTTCTTACAATTATTGCAATTATATGTTTCAACTTATTTTGGATAAAACTAGCATTTATTTGGCATCCCTCACTTGCACACTCACACAATAAATATCTTGATTTTATCTGGCATGATTACTAATCTCTCTTATATCAAAGTTCACAAAATTCAATTAAATAAAGTTTGAGCATAGAGAATTGATCTTGGTATTTACTTAAACCAAGCACATCTTTTCACAATAAAATGATTATATTTGTAATTTCCATGTTTTGCTACATAGTAGAACCGATTTCTTGAGTGAAAAGTTTCCCTGCTATCCTATCATGCACATGGTCTAGAATCTTTGAGAATTGGCAAAAGGACAAGCTCACCCCTACCTGTAATAAAAATCCCTTGCTCTACAACCTAATCCGAGCAAGTATCCCTAGAGAAAAGAAAAAGAAAAAGAAAAGAAAAATTCAAGAAAAAGAGAAAAGAAAATGTTATGTCAACAATGTTCCAAGCATTATCAAGGAAAAGAAAATAAGCAAAGTTCAAAAGAAAGCAAGAAAAGCAATAAAATCCCTTTCCCTACCCTTTGAAAAGAAAAGAAGGGTGAATGAGCTTGAATCCCTGGAATTCTCAATTATTCGAAAACTGTGAGGTAAGCCCCATAACAAGTGGTTTGTGCCCAACCCGCTTGGCCTTGGGTAACTCCTAGCGTGGCGATATGTCCGTCACATTAGCGACCTTCTTTTGTACAGACCTCTGTCTCCTTATGGATTAGCTAGCTCTTGATAATCCGATCTACATAGTAGCCTAGTATGGTTATATGCATCTACATCATGGTTAATGAACACTTAGTTGGTTTATTCAAATCACTTGTATCATAGTATCTTGCTCAAAATTGGTAATTGAACCATACAATTGCACACACATTTGTATTTGAGAGATTTTGTCTATCATTATGATAAATCAAGATTGGCAATGAATTCACTTATGCACATGGGATTCCTTATAAATCTAATTTTTGTCTTCAAAATACTTTGAAATATTATTTTGCAACTTGTTTGGAATAATCAAGTACAATTATTTAACAACATATCATATATATCTTATCGACTTTCGCAACGATGGTATAATTCCAAAACCAAAATTGGAATTTTATGCTTAGCGCAAGTCCTCATTTTCATCTTTTCTGTTCATAAAAATCAATCATGTAATAAAACTATCTCTTTCTTTGATCTTCGCGATGATGGTATAAGTCTATACCTACATATTCTATGCCTAGCGCAAACCATTGTAACAATATTTTTTCCCAATTTATCAAAATTCATAAAAACCATATGACTTCATTTTATTACACAAATTATGCTTTTCAAAAGCAAACACATTTTTATTATTTCATATCATTATGTCAACCTTTGCATTTTGCAATGATGGTATAATTCTTAAGGAATTATTCAACAAATTTTATCACACTTAGGAATTTATGCCTAGCAAAAATCATTTTACAATATTTCATGCATAATATTTTCATGGAAATCTGAAAACAAACCATCATCATCATCATCATTTGCATCATCACAACAAAGTCTTAAGACAGTCTCTTAAGCACTCTTTTCTTTTAACAATATTTCTATCCTGGGACTAGCTTGACGACCGAGTGAGCAACGACTCCATGAAATGGTCTATAATAGCGACAATGTCCTTTGAAATTATTGTTAGAAATCTCTTTTTATTTTTTATCACATTTCATTACAACCAATCAATTTGTTACATCAGATTATTTCATTTAAAATATTTAAAGCATGACATCCAAGTTATAATTTTTTCCAAAACGACATAATTACATGACTCATCAATAAAATCATTACATCAATCAACTCAATCAATCAATCAAACATAAAAAGCATCATAAGCATCACATAAGACAAGTCATATGATCAAAAATATCTCATCTATATATATCAACATAATATATACATCATCAAAACTAGATTGGTATGCCACAATCTGTACCTCGGCATACTCAATCCTCTATCAATACAAGTATAATACAATATCGTGGCGATCCCGCCCTCTAGCCTCGAGAGCCTCTAGAGCTCTCGCCTCATCTCCTCCCCCGCCCTACGGAGGACGAGGTGGTCCCATCGCAGTATGTGTGGTACCACGAGTCCTCGTCATCGACCGGGATGAGCTCCTCGTCGACCCCTGTCCCGATAGGGATCTCGCTATGGCGGTGGCAGCGTACCCTCCGGCCCTCCGGCACCGCCCGGTAGTATAGCGCCCGATAGAATGCGGTCCGAGAAACCGACCGCAGCAGCTCCCGAGTGCTTACCCCTCCGCCTCGTGCCCCGAGACGAGCATTCTCGTCTCGTAGCCGCGACACCTCGCCTGGTGCCGTGCACCGCATCCCGTAACGTCTGCACCTGAGCTCGCAGACGATCTCTCTTCGCCCGGAGAGTAGCCATCTCGCTACTCTCTCCAATGTCCACACCCTTGCCCTTATCAGGCGATGGTGGCCTCTGTGGAGATGGGGGTCTCGCCTCCCTCCTCTCCCTCTCCCTCTGTCGTGGCCTCTCCCGTGCCTCGTGGCCTCCTCGCTCTCCTCTCCGTGACCCCGGCTGCCTCTACCACCGCCCGGCGCCGCCTCCCTATCCGACGCACAACCGCGTGGATCGGTCCCCGAGCCCTCGTCATCCGAGGAGGGCGGATGCCTGCGTACTGCATCGTAGCCATCGGCTACCCCTGCGTCGTCCCCATCCACCGGCCGAATGGGGGCATCGTCCGCGTCCCGACTCCAGAATCGCCGCATATCCGGAGCCCCGCTAACCGTGGTGTTATCCCGGACAGTCCGAGAAAACTCATAATCCCCGAGAGATGGGATCCCCCGCCGTAGACCGAACCGTCGCAAAACTCGGTCATAGCGGTGGAGCTCCACCTCTCCCTCTCCATCCGTAGCGCAGACTCGCCCGATGCGAGCCCCTCGTCCATCCTCCGGCCACCCCGGATGCTCTCTCCATGGCCTCCAGGTGATCTGGTCTGGGACCAAGTCATCCAGCAGTCTCCAAGACACTGGCAGGTCGATCCGTTGTTGTGCCCTCTCCGGAGCCACCAGTAGAAGACTCGGGGCCTCTCCCCGTCAACCCTTGTCGCTGGAAGCCCTACCGGCCTCCGCACCGCAATGTGCTCCCAGCACCAAACCTGTAGGAGCGATGTCATAACCAGACATCGGCCGCCCTTGTATACGACCCCATGTAGGATCCTATACAATCGGCATAGAACAAAGCTGCCCCAAGAAAATCTGTAGCCATGGTCGCGCATGTCGTAGATCACATCTGCCAGCATCCATGGTACCCTGCATCCGCTCTGGTGGCACAGCAGAAGTCCACCAACCACCCCAACCAAAACTCGTGTCAATGTAGATGCCCTGCATCTGGCGCAATGCCTCGATGTTCACTCCGCCCTTCTCCAGGGCGAAGCTCGGGTCACCGCAGAGTCGTCCCATCGCGTGGCCCTGATTGGCCGTAGGTGTGATCATCCTCCCTTGTATGGGGATTCTAAGAATCCTCCATACATCCTCTAGTGTGGGAGTCATCTCCCCTGTCGATAACCGGAAGCATGAAGAGCCCGGTACCACCTCTCTCGCTAGGGCCGTCGCAGCCCCATGTCAGTAGAAACTTGTGGCATCTCTACCACATGTAGTAAGCCGGCTCGTGCTGCCGATCTCGCTCCGCCGTGTCGAGCGGCCAAGTCATCTCTTAATCCTCCATATTTCCATTCTCTGCTCTTTAGTAATCCTCTCGAAAATCATAAACAACAAACAATCATTAATAACAATTTTAGCAATCAATAATGCAACTTAAAGATCAAAATTTTGTAATTGATGATATCGCCCACTATTGGCCGATATCGTCCGAAATTTGAGCAAAATCGTCTCCGATTTTCGTGTCGAAATCGTTTCTAATTTGACGAAATCGTCCCTTTTTCGCCGATTTCGCCCTTGGGCGAAATTGACGAACTTGAGACGATTTCGTCGAACTAGGGACGATTTCGTCCGGACGACGTCGATGGCCAAAAACGGCCGCGATGCTCAAAATTCATCTTAAAATCTATTTACCAAGCATGTAAATTCAAATTAAATCAATCTAAACTAAGTTTAAACCCTTACCCGTAGACCGCGGTGGACCTCTCGCAGATCCGTGCGCTCGTCTCTACCATTTTTGCTCCGGAGCTCTAAAAACAAGAAATGAACAAGAACAATGAATTAGGGTTTTACCCTATTTTTCTTAATTTTATTCAAAATAATTCAACAATAATTTTTGCTTTTCCGTGTTTTTACCGCAAACGTTCGATTTGGGTAAAAACACTGAGGGGGCACCATAGTAAGCTGTCGTACGATTCGACCAAGAATCGTCGCCTAAAAATGGGAATAATTTTTTGCTTTCTCGTAGATCGAGAAGAACTCATCTTTAACGCATTTTCTTCGGAAAATTCGCTAAAGAGGGGGCAAAATGTAGCACCCTAAAATTGGCGCAAGAAATTGGAATAATTACATTCACCTTAGTAAATAAATTTAAATTCAAATTTAACCTCCCAAACCGCCCGTTAACCGCCGAGAAACCCGTTTCCTCCTTTTTCGTGCCATTTTTAGCAGCTTGTTTTGACCGCTTGACGATATCGTCTCCGATCGTACGATATCGCCCTGGATTTGACGATTTCGTCTCGGACTAGAACGTCCGTACGATTTCGTCGCAAAACTGAATTTGCATAGTTGGAATCCGCTCCAACGGGTCTCCAATCCGGGCGAAGCGTGTCCGCGCCATTGGGACCCTTCCCCGTTGGAGATCTCCCAAATTGGGATGATCTCCAACCTCCCAACAACTATCCTATGCCTATTTAACTCTAAGACTTTTCCCTCCCCAACCCCTCGCTGAATTTTTATGCAAATTGAACCCTTATGCTCTAAAACATCGTAATTCATATTTTGCATTAGTCCTATAGTCATTTCATTGCAGGTACACCACCGGTTTTCAGCCGGAGCCAGCACCTATCGCAGCTCGACTAACCCGTCAAGATCGGAGGCGATCTCATCAAATTCGGGACGATCTCGTATCGATGCGAGACGATTTCGACTCGCAGCACACATCGAGGCAATCAGTGCCTGGAGTTTGCTCTTCTCGTCTCTTTTTTCTGTCATTTTATGCTATAAATTAGATTGTTTATTCAGTTTTTATACTATATTGCATCTGGAGTTCACCCATTTTGTCTAGTTTACATATTAAGATCATATTCTGCTATCTAAACACAATTATTTGCATTTACTTCTGTTCTTGTATATTGTTCAACACTCATATTATCGTTTCACATAGTTTGCCCTCGTTTGCAAAATAGAATTTCTTGTATTTCGCATCTCGTTTGTCGTTTTGTAGGTCTCTCGATGAATTCGTCCGACGAATTCGTCGATTGCAGACGATCCTGTCGGCTTAGACGATTTTATCAAATTGAAGGCGATTCCGTTGAATTGCAGTACGATCCAGATCGCTTCAAGCTTCGGAAACTCCATCGACTTTCGGATCGGTAATCTTCATTGGCCTCCCGCAAATTCTCTCGTTTCTGTTTTCCTTTCGTTTGTTGTATGCATTTAAATTGCATTTTCATGTAGTTTAAGTTAGAATCATTCGGCCAAACCTAGGATGAATGTTTAAAAATAAAACGAACTCATCAAAACTCATTCCCAAAACCTAGGCGTGGAAACCGCCATCAAATGTTTCCTCGGTGAACCCACCATCCGTCGAAAAATCACCAAAATGCACCTCCCTTGAGAGGCGGGACCTTCGCAAAGTCCTCTCGTCCGAGGTACCGCACCATCCTTTTCCCATCCTCCTTCCGGGCGCGGATCCAATAGCCTGAAGGTAGGGGTGCAAAAAATTTGGAGCGATACACTCGTATGTTTATGCACATTGATTTATAATGATGGATGCATATGGGATTATGATTGCAATGTTGCTAATTATATGATGTATGCATATGGAATGAATGAAATGATGTGTTGATAACTTGTTGATGGCACCATAGATTGTACAAGATTTACTAGCTTGTTGTACTTATGGGATGACTTTGTGGAATGATGTTGCATGTGACAACTGTGTTTTTGTAGTTTGCATTTTTTTTTGATGGTGATGTATGGAATGAAATGGACCAGTTGTTTTTAAAATGTAGTTAAGCTTTTTGAGATTCGGATATTTTAACTAACTAGCCAAGACTGTACATTTATCTCGTAAGACTTTTGAACAAGGTATAAATTCAACTTGGAGGTTAACCAAGTTATTTCACATCCCTGTGTGTGCAATTGAGTTCATTTATGTGGTATTTGTTAGGATACCGCCAGTGCCAGATAGGCTATCAACCAAACCTGTACTGAGGATCACCTAATTAGCTCCACTAACTACGTTGTTGTATTTAGCAAGATTAATCCATGGGACAATCTAAGGTACCATAAGCTAGCTCATCCACATGCAAACATTGGTCTGCTCACATGCAAAGCTAATGTGATAGACATATCATCATGCGGGTAGGATACCGCCATTGCCAGGTAGGCTGTCCACCAAACCTGTAATGAGGATCACCTAGATGGTTTTCGAATACTGAGAATTCCAGTGATTCAAGTTCAAGATTTTTATTGGCTCAATGGTTTAGGATATTTGCTCATATACAAAGTGATGAAAAATCACTGTTTATTTTGTTCTTTTTTTTTGTATTCTTTTGAGCAAGGATTTTGAATAGTGGTGATAACCACTGTTATTTGATTTGGCTTTTGAGCTTTGTAAGGTTAAGCTGGTATGTTTGTGACTGGTGAATAACATTGATCCTTTTAGGCCTTGGGGATGACTACCCATCCTTGGCAGGGACGTGTAGTATGAATCCTTACGACTTTGGGAACCAAAGGGTAGTATGGAGATTATGAAGTAAGGGTATTGATATTTTAGGCCTTGGGGATGACTACCCATCCTTGGCAGGGACGTGTAGTACGAATCCTTACGACCTGAGAGACCAAAGGTGATTGTGATGATGGCTCGTGGAAATGGTGTTTTTGAATGGTCATTGATTCTTTTAGGCCTTGGGGATGACTACCCATCCTTGGCAAGGATGTGTAGTACGAATCCTTACAACCTTAGGAACCAATGGTGATTTTTGAATTTTTGTTAGTGGTGAAAACCACTGTTGATTAGAAGGAATGGATGGGGAAGAGCTTGTCCTTTTGTCAATTCTCAGCATTCTTGAACCATTCGCATAGGGGGATGAATAGGCTAATCTTTCACCTATGGTACCCTAGACTGCTTTGTAGTTTTCATCTTACGTTCACACAACTTAGGAATTATTTTATGTGTTTTAACTTGTGTAGGGATGTTACATAACGAGGCGTGACCCAAGTAAAAATTTCCCTTGTAAAATCTGTTTAACTTTGTACAATTTTTGGCTAGAAATTTAAAGACAATCTGAATGACGAAAACCCTACATACATTAGGAGACAACTGACTATGCGAAAAATGAGGATGGTGTTATGCGGGATGTATGCATTGATAAAATTGATTTTATGTGAAAAAATGAGAAAATTGCCGAGCAATTACAATCTATGGTGCTTTTGACTTGTATGACCTAGCGAATATGCAATGTATGGAGGTGATGCCTAATGCAACCTATTTTTTTGTATTTTGATATTTAAGAGTATGCATGAAATGTGTTTTAAATAAATTTGTTTTTTTTTTTTAATTTTGATGATTTTTATTGTTTTTGTTGGTTTTTTTGAATATTTGTGTTGACCAAGCGGTTATGGTAACCCTTGGAGCTTTTGGTTTGACCAAAGGGTTTATGGATACCTTTGGGGCATTTTGGGTTGACCAAGCGATTGAGGGAATCCTTGGAGCTTTTGGTTTGACCAAAGGGTTTATAGACACCTTTGGGGCATTTTGGGATTGACCAAGTGATTGTGGAAATCCTTGGAGCATTTGGTTTGACCAAAGGGTTTATAGATACCTTTGGGGCATTTTGGGATTGACCAAGTGATTGTGGGAATCCTTGGAGCTTTTGGTTTGACCAAAGGGTTTATAGACACCTTTGGGGCATTTTGGGATTGACCAAGCGATTGTGGAAATCCTTGGAGCTTTTGGTTTGACCAAAGGGTTTATAGATACCTTTGGGGCATTTTGGGATTGACCAAGTGATTGTGGAAATCCTTGGAGCTTTTGGTTTGACCAAAGGGTTTATAGACACCTTTGGGGCATTTTGGGATTGACCAAGCGATTGTGGAAATCCTTGGAGCTTTTGTGTGGACTATGGCTCTCTAAATGTAGAATGGCCTCAAATGACTGATGTTCAAGGGTTCTAGCTCCTTGATTCCTTCAAGAGAGGCGAGCCGGTATGTTCTAGGTCCTATCTTACTATCAATAACATAAGGACCTAACTATTTTATCGTGAACTTGTCTCGAATATGGGATGGCAAATTAGAATTTTGTTGGTTCTCTTTTAAGACCAAATCTCCAACCTAAAAATCCCTTAGGTGAACCTTCATGTTATATGCTCTCTTAAGTCGCTCTTGATAGATACGCAAATGCTCGAGAGCATTGACACGTCGTTCGTCAAGCAACGTGAGTTGATCTAACCGGGCCTGTCATGCAGTGTCATCATCGATGAACTCTTGCATTGATATGCACAAGGAAGGGATTTCCAACTCAAGAGGCATGACTGCCTCGGAGCCATACACCAATGAAAATGGAGTTGCCCCAGTGGGCGTCCGAATGCTAGTGCGATAAGCCCATAGGGCAAGTGGGATCTGAATGTGCCAATCCTTATGATTATCTATGATAGTATTTTTGAGGATGGCGACGAGCATTTTATTGGACGCCTCTGCTTGCCCATTTGCCTACGGATAATAGGGTGTTGAAAAACTATGTTGAATTTTGTACTTTGTGGTCAAAGCACGCACGTCTTTGTTCTTGAAGGGCATCCCATTATCCAAGAGGATCTTGGATGGAATACCAAAATGACATATGATGTTATGCAAAATAAACTCCGCAATGTGGGGTCCAGTCGTAGAGGTTAACGAAATTGCTTCCACCCACTTGGTAAAATACTCTGTGGCCGTTATGATAAATGTGTGATGACCCGACGACGTAGGGGAGATCTTTTCGATTAGATCAAAGCCCCACTGTGAAAAAGGCCAAGCTGATTGGATCGGTTGCAAGGCCTGAGAAGGTACATGTGTCAAATTGGCATGATGTTGACACTTCATGCACTTCTTCACATATGCACAACAATCTCTCTCTAAAGATGGCCAATAATAACCCATGCAGAGAATGCGCTTTGCGATGGCCATACCGCTGAAGTGGCCACCGCATGTACCATCGTGGGCTTGGGTGATCGCCCAAGCGGACTCCTACTAGTCCAAGCAATGGAGGAGGATTCCTTCATAGCTTCGATGATACAAAATGTCTCCTAACAAGACATGTTTTGCCGCTTTCTATTTGAATGATCTTTTCACGGCTTGTGTCAATCCAAGTGGGAGAGTACCTAGCTTGAGGTAATCCCTTAGGGGTGTGTACCAATCTTGCTGATCAGAAACCTCGATGGTATGAACAACCAATCCCTCTTGAAGTTCATCCCGAGCAAAAGTTGAGTGAGAAAGAACTTGTAAAAATAGCATTGTGTTGCTATTAAGAGGGGTAGGGGAGAACAAGGACCCCTAGTTGGCTTGAGTCAAACAATCTTGGATTCGAGAGAACCTATCCGGAGATGGTTCAATCTGGATCAAGTGGATTCTTGGCGTGAGGTCAGAGCTTGCATGCTCCATCGTGGGTTGCGATAATGTCTTGACTTGAATAGTTGTCATCTCACCGGAAGGGTCTTGCGGGATTAGTGACCCCAAGGAGGCCATAGTATCCGTAAAATGATTCGATGATCGAGGGAGTGCCTCGATGTCATACCATTCAAGTTGTGCCAGAAATTTGTCCACAAGGGCTTTGTAGGCCTGCAAAACTGGACATTTACATTGGAATATCCCCTTAACTTGATTGACAATTAACAACGAATCACCAAAGATGTTCAATCGTTTAATGTTCATGGTGACTGTTGTCTAAAGACCTATGAGCAAGGCTTCATATTCTGCATTGTTATTGGTGCATGAGAAGTCTAATTTAAATGACAGAGGCATTGGAGCCCCTTGTGGAGTGAAGAATACAATTCCCATGCCACCTCCTTGCTCACATTTAGAACCATCGAAGAATAGGGTTATGTCAGCCTGTGACTCAGGCTCATCAAAATCTGGCAATTTTGAAACATGGAAGACCCCATCATCAGGTAGTTCGAAGGTCAGAGGCTGATCGTCTTCAAGAGGAGCCTCTGCCAGTTGATCGATGATGACTTGACCTTTTATGGATTTCTATCCAATGAATTCTATGTCAAACTCCATCAACAACATGATCCATTTTGTCGTGTGGCTACTATGATAAGTACGACTCATCATGTATCACAATGGATTCTCCTTAGACACAACATACGTCTTGTTGCTCAGCATGTAATGGCGTAGCTTCTTGGTAGCAAACACCACTGCCAAGTAGAGCTTCTCGACGTATGCATAGTTAAGTTCATAACTGACCAGGGTGTGGCTAAGATAGTAAGTAGCATGTTCTTTGTGCAATTCATTATGTTGGGATAGCATGGCACCCAGTGCCACCTCAGTAGCTGAGATGTATAAGTAGAATGACACTCCTAGTCTAGGTGGTGCCAATACTGGCGATGAAGCCAAGTACTATTTAATATCATCAAAGGCTGACTGGCACTCGTCATCCCAATGGAAGGCTACCCCCTTGTGCAATAATTTATTCATGGGTCAACACTTGTCAGATAACTGCACTATGAAGCGTTTGATCGACACAACCTTTCCCTGCAGACTTCTGAGCTGCTTGATGGTAGTTGGGGGAAGCATTTCAAGGATTGCCTTGACTTTGTTGGGATCCACCTCGATTCCTCATTTGGAGACTATGAAACCCAAGAGCTTTCCAGATGTGATGCAAAATACACACTTCTTGGGGTTTAGTCTGACTTTATGCTCAATGAGGCGATCAAGGATCTTGCGTAAGTCATCGAGATGATTGGGGCGCAAAAGGGATTTGGCCAACAAATCATCCATGTAATCTTCCAAAGTTTTGTGCATGTAATCATGGAAGATGTATGTCATGGCACGTTGGTAGGTGGCGCCAGCATTTTTAAGGCCAAAAGGCATGACCTTATAACAAAATGTCCCCCAAGGCATTGTGAACGCCGTTTTTAGTTGGTCCTCGGGATTGATACGAATTTGATTGTATCCTAAGAAACCATCCATGAGGGAAAGCATTTCATGGCCCACTGTAGCATCTACCAATGCGTCGATGCTAGGCAAGGGAAAATCATCCTTAGGACTCGCTTTGTTTAGATCTCAAAAATTGGTGCATATGTGAATCCTCCCATCGAGCTTCTTGACGGGTACCATGTTAGACAACCATGGTGGATAATCCACGCAGATGACAAACTGTGCATCCAACAACTTTTGCAATTCATCTTTGACCATTAAGGCCATTGTTGGGTGCATCTTGCATAGTTTTTTCTTTACTGGCTTGATTGTCGGATCAAGCATTAAATTATGCATGACTAGCTGCGGGTCTAGTCCCGGCATGTCTTTGTATGACCATGCAAAAACCTCCTTCTTCTCCTTGAGAAGGGCAATGTAATCGGCTTGCTCTTCGGGGGAG
The DNA here is from genome assembly GCA_028583015.1 of Wollemia nobilis. Lineage (NCBI taxonomy): Eukaryota > Viridiplantae > Streptophyta > Pinopsida > Araucariales > Araucariaceae > Wollemia > Wollemia nobilis. Next base: position 1,665,429 of record JAQPPZ010002502.1, read on the forward strand.
AGACTTACCCCATCTTGAGAATCCATGGATTCATTGGATCTGTGCCGATGTCTATGTCAGTCGTTGCCTCGATCGACATGTGGGATCCGTCCTCCAACTGGTGTGGAGTTGGGATCAGATGGATATCGTTTGCTGAATTAAGATCATCGTTAGGAACGTCAGGTTCCTCTTCAGCATGGAAGACATCTTGAGTCTATCTTGGAGTGAAATGAAACATCCCATCGCAAGGCCAATACTCTGATGGGGATGGTGGTGTGTCAATGTGATCCCAATCGATAGCCTCTATGTCTAGATGCAATGACCATGTTAGGTTTACTGTATCATGGATGGGGGCGGTTAAGTCAATGGAGATCATGTTGATGAAATGATTATGGTCTCCATTATCGTAGGTGTGATAACTCTGACATTCTAGATGGTCTTGATGCTTTGGATCTGGCTCAGTGGGCACTAGGACAAATGGATCAGCCCTATGTGCATATAAGAGGATAGGATTTTCCCTAGGCACTGATGGTTTGATAGGGTCTCCAGGTGAAAGATGATCTCTATGTACCTGGAGTGGCGGGTGTAGTAATTGCTATAACTATGCCAGGTTGAGGTGCCACCTATGTCTTGGCCCTATGTGTAGGTGTTCAAACATGTCATCTATGCCTAAGGGATACTGTTGTTGCATTTGTCGCATGTGGTTGAGATAGGCCATCTCGGTTTCATCTTCATAATCACTGTCAGAGATCCAAAGGCCTTCGTTTGCTGCAACAATGGTTTGTGACAGATGAAGCTCATCTTGTTCGAGCAAATTAATGTGGTCCCATCGAGGTTGTTCCACTCTCTGCGGGGGGACCTAATTTTCTTGAGGTGGCATATGCTCAATTGGATCATCCAATGGGAACATGGTCAAGAAGCTTTCTTGATAATCATCCATGGGATGCACGTGGGAATGATTGCTTCTCGATCCAAGAGGATCCCAAGGTGCTACCTCGTACTCCAACTCATCATTCGAAGACCCTTCTTGGTCTTGTCCATACCCTTCGTGGAGGTGAGTCCTTGAATTGTCTCCCATTATGACCGAAGGGAAAGGGTTGTTGAGGTCAACAAGGTTGTTTGTTTGTAATGGGAAATAATCCCCCAATGTATAAGTTGTGTTTGGATTTGGATTGGCATATGGATCTGATGCCAACCCATCCTTATTGCCTATCCCTAGGCCTTGCATGTTTTCGACCAAGATGTATAGGGGTAAGGGGTGATTAAACCCTACTCCTGACTTGTCATAAGGCATTTGGTATCTTGGCTGGCACAAAACATGCACTCCTTGCTCATACCTGCCCAACCCATATCCATGCCAATTGCATTGGCTAAGATATCTCAATGCAAAGTCTGGGTTAGACAGATAATTGACATCCTCAACAAAGGGCTCTTCATCTTCCTCTTCTTGTAGGGAAGGTTCAACGCCATTATCCAGGCCCCCATAGATAAATTTTGTCTGATTGGGTGGGTAGCCTAAAGGAACCACAGAGCCGATGGGGAGTCGAGGTCTCCCCATGTCCTGCATGGACTCAATTGTGGGCGTTGCTATAATGTTTTGCACTAGATACTCCCCCAATCCTGTGTTGGCCATCTCAACTATGATTGTTGGCATTTGAGGGGGAGCGAATGGAAGTTCTCCCCGAGTCCACTCCATGTGGGGTGAACTAGGTGTCTCGACTTCCATTCTACTAGGCTTCTCTTCTGTTGAGATGTTGGAGACTAAGGGTGGTTCCTCTTCCAGGGGCTTCTTTCCCTTGTCCTTTGGTGTGGCCACCATAGGTGGCGTCATTGTGGGAGGACTAGATGAAGAAGATGGACCCGCCTGGGAATTTGATTGCCTTGGTAATGGAGATTCCTGCGTAATCGGACCCTTTTTAGATGGATTTAACTGAAAATCCAAATGCATTGATGGAAGGGTCGACTGTGGCATTAGTTGCACTGAATTGTAGTATTTGAAAGGCTCTAAATCTGTGGGGACTACATGTACCTGTCCTTCAAATGTATACTTCAAGCATTGATGAGCAATTGAAGGGACACACTTCATGTCCCGGATCCAAGGTCGCCCCAACAAGATATTGTAAGCCATCTCACCTTCTAATATGTGGCACAATGTATGAATGGTCTTTTGTCCCACTTGGATGGGTAGGACAATTGTGCCAACTATCGAGCATATCGCATCATTGAATGCTCGAAGAGTATAGGTGGAAGGTATGATGTGAGAGGCTGGCAACTTCAAATGTTTTAATGCGGCGGTTGTAATAATGTTACTGGACGAACCAGTGTCTACCAACACCCGCTTATATGGAATCCCGTTGACCCATGCAATAATGTGCAGGGGTGGATCCACCACATCACCAACCACCAATTTTAATTCATCTTCTCTAAAGGTGATGACTGGTTCCGTACATTGTTTCACATGGCCCATGAAGTTGTTGAAAGAATTTGCTTCATGGGGATGCAACTCAATTGCCTTTAATATCTCCATGAGAGCCTCCCGATGGGGCACTGATTATTGAATAAGCTCATATATGGAGAGCCTAGCCGACGTGGTCCTTAGAATTTGAGTAAGTCTAGTTCAAATCATGGCCACTGGTCTAGGCGGGGGAAGTTGTGTAGGGTTCGGTTGAGGTTGTGACGTGGATGGAACTTCTCTTGTGGTTGCCGCGGGGGCAGCTCCTAGGTATCTCTTGTTCCTTGTCACTATGCTTATCATCCCTACATACCCCTCCATGGGGCAATTCTATTGCACCTCATTGACGTGAAGGGGTTTTGCTTGTGCATCATGTGCGGGCAAAGGGTCTCTAAAAATGCCCATTTGTTGGTTGTTGGGTGCTATGGGGTTATCCACTGCCAATGTATTATTGTCAATGAGGTCTTGCACCAAACCTTTGAACTTCCAACAAGCGTTAAGGTCATGTCCCTTTCATCTGTGGAACCTACAGTACAAGTCCTCCCTGTACCCCTTAGGCTTTGGTGCATTAGGATCTATCGTTTGAATCTCTGGCAGATTAATCAAGTTTGCCACTGACAAGCGGTCAAACAAGGAGTCCCTGGACTTTGTGTATGGTGTAAATTGTCACCTAGGACGACGCTGCTGATTTTGTTCCTGCCTTTGGTTTTCTCTATCATAATTGTTTGGAGGCACCACCTGATAGTTAGCCTTCTGAGGTTGTGTTGCTTGGGCAGGCTTAGGGGCGTTGATAGCAACTTGATTGACCGTGGCGGGTTTCTGTTGCGTAGTCCCTATTTTAGTGCTCTTGTTCCATTCTTTTTTCTTAGGCTTGGTGATTTCACCATCCTGTATTTTGATCTCTTTGATGATTCTAGCTTGCACCAGTGCTTCTTCTAAAGTGGCATATTGCTGCAGCTGCAATAGCATAGAGATCAATCACAAATAGCTCTTTGTGAACATTTGAGTTAGGTCGGACATAGGAGGGAGATAGGGTAGCTTTGAAAGCAACGTCCTCCATCGGTTCCCATATGCTACCATAGATTCCTCCTCATACTGCTTGAGGCTAGCTAGATCACTTAGTGATGCCTTTTTATTTGTGTTGAAGGCGAAACATTCTAGGAACGCGTCCACTAGCTGATCCAAGTTACAAATGCTATGCTTTGGTAGTTGAGTAAACCAATCCAAGGTAGGGCCTACGAATGTGGTTATAAATGTTCTTAATAGCAAAGCATCGTTGTCCTGAATACCGAAGCATTGGCTCAGGAATCGAGTCACATGCTCTTGAGCATCTTCCTCCCCTCTAAAGAGTGCCAACTGGGGTACCTTAAAGTGTTTGGGGTATGGAGGTGTCGGCACTGACGGATGCACAGGATGACTATGGAGTTGGCGTAAAGTAGGCTTTTGGGGCCTAGAAGTCTTGAGCTCCATAGTCTCTAAGCGCTCTAACAACGCTTTATATGCATCAGAGGACTTGATCTCCTCCTCCTAGTTTTGCTCCCGTTGTGGGTTGTGGGGAACTTGAGGCCTTTGGAGGGGTAGCTGGGTAGCACCCCTTCTGCCTTGATAGGGCATTTCAGCCCGTTCTTCTTCTTGTTCATACTCCTCATAAGCTTCTTGAGGAGTGTTTGGCCTAGGCCTGTAAACATTGATGGGTGCCCATCACGGTTTCGGGGAGTGGCCTCCCGCTTAGGTCTAGGAGGTCTTAGAGGTAGTGCTTGATGAGGTCGTGGAGACCTGTCTTGCACTAAGGGGTTGTGCCTCTCATACACTTTTGATTTATGTGCACGAGGGACTGGGACCTTCTCAGAAACATGGTTGTGAAGCAATTCAGCTGTCCAATGCTGAATGTGCTCTTGGTTAAGGTGACACAAATGTTCTAATTTTTGTTGGTCTTGCCTGAACCACGTGATTTGCGCTTAGTGGGCGGCTATTTTGGCAAATGTCAATTCAATTTGGTCCGTCGTCTCTTGTTTAGGAATCCTAGATGCCTCCCCTACATGTCTTTCTTGGTCATGGTGATCCGAGACCCCTATGGGTTGCTTCCCTCTATCGAGGTTAGCAGAATTCACTTGAGGCTCTGGCCTCAATGAGTAATCCTGATACATAGTGGGTGTGGATGTGCATCGTTCCCGCACTGTGTATCGCTCTTGAGGAACATAATGGTCTTCCTCACACTCTCTGTTATATGCATAAAAGGTGCGGGTAGAATTGTCTTGCCCTGTCTGGAAAGCCTGATACTCTGGATATGGTCTAGTGTTTCTAACAGTAATCAAGGGTAAATCAGGAGTAACAAAATCATATGGTTCCTCCTTGTGGACCCTATGTTGTTCAAACACTTCATCACTAGGCCACCCATAATGAGTTTCCAAGGGAGGCCTCAAATCTAGGTTGAGTGCTACATGTAGGTTTTCCTCTTGAAAGGATCTTTGCTGAGTGGGGGTACCCCTCAAGGAGGTATCTCTATGTTGAGTGGGTGTGCCCCTCAAAGGGGTGCCTCTATATTCTTGTTCTGTAATGGCATGGTGCGGACTAACTTGTGGATCCTGCCACCAAGGCGGGATGACCAAGTCCTCAAGACTATATCGGAGGCGACTTGTCCCCCTTGGTGCACTCTCTGCAGCTTCTGCCCATGATCGGGCTCGGCTACGGGTGTACACCATGGTGATGCTTACCTAAAGATGCGTAGATTCTTTTTTTGATTTTTCTTTTTATGATATACTAAATAGAAAATAGCACACACACACAAGCAATGATTATCTCTTTTAAAGATTTAAAAGTGTGCCCTAAAATCTGGTTTAGTGTGTTTTGTTGTTTGTTTTTGAAAGCTTTTTGTGAAAACCGTTTAAATGCAATTATGAAGGCTCTTATGACTCCCAAAAAATGGTCACCCCTTCAATATACCATTGTCGGACCGATATACCAACCTCTCTATATACCCGCCCTTACGTGAGGGAGACTATAGGTACATGAGAGCAGATGATACATGGAACATAGGCGGTACGGAAGGGGAATGGCTCTGTTTATGACACCTACCATAGAAGACTTATCCTCATGTGTTGGGAATCACCCCAAGCTACACTTGGTCAGCTTTGATCAGCATTTACGTCTAGCAACAGTCGCGATCAGGGTTATGGATGCAATATCTCAAGCCAAGGTGATGATGAAATCCATCGTTGGTCTTGCTCAAGGGTTGGGGTTTTACGACCAACTCCTTATGTTTAAAATACCACGTGGTGTGTGGGGTTCTTTTTAAATTTCAAAATTGAAACAAGCAAGCATTTACACTCTCCTATGCAAGCAAAAATCAGAGAACAGAAAATAGAAAACATAAAATTGACAAAAGGTGTTGTTGTGGCTGATCCACAACACACCCCAAAATTGGGGTCCCACCTTTTTTGTTTTGATATTCGGGTGTTGACATTTCATTTTTGTCTAATCCTTCGTTTTGTCGTAGGTTTTGCAATCGTTGTCGGTTCTTGTTAACAGTATTTTCCTGTCGATGATATTTTATTGTCAACAACTTTTTCTTGTCGATGATTTTTTTGTTGTCGACAACTTTTTCTTGTCGACGATTTTTTATTGTCGACGATTTTTTTTGTGTCAACAACTTTTGGTCAAATTGTTGTTGACGGTTTTTGTCAAATTGTTGTCGACGATTTTATCATCAAATTGGTGTTGACGGTTCTTATTGTCAATGGTGTGTTAGCAATGTTACTGCTAACATTGGGGTGTTGTTTACTGTCATAAGAAGTATTTACTCATTAAAAAAAGGGATATATATATAAATAAACAGTAAAAAAATAAAAAACAATAAAAAAATAAATAAAAATAAAATTTATTCATTTTAAAGTTCATTCACCACGTATTAAGTTTTAAAGTAGTTTAAATTTAAAAAGGGTTTTTAGTTTAAACTTATGTTAGAATTTATTTTGTTTAAAGTTTGTTTGTTTGTAAAAGTTAATTCACCGGCTGTGTATGCAGGTGGAAACAGCATGGCCACGGCGAAGGTCAGCTGCCATGGACGCGAGTGCAGTGTGAAGACGGCGATGTGGCGGCATCCCGCGAGCGCAGTGAACAACGTGGAGCAGGCAAGGTGGAAATAGCGTGGTCATCCGAGAGCGAGACTTTGTCTTTTGGCAAAGGCAGCACATACAGAGGTTCTGTCAGGTATACCGGCAGCGACGTTCGAGGTAGCAGACTCCATAGTAACGTCGGATGAAGCAGCAGCTTTCGGTGACCAACAAAACCAGGTGAACAGCCAACGAGGAGCCAATATCGAATTACACGGCAAAAAGCACGGTTCCAGGGAAGATAATAAAATGTGTAATGTTATTATCAGTCAGCACGACAGCGAATCGAATGGAGTCTATGTAGACTATCTCCGTGGCAGATTGGTGATAATGAGGTATGCTCAGAGAAAGGGAAATAAACAGACAACAGGTTTGAGAAAGAGTGTCGTTCAGTAGGTGAAAGCGCCAAGTGTAAGCAGACGGGGACCATATTTTCCGTTGATGCGTTCCATGAGCTGCCATATTTCTTGAAGCTTTCATCGTGCCTGGAGTCATGTTTTGGTTTGGTAAGTGCTGTAGGGAACGTGGGCTCCTGAAACCAATAGCAAAAGAACAGCCTTAATCCAGAGGAATGCCCCGGTATTCAATCGCTAGTTGAGCACAGTGAAGTAGGTGAAAGCGATAGGTGAGCACCGACGAAACTGCCAACGACAGTTATGCTACAGGTGACCGATAGCAGATAGAGGTGAGCCACGACTCAGACATGCCTCACCCCTGAATGGCAAATGAGAACAAATTAGACCAGCGGGGATTGTTTCTCGTAACGGAGTTTCCAGGTTCAAGAGTGCGGGTAGAATGGGTAGAACCTATGGCGGAGGCGGCATGCATGGCAGCCACGAGATGGTCAGATGACACGATGTATGGTGGAGAGGTCGAGCGAGGTTTGATTAATGATTACTCATAATAAAGTGCCCTTAAATATATATCTAATCATCTGCAAAGGATAAGATTCCAATTCCATATGATTTATATAATATAATAATAGTTTATGGCATATTTGTATGCGAAGAGTAAAAGAGATTGGGTACAGGACAAATGGGGATGGTCATTTGGAATAAATAAAAGAAAAGGAGCTACTATTGAAATCACCTACACAAAAGGAAAAAGAATAAAACCTACGCAGGACAGAAAAGTCGTTGAGGGAAAATAGAAACAGAATAAATGAAGAGCTGTCAAATCCGTTTCAAACCAAGCAAAAGGGGGCAAAGGGAGACGGAACCTTTTTGGGCATGGCCGACTGGAGACTTTTTGGCATGGCCAAAAGGGGGCATGATTTTGAGATGTAAAACTTGGATTTTAATTGGAATGTGAAAGCTTTTATTCAGAAATTTCAGGCCTTGTTAGCAAGAAAGAATGAGAAATTTTCTGCATGCTTAATTTTAATTGTCTTATTTTTCCCCTTTCAGATTTCAGACTTGTATGTGAAATTGATGCCATTATTTTGGGTTGTTTCATTTGAATGTCTGCAATCTGGAAATTATTTAGGATCCTTGGAGCCAGCACCTAGTTTACTTTGATTGTGTGTTGTACAGGTCAAATATTCTAGGTTGCATGCATGAAACTCTCATGTATTCGGTTTTGCGAGACGGGGTGCTATCAAACTGAAGGAGCTTTTGCATTGCTGTGTTTTCAGCAAGTATTTTGATGCAAACTTTAAATTTTCTGTTTCCAAAAATTTTAATTTCAGAATTTTTTCCTATTTTCAGGCATTAAAATAAACATTAAAAAAATTTCAAAATCTAAAAACGATTTCACCATTGCGTAGATTATAATTCAGACTTCCAATACGCACTTTGAAATTTCATTTTCGGACTTGTTTAGTATTTTTTAAAATTCATCGAAGTTGCTGTTTTGCTACAGATTTTAAAAATCCGAAAATAGAAATTTTCCATTTTAAGGTCAAATTTCATTTTTCCAGTTTTGTTTTGCATTCATGAGCCTATGATGACATTCCCTTCATGGAAATTCCAATTTCATTGAAGGGGTTATGTTTTACGGCATTTTCACAAACTTCCATTTTGGGCCTAAAATTACCCTTTCTTCATAAAAATTCCAATTTTACGAAAGAGGGATAATTTGAATACTACATTGAAGGTCTTTTCCTTAAAGCACTTAATTGTTCATCTTGATGAAAATCTGATTTCATTTAAGAGGGATAAGTTAAAGTGACATTTTGAAGCTACATTTGGAGACCATATTCATCATTGAAGATTTAATGCAAGATAAAATCTATCTTAAAATCATCAAGATAAAATGAATTAAAGCATTACATCGTGGTCATATGAGGGCCAACTCACATTTACTTTATCAGGGTTCAATGAACAATCATTAAAGTTTCATGGTAAAATAAACCAACAAGTGCCCCTTGTTTTCAGTTACTTGCAACCACTAAGGTGTTCCAAGCATTTCAATTGAATATCTTTATTTGAGATTACTAATGCACATATGCAAATGCTAATATAACAAGAACCTTGGAGAAGTTGTTTGTTTAACTTCTTTGCAAGAGGGGATTTTGGAACCCAAATCCTACTGGAGAGTGTGCTTTCACAATTGGGTGAAAACACCACTCAACAGATTGACGCTAGAAGGAGGGCATGAAACGGTTTATTTCATCATGATTTTAAATGCTTAAAATTGCTTAAGAGCTTTACAACACATTTGGATTGTTCATACAGAAATAAAGTGATTTAATTTTGAAAATTTTGGTCTTGACTAACAAAGTGTTATTTCATGCAATTACTTTTCATTTGATTCCAAGGAATACATCTCTTAGTTGATGCTAACTTGATTTCTGTTTTACATTGCAGGTTGAATATTCAACAGAGTTGGTTCTAAGAGTACATTTTAAGTTCACTAATGGCAACACTTGAGGAACAAATGGTATCCCTAAGAGCTAAAATAACGTCTCTAAGAGAAAGAATGGTATCAATGATAGAGGATCATTATGAGGGTTTATCTATACCTGTGGTATCCTACCAAATTCCTACAATGTTATTGGATTTTTTACGGTGTTTTAATCAAGAGGTGCCACTAGGATACTTACAAAAATTGCATGTATACAAGGATACATTGTGTCAATTCCAGATTTTTTATGAGGAGGTGGCTTGTAAGTTATTTGCATACATTTTGGATGATAGACCATTCTTTTGGTATAGCCAACTACCCATGGAGGTTAGGACTTCTTGGATACAATTAGAAGCAGCCTATCTTTACCATTTTGGTAATCAGGTTGACTTAGAAATCTTGAAAAATCAATTTACCTCCATATGTAAAGAGCCTAATGAATCCTTGAGTCATTTCAATGGAAGATTTCGTGAGTTGCATTCCCAAATGTGGGAAAATTTTAACACATCAGAGGAAGAAGCCATGGAAGTATACCTAGGAGCCATACACCCCACACTTGCTTCACTCATTGAGGAAAAACTAAGTGGTTTGTCCCTAGAGAGAATCCAGGAGGTCTTAGAAGAGATAGAACGACAAGGTCTTGAAGAAGAAAAGGCACAACATGTTCATATGAGAGATAGTTCTTTTGATGCCAACCTACACCAACCATCAAACATAGCACCCTCCACTCCAATGATATCTAAGGTAAATGATCAAGGGGATGAATTTGAATATCCAAATCTTACAACCACCTTAGATGTAGTCCGAGGAGAGATGAAAAATGCTAAGCCAACATCCACTAGTGAGGATTATGCAGAAATGAACTCATTCATAGAGATACATGATTATTCGGATGAAGGGGTTCCAAATTCAACAATGTTTGATATATGTGATAAGATGGAACCCACTATAGAATTGAATGAAGTGGTTGAAAGTGAAATTGGGAGAAAACCAATAAATGAATTTGAAGACATGATAGAATTTCACCACTTGTTCTTGGAAGATGCTATTGATGAGACGTGTACAATTAACAATCAAGAAATTCTTCACCCTCCAAATTGTGATAAAATTGAATCATGGGTTACTAATTTGGACAATGATAGCCTTATAAATTTGAATTCAAGAAATGACCCACTTTTGGAAATAATTGAACCATCTAAGGAAGGTGAAGATGAATTTGATGAGAAACACATTGATGAATGGGAAGATGTTGAAGAAGTAGTTGAACGTCACCACTTGATTTTGAAAGATGATTATTATGATGCTTGGAAGAAGTGGGAAGACTACACTCTCTCCAAAACTACTAATGAAGCTTGTGTGCCAATTGATATACCGGACAACATAATTGCCTACTCAAAGGAAGATATTACAACTCCTGTACAATTTGAGGATGTTTTGGAAGAGGGTTTCAAATCTCATCAAATTTTGGAAGATTATGATGATCCTATTGCCAAGGACAAAGAAAGAAAAGGAGTTATGAATGAACCAAAAGATCATGTCACAAATACCATGGAGTTTCATCCCTCAAATTTGGAAGATAATTTTTATAATGGTTGGGGGAGGTATGATAATGCATTCTTTTCTCACACTTTTATAGATGAAACTCATATTTCACTTGATTTGCAGGATGTTGAAACTTCCACCTCACATGAAGAGATACCATGGATAGTGAACAAAGAATTAGAACCAAATGACAAAGAGATTGACCAATTGGAAGCAGCTCAAATGAAGGATCATCAAGATGAATCATGGGACATACACTTTGACCAAAAGCATTTGGGTGAAAATTTGCATGACCATGTTTTGAATTTGATTGATGTTTATGATGAAATGTCATTAAAGGTAAATGAAAAACAAGGTATAATTTTTAATCACACCTTTAATAGCATGGTTTTAATGAATGGAAAAGAAGTTGATGCGCTTGAATTGTTAAACCAAATTCATCAACAATTAATAATTGAATCTAGGGTGAAAACTTTTAATGATCCTAATTTAGTAAATATCCTAGATGCTTGTAAATTGTTACACAAATTTGATTGGCCTACAAATTTGGAAAATGATTTGGCTTTGAAATTTGTAGAAATAGGCTACTACTTACAAAATTGCATATTTGAAAAGGATAGCCTAATTCTAAATCAAGGAGGGAATTATGAGGGTCACATTTTAGAGAATAGACATGATAAAATTGAAAATCATTTATTGTCTAATCATTCTAGTAATTTGATGCTCACCTATGGGAGTATTATTGGAACTAAATCAAATTGGTATGGTGAGCATGGCAAGTGGAAATTTGTTGCATTGTTTGGTCTGGTCTTGTTTTGGTTGGATTCCCACAACATTTGGCATGCATATCATGTTATATTTTTGTTGAAATGTTCTAATCATGTTTGGGATCCAGGAAAGTGATAATCCAAGCTTTGCATCATCTTGTATTATATTGTACATTTGTATATAGATTTTGGTTTTTGGGTTTTGGTTTGTGTTTTCAAGTTTTCATTTTGGGATTGCTATTTGGATTTGAATTTACAGTTGTGTGTTTATTTGACATGTCTTATTTGTCTATAAAAAAAAAAAAATGATGAAAAGAAATTTGAGATGTCAACTTATGCTTAAGGTTAGGAGAATATGAAATATTGGAATTGTCTTGTAGAAGCTCCACAAGTAACATAAACATCTTAAGTTATATTGTTTGATTTTGTGATACATGAAAGAGTCAGTTTTGCATGACAAACCATTTCATTTGCAATTCAAGAAATAATGCATTCATGTTCCATCTCACCTTACATACATCTCATCTTAGTTACATATGCATCTTAGGTACAAGCCATTAAAGTATGTCAAATCCTCTTAGGGTTATGTTATAACATAAATGTAAGTAAATCCTAAGGTTGGAAACTGAGTCTTGAGATATCTAGAACCAAGCACGTCTCATTCATTAAAAAGGATCTTGAGCAAAATGATCAAAACCTAACTTGGAGGAAAAGGTTGAGCGAAAGAAGTTTTTCATGTCTATCCTATTATGCAACATGATCCTTAAAACAGTGGTTTTGACCACTTCCATAGAGCTTAAAGCCTAAAGTCAGAGTAGTAAGGATAGGGTTAAATCCTCATCGAACTTAGGTTGAGGATCCAATTCCCCAAAGCTTTGATTTGACCCACATGGAGTAGTAAGGATAGGGTATAAATTCTCATCTCGGTTGGTTGAGAATCTGATTCCCCAAAGCTCTCATGTCTCATTTCATAATCAGTTTTGGATTGTAAGGATCGTACTACTTGTCCCTAGCCAGGATGGGTAGTCATCCCCAAGGTCCAAGAAGTAAAAAAAAATAATAATAATAATAATAAATAAATTTTTCCCATTTCATCTTTATGTTGGATTGTAAGGATCGTACTACTTGTCCTCTGCAAAGGATAGGTAGTCATCCCCAAGGTCCAAAGAAATGAAGATAAGTTTTGGATTGTGGGGTTAGATGTGCCCATGCATGGCATCATGTCTTGCCTAAAAACAAGACCACTGATTGTCCAGAGGGTTAGACTAGCATGACCATTTCTTCCATAATTGGTTTAATTATTTTGCTCAAAGTGAGGTAATGAACTCTAAATCAGAATAGTAAGGATAGGGTTAAACTCTCATCTCGGTTGGTTGGGAGTCTGATTCCCCAAAATTCTGATTTCACATTCACTTGCACATGGGTTCCGGATAGTAGGGACTTATAACCAACTTTGGGATACAATAAGGTAATGAATTAGTGGATCTTAAGAGGGTTTGGCAATCTTGAATGCTTGTACATAATAATAGAAGAATGACTTAGCCTTTTACAAAAAAAAAAAAATCTCCTAGCACATTCATTAGGGTACACCAATCATTCATTGTCCCACATATGCATTCATGCAAAACTGATAATGGAGTGTTGATCAATTTCAAATGATAGGGAATGAAATTCATTGCACACACTGAGCTAACACTTGATGATTCTGATGTTGCATGTATTTCTGATTTTTCGGTATTTGTTATCTTTATGCGCTAACGCCTGTATTTAAGCTTGTATTTTCAGGTTGGGTTCTCACCAAAATGCTCAAGAGCATTTGACAACAGAGTCGCCATTTGTTGTGGCTGATCCACAACACACCCCAAAATTGGGGACCCACCTTTTTCGTTTTGATATTCGGGTGTTGACATTTCATTTTTGTCTAATCCTTCGTTTTGTCGTAGGTTTTGCAATTGTTGTCGGTTCTTGTTGGCAGTATTTTCCTGTCGACGATATTTTATTGTCGACAACTTTTTCTTGTCGATGATTTTTTTATTGTCGACAACTTTTTCTTGTCGACGATTTTTTATTGTCGACGATTTTTTTTGTGTCAACAACTTTTGGTCAAATTGTTGTTGACGGTTTTTGTCAAATTGTTGTCGACGATTTTATCATCAAATTGGTGTTGACGGTTTTTATTGTCAATGGTGTGTTAGCAATGTTACTGCTAACATTGGGGTGTTGTTTACTGTCATAAGAAGTATTTACTCATTAAAAAAAGGGATATATATATAAATAAACAGTAAAAAAATAAAAAACAATAAAAAAATAAATAAAAATAAAATTTATTCATTTTAAAGTTCATTCACCACGTATTAAGTTTTAAAGTAGTTTAAATTTAAAAAGGGTTTTTAGTTTAAACTTATGTTAGAATTTATTTTGTTTAAAGTTTGTTTGTTTGTAAAAGTTAATTCACCGGCTGTGTATGCAGGTGGAAACAGCATGGCCACGGCGAAGGTCAGCTGCCATGGACGCGAGTGCAGTGTGAAGACGGCGATGTGGCGGCATCCCGCGAGCGCAGTGAACAACGTGGAGCAGGCAAGGTGGAAATAGCGTGGTCATCCGAGAGCGAGACTTTGTCTTTTGGCAAAGGCAGCACATACAGAGGTTCTGTCAGGTATACCGGCAGCGACGTTCGAGGTAGCAGACTCCATAGTAACGTCGGATGAAGCAGCAGCTTTCGGTGACCAACAAAACCAGGTGAACAGCCAACGAGGAGCCAATATCGAATTACACGGCAAAAAGCACGGTTCCAGGGAAGATAATAAAATGTGTAATGTTATTATCAGTCAGCACGACAGCGAATCGAATGGAGTCTATGTAGACTATCTCCGTGGCAGATTGGTGATAATGAGGTATGCTCAGAGAAAGGGAAATAAACAGACAACAGGTTTGAGAAAGAGTGTCGTTCAGTAGGTGAAAGCGCCAAGTGTAAGCAGACGGGGACCATATTTTCCGTTGATGCGTTCCATGAGCTGCCATATTTCTTGAAGCTTTCATCGTGCCTGGAGTCATGTTTTGGTTTGGTAAGTGCTGTAGGGAACGTGGGCTCCTGAAACCAATAGCAAAAGAACAGCCTTAATCCAGAGGAATGCCTCGGTATTCAATCGCTAGTTGAGCACAGTGAAGTAGGTGAAAGCGATAGGTGAGCACCGACGAAACTGCCAACGACAGCTATGCTATAGGTGACCGATAGCAGATAGAGGTGAGCCACGACTCAGACATGCCTCACCCCTGAATGGCAAATGAGAACAAATTAGACCAGCGGGGATGGTTTCTCGTAACGGAGCTTCCAGGTTCAAGAGTGCGGACAGAATGGGTAGAACCCATGGCGGAGGCGGCATGCATGGCAGCCACGAGATGGTCAGATGACACGGTGTATGGTGGAGAGGTCGAGCGAGGTTTGATTAATGATTACTCATAATAAAGTGCCCTTAAATATATATCTAATCATCTGCAAAGGATAAGATTCCAATTCCATATGATTTATATAATATAATAACAGTTTATGGCATATTTGTATGCGAAGAGTAAAAGAGATTGGGTACAGGACAAATGGGGATGGTCATTTGGAATAAATAAAAGAAAAGGAGCTACTATTGAAATCACCTACACAAAAGGAAAAAGAATAAAACCTACGCAGGACAGAAAAGTCGTTGAGGGAAAATAGAAACAGAATAAATGAAGAGCCGTCAAATCCGTTTCAAACCAAGCAAAAGGGGGCAAAGGGAGACGGAACCTTTTTGGGCATGGCCGACTGGAGACTTTTTGGCATGGCCAAAAGGGGCATGATTTTGAGATGTAAAACTTGGATTTTAACGGGAATGTGAAAGCTTGTATTCAGAAATTTCAGACTTGTTAGCAAGAAAGAATGAGAAATTTTTTGAATGCTTAATTTTTATTGTCTTATTTTTCCCCTTTCAGATTTCAGACTTGTATGTGAAATTGATGCCATTATTTTGGGTTGTTTCATTTGAATGTCTGCAATCTGAAAATTATTTAGGATCCTTGGAGCCAGCACCTAGTTTACTTTGATTGTGTGTTGTACAGGTCAAATATGCTAGGTTGCATGCATGAAACTCTCACGTATTCGGTTTTGCAGGACGGGGTGCTATCAAACTGAAGGAGCTTTTTGCATTGCTGTGTTTTCAGCAAGTATTGTGATACAAACTTTAAATTTTCTGTTCCCAAAAATTTTAATTTCAGAATTTTTTCCTATTTTCAGGCATTAAAATAAACATTAAAAAAATTTCAAAATCTAAAAACGATTTCACCATTGCGTAGATTATAATTCAGACTTCCAATACGCACTTTGAAATTTCATTTTCGGAGTTGTTTAGTATTTTTTAAAATTCATCGAAGTTGCTGTTTTGTCACAGATTTTAAAAATCCGAAAATAGAAATTTTTCATTTTAAGGTCAAATTTCATTTTTCCAGTTTTTTTTTGCATTCATGAGCCTATGATGACATTCCCTTCATGGAAATTCCAATTTCATTGAAGGGGTTATGTTTTACGGCATTTTCATAAATTTCCATTTTGGGCCTAAAATTACCCTTCCTTCATAAAAATTCCAATTTTACGAAAGAGGGATAATTTGAGTATTACATTGAAGGTCTTTTCCTTAAAGCACTTAATTGTTCATCTTGATGAAGTCTGATTTCATTTAAGAGGGATAAGTTAAAGTGACATTTTGAAGCTACATTTGGAGATCATATTCATCATTGAAGATTTAATGCAAGAATAAAATCTATCTTAAAATCATTAAGATAAAATGAATTAAAGCATTACATCGTGGTCATATGAGGGCCAACTCACATTTACTTTATCAGGGTTCAATGAACAATCACTAAAGTTTCATGGTAAAATAAACCAACAGTGCCCCTTGTTTTCGATTACTTGCAACCACTAAGGTGTTCCAAGCATTTCAATTGAATATCTTTATTTGAGATTACTAATGCACATATGCAAATGCTAATATAACAAGAACCTTGGAGAAGTTGTTTGTTTAACTTCTTTGCAAGAGGGGATTTTGGAACCCAAATCCTACCGGAGAGTGTGCTTTCACAATTGGGTGAAAACACCACTCAAAAGGTGTTTAAAACCCCTACCTCTTCTCTACCTAAATCGGATGTCTCTGAATTTCTGCCTGAAACAGCCTAGCGTTTGAAAACTTGGTACCTGCAAGCAACAAAACAAACAACTTTAATCAGAAATTTAATATTTAAAATCAAAGGACACAGGTCCCACCGTGATCGCCATTGAAAGCACGAGGATACGGAAACAAAAAGGAAAGTGCCAAAATGGATGCTTTTAAAATCAAACTTAACGCTTATAGCCTACGTATTGCAAAGTGCATAAAAAGAAAGAGCATAGACGAATTGACACAAGATGAAAGCAATATAAAATATTTCCCTTTTTATTGATATGCTTTTCAGAGTTGTGTTACAATACGTCTCCTTCATTTTTAGGGAATAGGAGCGTCAAATAAGTTTCTTATCGCATCTATAAACAACAATCCTTCTTTCGCGTGCCCACATATAAGATGGGTGGACCAAAATGTCGCCACAACTTGTGTGTATGATTTTTAACTCCTTCCTGCTCTTCTGATGTCAAAAACCTGCGTTCGAAGAAACAAAAAAGATTAGTAGCACCTACAGATATAATAAAGCATTTATTTCCCAAGGCCTACTATCAGTATATGCATGAAAATATTAAATCGATAATAGAATGACCTCGGATTGACCTGAAAATTTAACAGTAGCATAAATACATTATTAGAAGACCTCTGCAAAAATAACAGTCGGGAAATTCCTCACATATTCGTATTCGCTCCAGGGTGGGACGAATAGACCTGCAATAACCTGTCAGAAAGCACCCTCTTCAATGTCCTATCTCGAAAACTCCAAATGACTTGAAAACTTGGGGTTAGCTAATTGGGGGTTTTTTGGGAAGACCTAGAAGGTCAGATTTCTCCAATTTTACCTCTATCACCCAAATTTTTCTGGTGCCATTTGCAAGTTAGTAAAGGCGGGAAATGACAAAAACCTAGTCAAAATTGCTCAGAATGAAATGAAATTTGAACTGTAACCTATTTAGCATATCTAGAATAAAATGCAAAATAAAAACTAAAGAAATCTATCACATATTTCTAATCATCCCGGGGTGGGGCGAATAGGACTGTGACAGTTTGGGGAGCACCCGAGGGCAGGACGCCCACCGTTTGGGACACTGTTTCAGCACCAATCCACTTGGGATGGGTCCAAAACTCTTTATAGGGTGTTGTCGGAAAATTTTGTGAGTTGTTATGGTCAAAATTTGGGTTTTGGGTCCAGATTCGTGTTTCCAATACTCACCCAATAACCTCCCTTTCGAATGAGAGATTAAGGATGTGAAAGCACAAATCGCAAGTAAGTATGTAAATTGGCAGTACTTCATTGCTCAAATGCTCCTTCTCTCTATCTCCCTTTTGGGTGGGAAAACTCCCAAATTTATAGACCTTAGGGTCTCCTTGTTTAAATTGTGCATGCGAGGGCGCTACTTGAGTTAACTGTCTTATTTTCAGAGAAAAGCTAGTTCCTTGATTTAGAATCTCCTTGCATGAGGTCTCTAAAATAAAGACATGCATGACTGAAGTCTCTCTTCTTGAATAAAATTTATTCCTTGCAATTGCATGGCCTGAAGCCTCGCTTAAGCGGCGGAGTTGCCGAGGTTTGACTTTTTTCCAGTCAAACCTTCTATTTGCCTCACCCTGGGACGAATGCTGCTATTTGTCCCTGGGTGGGACGAATGCCAGTTTGTATTCATCCCGGGGTGGGATGAGTAGAGAGCAAGGTGCCAAATTGACCTTTGACCTTCCAAACTACTTTTGGGAGTGGTTAGGACCACTATTTGACCTCTGGGGGCTGCCTTGGGGGCTATTTGTGTCAATGCGATCAGCGCTTGTTGTCACATAATCGGATTGGTGTTGTTTTGATGTCTACAGACACATATCTCCATATATTTGGTCAACTTATTGTAGTGCACTAAGCTATTATGCCTTGTTTTGCATACCAATCTATAAGATGTCTTGTTGTTTTACCCTATCATACTGTTAGATTTTGATGGACCAATATTACAGGAAGAATAACCATAAGATGCAGGATAACTAATCTATGATAACTATAAAATAATGGCACAGTACTATGTAGGAAAATAATGAAATGAAATTATACAAATAACTCAGTAATATGCCATTAATGAGAGTGGTAAAAATAGTACAATGCTATATAATGGAGGACATGAACACTCCATGGATGGATATGAAAAGACTAAATTATACCATCCTACTAAACTACAACACATCCTCTCTATAAATTGTGTTCCCCCCTTATTTTAATTACTATGAGGCCTTTATATAGGAAGATAGGTTCATTGGCTCTTACTCTACCTAAGACACATGTACATGTGGACTACATGCACATTTATAACTTGCACATAGACACTTGTGCATTTATTACAATACTTGAGGTAAACAACTAAATTTATTCTAAAGTAAAATCCTACTCTAATTATGTACCAAAGGTAGTACATTTACATAACCCAAATGATGTAATATACTCTAGCACCCCTTGTATTACATTATTTGAGTATGGAAGACTTTATTCTTCAATAAGGATCCTCTTTGTAGTACTGGAATTTGAGCTCTCCTTCTCTGTTATCTGTGTCATGTTCAATAAAGTAGTTAGTGTCATCATAAAAATATATATTTATTGTGAGAGCTTTGATTTCATGAATATCTATAGGATCTTCTAGTTCTTCAATTTCTTGAATCCTTTGAACTAAGTGTCCCTTCTAATTTCCTCATTGATATTCCAATTGAGTATAATTGTATGGTCGCTGAGTCTGTTGCTGATGAGGATTATTTTGATCTCGATATTCTCTTGGTTGGAATGCTCTATTTGGTTGGCTTCCATAGTTTATCTAAGTTCCTTGGTTTCTCGGATTGAATTTGCAGTAATTAGTATTATGATATTTTCTCTTGCACACATGTGTAAAGCTATTGAAAGCATACATCTAATATAATTATAACATAATAACAAATTTAAAATGATGCAACATATGTAACCAATTGAAATGATAAAATGAAATGTACTCTTTGTATTAATCAAATGAAAACTCGATTACATATTCATCCCTCTTAGGGATACCAAATTTGATACATAGTTACAATCATTTTGAGCCCCAAAATAGGGGTGATGTACTCTACAAGGTCTCTATATCTCCACCAATTTGATTATAGAGGATTTATCAAGCCACCTCTACTTCTTGATGTCAAGATCTTGAATCTTGATGATCTTTGATCCTTGAATGTCCCTATCACCTACACACAAAGAAACTAAAATAGATTAATAGCATTGTAAGCCTCTCAAAATGAGGCTAGTCTCTCGAAATGTGCAAATAAGGAAGATAATGCATGAAAATACATGAAGGAGCATAAATATGCATGTAAAACTATAAATGAACCATGCAAATGTATTAAAAATTACTAATCTATGTTAGACAAAACAAATTAAATGCAAGGAATCATAAATCTATTGACTAAGTGCAAAAATGCTAAACTAGACCATAGCTACTAAAGCTTAAAGCAACCAGCTCTGTTAGCCGCTATTAACATTGGAGGTTGCACTTGCAAGCCACTGTAAAAAACAATGGCCATAGGACGAGAGCTCTACTCTCTAAATCCTGGTTTGGTATCCCTCGATTTTGCTATAGAGTTGATGTTCAAGTGTTGCTTGTGTCTTTGAACACAGTTTTATGATGAGATTATCTTCAATACATCATGTTTTAACTCTTGAATAGTGAGGTTGATTTCAAGCTATGGTATCCTCCATTGGTGGGAAAATATATGTCATTCTACAATTGGACAGGGCTCCATTGCACCTAAAAGGGATGTTGATTCACTCCTCAATTCGATAGAACTCGCTATGGCATAGGCGCATGAAATATCTAGGATTTGCTATTAAAATTTGAGGTCTTAAATAGACACCCAATCCCCTTGTCTTAGCTTCATAGGGAAGCCAAGATCAAGAAGTAGTTACATTCAGGTAGTTTATAAGATGCATGTAGAAGATTAAATTTCTCAACCATCCAAGAAGTTGTTAGGCACAATGGATTCAACTCGGCTTTGGTAGCTTGATTTGATTATATATTTAGCTACTATCAACTAGCATGGATAGGGGCAAGTAGCCCTTATCCACTGTTGATATCTATGGCTAGCTCCTAGCCTCTCTAATCATCAATGGATGCGATCACAACTGATATTGACATTACTGACTCGAGCTGCATAGGACTAGGCTACCCTAAATGAGTGGTTTGAACCACTGTTGGATCTTGGAATGGTCCAAGATCAGTCATATGGTCTGCAAAGGTATCCATATGAGTAGCCTCCTAAACATGACGTATTTTAGGTATCTACGGATACCCCTTTTTGAGATGCATTGTGGGAAAATACAACACTGAGCAAAAATAGACAACCTAAAACCATATATATAGGTTAATTGGTGTTTGTTGATCTGGTCAACGTTAGATGCCCCAATCATGAGAAGGACACGCATCTTGAAATCATTGCTTCCAAAGGCATGGAAGACTTAAATTTTATAAAACTTAGGCTTATTCGGGTATAATTAGGTAGCATTGGGGCTACAACAGGTCCAATTAATATATCTCTAGAAGTTTTAAATCAGTATATTTGCTTTTTCCCCAGAAAAAGGGTAAGCTTATGATAGTTGTTAGCAATGATTCGTGAGATGAACTCGATTCACATGATTAAGTGTTTAATTGTTGATTTTTATTATAAATGTTGTTATTATGACTAGCCCCTTAAGTGACAAGTCGATGAGAAAAATGGAAAATGATGAAAGTAATGAGTCGCTTGACCAAGATGACTGATTAGGATAGTTTAAGACGATTAAAGTTGTTGTAAGGCAGGTCCTATTACAACTATGATTTCAATAATTAATAGTAATTGTACATCTCTATCCCGTGGATCTGTCTGACCACAATGGTCTTCTTAGAGAATCAAGATGACAAAAATTCAATTTAGCATGTGATGAATCACTATGTTCGATGATTTGATAAAATTTCAAAGAATAAAGGAAATGAATACCTTGTTCTCGTGGAGCAGTTCGGTTGTAATGGCCTTCTTGGGGAGTGAACTGAAGACATTTCAATTTAATCATGAATAATTTAGTTCAAATGGCCTTATGGGAATTTACTCATCTTACCATATTTCATGGAGCACAAGTCGCTGCAACTACCAAGTTTATAGGGTAAATAACTGGATACGAGGCATATTTGAAATTTTGTTATTTGATATTTTTGTTAATTTTGTGTTTTTTTTTTTAATTTTGGACTGGTAGATATGCTTAAATATCCATTTTGAATCTCCTTATGGTGAGCAATTGGGGGTGTTTATTGATTTTTATTATCCACTATTAAAGTTGATAGCAAAAAATTGTAAATTCCATAGCCGCTAACGAAGTCAACGATTGGGGTTGCCTTAATTTGCACCCGCTATCAAAGTGAGTGACTGTTGAAAATGCAAAATATAAATATGAAAATTAAGGTTTTTCAAATTCATTATTTCCAGCTGGCATTTGAGTAATAGTGATCTCTAAGTGAGGAGAAGTAGATTCTGATACAAAACACTACCAAAATCAATCAACACCCTGATGGCCAATCAGCTAGAAGCATCCATGGAGCCAAAGCTCCTAAGGTACCTCTCCATCTCTTTCTCATGATTTATGCAATAAAATAAATCTCATTAATTAATGGGTTAAATTAACCTCACTAAACTACTGGTAATTAACATCACCCTATAGCTAGGTTTAGCGTTAGGTTAGCTTAGGTAGGTTGGTTTTAATTTTTGTAAATTTTGGGGTAGGAATCAATGCCATATGGATGTCGTCCCATGGCTATTGTTACTCAGGGTGGCTCCCAATTTGGCAAAATGGGGTCGCTATCACTAATAAAAACTAGGTTCAAATCCCAACAGTCGTAAAATGACCATTGGCAGTTAGTCATTGGCGATATCAATGATGCCCATGATGGCTACTATTGACGTGGGCAACTAAGGAACCTTGGTGAATTTTTTTTATTTTTATTGATTTTTTTTAAGTGAGTTGAGAGATTGATTATGATTTTGAATTGGATTTTATTGCACCTTATACTTTGATAGCTCAAGGGTGAGAGCCCAATCTTCTTCTTGAGTTGTGACCCCATCTAGATGATGCAAACTAGGAGTGGTTTGGGGTAATTGGCCTTAGTTACATTGTTTTATTACTGATAGTTATGTCAGATCAGGCCTACCTCATAGCCCTAGCCCATCGATGGGATTGTAGAACTAATACTTTCCATCTCTCAACTGGAAATATGATAGTGATGTTGGAGGATGTCTACCGTATCTTCAGGATCCTGATCGATGGATGGGCTATTGTGTCTTCATCGACAATAGCTAGGGATGTAGTCTTCACTTGGGTTTTTGGGGATAGAGCAGCTAAAACATTGGGTGGCATTGAGCATGACGGGGTACCTATTGAGTGCTGGTATAGGGTATATTTCTTCTCTCATCACCAGGTAATTTTGATGCACATTATCTATAATGTTCTATTACCAGATACTCTAGGCGTGAGCTTCCCTTGGAACCTCCTATACATGGCATAGTACCTCTTAGAGTGCACCACATAGTAGCCCCTAATTATGGCATGGGAGAGTGCACTACTAGCATAGCTCTACGATGAGCTATATCAGATTAGATGTTGGGGGTGAGTGAGAGTAGGGTGTAACCTACGATTGCAGATCTGGGGGTGGGAGCACATTTAGATAGATAGACTTGGCAGATTACCCTTGGGGATAGGATTAGTAGCAACATCTAAGTAGTTCTATGCTGCATGATGGTGATGGAAGTTAGAGACTCGGTAGAGCTAATATCATGCTATGGATCTGGATCTCTATATGAGGTCATTGATAGGATTGTAGGTCGGACAGGTTATATGGGGATCTTACTTATACTATCTTG
The DNA here is from genome assembly GCA_028583015.1 of Wollemia nobilis. NCBI lineage: Eukaryota > Viridiplantae > Streptophyta > Pinopsida > Araucariales > Araucariaceae > Wollemia > Wollemia nobilis. The sequence goes on from JAQPPZ010002502.1 coordinate 1,689,220, forward strand.
GATGGGAGGAGGTAGACATGTATATAGCTTGATTTAGGCATAATAGATGGGTCATTGAGCACCGTAAGGGGGTGAGGGAGTTCTTCCACTACTCTTGGGTTACCATGCAGTTTTGGGTAGCATAGGATGTACCTAATGAGCCAATCCTCTATCACCACTAACAAATGGAGATATAGTTCCCACTATCCCAGGTCACAACATTGACAAAGTAGGTATATCCTACTATAGATGATACATGTGCAGCAGATCCTAGGACCACCGTAGAGTATAATACTTGGTGGACCACTCAGTTATGGTAGGGTGGTGGTAGGCTAGGTAGATCTAGAGATAGGGTGGCGATGATGATCCTCATGGGTGATGAGTGCATCACAGGACAGAGGGTGAGTGGGGCCAGGTTGTAGGGTTGGTGGAGGAGCCACATTATGATGAGGAGGTTGAGGGTGAGGAGGAGGAGGAGGAACTATAGAATTTGATGCTCCAACTACTTGTTGATTCACCTCATGATGAGGTAAAGGTGTCTGATATATGCCAATGTTTTGATTGGGTTGGGCTAATGGGATATCATTAATTTTAATATTTTCCACTTCTAATAAATCTTGCACAACACCTTTAAACTCATGGTAAATTTCAATGTCATACCATTTCTACCGATGAAATATGTAGTATATATTATCTTTGTAGCTTTTTTATTTTGGCTTATTTGAATATTTAGTCTTTATTTTCGATAATGTGAAAACCTGTACCTCATATAATTTCTTGAAAATAGATGAGTAGGGCTTAGGTAATGGGTTATAATTGTGTTTGGGTCTAAAATTACATTGTTTCCTCTCTATAGGTTGAGTTTTGTTTAATACCTATGGTGGGGGTGGAACCGCTTGATAATTTAGTTGTTGTGGTTGTTGTTGTTGGTTTTGGTGTTGGGGTTGTTGTACTTGGACTTGGGCAAGTTAAATTTGCTATAAAGGTTGGCCCAAGACTACTTGATTAACTTGAGTAGCATTGGAATGCTCATGGTTATTTTCCTTTTCATTTTTATTTTACCACTCTTTCTTTCTAGGCTTGATCTCACCCTCTTGAATCATTATTTCCTCTATCACTCTAGCCTAGGCGAGTGCCTCTTCGAATGTTCTTTACTATTGAAATTATAGCAACAAAGAGATGGGTTTGGCACAAATATTTGTGAACATTCTTGTTAACTCTGTCATCGAGAGGGGGGATGTAAATTTATTCATGACCTCCCTCCAGCAGTTGCCAAATTCATAGACCGATTCATCATCATATTGCTTCAAGATAAGTAGATCAATCAATGTGGTCTTCTTCCTAACATTCAAGGAGAACCACTCTAGGAATTGGTCCATGAGTTGCTCAAAAGTATAAATACTTTGATGTGGTAAGTGGTTGTACCAATCCTAGGCATCTCCTCCAAATATCTAAAGAAATATATGGAGCATGAGTGCATCATTATTCTTAATCCTAAAACATGCATTAATGAATATAGTCACATGCTCTTGGGGGTCCTCATCCCCCTTGAATTTATCAAACTTTGGCACCTAAAATTCTACCATATAGGGCGATGATGGTATCGAAGCATGAATTGGGTGATTGAGTAGCTACCTCAATGTGGGCTTTTGGTATAGCAAACCTGGTGTCTGCATGACTAGGCTATCAATCTAAATTTGCAAGAATCAGATCTTAGGATCCTCTAAAGGGTTAAAACCCTGGTTTGCTTGTTGCTATTGGTAATACTATGCACCATTGGTGAGGTTTGGATGATGTGGACTATTAGCATGGAATGAATTGTGGAATGGTTGTTGATGAGAGATTTGATAGTGATGGGATGATGGGGGTATGTTGGCATGCTGACTCAAATGGTTAGCATACACCTGATGATATGGATTGGTGGCCATGGTAACTGGGGGATGCAACACCCAAGACTAATCTTGAGTGAAGAAGGTTTGGGGTCAAGATGTGGAGGCTTGGTTTTGGTTAACTCCATGTGACTCCTGATTGTAATCAAAATTGGTGCTTCGATTAGCATTATCCAGGATCATTTGTTGTAATTGCAAGAAGGTTTGTTGCATGTAAATCACAGATGAGGATGGTACGATCATGTATGGGACTGTTGATGAAGTTGGTTGAGTGGCAACCATGCTAGTGGATGTTGGTGGAGGGTAAGTGGTAAAATCTATTGCCTCTAACTGGGGGATGTGATGATGTATGGGGGCCATAGGTAAGGTGGATGGAATGGATATAGAGATTTATGAGGCAACACTAATCGATGCTTCATAGAGGGGGTTGGTGTGAATGATATTTTTATTTAGGAATATGAAGGGTTTTTGGTTAGATGATGATGGATGATCATGGGTTATGGTGGTAGCAATCGGTTCAAAGAGTAAATTCATGAAATTTTTGTTGAACTGCTAAGGGTGTGGTAAGGTGGCTTCCTAATGGAATTATGAAATGGTGCAGGGTGAAATGGTAAGCAAAGGCAACAATGGAAAAACCAAGCCAATCACATTCAGGTACAACCTAATGGTATCCATGTTCAGATGTGTGACATGACCTTATGTTGGCATAGGTGGCTCACTCCTAGGAGTCTCAGGGATGGCAATGTGAGTAGCTCTCTACATAATATCTATGTTTGATATAAGGAAAACACTAGAGGATCTAGCATTTAGGTTCAAGGATATAGTAGGGGCTACACTAATTTGCCCTACCACCGAAGTGTTAAGGGCCTGACAGGACTAAGATGGATCTATGGGAGAAGATAACTGACTCTGAACTAGTGCTAACCTTTTGGCTTGACCACGGGTCATTACCATATGCTAAGGTGTGAGGATGTGTGAAATGCAAATGTAGGTGTGTGGAAGTGTGATGGAAACACAAAGCAAATAACACTCAAAGCAAACAAACACACAAGTTTTTGCTCCTAAGTTTGCGCAAAGTTTGATATTTTTTGTGTTTTTTTAAGGGGTTTTTGATAAAAAGGAAAAAGTGATGTGCAAATATTTGCCCTAAAATGAATCTATGGATTTCACCTAGATGCTCTCACACACTAACCTAGTGATGAATTCTGAGTTGTGCAACCCACCAGGACTTGGATATGAAACCCAAATCTAATGAGGGAGTCTAGGTCGTACCAGTCCTCACCCATATGATCATGGGCACTGATACACCCTTCAAAGAGTAATACATACTATTTTCCATGGCTAAGATGGTTCTTGGAGCCAACCTTGGCCAAATAATAGGGTAAATATGTTGGGTTTTGGTGACGAAGTCCAACCTTGTCCAACATTCATGTGAGTGTGTGAAGGATTCATTTATTTATTGTATAATGCAAAATAACATGTGATTCTGTTTATTACCTAATTGTAGCAAACAAGAACATACAACAACAAATTCCCTACTAACTAAACTAATATGTAAATGATTCTTTTGATTTTGCCTTTATTTTTTTATTTTTAAATATGCCTAGTCTAAGACTTAAATGCAAGCAATGTCAAGCAAGGATAGACTCTTATTGAACCTACTAAAATATTGAAACAGTAAAAAAGGAAAAGAGAGTTTTAGATGTACACACCTATGATCCTTTCATCGCTCCTTCCTGACTGTGTAATAACTAAATCCATGGTTCTATAGCGCTCTAACCACCAACTGTGCGGTTCTATAACTCTATAACCGTGTGCTCTATGGTTTCTCAGGTGCAGTTCCATAAATGTTGACTGTGCAGTTCTATGATTCTGTAACCATGCACTATTTGGTTTCTCAGGTGCAGGTCTAGGTTGAGAAGATGTCTGAAATATTTAGTTTTTAATCCTTAATCTTTACGCAATCGAGATCCAAAAACCTACAAACATAGAAAATACATATCAGCAATATAAAATAAAAATGCAAATCAAATAGAACCCTTAGGAGGTCCTACTGTGATCACCATTTTGTAAGCAAAAAATACAACACCAAATAACAAAATAAATGAACAAGCAAATGTGCAATAAAAACTGATTCTTGTATTGATATTTTGAATGGAGCCTTGATCTTCATTTTACAATGCTTTTTCCCGAATACACAAGGGTATGATTACAATATTGCTTGCTCTTAGATTACAATGGGAAAAAATAGGGGAAATACCCCTTTTCACCAAATACAAGTGATGTTGGTGTCTTCAGTCTTCTCTACTACAACCAAGTGGTGAGTGGGCTTGCATATCCTACAATGGACCACTCCAGCTTCAGTAGCCACTTCAAATGCCTATTTTCTGCACACAGATAGATCAAACAAGGGTTTCAAAAGCACCTATAGATATAATTGGAAATCATAATATGAATCAAACCCTCAAATAAATACGTATAAAACATAGAAAGATAAATTTAAATGTCTTGCTAAATGGAAATGAAACAAATCCTTACGGATCTGGTCTATGCTTTATATTTTTGGTGTGTTATGAGTATTCATGGGGTATGTGGTTCCTATTAGGTAACCATATATGGTGCAGTTAGGTAACTATGGACTGTGTGATTGTGTTTGCATAATTGTAGACTAGGCAATTAAGGTCAAACAATAAAATCTTCTAAAAATGCACTCTGGGTATAGAATCTTGAATCTTCCTCGAGATGTGTGTAATATTATAACATGATTCTAACAATGTGACAGTGTATATTTTTGACCTCTTTTGTTTTATGGGGTGATTTTTCTTTTATAAGAAATTTTAGGGCTTTGAAGGGAAGTATAGGTGGCAGGCTAGGGTTTCCATGTGGTAGGGAGAGTTAGAGTGAGTCACTTAGAGTGCCTCACTTAACTAGGGAGATGTGGCAAGTGGGTGAGTGTAAGTGGAGTGCAATGTGGCTTGATGAGTGAGTGCAAGTGAGGTGATGTGCTCAATGAGTGAGTGCAACTAGGATGATGTGCCCAATGAGTGAGTGCAACTAGGGTGATGTGCCCAATGAGTGAGTGCAACTGGGGTGATGTGGTTTGATGAGTGAGTGCAAGTGGAGTGAAATGTGGAAGATGTCCTATGTGAAGGGATAAGGGTGACATGAGTGTGTGAGATGTGGCATGGTGATGGGTAGTGGTGACTAGGACACATGTCCCATGGGGAGACAGGATATCCTAGGTGGATTTTCTAGATTTAATAAAAATCTAGAAAATATAATTATGTGCATATTTTATTATGTAAATTTGTGTGGTGGGATGCAAATGGTATTTTGTAGATGCCTAGGTTTTGGTTTCTACAACTGGTTATTCTTCAATCTAGTGGAAAAATTCTATGTTCTTCACTGGTTATTCTTCAACCTAGTATAAAAATTCTAGTTGAGTCCTAATCTTCACTAGTTGTTCCTACAACTATGGAAATACTCTAGCCTTACTATTTTTCATAACTTAATGAATCCTATGCAAGCAATATTTTTGTAGTTATAATACCACTAATCATTTTTGAAGGTTTAATACTAATGTAAATCTCATATGAAAATAATAATGGAATCTAATATAATAAAGTCGTAATATAATGAATCAAATAATAACTCATAATATAATATTAAAATATTATATCTCATAATAATACTCATATAATAATCATATAAACAAGCTCACAATATTGCACATAAAATACTGAAAATGCTATTGAATAAAGGTCTACTAATGCAAGCATAAAGCTATGCATGTTTGATGATAATTACAATGCTTTGTCACAAATATATAATTGTATGTGACTTCTCATATGTTGCACTCTTGACCTTCACACTTCTTTACAACTCTTCACTTTCCTATTCTAAGGACACATGTGCACACTTACATATTAGACACTTGTGCATATTTACACTCATAACACTTGCACACATATTTACATGACACTTGTGCATTTCCTGCATATTATTACATTACATAAAATATTAACTCACACTCTAATCTAAGACACAACCCTAATATAATATTTACAATGATGTACCAAGGTGGTACATTGTCATGTACCAAATAATGTAATATTATCCAACATGATCTTGACAAATGATAGGCATATGTCTATCACATTCTAGTCAATATTCAAAATCAATCCTAGTCCTCTTTAACGTTAATACATATGTGAACTAATTCATAGATAAAACACCTAATGCAAGGATGCAAATATAGAACTAAATATGCATTTCATTTATTTGTTGCTATTTTTAATACCCAAGGTCTATAATAACATGTATAGTTTAGGTTTTTTATTGCATTATGACCTTTCTATCTGATTCCCTCTCATATTGTTAGTATAACAAGGTTGAATTAATTTTAACAAATAAGCTATTACCACAAAAGGAGTATTTGAGGAAACTAAATAGAATTAGGGTGATTTAAATCATGACTTGTTCAACAATAATAGCCTAACAAACAACACCTCATTAGGATACATGTTAGCCTTTTTAAAGTTGTTGTAGAGGAAAAAACCAATGAAGTAAATTAATGTGTGTTGTGTAATCATGCTAAAGTGCAAACAAGTAGATCATGCTAGATAAATATTGATGAAATATGCAAAACATATATATGGTTCTAAGGATGGGGATTTTCTAGCCTCAAATACCTAGTGTGAATGCAATGCAAGCATATTCTATCCTAGTTAGTGGTCATCATTCCCTCATCATAAAATCCCCTAATTTTTACATGCACAAATAGTCAATGAATAAATGTAGGTATGCAGTCATCATAGTAATAATTATGTAAAATATAGCATACAATCAATGGATCAATGCTTCTAAATGAAAGAGGAGAACAAAAATCATTCCTTATAAATGTTTTCAAAGTTGTGTGCCTATATATACGAAAACTATTTGAGCAAAAAATAATTCTCATTCTCCAACCCTCAAAAACTATGATCTTAGGCCTTTTAGGGAAGGAAAATGGTGAAAAGTTTACTTTTTGTTAATGTTATTTCATCAATTAAAGAATAACCCTCGTCATCACCCCTCAAAAAGCTATGTTGTGCAATGTAAGAAAATTTTGTTAGCATATGATTCCTAGTATAATGTAAAAAGGTAATCGTTGAATCCTAGAAAAGTAAGACAAACAATGCATAAGAAGTAATCCAAAGTCCTAAGGGTGGGTATCTACTTAGCATCAATGACCTAGTGTAAGTATAATGCATATGAGCTAACCTAACTAGTTGTCATCATCATTTTATTATGGAGTCCCTTGTTTCTAAATGCTTAAGTAGCCATGCAATTGTGATAATAATCTCAAGGCTTTAATAGGATGGAACATGGGAATTATTCCTTATAAATATTTTAAATGAAAACCATTTGATCAAAGGATTTGGTCTGTAAAAGGTGTGATAGATGAACAAGTAAACTATACATATATGTAGAATATAGTTATGCATAAACATGAAATAAAATCCATCATATATGTAGGATAATCACTGATTTAGAAATATTTTGAACAAGTTGATTTGATGCTTGGGATTAAATATTGGTGATATATGGTTATTAGTGATTATATTTCATTATATTGTGTTTATTTAGTAAAATAAGAATGTTATGATAATTTTGATAAAGGATTATACTAGGGTAGGATATTGGATCTAATTATCTAATATCATTAGGTGCTTTGAACACTTGTTAGGTATTGGGTAATCCTATATCATTCATTCATTTTAGTTATAATGATAAATTTGATAATTGATGAAGTTGTGTTTGTTATTTTCAAATTTTTGATAGACCCTTATTTATACTAAGGAAGAAGGTTTGAAAAAATTATTCCTCATTTATTGGTTGTATAGGAATGCTAACGTTTGCCACGTGTAAAATAATTCTATTCCATCTTCTATTTGGATATAAGAATGAATCACAAATTGATGAGTGTGATGTTTGAAAAATATTCTTTTATAAAAAAATTTAAATATTGATGAAATTTAAATTTCTAATAGATCCTTATAAAGGGGGAAATATTTTATAGAATCATTCCATGTTGTTAGAGTTTTCTAAGATTTTAAAACATTTGTTGGTCATAGAATAATTCTATCGCCTACTTTTCCTAGGTGTAAAGTTGAATTAGATATTATAATAAAAATGTTGTGTGAGAGAGACGAAGACCGTTTCACATAGGTAATAACTTCCTAGTACCATTTTTTATATATTTCCATTAAGTTGTAATTGTAGTATCGAAGTCATCATGGATTGCTAACAAGTTGGATAAGAAAATGATACAAATGAGATAGAGAAGATGTTGAAGTGATGAGATGTGCATATAGAAAGAGTCATTAGGGAGAATTTCTACCTTAGATACCTAACTAAGATCAAATCTATAATGCAATATATCCTAACTAGGATTGTAATTGGTCACAATAAATTGTCTCAACTCCATATGGAAACATCATGCATATGAACACAAGCAAGTGAAATTGTCATTCGATTATGCAGCATACAAACACATGATCAAGAAAAAAATGCATGTAAATCCTTTAGATATTTTAGAATCTAGGAGAACCTAAGGTGTTGAAATGTAGTTATGTCATGAATTATTACTGCTTTATATAATTTATGACATCAAGACCTTAGCTTCCTTTCCAAAGTTTATAAGATCAATAGGATGAAAAAGGATTTTGAGGAGTCATCAAGGAGGTCCACTAGATCAATAAGCTCCTACAAATGCAATGTAAGTGACATTATTTGGTAGATAGGATCATCATCACTTCACTGAGGGATTCTCCCTCATGAATTTATGGGATGAGTAGGCATATGCAAGCAAACATGTAGTGAGGCACATGAAAGTAATCAAAATTGTTTTACAGGTAATCATGCATGCAATCAACCATGCAATGAAGCACATGAGTAGGCAAACATGTAGATTCAAGCATAGTATCTATTTAAGTGTATTATATTAATAGGTTCTTTGTATTCCTTACCATATAGTTCAGCCAAGTGATATGCACCTAACCTATACTTAGCCATTATTATAAAGGGACCTAACCAATTGGGTTCAAATTTATTCTTAAGGTCCTTTTTTCATTAGTTTTTTTATTTTATTAGAGACTAACTATTTTAATTCAAAGGAATGAGGTTTAACCCTCTTTCCATAGGATTTCTTAAGTCCTATATGATAAACTCATAATTTCTCTAAAGCATAGGTCCACTTTTCATCAAGCAGCTCCTGTTGACTAAGACATGCATGGTAATATTCATCACCAACCAACACATCCTTTAGAAGGATTCTAAGAGATGAAACTTCTAATTCAAAGAGAAACATAGCCTCAATCCCATAGACCATGGTATAAGGTATAACTTCGGTTGAAGTTATTACATTGGTGTAGTATATCAATAAGGAAGGATATAATTATAAGTTTTAATTCCTCCTAGTTTTTTTGACAATTTTTTAAAATATTTTAATTAAATTTTTATTGGAAGCTTCAGCCCAACCATTACCTTATGGGAAATATGGTGTCAACATCTTATGTTGAATTTTGAACTTAGCATAGAGTTTGGAAATATCCTTATTTTTAAAAGGAGTACTATTATCTGAGATAAGTGTGTAAGGAATGTCATACCATGATAGGATTTGGTTCAATATTAACTTGGAAATCTAAAATTTGGTGAAAGAGGATAAGGTCATAGTCTCTATCCACTTGGTAAAGTATTCTATTATGATAATTATGAACTTATGTCCTTTAGATGTCATAAATTTGTTTTTCCTGATGATATCCAACCTTCAAGTAGAGAAGGACCAAGGAGATGTGATAGACTGAAGCTCTTGGGAAGGTGCATGGATGAGGTTATTATACTTTTGGTATGTTTTGCACTTACACACATGATTACAGACATATATTTCCATAGTCGTCCAGTAATACCCCATGCATATGAGCTTTTAGTGATAGCACTTCCATTGAAGTGCCATTGCATGCGCCCTCATGGACATCTTGAACTATTGTCTTAGATTCATCTAAATTTGGGCATATTAAAAGAATGCCATCAAATGTTCACCTATATAAGATATATCCAATTATCACATATTGAAAAGCATGTTACTTGAGGTTCTTTCACTCATTATGATTTAATCCTTTAGGTAGAACACCGCTTTTAATAAAATCATATATTTTCATGTAACAAGAATCAAGGACTAATGCTTGTTCAATGACAAAGATAGACAATGTTTCTAGATTATATTGCAAGGTTGTAGTTTGTCTTATATAATAGATAATAGTCATTGATTTTTCATCTTTTAAATCTAGAGGTATAAGAGACATATTTGCATTCATTGCATCTACTTGATGGTTGCTAGAGCATGGAATAGTATCAATGGTCACCTTCTCAAAAGAGGCCATCAATTTATCCATAATGTCTTTGTATATTTTAATTTTATCTCCTTTGGTTTGATAAAATCTATTAATTTGGTTGACTATTAAATATGAGTCCCAAAAGATAGAAAGGATATTGACTTTTAAAACTAGATCAGCTTGAACCCTGAAGATGAGGGCTTTATATTCAATTGTGTTATTAGTACACAAGAATTGAAGCTTGAAATACAAGGGGATGACAATATGATGTGGTGATACTAGGAGGATTCTTTATCTTGCTCCTTTAACACATCATGTGTTTTTAAACAAAAAATTCCAAGAATCCTATTGTGATGCTTCAAGAGTGTAGCACCCTAAAATTGGCGCAGTAAAACCTTAAATAATTACAATTACTCTAGTAAATATTCAAATTCAAATTTTAACCCCCAAAACCGCTCCCAAACCGTCGTTTAACCCGTTTCCTCCTTTCTCGCGCCATTTTTAGAGTTTGTTTTGACCGTTTGACGATATCGTCGCCGATCAGACGATATCGCCTCAGATCGGACGATTTCGTCTGGGCTAGGACGTCCAGACGATCTTGTCCCAAAACTAATTTTTCACAATTAGCCTCTGTTCCAACGGCGTCTCTAATCCGGCAGAAGCGTGTCTGCGCCGTTAGAGACCCTCCCCCGTTGGAGATCTCCCAAATTGGGATGATCTCCAACCTCCTAACCTCCCTCCAGCCTAAGCCTATACTTTAAGACTTAGGACTTAGGACTCCTCTGCATTGGCATCCCCCCCGGCTGAAATTTCCTGTAACACAAGTTCTACGTGCATTAGACCGTCTTAAATTATTATTTGCCTCCATATTTGTCCAAATTTATTTGCAGGAACCTTAGTATTTTTCAGCCGGAGCAAGCTCAGTTCGTCGTGGACGATCCTGTTCAATTCGAGACGATTTCGCACCAATTCGAGACGATCTCGACTACAGTCTGCATTGGGGGCAATCAGTGCCCATAGTTTGCATTTCCTCATTATTTTTTGCTGCATTATTCTGTATTTAGTTAATCTTATGATTATTCTTTATTATTTTGCATCTTGGAGTTCACCCATGTAGTTTAATTGCATAATAAGGTCATGATTAGCTATTAAAGTGTTGCAACTTACTTGCATTTCTATTCGGGATTATCTCTTAACATCCTTATTGTCATTTTACATCATTATCCTCTATTAGCATTGCTGCATTTTTTGTATTTTGTGTCTATTTCTCTGTTTGTAGTGTCTCCGACGAATTCGTCCGATGAATTCGTCAGATCTCAGACGATCCTGCAGGTCGGAGACGATCCCGTCAAATTCCAGACGATCCTGTCTCGCTTCAAGAATCAGAACCTCCATCAGACATCCGGATCAGGTATGGCTCTGTAATTTAGCTTTTTCTCTCTGTTTTCTGTTCAAATCTGTTTGTTGTATTTCATTTAGTCTGCATTTTCATAATAGAACAACTTAGATTCATTTGGCCAAACCTAGGACTCGAATGTTTAAAGATAAAACTGAACACATTAAACACATTCCCAACCTAGGCGTGGAAACCGCCATTCAAACGTTTCTCGGTGAACCCACCATCCGTCAAAAAATCACCATAATACACCTCCCCCGAGAGGCGGGACCTTCGCAAGGCCTCTCAGTCCGAGGTACCGCGCCATCCTTTTCCCATCCTCCTTCCGGGCACGGATCCTATAGCCTGAAGGTAAGGATGCAAAAAATTTGGAGCGATACATTTTGGTGAACCCGACGTGAATGCATTTAAAACCTTTTGAAAAAAAAAAAAATATATATACATAGATGCATTTCAAATCATTTAAAACTAATAAGTTGCATATCATGTCTAGATGGTAGCTCCTAAGAAAATATTAGCAGTTACTATAAATGTTGAAAACCAATTAGCAGCCATAGAAATCAATTATGTGCTTAGTGTGCCTGAAACAGATAGAAATCAACTTTTGTGGGAAGAACTTGATAGAAGACTAGGTGTCATTTCATCTAGGTCAACAAAACTTAAACAAATCAAAAGGCTTGTCCTAGATAGAATCCTGGATCCTCATCAACTCATTTTTTATCATGAACTTCAGAGAGCTTGCCATAGATGGTTAGCTTATAGGAGAGCTCTTGTGTCTTCAGAATTGTTCACCTTCGAGGAATACCTCGAGAACGCAGCCACTATACACCAGTTCCTAGGTCATGTAGAAGACCAAGAGGTCGTTCTTACGGATAGGGAAATATGGAATAGAGTTCCTCGAGCTGTGTTATATCGAGAGTATTGCCATGAGCTTTACTTCTATCAACCAGAATCTGAGACAGATAATATCACTATAGCCCTTTTCATTAAATTCTTGAAAGAAAATTTTCAATTTGAAGAAGAACACTTCATGACTCCTGAAGAACTTGAGCCCATTAATGATATTTATAAATTGTTTATAGAAAACTAGATCATTGCTTTCATTATTATTATTTCTTGTGTTTTGTGTGTTGTTTGTTATCTTTATAATATTGTTATTAAAACCAAAAAAAAAAAAAACAAGAAAAACTAAAAAACATAACAAAAACCAAAACATTTCATTTTAAATATTGTAGTAGGTATATAATTAATATATACCTCTTAAGCTTGTTGCATATATATATATATATATATATATATATATATAAAATATATATATATATATATTTGCTGAAATCTAAGTTAAGCACAATGCCTAAACTTAGGAATGGTAAACAAACCGAAGGAGAAGAAGAAGATTGGTTAGGAGACAAAACAAGAAACCCAAATGTCCTTCCCGAGGATCCAATCCCGGAAGAAGAAACTCTAGACCAGCAAGACGATGAGCTTGTTGTAGATGAACAAGAAGAAAATGTTAAAGAGGATGGATCCTCATCCCCTAGAATAACTCCAGATGGAACTATTGCTTTTGATAACTTAGATCATTTCTGGAAATTTTTCAATAATAACATTGGCGCTCTTAATATGGCAGTTCGTATTGATAAAGGACAAATTAGTGACACTCAAGCAGCCATGGAAGATATGTTTAATATACACACTAATCCCTTGTCCTTTGTTGATCAAGAAAGTGATAAGGCTGGACCATCCAATAGAGATATGGTCACTATGATTCAGAACATGCAAAAACAACAGAGTTACCCAACCTCCTAAAGAACCTAGTTATTGAGCCTAAAATCATTCCCACACAAAAGAAACTTTCCTTCACTGCTTTACTTCGCCAAACTATTGATCAATATGCTTCAAATCAACAAAAACCTAAAATGAAGCCAAACACCAATTTCCAACAATCTGGAATACAACATAATATAACTTCAAAACTTCTTCATAACACCCTTCCTACTAACAGATTACACAATAGCAATATAGCATCTAATATTCATGTCCCTCCATCATATGCTCACAAATCCCATATTAATGCCCTACCGAACCAATATGGTGGGCAAACCAATAATCTGGAAGCCATGGTGAAACAGTTAGCTTCCCGCATGGACCAGATAGATCCCTACCGTCCCTCGTACAATTATCGAGAGATATGTAGTCAACCTTTGGATCCCATAGTTGTAGCACAACCATACCCTAAACACTTTCCCATGCCCGTCCTGCCTATATATAAAGGAACCGAAGATCCCATAGAGCATCTTCGCATGTTTAGGATAGCATGTCATGATATATCACATGATGACTTGCTATTACTAAAAATGTTCCCGAAAAGTTTAGGTGGAATGGCATTAGAGTGGTACTATCAACTACCCACTCATTCTTTGAGAAATTTTGAAGAAACAAGTTGAATCGTTTGTCCATCAATTTAGTGCCTACATCGAGAGGCATGTCACCATTAAAGATTTATACAACTTAAAACAAGACAAAGATGAATGTTTTGCTGATTTCTTAGCTAGATGGAGGCAGTTGATAGGAAAACTGCACTTTGTGCTACCTTATAGGGAAATGTTGGACATTTTTATTAATAATTTGCAAGAACAAATATCTTATGAGTTATCAATTGCTACTTTAACTACCTTCGATTAGGCTATAGATTTAGCTCGAAGAGTAGAAGATGCCCTCATTAGGAGAGGCCAACTTAGGAAGAAAGATGATGAGAAAACATCCAGAAATCAATATAAAAACAAACAAGTCATAGGTGACGGAGTCACTGACAGCAAAAATGTTGCTAATATCAATGCAACGAAGACAACAAAAAAATTTATATTGAAACCTCCTGATAAACCTCCTCGAGAATTTACTAGATTGAATCAACCATTATCAACTATTTTACCTCAATTACTCGAAAGAGGTTTGATTCAATTACCAGCTATCCGGGAACCTGATCCAACCATACCCGGATACAGAGCCGATCTACACTGTGATTTCCATAGAGGACCTGGACACTCTACCAACGCTTGTAAAAGGTTAAAGCATAAAATACAAGATCTGATTGATAATAATGAAATGGAGGTGCAAGCCTTCCAACCTAAACAAAATGCTCCTAATAATGCTCAAAAGAACATTCCCCAAAATCAAAATCAAAATGCTAATCAATCATTAGACATATTTCAACATCCTTTACCAAGACATGGTAAAGAGGTGGCCAACCAAATTGAGCATCATAATGTTCCTCCTCCTACCCGATATGTAGGAACTATTAGCGGACAATTACCTATTCATGATCCTCAAACATTTGACACAACTTTATCCCTGGTCACAACCAGGCCCCTACATAATACTCAAACTCCCGATCCTAGTGATATAGAATCAGATACTGAAAGTGACATAGAAATCACCTCAAACCAATCGAATAGTTCTGAAAATGAATCAGATCCTATTCAACCTATTACAGATGCTATGATTCCAGAAGAACCATTTCCTAGAAGAGTTACTACTCGACCCTCTTCTAATCAATTCCTCCCTAATGAACAAGCCATAAACGCTCAACCGAGACCAGTTCAGCGTCTTCAATATAACATTGTAGGTACCATCGGAGTCGTTACCAGACAACAAGCTCAAAATTCTCAACAAGAACCAAACTCAGAATGATGGATCAACTCCATTTGTTTTGAAAAATCCCAATAAAGGGAATCATGCTTCTAATGTTCAACCTAAACCCCCTTACAATATTAATGAGCAATTATCCAATACTACAGCCAGAATTTCTCTCTTGGATTTATTAAGATCTTCTCCTACCCATAGAGATGAATTAATGCTTACATTAAGCCAAATGATGGTACCACAAAACATTCAACCTGAAGCCATGGCCAATACTATCATCACTAGAGAAGTCGATTGTATTGACTTTCGAGATAAAGATATCCCACAACATAGTTTACATAAGGATAATCCCTTATATATTACTTCTCTAATTGGAGATGTAGCTGTTAAAAGAGTCTTGATTGATAATGGTTCATCTCTAAATATTTGCACTTTTGATTTCTACCAACGATTTGGGTTTAGAAGTGATGAAATGAAGAAAACTGACATGATTATCAAAGCTTTCAATGATGAAACACAAGAAACATGTGGAGTTATTACCATCCCATTGCAAGTTGGTCCTAGAACCTTAGATACGACCGTGTTTATTGTACATTGCCCCGCATCGTACAATATACTCTTGGGTCATCCTTGGATCAATGCAATGCGAGCTGTCCCATCAACTTTACACCAATGTGTTAAATTCGAATTTAAAAATCAGTTGGTCACTATCCATGGTGATCCTAGACCCTTTGATATGTGTGCTTTGGCAGAACCTGTTGGAGTTCAATTTTGCCCCGCTCTGTCATCCACACATCCTAATTCTTATTTTTCATCTAAAACTGTGAAACACACTCCCATAGCTTCACCTATTTCTCCTCCATTAATTTCACCCTCATATATAGATCAACAATCTTCTAAACAAACCACTCTAGAACCTCAAAAAGATCTTCAATCCACAACCAATCCTTCATGTTCTATCCCTATAATTTCAAAACCTATAGACCCATTCATTAACACTTCCACATTATCAACATCTATCATACCTTCCACATCTAAAGATATAGGGAATGATCCTTCTACATCTTATGCTCTTTCTGATGAACTTTTACCAGATTTATCCACAATTTTAATATCAAAAAAAACAAATGCTTTTATGCAAGATTCAATTCTTTTAAATAACTTGTCGCCATCTCCTCGTACTTTGGGCCTCCCACAACCCATGGGAAGTACTTACCAAGTCGGGAGTTGTGCCTTCATTTATAAAGGATATGACTGGGGAAGAATACCTCGGAATATCAAAACTCATCATGATGGATATGCTCGATGTTATTTTACTAATGAGTATATTAAAGCTAAACCTATAATGCTTAAAATGGGATATAAAGGGAAAGGCTTGGGACCTTTCCAAAATGGTATGAAAGAACCTTTCGAGGTAGAACCGTGGCTTGCCCACTGTGGTGTGGGCCTATTTCCTAGTAAGGGTCAACCCTTTCCTTTTGAAGATGATGATCAACTCATATGTTATCAAGATTATTTGGATAGGCGTGATGATTTGCCTCTAAAAAATCAGCCATTTACATGTAACATGCTATCCATAGCTTACCCTGAAATGATCGCTGAATCCGATGACGAGTTGGAAGGAGATATTTTCCATGATGTCTCCGTTGAAGAGATGTTACACAATGGGTTTTATTTTGATGGTTCTATACCTACTATAGCCCAGCTTGAGGACACTAATCCTCAAGATGAATTATCCAACTTAACCTTAAAATAATTACAAGAATTGGGCGTCTCACCCGCCCCACCTAATTTTGAAAGAGATCTACACATGGAAGTAGAAAACGTCATTAAAGTTAACATTGGAACTGAGGATAATCCTCACATAATCAATATTGGGTCAGAATTAAGTCAAGAAAAACAAGAGCAATACATTGCATTCCTTAAAGAATATGAAGATGTCTTCGCTTGGACATATGAAGATATGCCAGGTCTGGACCCTTCCGTAGTCATGCATCATCTAGTAGTCCATCCGGATGCTAAACCTGTTAAACAGAAACTTAGAAAAATGCATCCCAAAGTGGCCTTACTAGTCAAAGGGGAGTTAGAAAAACTCCTGAATGTTGTTTTTATACAAGCTATTGATTATGCTGAATGGATCTCAAATGTAGTTCCAGTCACCAAGAAAGAAGCTACCAAAGTTAGGGTTTGCACAGATTTTAGAGATATTAACGCTGCATGCCCTAAAGATGATTTTCCTCTTCCAAACATGGATCAAATCATTGATTTTACTACTGGGAGTGGGATGATGTCCTTAATGGATGGATTCTCCGGTTATAATCAGATCAAGATAGCTCCTGAAGATCAGGCTAAAATAACCTTTATTACCCCTTGGGGTACCTTTTGTTGGAAAGTGATGCCATTCGGCTTAAAGAACGCAGGTGCAACCTATCAACGAGCTATGACTTATATTTTTCATGATATGATGCATGATATCCTACATGATTATGTAGATGATATTATAGCTCGCTCTATTAATGAAGATAATCATTTAGATGATTTGAGAAAAGTTTTTAATCGATTAAGAGAATATCTTATTCGATTAAATCCAACCAAATGCATATTTGGAGTTAAGTCCGGTAAACTATTAGGGGTTATAGTTTCTTTACGTGGCATCAAAATTGACCCTCTCAAGATTGTGGCTATCACTGATATGCCCGCACCTACCAATATATCTGAATTACGAAGTTTACAAGGTAAACTTCAAGCTATCCGTCGCTTCATCGATAAGTTGGCGGACAAAACCGGTCCCTTTCTTAAGCTCCTTAAGAAGGATGTCCCTTTTAATTGGGATGACGAATGTAAAGAAGCTTTTGAACTTCTCAAACAATACCTCCTTAACCCACCTGTGCTTTCTCCACCTAGACCTGATCGCCCATTTCTCCTGTATATTTTAGCTTCAGATTCTGCCTTAGGAGCTATGTTAGCTCAGCTTGATGATGAGAAGAGAGAACGTGCTAATTATTATATTAGCCGAACCTTCATCAGTTATGAAACCCGCTACACAGCATTAGAAAAACTATGTCTAGAAGTCGTGTTTGCTACGCAAAAATTATGCCATTATATGCTTAGTCAGAAAACCTATGTCATTGCTAAATATGATCCCTTGAGGTATCTCATGAGTCGACCTTATTTATCGGGTCGTACAACCAAGTGGGTTCTTGCTCTAAGCGAGTTTGACCTCACGTTCATAGGACAAAAGTCTGTTAAGGGTCAAATCATAGCAGATCAATTAGCTGCTGCACCCTTAGAGTCTACCCATCCCCTCATCATTGAGTTTCCTGATGAATGCCTTCAATTAGAGGCAGACCATATTGAACAATGGTCCTTATACTTTGATGGAGCCCGATGCATGAGTGGGGCTAGTGCGGGTATTATTTTAATATCCCCGCAAAAACATCTTATTCCTTTGTCCTTCAAATTAACATTTGCTTGCACTAATAATATCGTTGAATATGAAGCTCTAATCCTTGGATTACGAGCTGCCTTGGCGCTAAAAATTAAACATCTCGTTAGTTTTTGGTGATTCTCAACTTGTCATAAATCAAATTAATGAAGTTTATCAGACCAGAGATGATAAATTGTGCCCATATAAAGCATATGTTTTGCAATTATTATCCCTATTTGATCAAGTTACCTTGGAAGCTATTCCTCGAACTAGCAACCGTGCGGTTGACGCTATGGCCGTAGTCGCATCTCTTCTGCCCTTGGAGTTAGATGACGAATATGCCACCATCATTATTCATCGACTCCAGGAACCCGCTTCAAATAAGTCATGCTTAGAACCTTTGGATGTGTTTCTAATCAATGAAACTACTCCTCGAACCTTCGTATACAGACATATTGGATTTTCTCCAAAATGGGACTTTTCTCGCCAATTCTAATAGAAACCAGCATCGGTTATTACGTAGACGAGCAAGTCGATTTGTAATAATTGGCAATACTTTATATAGGAGATCTTTTGAAGGTATCCTATTAAGATGTTTGAATTTAGAAGAATCCAAATCAGCCTTGAGTGAAGCCCATGATGGATCTTGTGGAGGACACTTCAGTGGTAGTGTCATTGCTAAAAAGCTCCTTAGGATAGGATACTTTTGGCCTACCATGGAGAATGATGCACATGATTATGTGCGCCATTGCGACAAGTGCCGAAACATGCTGACCTTGTCCATGCCCCTGCACAAGAACTGCAGGCTATTTCATCTCCTTGGCCCTTTTCAAAATGGGGCTTAGACATTATTGGCAAAATTAATCCTGTGTCATCCGATGGACACAAATTCATCATAACTGCCACTCGAGTATTTCACGAAGTGGGTTGAAGCTATGCCTTTAGCTTCCTCGCACTGGCACACAAGTCTCTAAATTTATTTTTAATCAAATCATTTGTAGGTTCGGAATTCTTGCAAATCTCATCTCAGACAATGGAACTTGTTTCAAAAATAAAGATGTTAAGAAATTATGCCAAAAATATAAGATTCAACATCGCTGGTCCACTCCCTATTATCCTCAGGGTAATGGTCAAGCAGAAGCATCTAACAAAACCTTAATCAAAATTCTCAAAATATTGGTCAATAAATCTGGCCGTGATTGGCACATTCAATTATATCCAACCTTGTGGGCCTATCGAACTAGTGTTCGAACCCCCACTGGAACTTCACCTTTTGTTTTGGTTTATGGTGCTGAAGCCATTTTTCCCTTTGAATTAGAAGTTCCTTCTTTGGCTCTACTACTTCAAGATACCGAAGTAGGAGATGAATATCGAGTTGGCAGACTCAACCACTGGAACTCCTAGATGAAAAATGCATCAATGCTTTGGAGCATCTCCGTGCCTACCAAAACAAGCTTAAAAGATCATATGCTAAAAAGTTCGTCATCGATCCTTTGAGATCGGCGACCTTGTTTTAAAAGAAAATAAAAAAATACTAATGCAACTAAAGACCTTAAAGGTAAATTTGAGCCCAACTGGCTTGGACCATACATTATCACTGCTAAATTTGAATCGGGAGCATACAAATTAGCTACCTTAGATGGTAAAGATTTAAAAGAACCTATGAATATTATGCATCTTAGGCGATATTACGCATAAAATTTAGTCATTTCATCATTTGTACATATTTTGCATGTTGTCTTATTTTAAAAATATATCAAACTGTTTACACAAAAACAAAAACAAACAAAAATAATAAAAATAAAAACAACAATATTCTTGACTCTTTCGAAACCAAAACAAAATAAAGAAGAAAGAGAGAGTCAACATTCTCAAACTTCCCAAAAAGTATTTGTATATATTTCTTCTTACAAATGTTGCAGTTATATATTTCAAATTATTTTGGATAAATTAGCATTTATTTGGAATCCCTCACTTTCACAAACACAAAATAAATATCTTGATTTTTATCTGGCATGATTACTAATCTCTCTTATATCAAAGTCCACAAAATTCAATTAAATAAAGTTTGAGCACAGAGAATTGATCTTGTTATTTACTTAAACCAAGCACATCCTTTCACAATAAAATGATTATATTTGTAATGTCCATGCTATGCTACATAGTAGAAGTGGTTTCTTGAGCGAAAAGTTTCCCCTGCTATCCTATCATGCACATGGTCTAGAATCTTTGAGAATTGGCAAAAGGACAAGCTCACCCCTACCTAGAATAAAAATCCCTTGCTCTACAGCTAATCCGAGCAAGTATCCCTAGCATAGGAAGAAAAGCAAAGTTCAAGAAAAAGAGAAAAAGAAAAATGTTATTTTATATCATTACAACAATGTTTCAAGCATTATCTCAAAAATCAAGCAAAAATACAAAAGAAAAGCAAAAGAAAGCAAAAGCAAAAGCAATAAAATCCCTCTCCCTACCCATTGAAAAGAAAAGAAGGGTTGATGAGCTTGAATCCCTGGAATTCTCAATTATTCGAAAACCGTGAGGTAAGCCCCATAACAGGTGGTTTGTGCCCAACCCGCTTGGCCTTGGGTAACTCCTAGCGTGGCGATATGTCCGTCACATTAGCGACCTTCTTTTGTATAGACCTATGTCTGCTTATGGATTAGCTAGCTCTTGATAATATGACTTACATAGTAGTCTGGTATGGTTATATGCATCTAAATCATGGTTAATGAACACTTATTTGGTTCATTCAAATCACTTGTATCAAATTATCTTGCTCAAAACCGGTAAACGAACATAGCAATTGCACACACATTTGTATTTGAGAGATTTTGTGTATCATTATGATAAATCAAGATTGGAAATGAACTCACATATGCACATGGGATTCCTTATAAATCCAACTTTTGTCTTCGAGATACTTTGAAATATCTTTGCAAATTGTCGGGAATAATTTCATTTTTCCTTTCTCGCATAAAGAAAACTACATGCATAATCAAAAATCAAAATTTCTTTCAAACCATACAATAAAAACACACACACACACACACACACACATATATATATATATATATATATATTGTCGACTTTCGCGACGATGGTATAGTTCCAGAACTTAAATGGGAGTCTTATGCCTAGCGCAAGTCCTCCTCTTCATATTTTCTGTTTATTTTCAACAATTAAAAATCAACCATACAATAAAACTATTATATCAACTTTTTCTTTGGATTTCGCGATGATGGTATAAGTCTATACCTACATATTCTATGCCTAGCGCAAACCATTGTACCAATTTTTATTCCCCATTTATTTAAAATCATAAAAACATATGACTTAAATCATTCTGTTATACAATTATGTTTTTAAAAAGCATGCACATTATCACTATTTCATGTCATTATGTCAATATGCAAATTTGCAATGATGGTATAATTCCTAGGGAATTATCCAAAAATTTTATCACACTTAGGAATTTATGCCTAGCAAAAATCATTTTAAAATATTTCATGCATAATATTTTCATGAAAAGTCTGAAAAACAAAATCATCATCATCATCATTTGCATCATCACACCAAAGTCTTAAGACAGTCTCTTAAGCACTCTTTTACTTTTTAACAATATTTCTATACTCGGGATTAGCTTGACGACCGAGTGAGCGGCGACTCCATGAAATGGTCTATAACAGCGACAATGTCCTTTGAAATTATTGTTAAAGGTCCCTTTTATTTTTTATCAAATTATCATCACAACAAACAATTTGTTACATCAGATTATTTCATTTAAATTTTTAAAGCATGACATTTAAACCATAATATTTTCCAATGACATAATTACATGAATCATCAAATCAATCACACCAAAACATTAAAAGCATCATACAAACGCATAAGACAAGTCATATGATCAAAAAATATCTCATCTATATATATATCAAATATATGTACATCATATCAAAACTAGATTGGTATGCCACAATCTACATCTTGGCATACTCAATCCTCTCAATCAAATATACAATCTCTGTGTAGTGCAGTAGCCTCCCCTCGAGAACCCCTCGAGCTCTCAGCCTCATCTCCTCCCCCGCCTTGAGGTGGCCCCATCGTAGTCCGTGTGGTGCCATGAGTCCTAGATGTCGATCGTGATGATGTCCTAGATGACCCCATCACGATAGGCTCGCAATATGAGCCGGTAATGGCACCCTCTCGCTCTGATGGCATCACTCGGTAATATAGAGCCTGATAGAATGTAACCCGGGCAATAGCGCATGCTAAATCTCGAGTGCTCGCTCCTCCGCCCCGAGCTCTAAGCCGTGTAGCCTCATCCTGCAATGTCTGCACCTGAGCCCGTAGGCGGGCAACCTCAGCTCGAAGAGTCGCTATCTCACTACTCTCCCTAGTGTCAACACCCTTGCCCTTATCGAGCGATGGTGGCCTCTCTCTCTATGGAGAAGGGGGTCTCTCCTCCCTCCTCTCCCACTATCATGGCCTCTGCTGAGCCTGTGGTCTCCTATGCTCTCTCTCGTCATGACCCTGTGCTGCCTCAATGGCTGCCTGGCACCGCCTCCCCATCCGATGCACAACTGCATGAATCGGACCCTGAGCCCTCGTCATCCGAGGAGGGTGGATGCCTATGTACCAGGCATCATAGCCGTCGGCTACCCCAACGTCGTCCCCATCCACTGGCTGAATGGGGGCATCATCTGCGTCCTGACTCCAGAATCGTTGCATATCTAGAGCCCCGCTAACTGTAGTGTTATCCCGGATAGTCCGAGAAAACTCGTAGTCTCCGAGAGATGGGATCCCCTGTTGTAGACCGAACTGCCTCAAAACTCGGTCGTACCGATGGAGCTCCACCTCTCCCCTCTCCATCCTCAGCCAGCAGACTCGCCTGATGCGAGCCAGCCTCTGTCCATCCTCGGCCCACCCTGGATGATCTCTCCAAGGCCTCCAGGTGATCTGGTCGGAGACAAGGTCATCTAGTAGTCTCCGGGATGCTGGCAGATCTATCCGCCGTTGTGCCCCTCTCCGGAGCCACCAGTAGAAAACTCGGGGCCTCTCCCCATCAATCCTTGTTAGTGGGAGCCCTATCGGCCTCCGCACCGTGATGTGCTCCCAGCACCAAACCTACAGTAATGATGTCATAACCAGACATCGGTCGCCCTTGTATACGACCCCATGAAGGATCCTATACAATCGGCAGAGTACAAAGCTCCCCCAAGCAAACCTGTATCCATGGTCTCTCATGTCACAGACCACATCTGTCAG
The DNA here is from genome assembly GCA_028583015.1 of Wollemia nobilis. NCBI lineage: Eukaryota > Viridiplantae > Streptophyta > Pinopsida > Araucariales > Araucariaceae > Wollemia > Wollemia nobilis. The sequence goes on from JAQPPZ010002502.1 coordinate 1,713,193, forward strand.
TAGCCATGGTACCCTGCATCCGCTCTGGTGGCACAGCAGAAGTCCACCTACCACCCCAACCAAAACCCATGTGAGTCTAGATGCCCCAGGCATCTGGCGCAGTGACTCGATATTCACTCCGCCCTTCTCCAGGGCGAAGCTCGGATCGCCACACAGTCGCATCATCGCGTGGCCCTGATTGGCCATGGGAGTGATCAACCGTCCTTGTATGGGGATCCTCAAAATCCTCCATACATCCTCTAGTGTGGGAGTTATCTCCCCTGTCAATAACCAAAAATAGGAAGAACCCAGATACCACCTCTCTGCTAGGGCTGTCAATAGCCCCATATTTATAGAAACCTGTGGCATCTCTGCCACATGCTGCAAGCCGACCTGAGCCAGCTGATCTCGCTCTGCTTGAGATAGAGCGGCCAAGTCATCCTTCAACCTGCCATATTTCCATTCTCTGCTCTTTAGTAATCCTCTCTGCAACATAAACAAAATCAACAATAAAAATCATTAATAAATCATTAATTAAAAATGCAAGTCAAAATAAGTTCAATTTTATAAATGATGATATCGTCCACAATTGGACGATATCGTCCCCAATTTGAGCAAATTCGTCTCCGATTTCGCATGAGGAAATCGTCCCTTATTGGATGAAATCGTCCCCCTATCGTCGATTTCGCCCTTAGACGAAATCGACGATATCGAGACGATTTCGACGAAATCGAGACGATTTCGTCTCGACGACGTCGACGGCCCAAAAATGGCCGTGATGCTCAAAAATCAATCAAATCTAATCTAAAAAGCATGAAATTCTAAAGTAAAGCATTCTAAATTCAGTTTAGACCCTTACCCGTAGCCCGCGCCGGACCTCTGTTGATCTGTGCGCTGTCTCGACCATCTTGTCTCCAGAGCTCTAAAAACTAGGAAAATGAACAGTAACAATGAATTAGGGTTTTACCCTATTTTTCTTAATTTTATTCAAAAACAATTAAAAACATTTTAAAATTTTGCTTTTTCGCATTTTTACCTCAAACGTTCGATTTGGGTAAAAACACGGAGGGGGCACCATAGTAAGCTGTCGTACGATTCGACCTAGAATCGTCGCCTAAAAATGGGAATAATTTTTGCTTTCTCGTAGATCGAGAAGAACTCATCTTTAACGCATTTTCTTTGAAAAATTCGCTAAAGAGGGGGCAAAATGTAGCACCCTAAAATTGGCGCAGATAAAACCTTAAATAATTACAATTACTCTAGTAAATATTCAAATTCAAATTTTAACCCCCAAAACCGCTCCCAAACCGCCGTTTAACCCGTTTCCTCCTTTCCCGTGCCATTTTTAGAGTTTGTTTTGACCGTTTGACGATATCGTCGCCGATCAGACGATATCGCCTCAGATCGGACGATTTCGTCTGGGCTAGGACGTCCAGACGATCTTGTCCCAAAACTGATTTTTCACAATTAGCCTCTGTTCCAACGACGTCTCTAATCCGGGCAGAAGCGTGTCTGCGCCGTTAGAGACCCTCCCCATTGGAGATCTCCCAAATTGGGATGATCTCCAACCTCCTAACCTCCCTCCTAAGCCTATTTAAACTTAGGACTCCCCCTTGGCATCCCCTTGGCTGAAATTTCCTGTAACACAAGTTCTACGTGCATTAGACCGTCTTAAATTATTATTTGCCTCCATATTTGTCCAAATTTATTTGCAGGAACCTTAGTATTTTTCAGCCGGAGCAAGCTCAGTTCGTCGTGGACGATCCTGTTCAATTCGAGATGATTTCGCACCAATTCGAGACGATCTCGACTACAGTCTGCATTGGGGGCAATCAGTGCCCAGAGTTTGCATTTCCTCATTATTTTTTGCTGCATTATTCTCGTATTTAGTTAATATTATGATTATTCTTTATTATTTTGCATCTTGGAGTTCACCCATGTAGTTTAATTGCATAATAAGGTCATGATTAGCTATTAAAGTGTTGCAACTTACTTGCATTTCTATTCGGGATTATCTGTTAACATCCTTATTGTCATTTTACATCATTATCCTCTATTAGCATTGCTGCATTTTTTGTATTTTGTGTCTATTTCTCTGTTTGCAGGTCTCTGACGAATTCGTCAGATCTCAGACGATCCTGTAGGTCGGAGACGATCCCGTCAAATTCCAGACGATCCTATCTGCTTCAAGAATCATAACCTCCATCAGACATCCGGATCAGGTATGGCTCTGTAATTTAGCTTTTTCTCTCTATTTCTGTTCAAATCTGTTTGTTGTATTTCATTTAGCCTGCATTTTCATAATAGAACAACTTAGATTCATTTGGCCAAACCTAGGACTCGAATGTTTAAAGATAAAACTGAACACATTAAACACATTCCCAACCTAGGCGTGGAAACCGCCATTCAAACGTTTCCTAGTGAACCCACCATCCATCAAAAAATCACCATAATACACCTCCCCCGAGAGGCGGGACCTTCGCAAGGCCTCTCAGTCCGAGGTACCGCGCCATCCTTTTCCCATCCTCCTTCCGGGCACGGATCCTATAGCCTGAAGGTAAGGATGCAAAAAATTTGGAGCGATACAAAGAGTGAACATTGTCTCATTGAGATAGTCAATCTTTAGGGGATGACAGGTTGGAAAAGGGGTCACTACTAGCCAATTAGTTATCACTTGTCCCTTAATCAATTTTTGGCTAATGAATTCAAGGCCAAACTCGTTAAGGGATATAACCCATTCATCTATTCTACTTGAAAGGTAGGTTTTATGCATAAGGTATTATAATGGATTAACCTTAGCTATTACATATGTTTTATGACTCAACATGTAATGTCTCAACTTTTGAGAAGTGAAGACCACTACTAGGCACATCTTTTCCAAAGGGGTATATCTAGTTTCATAACTGATAAGGGTCATACTAATATAGTAGATAACCCTTTATCTACGTTATCCATCATATTGTTCTAACATAGCACCTAAAGCATGAATTATCACCACAATGTATAGCAACAATGGATTTAGAAGATCATGTGGGATAAGTACTAGTGGAGATAGAAGGTATGTTTTAAAAGCATCAAAATATTTTTGACATTTCTCATCCCAATTAAACTCAATACCTTTTCTTAATAGTCTATAAAAGAGTTGACACTTATCTACCAATTGGGATGTAATTTTCTAGATGGATTTAAATCTACCTTGCAAACTTTGAAGATCAATTAGGTTACTAGCTAATGGCATATCGACTATTACCAATATTTTATTAGGATCTACCTCAATTCCATGTCTAGACACTATAAATACTAATAATTTACTAGATGTTACCCCAAATATATATTTTAAGGGCTTAAGCCAAAACTTATATTATCTAAGTCATTCAAAAACTTGCCTTAAGTATTTAATATTGTCTTCTCTTTTCATGGATCATCAGATCATCAACATAGTCTTCAATGATATTTTGCATAATAATATGGAAGATATATGTTATTGCACATTTGTAAGTTGTGCTAATATTTTTCAAACCGAAGGGTATAATTTCATAGTAGAAGGTACCCCAAGAAGTAGTGAATGTTGTTTTAGCTTGATCTTCTAGTGCTATGCGAATTTATTTATAACCAAAAAATCCATCCATCAAGAATAATACTTTGTAATAAATAGTAAAGTTGACTATCATGTCTATATTGGGTAGAGGAAAATCATTTTTAGGAAAAGCTTTGTTATTGTCTCAAATTTTATGCATACTCGCATACTACCCTCTTTTTTTGGCTATCAAAACTATGTTTGATATCCAATCGAAATAGTCAATAGCCTTAATAAACTTGACCTTCAAAATATTTTGGAGTTCCTCTTTGACTAGTAGAGCAACCTTAGGGTGCATATTTCTTAATTTTACTTCATTATCTTAGCATCAAGCTTGACTACTAAGTGATGAACAACTAGGAATGGATCTAATCCAGGTAAATATACATAGGATTATGCAAAGATGTCACAAATATTGGTTAAGGTCTTTGTATACTCTTCTTATTATTCTAAAGTTATAAATTTTTGTAACTTCATTATTCTTGGGTTGTCATATAATCCTATGTTAATGTCTATGGTATCTTCTATTAAGATATTAGATTCATCTTCATATTATGGATGGGCAGGTAAGACCCCCATACTTTGAAGCTCATTGGCATATAAAGTCCATTGTTTAGTGTTCAATGCCTATGAGGGATGTGTGACTAAAGAAAGATATCCTTCAATAGGGATATATTATTTACAATGAACATCATTTGTATTATCCCTGAGAGGGTTATGGGGTAAAATTCCCACCTCATAGTCATTTACATGTAATGTTGATACAAGGTTTTCTATTTATTGATATATCATATTGTTATTTCTTGTGATGAAACTAATCTATGCTCATTTTCAAGGCTATCATTGGAGCTTTGTCCAGTCTCCTCAATAAGCGCAATACCTATGGTGTTGATTTATATATACTATAAAAATAGATTAGAAAATAAAAATAGAGATGGTATGTTGTCCTCCTCTTAATCCTAGTCTAGACCTATTACTTCATTTTGAATTTAACATGAGAAAAGGCACACATTTTCATCATCACTACTTTCTTAAGAGGAGCAAGATGTCATTTCATTATGATTAGGAAAATATCCCAACCTATAATATTAAGTCCAATTTTTATATTCTAAGGGCTCCTTAAGACCTTGTTCTCAAAGTTCTAAGCCCTTTCCCTTGTATTTGAAGTTGCAAAGGATTTTCTTGGGGATGATAAATATTAGAGAGATAACATGAAGTATATTTTTTCTCTATTGGTCACAGATTAGTTCCACATATTTTCTCCTCATGGGTTGTTCCTACAAAATGAAGGTGCAAGTTCCTATTTGCATGATGATTTCTCACCTAGAAGGAAACCCTAAAGCACAAGGTGATGGGGGTAACCTAACCAATTATAAGGCTAATATATTATTATATTGGTTATTGAGGTTTATATCATTGATATCCTTAGCCTTTTATTTACCTTTTGTCATGGCTTGACTACTAGTCTCTTCTCCTTGGTTGGTGTTTATTTCCTTAGGTAGGATGGACCTTAGGGTATCATCTATAAAGGGAAGAGAAGCATTCAACAAAAGGCACAATCAAGCTTTTGGGTTTTCTACTAGATATTATAACAATAAGCAAAATAATTTTTATCAGTCACTATGCTACATAACTTATATTTATATCCAAATTTGATACATTTATGGTAAGTTGAGTGGATAACTTGTATCATGTGGATATAAGGTCAGTACAAAATATTATAGTTCAGCTCATAGGGTAACACATAAAACATGTTTGAAATACAAGGTGTCACTTTTATCAAAAGAACTATAGTTCCATCAACTTCTCACTCTTCATTGTCATAGGCCTTTATGACAATGTCTAACTTTTCTAAGTCTTCCTTGTTGAGCCCTATTCTATGGATGAATCTAAGGCTACAAACATTTATTGATGAACCATTATCAATGAGAACCCTTTTAATGGATTGCTCATTGATATTGCAAGTGATATACAAGGGTATATCTCCAAGCATAGAGGTAGGTGGAATGTCATCCTTGAAGAAGGATATGGTGGCATGGTTCACACTCAAGGACCCTACCACATTAGCTAGATCATTAGGGCTAATATTTTTAGTTATCATTTGCTTACTTAGAAACTTGAACAATTTCTCTCTATGGCTCTAAGAGGTTGGCAACAACTTGAGTATGGATATTTTAGCTAGTGTATCCTCTAATTATTGTTGAAGGCTAAAAACTCTCCTAATTTTATCTTGGGGTTTTAAAACCAAAGGATGTTATTTACGAGTAGCAACATGTCTATGACACAAAACCAAAGGAGGATTAAAAGGTAGTTTAGAGGTTTGACTCTTTTCTCTAGCTTGTTGTCTAGTCATAGTGCTAACTTGGAACACCCCTACCATATTTTTATCTTACAAGGGGATGTTACTATATTGGATGTGATTAGTAGATTGTTTCTATGTTTGGATAAGGGGTCTTGAAAGATCCCTATATCTTGATTAGAGGATGTTTGTTATTTAGTACTATGGACCACTATATGACCTTCATTGATGAGTTTTTGTATCACATTCTTAAGAGTGATACATTTGTTTGTATTATAACTATTAGTGCAATGAAAAAATGTATTGTTGGTCAATATATAGACAAGGAATATTTTTCCCTATCAGGTTCATTATACATTATAGGAGGTAGCTCTATCATCTTAACATCTAGAAATTATGTCAACACTGAATATAAAGGTTGGTCTAGCATGGTAAATTTCCTAGGAGGATTTTCTTGAGTCTTAGCTAGAATTAGTTTTTGTAATGTTGTAGCAGTGTTAACATTATTTGTTCTAGAATTGTTATTGGGGCAAGATTTTATTACACCACCATCCACATCATGTTTGTTTTTATATTGTCCTTCAATATTAGAAGAATATGACATATTATTTTTTATTTTTTAGTTGTCTTCAACATTGGAGGGTGACTTCCATTTGCTTAAAAATATCTACTGCATCATCAAAAGCTATGATATGGGCCATCTCTAAGGAATGTGCAAGATTTTTCTTGTAAATTACATATAAAGATATATAATAGATATCTAAGTGGTAAAGTAAATGGAATTTTCAATACCAATTCCCTCCATAAGGGTAATAATTCATTGAGGAATTTATTTTTGACTTGTTTTAGTTTATATAAGTCATCAACTATGCATTTTTTTTCAATATAGAAGATAAAATATTGAATGAACATTTTATCCATACTAGGAAAATTCTTGATTGAGTGGTGGGGAAATTGGTAAAACCATTCTAGAGCCTCACCACCAAGACTTGTAGGGAAGAGATTCAACAACAACACCTCATCATATTTTATGTTGTGGCATGCAACTCAAAAATCTTGAAAGTTCTCTATTGGGTCACCATCTCCCTTATACATCCAAAATTTTGGTAACACAAAGCCCAAAATATAGGGTCTATTTGTTAAGGTAGGATCTATAGGTTCATTGTAGAAATATCTATAAGAATAATTTTTAGATTTACCTCATTGAATAGAGCCCAACTATTATTTAAACTCAAAATTTTCTTTTGCTAATTGCTCTAGCCTAGTGTTTATATCTTGGAATCCAAGATAAGGAACTAATGGTGCTATATACTAGGATTAAGAATTATCCAAAGGATAATATTGAGCATTTATATAGAATAATCCAAAAGAGATCATCATGTTATTAATTATATGATTATTTTATATAAGAAATTTAGTAGAGGATAAGTTAGTAGTAATAGGTATTCTAAAGAATGGATTGGAAGCAATCACGTTCAAAGCATTAGGCATACTAGAAAAGACATCCATATTTTGGACTTGTGCATGACTTATATGGTGAGATACAAGGGTTTTAGACTAATTAGATCTATTTTGGAAGGTATATATCCCAAATTTCCTTAAGAATATGGAATATTTTATGACCTTTCTCTTATGGTTGTGGTAATAATTGAGTCTCACTGATGAGCACTCATGAGATTAGATCTAGGTTTTTGTGGAAGTTCTAGAAGAAGTTATTCTACAATAGAAGTGGGCATCTCATATGCCCTTAATATGGATTCCATGGCTTCTTTGTTTCCTCATAGGAAAGCAACTAGATGATCCATAGATTTAAACACTACTTCTCCTTGTTCATTATGAATAGGAGAAAGAGTTCTAGAAGGAGGATTTTATTCCTCTTCTTCCTTAAATATTGGGTTTTCTATCATAAGTTGCTTCTCTAGAAGTTCATATGAAGCACTTGAATTTTATTTTGAGAGTTTTTATAGCAAAGAAGAGAATATGTTTGATAACCTTATGTAACCTTGGAAAAGCAGCCCTCCTTATGACTCTTGTTAGCCCCTCATAATATACTAGCCAAGTGATATTAGCCCCAAGGTTTATATGTTAGGTTACTTAAGCAGTCATTAACCTTCCCTAAGTAGGACTAGCAATTTGATTATGTTCTTGTTATCTTGATTTAATGTGATTTATGCTAAACAAATAAATTAAATGATCTTTATTAAAGTAAGATTTATTTTATCTTGATTAAGGATAAGATCCTAGGTAAAATATTTTGGATAGGGAATCATGTGATGTGTTCATGTCAAGTTCACCAAATATGTGGGAAACCAAAAAGTGTATAGAGGCACCGACCCCAAATGTGTTCTCTTAAGGGTCGTCCACACTCGAGTAGGAGAGTGCTACTACTAATCCATTATTGGAATGAAACTTTCTATAGTGTTAAATATTTGGTGGGGATATTTGAGTTAACCAAGCGCTTATAAGTTTCTCTAATCTAGTTTTGATGTATTCAATTTAGCAAACACCTAAGTTTTATTCTATCCTGAGGATTGATGCATAATATGATAATGCAATGTAATATAAAGACAAAATGTAGAATACAAGGTACTATCATATATGTGATTTTTATTTTGATGAATGCTATATATGCTAAGGAAATTATAAAAAAATCTTCTTTTAAAAGGCAAGGGTGTCAAGGAGATGCAAGAAGAAATTATTAATTATATGTATATTTTATATGTAGTTTGAACAAAATGCTTAAGAAAGAGAAGAAAATTACTATGGTATGGTTCTTTAATTTTCTTTTTATAAATATTTTATAAGAAAAATTAGAAGGTACAAAAATAGAAAATCAATAGAAAACTTATACTAATTATTGAAAATTAGAGCATTTGGGGTACCTACATATTCTGGTGCTCGATGCAAATATTTTGTCTATACGTGAATATACCTCCTAACGAATATGTTTCTTGGATATATTATACCTAAAACATTTACCAAACACCTACAAATTAAATATAAAAGGAGATAAGTTAGATTTTGGGGACCTACCAAACAACAATAAGCCTGCAACTTTCTAATTGACATAGTTAGGCCCCCTATTTATATATAAAATTAGAATCGATAAACTTTGGAAATAGATGTTGATACATTTTAGGCAAATTTGTTGCCTAGAGACCTTATAGCTCATGAATTTATTACAATGTTGAGATCAAATTATTTGAGGATAGGAATAGAGTTCAAGGTTTATCGAGATTGATAGAAGGATGTAGAGAAGCAAATGTAGTTGAACTAGATTTTGGATTGGTAGGGAGATATAGAATCTATCAAGTGGATAGTGAATACACCACCAGTAACAATCATAGGTGGTGTATTCATTTCTAAGGCTAAAAAGGATAAAAGGATGCAAAGTAAAAAAATTAGAATTTTTGGTGCCTATAGAGAATACATACCTAGATCAGGTGTAGATGGAAAATTCATGCAAGATGATAGAAAAATAAAATGGTAGGTTGATCATGATTACAAATCCTTTTCCACTAGTGTTTTTGGAATCTAAAGGTGATTTCCTACCTTATAGGCTTCTTAATATATCTACAAAACAAACAAAAGTAGTTGAGCATACAAAGTGGTTATATGGAGACAAAATGATAGATGCATACAAAATAGTTAAATGATAAAAATGCTAGTCGTAAAAAATTATTGAAATCAAATCATAAGAAATGATATCACTAAAATTTCTTCAAAGATATAAAGGTGTCCCCTTGCTTGAAGACGACTTCATGACTAAATTTTCACAACACTTCAATATGTAACTTTAGTACTAGATTTTGGTAGAGTTTTAGTCCATGAAATTTTGATGTTAAGTGCCACCCCAAGGGGCCAATTTATAGAAATTGGACATCTCATGGGTTTCCCAAAATGGAATGGTGATATGGATTGTGTGGTGGTTAATCAGGCTACTAATTAGGTTTCTAATAGGACCGATTGGCGGATAGGATTGCCTATAATTAGCTAACCCCTTGATTGGGGTCAATTTGGGAAGATGGAGGAAAGTTAGCCATATTTCCCTCTACCTATTGATAACCTATGATGGTAGAGGGGTAGTAAGGAGTGATTTACACCCTAACTGGTTATTGCATGTGAGATTAAATTTTTCTTATGTTGGACACAAATACATAACTTATACAAATATACCATGAGTGTATTCACAAATTCGACTATTAGAGGTAAAATTTTATTAGGAATTGGAGAATTTGGATTGGTTGCAAATGCACCAACTAGAAAGCATATTCAGTTTTTGGAAAATATTCTCTAAGGTGAAAATTTTGCTATTGTTAGGTTTTAACTGCAAATGCTAAGGTTGAGTTGATATTTCTATAGGTTTACATCAATAATTGGTGTTAGTTAGCATATTCACTTTTTGGAATATTTTCTCTAAGGTGACAAATTTTCTATTGCTAGGTTTTAACTGAAAATGCTAAGGTTAAGTTGATATTTCTATAGGTTTACATCAAGAATTGGTGTTAGTTAGCATATTCACTTTTTGTAAAATTTGCTCTAAGGTGACAAATTTGCTATTGCTAGGTTTTAAATGCAAATGCTAAGGTTGAGTTGATATTTCTATAGGTTTACATCAATAATAGGTGTTAGTTAGATGGTTTAATTTTAGGTATTTATATATAAGAAATAAAATACCAAATCAGTTGAAAACCATAGCAATCGAACACCCAAAAAATATCTTATTCCAAGAGCCATCACTCAAACCTGGTGACCAGGCTAACAGGGGAAAATTAGAGGGTAAATAGTCCATAGAACATCACACTAAACATGGAATTTCACTTATCAAAAATATAGTACAAGACAAGGTGGGGTGAACATTGACAAGGTTCTAGTAGTAGGGCTCACACAACCTAAACCAACTTTAAAATCGATATAAAAGCTATCTTAGGAGATTGAGGATATTACCAGCATCACTAGGGCATAAGCTCTCAAAATAAAGGAATATCACTAAGACCATAGTCAAAGGAGACCGTTTGGTCTACATGATATTAATAAATATTGGACCCTCTACCAAATTTATACCTACCAACACCATGTCTTGGGTACAGTGACCAAGGAGGACACCAAAGTTCTCACTCATGCTTGTTTGGGGGGATGATTCAAATTTTAAATTTTAGTCAAGTCTATATAAATATCCTATTTTGTACCTTATGAGGGAAAAATATAATGTTATTTCTGCATGCCTATTATCTAAACCAATTATTTTTCTTTTCTCATTTTCTCTTGTGTAGTGATATAGACGCAGGCCTTGATATGTACATGCTCCTTCGAGCCCTTAAATTATATCTTATATATTTTCCTTTTTTAAAATATATAAGAGTTGTGGCTATTTTTTTTGCCCTATTTTTTGTGTGTATGTAAATTTGCATGGGAACCTCATGACTAGTATTTGTCCCTTGTGCAAATTTCATAAGATAAAATGTATACACTATAAAGAGATGTGTTCACTTTCCTAGCATAGGTGGCTTATGTGTTCATAAATCCCATCACTACGTAGAGGAAATTTTTATTTCTTGGCACATCACCACCCATTTGATTAGGCTAGATAGGTTTACTACTTTATTTACTATTTTTTGTTCTAACCTTTTTCCTAAACAAGACATGGTAGACTAGGCTAGATTAGGAAGAAGTGTGCCAAGAAGACATCTAGACAACAAGCCAAACTTAGTAAAAAACCCTAGAGGTTATATTTAGAGTTGCATCCCATGATCCCTAGACTTACAAAATTATACACTTTTTTTGAGGGACAAGCACCAAATGCATCTGACAATCATAGTGGGTGGTCACTATGTCAAAGCATGAAGTGGAGCAGATCGAGTTCCCAATGGTTAAACTAGCATGCCTAATAGGACCAAAAACATGACACTAGGTTGAGACCCTATTGAAATTCTTAGTTACCTACTTATTGAAGCATTTCCAAAGTTTTGGGATATAGTGAAGGAATATTTATTGGTGACAATGGGATAGTCTAGGGTAAAAAATACATACCTTATAAAATAAATGCAACATATCTTACCCTCCAAAAAAGAAGGATGTTGAATTGTATGATTCATTTAGACCCATAAGCCTATGTAATATGGCATATAATATTATCTCCAAAGTGATGGTAAATTTATTAAGACCATTGTTAAACAAAATTATTTCAAAATAACAAGGAGGATTTGTAAAAGGGAGACATAAGTTATACATTTAGTAAATTTAATAAAAGAGAAAGCAATGATCTTAAAACTTGATGTGAGTAAATACTATGATAGGGTTAAATGGAATTTTCTTTTTGCAATATTATAAAAGTTTGGATTTGGAAAGAAATGGGTTAGATGGATTAAAGCTTATATCTATAGTTTCATATTAAGTTTTGGTAAATGGATTGATAATAGAATCATTTAAACCCAAGAGAGGTTTTAGATAGGGATATCCTCTATCACCATATCTATTCATTATTATGGCAAAGGTTTTGGGTAGGAAATTGAAGAAGGCTAACAAATATGGGCTTATAAGTGGACTTAAGGCTAGTAATAACATTGACAACATCACTCATCAATAGTTTGTATATGAGGTCAAGGATAAATGAGGCTAGATATTTAAATGACTTATTAGAGGAATACAAAAAAGCATCAGAGCAAAGAGTTAAGACAAAACTAAAGTTTATTTCCTAAACGCTCCTACTAAAATCAAAGTAGGGATTTGCAGGTTAATTCAAATAGAGGAGGTAAATTTACCAACAACTTGTCTAGGTATGCCCTTATTTAAGGAGAGAATGAGGATTTAGAACAAAATACTAACATGGAAAGGTAGATGGTTATCATTAGTAGGAAGAGTGCAACTAATTAAGTTAGTCTTATAGGTCATTCCAACATATTATATGTCATTGTCTACTATTCCAAAATCAATAGAGAAAATATTTAATCTATATCATGAGATCCCTTTTATGGTTAAGATTACATGGTAAAAGGAAAATTTCTTTGGTGAAATGGAGAAAGGTGTATGATGATAAAACTAGGGGAGTTATCAATTAAGAGTTCTTATAGATGCAAACTTAAATATTAGGGGAAAAGTAATCTAGAGATTGTACAAAGATAATTATGGGTATCTTTAGACTACCACCCACATGCACTTTAGTAAGAAAGTGCAAAAAAGGGACAATGTAGAAAAAAAAAGGGGATCGGGAACTATGGAGCAAAATATTACAACCTCAGCAAAATGGCTAAGTTTGAAGAGCGCCAAAATATTTGTACCCAACTAAAATCCATTGAAGGATCAAATCCTCATCCCACTACTATAGGTTCAATAAAAATGACTAAGTGTAGAATTCATCGAAATAATTACACCTAGTCAAAGTTCGTCAAGGTCCCAATTCCCTATCCAAAATATGGAAGCTCACAAGAGCAAATCAGAAGAAAATAAGCTAAGTCTAGAAGGCACCAAAACATTTACCCTCTATCAGAGCTCAGTGGAGTCCCAAATTTCCAACACATGTAGGAAACAATAGGATAAATGACTAAGTTTGGAGAGCATCAGAATATTTGTACCTGATCGGAGCTCAGTAGGGTACCAAATATTCATTATACTATTGGAAGATACTTGATCAAAAAAAGGGGTTAAGTACTAAGTCACCAAATAAATTACACCCGATCAGAGTCCACCAGGGTCCCAATTCACCATGTAGAGACCAAAAGCTAACGAAATCAAATCAAAAGAAAATAAGCTAAGTCTGGAAGGCATAAAAATATTTGTACTTGACCAAAGCTTGGTTGGGTACCAAATCTCTATCTTGTTGTCGAAAGTTCAACTTTGGCTAAGTATAGAAGGTGATGAAATATTAGTACTCGATTAAAGCTTTATGGAATACCAAATATTTGTCCCAATACTGAGAGTTGCTTGATTGCAATAATAGCCAAGTGTTGATGCTGCTAGAAGCTTTGTACCTATTTGAAGTCCACCAAGGTCCTAAATACCTGGTATAATGAGATCACAATGTATGGGTTAAGTAGTTGGCTCAATCAAAATCTAGCACCATCCTACCTACACAAGTATTATTACTATCTCATGACACATGTTGGATCAGATCGCTTATCACAAGAATCTCAATAATATGGTTATGCTCAAGGCCATCATGCAGATTACATGGTGGCTCAACTAAAAATGTTCAGCAAAAATCAATGAACTAGATGCAAGTAGCAATCTCAACATAACTCAACATGATGCAAATTTTGGTTAGGTCAACAAGTTACGGTTAGGCAGTTGGAGCAACCATGTTTCTGAGCGGTTCAATCAGCTGTCACCTCCTTTGAAATAATAGTAATCTATTTCAAAGGAAATGATGCTTTGAGAACTATAACAGTGTAAAAGTTCTTTAAATAATAATATGTTAAATGAAAAATGGTTAGCTCTTAGGCTTTTACAATTCATATGTAAGAACATAAGACTTGCACTATAATACAAATTTATTGTTGTTTGGCATCTGGTTCAATTCATTTGAAAAACATGTATGTATTGATGACTACTTCTTTCTAATTATAACCTGTTGAATGCTCATGGTGTTTGCTCTAATTTTTGAATTTATATTATTTTCATTCACTTGTTATGGAATTTGTAGTCTAATAAGCTACATTATGTTGAAACTAAATTTTTTGTGGTTGATAGTAAAACTGGTTGGTCTATTAGGTAATTAATTTTTTATTTGTGTAGTCTTTTATTGCACATGTGTCTTGATGATGCTTAATTTACACCAACATAAGTTCTAGCTTTAGCTTCTTTTGCTTCTTCCAGCATCCTTTTTCCCACACTTTAGGAATAGTTAGCTTGGACTTCAAAGGAACCAACCTCCTCTAGAGATTGACTACCAAAGCCTTCATAGCTTCTCGATCATTCAATTTTGGTCAAGGTTTATGGGTGCAAAACCTTTCCATTAGACATATCTCCATACCAATAGTTTTTGGCATACCCTATGGGACCCAATCCCATTATTTTAATAAATATTAGAGACATGGTGAATCTCTACTCATTATAAACCTTCATTCTAATCACATGGCGACTCTATCTAGCAATATCCAAAAAGTATTTGCATATCCACCTTTTCACTAAGCTATCTTACTAAGAGTTTCAAATATATGATCACAAGATAAGCAGCTAGAGAATAAAAAGAACCTATTGAGTTTCTATGATTGTAGTTTGGAAAATTTAGGATACATTCGATATTTCCATCTATTTTAACACCCTCTTTAGTCCTTACTATATATCTAACTAGTGCAACTGATCTCGTTACTACTAATTTGACTCCAGTAATCCCTCCCATTTCACACAAAATAATGGCCACAAATCAAAATCAAAATTCTTAAAACTAACGAGCCTAAAATTATATGGGGCCTCTGAATTTACCTATCTAAAATCCTATTCCCCAAGTAGCTTTGAAAGCACTACCAACATATGATGGCATTGACAAGACTTCATATGAGCATTATCAAGATGTAGCATTGTTAGCCACCATACATAATATTCAAATTGAGGATTTCATAATAAGGCTATTGGTAATATCATTGAAGGGGAAAATAGCATACTGGTATAAAACCTTGCTGGATTTAACTATAACTTCATTGAATGAGCTGATCGACAACCTGATTGAGGAATTCAATGAATATCCCTTCTCTCTACTAATATAATTCACTATGATTCAAAGGAATGCATAATAAGAGATAACAAATTTCAACATTAGATTCATCCAAACATGGAGAAGGCTACCTCAAGGTCTACACCCAACCAATGAACAAGCAACATATTACTATTTGAGAGCTTTTCATTCGAACTTGGGTATGACCATGAGGCAGTTTAATGTGCGAACATTCCAAGAAATATTTTAAGAAACATTAAAAGTAGAAAAGGATCTAGTTTCTATAGGAAGTATACCTCCAAAAATTTTAGTGCCTATAAACCCTAAATTTCCTCAATAGCAAGTATCATTTTCTACTACACCAAGCTCTTTTTTAGCAACTACAACATTGGTCAACTTCCCATCCTCACCACTTGTACCAATTCCACAAATGCTTCATGTCTACCTACGGTCCCACTACTCCCACCACCTGCTACTATCCCTGCATTACCAAACCCAAATCCTTATATAGTTTTCTTTTGTGAAATGGTGATATTTATGAATAACCTCAAAAATGAAGTCACAACTATGAAATGAAGAGAAGTTGAGAGGAACTTTCAATTGTAAATGTTTCCATCTATCATAAGAGATCAAGTTGCCTCCACTAGCAAGCCTTTGGAAAATTCTAATGTCATATACACCAATAAAGAGGAGGAACCTTTCTCTTCAATATCTGAGTCTAACACTAGCGCTCAACCTATAATGACCCATATGGTGAAAATACGTGTATGATGCATCAACACTACATTCAAAATATTACAATTGAGAAAGTAGAGAAGGCACAAAAGTGAAAGGTGAATATGATGAGGAAAGTAAACGATAATAATTTCATGATACCATTCGTGGAACAAGTGGTGGTTCTTATAATATTTGGAAAGAAACCTTTGCCCATCGACCCTAAAATTTTAGACCTTTTCAAAGTATCTTTTGAATAAAAGGGCAGTCTAAAGTAGGATGTGTCTCAGTCTACCCAGATTTAAAAAATAGTTTAACTGTAGTAGAAGAGAACTAAAGAAAGTGAAGGAAAATAATAGGCTAGATAAAAGTTGAGATATCCCTCCCTTACTAAACGTTAAAGGATTGAAGTTACCTAAAATTATAAGAACAAATATGATGAACCTATAAAAGAACATAGGAAAAAACCAAACTCTTCTAGTTTCAACATTGTAGAAGAATTGAAGAAGACCCCATCAAAAGTTAGCATGTATGATGCACTCCTTATCCTAGGATAAATTGATCTTCTACAGGCCTCTCTAAAATCAATAGAGAATAAAAGAAAGCAATAGCTAGAGTTGAATCTAGCCCAAGGACACCATACTTCAATAATAATAAATAACATGTCATCTCCATTTTACTTGTCCTTACGAATGGAAGGATGGGTAGTACATAATTGTATGATTGACTCTGGAGTAGCTACGACTGTCATTCCCAAAGTAGTGTATGAAATAATGGGTATGTAATATATAATAATCAGTCCTAAAGTGTTGTATTTGGAAGGTGCACCTGTGAAGACACTTGGACTAATCAAATATGTCTTCATGAAGTTGCATAGAATACCTTAAATCATTGTCATTCAGGAGATTATAGTGGTAGATTTAGAATCCTATTTTGGGATGTGCTTGTTAAGATAATTTACTGCTAATTTGGGTGGTTATTTATCTCTGGATTACTCCCATATGGAAGTTCCATTCAAAGGAAATATTAGCTTTTGATGAATGAGCCATGAGAGATAACAATCACAAGATGCAGAATAACATGCAAGAAAGTAAATCTGCTAGATGACTGAAGTATGCTGAAATATAAAACATATAAAATATTACAATGTAGCTATGGAGGAAGTGAGCACTCCATTAACAAAGCTACAGATCTACATCATATCCATCACCAGTAAATGGTGTGGAACATAGAACAACACAATCCACTAACCTACGCTATCTGATGATGTCCCTCGACTATCCTATCTATCTATCTAAGAGGCCATCCTTATATATGCAAAATAGGATGCTTGCCCAACACTCTATCTAGTTGTGCATAGGACACCTTGCACATGTACAACTTGCACATTGACACTTGTCCATTTATTACATTGCATGAAGTCACTAGATAACTTGCACATGAAGTAATCTAGGTATGTATCTTGGAGGATACATTTACATAACCCAAATGATGGAATAGACATTATTTCCAACACCCCCTGTATTACATTATTTGGGTATTGAAGGCTTTAGTCTTCAATATGGATTTTCTTCATCTTCTTCTGCTTGGTCTTCATAGTATATTTCTTCTGCATTATTTGTATTCAAGTTCAGCAGGTAATTTGCGACTGGAGCTTCTTCTTCCTTGGCTTTGCCCTTGATTCTGATTTCTATGTTCTTACTGGAGATTGAGCTACTATCAGGTTCTTGTGAAGATGATTCTCCTTTCTTGTGTACAGAATATTCTGAACAACTACTTAAGGCATAATATTTTGAATTAGTAGAACCAAAAGTATTGATGCTACATGAGGATTGGAAAAAAATTCCAAGATATGATTCATCAAGTTCTGACTTCTTTTTGAGTGATTCTATCATTTCTTTATGTTCTTCATTTTTTCCTTGTAGTGTTTATATGTGAGCAATGCCATGTATAATATGCTTGCAAAGTCTAAGGAAAGTACAATATCACCTTTTCCAGTGGTAATTGCTTCATTGAGACAAGTATGAAGATAGCATTCCATAGTATCAAAATTATCTTTTAGGGCTTCACTATGGATTATTTTTGAAGCTAAATCTAACCTTCCTTCTGATTTCATGAGAAGATTCATGATTCCAAGTTTTATGGCATTAGCTTTTTGCTTTCTGTAGCACTCATTAGTAGAGGTAGACATTTTTATATATAGCTCCTTGATTGAAATATATATAAGCTTGATTTTGTAAAAACCTTTATAGATCCTTAGATTTGTGGACTACCTTGTAACTCCCACCTAATTTTAGGTTTTGAAGAAAGCTTATATCTTCCCAACTTGATAATATTAGACAAATATTAATGTTATCAAGTTTTGTAGAATGCCTTATGACTCCCTAATGTTTTGAAGTATGCTATAGTGCTTTTTGTAAAAATATAGTTCAATTTTGGTTGATTTTGTACAAGTTTTGCAAGAATCAAAAATCAACTTTTCAACACCTTATTACTCCTAATTGAACTAAGCACTATTTCAGTTTTGAAGAGGTTTTGATGTTGGAATTATTTTGTCCCCTTTTTAGAAATTTGAGACAAGTAAAAATAAATTTATCCAACCTTAATAAAATCCCTTAATAACCTCTTTTATATCCCTTGGATTATTTCTAATTTCCAAATAAAATAAATTTGATGGAGTAATCCTTATGACTCCCAAGTTTGGAAAATTAGAGAAATGATAATAATATTTGCAATATAGTTTAATCCAAGTTGAATTCCTTATTCCTCCTAAGTAAGATTGCAAATATTAAAATAATAAGATAAGTCACCCCTTTAGCTTTCAAAACCTAAGTTTTAACCTTAGTTTATAATCCTTATAACTCCAACTTATGAAAGCAATAATAAATGGGATTTAGACCTTACCTTATGGATGCAATATCTCCTCAATATTTGGTGCTTTCTATGGTTGAGTATAACAACATATAAGAGGTACCTTGAGCGCTCGGTTTAATGGAGATTCGATGGAATGGCTTGACGTGAATGTTGTACGTATGGCACTGAATGTTGACCTTCTAAAATGGGGAGCTTTTAATGCTCCTTCCCCTTATCTTCCATGTTGCACTTCGAACATTTCTGTTGCTTCTCTCACACCTTGACTATGCTATGTTCCTCCTTCGAACGTCTTTGACTGTGCTTCACTCTTGCATGTTGATCTTGGACTTAAGATACCTTTTAAGCACTGTTGATCATAGGCATTGTGACAAGTGTCACATCCATTACAAGTGAGCGCTCCTTTCTTCACGTAACGCTCCAAAACCTTTGTTCAACGCTTCTTGGATAAATTCGATAATGTATGGGCACTTTGTGTGAAGCTGGTGGAGAATACCAAGTGGCACATCTTTGCTTGTAACTCCTTCATAGAAGTCTCTAGAACGTTGAGAGGAATGATGACCAGAATGCCAAGTGTCATTTCTGCATGGAGACCATTCTTGTAACGCCTTCGAAGATGGAGATTATAACTCCATAACCCCTTTGCTTTGCAACGTTGCTTGGGCAGCAAGCAAGATTTCTTCTCCGCAGGTGGATGGGCGATGTGCTATGGAGCTTGGATGGTAGTTCGACGCTTCCTTTGGTGAGTGGTCTTCTCCAAGATAGAGACCATGAATGTAACACCTTTCCCTCTTTCTTTTATGCCTCCAAACGTATTGATTTCCTTGTTGATATTTTGATGTATTTTTTGAGATTGATATGCACTCGCTTGTCTACGTAAATGTGGCTCATGGATGATCTGAAATGAGCTTTGATTCTGTAGGTACGTACATCCAAGATGAGCCCTTGAATGGCTCCTTCTAGCTTGGGAGGAAGAGTGTTGACATTCGACCTTTTTTGGCTGTTCTTTTCCTTGTAGAAAAATGTGCCCTAATGTGGCACTTCCAAATATGCTTTTATGCTATCAAAAACCAGATTAGAGTAGTGCAAGATAATGTATTATATTTTTTACAATAAGGCTTTTTAATATACCTTCTTTTGCACTCTATTTCCAGATCTTAAATTCTGGTTTTGTGGCAGATTTCTTGCAATACAAGGGTTTGAGGTTGTCTTTAAAAATAGACACACCTTTCCCTTTTTACTTGGACACTTTTGATAACAAGTCCAAGCTTCAATAACAGTAGATAGAAGCTTTTTAATTGATGCAATTTTTTTGCATTCTTTTTCCTTGCATTCAACTTGTAATGCTTTTGATTTTGAGACTCACCAAGTCTCACTTTCATAAGCTTCTATTTCTGTTTTTGGTTAGTTAAATTCTTCTCCAATATATTGGAGGATTCTAACCCTTTTGGTGGCTTCTATTGGCCACTTCAAGTTGCAGATTTTTGTGCTTCAATAGTGTCTTTAGACACTTGATACAAATCAGACTTTGTGCCTTTCAGGAAACACAAAACTAATTTTCTTTTTGAGAGTGGTATAATAGTACAAGTTTTTTTTTTTAATGCACTAATATTACACCTTATCACTCCAATAAACTCTCAAATTCATGCACTAATAATCTACTACAACTAATCAAGAATAACCTAAAATGAATCTTTAGGAGTTATTCTGCAATTTCACTACAATCAATGTTGTAGGACTTAGTCTTATTTTTTTCAAAAATAGATAATAGGTAGTTGATAGAAACTAATATGAAATCTAATCAACTCCTAATAAATGTGCAATTGAATCCTTAAAAATAATCTATTTTCCTTTGCACTTTAGAAGACTGTAATCTAATTTCCTTTTTGCAACTTTAATCCAATATACAGGTGCTCTAATAAATCTGATAAATAGTTCAATTTAATGAATATTTTTGCACCATAAGTTGCATACCTTTTTCTGTAGCTCTTCTCCCACCTTTGTAGAGGATGTAGACCTTGGTGTCTAAAAACACCAAGTTGCTGCTTCAAGTAGGATGTCCTGCACAACTCCTTCTTCACCAAATGATGGTCTCGAACTTTCTTTTACGAGCCTAGGATTTGGTGGCTTGTTCTCCTCTTGTGTTCTCCTCCTTCTGCTATAGATTTGGAGAAGTCTATGTCTCTAGGGTGGTGCCTTCTTGTTATGAGAGGTAATCTTCAAATCTCCAAGATTTGGTGAGCTTCTTCTATCTTCAAGTCTTCTTGTCGAATTTTGACTTCAAGCAGGATCTTCTTCTAGGGTTTGGCACTCCTTGCCAAATTCTTCTTCTTATATTTGGAACTCCTTGCAAAATTCTTCTCTTGGGCTTGTTGTCAAATGGTGATAATTATCCCAAGTCCTTCACTATCAGGGACTTCACCTAGATAGTGGATTTCTCCAATGAGTTCTCAAAGAACTCTCTTGATCTTCAACAAGGCTCTCCTAGCCTTTCCTGGATGCTCGATGAGACCTTCTCAAGGTATTTGATCTGGAAACTTTTGATGGTCCTCCTTGAGACCTTTTCTTCAACCTTCTAATTTTGGAAGTGTTGGTGGTGAGATCTTCTCCTGGATCTTCTGATTCTACTACTTATGGCTTTGAGCAGGACTCTCCTAGTCCTTCTTCTTCTTCTTCCAAGACTGGAAGTTCTTCAATGAGATCTTCTCCTGATATCTTCTCTTTTGCTTTAGGATAAGCTGATTTTGAAGAAGATGCTCTTCCTAAATTTCTTGTAGGAAGTCTCCCAACTCACTAAATCTTTTGTTCCTACAACAAAGATATTAGTACTAAAATATTTAGTTTACTTCTGAATCAGATATTCTTCTCAAATTCTTCTTCAAGATCAAGGCTTCTATGGCCTATTTCAATATCAAGGCTTCTATGGCATTTTTTAGTACCAAGGCTTCTATGGCCTTTTCAATATCAAGGCTTCTATGGCCTTTTCAGTATCAAGGCTTCTATGGCCTTTTTAGTATCAAGGCTTCTATGGCATTTTCAGTATCAATACTTCTATGGCTTCTTCTTCAAGGCTTCTATGGCCTTTCTATATCAAGGCTCTTATGGCCTATTCTTCAACTATGGAATTTTACAATCCAGCAATGGAGATCTTTAGTCTCCTATCTTCACCATGATCCTTCACTTAGAAGTCTTCTTCCATAGTATTCTTCTCTTGCACGATGAACTAACCTCTACACTATGAGGGCATGCCGACCGTCAGGCAATGAAGTTGGAGTCTCCTAGATTTTTGTCATAGGAGGAGTCCCAATCCTCTGAGGATTAATTTCCTACAACAAAAGAAACTTTAGGCACCAGTTAGAAAATTCCAGATGACCTAGATGATCTTCACTAGATGATTTATCAATCTAGTGGATTGAAATGTTGAGTCCTAGTCTTCATGAGTTTTCATAACAACTCTATGGAAAAGACTCTAGACGAAAATGATCTCAGTATTTTTTGAAACTAAGATTCCTTTCAGTCCTATCTTTGTGACTCTCCCAAAATCTACCACCTAGATACTCCTAAGATATTTTTCTAGTGGTTGGTCCAATGGTACATCAGTTTGAAAAAACTCTTAGGCAAACCAACAATGGTGGTTTCCCTATTGACCTACATAGACTAGATCTACCATGGCTCTGATACCACTATTAGATTTTTATGAATGAGCCATGAGAGATAACAATCACAAGATGCAAAATAACATGCAAGAAAGTAAATCTGCTAGATGATTGAAGTATGCTAAAATATAAAAATAAAATATAAAATATTACAATGTAGCTATGGAGGAAGTGAGCACTCCATTAACAAAGCTACAGATCTACATCATATCCATCACCAGTAAATGGTGTGGAACATAGAACAACACAATCCACTAACCTACACTATCTGATGATGTCCCCGACTATCCTATCTATCTATCTAAGAGGCCATCCTTATATATGCAAAATAGGATGCTTGCCCAACACTCTATCTAGATGTGCATAGGACACCTTGCACATTGACACTTGTCCATTTATTACATTGCATGAAGTCACTAGATAACTTGCACATGGAGTAATCTAGGTATGTATCTTGGAGGATACATTTACATAACCCAAATTATGGAATAGACATTATTTCCAACAATAAAAAGATTCAAGATATTTTTTGAAAAACCATCCTCATTCCATATAGAGAAGTTGGAGGAAGAGCAACAAGCTGACACCATCAATATAACCACTCAAGAAATAGATCTGATGGAAGAAGTGTTGGAGGACCTCCAAATAGAGGATCATTTTTTATAATAGATTTTAATGCCATGATCAAGATAGGGGTAGGTACCCATTCAATCATGAAGTTAGAAGAGATAAAATTCATAGTCTTGGTAGACAAGAGTCCCAAGCAAGACCAGATGTGGAAGCTATTCTTTGATGGTGCCAGATGCAAGAATGGTGTTGGAGCAGGTATAGTGCTGGTATCACCAACTAGAATGGAAAGAACCTTCTCATACCAGCTGACATGGAGCTACACAAATAATGCAGCAAAATATGAAGCACTATGTTTGGGGCTGAGGAAAGCTAAAAAATGGGAATCAAGCAACTACAAATTTTTGGTGATTCTAAACTAGTAGTTAATCAAGTCATAAAAATATAGCAACAAACAACACTACCTCAAGGCTTATAGAAATAGGGTGTGGGACTTATTAGAATATTTTGAAGCCTTAAACATCAAATCCATCCCTAGAGAACACAATACTCATGCTGACATCCTAGCTTCCATGGGAGCAAATTTCTATCCAGTATCCAACATCATTCACAAAGCTAAGATAGTGAGGCTCGTTTATAGACCATCTATACTAGATAAAGATATATTTTGGTAGGTATTTGAGAATGATGAACAAATAATTGATTTCCTAATTCAAGAAATGAATTGCATAAGTGATCAACTATCGGAAGAAGATGAAGAAGGTGAAATGATTTAGCTAAAGAATAATCATATCCCCAAAGGGTTGATAACTTTGGAAAGCCTATTTGATAACAATGATAGATCGATTGCTCATAGAATTGAGGTTGATAGTAAAAGCTATAAAGAGGTGCAGATTGAACCTAGAAAGGATATCAACATTGGTGTATGATGTTCAGAGGAAGAAGTCAATCAAACTATGGAATTGTGTAAAGAGTTTAATGACATCATAGCTTGGACATATGAGGATCTCAAGGTATATGACAAAGATACTATTCAACATACTATTGAGCTCATGCCAGATGCAAGGCCCTTCTAGTAGAAAAAAATGACTAGTAAATCCCAAGATAGAGGCTCTGATGAAACAAGAACTATTGAAGTTGTTGACTACCAAAATCATATACCCCATCAAGCACTCTACATGGGTTGCTAATTTGGTTTTGATCAGGAAGAAAAATGGAGACATCCATCTATGTGTGGACTTTTAAAACTTGAACCAGGCCTCCTTGAAGGATCATTATCCCCTCCCACAAATTGATCAGATCTTGCATACTATAGCTGGAGCCAAGAGGTTTTCTCTTTTGGATGGATTTTCTGGTTTTAATCAAATTTGGGTGAAAGATGAAGATCAACATAAGACAGCATTCACCACAAAATGGGGTACATTTGCATATCAATGAATGCCTTTTGGGCTATCAAATGCAAGTGCCACTTTTCAAAGGGCTATGGATTTAGCATTTGGTGAGTTGGTGAATAAGATAATCCTGATCTACCTAGATGACATGACTGTATTCTCTCATGATAAGAGCAAGCATATTGAGCATCTTCGGATGGTATTTGAGAAATATAGAGAATTTGGGGTGCCTTTGAATCCTAAGAAATCCATATTCGTAGTACATGAGGAAAAATTATTGGGGCATGTGGTATCAAAAATAGGATTGGCAATTGACTCGGATAGAGTAAAAGCCATCCGGTCTCTCTCTCTCTCTCCCACTGAACAAAAAGGGACTCTAGTCATTCTTTGGATAAATTAATTTTATCCGAAAATTCATCTCAGATTTTGCTCAAATTGTAAAACCAATGACTGAGATGTTGAAGGAGGGAGTAGAATTCAAATGGATTAATATTCAAAAGAAGGTCTACAGGGAGATAAAAGAGGTAATATCTCAAGATCTAGTTCTAATTAATCCAGACTACTCCAAGAACTTTAGTCTCCATGCATTTGGAGTAGAAGGGAGCTATGCAATTGTCCTAACTCAAAAAAGGGAGCAAGATAGTGAAAGACCAATAGCCTTTTTAAGTCAAACATTTCAAGACCATGAGGAAAAGTATAATTTCATTAAAAAACAAGTCTATGCTATCATGAAATCTCTGAAGAAATTTAGGTATTTTGTTTCTTAAAGCAAGACCCTAGTATATGTAGTACATCTAGATGTCCAGAATTTTGTGATTCAGGGGGAACTTGGTGACAAGAGAGCTGGATGGGTGACTAAAATTTAGGAGTATGATGTTGAGATCAGATCAACAAAATTGATAAGGGGTAGAGCCCTATATCATAATTTAGCAGAGTTTGCATCTCAAAATGCTAATATGTCAAATCAGGTTGAATATGATATTGGGTTGGAGATAGAAACAAGGTAGCTAGAGAACTGGATGGAATAATTGCATCATTACTTTGCTTTAGGTAGATATTCTGGATGACTTGACTACATCCCAAAGATGAAGATTTAGGTTGCAGGCTAGAAAATATATGTTGATTGAAGATATCCTATATCGGAGAAACTTTGATGGGGTACTACTAAGATGCCTACCATCGAAAGAAAACCAGAGGAGTACTTGAAGAGTTTCACAAAGGTTTCTCAGGAGGCCACTATTCTAGATAGACTACTGCAACAAATATTCTAAGGGTTGGATATTATTGGTCATCCATTTTTGTCGATGCATTCAAGTGGGCTAGAGCCTGTGAAAATTATCAAAAGTTTGTAGGTAGAGGTAAACATCCAACAATGCCATTACAGTCGATAGTCATGGAAGAGCCTTTTCAGAAATGGGGTTTGGATTTTATTGGTGTGATTAACCTAAATTCATCTATTGAACACAAATATATTCTAATGGTAATAGATTATTTCACAAAATGGACTGAGGTAGAAGCTACAAAGCATGTTGATCAAGACATTGTGATTGAATTTATGGAAAGGTTGATCACTAGATTTAAAATTCTAGCAACCATTGTATTAGATAATGTCAAATATTTCATAGGAGCTAAAACCATAGATTTTTAAAGAAAGTATGGGATATATTGGAACACTTCATCAAACTATTACCCTTAGGGGAATGACCTTGCAGATTCCACCAACAAAAACCTACTAAAAATCATCAGGAGTATTCAAGATAACCCTAGAATCTAGCACTTATTGTTGGATCAAGAACATTGGGCTGACTAGATCACAATCAAAAGGGCCCTAAACAATTCTCCTTACACTTTGGTTTATAGCAAGGAATTTGTGCTACCAATTAATCTAGAGCTTCCACATAAAGATTCATTAAGTAAAACTATCCAAATGATCTACAATCGATAGAGATAAGGATGGTTGAATTGGTTCAATTGGAAGAAAAATGTGAATAGGTGTGTAACAATATTTATCACCATTAGATAGTTATCAAATGTTGGTTTGACCAAAAGGCTATGAAAAAGAAATTTGAAGAAGGCAATTCAGTAATAAAATGGGATATGAATAGAGCCAAACCTGGATCACATGAAAAAATTGATTTAATGTGTTCTGGACCATACGTAATAAAACACAAAAAATACTAGCATACTTTTTGGTTACAACACCTGGATGTCTGTCTACTACCAATTCTTCTAAATTATCAACACCTGAAGCATTATGCTTAGGACAAGTGGTGTTCATTTTGTATATATGTAAATATCACGCATGTACATTTTTTGTAAATATGATTTTTATCTTTTTTTAAAAAGGTGGTGCTAATTGAAATAAATACCCAAACATGGGTATATCATCTATCTATCTAGCACCTCGAGCTATGTAATCCATAACCACATCCCGATTGAACACCTAATCAAGAGATCCAAATAATTATTGGTACATGAATTATCTCACAATGTGGTTGTCAAATTAATGGTTGTCAAAATCTGTAGGTCACCCATGATAAAATAAATGCAATAAGGGCATTATCTACATTAACTACCAAATACATTGTACAATATTAAATTTGCAATGGTTGGTGATCCTAGTAAGATATTCTTGAAATCACAAATTCCACAAAATTATGCAACCACAACTATGTCTATCAGGAGCAGTTATGACAAAATGCATTCCAAGTTGAGAAACGATTCGTTGTCAAAAACTACAATAGAATGTTATAGGTTGGTGGTGCTCTTTCTAAGCATATTTTTTAGATCTTGGAAATGGGAAATAATTCCCTAAGTAGATCCTTGTCAACATGTACATATCCCTCACACAAATTTATTAACGTCTCTAACCGATAAAATGCCTATTCGAGCACTATAAATTGATTACACTTTTTCAAGCACTCTCCTCTTCATCGTAATTCTGATTACAAGTGTAGCAAAAAGCCCTAGGTATTTCAAATAAGAATAGTGATCAATGACAGAAGCAAAATAAAAAATAATGGGTAGATGAAATAGGAGCACCATTGGTTAGAAAGCCACAAGTGAGCTAATTGATGAACTGGAAGGAATCCATGACCTAGTGCTCACAATTAAGTCCAAGTTATGGATCTCTCGACTCGGTTGTGAAGAGAAGGAAAAGAAATTTTTTGAAACCCATAAGATGAGTGCTTCTTATCACTCAAACCTCAGCAAATTCATACCTGAAGTGGTGCACCCATGCCTAGAACTCATCCATGTGGTGGTGAAGTTTTATGATGTCAGCACAACTACTATTTGTAATTCCTAGTCTGAGCCATTGTTCACTATAAATAGGGAACTCTTGATGTAGGCATTCGTAGTAAAAGAACCCTCAAGCACCAAGCTAAAGGAAATTGAGTTGGAGGACCAAATATTATACTTGAAAAATAAGCTAGTTCAATATTGGCTCATCGAAGTAGGAGGGAAGTTATCGGATGGATTCATGATGAAGAATAGAAAGCTTGTGGAATTTAGTGATGAAGCATAGCCTATATTCTCTATGTTGGTGATAATCCTAGGGATGAGAATGGATGCAATAGTGTACCCTTATCATATGGGTATGGCAAACACAGTTATGGCTGCCTTCACATACGTCACCCTAGATTGGGCTAAATTTTTGGCTCTTAGCATACATGAACAGTTGAAGTCTATGAAGAACAAGAAATGTGATGTATTCACATACCCTTCCTACATGGATTGGATTTTTTTTGTTTTACATGACTTCTATAAATAAACACAGCATTAAACTACAGAAGATAGATGAGCAAGGTATGTACCATTCAATATTGGACTAGACTCGTGTATTACGGGACAATGGTTCATATCTTGAATTCAACAAGTAGTTCTTGGGAGTGGCATTGGCAACAATCTATGGCAATTTCCATTGCAAAACACTAAAATTCATAGATATTTTGAGAGGAAAATCATGGGAACAAGGGGATTGGTACTTTTTGGAGGAAGGCACCATCGTCAGATTGTTCGGTTTCTCTAAATTCCCTTACTTGCTACCATATTATGTGACCAATTGGGTGTTTGGATTGGAATATTGTCGGCAGACCTACACAATAGAGAAGATCCTTGTCCAAGGAACCAAAAATGCTTCAGTATTCAGATTTTCTATCAAATTTGAATATATCATAATATCCAAAAGAGACCCTATGTAGTACAAAAATCTGGAGGTTAAGCTTATTGTATTGAAGTTGTCGGTAGTGTCGTATATGTGGCATTATAACCCATATGGTATTCTGACTAAAAATAAAAGAAAATTTTAAAGCACCTAGGTTAAAGCATCTTCCATAGTCAAATATTGAAAGGCATAGGAACCTGGTTGAAGGTGGTACCACTCAAATATAAGGAGATGCAAAAAATACCACCATGGAGAAGTTACTATAAGTATGAGCGGATTTATGACCTATAAAGAAATATAGATCAGTTGCTTGATCCCAGCCTCATTGACACAATCAGCGATAATACAAGCTAGGAGGACTACAAAATTGAAGAATGGTGGGTAATGCGTTGTGAATGCAATCTGAACAAAAAGGTAAAGTACAATGAAAATACTGATAAGCAGTTCAATGATAAATTTGATGCTCAGTATATCAATTGGAAACAGAAGCATGAAAAAGAGCTCTTCCCAAAAATATTAAGGGTGCAAATGGTTGAGGACATAATATACCAGGAAGAGGAAGGATCAAAATAAGAGGTCGAGGTAGAAGAAGAATCATTACCTCAAAATCCATCGGTGGTTGATATCAGAAGACTGGATCCATCCAAAGTAGTTGAAGCACCCTTAGAAGTTCAGCCTGAATCTTCTGGTCAGAGCTCTAAATCTGGTAAAAAGTGAAAATATCACTCAAGTTCAAGGATTTCTAAAACAAGTAAGGCCACAAGGAAGTAAAGGTTGGAGGAAGAAAAGGAAAAGTAGATACAAAAGAGGTAATAACTACAACAAGAAGTACTAAGGTGTGAGGCAAAAATTGCACAAGAATAAGCTAAGGAAGCACGAAGGACTAAACTCAAAGTAGAATCAGTGCAAGCCATGCATATGGAGGGGCTAGATATGGGTGCAAGACATAGGTATGTCCCCTAAACCACATTCTCCCTCAAGTCCTTCATCATTGGAAATCCTAACCTCTCCTCCTCATCCATATCTAACCTCCTTCAAAAATGATTCTTGCAATTGCTAAAATTGAAGCAGAAGAAAACCCTTCTCCTAGTCTGCCTACCACTTCACAAGTTCCACCTACTCAATCAACTCCCTCATCATTCATTGAGTCCATCTAGTTATCTCAGCAATACACCTTGCAAGATTCACCCACACAACATCCATTCTCCACTCCTCCATCCGCAACCCAAAAGGATCAAAGTATGCAAGGAAGTACTCCCCCTACAAAATCCATACTTTCCTATCCTCTCACCCCATTACCAACCTTCTTGGCTACTCCGGTCCTCCCAGTTGCTACCTAGGAGCCACTACCAAAAAATTTCTCTACCATTCGACTAGTAGAAGAGAACCAATGAAGATAGAGGGAGGAAGAGGATCAGTTTGAACAGTTGCAATAGGAAAGAAGAAGAAGTTATCACCATGGGCTATGATACAGTGGATCCCATCAAGTAAGAGAGGATTAAGGTGGTAGCCAAACCAAAAGTGAAAAATCCTATCTCTTAGATGAGATCAAAATATTGGGAGATAGAAGAATACAGAAGGGATATCTCCATGATATCAAATATGGAAACCATCTGGGCCATCCATGCAGACACAGACACATTGCTTGTGCAATCAAGAAAAATAGATAGGATTTTGGCAAATGCAAAAAATAAAATTGATACCCTTGAGGCCAAGCTCGCTAAGGAAAGGTTGAACAATACTACCCTAAAGAATGATGTCATCAATTTGAAGGGCATCATTGATAAGGCCCCCTCTGAGAAGGATTTGTAGCTGAAATTTGAACAGATCAAACATTTGGAGGTTGAGTTAAAAAGGGTATAAGAAGAGAAGGAGTAATAGAATTCAGCACTAATAGAGGTGAAGAACAAATTGGCACAATAAGAAGAAGATTTATCCATTGTTGTGAATGAGTTGTAGCATGAAAGAGATAAGCCACCCAACTCAATAATCTCTAAATATTGGCTTAGACAGATCTAGGACTTCTACTAGGAAAAAATAAAAGGAATAATTCTACCAAATTTTCCCTCCTTCTATGCAAAGCTTAAATAGATCAGTGTTGTTACTAAGCCAACCAGAAAGAAAATAGAAAGGGCTAAAAAGGTTCTAAAATATAAATTTCAAGAGGCATAAAAATTTATAAAAATACTAAGATATCCTAATAATTTCCCTGCCTTGAAAGCATATCCTAACAAGGATATAGAATGCTGGAGACTTCTAGCACACCACATCTATCGATCAAATGAGATCATTGATATGGCATGAGAGATGTTCACCATAATCAAAAAATAGTTCAATAAAATAAGCACCATTGCACAAGATCTCAAGACCCTGGGTGCACCAAGCTTTTGGGATGACAACTTAGTTTGATGCAAGCAAGAAGCACTCACCCAGTTTTTTGAAATACAAATAAAATACCAAAGTGATATCAACTTATTATCTGAACCATTTGATATAGAGAATGTTTTCGCATTATTTTATAAGCTTTCTCATCTCCTAGCAAAGGCAGAATACTTGGCTGAGAAGTACAACAACCCTCATTATTACCACATTAGTAGGCTAAAGGGAGTTATCTCAAAACTAAGAGGAATTCCAAACCCCCCTTTGGATATCTGGGAAAATATGTGCCAACAACTCCAAATAGTCATATGTCTAAGGTTGTTTCAAAGTATGTAGAATCATCAAGAACAACTGCATAAAGGAAACCTCCATAGGAAAGAGATTCGCAACAACATACATCACCAAGGGGTGGTTAGAGGAGTCTGAGGAATAATACCTCCTTGTATTATATTGTTTTTCTTGTACAATTGTACCATATCATATTTTCAAAAATAATGACTCTAAAGCCTATTGAAACAAGTATAAAATAAGATTGAAAGCTAGCTGTAAAATCCATACCTGGCACAACAAACAAGGGTTGCCATAATATCACTAATACTAAATATTGTATGCACATCAATACTTGTACTACTTCAAATTAGATCGATGGTATTTACAAGATCTGCCTAGATTATTAATAATGATGAAGTGATAATTTGCATAATTCAGCTCAGGGCATATGCCTATTTTAGGCCACACTTGGATAAGAATCCTTTAGCATTGAGATATGATAGAAGGAGGAAGAGCTTAAAGAACTAGAGGCTAGCAGACAATGTAATGAAGGACCTCTTACTACGTTAGGTCAAGAAAAAAGGAAAATATAAGGATGAACAAAAAGCGAAAGATCCTAAGGTGCCCAACTTGGGTCTAAAATAGTCTTCAATTGCAACCAAATTTACTCATGGAGATCCATTTTTATGGGCACATATCATGTTTTAGGTATTTCCTATTTTATTTTTTGCTTCTCTTTTTCCACTTCTATACATGCTTTCGCCTTGAGTTTTA
This sequence comes from Wollemia nobilis, assembly GCA_028583015.1. Taxonomy (NCBI): domain Eukaryota; kingdom Viridiplantae; phylum Streptophyta; class Pinopsida; order Araucariales; family Araucariaceae; genus Wollemia; species Wollemia nobilis. Next base: position 1,745,484 of record JAQPPZ010002502.1, read on the forward strand.
TTTACATATTTTATCCTACGAATTCTAGCCTAGATCTCCTAGAAATATCCCATTCTCTAGGTATCCCCATGCATAATTTTAGTTTCATTACCTCCATCCGACTCTCACTAACCCCCTGTATAGTTTAAAATAGAATCCACTATCCATTCCTTAATCACAATTTTATTCTTTTTCCTCCCCAGTTGTTTGTTCGGTTAAGCGGATCCTATCTACAAAGGCCTTAGTCGTTTATCTCTTGTATTAGCCTTCTTTTTGTCAAATCTTATTTTTCTACAATATATAAATAAGTCAATCTGAGTTCTCTTTCCATGAGATGAAAAGTCCTTGTGAGTTGCCAAGAATGTGGGTATTTTTAGATCACCACCCACATGCACTTCAATGAGAAAGTGCAAAAAAGGGATAATATAGCAAAATAAAAAAAAGGATCGGGCACTATGGGGTAAAGTATTACAACCTCAAAAAAATGGCTAAGGTTAAGGAGTTCCAAAATATTTATACCTGGTTGGAAGTCATTGGAGGATCAAATCCCCATCCCACTATTGTAGGTTCGATAAAATTGACTAAGTGCAAAAGTTGCTGAAAGAATTGACCTAATCGAAGTCTATCAAGGTCCCAATTCCTCGTCTAGAATATGAAAGCTCACAAGAGAAAATTAGAAGAACATAATCTAAGTTTGGAAGGCACAAAAATATTTGCCCTTGACCGAATCTCTATGGAGTCCCAATGTCCAGCACATGTAGGAAATAATAATAGAAAATAACTAAGTTTGGATGGTATCAAAATATTTGTACCTGACAGAAGCTCGATAGGATAAAAAATATCCAACCTACTGTTAGAATACACTCAATCACAAAAAAGGACTAATTATTGATATCATCATAGGAATTGCACCCAACCGGAGTCCACCAAGGTCTCAATTCCTCATCTAGAGGTTGGAAGCTAACATGAGCAAATAAAAAGAAAATAAGCTATATTTGGAAGGTACCAAAATATTTATACCTAACCAGAGCCTGATAGGGTACAAAATTTTGTCTTGCTATGGGAAGTTCAACTTTGGATAAGTATAGAAGGCACCAAAAGATTATACCCAGTTGAAACTTGATGGAATACCAAATCTTCATCCCAATACCGGGAGTTACCTAATTGTAAGAATAGCCAAGTGTTCATTTTTCTAGAGGATTTGTACCAAACTAAAGTCTATCATGGTCTCGAATACTCAGTACAATGATATCACAATGTATGGGTTAAGAAGTTAGCTTAATCAAAATATAGCACCGATCTACCTGCACAAGGATTATTACCATCTCATGACATGTGTTCAATCAGATCACCTATTAGAAGAATATTAATAATGTGTTTATTCTCAGGATCATCATGAAAATTACAGGGTAGCTCATCTAAAAATGATCAACAAAAATTAATAAACCAAATGCAAGCAATAGGCTCAACACGACTCAACATGATACAGATTTTGGCCAAGTCAACAAGTCACGATTAGGTAGTTGGAGCAACCATGTTTCTAAGCAGTTCAATTAGTTGTCACCTCGTCTGACATAACAGTAATTCTTTTCTAAGGAAATGATTCTTTAAAAAATGTAAAAGTGTAAAAGTTCTATAAATACTAATATGTTGAATGAAAAATGGTCAACTCTTAGGCTTTTACAATTCATATGTAAGAACGGAAGACTTGCATATTAATACAAAGTGATTGTTGTTTGGCCTCTGGTTCAATTCATTTGTAGAACATGTATGTATGGATTACTTCTTTCTAATTTTAGCCTATTGAATGTTCATTATGTTTACTCTATTTTTTAAATCTATGTTGTGTTCATTCACTTGTTCTGGAATTTGTAGTTTGATAAGCTACATTATATTGAAAATAAATATTCTATGGTTGATAGTAAAATTGGTTGGTCTATTAGGTAATTAATTGTTTATTTGCATAGTCTTTTATTGTGCACATGTCTTGATGTTGCTTAATTTGCACCAACATAAGTTCTAGCTTCAGCTCCTTTTGCTTCTTTCAACACCCTTTTCCCATACTTTAGGAATAGTTAGATCAGACTTCAAAGGAACCGACCTCCTCCAAATATTGACTTTTGAAGCCTTCACTACTCCCCGATCATTCAATGTTGGTCAAGATTTTTGGGTGCATAACCTTTCCATTAGATAGATCTCCAAACCAACAAAAGTCAAAGAAAATGGATAAGAATTCTTCTAAGTATGTTGATACCAGTGGCCCAAGCTTAATATTTATTGTATTCTCTCTACCAAATGGTTCTGCACTTTGGAATGGTTTAAAATAATTTATTTATCTAGTGATTAAATATTTAATATGGGTGGTGGAAACTAGAAAAAAAAATTATATTTGGATGGATACTTTGTGTGGTAAAAAACCACTCATATAGATTCAATTTTGAAACCTTGTATGAGATTATTTCAAGATAAATATGGTGATAGGGTTTCAAACATTTTGTACAAGGATCAAGAAGGAAGATACAAATAGAAAGAATATTTTTTTATAAGTATACAAGACATTGATGCTAGGAGGAAATTGAGTAGAAATATAACAACAATGATTATTCTTAGGGGAGCCAAAGATAAATTTATTTGGTATTTAAATAGCTTAAGAGAATACACAATAATAAGTGGATATAATGTAAAGCACCGAAAAAATAGGAATATCGCAAGAATATGGAGAGATATTTGGGATAGTCCAAGCATTCTTAAAGTAGGTCATAGAAGAATTTTATCTTGGGATAACCTTATGAAAATGGTATTTCATGGCCCCTCACAATGTTTTATTTTTAAAAATGAGAGTATAGACCATATCTTAGGGCATTTCTCAATAGTTTAGAGACTTTGAAAAGTGAGACTTTATAGACAATCTAGGATATATCAAAATATACAATACTTTGGACTTTGTGGCTAGAAAGGAATAGAAGAATATTTAAAGAAAATAAAAGTAGATTAGAGGTAATGAAAAGGAAGATATTTTTTAGCCATAGAGGAATCTAATCCAACTATCAACTCACCCAATAACTAATCTAGAATCAGATAGACTTGATAGATGTCATCAAATGAAATTATGATTTTGGGTATAGGAGAAACAAAAAGAAGGCAAAGAATATAAAGTGAAAATCACCAATTGTGGAGTTGGTAAAATTAAATTTTGATGGAGCATATAAAGGAAATCCAGGACCAATAGGAGGAGGAATAATAAGAAATAATAGAGGAAATATTTTGTCTATTACGCTTTCAATAGTGGATTTAAGGCAAATAATGAAGTTGAAGCTTGGTCGGCTTTATAAGGGTTAAAATATACAAATAAATTAAATGGAATAGAGTATGGATGGAAGGTGATTCAATCATAGTAATAAATGCAATCTTTAGGAAAGCAAAGGCTCAATGGAACATATAAGAGATAATTGGGAAAATTTAAAATCTTGCTAAAGAGTTTGAAAAACTTAGGTTTACACATACATTAAGGGAAGGAAACAAATGTGTATATAGGCTAGCCAATAGAGGGGTTTTAATTGAGGATCATGAAGTTAAATTCTCTTTTCCTTGGTTAGAGGAAGTAGTAAGTTTAGTTGAAGATGACAAGAAAATATTGACTACCTGATTTACTTTAATATTTTCCATTGGTAATATTTGCTTTATTTTATATCACTACTATGTTTTCATATAAACTATTTATTATAATTTTTGTTGTTACACTTGTGCTTCAAGAAGGTAACTAGAAATCTATATTTGGTAAAGCAAAATATGATAGTGCAATATTTTGGAAATATTACTCTACTAAGATGAAATGCATAGATAGTAGATGTGAAGTTTTTGGTTTTTTAGAGGTTTTTATAGGAAAATTTCAAAAAGGATGCTAGATTTTGGAATATTTGTATTCACACAAAAAATTAAAAAAAAAACTAAAAAATGAAAATCAAGAATTCAAACATTTTATTTAAAATGATGTTTTCTAGCTATAGCATCTCAATTGATATGAGAAGTGAATCTATTTGTAAACTCTCAAGCTCTAAAGAAGAGAGTTGTAATTTTTCAAGGGTGGGGGACTCAAGTACAACCCCTTGTTCTCCAAAAAAAAAAGCATTTCCAAAGTTCACTTGTTAACTCCATTGATCGAAGAACTCATCATGTGGTGACTCTGTTCAAGGTAAACCTATTAATTTATAATATCAAGACCTATCACAAGGTTTAATGTGGAAAATCCTGCATTTGCTACTTCCATCACTAAACCATAGTTTTAGGATGGGTTTATAACAAAACATGGGTGCAACATGAAACCAAAATAAAATAACGATACTAGTATGGAATGACAAATGTCTACTACAACAATTGACCCCACCTACCACATGGGATGAAATACCAATCTCCATGCTAAATTCTTTATCATTCTTCATAAGAGAAGATGTAATAACATCTACCAAGCACCTCTAGTGTATGGTTAATATTTTCACCTTATATAACATCTATAGACACCCAAAAGTCACACATTGCCACTTCTCTCATGGTCAATCAATTTGCAAAACTCTCAAAAATTGCATAAATCGGCTTTATAACACTATTCATTAATCAAAATCACTATTCATCACCTTTAGCCCCCTAGTTCTAGCTAAGCCCCTTCCTAAACTTAACTCTAGGTCCTCATGTGACCTCATTCACAACTCAACCAAGGTTGAATTCTCCACCATGGTCAAAAAGCACTTTATGGTCAAAAGTCAACCATTTTGGTCAAAAATTGCTTTATGGCTAATCACATGCTTAATTAGATCTAAACATAATTTAATCTAAGTTTGAAACCTCACCTATTTTACTTTGACTAGCCTAGCCTAGCCTTGCCACCTCTCATCCAGATATTTCTTCCATCCCACACTCTCTTAGGAAATAAATGAGAATTGGAGACTTCTACACCAAAAAGACTAATTCAAACTTGAAGATATTTCCAATTCAAATCCCATTAATTCTATTTGGAGAATTTACTCTAGGTCATCATGACATGTGGATGGGTGAGATATTCTCTCATCCAATTCCATTTATGAGGTAGGATACCTCAGTGGACACTTCATAGTGGACACCTCACAATGCACACCTCATAGGGGACACCTCATGGGATACCTTAGCCCCTCGCCTAACCTTGGCCAATTCTATAAATAGAAGTCCATTTTCAACATTTAGGATATATCAGGTTTAGCTTATAAAAACTCTGCATAAATCACTCTAGTCATCCAACATCCATCATACATCAAACACATCCATCTAGCATTAGAGTTTTCATCAGATCTATTATGCTCTCTATGATTTAGATAGGTTATCAATAAAGAAGGCAACTTCTGAAGGTGACCTAGTGATAGATCATAAAAGAAACAATATCATCATAGCATCCACTTCATATATGGTAAGCTTAGTCAAAAATAGACAAGTTCGCACCCCCCGTATGAACTTCCAGGTCCTATACAAGTTCGTAGGTCCCCCTGCAAACCTAATTTTCAACAGTCCAAAGGCTCCAAAAATGGGTAAATATGCTTTCTAACCCTATCTATAATCATTATATATATTTATAATTATGTTTTAAGATTTTTTTTCCATATAAACATGGGGTTTGACCAAGCAATCCCCTTATGTTCTAACTAGATTTTGTAGTTCTAACAAACTGCTACAAAAATTGATCCCACCTACCACATGGGATGAAATCCCAATCTCCATGCTAAATTATTTGTCATTCTTCATCATAGAAGATGCAATAACCCCTAACAAGAACTTTTAGTGTATGGTTAGTCTTTACACCTTATATAATATCAACCAACAAAATGTGGTACTAAGGCTATTAATAACTTCTTTCAAGGGGAAGGCACAAGAATGGAACATATCATTTACCCTGCATTCCATTTCTAATTAGGACCATATTTCCAATATACTTGTAAACATATTTTATGAAAATGAATATGTGGTCTCCTTCCTAGAACAACTACCAACTATCAAAAGGACACTTATGGAGGCTATGGATGATTTTAATTCCATATTCCATAAGACCTATCATAGAATTCTTGAAGAGATACGATCCCCAACAGGTATGTCCTTTATCTATTTTTTGGAGGCTTTTGATTTAGAGATAGCTATGATGATAAATTCCAAAGGAGGGAACACTCTACTGGAGGTCTATGGGATTTACATCCAAGCCAAGAGAGGCCTCATCAAAATTAGGAGATTATTCCCTAGGCCCCCATGCCAATTTTTTCTAACATCCAATTTCTTTATCAACCACCCCCATCTATGCAACCTACCACCTTCTAGCCATCCCTAGTATTCAACTAGGTTTCAATACAAGCCAACCTCCCTTCCACAAGTCAGCCCCCCATAGCATCCCAATTCTTTAAAATTAATAGTTGAAAGAGTTGCGAAAACCTTGATTGATGAAATAGCAATCCTCAAGAAACAACAAATTTTCTAGAGGTTTAGTTACCAGAACTATCCCAAGCCTCCCTTACAACCAAGTCACCAAGGGTATTAGCCTCTTTTGAATGGCTATTAGAAGTAGCTACCTCAATCAAACTGGAAGGCAATTTAGCCCCAAGTCCTTGGGAGTTAGATAGTCCTCATAATGGTCCCCATGCAATAGATCCTTACCAACCTATTAAGAGATATGGTGCCAGGCCTAAACAATTATATAGAAGATCCCTATGCCTAGAAATATCCTTACCCTAATCCCTAATTTTATAATCATAAGGATCTCTAGCAAGCCATATATCCAATGCCTTCGGAACCCTATATAGATCTAAATATATAGCCATTGGGACAAACCACATAAATATCACCCTCAAAAGTTAGCACAAGTCCGAGAATTGGGCCACCAAAATATACTTTGATAATATGGCATGAAGGCAGAGTTTATGTTGCCACCAAAAGAGCCAATACTCTATCAAACAATTGATATCAAATACAATATGGTGTTCTCACTAGGTGAAATAGAAGGGAAATAAAGGAGGACCAAGAAATTAATATGGAAACTATAAGTACTACATTTAGAGTCAATAAATCCAAATCCAAACAACCCTAAAAATCCAACTCATTGAAATCAAGTAGGTCAATGCCATAACCGATTAGAACACCCTATCCTATTGTTGAAATGCCAAGGTCCTAATGGATTTTAGGAGGTGCACCAAGAGCTCAGTTATTTAAAAAATTCAATTTGATTGAGAATTAAAGAAATTCACTATGACTATGCCATTGTGGGATGTTCTCACCCTACCAAAATTAATTAAGTATTTGCAGGATGCTTTGGAAAAGTAGAAGATCACTAAAGGGTGAAAATGGTCATAGTCTTACAAATATCTTATCTAGGTCTTGGTATTCCAAAGCCCCTACACTTCCACTTGAAACTCACATGCGAGGACAAGTTGATCCATAATTGTCTCATATATTTTGTATTGAGCACTACAATCATGCCCAAGCGAGTTTTCAATGCCTTGTGAATTTCCTAAAAAGTAGGCGATCAAATGGTTATGTACCTATATTGTACCCAACTGCTATTTCTTGATCTCATAAGGGGTCTCCCACTTTCTCTCCACTCTTATCCAACCATGAAGGTCAACTAAGATATAATGGTAACTAAGCTACCAACCTCCTTAGATGTTTATCTCTCTCAAGACTTCATGGCCAATATTTGGGGCTACCTATCCCTAGACTCGATCCACATGTTCTTGCAAACTAATTATGGTACTAAGGTAAAAAAATTATCTAATCTATCTCACATATACCATGTGGATCATGTACCAATAGCCAAGGCAAATACAAGACATGCATTCTTGGTGGAAGGGAGCTTGTCAAATTTTGAGTTACAAATTGACAAAGTATACACGCTAGTCTTAAACGGCCAGATAAATTAGCAATCTACAAAAATAAATGGCTCAAACTTATTTTATGATTTTAGATAAATTGGGATAGGTATATATAATCTAGGAAGAGGAACCTTTTTTTCCCAGGGACATGAAAACCTCCAAAAATTGGGTTTGGGACTCACCAACAGTCTTCCCACATATGATTTCCTAAGGTTGTGAAGAAAATGGAAACCAAATCAATACTATTCAAGCTTAGGCTAGTCTAGTAGAATATGGGATAAAAAGTAGATAGCATAAGAAGACTATCACTGAACCAACCATGACAAACCCCAAAATTCCTTGATATATTTTAAGTGGCATCGGATATGTTACTCACCCTTCCAAGCAAAGTGTAGAGGTTGTAGAGAATTTGGATTTATAAATTTGAGAAACTTATGAAGACCAAATCACTCAACCCAATATTAATGGCCCCCTTTATGGGTTGGCTATGCCAAAAATCTCATTTAGATTTAATGATTTTTCCTTAATAAAAAATTGGTGCTACAAAAAAATGGAACCCTAGGAGTTAAAATCAATGCCATACCAACCCCACAAATGAGGGCTTGAGAGAATTCTAAAGCAAAATTAAACTATGCCAAAAATATCCTAGGGTGGTGACATGGAATCCCAATTTGGTAAGTTCCCTACCACCCTCTCCTACTTAATTATATACTAAAAAAAATCAAAGGAGGTAAATGAAAGAGTGTCATCATACTCCCTAGTCACACAACTATCATTAGAAGAGCTACCCCAAAAATACACCTAACACTCTGCATGGTTAACCAAAGATTTATTACTAGTAAAATATGAGTTGTTTGATTAACCCTTTGATGTCCTTGATTAGAAACTTGCCAAGCATGATAGTTGCACATTAAATTTCAATCACTTCCTAGTGGTAAAATTTTAAAATTAATAAATAATGAGGTAGGGTATATAGGCCAAGGCACTCTTGGGATACTAGAGAGTAGCTTTAGCCAATCTAAAAAACCTTGTTCAATAATGATGACATGTGTCTAAACTAGTAACGACCAAAAGGTTGGGCTATTAAAAATTCATATTTTATTCTTGGAAATCCTAGTACCCTATTTGCACCTGATATAACATGAACTTGGAAGCATAGGAGATTTTAGAAATGAGGTTGTTGTGTGATATATAGAGTTCCAATAATGTAAGCTAAGAAAATGATTTTTTCTACCCAGCAATCAACTCTCAAGCAAAGAAATGCACTAGTGACAAATCATAGAAATCCAAGGTAGCACATCTGATAGCTGACATGACTAAAAATGTATTAGACCCTAAACTGTCTAAGAGCACCAAAGGATTGAAATAGGTTGTATACTATAGAACCATCATTAAGTAACTTGAGTGCCTATATATAAGAACATGGAGAATCTACTTGGTGAACTACATGGTGCCCCAAGTGCATGAATGCTAAAAATTAGTAATGGTCTATACTACCCAGTATGATTCCCACCATAGGGATATCAGGATATTAGATGGATGATTTAAAATTACTATTTTATTCTAATATACGAGACATGTTGATGGTCTTGGAAGGATTTAAAATAACCCCATAAATATCCAGTGATTTCTACTCATGGATCCTAGACCTATTGAGGTATTTAATCTCGAGCTCTAGAGAGCAAAAAAATAGCCACCCTACTAGAGTTCCCTTTGAGCTTGTCTCTCTTCAATATCAATGCTCGAGATATCATAAGCATGACATATTTCATATTTGGCATGGACAATGACAAATTTTTCACCCAAGAAGATGATGCGTAGTCGTTATACCATCATTAATTCTCAATGAATTTGTCAATCCAGGGCTATGTACAAGGCTATCTGCGAAAGAAGAAGTGAAACAGCTATAACTTAGGTCAATCTAGAGCAACAGGTCTTATTGGTGGAACCGGTTGTGTGGGGGGTTTTAGGACATTCCTATATCTAATTGCATAAATTAAACCTTAATCTAATTGCAAAAATGAAAACTAATCATTAACTGTAGAAATGAAATCTTGATTTACAATTGCAGAATGAGACCTAATTATGTTGCAAAAATAACAGTTGCAGAATTGAAAGTCTGATTCTAATTGTAGAAAGGAAATCTATTTACTTTTGCAGCAATGGAAATCTAATTATAGCATTGAAAATAAAACCCTATCAAGACTTTGTAATAGAATGTTGTCAATCTTCTGTGCAAGGGTTGACAGCAAAACACAAAATGCAGGAAATTACAGAAAATAGCAAATTCTGGAAATAACAGTCTGAAATAAAATGGAAGCTTTGTTGAAAGTAAATATTACAGCTAAAACATTAAGCACAAGATTAATCTAAGCATAAATAAACTAAGACTGCAGATATTGTCAACTATTTACAAGCAATTGAAATAATAAGTTCTACAACTCATTCTTTGTAGCAAAATCAGAATTAAAACCTGGTGTTAGTCCTCCTCCTAGGTATAGAAGTGGCTAGCCTCCTTGTCCAGAAGAAGGTATGAGTCTCTCTCTCTCTAGATCTTAATCACACTCATTTACGAGCAATATGAAATAGAAATGGTGCACTTTATTGATTAAAGAACATGATTACAATAATTCTTTTGAAAACCTGTTACAGAACTGTAACAGTCAAATTCTACTTATTTTCTCTACTTTCTGCTTTCTCCTAGCTTCCTTACTCTTTTCTCACTACTTACTACTTACTAGGCTCAACCTGAATGGGAGCAATATTTATAGTTGTCCTATGATCTAATTACAAACTGTGGATATTTCAAAAGATCTAATCCTACTATGCTGCAACAAATCCTGGGTTTATTCTTTGATCTTTCCATTAATGATGGCTTTGGTCAGAAATGATGGCAAAGACATATGGAAGATCTTTTCCTTTACCTTTTTCGATCTTTATTTCCCTTTTTCTAGCTTCAAAAATTGGTCAACAAGTCAAAGCACATTCTTTTTTCATTTCGGAGATAAGTGGCTTCATTCCGAAGACAATGCAATTCTCATTTCGAAGATCGCTCATTCTGAAGATACTGCAATTCTCATTTTGAAGATACTGCAATTCTCATTCCGAAGATCGCTCATTCCAAAGATACTGCATTCTTCATTCCGAAGATCCGCTCATTCTGAAGACGCTGTGTTTTCTCATTCTAAAGATATCTGTTCATTCCGAAGATACTTCATAATGAACAAATGTGTGCTTTTCTAGTGATTTCTTCTGCATCTCTCAGGTGGGTTATCTCCTAAGATCAAATTCTAATGGTCTTCATATCTTTCCACATGTGAATTCCATGCCTTGCTATTTATGGACAGCTGGCTGGAATTTACATGGGAAAGACCAGTTTTTGCTACACAACAACAGTTTGCTTGCACTGTTGCCAAATTTAGGTGAAATAAATGCTTGAGATAAATCAAAACATGATTAATGAAATACTGCTATTATCCTAAGCATATCCCATTTTAGCAAGTCAGCAAAAATAACACAAAACTATGCAAAAAGCTGTAAAAATTAGCATATAATATTCCAAATACATTGATCATGCAAAATGGTTAATATACAGCATATTGAATCAAATTAACTAACATATCAGATAAAACATAAGAGTTTATAGGCAATTTTAGTGTTCAAAACATGTTATGATTGAGGCATTTCCAAGACTCATCAGAAGATATGGTGGTATTACACACTAAGGTATGTCCCCAATGACCAACCTCTATTTTTTTATTTTTGTAGTTTCATTGTCAAGCAGATCCATAGAGACCTATAATATTTGAGTAGTGCCTATGCATTCTAATAAGGGTATTTCCTAGTGCATCTAGCATAGGCCTAGAACCCATAGCTATTTGGGCATCTAAACCTAAAGATAAAATATGCAACGGGTAACTTTTAAGCCATCGTTGATTGGATAGGATTCCTTTACCAAACCTCCTCCTATTATGATTCATAGATAGTTTCTTGATACCCACTCTACATGACATTTAAGGAACCAAGCCTTGACATGTCCCTAAAAGGAGTACCAAGTTTTTTTTGAAGAAAATATTGGGATACTAGTTCTTCCTTGATATTGTTACCATCATCTATATGAATGGCTTCTCCAAGCTAGTCTACCTATTGCTAAGGTATGCTACAAAAAGTGTTATCTCCCTTGAAATTTTAAGGCAACTAGAATTGACTAACCCCATATTCAAGATTGGATAGAGAAAAGTAAGATACTACAAACTATCGATGTACTTACCCATGGTGTGCCAACTCAAGAGAAAGGTAGTTTCCCTCCTATAGGAGACACTCAAAGGCTTGGGCCTCAAGAAATTTTAGGACTCATGGCCTTATGACCTAGAAAGCATGTTCAAGGGATATTTATCCAAAATTTTAAATGACAAGAAGTTTCAACACAAAACCCTACCATGGATAGATGTCCACTAGAGTCCTACATAAGGGGCTCACATGATACTCCAAGAGACCAATTTCCTCATATCCAAGTAGCACAAAGAGTGATACCTTATTTTTTATAAGCCCACTGGTGTAGTCAAACCCAATGCCAAGATTACCAAAAATAAAAAGGATAGGCTACTAGCATTGGAATGGAGCAAGGAGAATATTAAGGCCTAGTGGATTTTTTGTTAGAAAATTTACAACATAATATCAATGTCTGAAGAGATTGAGTATGATGAGGCACATGTGCTAGGACCAAATGAAGAATGTGAAAAAAGTTAGGGAAGATCCACAAGTGAGAAATCCTCCTAGTTAGAATAAATTGACCAAGAAGAGATCCAAATTCTCCTTGAAAGCTCTCCAAAACTAGGACTTGCCATCGAGACCCTCACACTAGAACCCCCAACCTTGGATGTCCTAGTTTAGCCCATTGTATCCCTAAATAAGTGGTCAAAATAAGGAAAGGGAGGGGTAAAGCCTCTACAAAAAGACTGAGATTATCCCTAGATATCAAGGTATCTGCCAAATAGGAAATAAGTAAGGGTGAAACCAAGGAGACACTACCATCCCTCCATGAAATATTCCCTAGTAAGACCCTACCAACACTAGAAGAAGTCCAACTAAAAGCTATAATAACACCTACTCTATCTCCTCCTTTTCCAAAAATTGTGCCATCGATTACTCCACCTATTTCATCTCTTCTTGCACCCTCATTTACTTCCCAACTAGATATGATCTTCAAGCCTACCCATACTTTAACAACTTCCATCTCATTCTCTAGCATCAAACATACCCCAATCACCTCCACTTCATCAATCCAACTAGTCTCATTTCCTTTTATCAATCCCCTACCTCTTCTTCTAAGAATCCAGCTATAGTCACTTGATCCTTAGTCTATCACCTCAATCTTAGATCGAATTCCCTACTTCCAACAAGTCTATGAATACAATCATCAATAGATAAGATGGAAGTAGATTAATAAGTAGCTCAAATAGCCACCTTAGATACTAGGGTTACCTATATGTCTTAGAGTTATGGGTTGGGGGTGTTCTACATTAAACACACCATTCCCAAGGTGCAAGGGGGATTGCAATCCCAAGATTACTATATAGTATATTTTGAGCTAAGAATCAATGGCATGCCATATGATGGAAGAATTATGCTCTCTGAACAAGTACCTAAAGCAATAACACATGACTATAGAGAAATCTCAAGGAAACTAGCCAGGAAGAAGAAATAATTGGAAGAGTTCAAGAGTATGCTCAAAGCCTCTTAGGCTAATAACAAAGTGATAAAATTATAAATAGATCATTTCATAACCCAATTGGAAGAAGCCAATGCAATACTTGATAAGCAAAGAGAGAATATAGTGGAGCTAGAACAAAGAGAAATTAGCACTGAACAAATCACAAATATTAACTGGATGCTTTGGAAGGGAGTCATTTGAGCAATTGATAAGCATTTTTGAGTGCATGTGTACATCAACATATTTTCCTCTCTCAAGGCTGAGGCCAATGAAGAACTTGAACAAATTGAAATAGTGGATGGATTCAAATTCCAAGAGACATAGAGGTTTCAAACTGCCATGATGCACTTAGATTTATAACAATGGATTGCGATGGAAATCAACAATAAAGATACTATAACCTACCAAATCATGGAAGTCTTAACAGTCCAACAAATCATGCATGAGTGTAACAACCAGGTTAGATGCATATCTTAGAGGATAAAATATTGGAAGGTATGTATCCTTCAACTAGTGTTAGTTGTTGTTCCCCCTAGGATTCCAATGGGGAACCTCTCCCAAAATAAGAGTATCTATAATTGCTAATGCAATAGGTAAATATTTTGGTGTTGCCAAACTTATCCTTTGATGAAGGGACTAATCATACCACAAGGTCCATAGTTAATCTCAAAGCAGTCCTGTAGGCCCAAAAGGACCACATACTTAGAAAATTTTATAAAAATTGGCTAAGTGTTGAAAGAACCTCAAAGACAGTGTTAAAATCCGCTAGAGGGTGAGCTTAGTGCAAAAATCCATGGTCAAATTGGTCAAACAATTTCCAATATATTTCGAGGAGCAGATTTTGAAAATGGAAAGGTGAAGATAACTCCAAGATGGTGTTAATTTCCATGCAGGAGATTTTGTAGTGTTAAATTTTGTTGAAGTGCAAAAATCCACGATCAAACTAGTCAAATAGTGCCCAACGGAATTTTGAGGAGAAGATTTCAAAAATGGGAAGGTGAAGATAACTTTTGGTTGGTGTTAATTTCTGTGTGGGAGAGTTTGTAGTGTTAAATTCTACTGAAGTGCAAAAATATATGGTCAAACTATTCAAACAGACCTTAACAAAATTCAAACGAGCAAAAAGGAATAAAGAAAAGGTGATGCAGTGTTAAAATTTACCAAGAGCAAATACAGTGTAAAATTTTGTAGTCAACACGGTCAAACAAGGCCAAGTGAAATTTGGAGGAGAAAATTTTCCAAAAGGAGATGACTCAAGGGAAAGTTTCTCTCTCCACCAAGCGATGTCCTATGTGGTTTTTCATGCACCCATGACACAAAGCAAAATTCCGTAGTCAATATGGTCAAACCTGACCTAGCGGAATTTTGAGGAGCGGATTTTCCAAAAGGAGATGACTCAAGGGAAAGTTTTGCTCTCCACCAAGCGGGGTCCTATGTTGTTTTCTGTGCACCCATGACACAAAGTAAAATTTTGTGGTCAACATGGTCAAACCTGATCCAGCAACGGAATTTTGAGGAGCGGATTTTGAGAAGGCAACCCACAGTGAAATTATTCAAAGGTGGAACACCTCTAAGCCTCCATTCCATGGTCAACATGGTCAAACCTAAGGGAGCAAAATTCCAAGGAGTGGATTCTTACACTAAAGGAGATGCAGCAAGTACTGAGAGCAAAATTTTTAGGGAGCAAATTTTGAAACCAAAAAGGCATGTGATGACATAGATTCCCAATGTGCCAAGTCATCTTTCATCTCAGCCATTCAAAGGTAGATCAAAGGCTGAGGAGGAGAATATCGGAGTAAAGGATAAAATTCCATGCTGATAAAAGAGTGACCCTCAGTCTACTTGTTGTTGCTTGCGAGTGAAAAGAACCAGGGGAGACCAAGCATCACAAAAATCAAGATCCACCAATGTTTTTAGTTATAGATCTATGGTGGAGAAGCCTAGTCAAGAATAGGGGATGGACCAGATCAGCCTACAACTAGTGCAACAACTAAATTCCATGGAAGGTCGAGCAACTTGCAGAGATCAGAGTTGTAGAGTTTCATGGAGTACAACTCTTTTCTTTCTTTCTACAAGCAAATAAGAGGCCACCACCTCAGTACTCTACTGATCTAGCATGAAATTTTCCTTGTAATGTTCCTATCTTTCTACTTTCATTGTAAAAGCTATATAAAGAGGTTGAACCCTCAATTTGAAGGGTCGACTCTAGAGTGTTTTCCTATCATATTCTTGTAATTTTTTTAAGAAATCAATAGAAGGAGCATTACTTGGATGTTTACCTCAAGATTTTATCTTCATTTTCTTGTGAGTTTAATCTATGAATTCATTTATACTACTACTATTATGGTTAGTCAATTCTACTGATATTGGATTGCTAACTTAGGGTAAATTGGAATACTTCATGTTTAAAAAAATGTTATAGAGAGCTTATTTTTCTATTAATCTAGATGTTGATCTAATTTTACTATTTGGATTATTAACATTTTGGATGTTTGAAATAGTTCTCTAAGTATTTTTTGGTTTTATAATGATGAAGATCATTTGTTTTGAATGTTGTTAGTTACAAGTGTGGCATACTAGAAATGTGATCTATCAGAAGGTTCTTTATAGTTGTCAATGTTGTTAGCTTTATCTGACCATTATTCATTCAATTATTTCTAACCCTTACCCTATTTCTATCCCTAACCTTACATTTTAAACTGAGCTTAATTGAGTCAACACACAATTAGTTGACAAGGTATACCAACCTACTCTAGAGGTTGGATTGAAGCAATATTTGATCCATCCAATATTAGGGTTTGAGTTGTGATTAGTGGGTGTGCACCTTCCAGAATGTCATAGATTCATAGTCACAGTTCAAGATTTCCTTGATGTCAATTCAGACCCCAATAATTTTGGCATGCTCGATGGGACCCTAAAGACACATTGTCTTTCCCCTACCCATTTTATTTCTTTATTGATAATTCCTAGAGGAATCAAGATTTAGTGAGTTGTCTTGACCTCATTCAATGATGAAAGTAAATTCACTTGGTGACTCCCTGAGTGCAAGAAACCAGAAAAGCCATCCTAGTAGCTCATATTTTTCATGTATACCAGGTCATCTACTAAAAATAGTCAAGACCCTATTACATTTTATGAGCTTCCCTTAAGAGGGTCCAATATCATAAGAATTTTATTCCTAGACTCACAGTTGGAAGAGGTCCCAATTGAAGTAATCCCTATAGTACCTCCAAGACCAACTCCATTAAAAACACCACCTACAATGGCTCAAAATCAGAATGTCAATCAAAATGCCAATCAACCCCCCACAAAATTATCCTAGCTAGAATACTTTTGGTCCTCTTGGACTTACTAATATGCATGATATCCCTCAGGCTATTACAAAATCCATACCCACATTTGATGGTACAGGAAAGACTGCATATGAGCATTGCCAAGACATACTGAACTTAGCAGCTATTCACAATATCAAGAATCAAGATGTTATAGTCAGGCTTCTAGCCCTTTATTTTAGAGGAAATATCCTACACTAGTTTAGAACCTTAGGAGACAAAACCATCACTTCATGGGATGAGTTAGTAGGCCCTTTTGTAGAAGAATTCAATGAGTCATCTGACCCCTTTTCACTACTAAATCAATTCACAACTATGCAAAAACACCAACATGAGTTAGTCTCTGATTTTAACTTGAGATTCAGTAGGACATGGAAGAGGATTCCCCTTGAAGCTAGACCAGCTACATCCTTAGCATATATGTATTACATCAGAGCCCTTGGGTCAGACCTAGGGCTACAAACTCAACAATCAGGTATAAACACCTTCCCACAAGTTTATCAAGTAATTGTCCAAGTAAAAAATATACTAATTATTGTAGGAAGACTTTCACCAAAAATGGTCATGCCTTATTGCTCTGAAATTCCTCAATTTCCACCAAAAGTAGCCTCTCCTTCATATATGGATCCTCCATCAACTCCACAAGCAACTCCATTATTTCCTCCTAAAACAACCCCTACTATCCCTTTTCCTCCTCTTCCATCTCAAAATCCCCAAGAATCATTTGTATTGTTGGACATCCAGAACACCCTAAAAATAATCAATAACAAGGTCAATGCAATGGAAAAGAGGGAAATGGAAAGGTTTCAATAGAGAATATTCCCCTATATTAATAAATATCAGAAGCCTAGTACAAGTGGTAGTGTAGGACCCAGAGTCAATGCAAATCAAGTAGAGCAAGAATATGCACCTGAAACTAGTTTGGTCAATGTTTGGTGCTTAGTTTGCAATGATCCACATGATTCTAAAACATGTATGATGTACCAACATCATGTGCAACAAGCTATGGAAAAGGTAGAGAGAAATCAAAAGGGGAGAGTTAACATGTTGTGGCAGCATGATCAAGTTATGATTAGACAAGATTTTCCTAAAGAAGAAAAGGTCTCTATCATGACTAGATCTAGAAAGAAGTCTTTGCAAGTAGACCCACAGAAAATGGGTGGTTTCCAAGTGCCTTCTCAGAAGAAAAGAGAATCACCACCATAGGGCAATGATAAGTTTCCTATTCTACAAGCTATTGATAAAAGTGATGCAGTACCTAGAAGACAAGAAAGGGAAGTGAATACCCCAAGAGAAGGTGAAAAGGAAAAGAGCAAAGAACAAGAAAGTGCTAAAAGGGAAGCCCAAGAAAAATTGAGGTTCCCTTCCATTACAAAAGGTTAGAGAATAGAGGCTACTCAATAGTATAGAAGGAAGTATGGGGAACCAAAAAAAAGGTATGAAAGGCCTCCACCAGTTCAATCTAAGTATAATATTATGGATGAATTGAAAAGAGTTCCATCTAGAGCAAGCCTGTATGATACACTTTTTCTCCTTGGCCAAATAGATTTGTTGAAAGCTTCTCTGCATAAGAAGTCCCAAGGAAAAGAAACCACAATAGTGTTCAATCTAGCACAAGATAAAGAAAATATGTCTCTCACCACCCTGAAGAACAAACCTCCTCCATTCTACATCTCTCTTAGAATGGAAGGATGGATAGTTCACAATTGTATGATAGACTCAAGGGCCTCAATGATTGTTATGCCAAAAGTAGTCTATGATGAGATGGGCATGGAGTACACAAGGTCATGTCAGGGGGTCTTACAACTTGATGGTACCCTAGTTAAGATTATAGGAGTTATAAAGGATGTATTGATGAGGTTGCATAGAGCCCCAGAGATTACCATTGTGCAAGAAATTGTGGTAGTAGATCTTGAACCTTATTTTGGTATATGCCTTTCAAGAGAATTCACTACCAATATGGGAGGTTATATGTATTTAGACTACTCTAGTATGATGATCCCCTATAAAGGCAAAATAATAAGGATAACCCTAGAGAAGCCTGTATCTTTCCATATTGAAAAAATTGAAGAGGATTTGTACAATCATTCAGTAATGGAAGAGCTAGAGTTAGTAGAAATCTTAGAAGATTTAGAAATTGAAGATGAGTTGCCTTTCAAAGATGATCATAGCCTATTAGAAATAGGGTTGGGTACCTACAATATTTCCTTAGAAGTAGAAAAGAATATCCCTACCATATCTAATCAGTCACTCAGATAATCAAAAATTTGGACAATGCACTTTGATGGAGCAAGGTGTAAAAATGGGGCCAGAGTTGGTGTAGTGTTGAAATCTCCTTCAGAAGGTGTGAAGAGTTTTGCTTTTAGACTAACTTGGTCTTGTACAAATAATGTTATAGAATATGAAGCTCTATGTTTAGGATTGATGCAAGAAAAAAATATGGGAATCAAGATGTTAGACATTTATGGTGACTCAGAGTTGGTGGTTAATCAAGTTATAGAGAGATGCAATAGTAAACATCACTACTTAAAAACATATAGAAATAGAGTATGGGATTTGATGGAATCATTTGATGCTCTAAATATCCACTCTATCCCTAGAAAGTAGAATATACTAGTTGATGCTTTGGTAGTTAAAGGCTCTAATTTCAATCCTTCCTCAGACCTTGGGTCAACTACAAATAGAAGAGTCAAATTAGTCTTCAAACCTATAGTGCCAGATAGATAAATTTTCTGGTAGGTCTTTGAAAATGATGATCAGATAATTGATTTTCTAGTTAGAGAAGCTTGCTTAGCTAATGTGCAAGAAGAGCTTTCTCAAGAAATAGATCAACAAGATATCATTCAGTTGAAGAATAATCACATTCCTAAAGGCCTGATCACATTAGAGAGTTTGTTTGACAATGAGGATGGGAAGAAGTCAAAGACTATGAAAGTAGATGATAAAATATGTAGTGAGATTAAAATTGAAGAGAAAAAGAAGATTAATATTGGTGTAAAGTGTTCTCTAGAAGAAGTTGAAGGAGTCAAGGCACTATGCTTCAAGTACCTAGATATTATTGCCTGGTCATATGAGGACCTCAAGGTATATGATAAGAAGATTATTCAACATACCATTGAGCTAGAGCCTGATGCAAAACCCTTTAGATAGAGACAAAGGCCTATGAATCCTAAAATTGAATCAATAATGAGGTAGGAATTGCTTAAGCTCCTTAA
Source organism: Wollemia nobilis (assembly GCA_028583015.1). NCBI lineage: Eukaryota > Viridiplantae > Streptophyta > Pinopsida > Araucariales > Araucariaceae > Wollemia > Wollemia nobilis. The sequence goes on from JAQPPZ010002502.1 coordinate 1,765,597, forward strand.
AGGAAAGATCATTTATCCAATCAAGCATTCCACATGGGTTGCTAACTTGGTCCTAGTAAGAAAAAGAATGGAGATATTTGACTATGTGTGGATTTCAAGAATCTGAATAGAGCATCACTCAAAGATCATTATCCACTTCCTCAGATTGATCAGATTTTATAGATGGTAGCAGGGGTAGAAAGGTACTCCTTGCTAGATGGCTTCTCTAGATACAATCAGATCTGGGTCAAAGATGAAGACCAATTCAAAACAACCTTCACCACTAAGTGGGGTACATTTGCTTATCAGAGAATGCCTTTTGGCCTATCCAATGTAGGAGCTACATTCCAAAGGGCCATGGACTATGCTTTTGGTGAGTTGATCAACAAAATTATTTTGATTTATCTTGATGATATGACTGTATTTTCTCATAGGAAGGAATCACATCTTGAGCATTTGGAGAAAGTTTTCCAAAAATGTAGAGAGTTTGGCATCTCTCTCAACCCAAAGAAATCATTCTTTGTTGTCCATGAAGGCAAGTTATTGGGACATGTAGTCTCCAAAGAAGGGATGGCAATAGATCCTGATAGAATAAAATCAATTCTAGCCCTTCCCCTCCCCACAAATAAGAAAGGCCTACAATCCTTCTTTGGGAAGATTAATTTTGTGAGGAAGTTCATCTCAAACTTTGCTCAAGTGGTCAGGCCCATCTCAGAGTTACTCAAGAAGAACATGGAGTTCAAGTGGATTGAGAAGAGGAAGCAAGCCTTTGAGGCTATAAAGTAAGCAATTGCAACTGCACCTATATTAATAAATCTTGATTTTAGCAAGGACTTTATCTTGTATGCCTATGGAGCTGAGGAAAGCTATGCATCAATGCTGACACAAAAGGATGAGAATGAAGAGGAACACCCCATTTTATTCTAGAGCCAAACTCTTCATGAGTATCAGACCAAGTATAACTTCATTGAGAGGTAAGTATTTGTAATGATGAAATCCTTGAAAAAATTTAGGTAATACTTGGTCCAAAGCAAGACTCTTGTCTATGTGGTACATCCAGATGTGAGGAATTTTATCCTTCAAGGAGAATTGGGTGATAAAAGAGCTAGTTGGATTACTAAAATACAAGAGTATGATGTAGAGATTCATCCCACAAAGTTGGTTAGAGAGAGAGCATTGTGTCAGGAACTAGTTGCAAAAGTAGATTTAGATCAGATAGTAGCTTGTCAGGAAGCAACAGATGATCATAGTGATAATCTTCTAGAAGGATCAGATTGGGTAGACCAGTTGATAACTTACTTCCAAACTAGGAGTATGTCCCCAAGGCCTCAATCCTTCATAGAGAAGAAGGTTCAGACTACAAGATTTGAAGTATGTATTACTTCCTGAAGGGTTATACAAGAAAAATCTAGATGGAGTACTTCTAAGATGTTTAAGAGATAATGAAAAACAAAAGGTCATTGAAGAATTTCATGGAGGTCTATCAAGAGGTCACTTTTCAGGAAGAGTAACTACTATGAAAATAATAAGGGTAGGATACTATTGGCCCACTATCTTTGTAGACACTTTCAAAGCAACAAGATCATGTGATAAGTGCCAAAGATATGTGGGAAGGACCAAGAATGCAACATTTCCACTTAAACCAATCCAAGTGGAAGAGGAAGGCCTTTGCAATGTGGGGCTCATTTTTATAATATTAACCCAAATTCATCAACAATCATAAATACATTTTGACTACTATTGATTACTTCACCAGGTGGGTTGAGGCTATCCCAACCAAGAGGTCAGACCAAGAAGTAGTGATTGAATTCATAGAAAATCTGATCACAAGGTTTGGACTTCTAGAAGCACTAGTAAGTGATAATGGCCCAACTTTCATAGGTGCAAAATATATTGAATTTACAAGCAAGTATGGTATAAATATAAAGAATTATTCTAACTATTACCCTCAAGGGAATGGATTGGTAGAATCCACCAACAAAAACTTGCTTAGAATTCTGAAAAGGGCACTGGAAGAGAACAAAAGGAGTTGGCATATTTTACTAGACCAAGTTTTATGGGCAGATAGGATCACTATCAAAAGGTCCATCAAGACATCCCCTTATGCATTAGTTTATGGTAAGGAAGTTATTCTACCTACTCACCTTGAGATACCAACTTTAAAATGGGCCAGCCAAGATCAGGAGCTAGATCAGAATCCACTAGAAGCCAGGTTGATGCACCTTCTATAGTTGGAAGAACAGAGGACTCAAGCATATGAGAACTTCCAGAAATACTCCATGAATACAAAAGAGTGGTTTGACAAGAAATCAAAGTTCAGGAAGTTTAATGAAGGAGATTCAATGTTAAGGTGGAATGTAGAAAAGGCTAAACCAGGCAACCACCAAAAATTTGATTCCTTCTAGGAAGGACCCTTCAAGATCATTGAAGTAAAGAAGAACAATACCTTTCAGCTTCAAGATGAGGAGGGGAACATACAACCCATTCCGATCAATGGGTATCATCTCAAACTATATTTTAGATAGAGAATCCTTTCTTTTGTAACATATGTACATATTTTGTATTATATTTTTGTGATATTCCAAAAAAAAATGGGAGCAAAGTGTTATTTTCCACTTACAATTGGGACTATGTTATATTCTACGAGGAGGTAATGCAATGTAAATTTCCGTGGTCAAAAGAGTCAAACTAGCTTACCTAAATTTAAACCTCTTAGCCCACAAAATGAGTGCAATGTTAAAATCCATGATCAACTTGGTCAAAGTTACCATCATAAAAATCCAACGAGCAAAATTTCAAGGGAAACACCCAAAAAGAACATTGAGCCTTCATGAGCAGAATTTTGAAGACTAAAGCATAATGTTGAAATCCACTAAGTGTTAAATTCTACCATGAAAAAGAAGGAGTAAATGTGCCTTGAAAAGTGTGCCAATAGATAGTTTACCACCATATGCTATGAATTTCATCCAATCAATGATATAGATTTCACTAACAAGCCATGCTTTGCATCATATGATTCGCTCATTTGAATTCATGAAGAATAACTACCCATTTTCTACTCCATTAATGGTGGATGGGTGCATGAAGATCTATTTAAATGATAAAATTGAAGAGCAATCATTTTAAATAAATTTGGTTGAAGAACTAGAGCATTATTGAGTGAATTTACTACAAATTCTAAAGATAATTGCTAAAGAATTACCTAAAATGGTATCCAATGTGGCAAGGCAAGCTGGTCAACAAAGCAATGTTGAAAATCCAAATTACACTGATAAGAAGGTAGTGATCATGGACACAAATATGATGTACATAACCAGAGATCAGCTCAGGAGGGGGTTTGAAGTCAAGTTCTTCAAGGGTGAGCCTCTCCCGAATCAAGGTATTGGTGCCATGTACTCTTTGTTATCTTATTATATTTGTGATGTAGTTCATCCTTACCTAAAATTAATCTCAGCCATAGCCAAATTTTATGATCCCTCAACTATGTTAATCCAGGACTTTTTATAACTAAGCAATCTTGTCGAGACTTATTTACAATGGGACAACGACCCCCTGTGGCTCCTAAAGAGTTTAACCCAGATAAGCAAGCCAAGTACTATACTCTAAATAACCATAGCCAAAATGGTAGCCATTTTAGGGCCTAGGTGTATAGTCAATTCAAAACCATAAAATCAAGGGAAACCCTACCAACAACTCCAATTCCCACTGAGCAATTTGCATACCCTGAGTTGTTCTCCATGTTAGCTATAGTAGTTGGCCTAGATTCTAATATGCATGTGAGGGACTAGTAGTTAGCCACTACATATTGTATTTCAAATACCAAAATGTATATGCCACCAGTAGGGGATGGTGATAATATCCCAATTTACTTCAATTGGCCTACGTTCCTTGCTAAGAGAATGCATGAACAATTGGTGGCCATGAAAAGTGAGGAAGAGAACCCTTCATTCAGACATTGTTCCAATCTAATTTGGATGTTCCTCAATGCTACTAGAAATGATAACCCATGGGTATCGATGGTGGACAAAGATGCAGAAGGGCATCCCTTACCAGTCTATTATTGGACTAGGGTTCTGAGTAGGGTAGAGTCATATTATACTTTCAACATGGAATTTTTGGGACCAACCTTGCAAATCATGTATGGTAGTTGCCCTAGATTAGCTCCTAAAATAGAGAAGAAGTTAAGGGTCAAGGGGGCTGAAGAGGGATACTGGTATATCTTGATAGAGGGAATAGTCATCAGGTTGTATGGTTTCACAGAGAAGCCATTTTTATTACCCCACTATGTCACCCACCGCTTATTCACACTAGAATATTATAGGTAGGTGGACTATATAAATTGTAAATTTGGATCTAGAAATAAAAGAAAGGTGACAATTATTTACCCTTTCAAGGAAGGTGATATCATTGTATGGAGGAGGGGACAATATGAGCAAATTAATGCAACCCTTGAAAGGTTAGGTCTTTGTCAACTCCCTCAGAGATGGGGATATGACCCAGATGATTTATTTGTAGAAAGGATTAAAGACCTACATGGAGATAAAGTGGCTAAATTTATAAATTCAAATCACACACAGATAGAGAAGCAAAGAAACAATAGAGAACAATCTCCCCTCCAATGGAATGTAAACACCATGGAACCACTTCCACCTTGGAGAGATTTTTATGACCATGTGCTAGACTATGACCCAACCAAAAAGTCTCATCAACTCGGTGATGCAAGAATCAAAGAGATGGAAGAGACTTATAAATGGTCAGAGGGTAAAATTTTGGAATGGTGGAAGATGAGGGTAGAAAGGAATTCAATGAAAGCTAAGTATCCTAAGCCAATTGATACAGAGTTTGAGGAAAGGTATGATAAGTACTATAAAAATTGGAAGGCCAAGGGGAAGAAGAGCTTAGCATTGAGTCTGGGAAAAGTAGAGACAAGCAAAGTTAGAAAGGGCAAAGCTAAAAGTAAAAAATCTAAAACACCCAAGAAACAACAAGAATCAACACCCCTAGATGCTTCCCCTACATCTACTCAATAGAAGGAGAATATTGAAATAGTTGCATCTACCTCAAAGGAAACTGGTGCAGTAGAAATTACACCAAGAAGAAGGAGATCTGAATGGAAAGCGATAGGAGTTATGATCCCCCCAACTATTAAGAAGGGAAAAGAGAAGGAAGCTGAAGTTATAGACCTCACTACTACAACCCCTTCTAAAACTATAGAGGTTCCTATTACAAAATTTACAATATCACTTCCTCAACAACAACAAGAAGAAACCATTATATTCAAGAGGAAGGCAAAGGGTGAAGTGTGGGAAATAGACAAGGTAGTCACTAAGAAATAAAATGTGGATGAAGCAGAGGTAGTGGCACAAGTCCCTATCACAACAATTGAGCAAGAAGATTCAACAAGGAGAGCAATAGAGTATTGATGAGATTTTCAAATAGTCTACTTTAGTAGGCTCAGGTATGTTTTCTAATCCCTCTCCTCCTGCTTCTCCTTATTATTCCCCAAAGAGATCCCCCTCCCCTTCTAAAGTACAAAAGGCATTAAATATATCATCTCCTATACACAGTTCTCCACAACCATCTCCACCTTTCATCACATAAAAAAAAAAAACCCTCATTCACCACAAGTCCTAGTATCATCTTCACCTCCAACTTCCACTCACTCACTTCCCACATCATCATTGCCCACATAAATAGTGGGAATATCACTTCCATCCACTCCCCCATCACTTGCAGCTACTAGTTCTATTACAACTACCACCCCTGCTATAGACACAGAGTCCATCATTATCACCACCACTCCTCTCCCATCCATGGTGATCCCATTTTTCCCTACAAATATTACACCATCTACCCCTATGGATCATCCAATAGTGGTATCCTTACAAAATATCAAGAGTACCTCATTGAAAGCATAAAGCTATTGGAGCAAGAAATTGGCTCAATCATCTAAGGGAACTACTCATGTGAGAAAAACAATAATTGTTGACCCTATGGCCAGGAAAAGGATAAAGCTCAAGATTACACCTCTAGTAGACAAACCAGAGGAAGATATGATAGTTGAAGACTACCAGTTGGAAGAGAAAATTGAAGACATCTCTCAACTAGTCATGGAAGATGAATTTATCATAACCAAGGTTGGGATGGAGACTATGTTTGTCAAAAGTGACATTTACAAGGAGCAACATGCAAATATGGAGGAAAAAGTTACCAGAATTGAAGCCACAATAAAATATCAAAAGAAAGAGTGGAAAGCATTGAAGAATGAAGCCAAAAAGTGGTAAAATAGATTTGAAAATATGGTCAATTACAAAGAGCAAGTTCAGTAGTTGTAGGAGCAAAATCAGGGGTATGTAAAGTAGATACAGGCTTTGCAATAGGAACTCCAAATTGAGAAGACTAGGGCTACAAGATTCTCCAAGGATAAGGTGAAATAGGTCAAGAAGGAGATTCTATCTGAGATCCTGGAGAAATGTTCTAAGATCCAGCCCATCCTTGATTTCATGGATGAGGCTAGCCATGTGCTCCAAAAGACCAAGGGAGATTTGGAGAAGGTCACCAAGCAGATACAACCAATAGCCCCTCAAGCTAGTAAACTCCTCAATCTATCTGAGGCTAGGTGTAATGAGTTGGCCAAGCCTATTCCCAACAAAGAATGGAACACCTCAAGAATCACAACTAGAATTATCCTCAAGAAGAGTGGATTACTCTAGAAAGGATGGTTGTTGATCAACAAGATTGATGATAAGCTCTAGAAGATTGTGGATACCAATGAGGAGATGATGTAATATGGCTTCAAAGGATTATGGGATGAGAAACATCTGATGTTATCATAGAAGATCTCTAGAATAGCATAAATGCAATGATGCAGGATGAGTCAGAGATAGATGCATGGTAGGAGTCGATTGACCAAGATAAAGTAACTCAATTAATTAAAGAGTTAACCAGACTGAGATATTTGATGGGAGATCTAGTAGACTAGGGGGCTTCAATTTCATATGAAAATATAGTTGAATTACATTACATTCATCAATAGTATTGGAGATAAAGAATCCCTCTCAAGCATCCTAGAACAAGGCCATGAGCACTTTGGACCATGTCACCCAACTCCTGAAGGAAGATTCAGAACAAAAGGAAGCTAAGGAAGATGAAGAACAGGAAGATGATAAGGAAGACACAGATGAAGAGACTCAAGAGGAAGAACAAGAAGGTGAGGAAAATGAAGAGGAGGTGCACCAAGAAGTGAGTAATCCAGAATAAGAGGATGTAGAAGGTGAGAAAGAAGAGGAAGAGGTAGAGGACACTACAAATGTCCAAGAAAGTCAAGATCAGGACCAACAGTGAAGGCATGAGAGTGCCAAAATTTTGTTGTAAAATAGCTAAAATTTTGAATGCTATAGCTGGTGGAATAGTCGTAGAGGTATTTTTGTAAGCATTTTTTAGTCTGACAGTGTCAGAAAGTAGCAAAAGAGCATGAGCCTACCAAGGCATGTAAAAGTTGTGAAGCAAAATTCTGAAGAAGAAGAACATATTTTTGGCCAAGTCTATAAAGGAGCACACTTTTATGCACTTCTAGAGAAGATCAACAATTGCTTCTAAGCATGGCCTCCATATGAACCTTTACTCTTTGAGTGCCTCCACAAAGGCTTAAAAGAGTAAGGTTCATAGGGAAGTTATTCCTTGAGGCATCCTCTACAACCAGCTAAAGCAGATTTCACTATCCTTCATGAAGAGGTCATCTACTGAATCATGGCTATGAGGTTAGTTTGATGAAAGGAGTAGCCCCATTTTTGACTCCAGTACCCAAAGGATAAGGATCTGAGTTCGTAAGCCTTGCTAGCAATGCTCCCTAGGAGGTACTAGAATGTAGGTCCAAAAAGGCCACATACTTAGCAAATTTTATAAAATTTGGCTAAGTGTTGAAAGAACCTCAAAGACAGTGTTAAAATCTACTGGAGGGCAAGCTCAGTGCAAAAATCTATGGTCAAACTAGTCAAACAATGCCTAGTAGAATTTGGAGGAGTAGATTTTGAAAAGGGGAAGGTGAAGATAACTCCACGGTGTTAATTTCTATGCAGGAGAGTTTGTAGTGTTAAATTTCATTGAAGTGCAAAAATTTGTGATCAAACTGGTCAAACAGTACCTAGCAAAATTTTGAGGAGCATATTTTGAAAAGGGAAATATGAAGATAACTCCAGGTTGGTGTTAATTTTCATTTAGGATAGTTTGTAGTGTTAAATTTGTTAGAATTTCCCAAGAATAGATATGCAAAGCATTAGAAGAACTATGAAAAGAAGAGTAGAACTGATTGATTATTCCATGGGATAAACTTTGTATAAATATCAAAGTTAATCAATGTGAGTCGTTGGATTACAACAACTCAACAAATCTAAACTAGTCTAAACTAAGAGTTCACCTATCTCATGGAAGAGTGGTAACTCAAGTTAGACTATCCTAGTAGAACTTAAGATAACTAAAGATTTATTCTAACACCCCCCCTTAAGTGATACTAGGGGTGAAAGTAACAATAGGATATGAGTCCCGACAACAAGGCCTGATGAGGTACTCATGTACAATGAACTTTATTTTTGGGGAGATGGTGAAAAACCACATGGGAAAAAACCATCTTCCAAGAAGAAGAAGAAGAAGAAGAAAAATAATAAGAGTGTAGAGGTGAAATCCTCTATGTACCCTTCTAATGCAATTACCTTATCCCAATTTTCTCATGCAACTGAATGTAACGTGGAGAAGAAAAGAACTTGGTGAAGATGTCTACAATTTGATTTTCTATGGGAATAAACTCTAATCTTAGATCCCCTTGCTGAATATGTTGTCGAATGAAGTGCATGTGAATCTCAATGTGCTTGGTGCACTGATGCTCAACTGGATTGCGAGCAATATGAATTGCACTTTGATTGCCACAACAAAGGGTAATAGGTTGGTCATGGAAAAAACTAAATTCCCTCATTATCTAACGAAGCCAAAGAGCTTCCTGACAGGCCAAAAATGTTGCCCTATATTCTACCTTTATATATGATAATGATACTGCTTGTTGTTTTTGCATGACCAAGCAATAGGTGAAGAACCAAGAAAAAACATAGCCATAGGTGGAACATATGTCTTCAACTGAACCTAGCCAACAAAATCTATGTAACCAATGATATCCATGGATCCACCCTCATATAAGAGCTCAAAGTGAGTGGTTCCCTACAAGTAGCGGAGGATTCTCTTTACTGCTTGCCAATGGCTAAAATGAGGTTGATGGGAGAATCTAGATATTAAGCCAACGACATAGGAAATATCTGGATGAGTATGAGTGAGGTACAATAGACTTCCTACATGCTGTATATAGAGAGTAGCATCACATTGCGGGGACTTGTAGGAAGTAGTTAGAGTAACTCCAGACATAAAGGGTATGGAAGAAGGCTTGCAATCAATTATCTTAAACTATTGAAGAAGATCTAGAGTATATTTCTATTGACATAATGAAATTCCTACATATGTTTGAGTTATCTGAAACCCAAGGAAGTAATGAACTAAACCTAGATCAGCCATATCGAATTTCTCAAAAATGGAGTCTTTGATAGTCTGGATGTGAGAAATGGCATTACCAGTGAGTAGTAGATCATCAACATAGATAACAAATATGGTGATGTTTTCTTCATCTCTCCAAATGTAGACTGTTGCGTCAGACTCACAATGAGAAAATCCTGATGAGAGAAGGAAGGAGTCCATTTTTTCATACCAAGCTCTAGGAGCTTGTTTGAGACCATAGAGAGATTTCCTTAGTCTACAAACAAGGGACGATTCTTGAATAAATCCAGTAGGTTGTTCCATAAATATTTCCTCTTTTAAGTCACCATGTAAGAAAACACTTTTAACATCCATATGAAAAACTGGCTACTTTTGGGAAGCAGCAAGTGCAAGTACCAGCCTAACAAAATTCATTTTTGCAACTGGTGCAAAGGTTTAAGAGTAATCAATACCTTCAATTTGTGAAAAACATTTAGCTACCAAGCGAGCTTTGTGTTTGTCAATTTTTCCATCAGGTCCATACTTAGTTTTGTAAATCCATTTACAGCAAACCAATTTTCTTCCTTTAGATAGAGGGACTAGATCCCAAGTTTTTTTTTTGATTAAGAAAAAAAATTCATTCTCCATGGCATCATTCCATTCTTTTATACCAGTTGATTCTTTGAAGTATTGAGAATCTATGGAAATGGACTGACAGACAAGACCAGAACCCATGGAGTGGATTAATCTGGATGATGAAATATTTTGGATGTAAGGAGTGACCTCTTGAACTATGGTGCAGGCCCATTTTGGCATTGTGGAAGGAGTAATGGGTGTGGCAGGACTTTGAGTTGGAATTTGAAGTATAGGATGCTCATTTTGGTCATCTATCTCAAGGATGGGATCTTCATTATATTGAGGCTCAAATATTGTATATGGCTCAAAAGAATTAATGTTGGAAGAAGATGATTGAGGATCTTTATAAGGAAATGTTTCATCAAATTGAACATTTCAATGAAAAAGTACCTCATGAGTTATGGTATCAAGGAGCCTGTAGGCTTTCATTTCCTCACAATAACCAACAAAGATAAGTTTCTTACTTTTTTTGTCTAGAGACTTCCTCTTTTTCTTTGGGATGTGTGCCCAAGTAGTACACCCAAAAACTTTGAAAAAAAAAGACATCAGGTTTTGAGCCAGTCCATGATTCCTCAGGAGACATTAGGTTTTTTGTTGGTATTTATTTCTTGCACCACTTTGTTCTAATTGAAGGGGGGTGCATCATTGTCTTATCTAAAATATTCTTACAGTTAAATGGGGGAATATTGGTTCACTGCAGTTTTTTTCTTTGGAAAAATGAATACAATTGACCCACTCACCCATCATAACTTTCACACAGGTCCTAGGATCAAAACATGGCTCTGATACCATGTTAGAATTTCCCAAGAATAGACATGCAAAGCATTACAAGAACTATGAAGAGAATAGTAGAACTGATTGATTATTCCATGGGATCAACTTTGTATAAATAGCAAAGTTGATCAATGTGAGTCGTTGGATTACAACAACTCAACAAATTTGAATTAGTCTAAACTAAGAGTTCACCTATCTCATGGAAGAGTGGTAACTCAAGTTAGATTATCCTAGTAGAACTTAAGAGAACTAAATATTTATTCTAACAAAATTACACCGAAGTGCAAAAATTCATGATTAAACCGGTCAAACAAGCCTTAGCAAAATTTGGAGAAGCAAAATAGAATAAAGAAGAGGCGATGTAGTGTTAAAATATGCCAAGAGCAAAGACAGTGCAAAATTTCATGGTCAAACAAGGCCAAGCAAAATTTGGAGGAGCAAATTTTTCAAAAGGAGATGACTCGAAGGAAAGTTTCGCTCTCCACCAAGCGGGGTATTATGTTGTTTTCCACACACCCGTGACACAAAGAAAAATTGTGTGGTCAACATGGTCAAACTTGACCCAACAAAAATTTGAGGAGTAGATTTTCCAAAAGGATATGACTCGACGAAAAGTTTCACTCTCCACCAAGTGGGGTCCTATGTTGTTTTTCGCACACCCATGACACAAAGCAAAATTTCATGGTCAACATGGTCAAACCTGACCCGATGGAATTTTGAGAAGAAAGCAACCCACCGTAGAAGTTTTCAAAGTCAAAACACCTTTAAGCCTCTATTCTGTGATCAACATGGTCAAACCTAAGGAAGCAGAATTCCAATAAGTGAATTCTTACACTAAAGGAGATGTAGCAGGTACTAAGAGCAAAAATTTTAGCGAGCGTATTTTGAAACCAAAAATCATGTGATGACATGGATTCCCAATGTGCCAAGTCATCTTTCATCTCAACCATTCAAAGGTGTAGCAAAGGCCTAGGAGGAGAAGATCAAAGTAAAGAATAAAATTCCATACTGATAAAAGAGTGACCCTCGATCTACTTATTGTTGCTCATGAGTGAAAAGAACCAGGGGAGACCAAGCATCACAAAAATCAATATCTACCAATATTTTCAGTTATAGATATGTAGTGGAGAAGCCTAGTCAAGAATAGGGGATGGACTAGATGAACTTACAACCAGTGCAACAGACAGATTCCATGAAATACTGAGCAACTTGTAGAGATCAGAGTTGTAGAGTTTCATGGAGCACAACTCTTTTCTTTCTATCTACAAGAAAATTAGATACTACCACCTCAATACTCTACTGATATGGAATAAAATTTCCCTTGTAATGTTCCTATATTTCTATTCATTGTAAAAACTATATAAAGAGGCCAAACCCTTGATTTGAAGGGTCGTCTCTTGAGTGTTTATCTGTCCTACTCTTGTAAATTTTTTGAGAAATCAATAGGAGCATTACTTGGACGTTTACCTCAAGATTTTCTTTATTTTCTTATGATTTTAATCTGTGAATTCATTTCTGCTACTACTATTATGGTTAGTCAATTCTAATGATATTGGATTGCTAACTTAGGGTAAATTGGAATACTTCATATTTAAATAAATATTGTAGAGAGCTTTTTTTCTATTAATCTAGATGTTGATCTAATTTTGCTATTTGAATTATTAACATTTTGGATGTTTGAAATAGTTCTCTGAGTATTTTTTGGTTTTGTAATGATGAAGATCATTTGTTTTAAATGTCGTTAGTTACAAGTGTGGCATACTGGGAATGTGATCTATCAGAAGGTTCTTTATAGTTGTCAATGTTGTTATATTTATATGATCATTATTCATTTAATTGTTTCTAACCCTTACCATATTTCTATCCCTAACCTTTCATTTTAAACTAAGCTTAATTGAGTCAACACTCAATTAGTTGACAAGGTATACCAGCCTACTCTAGAGGTTGGATTGAAGAAATCTTTGATCCATCCAATATTAGGGTTTGAGCTATGATTAGTGGGTGTGCACCTTCTAGAATGTCATAGATTCATAGTCATAGTTCAATATTTCTTTGATGTCAATTCAGACCCCAACAGGTCCTCCAAATTATGAACAACAAATTTACCTCCTATTTCATGGAAGATTTGGATGGCCTAGAAAAGGACTACTTACAACTCACCTGGTTTAATATCCCTTATCAAAAATAATGGTTAGAAGTCATTGAAGTCATGAACAAGCTTCAATATTGACCCATACCCAATAATCAAGATGCCATGTATAGGTTTTTTACCTCAAACATGCTAAAGGTCCCTTGGCATTTACCATAACTAGAGTGAATTCTCACTATATGCATGATCTAGTGGAAAATTTACACTCAAACTAGAATACCATAAGAAAGTAAACACCAAGGTAGCTTGCCATCATAGCAACTAGACACCCAAAAGATATCTTGCACTGACAGCCATCACCTAAACCTAGTGATCTAGCCAATAGGAGAAAATTGAAGGATGAACGGTTCTCTAAAGACCACATCAAACATAGAATTTTGGTTGTCATAAGCCCAGGATAGGATAAGGTGAAGCAAGTGTTGACCCATTCTAGTAGTAGGTCCCACACAACTTGACTTGGCTTTGAAATCAGTGGAAGATCTCTTTTAGCTGATGAAGGTGGATATCACCAACATCATTGGAGTGCAAGCTCCTAGAATAAGGGAAGATCATTAAGACCATGGTTATAGGAGATAATCTAGTCTACATGATATTAATGATGATTGAAACCTTTGCTGACTTCAAATCTACCAGCACCATGTCTGCACATAGCAATTGAGGAGGATGTCACTTGTTTGGAGGGAAGATTTAAATTTTGAATTTTGATCAAAGCTATATAAATAGTCAATTTTGAACCTTCGGAGGGCAAAAATGATAATGCTAGTTTCTTGTTCCTAGTATCTCTTCCAATTAGTTTTATTTTCTCATATTCTCTTATGTAGTGATTTGGACTCAAGCCCCAATTCATTCTATGTATAGGCCATTCAAGCCCTTTCATTGTAGCTTATGTATTTTCTACTTTTAAATATTATGTTAAAAGCAAAATATATAAGATTTGTGGCTATTTTCTTTCTACCTCATTCTTTGTGTGTATGTAAATTTTTATGGGAACCTCATGACTAGTATCTATCCCTCCCTTGTAAAAATTTTATAATATGAAATGTATACACTATAATGAGTTATGTTCACTTTCCTACTATGGGTGGATCATGTGTTCACTAATCCCATTACTGCATGGAGGAAATTTATATTTCTTGATGCATCGCCACCCCTTATCTTAGGCTAGATAGGTTCTACTACTTTCTTTACTATTTTCCTTTCTAGTCTTTTTCCTAGACAAGACCTAGTAGACTAGGCTAGAGTAGGAAGAAGTGTGCCAAGAAGACATTTAGACAAGGATTTGGACTTGGTAAAAACCCTATAAGTTCTCGGATTCATGTCCCATGCTCCCCAAACTTCTAAAATTGTATGCTTTGTGCAAGGTGTAGGCACTGGACGCTCCTGACAACCACAATGGGTGGTCACAATATCAAAGCATGGACTATAGAAAATCTAGTTCCCAACAACTTGGTTGTCTCACAATACATCTACAAGCTAAAATATATTACCTATACATATACCATATGTAACAATTGTCAAAACTCTTGATCTGTCTCAAATAGGATAAGGTTTCTTATAATTTATTTTATCAAATGTTTAGATTGTTATTAAACAATTGATTTATAGAGAGTAAGTTCTTTGTGAGATCATGCACATAAAGAGCTTCAATCAGGTTATGGGTATATGAACCAAGATGCAAAGAGACGTCATTGATACTAGCAATGGTGTATTTTGAATCATCTCCAAGAGTAACCTGCCCACTCTAATATGAATGGTCAAGGTACATAAACCATTTCTTCTACCATGTCATATATTTGGTAGCCACCAAACCAACATACCAAACTAGGTTAGGTTTCATGATGAAATCATGAGCTTGGGAAAATAGACATAATCTTCTCCTTCTTTTTTAGAATTGGTATACTCTACCACATTTTCATGTTTACGTTTAGATGCATTCTACCTCTGCCATTGAAGACCATTTTGCTTGCCTTGTGATATGTTCTTCTAGTTTTTGTTGTAGTTTACACCTTATGTACATACCCCAACTTCTCATTATGCTTCATGTGATATTAGAACGTGAAAAATTTCCTTGTCCTTGATATTACTGTTGACTATGCCTTTTTCCTTTCTACTATTGTTGGTACTTGTTGTAGGTCTATCACCTTTCTTTAACTACAAGGCTTCCATGACTAGAGTACGTTCATCTTCAATATTTTTTCTTAAATTGATTCTTCTTCTTGAAAAAACTAACAATAGTTTCAAAATTCAAACTTTGGTTAGTAATGTGTAGGGTTATCACTAAAATGCTAAATGTAGGTGTCAGTGCTCAAAATACAATTAGAACAACCACATCACTATTGGCAATTTTTCTTGTCACTTGAAGCAAGGCTCTTAACTTTGTAATTCTCTAAAGAAAACCATCCAAATTCGCATTGCTCTTAATATTCAAATAGTGTAATTGACTCTATAATTATAGACTCTGATTCTAATTTTTTAATTCAAAGACTATACTAATTCTAGCTTTGTGTCTTTGGTAGTGATAGCATCACAAATGTACAATTAAATATCATTAGTCATGTTGAACATTATTATCAAGTCAGCTTTTTGGTCTGATTTATCAATTTTTTTTTGTTTGTTAAGATTAGTGGAATGTCCTTTCATAGTACCAAATACCACTTCCCACATATCCTCAAGCTCAAGGTGAATTTTTAACTTTGTCTTCCATGTAAAAAAATTATCCTTTCAACAACTGTGAATTGGAAACATCTTCATGATTAGCAGCCATATTTTTTTGGTAGGTAAAATTGATTAAGTATGGGGTTTAAATGGGCCCCAAACCCAAGTACACAAACTGGTAGCTAAACCAATAGCATTATATGACACAGGCTTGCATATTTACCACCAACAACCTAAATAAAAAGTTCCAAAAAACAACCATCTTCAATCTTCATGAGATTAAAAATATTGTGTTGGTTGCATCGATCTTAAAATGATTTTTCCAATTAGTGTATATACTCTTATACTCACAAAATAATAGATACCTCCTATAGTGAAAATACAACACAAGCATAGTTGCAAGCTTACTTCAGTGGTAAGGGCTTTGGCCTCTTTTTGGTAGGTCCAAGGTTCAAACCCACTCAGTATGAGGGGATCAGGACCCCTCATAAAAACCTGTGTAAACTCATTGACCAAATGGTATTATCTCAACTAGTTAGATTCTTCAATATTTAAAGAGGATACCAAGGTTCAAATCTTTTCTATGTGTCTTCAATGGAGCAAACTGTAGATCTCCTAATTGAGGTTATGCTAGAGGTAATCTTTGTGTGATCATGAGAGTATATTGGAGTAGAAGAGTGTCCCTTAATGGAGGGATGACTAATAAGATTATTTTTATGTGTTCTCTATTTAGCTTAAGGAAGGATGTTCAAATATGTAGTGTAAATATTCATTTGAGGCCACAAACAACCTTTTATTGTATTAACTTGTATATTGTCCTATGAACCATTGTACATCTTTTATAGGTGACTTTATTGTAATATTACATGTTTATTTTTAAGGTCTATTCTTTAACCTTGATCCTTGTGTCCAACCCTTTTCTGATTGATATGAGATAATTATTTATTTTTTAGTGATATTATTTGGTGTTCAAGGGTACCTTCCATATGTGTGTTGTTCATGTGATATTTACTTTTATTAGTCGAGCAATGTGATGATTATGTTTTTTGTAAATATGGCATCTAATGGGGGGAGACCTAAAACACCCCCTCCACTTCACTCTGTATTGCATAAGATAAAATAAATGACATCCTTTGAAATAGATTGTAGAGCTATATCTAGTCAATTCTAGAACATTTTGTATCTTGTAGTATGATCATTGTACACTTCAAATGTTTGCTTATTTTTCCATACCTTATGCTTATGCTCAAACATGTGAGGCCCCTAACATTCTATGATAATGTTGTATAATTCATCCTTTATTTAGAAGAGGCACAATGTCTAGATCCTTATAAAGGTTACTTACCCCAATAATTTGTTATAATTTTTCCCACTGGAAATGTGCACTTAAAATAAGACTTCAAACAACTCCTTTTGATCCCTCAACAAACTACATATTCAAGACTTGTTATTGACACTTCATCATTAGTGCAATGCTTCAACTCCCTTAACGTATTTTTCCCTTGACATCATGATGAAGGTGTGGTTTCTTATCTTTTCCTATGTACCTCCATCCATCCATTGGTCATAAAAAACTCCTTATTATATTAGGAATTAAGATTTAATTATCCCCCCAACAAAAGGAACTATGGTGGAAGATTATTGTTGCTTGAAGATCCTTGTTTTCCTTTGGGGCACATCTCCTTAGTATATGCTAATGCATCCCCTTGTTTCCCCTCAAGGTTCACCAACCTCTCTAAAATTGGTTCATTATTCTCATTTGTAGAGTTGGTTATATCTTGAATTGATTGAACAAAAATGACTAAGTCTAAAGGAAGCGAACATTGAGATGGCTTATTTTTCACCAAAATAAGAATCAAGTTTTTATTATTCTTAGAGGATATTTAAATGAAGGATTCTCATCTCAAGCAAACTTACTTATTGGCTTATTTTATAGTGGATCCCTACCAGTATTGTTAGACTTTGAGCATAGGACTAGGCTTTAGCCAAGCTTACAACCTACTCAACTATCCCTTTCTTGTCACATATTTTTCTAGGATAATCCTAATCAAGTGACTTGTTAGGAACCTAGGGATAGGGATATGGGATTATAATATTATATTTTTTATTAGGTGGAAGAAGGGGTTTTGAAAGGGTCCCTGAACCTTTTATAGAAGGGGTTTTGCAATGGTCCCTGCACCTTTTACAAAGCCACAAAAGTTTTCAATAAACAACCAAAGCGAAACACCAAAAGAACTGTCCCCCTCAGGGGAAAAGAAACCAAACACCTGAAGGCACCATGCCAAGAGAAACAGGATCCAATATTGTTGGATTCGAGAGAACTAAGAGATCCAGAAATGCAGTTCTTACCAAAAGCAAGGATGCACCTAAGAGAATTTTTAAAAATAGGATCAAGGGCCTAAACTAAATCAAGAACGCACATTTCAAATTTCAATTAAATTGTAATATTATAATATTGTAAACATAATATTGTGTATGGGTCTCATCAATATTGTGTATAGGGATTGGAAAAATAATATTATATTGTGTATGGGTCTTATTGATATTTGTCATGGGCCACACATAAACCCAATGTGGATTATATTTAATATTTTATTATATAAATGAGTGGGACAAGGGTTCAAAAAGAAGAGTATATAAAGAAGGAAGATTATCCTTGTAAAAGAAAAGTGATATCAATTATTCTTTATAATATTTTTGGCTTGTGGAGAGGAGATTGGAGTAGTTCCTTCTTTCAATAATATTATTGGTCTTGCCATACCTTAGGGAATTTTTTATATCTATGTCTATTTTTGTGGGTTTTTTTATGCATTAATTAATTGTGGGTGAATGTTTTTATTATTTATGCATAAAAATTGAATTATTAAAAGTAATAAGAAGTGTATTTAATAAGAAGTGGTATCAGAGGGACAATACTGGCAATGTGGGGTTTGTGTTTTTTGGTGGATTACAGAACTAGGGTAGTTTTTTTCAAAAAATAAATCATTTTGTAGAAGCCATATCTTTGCAAAAAGTTGTCTGATTTAGACAATTCTTGTGCCAAATTGTGTAGAATTTGAAGATCTTTGATATGATTGGTCATTCAAAATAATCTAAGAAATATTGAAGGAACATAGTCAACCTAAACGAGGGTAGCATTATGGTATATTTTTGCAGAGAAACATCTCATCTTTTAGGAGCCATATCCTTATGAAGGTTGTCCAATTTATATGATTCTTGGACCATTCTATGCAAAAATTTAAGATATTTAAAATGAGTGGTCATACGAAGGAATCCAAGCAATATTGAGGGAGATATAACCCTGTGAAATCAGTTGTCTGAAACAAGAGTAGTGATGATTTTTCATTTTTTTGGAAATGAAATTGCAGATATTTGTTTGCTAGGATAAGCAAATTTTTTTTAGTTTAATATGTTTTTGAAGAGAATTTACATAATTAATGGTTGATAGCAAGGATTAGAGGAGAATTGAGAAAAAAAAGTGAGAAACCCTAGTTTTTCAAAACCCTAACTACTATGGGATTTATTTTTGGGTTGAATTCATGGAGTTAGAAAAACAAATTGAGGAAGAAGAGTGAATATTGGAAAATATGAGATGAATAAATGAAAAATCGAAAGTCATGTTACATTCCAATCAAATTTATATAGAAAACTGTGAAAATATTAAGGTATTGATAGAAGGAAAAAATAAGGATAATAATGTCCAAGCAAAAGGAAGCACCAAAGGCTATGTAGAATTTTTTTGAAATATGAATAAATTGATAGAAGAAAAAATAAGGATAATAATGTGTAGGTGGAAGGAAGCACATATTTTGTGTCAAATAATGCAAGCAATGATCAAGAAGAATTGTTTGAGAAAAAAAAATCTATTTTGCTGGTTTATAGCTACATCCAAAGGGAAAGGATTGTTATTTCCATAAACCCTAGTAGAACGTGTAATTTCATTAATATTGCTTTGTCTAAAAGGTTGTAGGTTCAAGCAAAGAAAATTAAAGATATAAATCTTAAGGGTAAGAATATTCAAAATTTTCAAGATTTAAAAATTAACATGGACAAATATGTTTAATATTTAGATTTTTCATGCTATTGATATGGATGATGATATTGTCTTGGATATTCTTGAATGAATTCTTTGGGTACTATTAATGCTAACCTATGAAATAAGTTCATGAAATTATAATACAAGAAAAATAAAATAATAGTATAAGATATTTCTCAGTGTAAGAGGTAAGGATTAGAGAAAAAAGGAAATTGTTCTAGGGAAACAAATTGAGGAAGAAAAAATAGAACCTAAAACAAATCCAAGAAAGAAGCAATAGTAGCAAAGCCCAAGGAAGACAGAAGAGCACAAGGAGACACCAAATATAGGGCACATGAGAGAACAACATGCATAGAAATTTTAAAAAGAGGAGCAAAATATTGAGGGATCAAATAAAGTAGAACATTAGATTAGGTTGCAGCATATCGTCATCCACACCACCAAGAGCAACAACAATCTTGGAGGCATGACCAAGGGCAACAATATTATGGTTCTACATGGAATCAAAAGGGCACTAGGTATGGAAATTTTTGGTAAAGAAAGCACAATTATTTTGGTTTTCAGAGTGGTGCAAGAACATCAAGGAACAAATGGACCCATCACTTGAATTACCAAAGTAGAGCAACAAAAGTGTGGAGCCCACAAAACAATTATGGATGTTCATGTAGCACAAGGAGATCTTGGCATAAGTGTAGACCATCACCAATCAAGATTTCACTAGGATGGATGGATGATTGGGATTGGTACCAATTGCTAGCATTGCTTAGAAAATCCTATTATTTAGTTTCTTCTAATGTTTCGAGGATGAAACATTTTGTAAGGGAGATGGAATGTAAGGAACCTATGAATAGGGATATGGGAATATAATATCATATTATGTATGGGTCTTATGGATTGTTTCTATGGACCACACATAAACCAAAGCTGGATTATATTAATATTTTATTATATAAATGAGTGAGACAAGGGTATAGATAGAAAAATATATAAATGAGATTGTCCTTGGAAAAGAGAAGCAATATCAATTATTCTTTGTAATATTATTGGCTTGTGGAGCAAATATTTGAGTAGTTCCTTCCTTTAGAAATATTACTAGTGTTACCCTACCATAAGGGTATTTTCTATATCTGTCTATTTTTGTGAATTGTTTTATGCATTATTTTTTTTTAATAAATACTACTTATATTACTAAAAAGAATTCATAATACATTACCGATACAAATATTACAAAAACCTACTCAAGGACATCCAACAATCATATTTTTCCTAAGCAGAACAATCCTTAATGTCTTTCATCATCAGCCTTTGCTACATTGATCTTGGATATCAATAACAACCCTAGAAGCAATCCTCGAAGCACTGAGTGCTTCATCCTTGAAGTCCAAACTGCATTTGGCCCTCCATATAGCATACATAGTTTTTGCTCTAATAGTAGTCCACACACCCAAAAGATGTCGAGGAAAACCAAAATCATCACCAAACAAAACCATTTTCCAGTTAAACCGATCCTCAAGAATAGGTAAATATGTCCACTCGAGGTTATTCCAAACTTTCTTTGAATTTTTGCAGTCCCAAAAGATATGTTTGACAATTTTCTTCCTTATGTAGCTACTGCATTGATCTAAAATCCTCATCCATTTTTCCAATCTAACCTTATAGTGAATATCCTAAAAAATTAATAACCATAAGAAGACTTTGAGTTGAGGAGCTATCCTGAACTTCCATATTTGGGCAAGTCTTGTTTTCCATTTCTTTTCAATGCAAAAAATCCCCCAACGCCTATTTAACACAATATGCAGGAAACCTTAGGCATAAGAGCTCTATAAATCTTGCCATATTTATAAGAAGTAATAATACCATGAAAAATCAACCCACCATTTATTTCAAAATGTTGCTCGAATGGAAGAAGAGAATGAATTTACATAATAGCATCTCTATAAGAAGATTTCAGCTTAAAATTACTGCATAAATCAATCCATTTGACCCAACCTCAAACCCCTGAATCCCAAAGATCCGACCATTTCACAATCTCTTTTTTAATCAACCTCTTACATATAAGGCGAGGGAGTTCTGAAGCATATACCCCATTCTTCTTCCAAACCCAAATAGATATATACGGAAGAACCCAACCCCTATGTTCTTCCATATAAGCCCAATAAATAGCTAAACCAACAGTATTCCAAGCCTCCCAAATCCTCTTAACAAGAATATAACCTCCCATTTTAAACTTGTTGGGATGGCCCACAATGTCCTCGATATGAAAAGCTCCTTTTAAACCTTCAAAATTTTGAGCGTTCTGAATTTTGAACCGCATAATATGTTTCCAAGAGTCATTCCCTTCCAGAGCCCTAACCACCCATTTCACATCCAAAACCTTACCCTACATCTGGATATCCAACAAACCCAAACCTCCTACATCCTTGGGAACAATGCAAAAATTCCAGGAAATAGAGGGAATTTTCTTTGATCCATCAAAATTAGACCATAAAAACCCACGAATAAGTCTTTCAATCTTACCAAATTGTGAAGCATTAGGCAACCAACATGAGGAATAGTAGAGATGACAAGATTGAATAACCTTCCCAACAATGACCACTTTTCCAGAAAAAGAAATAAGTTTGTTTTTCCAAAGCTAAATATTTTTTTCAAATCTAGCAAGAAAACAATCCCACATATTTTTCAAAGAAATAGCCTTACCAAAAAGGATTCCCAGGTACCTAACAATCTCACCATCCTTCACTCGTCGCCAACCAAGGGTAAAATCAGCAAGAAGAGAGTCACTACCAATCAACCAATAATCAAAATTTTTCTCACTAATGATAGCTCCTGAAGCTTTGCAAAACTGATCCAAACATATTTTAACATTAGTAAGGGACAAAGCATCCAACTGAAAGGACAACAAAGAATCATCTGCAAAATGATTATTTAGAATAGAACCTCTAGGAGTATCAATTCCCTTAATCAAACTAGCACAACTTCTCTCCTCCAACATATAACCCAAGGCATCTGCTGAAATCACAAAAAGAAGTAGAGCAAGGGGGTAAACCTATCTAATGGACTTGAAGAGGCTAATATTATTAGTGATATTACCATTCACAATTTTAGCAGAAGCAAAAGTGAAAAGAACCCGAATATGATCAACAAATTGCCTAGTAAAACCAAGCCATTCCAACATACTGAAGATAAAGGACAAATCCACTTGATCATATGCTTTATCAAAATTAATCTTGAGCATAATCATATTTTTCTCGCTTTCTTGAGCCCACTCCAAAGTCTCCCAAGCTGTGAGAACCGTGTCTAAAATGAATCTCGCCTTCACAAAACCAGTTTTTCACGTCTCACAATCCTAGCAGCAATATCCTTGAAACAAAGAGCCAAATCCTTGGCAACAATCTTGTATAAAATATTCAACAAGGTGATGGGCCTCCAACCCCCCATAGTATCCTTCCTATTTCCCTTCGAAATAAGCTTAATAAACCCCTAATTAAGAACATGCGAAAGAGAACCCCTATCAAAAATTTCCTAAAACATTTGAGTATAATCATCACCAACAACATCCCATGACTTTTTGTAAAATTCCACTGGGATACCATCTGGACCTGGAGACTTACCATATTTCATTTTTAAAAGGGCTTCAAATAGTTCCTCCTTGGAAAATGCAGCCACAACACGATCACTCTCAAAATTGAAATTTTTTTTTGGAACACTCCTCTTAATTTCCTCCCTAGTAGCAAGAACCTCCGGAGACAGGATAAGCAGGGTAAATCTTCTAGAAATGCTCCTCAACAACAGCCCTAATCGCATCATCTTCCACCAACCTATCATCGAAAGTGTGAAGAGTAGTAATTATTTTAGAAGTAATTTTATTATTAATATGACTGGAAAAGAATTGAGAGGGAGCATCCTCTTGCTGCAACCAATGAATTATGCTCATTATTCGTGCCCCTATGTTAATATAATCCTCATAACAATGAATCTCATGATCCCAACCAGCAACTCTTTCCTGAAGCTAAAAATTAAAAGGATCCACCTCAAGAGCTCTTCTAGCATTATCCAAATCTTTCCTAATCTGCTTGAATCTTCATTTTCTTCTCCTAGCAACCATATTTCCCCAACCACACAAAATTTTTATAGTAGGTTTAATAGCTGCCTCCCACCAACCAATCCACCCAGTATCAACTAGACAAGGATCCAAATTCCAAACATAATTGATAAGATCTCTAAAATATTTATAATCTAAATGAGAAACATTAAGTTTAAAGGGAAGCTTCTTATCAATCACTACAGCAGCTCCCAAAAATATTGAAGATGTAATTGGATAATGATCAGATCCAATGGTAGATAAGTCAACAAAAACAACCCTTTGTCCTCTATCAACACATGTAAAGATATTTTTTTCCACATAAAGCCTATTCAATTGGGCCATAATTCTATCACCATCTCTCCTCTTATTAGAACAAGTCAACCATCCCCCTATTTCCAAACATTTCTATCTAAAATTAGCATCAAAAATTTGAAGTGAAGCCTTCAAACTGCTCCAGGATTCCTTTTCAAAACTAAAAATACAACCTCCCTAACCACCTTCTCTGTCCCCATCCCATTCAACCATATTAAAGTCACCTCCAATAATCCAATGCGCATCAATAAAATTGTATTGCATCCAATCTTATAAGATCATCCTCTCACCAGATATGTTAGGAGCATACAGAGAACAAATGCCAATCACTTGACCAACTACAACAAATGTAGCCCAACATATTCTACCCTGAGTATCCTCCCCCTATTCCACCATCGAGGCAACCAGCCAAGGTTTAACAGCAAGGACCACCCCACCTAACCCTCTATCATGCATAGAATACCACCAAATCCCATTCCAACTTTTACTCAGAGAACTATGGAGAGGAAAACCATCATCCTTGACTTCTTGTAAACACACAACATCAACACTAACACTATGAAAAAAAATACTCACCAAACATCTTCTAGTGGAAATTGACATTCCCCAAACATTCCATGAACTGAATTCAACTTTCATTGGGAAACAACATCATTTAAAGCCTCAAATTGATTGCTAAGTTGAGTAGACCTTCCTTTGGGAGACCTACTCCTATATATAGCTCAACTTTTGCTTTTCCTCCTACCCTCAAGGGCGTCAAAATCTTCACTTAGATCTCTACTGACCTCTACCGACTGATAAATATGGTTGTTTTACTTGGAAGTAATAGTTCCTTCGCTGGATTTCTCCCAAGAAGAAAATGAGCTCTTTTCAGCTTAGAATGCCTATCCTACGAGTCCTTATCCTCTCTACATTTTTGAACAATCCTCCAATATGAATCCCCCTTACTAACCACTAATTGTTTGCCCAAATCAGTCTCCATATCTTGTGGCTCCTCATTTTTATCCCTACTTTTCTGATCATTCCCACTAATAACAGAGGTTCCTAAAACATTCTTGGCCTTATCTACCTTCACTTACTATTTTTTTTAGGGCAATCCCGAATGAGGTGTTCTTGATATTGACAGAAAAATCAAGCATTAGGAAGATTCAGGTAACGTACCTCCTAAGAAATTACCCCTTCCTGGGTAACAATCTTCAAAGACTTAGGCACCTTTCTTTGTAAATCTACTTCAACACATACCCTGGGACTAAATCTGAAAGACATGATTGTTGCAGGTTCAATAAGAATTCTTCCAAACCTTTGAGCCATAGATCGCAACATAACCCAAAACTCTGATTTCATAGCCATAAACTCAATCCAAAGGGGATACCTAGTTTGGGACACATCTTTGGGATCAAATTTTGGATGCCACGATTGCGCAAAAGCCATAAATCTAGCAATCGACCAAGTTCCAAACTGTAGCACATATTGAGAAGCATATGAACTGTCAAAAAGCACTAAGATATATCTACCTCCTAACCCCTAGTATGATTGGACATGCACTCCTTTGGCTTCCCAGTTCAACCTGACCCACTTCTGGAAATCCGCTTCAAAAGGTATTTTCCTAAGAAAAAATAGAAAACCCATTCTTTAATAAATTATTCCTAGATTCTAGGTATTCCCCATGCTCCTCTGCAATGAATGTGAACTCATCATCGCCCATATCTTCTAGTAAGAGTCCATTCTATCAAGTCAGGCAGCTTCATCTTCAAAAAAATCATCATTGTGGTAACCAAAAACTTCCCCGTATACTATCATCCCTTTGCTCAAACCTCTACTCTTAGTAGCCTCAACAAATATTTTTTCAACCCCTTTAAGGCCTTCACCAATGCCCCCATACTACCAATACTCATCCCAAACATGTAAGCTTTATTTCCATTAGGCAAGCCTTCAAACCCGCAACCCTTCAAAGAATTACCCGATAGCTCAGGAAAGGCAGCATAATATTTCAAATCAAAGGCTTCATGAAAAGCATAGGGCTCCCAACAACCCCAGTAATCATCCTTTTTTCCTTCTATGGAGCATTCACCAATTATTCTGCATCATGCCCTTTATTATTAGTTGAATTAGGCTCAAATAATTCATTGATCTGTGTCTTCTTCCCTGAATCGACGCCTTCAAAAAACTTGAGTAGAGGCTCCTTACACACTCGATCATCCTCTGACCCAAATAGCAAATGATTATTCATGACGACTTGAACATCCTTTCGCACACCTTTTATGATCAAAGGAAGGTTTAAAGTAGCACCTTGGACATCTTGCAAACCCTCAAAACCTTGCAATAAATCTTCAGTATCTTTAGCGACACCTTTGTCCTCAATATTGTCTACCACCAAAGCTCCACCTGAATCAAAAACTCCATTAGAATAGACACACGATCCCCGACCAGTACATTTAGACACCTGAAACCCTCACCCTCTTGATCCTCGTGATACTCTTCCTCTCGATGCCATCATATTTTTTTGCATTAAATTTTTTATTAGATGGACAAAGGGGTTTTTAAAGGTTCCCCAAAAATTTTACAAAGAGGATCCAGTCATCCTCCTAGATTATACTAAGAAGGAAATGGCACAAAACTACTACAAGTGGGACAAATACCCAAGAGACAAATAAGCTCCAAAAAACCAGCAAGAACCAACACTACAAGGAGCTAAACATAGCAACACCAAAAAACTAAAGGACTCAAAAAACCCACACACGAGTTAAAACTTGGAACCAACCAAACCAAACAGAAAATCCCACAGGGGAAAGGTCTGAGAGAGAAGCAATCAAAAAACCAGAAGGACAAACAGAAACTAGGGAACCAAGACCTAAATCTTGGTGTCGTTAGGACCAACTTCCTTGTCTGCACCTTCCTCTAGTTCCCACTGCTTCCAACCCATCTGGACCAAAATTTCTTTCACATAAAATATAGTAGTTTGCCTGGACTCGATTAGATACCTTTGAATCTTTAGCAGCATACATTTGAGATGTTTGGGGGTAGACCCCGAGACCTGGATCTTGTGATCCTAAGACTTCTTCGGACTACCCAATCAAGGAGCTTTGCTTTTTGGGAGGCAGAGTACAATCCTCTGAATCAGGGTCATCAAAACACAGGGGGGTCTTACCATGGTTGTCCAGCTTGGCTAATAGATGTTTGGATTGTCTACTCTGCTCATCGCTACCTTTTGTTTTATGCATTAATACATTGTGGGTGGATGTATTTATTATTTCTACATAAAAAGTGAATTTTTTTTGTTAATAAGTGAGGTTGATAAGAAGTGGTATTAGAGCACTTTTCAAGGCCATATTTTGTTGCAAGAAGCTTTAGTTATTCCAGAGCATTTTTTAGTATTGTGTTTCATTGCAAAAATTTTAGTTGTCTACTTATTGTTTGGATTTTGGCTCTTAATAAGCACTTGCACTGAGCTAATAATATTTTGCAAGATCGAGTGTAATTAACTAGAAGTATTTGGGCTAAAATTTTCTCTAAAAATCATTCTAAGGAGTACCTTAAGAACCTTGAAATAGCTAGTTTGAGTGTGTTTCCAATGAATATAGTCAACAACTCCACATCCTGTTAGTAGTATCTTTACCCTAAGAGAGTATACAAAGAGCTATCATTTAGAGGTAAAACTGTGGCTAGTTTCTCAACAATTATTCCCTATTGGAAATATTGTTGGTATTCAAAGAGTAATACTCACTTATACAACCTTTATGGCCAATAAGATTTGTCTTAAGCCACTGGGAATCCAAATTCTAGGGCTCAATTTGTTGCCAATATATCCATAAAGTGTCATACAACCATCAACAATAACAATAGTCTATACACAATTTCTGCAATTTGCAATAGTTCTATATCATCAAAAAAGTAGATAGTTGCAAATGAGTACATAAAATAACTAGCTATAATTGTTAGAAGTTTGCTAAACCACAAAAAAAAAATTATAGTTGGTGGTAGTTTATCACATAAAAAAAGTCTATAGAGCAAGCCATTATCAGTGCTAGTTTGAGTGAAGAAAATACCTAGTCCATAGAGCAAGCCGATATATATATATATATATATATATACACACACAACAACAAAAGGTTGTTATCAATTGCTAGAAGTATATAGTCTACAAGTCGTTAACAATTGTTAAGTTGAGTATCAAAAAATCGTCTATAAAGCAAGTCATTATCAGTACTAATTTAAGTGCAAAAATACCCAATCCACAAAGCAAGTTGTTATTAGTATTAAAAAAAATTCTATGGAGGAGGCCACTATCAATTTTTAAAAGTACAACGCCTACAAGTCATTTACAATTGTTAAGTTGAATGCCAAAAAAAAAAATTCCATTAAGCGAGTTGTTATCAATTGCTAGAAGTTTATAGTGTGCAAGTCGTTAAAAGTTGTTAAGTGCACAAAAAAAAAAGTCCATAGAGAAGGCCATTATCATTGTTGAAACTTAAAAGTACACAATCTATAAGGCATTAACTGTTGCTAGTTTGGTGTAGATTTAATTGTTTATTAAAAGGAATAAGAGGATACTTAAGAATTTTTTGAAAAATCTAAGTTTTAAAATTTTTGGGGTTTGAGGCCATGGAGTTGTCAATATTCACTAGAAGGGATGATATTGATGCTAAGAAATGGTGGAGGCAATTTAAATCCATGTATTCTACTAATTGTATTTGGGTCTATTGGCTTACTCAATATTTTGAAGGAGAAGCTCAATCTTGGCTTCATAGTTTTCTTACTGCCCATAATTATCAATTGACTTGGGAAGAAACAGAGCAAGCATTTTTAAGCAAATGAGAATTTGAGAAAAATAATGAAAAGATAGCTAGTTTGAATAATACATTCAAAAGCTATGCAAAATAATTAAATGAGCCTCAAAGAACTACTCCAATCTCCATACCATTAGCCAAGACTCTTACAAAAAATAATTGATATCGCTTCCCTTTTATAAATACAATCTCCTTTATTTATAAACTCTTATTTCTAAACCCTTGTCCACTCATTAATATAATTAAATATTAAAATATAATTCACCTTGAGTTTATACGTGGTCCATACCAACTATCCATAAAACTCATACACAATATAATACTATATTCCCATATCCCTACATGACCTAACTCCCTACAATAAAGAAAACATTTAGTTGATTCAAATAAACAACCTTTTGTACATACTCAACACCCGGCCTATTAGTCAAATACTCGTAGAAACTCATAATCCAAGTCCATTTCAATACATTCCATAGGATGTGCCCAAAAACTACTGAATTATTCACCTTAACAAGTCAACCATATCTCTAATATATAGATGAAACACAAAGTTTAATAAAATAATCTCAACCCAATAAGGGTAAAGGGGCTTCTACGATGAAAATAGAAGACTAGGGCTATAAATAAGAATCTTGACCACCAGGGTTTTGCTTAGTGGCAAATTTTGCAATTTAGCACGAATTTTCGGATTTCCAAAATGTCAATTTTGCGATTTTTGGGACCATAGAGGTCGGCCCGTTCGCCCAAAAATTTTGGGATCTAATTTTTTTTAGGGTAAATTTGCCCCGTTGTCATAAGGTTTCCCGCCCAATTTTTGCCCTAAATTTATTTAAAATAAGAAATATCCCGCCCAAATCGCCCCTTGTACCCCATTATATATAGCTAACCCTGACAACGACTCCCATACAATTACAACATTTTTTTCGGATAGCGAGCGATACAAAGCAGAGTACTGACAAAACTAGAGTCCACGATGGCAGAAGGCAATGGTAGAAGGTGACTGACAGAAGGTGACTGGAAGAAGGTGACTAACAGAAAGCGATTGGTAGAAGACGACTAACAGAAGGTGACTGGCAGAAGGTGACTGGCAGAAGGCGACTAACAGAAGGTGACTGGAAGAAGGCGGCTGATAGAAGGCGATGGGCAGAATGCGATTGGCAGAAGGCGACTGACTGAAGGTGACTAATAGAAGGCGACTGGTAGAAGGAAACTGACCAAAGGCAACTGGCAGAAGGTGACTACCAGAAGGTGACTGATAGAAGGCGACTGACAGAAGGTGACTAATAAAAGGCGACTAACAAAATGCGACTGATAGAAGGCGACTAACATAAGGTGACTGATAGAAGGTGACTGGTAGAAGGTGACTGACAGAAGACAACTAACAATAGGCGACTGACAGAAGGTGACTAGAAGAAGACGATTAGTAGAAGGCGACCGATAGAAGGCGACTGGAAGAAGGTGACTCAATTTATCCGTATGCTTCTTTTACCATTAAATTTCATTTTTCATTTTATTAATGGACACTCAATAAGGAGGTTTATTATTCCTGTGAACAATATTCATGGGACAGTCACAGATTCTGTTGTCTCTAGCAGTAGTTCTCTTTTATACCTATTATTTTCATATTTAAAAATGATGTTCTTTGTTCATGTTATTCTTCTGTTCATACAGGTAAAAATGTCAACTACGAGGCAGTGGAAAGAAGGGAGGAGAGTCTTCCAATAAAAGGAGTATCCTCAAATACTTTCCTAATATTTCAAAACCCAGTCTACCATCAACATCTGCACAAACTGAAGGTATGAACACCTTTACTCACCGGTTAATTTTTTTACTTTGTTAATTTTAAATATAATGTCCTCAATTCATAAAGAAGTGTGTTTTTTGGTTGATGGCTTTGTTCACTTTTATCTATAGAAAACACTAGTATGCTTTTAAATGCCATAGTGATAATGAATCTACTATTGACACTAGAATTATCTCTACAGAAAACACTATTAACCCTGGTATTCCTCCACTTCCACATATCCACGATAATCAACAGTCCACACATGAAGATAATCTCAATCAAATCGAACAACAACATGAAGAGATTCCTGAATCTAACATGCCAAGTGGAAAAGAAACTAATAGTTCTTATGCAAGTCCCTCCTTCGAAGAATCTTCATCTAAAAAAAATAAACGTGCAAGGTTATCTAGGTGGACAATTAACAGATCATTTCAGCCTGATTGGATATCAGAATTTCCATTTATTGAGCCAGTTTTGCCAGAGAATAGTAGTGATGATATAACAGAATTAAGATGCGTAATTTGCAGTTGGAAACACGGAAAGGAGCATAGATTGCAACTTAAGAAAGATACAATAGAAAAACATTGTGGAAAGGTTTATATCAAAACAAAAGAAGGTGATCGAGCAACACAAAAAACTTATAGGTGGAAGGATGCATCAGAGTGGGGCACATATGAGATATGCGGAAGAATATGATAAAGAAATGAAACAAAAGCAAACATTGGTTGAGAAAGGTGCAACGATTCAAGCCCAATTTCAAAAAATGAATAAGTTAACTTTAGCTTCAAAAAGTTTGTAGTTTGCTGTTGTATTTTCTATTCTTAAGAAGGGTAGACCTATGTCTGATTTCATAGATTATAAATCTCTATTTCGACTAGCTAATGTGCAGAACTTACCCAACGCTCATTGGTCAGATCGAAGTGGTTGGGAAATGGCAAAAATGTATGTCATTGGTTGAGCAGAATGACCTCGGAGAGAAAGTAAAAAAGGCAAAATTCATTTCACTTTCAATTGATGAGGTGACTGTAGTTGACAATACATCTTGGATTTGCATGCATGTTTACACATTGGAAAATCATTCAAGGCAACCTCATTTACTAGGAATACGCAAAATGGTGGAAAATTGTAATGCAGAAAACATTTACAATGTTGTTGTAACTAGTTTAAAAGAAGAAGCAAGAATGAATGAAATTGAAATAGCCACTAAGTTAATATGTGTAGGAGCTGATGGTCCTACTACAATGCAAGGACACAGGAATGGTCTTTGTGTTAGACTACAAACATCGGTTGCCCCATATTTGATCCCTATTCATTGCATGGCTCACAGAATGAATCTTGCATACAAAATTGTGGATACATTTACAAATGTTGCCGAGTGGAAGAGCTTGTCCGTGAAATTCATGAATATTTTTCACGTAGTCCAAAAATATTTTTAGAGTTTCAACTAGTTTGCACTAGGAGTTACCGAAGGTAAAAAATTGTTGAAAGA
This sequence comes from Wollemia nobilis, assembly GCA_028583015.1. Classification (NCBI taxonomy): domain Eukaryota; kingdom Viridiplantae; phylum Streptophyta; class Pinopsida; order Araucariales; family Araucariaceae; genus Wollemia; species Wollemia nobilis. Next base: position 1,797,800 of record JAQPPZ010002502.1, read on the forward strand.
TGTGGATACTAGGTGGATTTCGATGTATCTACCGGCATTAAGAGTTTTCAAAGAATATCAATCCTTGATAGGGTTTATGTATGCAAATCGTAGGGTGGTTGATAAGGCTAAAGATTTACTTTTTTGAATGAGTGACTTTGAAACTCTTCTCACATTGTGTGGAATTCTTCCAATGTTGGAAAAAATGAATACTTTGATCAAAATTGCACAAGAAAGATCGATTTATATTGTGGATTTCATCGGGGCGAGAATACAAATTTGCATGCATATTGATATGATGTATGCATCTGGTCAAAATTTTATGGATCCCTTGTTTGAGAGTTGGAGAGCATTAACAAGTGTGAATAGTCCTCGGAGCTTTTTGAAGTTCAATATTAACGATCATCTGTGTATTAATGTCCATGGAAATGAAATACCTTTATATTGTTATGGTGTGCGATTGGATATAGCTACAAATGAAGTTGAGAAAATGCCCATAACCTACAATAGATTTCATGTGGTTGTGGACGATACAAAACTTAAACTAAAACAAATAGCAGAATCATTGACAAAAGAAATCAGAGACCGTTTTCAAAGAGATGAATTGCTAGAGGCTATGGGTGTGGTAAATCCAATGTTTTGGGATCCTTGTAATGAATACCAGATTATAAATTCTTTGTTCCTCAAATACATGGGCAGACTTTCTGGCCATTTTAGTCAAAGTGTTGTAGTCAATGGCATTGAAATCAATGGCATTCTGAACAAAGATCTTTTGACAAAACAATCCAACTATTTTGGAACAACAATGTCTGCTCAAGTTTCACAGACTCTCTAACCATCATGAAGCGGGTTCTATTTCACATTTGTGGAGAATATTACAACCAAGTACTGTCTTAAAACATACTATGAGTGAATATTTTCATTTATATGAATTATGTCAAACGATGATTTTGGGATCCATGGAAGATGAAAGGGTGTTCGAGTGCACTTTCATATATAAAATCTAAAGTTCGAAATAGGTTGGACAAAAATTTGGAGAATTGCTTGAGAGTATATGTGTCGGCCTATGAGGTGGAGGAGTTTCCTTATGAAAGAGCATTGTCACATTGGAGTTCTTTGGCAGAGAGAAGAGGTGTAACGAATATTGATAATGATGAGGATGATGGTAACACTGGTCAGATTGTGACGACAAAAATTTTGGGAATGAGTGCAGAACATTTTGTACAATCTGAAAAGAGTTTGTTCCAGCTTCTAGCATTATGATGCAAGGATGCATTCATTTGATTTTATTTCACATATTATCATTTGATTTGATTTCACATATCAGAATGAGAGGAAGCTATCATTTGATTTGATTTCACATATCAGAATGAAAGGATGTTTTCATTTGATTTAATTTGAGTTCACATGTTATTATTTGATTTGATTTCACATATCTGAATGAAAGGATGCTATCATTTGATTTGATTTCACATATCAGAATGAAAGGATCCTATCATTTATTTTGATTTCACATATCATAATGAAAGGATGTTATCATTTGTTTTGATTTGAGTTCACATGTTATTATTTGATTTGATTTCACATATTATCATTTGATTTGATTTCACATATCAGAATGAAAGGATGTTTTCATTTGATTTAATTTGAGTTCACATGTTATTATTTGATTTGATTTCACATATCTGAATGAAAGGATGCTATCATTTGATTTGATTTCACATATCAGAATGAAAGGATGCTATCATTTGTTTTGATTTCACATATCAGAATGAAAGGATGTTATCATTTGTTTTGATTTGAGTTCACATGTTATTATTTGATTTGATTTCACATATTATCATTTGATTTGATTTCACATATCAGAATGAAAGGATGTTTTCATTTGATTTAATTTGAGTTCACATGTTATTATTTGATTTGATTTCACATATCTGAATGAAAGGATGCTATCATTTGATTTGATTTCACATGTTACATTATTTTTCTTGTAATATTTGTTATTCGTGAAAGTAATTGCCTATGCTGTATTTTTTGACATTTCAAATTAATTCATATAACATAAAAGAACATCTTACTGCATTCACATAATTCAATATTACTTAATATATCAACACAAACAATCAAAACATAACAACATTCAAAACAAAGTTTTAAAAAGATAACACATATCAAACATTATTTCTTCCACTTCAAATTAAGAACAACAAACTTTTACATCATCATAAATAATCAAAACATACTCTCTTTCATTGAATTCAATATTTAAAGAAGATACCATTCATTATTTATTTACAATACATATCAAACATTATTTCTTCCACTTAAAATTTCCAATAGATAACATATTTTTCGGAAATAGTCATTCATTGTTTCAATTCTCAAAAAGGATACCATTCATTTACAATTTACAATATATATCAAACATTATTTCTTTCGGTTCAAATTACTTAATACATCAACACATATAATCCTAACATAACAACATTCAAAACAAAATTTCCAATAGATAACACATTTTTCGAAAATAGTCTCATTCATTGTTTCAATTCTCAAAAATGATACCATTCATTTGCAATTTACAAAACATATCAAACAATATTTCTTCCACTTAAAATTACTTAATGCATCAACACATAATCATAACATAGCAACATTCAAAACAAAATTGCAAATAGATAACATATTTTTCAGAAATAGTCTCATTCATTGTTTCAATTCTAAAAAATGATACCATTCATTTGCAATTTACAAAACATATCAAACATTATTTCTTCCACTTCAAATTACTTAATACATCAACACATATAATCTTAACATAACAACATTGAAAACAAAATTTCCAATAGATAAAACATTTTTTGACAATAGTCTCATTCATTGATTTTTGACAATAGTCTCATTCATTGATTTCAATTCTCAAAAAGGATATCAAACATATCAAACATTATTTATTCCACTTCAAATTAAAACATAACAATAATTAAAAACAAAACTTCAAAATGATAATATGAATTTTTTAGAAATTGCCTCTAACATTGATTTCAATTTTCAAAAAAATACTAGTCTTAAATATTTATAAAAATATAAAGATATAAAGAGTTTTTGTTTCACTTGAAACCCAACACAACAAAGATCTATTGTTTTTCAATGTTTCCTGAAGGTCCACCCACATCTACCTCAATATCCTTTTCTTCTAATGCCCCGGCCCTAACCAAACTTTCTGTTGTAGTGTTGATCCCCGATAACAAGGCACTCTCTTCCTTCGCTGGATCTTCTTTGAAAGGTGCATTCAGCTCCTTCTCCTTTTCTTTCAGTTTAGCCTCGACATCCAGGCCCCCATCTTTGATAACCTTCTTTAGGTAATTATTTTCTCTAACCGTCTGTTGTAACCTCTTCTTCAATTCAATAGCATTATTAATGCTAATTTTGGCGATCTTGATCAAAACTTTCATGGCACTGACTTGTTGCTTTAGGTGCTGGAAATTAGACTACAAAACAGAAATAAAAAAGGTTAATATTTATAAACAAAACATATTTAACAAAAAAAAATATTTTTTAGTTAGATGTAGAACTTACATCAGTTGTAAGTCGTGTTGTTTTTGCAACTGCTACTTTGTTCTGATCAAGTGCCCATTCATTGAAATATGCTTGGGCTTCTGCATTGAGGTTTTCCAAATGATTCATAACAACGGCAAGAATTTCATCTCTGTATGTAGACTCGGCCTCCATAGTGCCAGATTCAGCTTTATGTAGCAAGGCATCGAGCTTTTGGGGCTCATTCTCCATCTTGAGAAACAACTCTTTTCTTTTTGAAAAATTCTTATATCGGCCATTGATGGCTTTAATCAAAACCTTGGCCCGATATTCCCATTCCTTCAATTTATCAATATCCGAAAGAAGAGTATTATGAACTACAACTTTACATGCATCGGCTAATAACACATTTTTAGAAACGTTTAGGATATCATCTTCTGTAATAGTACGGGTGGTGACTTGTTGTGGGGCGGAGGGGGAAACTTCGGTGGCATCTACATTGACATCATCTTCTTCTCCATCAATGCCCTCTTCATCCTCAAGAATATCACTTGCCTTTAAAGGGAAATTTTCAGGATTCATACCCTGATAAAGAAAGTCACAATCAAGAGTTCCCGAGGGCATTTGAGATGCACTCTCAACATTTGAAAAATTCTCCAAGGTTAATATCGGTACAACAGAAATATTAGATGATGACACATTTTGTGTCTCTGTAGCACTTCTTGCATTGTGAGGTGGCGGTGTGAGGAACGTTTTACCATGCATGCGTGATTGGTTCCTCGTAGGTGGAACCTGAAGTGGATGGACCTGAACTTGCTTTGGGTGGACCTGAACCTGCTGTGGCTGTGGTTGTGGTTGTGGCTGTGGTCGTGGAGGGTCAGATGGTGGAGCCATCCTTTTTTTCAGCCTTTTGAATCTACGAGGTCCCTCTGTTAAATTTCACACAAGAACATAAAATAAATCATTTGTAAATAACAATAGCATTAAAAAATATTTATTCAAAATATACATACCTGACTCGGACTCTGTAGCCATTGAAGTTTCAACCATTTTTTCTTTGTCTGAAAAATACGTAAAACACATTAAAAAAACATAATTTTAAGTCAAAAAAATAAATCATTTAAAAAAGCATTTTTGAACAATGCGAGTAAGGTTACCTTGTGGGTTGGAGGTAACCTCTTCTACGTCGACTGTAATTGTTTCTCCGAGTAAAAGGTGTCGCAGGTGTATGCTGAATCCGACCATCATCAAACCTCACACGTTTGTTGGGAGTCATTGGTGATGACTGCGATTGCGTGTCAGAATCAGCGAGATACTTCCTGAATCCTAAATGCGGCATCCCTCTTACTTGAAGACTGAGATGCTCTTTTCTATTTTCAAAACAAAATTAGAGAATAAAAAGATAAAATTAAAAAAATAAAATAAAGATATTTCAACAAATATTTTTACCTGTATCTCACCATCAGACATGCCAATAGACAACAAACTGGGGTGCAATGCAGTGGGAGGACTGCTCTGTTGAAGGTTGAAATAAGCTTCCTAAAATAAACAAAGAATAAAATTGTTGGTAGTCACTATGTAAGCAGATGCTTGAATTTTTTGGGCACTCAAAAGGTCGTGCTTCAAGCGGTTGGAAATGTGCGTGCACCAGTCAAATTTACCGCCATCAATACAATGAAGCAATAAAGAAAGTGCCCAAAAAGGCATTTATGTAGGTCGCCCCTGCAGAATAAGCCTTGCCTAAAAAAATTCAATGCAAGCATATAGAAATTTGTCTCCAACATTCGAAATGTTTAAGCCCCTTTTGGACTTAGAAGAATTGATTGAAAAAAGAGAACATTATTAGAAAACAAAAAATAAAACAAGGAGAACATTTTTAGAGAAATGAAACTATAGCAGAACAATATTTAATGTTAAATAAAAAATAAATTTTCAAATTATACCTTTCAGATTGTCGGGATGAACAACGTAAAGGTTTCCTAGGGTGGATTTATCATCGTCGGTTAAGGCGTATTGGTTGTTCACCAGTACACCATCCAAAAATGGCAGCCCTATTAGTCGCTGCACATCGGAGGGTTTAACCGAAAAAACAATTTCATTGTTATCCACATGGATCAAAATAGTGGACACGTCATGGTTGTAACAAGAAATGATCCGTTGCATCAACTGAACGTTAATGTTCAATTGAGGCATCTTCAACACACCAGCAAGTCCAGCGGTGTAAATCCACTAGGAATCTCTATCAAGAGTGTTGAAAATGCTCTTGAGATTGGGGCAGAAGGTGTACTTGAAATGAACTTTGGATGGAAGAGGGGAGGAACAACTAGCCATCTCTGAAAAGCAAGAAAACACTGGCAAAACCTTATAAAAATGATGCCAAGATGCCAAAATGCACTAAAATTGCTTGGAAACGCTCTAAAACCGCTATGGAAAATGCCCTAAAAATGTTGGAAAAAGGTTTTAAAGTTGCTCTAGGAAAAGCTGCAAATGACCCTGCAAATGAATTTATAGATTTTTTGCATGGCAGGAGTTAACGCATGAATGACACATGGCAGAAGGGAGGACACGTGGCGCCATCTTATTTACGGTTATGGCGGTCACCTTGTTCCACTCGCCATCTGTCAGTCGCCTTGTGCCACTCACCATCTGTCAGTCGCCTTGCGCCACTCACCATGTGCCACTCGCCTTGCGCCACTCGCCATATGCTAGTCACCTTTTGCCACTCGCCATATGCCAGTCGCCATGTGCCACTCACCATTTGTCAGTCGCCATGTGCCAGTCACCTTCTGCCAGTCACGTTCTACCGATCGCCTTGTGTTAGTCACCTTCTGCCAGTCGCCTTATGTCAGTCCCCTTGTGTTAGATGCCTTCTTCCAGTTGTCTTTTTGACAGTCGCCTTGTGATAGTCGCCTTGTGTCAGTAACCTTCTGCCAGTCGCCTTCTATCAGTCGCCTTCTGTCAGTCGCCTTCTGTCAGTCGCCTTCTGCTAGTTGCCTTGTGTCAGTCACCTTCTGCCATTCGCCTTCTATCAGTCGCCTTCGCGGTTGCCTTCTGATAATTTTGTTGATACTTGTAGTTGAAAAAAAAATCGCCATGTTTTGAAAAAATTTCTTCAAAAATTTGAAAAATTTGCCCCATAGTTTATATAGTTTTCACGTTGATTCACCCCGATTTGATAAATACTTTTTCGGTACTACCCCTTATGCATAACCATGTCGACCACAAATAATCTAGGTGTTTTATGCATTGTGCCACACTTGTGGTACCAAATTGATAAGCCAACGAAGGTAATATGACAAATGAAAGAACTCTTTTAAAACAATTAAAATCGTATTTACCATTATTTTTCAATGAGTTTACATAGGTTTTTATGAGGGGTCTCGGTCCCCGCATACTAAGTGGGGTTTGAACCTTGGACCTCCCAAAGAGATGCCAAAGCCCTTACCACAACAATAAGCTTGCAGCTATACATTTTTTTTTAATAAATTATATGTGGCTTTTATTGGGGCCACTCCCATTGCAAAGACAAAACATTGCATTGCTCTCATTATGTTTCTAACAAATTAATTAAAGCATATCCCATTTTTTTTTCTATCAAAGATATTCTTCATTTGCCTTTCTATCAAAGATATCCATCTTCCTCAAACTTTTCCCAAAGATATTCCGCGGTCATTTGTTCAGCAACATTGAACAAGACAGAGTCTGCTAGGCAGAGACGAATTGTAGACATCGCCTTCCTATCCAGCTTTATCCACTCCAAATTTGTCATGCTGTCAGGTTTACCTGCGAGCCCTTCCAATGCTAGGTCTTGGTCATTCTGAACCAACAAATCCTCCACCTTCATCTTCCATAGGGTGAAGTTCTTGCCATCAAACTTCTCAATCTCGAACTTGGTTACACTTTCTATCATTGTTGCAACTCCCACTCGCACAAAACCCTGACCAACAAGTTTTCAAAGAACCTCGCTCTGATACCAAATGTTAGAAAATTAAAAACAAGCAAGCATAAACAAAAATAAACAACACACGAGATTTTACGTGGAAACCCTGCAATGTGCAGGTAAAACCACGGGGCAATGGCAAGGTTTCTTATTTTATTATTCTCATATGGTTTCATACATTCGCACATAGTAATAATGCAAGGGGCATTCCCATTTTTATAGAAATACAAAGGAAGATTCCAAAAAAGCCATGGCACATTCCAAATAAAAGCGCTTTATTAAAAAAAATTGCTTTTATCAATTATTTTCTATAACAAAAGTTGTTTTAAATACAAAAGCAAAAGCAGCTTTTAAAGCAAAAAATAGCTTTAAAAGCAAAAAGCAACTTTAAAAGCAAAAGCAAGTTTTAAAGCAAAAAATATTTTTAAAGCTCCACCAAGCACCACTTTGCTGAAGAACGTCAGAGATCTGGATATTGACTTCACCTCCTAACAATTCCAACATGGGAAGCTTTTGACCCCTCAAAAGTTTACTAAGAAAAAAGATGAGGATATTGTATCCTCACCCGATTAAAGGGTATCCACTTGGCTTTGTTCGACATTTGACCCTTAGAACAAATTCACCAATACTCTTGTTCCTCTCTCCTGGAAGATCTGGTTTTCTTCTCTAGAACCATGTCTTCCACTGCTTCTTCAAGGCTTGTAGATGCCAAATCATCCACTTTAGGAAGAATGAGAGACTCTTCCTTGTCATCCAACATTGACGACTCAAAAAAATTCAGATTTTTCACATTTACCATCAAATACATTTGCATGTAACTAGGTAATTCAAGTTTGAAAGCATTTTCACCATACTACTCCCGAATCCTGAAAGGTCCATAGCACATAGGCTTCAATTTCTTACCCGAACCCTGTAGACACTCCTTTTCCAAGTGAAGCCACACCAAATCACCAACCTAGAATTGGTTTGCAATCCCGTGTTGGTCATGGCGATTATTATACTGTTGTTGAGTCCTTTTCAACTTTTCTTCAATCCTCTGATGAATAAGCTGAATTCGCTGAATGAATTGAAGTGCCTAGTTTTCCTCCGACAAAGAGCTTCTTGGTTCCTGTCGATAGTTTTCAAAAGCTTCGTCAAAAGGTGAATGAGGTAAATACCCATAACTTACCTCAAATGGAGAAAGTTGTGTGGATGAGTGTATTGCCCTATTGTAGCAGTATTGAATGTCGAGAAAAATGTCATCCCAGGTCTTAGGATTCCTTTGGTTATAGCCCCTTAGCAAATGCACTAGTGTTCAGTTGACGACCTCAGTATGATCATCCATCTGCAGATGAAATTTTGTAGACCTTCTCAACTTTGTATCCAACATTCCCAAAAGTGCATTCCAAAACTTGCTAAGGAACCGAGTATCGCGGTCAATGATACTCTTGGGCAGTCCAAAATTTATGAACACTATTGGAAAAACAAGTTTGCTGCCCCTTCTACTGTGATAGATTTCTTGCAAGGAATGATGATCACCATTTTACTGAACCTGTCTATTATCACAAATAGATAATCATTCCCCTTCCGAATGGTTGGCAAGCAACCCAAAAAATCCATGGAAATACTTTCCCAAGGCCAGCCAGGAACTGGCAAGGGAGTGTATAGTCCCAATTTTCGATGACTTGGTTTATTGATACTGCATGTTTGGCAACCTCTAACGAATCTTGCAACTTCATTCAGCATATTTTGCCAATACACATACCTTTGTAAATTCACCATAGTATTGTGAATGCCAAAATGTCCAACAACCAATGATGTATGAGCCTCTCGTATCAATTGAGTCCGTTATCCCCCTTTTGGAATACAAAGCTTCCCGACTTTGAACAATAATCCCTCCTCCAATTGCTAGTCCTCCACTAAGTTGGATTGCTCTTCGGTTGACAATGCCCTGTATTTGTTTTCGAAATCATCATCCTCCACATATTTCTCCTTGTAATTATCACGTGGAAATGGTTCCAATTCCATAACTACTAACACCAGTTTGATCAGAGGTCGAGATAGCATATTGGCAAAATCTTGTTGGTCTTTCCATTCTTATACTTAATTAGGAGATTTAATTGCTAAAGAAAACCCATCCATTTAAAATGTCTAGCTTGCTGTAATTTGCTCTGAGTTTGCAAATACTTGAGGGGTTCATGATCGGTATGCACCGTCATTTCTTTCTCTTAGGAACCTTCTAATTAAAATAAGCACATCCACATAAATATTGCAATAAAAGTAGTAATTTCATGAAAGAACATAATATTGCAATATGAAATGTAAATGCAAAAATATATTAATCTCACAAATCACAATACAGAATCGTGGGCCTCTTCAAGGGGGCAACCTCCTTCAATACTTTCATTTCAATATACAAAAACAATACATCCATTCCTGCCCCTCACATTTTTAAACATTTCATAGCCCTACCTAATTCTCAAAGCTGTCTTACATGCAAAATGCCACCCAAGCTAGAATATTCTACCAAACAAAATAGTTACATTCTTTATAACAGTTACATAAAATGGCACCACTTGTCTAGGCACCTCTAGTGCCACAAACTATTACAAAACATTACATAATATCATTACAAAACATTATAATGGGGTCCCCACATTAAGAAAGGGGTTATTACATAATAATGTTAGGATGGAGTCCTAACATGCCCTTCCCCTTCAAAAAGCTTTGTCCTCAAAGTTGAATATGAGGAAATTGTTGTTGAAGTTGCTAGAGAGACTCCCAAGTGGCATCTTCAAGTTGTAATCCTCACCATTGAACAAGAACATCAGTGATGACACGGTGGCGAAGGGTGCACGATCTCCTATCCAAAATTTATTCAGGCTCAAGAATGATGGATCCTTCTTCGTCCAACTTTGGTAATGTGGATTGTACCTAGACCTTGTTGCCAACAACCTTCTTGAGAGAGGAGACATGAAAGACTGGGTGAATTTTGGAAGTGGCTGGAAGGGCCAATTTGTAGGTTGTTGACCCGATCCATTGTAACACCTAGTAAGGACCATAGTATTTGGTAGCAAGTTTTTGGCATCCATGAAGCTAGAGAGATGACTATTTATAGGGCTGCAGGCAGAGAAAAATCATGTCCCCAACTTCAAAGCTACGCTCAGAGCGATGTTGATCAACTTGCTAACGCATTCAATTCTAGGCCAAGTCAAGATTGACCTTAAGTTGTTGGAGAAGGGTAGCACGTTGTCTGAGGGTGGAATCCACAACTTGAACCCTGGAGCTTCCTAGAATGTAAGAGGAGGGTGTTGGTGGAGGATGACCATATATTGCTTCAAATGGGGTAACCTTAGTAGTAGTATGATAGGAAGTATTATACCACCATTCAGCCAAAGGGAGCCACTTAGCCCACTGTGTAGGATGTTCTGAGGCAAAGCAATGGAGGTATGTTTCCAAGCACTTATTGACAATTTCAGTTTGGCCATCAGTCTAAGGGTGATAAGCCAAACTCATTTTGAGTTGAGTTCCCTACAACTTGAACAGTTCCTACCAAAAGTGACTAGTAAAAGTAGGGTCCCTATCTGACACAATTGATTTGGGCATTCCATGGAGACAAAATATGGAGTCTAAAAATATTTGGGCAATGACGGAGGCGGTGTAGGGGTGGGACAAGGAACAAAAATGAGCATACTTTGTGAGATGATCCACTACCACTAGAATAACTAATTTTCCTCCTAATTTAGGTAACCCTTCAATGAAATCCATAGAGATATATACCCATACTTGTTCTGGAATTGGCAAGGGCTGAAGGGTTCCAAGAGAACACACATTTTCTCCTTTCATGCATTGGCACCTGTCACATTCTGCCACAAAATTTTGAATGTCCCTTTTCATTCCCCTCCAGAAAAAAGTACGCTTGGTCCTTTCATAGGTTTTTAGAAACCCTAAATGCCCAACTATTGGTGATGCATGCATTTCCTACAAGATGAGTTCCCACATTTGTGAATTTTGGGAATGACAAGTCGGTCACGATATCTCAAGTCTTGACCATCCCAAGTATAGCTAGGGCATGAGTTAGGCTCTGCTTGGATTTTGTTGACCAAAGTTTGCAAATTGGAATCCTTGGTCATTTCTTCCTTGAGATGATGGATCCATTGTGGAAGTGGTGTAGATATAGCATGTAGCATTCCCTGATCTTCATATTGTCAGGATAAGGCATCAACCACCACGTTCTCCTTTCCTTTCTTATAGGTGATTTCATAATCATAGCCTAACAATTTAGAAACCCATCTTTGTTGTTTTGGTGTGGCCACCCTTTGTTCCAAGAAATATTTGAGACTTTGATGATCAGTCTTGATGGAAAAGTGACGCCCAATGAGATACGACCACCAATGATTAACAACATGTAAAATGGCAAGCATCTCCTTTTCATAAGTAGACTTGCCCAAATTTTGGCCAAAAAGTGCTCTACTGGTGAAGGCCAATGGTCTTCCTTCTTGCATCAAAACTACCCCAATGCCATTGCCAGAAGCATCACTTTCAATTACAAAAGGTTTAGAGAAATCAAGCATTGCTAACACGGGGGTGGTGGTCATAGCTTGCTTCAACTCTTCAAAAGCCTTCTCCACTAGTTCTGACCACATAAAATAATTCTTTCTCAACATGGCTATCAAGGGAGCTGCTATCTTTCCATAATTCTGCACAAATTTACAATAATATCCAATGAGTCCCAAAAATCCATGAAGTCCCTTTAAGGTTCGAGGCTTAGGCCAGTCTTGAACAACTTGAATCTTTTTAGGGTCCACTTTAACTCCATCTTTGGTTACAATGTGACCCAAATATTCAACTTCTTGCAACCCAAAAGAACACTTGGACCTCTTGGCATAAAGCTGATTCTCTAACAAAAGTTGTAGTGTTTGATCCAAATGTTGGAGATGCTCCTCCCATGAATGACTATAAATCAAATATCATCAAAGAAGACTAGAATGAATTTGTGAAGGAAAGGTCAAAAAATGGAATTCATCAAACTCTGAAAAGTGGAAGGTGCATTGGTCAACCCAAATGGCATAACCAAGAATTCATAGTGCCCTTCATGAGTTCTAAAAGTTATTTTAGGAATGTCCTCATCCTTGATTCAAATCTGATGATATCCTAACCACAAATCCAATTTTGAAAAATATTGGGCCCCATGCAACTCATCTAGCAATTCATCAATTATTGGAATGGGAAATTTATCTTTAATAGTGATTTTATTAAGTTCCCTGAAATCCACACACAAGCGCCAAGACCCATCCTTCTTCCATACCAACAACACTGGAGAAGAATAGGGACTAACGCTAGGACGAATAACCCTTGCAACATGAAGTTCCTATACCATTTTCTCAAATTTTTATTTTTGGGCATATGGATACCTGTAAGGGCGGACATTTGGGGGAAGACTACCAAGAATAAGCTGAATCGCATGGTCATGAGTATGATGAGGGGGTAGTCCTTTGGGTTCCTCAAAAACTAGGGCATGTCTTTGCAATAAAACCTGTAATTCCTCTGGATGGTCCTTATCCCTTTCCTCAAAAGCTTCTATAGCAAATAATCGAGCCACAACCCCATGGGATGGTTTTTTTTTAACTTTTCCATATTATGGGTTGAAATAAATTGAGCAACCCCAACCTTCATGCCCCGTAAGGTGTATTCTATTCTCTTGTTGGCTAAATTTCATCCATAGCTCAAAAAAATCCCACAAGATGGGACCTAACATCCATAGCCACTGTGCTCCCAAAACGACATCACACCCACCTAGGGGTAAGGCAAACATATATGCCTTAAGATTATATTCCCCTATTTGTATTTTGACATTGTGACACTTCCCTTTACATGGCAGGGTGCCTCCATTGGAAATCATGACTTCAAAGGAATTACAAGTATTAATGTAACAATTCCCTTGTTTGGCCACACATGGATCAATAAAGTTATGTGTGCTTCCTGAGTCAATAAGAATTATTACTCATTGTCCTTTGAAGTGTCCTATCACTTTCATCATTTGAGGAGTTGATATACCTACTAAGGCATGCACCGAAATTTTTGGTTGGGATTCATCTAGAACTTTTGACTATTTTGTGTGTTCCTCCTCTTGATGATCCTCTTCCACCTCCGAAGATTCTATGGTTGTTGCCTCATCCACATCAAGCAAATACAATTTTTGGTGTACACACTTATGCCCTAGGGAATACTTCTCATCACAATTATAGCATAGCCCTTGGGCCCTTCTAGATTCCATCTCTTCTCGTGTCAACTTTTTGATGGTAGGAGATTTGTTGGCAGGAGTTGGTGTTGGCTTGGACGAAAAAGGTGGCCAAGATTGAGAAAATTTGGGGGTGCATCCTTGAGCCTTAAATTTTTCTTCTACCAATATAGCCAAGGCTATTTCCTATTGTAATGATTATGGCCTCAACATTTTAACTTCAGCTTTAATATCATCCTTCAAACCACTCACAAAACAACTTTGGAAGAATTTGGGACTCAAACCAATGGTATGGTTGGCCAATTTTTCAAACTGAGTTTGATAATATCAAATGGTTGAAGTTTGTTTGAGTTTAGAAAGGGCTCCTATAAAATCTTCAAACTCACTAGGACCAAATTGAGTGAGTAGGTGTTGCTCAAATTCAATCCAAGTAAGATCGGGGTTTGCTTTCCTAAGCCATTGAAACCAATGCAGTGCATCTAATTCAAAATTGAAAGAGGCTATTGTTAGGTGCATATAATGGGGAACATTATGAAGACTAAAATATTTTTCTACTCGACACATCCATCCCTCTGGATCCTTTCCATCAAACTTTGGAAAGTCTAATTTGGGCAGTTTATATCCATGGTTATTGGGGGCTTCCTGTTGTTGACTACTAGTTCCTTCATCCTTACGGTCATGAGAACCAAATCGACCATGTGTGTGGGTATTATTAGCTATACGACCTTCCAAGTCTTCAATTTTTCCATTTAATTCCTCCTTCATTTCCTTTTGTTCCCTTGCTACATGGATCAAGGAGTCATGTAGAGATTTGATATCCAACCTTAACTGATTTAAACTATCATTTAACTAATCCCCCACATGCTTTCCCCAAGACTCTACATGAGTGATAATTTTTTGATCTAATTCTTGTGCCTTTTGTTGTTCCCTAGTGCCTGTAGCCATGCTCTATGATTTTTTATTATTTGATGATACTAAAAATAGAAGTGTGGTTCTAGGAGTTACTATTTTTAGTAATGAATAAAAAAAGTGTTTGGGTGCTATATATCAAAATTATTAGCTCAAGAAAATGAACATAATGGGCTAGGTCCCAAAATAACGTTTTTCGACACCCTAGAAAAAGTGCATGGAGTCTATATACCAAAATTATCAGCTAGACGAGACGATCACAATGGGCTATATAGGTGATGCCTAAGGCTTAAGTATTGGAGTCTGATATCACCTCACTTCACAGGCCTCTGTGATATTTTAAAACCCTTGGCATAGGGTTTCTAACCTAGTAAACTAATACAAAAAAAAGGGTTGGATATTTTTTAATACAAAAACAGGCAAAAAAATGAAAATACAATTTATACATAACAGTTGAAATGGCATTGCAAGAACTATCATAGTTGTAGTGGAACACGGCCTTGGAAAGTGCTTTGATACCACTTGTTAGGAACCTTCTAATTAAAATAAGCACATTCATATTACAATAAAAGCAAGAATTTATGAAAGAACAAAATATTGCAATACGAAATGTAAATGCAAAAATATATTAATCTCACAAATCACAACATAAAATCGTGGACCTCTTCAAGGGAGCAACCTCCTTCAATACTTTAATTCAATATGCAAAAAATATACATACATTCCTGCCCCACATTTTTAAAGATTTCATAGCCCTAGCTAACGCTCAAGACTGGCTTACATGCAAAATGTCACCCGAGCTAGAATATTCTACCAAACAAAACAATTACATTCTTTATAACGGTTACATAAAATGACACCACTTGTCTAGGTGCCTCTAGTGCCACAAAACTATTACAAAACATTACATAATATCGTTACAAAACATTATAATGGGATTCCCAAGTTAAGAAAGGGGTATTTGCATAATAACGTTGGGATCGAGTCCTAACACTTTCCCCATCAAGTTGTGTCACCACTTCTTAATAGATTGTACTAAAGCATACAGTTACTTATCATATGTGGGATAGTTAAGGATAGCTCCAAAAAATAACTCAAAATGGTAACATACTGGTTTGTCGTCCTAAAGTAATATTGCTCCCATGGCATGGTCGGAAGCATCGGTCTCTACCTCAAACAACATTCATATATCTGGCACGGCCAAGACAGGTGCTTTATAGACCTTGTCTTTGAGTTTCCAAAATGCTTCCTCTTATTCGTCACCCCACACTATGCTCTTCTTTTTCTATAGCAACTTGAGAAACGGGGTTGTTGTATGCAAGAAATCCCAAATAAATTTCCCCAAGTATTGGATTGCTCCAATGAAGCTCCTCGTCTCTGTCTGTGACAAGGGCTGAGGCCAATCCATGATTGCTGCCACCTTGGCCGAATCAAAATCTTCTCGTTGCCAATAACATGACATGGGCTAAGGCCAATCCATGATTGTTGCCACCTTGGCCGAATCAAAATCTTCCCGTTGCCAATAACATGACCTAGACACACCAGTGATGTCTTGTCGAATCCACATTTCTTGAGGTTTAATTTTAGTTGAGCTCTTGCTAGCACCTCTAAAAAAGCCTACAAGTGTTGCATATGCTCCTCCCATGTATTGCTATATACTAGTATACCGTCAAGAAATACTAGCACATAGTCGTCTAGAAATGGCCTTAAGACTTCATTTATCAGTCTCATAAATATGGTTGGAGCATTTGTTAATCCAAATGGCATCACCAACCATTCATAAAGACCTTGTTTAATCTTGAATGTTGTTTTCCATATATTATCATCCTTCATCCAAACTTGGTGATACCTAGACTTTAAATCCAACTTGGTGAAATACCTAGCATGCTTCAACTGGTTCAACAAATCATCAATTTGTGGAAGCAGGTACTGGTTCTTGATGGCAATTTTGTTAAGAGCTCGGTAATCAATACACATTTGCTAGGTTTCGTCCTTCTTGGAGACTATCAGAGATCTTGTTGATGATGCACTAGGCCAAATAAGCCCTTGATCTAGAAACTCTTGAACTTGCTTCTTCACCTCATCAGATTCCAAGACTAGTAGCCTGTAAAGCCCAATGTTGGGTACCGATGAATCAGGCAGTAGCTGAATCTCATGCTCCACTTCTCTTCTAGGTGGTAGGCTTTGTGGCGACAACATGACTACTCAGAAAGCCTGAAGTAGCTTCTTCAACTGCTTCCTCTACTGTGGAGTACAATCTGCTACATCAATTCCTTTTGGATTTGTTGTCCCCCTTCTATACCTCTTACAATCAGAAGAATGAATTTCTTATTGGTTTTTACCATGCACTTTGCCTTTTGTGTGGTGATTAGCTGAAATTTCTTTTCACCTCAATAAGGATTAATCAAGAATACTTTACCGTCCTTGACAAATCACTACTGGTTCAATTGGCGGTAGAATGTTGCATCTCTTTCCCATAGATATGGGTTGTTGAAGATGACTTGATAAATATCCAAGGATACAATGTCACAAATGACTTCATCCTTGAACTTCTTATTGAGGGCGAATATAAACTTGCATTGCTTTGTGACCTGCAACTCAGCCTCTTTGTGCAACCATCCCAATGGATAAGGTTGAGGATGAGGTTTAACCTCCAATCCTAAATGCTACACTAATCTCTCTAAGATCAAATTTCTCTATGATCTAGAGTCATACAATGCAACTAACTTCATCATCTTGATTTGGATATAAACCCAAAACAATTATTTTTTCTTCTAGCTTTAGATGCACCTTCCGATAGGGCTTGGGTTAGAGCCTTACCTTTCCCATCGTGACTTGGTGTTGACTTATCTTGCTTTGGCTTCCAGTTTCTCATCTCAAGGTACATGGCCTTGACACATGCCTCACCAATGCTTGTGATGTTAAAAAGTGTCATTTTTTTCGTAAGATAAGAATGCAATCCTCCTTTGAATTTCTTATTGGGGATCTTGCAAATTGATGTTCAGCAACACCGCTTGCTTTCGAAATTCGGTGTAGTCTTGAACATTTTGACCCTGCTTCTGCCTCAGAAACTACCACTTCTCTTCCAGTTTCTCTTGATATCCAATAGGATAGAACTGGGCTTTAAGGGCAGCAACAAACTGATCCCAAGTCTAAATAGGTGGTTGCTTGTTAAATGCCAAGCCTGCAACATATGCTTCCCACCATGTGAGAGCATGGCCTCCAAGCTTCAATCTAGCAAAGCTGATTCTCTGAGCTTTTGTGTAGTTCTTTGTGCTGAAGTATACTTCCAATTTCTTCAACCATCCATCTAATTTCTCTGGATCAAGCTCTCCACTATAGACCGGAATATCCAGCCTCACTTCCATCTTGAATGGGTTTGCTACCAAAGGTTGCGGATTGGAAGAAGAGGTTTGCTCCTCCTTCCCAGTCAATTTCCCTTGCAGCATTTCCAACAAGTTTTGTAGAGTGCTTTCCATAGTCAGGAACCGTCGACCAAACTCTTCAGGTTCTGCACCCTCTCTGGCCATAGCTGATGTATGCCTTCGATAATCGTCTTCAGGGTAGTATGGAAATAACACCACATAGTGATATTCTACCCTGCATACATACAGTCCGCAAAGAAGAACTTGGTTCTGATACCACTTGATCTGTAATCGAGTACCCAAACTAGGGATTCACTCCAACAGCTTCTAGATTGATAGTTTGCGGAATTAAATTATTGTTCGCTTCATTGCCTAATGGAGTTAAGGAGCTCAATATTGAATTCGCTACATACATGAATAACAAAATTCAATAAGTATTCCAAAACCTGCACACAGTGAACATGGTATTTATAGTGGAAAACCCCAAAACGAGTAAAAACCAATGTGAAAAAGATCAAATTGGATTAAGCACAAGCAAATGGAATGGGTTACACAGCCTCAAAAGGTCTGAACAATAAAAAACACTGTCGATCCAAGATTCGGTCAGTTACGCTGTCATACAAGCCATCAGTCTGCAACTCTTCCTTACTTCAACTCAACTCCAAAACTCTAACTCTCCAAGATTCAAAAGATCATCTCAAATTCAAAAGATTCAGAACCCCCATTGATCCCTTTTATAGACTTTGAAGTGGCCTTCAGTCTTCTCAAGAAAATGCACTTAAACTGTTGCCGGATGCTTCGCATGCAAACCTAACAATCTTTGGTCATTTACATTCCCTTGGAACCGTTCAGTTCCCTTATCCTCCAGCAAACAATGATGTAGAAAAATTGCCAAATCGCCACAGATCGCCATAGCAGATTTAGTGCAGAATGCCAGGAAAAGCCAAAATGGCTAAGTGCCAAAACTGTTTTAGGCACCGAAATGAAACAGAACTGCCGAATCGTCATACATTCGAAATCGTCACAGAGTTGGCGAAAAACTCTGAAACAAGATTCCAACCGAAGTAATGCGGAAATCAATTCCAGATCACAGGTGCCTATTATTGATGATTAACACTTTGGAAGAGGTTTTAGGTTTAAATCTTGATGGGTTAACAGTCTCACATATAGTGACTGATTTAAAACTGATGAAAACGGAATTGTATAAAGGAAACTTTGTAACTGTATATATTTAAGTAAATATATGAGTTTATTAAATTGTAAAAGAAACACAGCCCAAGTATAAACTGAAAAAACCTTGAAGGGCCTTTCTTGTTGCAAAGTTTACTATGCTAAATTATAAAAAAAAAAAAAGATACTATTAAACTATGAATATCCAATATGGGAATCTTGCAGGTATATTTTTCTGATAATGTTAGACAGATAAGGTATGTTTATCTCATAATGATATATATATACAGATAAGGTATGTTTATCTCATAATGATATATATACAGATAAGGTATGTTTATCTCATAATGATATATATATAGATCAATAAATGGGCAAATGAATTGAAACTGTTTTATTGCATGAAATTGGACAAAGGAAAAAAGAAAATGAAGATTTTGTTTACACTTAGAAACCAGATTTCTTTGCATAACTGTGGATGCACTTTTCTTTATTTTGCTGATTCAAGACAATCTTGTGATCCTTTTTAGACTGCTAACTCAAGATGATCTTGTAAACTGTATTCAACAAAGTATAAATGGTCATTATCCCTAACTACGCTGATATCATCAATCTCTGCACCATCCTTGCTCAGTATCATGGTTGCTCTGTACCCGAATGCTTGCCCTGTTATTCAGAATATCATGTATATTGTTGGAGAGAGAATATTCTAAAAAAACATTCTGTACTGCAAAAAATTTAGAGAAATATAGTAACAAGAGAGAACATGAAGGATCCACCAGAGTCTACCTGCTAAATGTAACAGCTCTTCCACTGATGTTGGCAAAACAATCAATTTCGTGTATAACATTTGTGACTTCTCATTTCTTGGATGAGACTTGTGTATTGTTACCCTTTTGGGTGGATTTGCAGCTGATCCAGCACTCAAAGGGTTGGAGCTGGATTTGAGTTTAGGATCTGCAGTTTCAGAAATTTTGCTCATCTCCAATGCCAACATGTTAAACAAGGAACGGTGAAAGTCATCCAGTCTTTCACAATGCCTATTCTGGAATTGGTTAAGTGCACCCAATGAACTAATATGGCTGTTGATAGAAGGGATCATTGCATTGTTCTTAATGTTTCTTAGCATCATTGGGCCACTATTTTCTTTTTCATTAACCGAACTGGAAGAAGTTTTGCGATGTGGAGTTTTTTTGTGACTGCATTCAGCCAAATTGTGCCTATTTAGTAGCAATGTGAGAATGTTTTTGTCTTCCTGCTTCTCTGCTAAGTCCATGGGTGTCCATCCATTCACATCTGGTAGTGCCATGTTTGCTCCATTAGCCAACAGGCATTCTACAATTTCTTCTTTCCCATTGGACACAGCTACATGGAGGGCTGTGATGCCATCTGCATTATATGCATTAATATCAGCTCCATACCTTATTAAATCTTTTAGAAGACCTATATTCCCTTTCTGAACCGCAAAGCAAAGAAATTTTCCTGTATCTCCAGTCCTTAACCGTGCACCATTCTCCCACAAGAGCTGTGCTACTCTTTCTTCCTCTGCAGCTATAGCTTCCCATAAAGGGACATTTCCTTCTACATCTGTAGCATGCCCAATAGAAGTTTCTTGAATTACATGACCGTAGAGGATGAAAAAGAAAACAAAAATATGATCATCCTATTACATTGACCATGCTATAATTAATTATTTCAATCAGATAGTGATTGGACTAGAGATGATCCTAGAGCACAAAAGAAGGCCTCATTGATGTATAGAATTTGTTTTTATAACTAGGGGACACATTCATAATATGTAAAAGCACAAGAGCAGTTGGGTATATATTCATCGTGGATATTCTAGAATCTAAACAAATGTTGAACCAAACCTCTAGCATTAGGATCTGCTCCATGATTAAGAAGCAAATGCACAGAGTCCAGGAACCCACAAGAACTTGCAATGTGCTGTGAAATAAAGATGAGAAATATCTTAGGAAACTAGGAAGCAAATTAAAATATGTGTTGCTAGTAGTATAACAAGTGTTTCCTCAATAAATGGAAAAATATAGCAATGATAATCCACTCCATTTGTCAAAAATGTTTCCTTCAGTAGCCAATCCAGAATATAAAAATATTCTCCCAAAGAGAAAAACCGGCAAGAATACCAATTCACTAACCAGAGGGGTGCAGCCATGAAAGTCTGTATCATTCGGATTCAGTCCTCTGATCAGAAGTTGGTCCATAAGATGGGCATTCCCCTTTAAATCTAGAAGACTGAGGCTTTGCAAATCTAAATCGCTCTGTGTATAAGAAAACTGTATTGCCGATGATAGATGCTCTAAAGTTGCTGCTCTAAGGTGCTCCTTGATATGCTGAGTAAAATAAGAGAAAGTAAAGGTTATCTTCACTGTGAAAATACCCAAATAGGATCTTCTTGAAAAGGATTGTTTCCAATGAATAAAGTGCTTTGCAGATAAAAAAATTCCTCATGCCCAAAAATCTTAGAGATTTGAAAACCTGAAGAAGGTTGTTGGCAATAGTCCTCCCATCTGAAACATTTAACCGTATCAAGTTGATCAGAACATTCTTATTAAGTCTTAAAAGTTGAGAAAGTTTTTTTGTTCGGACTGTAAATGGTTGTGGAATGTTGAATAGGATCCCCATCTCTCCAACCACATCTCCTGGTACGGCTGTTTGGAGAAACTGGATACAACATCAAAAAAATCGAAGACAAATAAATAATAATGAATGGAGGACATCTTCACAAAATTTTGGTTTGGTGCAATCCAAAGCAATAGGAAAAAGAATACAAAATCCTGTTCTTCTTCTTTTGTCATATTGAAATTATTTTAAGCAACATTTCAGAACCCATCACTGTAATATTTCAGGCAACATTCCCTCAAATATGCACACTATTTGTTATGCTGATCTAGTTTGGAACTTGCCTTTTCTAAGCTGTCCTTTCGAATAAGTAAATCTTGCAGTACAACTGACGTGTCAATTTAGGATTGATAAATTCATAATATATATCAAAGGCATGATTGATGCAATACCTGATCTAGTTTGGAACTTGCCTTTTCTGAGCTGTCCTTTCCAATAAGTAAATCCTGCAGTACAACTGACGTGTCAATTTAGGATTGATAAGTTCATAATATATATCAAAGGCATGATTGATGCAATACCGGACATGCAACATTTTGAGACATATTTGAGAGTCAATTTTAAGCTATGTTATATGGAAACGGATGCAATATCTGATACTGCAAATTTTTGAGACTCCCTAGTATGGATAGGGCTGGATACTTGATTAGAAGCATATATATTTTATAATTCAAAGAACAAACATAGAACAGAAAAGTGTTTGCCCAAATATAAGTTTTAAATAAGATATTTTCATTAATTTAGAAGAGGATTGTCATTGTTTCTTAAATTATAATTTATTTATTAAAAATTGTGTATTCTTCTCTTAATCTTGTGTCTTGAATATAGCTCTAGATGCGTTAGACTATAATGCATTAGATATAGACCAGATAGGGGCATATTTTTGGATATATCTGATACCTGGATAGGATATCCATAGATATGGAGACATTTGGATACAGTATTTAAGATGTATATGTGTATCTGATATGTGGATACAAGTATCCTAGGAGAAGGAATGTCAGATAATGTAACTATTAAGGTATCACAGCATACAAACGGCTTACAATAACAACTCTTCTTAACAAATGTAACTTACAACAGCTCCAGAAACAACTATGTATAGATCTGATGGAGCCTCTGTTTCAAGAATAACATCTTCCCTAGGAGGAATATACTCTGCCTCCATCTCTGTCACCTGCATTGTAAAATGTGCATGAATGAGACCTGATAAGGCGTTTCAGAAATTCAGATATGGCTAGTATACATAAACTAATGAATTTAAAAGACACAAGGCATTTTTAGAAAGTTAATTGCAGGGAAACCTTATTAGTTATTTCAACTCCAACACAAAATATGCTTAGCTCAAGGTAGATTAAAACTAATTGGTAGAAAGAAAATATAAGATGATGACTAATCCATTAATCAAGTATATCCAAGTGACTGATATAAAGTTGTAAAGTTGTAAAGTTAAGTTGCTGGAAAAGAATTCTTTTGCTTACCATCTGCATAAGGAAGTCTCTTGAAACTCCCTGAAAGAGATAGACCTTATCTACTATCGGATAGAACAAATGTTGTGCTATGGAAGAACGAATCGCTTTGGGAAGACCTGCTACAGTTTCCTGCTGCAAGCCTTCAGTTTTGAACTTAAGCCTCATGTGTGCACGAATTTGTTCTTTTAGCCACGGTGGCAATCTGTTTCTGTTGCAAAAATCTGAAGCAGCCTTATCTGCATCCCTCTACAACACCCCTAGCACAGGATTCCATTAGCAAATGCACTAACATAAAACTAGGACAATGTCCCCATATGTTGATATACGTACACTGCTGTGGGTAGAGTTAGATCGCATATAATACATTTACTTACAAAGTTAAATGTCCTTCTAGTGCCTTGGACAACGAGATTGGTCATATTGCCTATCAAATAAGCTTGCAACCCAAGGTTGAAAAGCATATAGGCTATTGTGAAAACCATTTCTCCAGTGTTTTCAGCATGAATATCTCCATACCCCACAGTACTTAGAGTTGTTATAGACCAATATATGGAGGAGACATAAACTGTCCACAGACTTTCTCGCTTGAAATTTGGAATTGCAACACCAATCCAGGTACTTTTGGGGTCAGGAAACCGTCGTGCCAATAGGTAATAGAAACACCCTCCACAGTGGACAGCAAAAAGCGTTACCTGAGCCATCGCAATTCATCAGCATCATTGCATTTCAAATCAAAGGAAATAATCATTCATACTAGAGACTCACAAAGTCCTTACACAAATCAGCTTGATGCATCTTGTCCAGAAGTAATTCAAGCGTACATCCTTTTCTAACCTGCATTAGAAAAGGACAAACCGTAATTCTTTGTAGTAGCACTCTAGAGTTCGTCTCTTCAGTATTGTTTCAATATGATGTCAAACTCAAATCATATGAATCACTAGTTTGACGAATTCTACCACAATTTCTAAAAGAAAAAATTAGAGAGGAAGAAAATGTAGATGGGTTAGAAGTTGAAATCTCTCGGTTCATAACTAAGAAAAGTAAGCAGTTTTAGTCTATAGTGCCAGAAACAAGAAAACAGAAACACAACCGCAACGAAGACGCGACTGAGAAATGATGTAGTCAAGGTTTTGCCATAAGCAAGGGATTTTTGTATGTACATATCAATATATAAGTAATGATAAATTTATAAAGATTTCTATCAACAGTACCTTATGTTGTATTACATTTAAAAACCTACAAAGATGAACCACAAGGATACCCAATGACTGTAATGATACAACAAAGAAACAACATAACTCCTTGTAATGGTTACATTGTGGTCTGCATTGTTTAAAACATTGTAGAAACTTTGGTATGAAACAAAACTCCCAAGAAAAAGGTAGTGTACATTAGAAAGGCAAAACCAGGTCCATAGGTCGTATTTCTTGCAACATAGGCTTTAGTCATCAATGGACTTCTAGGCTTCTTGGTGCAGCACTTTTCAAAAACTATTCTAATTAGCTCTGACTAGCTTGTAGCCTTTGAAACGTAAACATGAATCTTCCTACAAATAAACCAGAAGTATTGACAAAGCGTCTACATCATAAACAAAGAAACAGTCCACATGGGTCTGCTCTTTGATGCATATAAGATGGCAATAAAAGCTACAGTGAGTACATCAAAGAATGTTTTGCGAAAGTTCTTTCCGTGCGGCTACCTGGCAAACAATGCACTAACTCTCCTCAAACGCCAAAGTCGGGTCATTTCCAAAAGACCATACGAGATTCCCCACCTCTGCTTTCTTTTGAAAATATGTGAAATGGCCTCGTGAAATGGCACAGTAGAAACCACATCCAATAGGAACCAAGTCTTCAGATACCTGCAATGCATTATACACACAATTTTCACCACATAAATTGCTTTTACTTTTATTTTTTTAAGTTATTGATCCAATTACCGAATTTCAGGTATTAGGAGAATAGAGTAGTAGATTTGGAATGCCCTGCAGATTGGAGGATTTATAATACAGGATATCATTTCCATATGCAATTTACATTAAATTCATCCCTTTATGATAAGAAAATCATAAACCCTCCATCTTATTCATATATGTTTATGCTCTAAACCATCTGATAAACCTAAGCACGGCTAAATGTGCACCTATTCAACAATCTATTACCATGTTGCTATTATTATACTACCTGATGGCAATTTCCTTGGGTCTATATACCCATACGTAGGTGGTTCTGTCCAAGTACGCAACGAAGAAAGTCATGACAATATCGATGGCGAAGAATCCATTGACAACATTGTCCACCACAATCAATGTTTTCACTGGCTTTGGAACGAATGCCAACTCGAATGGCGAAATCCATGCAGAGTAGATAACTAGAACTATCAGATATACACACCACCACCTGCAAATGCAAATAAATTTTATTCCAGACATTGGTATTTTATTTTAAATTGTAGCAGCAACCTTAAGCCATGTCAGACCATTATTGCCATCCACAACTATACAAGCTACATATATATTTACAGTCACTACCACAACACCACAAAATACACCAATATAGTCATATATATTAAATTCATCGAATCAAGTAAACACATTTCAAAATTCAGTATTAATCTACAACAAACCAAGACAGTTAGAAGTAATTTCATTTACATAAACGACTGTATTAATAAATAAGTAGATTTTGTCGTGGGTTTTGATTACCTGTACCAAGGTTCAAAGGGATAAATAATATGTTTCCTGAGCTTGATTCTGAAATTACTTCTGGCACCCAAGGGAGGCAATGTACCGCTGGTGAAACTGTAAGACCTTCCATTGTTAGAATCCTCTCCTTCCTCATTGTACACATGGTAACAACTTCTGAAATATCTTCCTCCGTCCATATTCTGTTAATTGAACAATTTTTCTTATTTACCACCAGCAGCAAATGTAAGTAACAATGCAGCCTGCTTCACAATATAAAAATGAAAGACCTGCCTTCCTTTAATCCAAGGCTTGTGCCCATGTCAATATATATGGGGGACAACTTTAAGGCGGCGAGGCTTCCAGGTGCTTTCGTAGCTGTTATGATGTCCACATCAACAGTGACAGAAGTACAATCAAAAGTAATTAATTGTATGTTGTATGAACGGTCCTCATTTCTCCCTCTTTCACCATCCAATTTCTCTGACAACGATTCTCGTTTTTTACTCTTTCCACCATCCAATTTCTATGAAAAGATGGACTCAAAGGGATTCGATATACGTACCGGCTATGGTATTGTGGTATGGCCAAGCAATTTACGTCGATGTTGGTTATGGAATCGATGTTGGTTATGACCAATGCACATTCAATGCCCTACGATGTCATGTTACCATCCCTACTCTCTTCACTTCAATGTATTTACATGGCTCTCCGTTCCACTCTGATCATACTGGTAGGATTTTATGGCCTTAAATTCAGCCTGTAGTTTCGACTTTCCAAGACGTATAATGAATGTTGGCCAATTATTTTGGATGCGCTCTTATATGTATGAGAAATATCAAAGCCATTAAATGAGATTGCTTATGGTTATAAAAGTTATGAGCAAAGGAAAGCCATACCGTGTATCTTGAAATATGAAGGGAAATTCAAAGCAGAAGTCCCATCTGCTTTTGACAATGCTGGGGCATGTTATTTACGTCCAGTCTCTAAAATATTGATATTCTCGTCTATTTATATACACGAAGTTGCTTTCATTGTTCAATAAAGTGTGGAAAGATGAAGACTAATTTTGATGTCCACCCAAGCTTAACAAAGTAAAAGTATGAAATCAAGGAATGTCTTTTAATTTTTTTTTTTTCCTTAGATTATATTATTTTATTAATAAAAACATTATAATATTTTGGTGTTAATATTGTCCGCAGCTAAAAAATAAAATGAGGTGGATTATAAGTAAAGCATCCATATCTTAATATACATAAGAATATGAGCTAATATCAACAAAAAGATTATAGCTATATATTGCTGCAATATACCATCAGCATTCATCTATGGGAGAGTTTGATATATGAAAAAATTATGGGCATGTATGATATCTTCTAAAGTCTTGAGAGAAGAAAAAGAAGTAATCAAAACTTGAACCTGCTTATCATTGTTAACTGCCTTCTTCTTAGTTTTTTATTGGACCTTTTGAAAATATTGAATCATATGAGAAAGTTGATGAAGTCTATCAATAACATCTCGAAGTGTGCTGGAAGGTCCATATACTTGGGAATGAATGTGTTTCACATGTAACAAGATCAAAGGTCAAGTACGCTAAAACTATATCCCATGGAGGAGTAGATCCAGTAAACACCTTTTTGCATCTACACTTCCAAATATGCTTGAGAAGGATGTCTACAAACATCCCAGAGTTTGGGGCATTGATCCAGCTGAAAAAAACCAAACAATGAAAGCTTCCAAGATCTAGTGAAAGAGGAAAAAAGAAAAGAGTAGAAGACATCCCAAAAGTGTTTAGCCATGCCACAAAATGAAAACAAGTGAATAAGAGTTTCTAAAGCATTACAAAAATTGTACTAAGGGGGAATGTGGGGAATGTGTAAAATCATAGCCAAACTTTCAGCCATTGGCAGTTTTTGATGCAAAATCCGCTAACCAAGAAGTTGATTTTTTGATTCAACAGAAGCTTTCCAAATTTAAGTAGCCAAAAACTGCCATTGGACATTGGTAAAATTCACTTGCCACTTGACATTGAGCTCAGAGTCTAAAGGAGGACACATAAGATTTTTGTATAATAAACTAGAAGTAATTCTATGACCATTAAACCATCTCCAATCATTCCAAATATTATGAGTAGTTGTTCCCAACTTCATAAGGACCTATAAGGACCTCACAAGGGATGGAAGCCACAACTAAACTGTAAGAATCTTTGAACCTAGAGGGAAGGAATCAATTATTGCAGATCTGGTTCCAGGTGAGAATTGAGCAGCTACTCGAATCCCAGATATCTCTAATTCTATTAATTCTTTTCTTCAAAAAAAGCTAGCCCATGAATAGTATTGCATAAAGCTAAAGGTTTATCATTATGGAGTATAAGTTTATTCCACCAAAGATTATTTAGACTGATGCTCAGATCATGTCTTAAGGAGCCAGACTTCCAAGCCAATAAATGAGAAACTGATTGCCAAGCTTTCCAGTTTTGGGTAACTGAAATAGAATCTTTACCTGTAAAATAAGGCGCATTAAGGACCTTATCCTCCCAAGGGGTTTCTTTCCATTTACCTTTGTGAGTAGCTAAAGAGATACTATACCAAAATATGTGTTTCCAATTTTCATCGTCAATAATGGCTCTAGCAACCCATTTTGCAGTCAAACTTTTTCTTTGGGTAAGAGGATCAACAATGCCTAGACCTCCTAAAGCCTTAGGTTGAATACAAAGTTTCCAAGAGATGGGTGTCATACCCACCTCTCCATCTCATTTAGTTCATAAAAATTTACGAAAGGCCTGAGTTAATTTATTATAGGCTACCTTGGGGTCATCCAATAAGAGGAGTAACAAACATGAAAGGTTGCCATAATTTTATTTGCAACTTGAATTCTTTTTGCTAAGGAAAGAAACCGAGCTGGCCAAGCATTAATTTTTTTTGAAGTCTTTCCATAACCTAGTTCCACATATCCTTAGGAGAGATATTAATCCCAAAGGGAATTCCCAAAAAATAACGCACAGATGATTTTCCACTCAATTAAGGAGTTGCATCCACAAGGAGAGGAAGAGGTATATAAGACTTTAGTTTTAGAGTCGTTAGTATACGAACCAAAGACATCACAAAATAATTAAACAATCTCTTTAGTCGTTTCCACCTCTTGTTGGATATTTTGAAGAAAAAGAAGGGAATCATGAGCAAAATGACAATTAAGAGCATTCTTATCCCTTAAGAAAGATAATCAAGAACATCGACAACCAAAACATTAAAAAAAAATGTATCTTAGTTTTTTAATGTCCTTTAATTTTTATTTTAAAAGAATGTATCTTCACACTATTATTTATCTAACATGTATTATTATATACATCATATTTTTTATTTTTTATTATTATGCATTTTATAATTTTTATTTTTTAATAGGGTATAGGATGGATTCAATTCTATTAGGTGGTTATATATAATGGTATTATAATAGTTTGGTGATTATGTATGATGACTTAAAGAACCTTGAAAATTAAGGTATTTAATTTATTAAGTTTATGTTCTTAATAGATATTAAGGTGTTACAATAGCATGGTAAAGGTTTAATCAATTAAATTCATATCATTTAAAAAATAAGTAAGATTCATCATGAAATATTTATTCAAATTATGCAATTATTAACTCCTATTAATCCAAACAAACACATTCTTCACAACCATTTTTCAAAAGATAGATTACATTTAAAAAAAAAAAAAAAAATTATACATTTTTCAACCTCTATAAGGTTGATAATTCCATCATAGTTTTGAAGTAATATTAATTATATATATATATTTTAAAATATGTGCATGATATTTTATGGTTTTTACTAATATTAGAATTAATTTTACAATTATTTATATTACTAAAAATAAATTAAAATATGAAAATTTATATTTAGTAGATGACCCATGTAAATTTTATAATCATATTTGCTCATGTAGAGGAGTTGGAGAGCAAGTGGATAGTTAAAAATTTTCGGTTAAAATCGATAAAATCGAAAGGCCCTAGGTTTAAATCTTTCCCCACATGTTGAGGATATGCTATGTAGAGTTGATTAAAAATTAAAAAAACAATTATAATTATTCTACTAATTTCTTGTGGTGTATCTTTTTAGTGATTTCAATTGTATTTTGGAACTTTGTGGGTGATTTATGTGATAATTTTGTTTTTCAGACAAAATATTTTAATAAATTATTTATTTAATTTTATAATCATAGTATTTTTTTTAACGTTGAAGATGTTAGGAGATCTAATATTACATAATAAAAAATTATTAGTACCTAAACTAAGAATTTAATAGGATGTATGGGAATGAGCTTGTTAAAAAAAAAAAAAATAATATATATATATATATATATATATATATATATATATTTTGTAATTATTAAGTTTCGGGGAGACAACGTAACGATTTGGGCTTTGGTTTTTTTCGATAGGTCCAAGGTTCAAACCGTGGCATGTGTGTGTGGTTGTGTGTTAATCTTTTATTGATAAGTTTAGCTCTTGACCTTATGAGGGATCATGGTTGGAATGGGAATGCTCAACCCTAAGCATCGGTTATAGGATTTTCTCACACTAACCAAATAAAAAAAAATTAAATTTTTTTTAGGCAAAATATTCCTTGTGAGGCTGCCTTGGTCTGAGATACCACGACCAGGGTGTTCTACATCATCAAAGTCATCTAGGGTCGCATCCAACCTTGCCCGCATCAACATTATCAATTGGATTTTGGATACCCAATTCAACTTTTTGGTAGGGTGGAGATTCGAACCTGGGACCTCCTTTGAAGGATTGTCCTCTCCTCTCCAACTCACCTACAACACCTAGGTAAAAAAAATTAATTAATATAATAAATATAATTAACCCATATGTATGGATAAGTTGTAGTGGTAGGTAGTTGAGAGAAGAGGCTCAAGAAGGAAGGGAGAGAAGAAAATTGTATTGTTGGGATCTCGTATTGAGATATATGAAGGATTTGTTTCCTTCTAATGAGGAGCATTATACAATGTGGTCCTACCTCAAGGGTTTAAATTATAAATTGAAAACATTGAAGTAATTTACATATTTATATTATCTTAATTTATGAAGATTATTCATTCTACACATTATAGTAATTCCTAGGGTTGAACAAGGAGGTTCATAAGAAATGGTATCAAAGCACTTTTCAGGGTCATGTTTTGTTGCAAAAGTTTTAGTGTTTGTGATCATCTATTTACTATGAGCATTTTTCAGGGTTGTGTTCCACTGCAAAAGTTTTTATAAGCACTTTCTAGGGTTGTGTTCCACCATAGAAGTTTTAGTGTTTGTGATAGTCTATTCACTATGAGCAATTTTTAGGGCCATATTCTGTTGTAAAAGTTTAGTTGTCTATTCACTATTTGGATCCAAATTACGGTGTTTAATAAACACTTGCATTAGGCTAATAATCTCTTGTAGAATTAGATGTAATTCCTGACCACTTAACTAGAAAAAGTACTTAGGGTAATATTTACCCTAAAACTCATTCTAAGGAGTACCCTAAGAACCCTAGAGTAATTGGTTTGAGTGTGTCATTAGTAAAAAGGGTCAATGACCCTATAGTAGTATTTCTACCCTAAGAGAGTATACAAAAAGCTATATATTAGAGGTAAACCTATGGCTTGTATCTCAATAATTATTCCTTAGTGGAAATATTGTTAGTAATCACAGAGCAATACTCACTTAAACAACTTTTATGGCCAATGAGATTTATCTTAAGCCACTAGGAAGCCAAATTCTAAGGCCTTCTTCATGGCCAGGATTTCCACAAAAGTGCCATATAGTCATCAACAATAGTTTTTGCAAAACTTTAATAGCTTCAACAAAGCAGACAATTGCAAGTGAGTGTAGAAAATAACTAATTTATAGTCTATAGAAAGTTTGAAAATAGTCCATAGATTGACATCCCATAATTAATAGTAGTGTCGAAATACCCAGTTTGTAGTTGGTAGTACCCAATCCATAAAAATAAATTTCCCAAATTAGAAGTCATAATTTGGTACTAGTGTCAAAATATCCACTTTGTAGTACATAATACCCAATCTGTAAACAAAAAATAGAGTAGCAGGTCGTAGTTGGTAGCACCTAGTCCATAGTTTGGTAGTAGTCCGTAGAGTAGTAGTCTACTATTAGTAGCAATCCAAAAAAGAGAGAGACAAGGAAAACAATTATATATTTAGGTAGCAATCTATTAAAAAATGGCCTAAGTTAATTTATTATAGGCTACCTTGGGGTCATCCAACAAGAGGAGTAATAAACATGAAAGGTTGCCATAATTTTATTTGCAACTTGAATTCTTTTTGCTAAGGAAAGAAACTGAGCTAGCCAAACATTAAATTTTTTTTTAAGTCTTTCCATAACCTAGATCCACATATCCTTTGGAGATATATTAATTCCAAAGGGAATTCCCAAAAAATAACGCACGGATGATCTTCCACTCAATTAAGGAGTTGCATCCACGAGGAGAGGAAGAGGTATATAAGACTTCAGTTTTAGAGTCGTTAATATAAAAACCAAAGACATCACAAAATAATTGAACAATCTCTTTAGTCGTTTCCACCTCTTGTTGGATATTTTGAAGAAAAAGAAGGGAATCATGAGCAAAATGACAATTAAGAGCATTCTTATCCCTTAAGAAAGATAACCAAGAACATCGACAACCAAAACATTAAAAAAAAATGTATCTTAGTTTTTTAATGTCCTTTAATTTTTATTTTAAAAGAATGTATCTTCACACTATTATTTATCTAACATGTATTATTATATACATCATAATTTTTATTTTTTATTATTATGCATTTTATAATTTTTATTTTTTAATAGGGTATAGGATGGATTCAATTCTATTAGGTGGTTAAAATATAATGGTATTATAATAGTTTGGTGATTATGTATGATTGCTTAAAAGAACCTTGAAAATTAAGGTATTTAATTTATTAAGTTTATGTTCTTAATAGATATTAAGGTGTTACAATATCATTGTAAAGGTTTAATCAATTAAATTCATATCATTTAAAAAATAGTAAGATTCATCGTGAAATCTTGATTCAAAGTATACAATTATTAACTCCTATTAATCCAAACGAACACATTCTTCACAACCATTTTTTCAAAAGATAAATTGCATCTTTTTAACAAAAAAAAAAATTATACATTTTTTAACCTCTATAAGGTTGATAATTCCATCATAGTTTTGAAGTAATATTAATTATATATATTTTTTAAAAGATGTGCATGATATTTTATGGTTTTTACTAATATTAGAATTAATTTTACAACTATTTATATTACTAAAAATAAATTAAAATATGAAAAGTTATATTTAGTGGATGACCCATGTAAATTTTATAATCATATTTGCTCATGTAGAGGAGTTGGAGAGCAAGTGGATAGTTAAAACTTTCCAATTAAAATCTCGGTTTAAATCTTTCCCCACATGTTGAGGATATGCTATGTAGAGTTGATTACAAATAAAAAAACAATTATAATCATTCTACTAATTTCTTATGGTGTATCTTTTTAATGATTTCAATTGTATTTGGGAACTTTGTGGGTGATTTATATGATAATTTTGTTTTTCAAAAAAATTATTTTAATAAATTATTTATTTAATTTTATAATCATAATATTTTTTTTAATGTTGAAGATGTTAGGAGATCCAATATTAAATAATAAAAAATTATTAGTACCAAAACTAAGAATTTAATAGGATGTATGAGAATGAGCTTATATATATATATATATATATATATATATATATATATATATATATATATATATATATATATTGTAATTATTAAGTCTTGAGGGAGACAACGTAATGGTTTGGGGTTTGGTTTTTTTCGAGAGGTCCAAGGTTCAAACCGTGGCATGTGTGTGTGGTTGTGTGTTAATCCTCTATTGATAAGTTTAGCTCTTGACCTTACGAGGGGTCATGGCTAGGATGGGAATGCTCAACCCTAAGCATCGGTTATAGGAGTTTCTCACACTAACCAAATAAAAAAAAATTAATTTTTTTAAGCAAAAAATCCCTTGCGAGGCCACCTTGGTCTGAGAGACCACGACCAAGGGGTTCTACATCGTCAAAGTCATCTAGGGTCACATCCAACCTTACCCGCATCAACATTATCAATTGGATTTTGGATACCCAATTCAACTTTTTGGTAGGGTGGAGATTCGAACCTGGGACCTCCTTTGAAGTATTGTCCTCTTCTCTCCAACTCACCTACAACACCTGGGTAAAAAGAATTAATTAATATAATAAATATAATTAACCCATATGTATGGATAAGTGGTAGTGGTAGGTAGTTGAGCGAAGAGGCTCAAGAAGGAAGGAAGAGAAGAAAATTGTATTGCTGGAATCTCGTATTGAGATATATTAAGGAGTTGTTTCCTTCTAATGAGGAGCATTATACAATGT
The DNA here is from genome assembly GCA_028583015.1 of Wollemia nobilis. Lineage (NCBI taxonomy): Eukaryota > Viridiplantae > Streptophyta > Pinopsida > Araucariales > Araucariaceae > Wollemia > Wollemia nobilis. Next base: position 1,832,160 of record JAQPPZ010002502.1, read on the forward strand.
GGTCCTACCTCAAGGGTTTAAATTATAAATTGAAAAAATTGAAGTAATTTACATATTTATCTTATCTTAATTTATGAGGATTATTCATTCTACACGTTATAGTAATTCCTAGGGTTGAACAAGGAGGTTCATAAGAAATGGTATCAAAGCACTTTTCAGGGTCATGTTTTGTTGCAAAAGTTTTAGTGTTTGTGATCATCTATTTACTATGAGCATTTTTCAGGGTTGTTTTCCACTGCAAAAGTTTTTATAAGCACTTTCTAGGGTTGTGTTCCACTATAAAAGTTTTAGTGTTTGCGATAGTCTATTCACTATGAGCAATTTTTAGGGCCATATTCTGTTGTAAAAGTTTAGTTGTCTATTCACTATTTGGATCCAAATTACGGTGTTTAATAAACACTTGCATTAGGCTAATAATCTCTTGTAGAATCAGGTGTAATTCCTGACCACTTAACTAGAAAAAGTACTTAGGGTAATATTTACCCTAAAACTCATTCTAAGGAGTACCCTATGAACCCTAGAGTAATTGGTTTGAGTGCGTCATTAGTAAAAAGGGTCAATGACCCTATAGTAGTATTTGTACCCTAAGAGAGTATACAAAAAGCTATATGTTAGAGGTAAACCTATGGCTTGTATCTCAATAATTATTCCTTAGTGGAAATATTGTTAGTAATCACAGAGCAATACTCACTTAAAAAACTTTTATGGCCAATGAGATTTATCTTAAGCCATTAGGAAGCCAAAGTCTAAGGCCTTCTTCATGGCCAGGATTTCCACAAAAGTGCCATATAGTCATCAACAATGGTTTTTGCAAAACTTTTATAGCTTCAACAAAGCAGACAATTGCAAGTGAGTGTAGAAAATAACTAATTTATAGTCTATAGAAAGTTTGAAAATAGTCCATAGATTGACATCCCATAATTAATAGTAGTGTCGAAATACCCAGTTTGTAGTTGGTAGTACCCAATCCATAAAAATAAATTTCCCAAAGTAGAAGTCACAATTTGGTACTAGTGTCAAAATATCCACTTTGTAGTACATAATACCCAAACTATAAAAAAAAATTAGAGTAGCAGGTCGTAGTTGGTAGCACCTAGTCCATAGTTTGGTAGTAGTCCGTAGAGTAGTATTCTACTGTTAGTAGCAATCCAAAAAAGAGAGAGACAATGAAAACAATTATATATTTAGGTAGCAATCTATTAAAATAAGACCTGAGTTAATTTATTATAGGCTACCTTGGGGTCATCCAACAAGAGGAGTAATAAACATGAGAGGTTGCCATAATTTTATTTGCAGCTTGAATTCTTTTTGCTAAGGAAAAAAACCGAGCTGGCCAAGCATTAAATTTTTTTTGAAGTCTTTCCATAACCTAGTTCCACATATCCTTAAGAGAGATATTAATTCCAAAGGGAATTCCCAAAAAATAACGCACGGATGATCTTCCACTCAATTAAGGAGTTACATCCACGAGGAGAGGAAGAGGTATATAAGACTTCAGTTTTAGAGTCGTTAATATAAGAACCAAAGACATCACAAAATAATTGAACAATCTCTTTAGTCGTTTCCACCTCTTGTTGGATATTTTGAAGAAAAAGAAGGGAATCATAAGAAAAATGACAATTAAGAGCATTCTTATCCCTAAGAAAGATAACCAAGATCATCGACAACCAAAACATTAAAAAAAAAAATTATCTTAATTTTTTAATGTCCTTTAATTTTTATTTTAAAAGAATGTATCTTCACATTATTATTTATCTAACATGTATTATTATATACATCATAATTTTTATTTTTTATTATTATGCATTTTACAAATTTTATTTTTTAATAGGGTATAGGATGGATTCAATTCTATTAGGTGGTTAGAATATAATGATATTATAATAGTTTGGTGATTATGTATGATGGCTTAAAAGAACCTTGAAAATTAAGGTATTTAATTTATTAAGTTTATGTTATTAATAGATATTAATACAATAGCATGGTAAAGGTTTAATCAATTAAATTCATATCATTTAAAAAATAAGTAAAATTCATCATGAAATCTTGATTCAAAGTATACAATTATTAATTCCTATTAATCCAAACAAACACATTCTTCACAACCATTTTTTAAAAGATAGATTGCATCTTTTTAAAAAAAAAAAAAAAAAAATTATAAATTTTCAACCTCTATAAGGTTGATAATTCCATCATAGTTTTGAAGTAATATTAATTATATATATATTTTTAAAATATGTGCATGATATTTTATGGTTTTCATTAATATTACAATTAATTTTACAACTATTTATATTACTAAAAATAAATTAAAATATGAAAATTTATATTTAGTGGATGACCCATGTAAATTTTATAATCATATTTGCTCATGTAGAGGAGTTGGAGAGCAAGCGGATAGTTAAAAATTTCCCGTTAAAATCGATAAAATCGAGAGGCATCAGGTTTAAATATTTCCCCACATGTTGACGATATGCTATATAGAGTTGATTACAAATAAAAAAACAATTATAATCATTCTACTAATTTCTTATGATGTATCTTTTTAGTGATTTCAAAACTTTGTGGGTGATTTATGTGATAATTTTGTTTTTCAAAAAAAATATTTTAATAAATTATTTATTTAATTTTATAATCATAATATTTTTAATGTTGAAGATGTTAGGATATCCAATATTACATAATAAAAAATTATTAATACCTAGACTAAAAATTTAATAGGATGTATGGGAATGAGCTTGTTATATATATATATATATATATATATATATATATATATATATATATATATATATATATATATATATATATATATATATATTGTAATTATTAAGTCTCGAGGGAGACAACATAACGATTTGGGGTTTGGCTTGTTTTCGAAAGGTCCAAGGTTCAAACCGTGGCATGTGTGTGGTTGTGTGTTAATCCTCTATTGATAAGTTTAGCTCTTGACCTTACGAGGGGTTATGGCTAGGATGAGAATGCTCAACCCTAAGCATCGGTTATAGGAGTTTCTCACACTAACCAAATAAAAAAAAATTAATTTTTTTTTAAGCAAAAAATCCCTTACGAGGCCGCCTTGGTCTGAGAGACCACGACCAGGGGGTTCTACATCGTCAAAGTCGTCTAGGGTCGCATCCAACCTTACCCGCATCAACATTATCAATTGGATTTTGGATACCCAATTCAACTTTTTGGTAGGGTGGAGATTCGAACCTGGGACCTCCTTTGAAGGATTGTCCTCTCCTCTCCAACTCACCTACAATCCTAGGTAAAAAAAATTAATTAATATAATAAATATGATTAACCCATATGTATGGATAAGTGGTAGTGGTAGGTAGTTGAGCGAAGAGGCTCAAGAAGGAAGGAAGAGAAGAAAATTGTATTGCTGGAATCTCGTATTGAGATATATTAAGGAGTTGTTTCCTTCTAATGAGGAGTATTATACAATGTGGTCCTGCATAAAGGGTTTAAATTATAAATTGAAAACATTGAAGTAATTTACATATTTATCTTATCTTAATTTATGAGGATTATTCATTCTACACGTTATAGTAATTCCTAGGGTTGAACAAGGAGGTTCATAAGAAATGGTATCAAAGCACTTTTCAGGGTCATGTTTTATTGCAAAATTTTTAGTGTTTGTGATCATCTATTTACTATGAGCATTTTTCAAGGTTGTGTTCCACTGCAAAAGTTTTTATAAGCACTTTCTAGGGTTGTGTTCCACTATAGAAGTTTTAGTGTTTGCGATAGTCTATTCACTATGAGCAATTTTTAGGGCCATATTCTGTTGTAAAATTTTAGTTGTCTATTCACTATTTGGATCCAAATTATAGTGTTTAATAAACACTTGCATTAGGCTAATAATCTCTTGTAGAATCAAGTGTAATTCCTGACCACTTAACTAGAAAAAGTACTTAGGGTAATATTTACCCTAAAACTCATTCTAAGGAGTACCCTAAGAACCCTAGAGTAATTGGTTTGAGTGTGTCATTAGTAAAAAGGGTCAATGACCCTATAGTAGTATTTGTACCCTAAGAGAGTATACAAAAAGCTATATGTTAGAGGTAAACCTATGGCTTGTATCTCAATAATTATTCCTTAGTGGAAATATTGTTAGTAATCACAGAGCAATACTCACTTAAACAACTTTTATGGCCAATGAGATTTATCTTAAGCCACTAGGAAGCCAAAGTCTAAGGCCTTCTTCATGGCGAGTATTTCCACAAAAGTGCCATATAGTCATCAACAATAGTTTTTGCAAAACTTTTATAGCTTCAACAAAGCAGACAATTGCAAGTGAGTGTAGAAAATAACTAATTTATAGTCTATAGAAAGTTTGAAAATAGTCCATAGATTGACATCCCATAATTAATAGTAGTGTCGAAATACCCAGTTTGTAGTTGGTAGTACCCAATCCATAAAAATAAATTTCCCAAAGTAGAAGTCACAATTTGGTACTAATGTCAAAATATCCACTTTGTAGTACATAATACCCAATCTGTAAACAAAAATTAGAGTAGCAGGTCGTAGTTGGTAGCACCTAGTCCATATTTTGGTAGTAGTCCGTAGAGTAGTAGTCTACTGTTAGTAGCAATCCAAAAAATAGAGAGACAAGGAAAACAATTATATATTTAGGTAGCAATCTATTAAAAAAATGCCTAAGTTAATTTATTATAGGCTACCTTGGGGTCATCCAACAAGAGGAGTAATAAAAATGAAAGGTTGCCATAATTTTATTTGCGACTTGAATTCTTTTTGCTAAGGAAAGAAACCGAGCTAGCCAAGCATTAAATTTTTTTTGAAGTCTTTCCATAACCCAGTTCCACATATCCTTAGGAGAGATATTAATCCCAAAGGGAATTCCAAAAAAATAACGCACGGATGATCTTCCACTCAATTAAGGAGTTGCATCCATGAGGAGAGGAAGAGGTATATAAGACTTTAGTTTTAGAGTCGTTAATATAAGAACCAAAGACATCACAAAATAATTGAACAATCTCTTTATTCGTTTCCACCTCTTGTTGAATATTTTGAATAAAAAGAAGGGAATCATGAGCAAAATGACAATTAAGAGCATTTTTATCCCTAAGAAAGATAACCAAGAGCATCGACAACCAAAACAGTAAAAAAAAAAAATGTATCTTAATTTTTTAATGTCCTTTAATTTTTATTTTAAAAGAATGTATCTTCACACTATTATTTATCTAAATGTATTATTATATACATCATAATTTTTAATTTTTATTATTATGCATTTTATAATTTTTATTTTTTAATAGGGTATAGGATGGATTCAATTCTATTAGGTGGTTAGAATATAATGGTATTATAATAGTTTGGTGATTATGTATGATGGCTTAAAAGAACCTTGAAAATTAAGGTATTTAATTTATTAAGTTTATGTTATTAATAGATATTAAGATGTTACAATAGCATGGTAAAGGTTTAATCAATTAAATTCATATCATTTAAAAAATAAGTAAGATTCATCATGAAATCTTGATTCAAAGTATACAATTATTAACTCCTATTAATCCAAACAAACACATTCTTCACAACCATTTTTCAAAAGATAGATTGCATCTTTTAAAAAAAAAAAAAAAATTATACATTTTTCAACCTCTATAAGGTTGATAATTCCATCATAGTTTTGAAGTAATATTAATTAGATATAGGTCCGAGGTGTAGACCAATTGGTTCATCCAAACCCCATAAGGGGGCGAAGGTCCAAGGTTCAAATCTCGGGCCTCACCGGACTGAACGCTTGTCCCTTTCCTGGTGCTTTCAACGGCGTAAAAGGTTTAAAATGATTGTGGCATAGTGGTTATAGGAGCGGACTGCGCGAAGATCTGTGTGGCGGCTTCTAGGACGGACAGCGCAGAATACTATGGTGACCATAAAAGCTAGACAACCTACACAGATTCGTGGCGGCTACCGATTCCACCATGTAAATTCAAACAAAATATATATATATATATATATATATATTAATTATATATATATATATTTTAAAAGATGTGCATGATATTTTATGGTTTTTACTAATATTATAATTAATTTTACAACAATTTATATTACTAAAAATAAACTAAAATATGAAAATTTATATTTAGTGGATGATCCATGTAAATTTTATAATCATATTTGCTCATGTAGAGGAGTTGGAGAGCAAGCGGATAGTTAAAACTTTCCAGTTAAAATCGAGAGGCCTCAGGTTTAAATCATTCCCCACATGTTGAGGATATGCTATGTAGAGTTGATTACAAATAAAAAAAACAATTATAATCATTCTACTAATTTCTTATGGTGTATCTTTTTAGAGATTTCAATTCTATTTTGGAAACAAAAAAATTATTTTAATAAATTATTTATTTAATTTTATAATCATAATATTTTTTTTAATGTTGAAGATGTTAGGATATCCAATATTACATAATAAAAAATTATTAGTACCTAAACTGAGAATTTAATAGGATTTATGGGAATGATCTTGTGAAAAAAAAAAAAAAATATATATATATATATATATATATATTGTAATTATTAAGTTTCGAGGGAGACAACGTAACGGTTTGGGGTTTGTTTTTTTTCGATAGGTCCAAGACTCAAACCATGGCATGTGTGTGTGGTTGTGTGTTAATCTTCTATTGATAAGTTTAGCTCTTGACCTTACGAGGGGTCATGGCTAGAATGGGAATGCTCAACCTTAAGCATCAGTTATAGGAGTTTCTCATACTAAACAAATAAAAAAAAATTAAGTTTTTTTAAGCGAAAAATCTCTTGCAAGGCCGCCTTGGTCTAAGAGACTACGACTAGGGGGTTCTACATCGTCAAAGTCATCTAGGGTCGCATCCAACTTTGCCCACATCAACATTATCAATTGGATTTTGGATACCCAATTCAACTTTTTGGTAGGGTGGAGATTCGAACCTGGGACCTCCTTTGAAGGATTGTCCTCTCCTCTCCAACTCACCTACAACACCTGGGTAAAAAAAATTAATTAATATAATAAATATAATTAACCCATATGTATGGATAAGTGGTAGTGGTAGGTAGTTGAGCGAAGAGGCTCAAGAAGGAAGGAAGAGAAGAAAATTGTATTGTTGGGATCTAGTATTGAGATATATTAAGGAGTTGTTTCCTTCTAACGAGGAGCATTATACAATGTGGTCCTACCTCAAGGGTTTAAATTATAAATTGAAAACATTGAAGTAATTTACATATTTATCTTATCTTAATTTATGAGGATTATTCATTCTACACGTTATAGTAATTCCTAGGGTTGAACAAGGAGGTTCATAAGAAATGGTATCAAAGCACTTTTCAGGGTCATGTTTTGTTGCAAAAGTTTTAGTGTTTGTGATCATCTATTTACTATGAGCATTTTTCAGGGTTGTGTTCCACTGCAAAAGTTTTTATAAGCACTTTCTAGGGTTGTGTTCCACTATAGAAGTTTTAGTGTTTGCGATAGTCTATTCACTATGAGCAATTTTTAGGGCCATATTCTGTTGTAAAAGTTTAGTTGTCTATTCACTATTTGGATCCAAATTACGGTGTTTAATAAACACTTGCATTAGGCTAATAATCTATTGTAGAATCAGGTATAATTCCTGACCACTTAACTAGAAAAAGTACTTAGGGTAATATTTACCCTAAAACTCATTCTAAGGAGTACCCTAAGAACCCTAGAGTAATTGGTTTGAGTGTGTCATTAGTAAAAAGGGTCAATGACCCTATAGTAGTATTTCTACCCTAAGAGAGGATACAAAAAGCTATATGTTAGAGGTAAACCTATGGTTTGTATCTCAATAATTATTCCTTAGTGGAAATATTGTTAGTAATCACAGATCAATACTCACTTAAACAACTTTTATGGTCAATGAGATTTATCTTAAGCCACTAGGAAGCCAAAGTCTAAGGCCTTATTCATGGCCAGGATTTCCACAAAAGTGCCATATAGTCATCAACAATAGTTTTTGCAAAACTTTTATAGCTTCAACAAAGCAGACAATTGCAAGTTAGTGTAGAAAATAACTAATTTATAGTCTATAGAAAGTTTGAAAATAGTCCATAGATTGACATCCCATAATTAATAGTAGTGTCAAAATACCCAGTTTGTAGTTGGTAGTACCCAATCCATAAAAATAAATTTCCCAAAGTCGAAGTCACAATTTGGTACTAATGTCAAAATATCCACTTTGTAGTACATAATACCCAATCTGTAAACAAAAATTAGAGTAGCAGGTCGTAGTTGGTAGCACCTAGTCCATAGTTTGGTAGTAGTCCATAGAGTAGTATTCTATTGTTAGTAGCAATCCATAAAAGAGAGAGACAAGGAAAACAATTATATATTTAGGTAGCAATCTATTAAAAAAGGCTTGAGTTAATTTATTATAGGCTACCTTGGGGTCATCCAACAAGAGGAGTAATAAACATGAAAGGTTGCCATAATTTTATTTGCAACTTGAATTCTTTTTGGGAAGGAAAGAAACCGAGCTGGCCAAACATTAATTTTTTTTTGAAGTCTTTCCATAACCTAGTTCCACATATCCTTAGGAGAGATATTAATCCCAAAGGGAATTCCCAAAAAATAACGCATGGATGATCTTCCACTCAATTAAGGTGTTGCATCCACAAGGAGAGGAAGAGGTATATAAGACTTCAGTTTTAGAGTCGTTAATATAAGAACCAAAGACATCACAAAATAATTGAACAATCTCTTTAGTCGTTTCCACCTCTTGTTGAATATTTTGAAGAAAAAGAAGGGAATCATGAGCAAAATGACAATTAAGAGCATTCTTATCCCTAAGAAAGATAACCAAGAGCATCAGAAACCAAAACATTAAAAAAAAAACTGTATCTTAATTTTTTAATGTCCTTTAATTTTTATTTTAAAAGAATGTATCTTCACACTATTTTTTTTTTTGGTATATAGAAACAATGGTTACAATCACGATTTTTAGTAACTACCAGCACAACTGGTAGGGTTCAAACTATCTACGAAGGCTTCCACTTCACACTATTATTTATTAACATGTATTATTATATACATCATAATTTTTATTTTTTATTATTATGCATTTTATAATTTTTATTTTTTAATAGGGTATAGGATGGATTCTATTCTATTAGGTGGTTAGAATATAATGGTATTATAATAGTTTGGTGATTATGTGCGATGGCTTAAAAGAACCTTGAAAATTAAGGTATTTAATTTATTAAGTTTATGTTCTTAATAGATATTAAGGTGTTACAATAGCATGGTAAAAGTTTAATCAATTAAATTCATATCATTTAAAAAATAGTAAGATTCATCATGAAATATTGATTCAAAGTATACAATTATTAACTCCGATTAATCCAAACGAACACATTCTTCACAACCATTTTTCCAAAATATAGATTGCATCTTTTTAACAAAAATATATATATATATATATATATATATATATATATATATATATTTCAACCTCTATAAGGTTTATAATTCCATCATAGTTTTGAAGTAATATTAATTATATATATTTTTTAAAAGATGTGCATGATATTTTATGGTTTTTACTAATATTAGAATTAATTTTACAACTATTTATATTACTAAAAATAAATTAAAATATGAAAATTTATATTTAGTGGATGACCCATGTAAATTTTATAATCATATTTGCTTATGTAAAGGAGTTGGAGAGCAAGCGGATAGTTAAAACTTTCCAGTTAAAATCGAGAGGCCCCGGGTTTAAATCTTTCCCCACATGTTGAGGATATGCTATATAGAGTTGATTACAAATAAAAAAAACAATTATAATCATTCTACTAATTTCTTATGGTGTATCTTTTTAGTGATTTCAATTGTATTTGGGAACTTTGTGGGTGATTTAGGCGATAATTTTGTGTTTTAAAAAAATTATTTTAATAAATTATTTATTTAATTTTATAATCATAATATTTTTTTAATGGTGAAGATGTTAGAAGATCCAATATTACATAATAAAAAATTATTAGTACCTAAAATAAGAATTTCTTTAATAAGATGTATGGGAATGAGCTTGTTAATATATAAATATATATATATATATATATATATATATATATATATATATATATATATATATATATATATATATATATATATATTTATTGTAATTATTAAGTCTCAAGAGAGACAACGTAACAGTTTGGGGTTTGGCTTTTCTTCGATAGGTCTAAGGTTCAAACCGTGGCATGTGTGTGTGGTTGTGTGTTAATCCTCTATTGATAAGTTTAGCTATTGACCTTACGAGGGGTTATGGCTAGAATGGGAATGCTCAACCCTAAGTATCAGTTATAGGAGTTTCTCACACTAACCAAATAAAAAAATAATAATTTTTTTTAAGCGAAAAATCCCTTGTGAGGCCGCATTGGTTTGAGAGACCACAACCAGGGGATTCTACATTGTCAAAGTCATCTAGGGTCGCATCCAACATTGCCCACATCAACATTATCAATTGGATTTTGGATACCCAATTCAACTTTTTGGTAGGGTGGAGATTTGAACCTGGGACCTCCTTTGAAGGATTGTCCTCTCCTCTCCAACTCACCTACAACACCTGGGTAAAAAAAAAAAATTATTATAATAAATATAATTAACCCATATGTATGGATAAGTGGTAGTGGTAGGTAGTTGAGCGAAGAGGCTCAAAAAGGAAGGAAGAGAAGAAAATTGTATTGTTGGGATCTCGTATTGCGATATATTAAGGAGTTGTTTCCTTCTAATGAGGAGCATTATACAATGTGGTCCTACCTCAAGGGTTTAAATTATAAATTGAAAACATTGAAGTAATTTACATATTTATCTTATCTTAATTTATGAGGATTATTCATTCTACACGTTATAGTAATTCCTAGGGTTGAACAAGGAGGTTCATAAGAAATGGTATCAAAGCACTTTTTAGGGTCATGTTTTGTTGCAAAAGTTTTAGTGTTTGTGATCATCTATTTACTATGAGCATTTTTCAGGATTGTGTTCCACTGCAAAAGTTTTTATAAGCACTTTCTAGGGTTGTGTTCCACTATAGAAGTTTTAATTTTTGCGATAGTCTATTAATTGTGAGCAATTTTTAGGGCCATATTCTGTTATAAAATTTTAGTTGTCTATTCACTATTTGGATCCAAATTACTGTGTTTAATAAACACTTGCATTAGGCTAATAATGTCTTGTAGAATCAGGTGTAATTCCTGACCACTTAACTAAGAAAAGTACTTAGGGTAATATTTACCCTAAAACTTATTCTAAGGAGTACCCTAAGAACCCTAGAGTAATTGGTTTGAGTGTGTCATTAGTAAAAATGGTCAATGACCCTATAGTAGTATTTGTACCCTAAGAGAGTATACAAAAATCTATATGTTAGAGGTAAACCTATGGCTTGTATCTCAATAATTATTCCTTAGTGGAAATATTGTTAGTAATCACAGAGCAATACTCACTTAAACAACTTTTATGGCCAATGAGATTTATCTTAAGCCACTAGGAAGCCAAAGTCTAGGGCCTTCTTCATGGCCAAGATTTCCACAAAAGTGCCATATAGTCATCAACAATAGTTTTTGCAAAACTTTTATAGCTTCAACAAAACAAACAATTGCAAGTGAGTGTAGAAAATAACTAATTTATAGTCTATAGAAAGTTTGAAAATAGTCCATAGATTGACATCCCATAATTAATAGTAGTGTCGAAATACCCAGTTTGTAGTTGGTAGTACCCAATCCATAAAAATAAATTTCCCAAAGTAGAAGTCAAAGTTTGGTACTAGTGTCAAAATATCCACTTTATAGTACATATTACCCAATCTGTAAAAAAAAATTAGAGTAGCAGGTCGTAGTTGGTAGCACCTAGTCCATAGTTTGGTAGTAGTCTGTAGAGTAGTAGTCTATTGTTAGTAGCAATCCAAAAAAGAGAGAGAGAAGGAAAACAATTATATATTTATGTAGCAATCTATTAAAAAAAAGGCCCATAGAGAAGCTCATTATTAGTTCTTGGTAATACACAATTTGTAAGTTGTTAACAGTTGTTAAGTTGAGTGCAAAAAAAAAGGTAAAAGGTTTGTAATGCAGACCATTAGCAATTATCAAAAGTACACAGTCCACAAGTCATTAGCAATTCTAGTTTGAGTGTAGATTTAATTGTTTATTGAAAGGAATAGAAGATACTTGAGAAATTAATCCAAATTTTAAAATTTTAAGAATTGAGGACATGGAGTTGCCAATGTTCACTAAAGAGGATGATAGTGATGCTTGAAAATGGTGTAAAATTTTAATGTTTTTAAATTTTTTTGTCATAGAGATAATATTTTAAATTCTTTGTAAGGGAAAACTTTAAGTTGGTATTGGAGATTTAGATGTACCGATGATATTTTTATATAAGGTACAAACTTGAAGTTGCATTATTAAGCCAATGGAATTTGGAAAAAAAAATGGAAAGATAACTAGGCTCTAAGATGAACAAAAGGAATTAAAAAGAGAGTTGGAAAAATTGAAGAAATTAGCAGAAAAAAAAAAGGGGAATAATATGTAGGTAGAAGGAAGCACATATTTTATATCAAATAAGTCGAGAGCAATGATGAAGAATAATTGTTTGAATTTAAAAAATATATATTTTGTAGGTTTTCCAAAATTAGAATGTTATTATTTATATAAATCCTAACAGTAGATACAATGTCAGTATGTTTGTGGCTAAGAAGTTGCAAGTTTAGGCAAATAAAATCAAAGACATACATATTGAGGGTATGAATGTTCAATTTTTTAATTAAATATTATCGTAGACAAATATATTTTACGTTCAAATTTTTATGCTTTTGAAATGGATTATGTGAACATTGTTCTTGGTTATCCTTGGTTAAATTCTTCGAGTATTGTTAATAAAAATGTACAAAACAAGTTCATGAAGTTCTAGTATAGGAAAAAAAAAATAACTTTACAAGATATTTCCTAGTGTAAGAGGCAAAGATATGAGGAAAAACAAGATTCTTTTTTATGATGGAAAAATAGGAATTTGTTACAGGAAAACAAATTGAAGAAGCGTCATAACTTGAAACATAATACAAGAAAGAAGTAGTGTTGTGGCTACTCCACAATGTACCCCAAAATTGGGGACCCACCTTTTTTGCATGTTTTCCAAGAAGACCGAAGTGGCCCACAGGCTAAAGATCAAAGAAAGAAAGAAAAGTGTCGCGATATCGTGACATGTTGCATTTTCATGGCCAAGAGCAAGAGAAGAAAGAAAAGTGTCGCGATATCACGACATGTTGCATTTTCGCGACCAAACGAGAAAAGAAAGAACAAGAAAGAAAAGTGTCGTGATATCGCGACATGTTGCATTTTCGCGGCCAAAGAAAAGAAAGAAAAAAGTGTCGCGATATCGCGACATGTTGCATTGTCGCGGCCAAAAGAAGAAAAGTGTCGCGATATCGCGACATGTTGCATTGTCGCGGCCAAAAGAAGAAAAGTGTCGCGATATCGCGACATGTTGCATTGTCGCGGCCAAAAGAAGAAAAGTGTCGCGATATCGTGACATGTTGCATTGTCGCGGCCAAAAGAGAAAAAGTGTCGCGATATCGTGACATGTTGTATTTTCGTGATTCAAAAGGGGCAGGCAAGCAGAGAAGCAAGAAGTGTCGCGATATCGTGACATGTCCGATTTTTGCCAAGGCAACAGAGCAGTTGACAGTGCGTCTGATAATAGTGACGTGGACATAAGGACAAAATCCAATGAATAAGACAAAACGTTACATAAGGAATCTTTAATGATTTGAAATCATTTAAGATGGCCGTTACACATGGAAGGAAACGGATGCAAGCCCATGTGGAGAAAAGGAAACGTTCTTTCGAAATCAAACGAAAAGTGAAGCCAAACCATGGAAATGAAACGAAGGGCCACAGAATAGAAACGAAAAGTTTTTTTTGGAAATCAAAGCACATGCATGCAAAGGGAAGGTGAAACGAACAGCCATTGGAAAACGAAACGAAGAGCTTCCTAAAAATTTTAAATACGCCATTCAAAGAGGCCAGAAAGGGCTGGAAATTGTAGAAAAAAAACAAAGACTATCTTTCGGAATAAAGGATTTTTTTTTGGCAAGAGCAACTCTTGTGTGTGAAATCAAAAGGAGATTGAAACTAAGACTACTGCTATTTCTATAAATATTTCCTTTGCATTATTGCTTCTTGTATCTATTCGTTTACGCCATGAAGTGGGTTACGATAGGTGAATGATGGAATGATGCAATTATTTGTTTCCTTAGAATCTTGCATCTGATCTAATTTGATTGTGTTTATGTTGCAGGTCTGTTAGGTCAGGTTGTTTTAGAATTTCATCTCATAACTTGGGGTTTTGCAGGGAGGAGATTGCTAACCAAATTAATGTCCTGTTTTGTTTTTCCAACTAACTTTTGTAAATAATGTTTCTGTTTTAGTTTTCTGATATTTAGATTAGTCTTGCTTTAAAATCCACTGTTTCGATTCGGGTCCATTCCAAAATTTTTGCATTTGTTTTCATTCTTGCATCTCCAAACACCTTCATCTAATTTTTAGATAAAATATGGGTTTAGGAGGGCTACTAATTCCAAATGCACACTAAATCAGATCAAGTGAATGAATCCTAACTTGCTAACTTACTAATTTTTTCTAACATTGCTAACTTTACTAACACCAAATGCTAACATAGGGATAGTGGAACACTTTTAAATGAAGATAAAATGAACCCGCTAACTCTAAAAATGAACCTCATGTTAAAGGCACGGAGCTTAAAATGAAGTGGCTTATACCACACACTTTCTCATTTGGAATATTTTTAAGCTGAAGATAAAAGAGGTTACTAACTGGGTTTCGGGTAGATCACTTTAATCTCAAGAACATTAAAAGAAGCTATCTTTGCATTTGGTTGATTTAATGGATTATGGTTGCAAAGTACTTGTTCGAATCATTAAAGGCCCCTTGTTAACTGTTACTTGCATGGTTTAAGTTATTCTGGTATACATTCGTTTATTTGCTTTAGTCTTGATTGATTATATGCACATGAATGTTTGTTCACAAGAACCTTGGAGAAATGAATAATGCTACTTAATTTCTTTGCAAGAGAGAGTTTCCTGTTTGAGACTCTAGTTGTGGTGATCATTTTGCTATAGGGAAAAATATCCACTCAACATTTTGGCGCTAGAAGGAGGGCCTTCTTTATTGCTTTGTGATTGCGATCTGTTCTAACGATTAACGTGGGTAGTTTTGTTTCCACCTATTGTGCTTGCAGGTATAACATTTATTTGTTTCATTTTGCAAGTGAGTTGAGAGAAGTCTTTTAGAGTTCTAGAGTTTTCAAGCTGGCCCAACTTGAGTACATAGCTACTAGGTCCAAAACCACAGGGGAAACTATTTTCCAAAGCCTTTCTCCCACCTGGTAGGAAGCCGAGAAACAAAACATTAGAGATCGAAATACCACCCAAGTGTACTTGAGTTAGGAGCTTCTTTAGACTCAAGTACGTCTAGCGGGCCTGAGCCCACAATTTCAAACGTGATAGCTACACCAAGTGCATCTGTCCCCATCATTACAAGTGTCGCCATTGTTCCTATAGGGTCGATACCTTTGAATAACATGGCCCAACAACAACAACAACAGCCACCTGCCCTTTGGTATGGTGTGCAAAGTTCTCCCTTGGATATCCCTGGGGTAGTCCATGACTTGCCTAGAAATATTGAAAGGGGATTGCCTAAATTCATGCATGATGGTCCCATAATAGCCGAAGAACATGTCCAAATTTACAAGGATTACATGTTTAGACAAGGAGTTACCCATGAAGATATCGCTTGTCGAATTTTCCCTGCTAGTCTAGATAGTACGACCAATGAATGGTACAGGAATCTTCCCGTAGGGTCCATTACTTCATGGGCCCAATTAGAAACTACCTTTATTAGCCAATTTCGAATGTTGTTGGATCCTTCCATAATTTATAATTTATTCGTATCATGCAAAAGGTTACCCAATGAGCCCATAAGAACATTCAATCAGAGGTTCCAAAAGCTGTATACAAATTTGACTCGCCACTTTGCAGTAGATCCTGCGGTGGCCCTGCAACTATACTTTGGAGCTTTAGATCCGTTAACATCCTTGTTGACTAGAAGGAATCCTTAGGTTACGACGCTTTCGTTAGCTTATGCGGAGACAATGACCCTTGAACAACAAATGAATTTACCAAGAGTAGGGTTGTCTCAATTGACTGGGATGGGACAATATGGTCCATACAGTCAATTCGCCATGATGAATCAATTAATGGCACCACAAGTTCCAACAATGAACAATTTCCAACAACCATCTCAAGTCGCATCATTTCCCACTTATCCTAATGCCTCTGTTTCAACATAGGCATTGATTCCAAATAACCCGATGACCTTGCCTGGGTTCAGTATGGGCAATAACTTGTTGACCATACCTGGGTTTACTTCGATTAGTACGCCAAGCCCAATGACTTATCCAACAATCACTCCTATTCAAAGTGTGAATCCAGGATGGAATCAAAGTGCCCAGACCCAAGCCATTGTACCTATTCCAGAGGTGGCTAATGCAACAAATACAGCTGGGCCCGAAATTACAGTGCCCCAACCACATGGGCCTGAATCCGTGATAGAAGACATGAAGGAAACATTGGCCAAAGTTTTGGTTACTATGGGAAATGTTAATAAAAAAGTTGACCAAGTCATGGGTCATAACCGACCTCATAACCATAGAGGAAAAGGAACATACAACACACATCCTAATAATGGACGAGTACCCAATCCCGTAGCCAATCGGGCAGATGTCTCGAAAGATTTTGGAGAGTCGGGATCTTGTGATAATGATTGCCTGCACTGTTGCCATGGAAAGCAGGAGTCTATATTGACTGAAGTTATATATTCCCAAGAAAGTGAAGAAGAGGAGGATGTGGAGTTTTTTGGAAAAGAAGATGAAGAAACATTGGAAGTTCATGCCAATAAACGTTTTGGGAAAGGAAATCACAAGTATTACACAAGGAGTTCTAAGGATCCCAAAACTTCCTCTACCCCTCCAAACAACCCATTACTTCCTCCTGATTTCAAAGGAGATGTTAATCCACCTCCTCCATCAATGGCGGAGAAGTCTAAGTTGGTGCAAAACATGTCAAATTTGGAAAAACCCACTTATGACTTGATAGAAGACATGAAGAAAACTAAGGCCAATGTCTCAATGTATGATATGTCCCAACTTTTAGGCCAAGAAGTAAGTCCACCAAAAGGTTTGGATCCACCTACCCAAGTTCATGAAGCTAAGGGTGTTGAATCCCAATTGGTTTGGAAAGGGGAAAAGCGAGACGTGCCCCCATTTCTCATAACCATTAGAATTGCTGGTAGAAATCTACACAATTGTCTAATAGATTCAGGGGCCTCTGCTAGCATTATGCCCCTAGAAATCTATCAAAAATTGGGACTTACACCAAAACCTTCTAAAAGCAAGGTGGTGCAACTGGATAGATCGGCCATGGAGGCAGAGGGAGAATTAAGGGATATTCTTATTCAGGTCAACTCAGAACCTAGGGTTCAACATCACATAGATATATTGGTACTTAACATTCCTATCAAATATGGCATGGTGTTGGGAAGAGATTGGAGCAAGAACTTAAACGGATACATTGTAATAGACTCTTCACATATGTGGTTGCCTTGGAGAGGAGTGGCCAACCAAATTCGAATTGATAGTGAACCTAGGCTCAAGGAAATGATAACAGAATACAACAAACCTAATGAGATTCAATACATTGAAACTGAATTAGGAGCCTATTGCTTGGACGTAGAAATTCCTGAGAATTCTCAAAATGGAAGTATTGGATGCAATGATTCTGAAGAACACCATAAGGTTTGGACTTTAAGATTTGATGGATCCAAGTCCAAACAAGGGGTGGGAGCTGGTATTGAACTTTCATGTCTAGACAGAAAACCTATGTTGGCTGCATATAGATTATAGTTCCCAACCACCAACAATGTGGCAGAATATGAGGCCTTGATTTTCGGACTTCAATTGGCCCTTCGAAAGAAAATCAAATGTATCAAGGTCTTAGGTGATTCTGAATTGGTGGTAAAACAAGTTAAAGGACAATATGGATGCAAGAACAAGTGGCTCGACCTTTACCAAACCAGAGTTAGAGATTTAATAAATGAATTTGATGCTTTTAACATATCTCTAATCTCTAGAAAAGGCAATCGTTTGGCAGATTCTTTGGCCGTAGCTGCTAGCATGCTTAAACCAACGGATCACAAGAAGTGCAAGAAATTTTCCATAGAATTAGTCCCTTGCCCATCGATACCTGATAACGTCACGAATTTCCAAGTCTTTGATAGGGGCAGACATATATTCAATGTTGTTACTAATTCTGGTATCTTTGAAAATCAGGTTATTGATGAAGACGAGAGGGGGCAAGAAGAGGCAGGTTTGAAAATGGAAGCTACTGGAAAATGGAATGAGATGCCAAATGGGATGGCCTCATTAGAGAAAATGTTTGATAAGAGACATGAGAGGAAAGGAGATCATGATAAATTTGATTACTTATGGTTGGGTCCTTACCAAATTTCAGAAGTCCTAGGTGAAAACAACTTTAGATTAAAAACCCTGGACGAAAAAGATTTGGCTTTACCCGTCAATGGGCTGCATTTAAAGCACTATTTCTAGGCCTGAAATGGCAAGGCCTTGTATTATATGTAAATATGTCATGCTTTGTTTTTGCGTGTGCAGATTTGATTTTCTTAGGTGTGTGTTAGGTTTTTTGCTTTCAACCTTTATTTTAGCATGAGGAGATTGTTCTGAACGAGGTTTTGGAGGCATTTTGATTGCATTGTTCTTTTCTTAGCTTAGTGTGTTGGTCATGGGACCAGTTTTGGGTGTGATAAAAAAAAAAAATAGCAAAGTGGTTAGTGTGTATCCTTAGCAATGTTCTAAAACTAGAAGTATATGAAACAACATAATTGTTTTACAGAAAGCTCCACGAGCACCGCAAACACATTAAAGAATATCGTTTGAAATTTGGGATACATGAAAGTTGTCAATTTTGCAAGATAGGGTGAAGCATTTTTGTATAATCCATCTTACCCATTTGTGTTCAGGATGCATTGCATAATAGCCTCGAGTCTCATTCCATTCCATATTTCAAAAACAACCACCAAAAGCATGTCAGACCCTCTTAGGATCATTGCACAATAAACATTAAGTAAGGTCTTGGGGTTGGAAACTGATGCCGCATTGTCTTGAATTAAACACGTTCTGCACATATAAAGAACATCTTGGGCAAAATGGTTGAAACCTTACTTGGAAGAAAAGCGAGGCGAAAAGAATTTTTCTTGTCTGTCCCATCATGCAAAACATAGTCCATGAAATAGTGGTTTTCACCACTCCACCTCCATAACATCACTTGGATTGAAAGGATCGTACTACGTGTCCCTCATAAGGATGAGTAGTCATCCCTAAGATTCAAGGAAGCCATTACCACTCCACCTCCATAACATCACTTGGATTGAAAGGATCGTACTACATGTCCCTCATAAGGATGAGTAGTCATCCCTAAGATTCAAGGAAGCCATTACTACTCCATCTCCATAACATCACTTGGATTGAAAGGATCATACTACATGTCCCTTGCAAGGATGAGTAGTCATCCCTAAGATTCAAGGAATCCATCATTAATCCACCTCCATCACATCATTTGAGTTGGAAGGATCGTACTACGTGTCCCTCACAAGGATGGGTAGTCATCCCTAAAATTCAAGAAAGCCAAAGCCAAAGCCTGGACTATGGGGCTGATCTCCACCGGGGCTATAGACGCCTGACTGGCAGTGGAGTAGGCTCATGCATGGTGACATGTCTCATTTAAAAGCAAGACCTCTGACCGCTCACATGGATAGGCTAGCCTGGCAGTTATCCATAATAGGTTTAATCATTTTGCTTAAGATGAGGTAATGAACTCAAATCAGAGTAGTAAGGATAGGGTTAAATTCTCATCATGCTTAGGTTGAGAATCTGATTCCCCAAAGCTCTGATTTCACTTACACATGCACATTGATTCAATATGGCAGTGGCGCATAACCAACCTTGAGATTGGGTATATGAACTCAATTCATGCGTGATTGGTCCTGAGAGGGTTTGATAGTTTTAATGTTTGTGCTCGTGCTACTAAAAGTTAGGAGTCCTGGTAAAGCAGGTCAGCCATAGTTCATTATGCTGGCAGTACATTCGATCTTGCATAGACCCTCCATGATTCATTATATGCATTCATGTGAAATTGGCAATAGAATGGGGAACTATTTCAAACGATAAAGAATGAATCACTATGCACACATTGAGCGGATGCTTGAATAATTCTAATGTTTCATGTATTTCTGGTTTATTTACATTCTTTGGATATTTGCTAACGCTTGCAGTTGAGTTGTAGGTTTCCAAGTTGGGTTTCTCACCGAAATACTCAGGAGCATTTCCCAACAGAGTCGCCATTTGTTGTGGCTGCTCCACAACGTACCCCAAAATTGGGGACCCACATTTTTTGCATGTTTTCCAAGAAGACCGAAGTGGCCCACAGGCTAAAGATCAAAGAAAGAAGAAAAGAGAAAAAGTGTCGCGATATCGCGACATGTTGCATTGTCATGGCCAAAGGAGGAAAAGTGTCGTGATATCGTGACATGTTGCATTATCGCGACCAAAGAGAGAAGAAGAAGAAAAGTGTCGCGATATCGCGACATGTTGCATTTTCGCGGCCAAAGGAGGAAAAAGTGTCGCGATATCGCGACATGTTGCATTGTCGCGGCCAAAAGAAGAAAAGTGTCACGATATCGCGACATGTTGCATTGTCACGGCCAAAAGAAGAAAAGTGTCATGATATCACGACATGTTGCATTGTCGCGGCCAAAAGAAGAAAAGTGTCACGATATCGTGACATGTTGCA
This sequence comes from Wollemia nobilis, assembly GCA_028583015.1. NCBI lineage: Eukaryota > Viridiplantae > Streptophyta > Pinopsida > Araucariales > Araucariaceae > Wollemia > Wollemia nobilis. The sequence continues at coordinate 1,853,120 of JAQPPZ010002502.1, forward strand.
TTGTCGCGGCCAAAAGAAGAAAAGTGTCGCGATATCGCGACATGTTGCATTGTCACGGCCAAAAGAAGAAAAGTGTCACGATATCGCGACATGTTGTATTTTCATGATTCAAAAGGGGTAGGCAAGCAGAGAAGCAAGAAGTGTCGCGATATCGCGACATGTCCGATTTTCACCAAGGCAACAGAGCAGTTGACAGTGCGTCTGATAATAGTGACGTGGACATAAGGACAAAATCCAATGAATAAGACAAAATGTTACATAAGGAATATTTAATGATTTGAAATCATTTAAGATGGCCATTACACACGAAAGGAAACGGACGCAAGCCCATGTGGAGAAAAGGAAACGTTCTTTCGAAATCAAACGAAAAGTGAAGCCAAACCATGGAAATGAAACGAAGGGCCACAGAATAGAAACGAAAAGTTTTTTTTGGAAATCAAAACACATGCATGCACAAGGGAAGGTGAAAACGAACAGTCATTGGAAAGACGAAACGAAGAACTTCCTAGAAATTTTAAATACGCCATTCAAAGAGGCCAGAAAGGGCTGGAAATTGTAGAAAAAAAACAAAGACTATCTTTCGGAATAAAGGAGTTTTTTTTGGCAAGAGCAACTCTTGTGTGTGAAATCAAAAGGAGATTGAAACTAAGACTACTGCTATTTCTGTAAATCTTTCCTTTGCATTATTGCTTCTTGTATCTATTCGTTTACGCCACGAAGTGGGTTACGATAGGTGAATGATGGAATGATGCAATTATTTGTTTCCTTAGAATCTTGCATCTGATCTAATTTGATCGTGTTTATGTTGCAGGTCTGTTAGGTCAGGTTGTTTTAGAATTTCATCTCATAACTTGGGGTTTTGCGGGGAGGAGATTGCTAACCAAATTAATGTCCTATTTTGTTTTTCTAGCTAACTTTTGTAAATAATGTTTCTGTTTTAGTTTTCTGATATTTAGATTAGTCTTGCTTTAAAATCCACTGTTTCGATTCGGGTCCATTCCAGAATTTCTGCATTTGTTTTCATTCTTGCATCTCCAAACACCTTCATCTAATTTTTAGATAAAATATGGGTTTAGGAGGGCTACTAATTCCAAATGCACACTAAATCAGATCAAGTGAATGAATCCTAACTTGCTAACTTACTAATTTTTTTTGCTAACATTGCTAAATTTACTAACACCAAATGCTAACATAGGGATAGTGGAACACTTTTAAATGAAGATAAAATGAACCCGCTAACTCTAAAAATGAACCTCATGTTAAAGGCACGGAGCTTAAAATGAAGTGGCTTATACCACACACTTTCTCATTTGGAATCTTTTTAAGCTGAAGATAAAAGAGGTTACTAACTGGGTTTCGGGTAGATCACTTTAATCTCAAGAACATTAAAAGAAGCTATCTTCGCATTTGGTTGATTTAATGGATTATGGTTGCAAAGTACTTGTTCGAATCATTAAAGGCCCCTTGTTAATAGTTACTTGCATGGTTTAAGTTATTCTGGTATACATTCGTTTATTTGCTTTAGTCTTGATTGATTATATGCACATGAATGTTTGTTCACAAGAACCTTGGAGAAATGAATAATGCTACTTAATTTCTTTGCAAGAGAGAGTTTCTTGTTTGAGACTCTAGTTGTGGTGATCATTTTGCTATAGGGCAAAATATCCACTCAAAAAGTAGTAGAAGTAGAGTCTATAAGAGAAACAACAACAACAAAGTCCATGGGAAAAACAACGGCAAAGTCCAGAAAATACATAAAAGAAAACAAGGACACAAAAAATGAAGGGCACATGAGATAACATCATGCAGAAGAATTTAAAATAAAGAAGCAAAATGTTGAGAAGACAAAGAAGGTAGAACAATAGGTTAAGGTTGTAACATATCACCATCCACAACACCAACAGTGGCAACAATTTTGGAGGCATGGCTTAAGGCAACAATATAATGGTTCTACCTGCAATTAAGAGGGCACCAAGTGTGGCAGTGTTCGGAAAAGAAAGCATAATGACTCTAGTTTTCAAAGTGGTGCAAAAACATAAAGGAACAAATGGACCCATCAATCAAGTTACCAGAGTAGAGTAGCAAAAGCATGGAGCCAAAAAAGTAGTCTTAGATACTCAAGTAATAAAAGCAATCAAGTATGGATGAAAAAGAATAATATGTATTGCCAATAGAAAGATACCTCCAAAACATAGAACCAAGGGATTACTTCCAAAATTACATATGGTTGAATGGCATATCAACGTCAATGGAGACGCCCACTAATAAAGGTTTAATTGGATGGATGGATGATCAAGGTTGGTACCAATTCACAACAAGGCTTAGAATATCATATTATTTAGTCTCTTCTTATGTTTCAAGGATGAAATATTTTGTAAGGGGATGGAATGTTAGGTACCCAAGATAGGAATTTAATATTATAATATTATACTTAATATTATAATAAATGTAATTATCCCACATGTATGGATAAGTGGTAATGGTAGGTAGTTGAGCATTATATAATGTAGGCAAGAGACTCAATAAGGAAGGAAGAGAAGAGTATTATATTATTGGGATATCATATTTAGATATAATGAATGGCTTCCTTCCAATAAGGAGCATTGTACAATGTTGCCCTACCTCAAGGGTTTGAATTATAAATTAAAAATATTGGAGTAATTTACATATTTGTCTTGTTTTAATTTATGTGGATTATTCATTGTGGTTGTTTATTTAATATTTCTACAAATTGTAGTAATTCCTATGGTTGAGCAAGGAGGTTCATAATAAATATGAGCAATGATAAAAAAATAAGAACATTATAAAATTGTTCTCTTAGCCTTAGCCATAGTAGTTGTAGACACAAAAAATTGACCCACTTTTTGTGGGCAATCTTCCTTAGAGCCCCTAAGAGGTCCCTGACCCTTGCCCTAGGCAAGTGTAAGCTTCTTTGTCCCTACCTTGCATTTATTTAGCCTTTTAGCAAAACCGCACCCAATTATGATGGGGCGTGGCTTAGCAAAAGCAATATTGCACCCCATCGACATGGGGTGCGATTTTGCTATTTTAGGGTTTTAATTTATTAAAACCTGGGTTTAACCTTTTTAGCGTGCTTGGCATCGGCTTGTGTTTGTTTTTTGCTTCTTTCACCCCAATTTTTGTCTATAAAAGGAGGGGTTAATCTCACTCCTAAAGAGACATGCACTTGATATTAGAAATAATTAAGCTCAAAATTCTTATGATTAATTGGTGCTCGCATTCTTACTGCTTTTTGTTTTCTTCTACAAGCTAACCCCGAAGTGCAAATTTTGAATTTGATCTTCTGTTGCATTGATTTGGATTATTGTGTGGTTTGGTAGATTCGTGTTATAGTTCTAAAGGAAATATAGTGTCCTTTTAGATACCTCGATCTATTTTGCTTGCTTTTGCATCATCCATCAGGTTGTGTGCACTTTGTTTCCTGCATTTATTTACGATCTACATTTATCTTTTATTTTTTGTGTCCCTGAAGTAAAATCGCATCCTGTCCCAACGAGGTGTGACTTTGCTAACCCTAATTTAGGGTTTTCGCTCATAGAAGCAAGATTGCACCCATTCTGATGGAGCACGACTTTGCCTATAGCATTATCGCTCTTGCCATCTATGAGGTGCGATTTTACCCAAGACTGAACTGGGGGTATTTGTTAGATTCTAATTGCATGAGTATTTTCTAAATTGCATTTAGGGCATGATAGTATAATCTATTTTATGTTTCTCTGCTATTGCATTGTTTTTTTATGATAAATTCTCTGAAGGTCAATTTTATCTTTTGTTTCCAAAGGTCATCTAAAAGGACCTAGGGGGCTTGACTGATGCAACTCCAAGCACTATTGTACAATGGCCTAAGCAGGTCCCCTAATGCTAATCCTATTTTCAAGTGTTGCATAAGATGTCTTGCAGGAACATACATTTCTGATATCATTGGACAAGAGGCAGAAAAATCTAAGTCAACTATCCATCTAGATAAGTACTCTAATTATTTTATTGGTTGAAGATCTAATCTGATTATCGATTCTTAGGCATCTAAAAGTGAAAGCATATAGTGTGCATCTAGGGTTAATGTTGTGCATTTATCTTGTGTCCTTATTTTAAATATTTTTTGGATAAAACCCTAGGTTAGCAAAAATTCAAAAAATAATCATATTATGCTAGCTCTTGTACTCTTGCATTCTACTTTTTGCATTGTCCTTTATCTTTCATAGCATAGATGCTGGGGAGCCAATTTTAACCAATTAAAATCATAAAGAAAAAGACGCAATTTTATTTCGAAGCATGGAAAGCTTACAATTCGGAACCATGAAAATTACACAGTACAAAAAAATGACAGTAGAAGCCGTAGCCTTCGTCTCTCCAGCCTCCGCAATCCTTCCAAAAAATCCCTATTTATAATCAAATATTCTTGCCGTAACCGCCGTTCGCAACCACCCCTGTAACCGCCGCAACGGTTTTCTGGAACTGCCTTAACGGTTTCCTGGAACTGCCTTAACGGCTTTTGGAACTGCCTTCTCTTTCTAGCCAGGTCGCGAAAACGCGACATGTCGCGATTTCGTGACACTTTTCTGCCTTTGGCTCTCTTTCGCCAATGTGTCGCGATATCGCGACACTTTTCTGCCTTTGGCTCTCTTTCGCCAATGTGTCGCGATATCGCGACACTTTTCTGTCTTTGGCTCACTTTCGCCAATGTGTCGCGATATCGCGACACTTTTCTGTCTTTGGCTCTCTTTCGCCAATGTGTCGCGATATCGCGACACTTTTCGACTTTTGGCTCTCTTTCGCCAAAGTGTCGCGATATCGCGACACTTCTTCGGCTTTTGGCTTTGTTTGCCAATGTGTCGCGATATCGCGACACTTCTTTGGCTTTTGGCTTTGTTTCCAAAGTGTCGCGATATCGCGACACTTTTTCGGCTTTTGGCTTTGTTTGCCAAAGTGTCGCGATATCGCGACACTTAATTTTGCTTTTTTGCCAGGTGTCGCGATATCGCGACACTTAAGTTTGCACCCTCGTTCTTGTTGGTGTCGCGATATCGCGACAACCTTTGTGTCGCGATATCGCGACACTTAAGTTTGCGCTCGCCATTCTACTATTGGTGTCGCGATATCGCGACAACTTTTGTGTCGCGATATCGCGACCATTTTAATACTTAGAAATTTTTTGCAAACTTCGAACTTTTTTTTCTTTTCGGTGATGCAAGATTGTTGTGCTGCCCTGGATGCTCCTGCATCAGACACCCGGGGTAGATTTTTTTAGAAGTGATCCTCACTTCTGGGCGGTCAGAGGAAAACCCAAACGATCAACCTCTGATTTGGACAACCATGTGGCATCTTCGACAGGTCGGTTCTTCCACTTGACCAAATACTTCGAATATTGCCTGTTTTGGGTACTTCTGCCTTCACGAGTGTCGAGTATGTCTTCAATTTCTTCTTTGTCTGGAGTGGATGCAGGAATGTTCCACAGATCCGGACTGGGTGGTTCACTACAACTTCCTGCATGATATTCAACCAAGTCTGAAATATTGAAGATAGGTGAAATATTCAGCTCACTTGGTAGATCAACTTCATAGGCATTGCCTGAATCTCGTTTACCTATGATCCGGCATGGTCCAAACTTCTTCATCTTCAACTTATTGTAGGTTTTTCTAGGAAAACGTTCCTTACGCAAGTGAACCATGACTTCATCCCCTACCTGGAATTCTTTGAAACGTCGCTTCTGATCTGCTCTGGCTTTGTACGTAGCATTCATTTGACTGATATGCTGTTGTACCTCTTCATGTAAAGTCTTCATGTGTGCTGCAAAGTCTTCAGCTTCAGCACTGCACTTGTCTGCTTTATCCATCGGTCTCAACTCAGAAGCGTTTCTAGGGCTGTACCCATGCACAATCTGGAATGGTGATTTACCAGTACTGCGATTGACAGAATTGTTGTAAGCAAACTCTGCCTGTGGTAAAATCAGATCCCATCCCTTGGGTTTATCTCCTACCAGACATCGTAGAAGATTACCCAAACTTCTGTTGACTACTTCGGTCTGTCCATCAGTCTGCGGGTGGTACGCAGAACTGAATTTCAAGTCTATTTTTAGCTTCTTCCATAGGGTTCTCCAGAAATAACCCACAAATTTGGTATCTCTGTCCGAGACAATGCTTTGGGGTAGACCATGAAGTCGTACTACCTCCTTGAAGAACAAGTCGACAATGTGAACCGCATCACTTGTCTTCTGACATGGAATAAAATGGGCCATTTTCGAAAACCTGTCAACAACAACAAAAATGGCATCATTTCCACGTTGTGTTCTTGGCAGACCAAGAACAAAATCCATGCTGATGTCCTCCCACGGTCTCTCTGGTACAGGCAATGGCTGGTACATTCCTGTATTCTGGTTGACACCTTTTGCCATCTGGCACACTCTGCAACCCTGCACAAATCTGGTCACATCCTGCTGCAACTGCGGCCAATGGTAATTCTCACTAACGAGAGCAATGGTCTTATCTCGACCAAAATGCCCTGCTAGTCCTCCGCTATGTTTCTCTTTGATCAAATTTTCCCTCATGGAACTTCGTGGAATGCACAACTGGTTCTTCCGAAACAACATCCCATCTTGGATCATGAAATCCAACCACTTAGTGCGATCCACAGTAGTAGGAGACACACATGCTGTCCATGCCTCTGCAAAATCTGGATCTGTCGGGTATAAACTCTTGAGTTCATCAAACCCAACAACCTGCACTCTCATTTCTATCAACAAATTATGCCTTCTACTCAAGGCATCTGCAACTCTATTAGATTTGCCACTTCTATGCTTTAGTACAAAGGTATAACTCTGCAGGAATTCAACCCACTTCAAATGTCGTTGGTTAAGTTTACCTTGACTATTTATATACTGCAAAGCTTGATGGTCAGTATATAAAACAAACTCTTTGGTTAGCAAATAATGTCTCCATTTCTTAAGAGCCTGAATTATAGCATAGAATTCTTGATCATAAACAGAGTATTTCTTTCTAGCATCATTCAATTTTTCACTAAAGTATGCAACAGGTTTACCTTCTTGGCTCAACACAGCTCCAATGGCACAGCCACCGGCATCACAATCAACCCGAAACACTTTATTAAAATCTGGAAGTGCCGTAATGGGCTGTTCTGTCACTTTCTTCTTCAATATGTTCATACTGGTATCTGCCTTGGCAATCCACTTAAATTCTCTCTTATCCCCTCTCATAGTTTCTGTTAGGGGTGCACAAATACTGCTAAAGTCTCTAATAAACTTTCTATAGAAACTTGCAAGACCGTGAAATGATCTTACCTCTCGTTACATTCCTTGGGGCAGGCCATTCAAGGATAGCCTTCACTTTCTCAGGATCCATTTTCAGACCCTCCTCCCGAGATGACAAATCCTGGGTATATCAACTCTTTCTATACAAAACTGCACTTCTGTATATTTATCAATAACTTCTCCTCACGCAGTTTTTCAAAAACTATCCGAACATGCAACAAATGCTCATCCAATGTTTTACTAAAAATCAGAATATCATCCAGATAAACTATCACGAACTTTTCCAAGAAGTCACGCAATACCTCATTCATCAGCCTCATAAATGTACTGGGTGCATTAGTCAATCCAAATGGCATAACTAACCACTCATACAAACCCTCTCTGGTTTTAAAGGTTGTCTTCCATTCATCACCCTCTCTAACACGTATCTGATGATATCCGCTCTTCAAATCAATCTTAGTGAAGTATTTAGCTCCACTCAAGCAATCCATTATATCGTCCATTCTGGGTAATGGAAAGCGATATTTAATGGTAATTTTATTAATGGCTCGGGAATCAGTGCACATTCGCCATTCGCCATTCTTCTTTGGTGCAAGTACTGTTGGCACTGCACAAGGGCTCAAACTTGCTCGAATCAAACCCTTCCTCAACAATTCCTGAACCTGGCGGTTCAACTCTTCATTCTCTACAGGAGACATTCTATGGGCTGCCTTGTTGGGTAAGCTAGATCCTGGCATTAAGTCAATCTGATGACTAATCTTCCTCATTGGCGGCAAACCCTCAAGCACATTGTCTGATATAATATCAAGAAATTCTGCTAATAGATGTTCAACTTCTGCTGGAATGTCAGTAGTATCTTCTCTTTTTATAGTAGGAATTAATGCATAACACATTGAATCCCTCTTTAAACCATCCAAAAATTTTTTGCCATCTACTAAACAAATTCTAGCATTATTGCATACCTTTTCCTCAACCTCCTTCAATGGCTTCAGTTTGTGGCGTACTCCATCTTTTGTCAGGGAATAGGTATTTGCATGTCCATCATGCGCTGCACGTCTATCAAATTGCCATGGTCTTCCAAGCAACAAATGGCAAGCATCCATCGGCAAAATATCACACAGGACCTCATCCTGGTATCTTCCAATTTGAAACTTGACCAAGCATTGTTCACTGACCAATGCTCTATGATCCTTCTGCAACCACGCAATCCGGTATGGATGCGGGTGCTGTCTTCTTTCTAGCTTTAACTTAGCTACCATTTCCTTAGAAACCAAATTATCTGTACTACCATTATCAATAATAATATTACAGATTTTACCTGAACATTTGCACCTCGTGCGAAATAGGCTTTTTCGCTGATCTGGTTCCTTCTCTTCATTCAACAAGGTTCTCCTTGTGATCATCACTTCTCCGCGCTCGCTTCTTCAGAGTGCTCAGATTCAACACCATCCTCAACAACCGTAGCTCTGGCATTACCTTCAGGCCTTCTGTTCGGTGTTTCTTGGTGTTTGGGACACTCATATGATCGATGCCCCTCTTCTCCGCAATTGAAACAGGTTCCACGAAATCTGCCTCTGCCATATCCGTGTCCACCTCTACCTCGTCCCCTTTGATAATCATTGTTCTGATTACGGGGTCGGTAAGCATTCTCCTCCTTCTGTTCTTGGTGATTGCTGGTTTCACCAGTCTGCTTTTGGTCATCATATTTACCTCCACTGGTTCTTCCACCAGTTCTTCCACCATGACCTCTTCCTCTTTGTTTGCTGTCAAATCTACGGTTCAGTTTCTCTTCCACTTTCAGAGCAAACTGGTAAGCATCTTCAATGTTGTTCATTCGAACCAGACTCAATTCTTCTTGCACGCTGGTTCTTAACCCATTAATGTAACGGGCTACTCTCTCTTTATTTGCTTCCGTATGACCGGTTCTAATAGAAATTTTAAAAAATTCCTCTGTATATTCTTTAACGGACTTGCTGGACTGGCGCAAACTCTGCATTTTTCTCAGCAGATCTAATTCGTAATCTGTCGGAATAAACTGCCATTTCAGTTTTTCAACCATTCGATCCCACCTGGTGATCTTTTCTTTTCCTCTACGGTTTCTTTCCAGTTGCACTCCTTTCCACCATATGCCAGCATGGCCTTTCAACTTTGTTCTGGCAAATTTAATTCGATTTGGATCTTCAACTTCCTCATATTCGAAATATTCCTCCATGTCATTAATCCAGTCAATTAATTCTTCTGGATTTAAATTTCTAGAATATGTGGAGACATCAATCTTTGGCCTTTTCCCAATTTGCGAAATAGCTTTAATCATTCGAGATTCTGCAGCACTCATTGCTTCTTCTTCTTCTTAGACGGGTCTTCAACTCCGTCATCATCACTGTGGTCTTCTCCTCTTGGCTCTACTCCTCTACGCAATTCTTCCTGCAAGGCCTACACTTGCCTCTACAATGCTCGAAAGTCTCCTTCAGGAACCATGTTCCTTCAAGCACCATGATTTCTTCGCGATGGCATTCTGCTTCACTGTTTCTCAGAACCCGTAACCCCAGATCCTGGTGCAAGCTGCCTCACATTCGGTGCTCTGCTCACACACTCAGAATCTTGCTGCTCTGATACCACTTGATGGGGAGCCAATTTTAACCAATTAAAATCATAAAGAAAAAGATGCAATTTTATTTCGAAGCATGGAAAGCTTACAATTTGGAACCATGAAAATTACACAGTAGAAAAATGACAGTAGAAGCCGCAGCCTTCGTCTCTCCAGCCTCCAGAATCCTTCCAAAAAATCCCTTTTTATAATCAAATATTCTTGCCGTAACCATCGTTCGCAACCATCCCTGTAACCGCCGCAACGGTTTTCTAGAACTGCCTTAACGGTTTCCTGGAACTGCCTTAACGACTTTTGGAACTGCCTTCTCTTTCTAGCCAGGTCACGAAAACGTGACATGTCATGATTTCGCGACACTTTTCTGCCTTTGGCTCTCTTTCGCCAATGTGTCGCGATATCGCGACACTTTTCTGCCTTTGGCTCACTTTCGCCAATGTGTCGCGATATCGCGACACTTTTTTGTCTTTGGCTCACTTTCGCCAATGTGTCGCGATATCGCGACACTTTTCTGTCTTTGGCTCTCTTTCGCCAATGTGTCGCGATATCGCGACACTTTTCTGCTTTTGGCTCTCTTTCGCCAAAGTGTCGCGATATCGCGACACTTCTTCGGCTTTTGGCTTTGTTTGCCAAAGTGTCGCGATATCGTGACACTTCTTTGGCTTTTGGCTTTGTTTGCCAAAGTGTCGCGATATCGCGACACTTCTTCGACTTTTGGCTTTGTTTGCCAAAGTGTCGCGATATCGCGACACTTATTTTTGCGCCCGCCGTTTCGTTGTTGGTGTCGCGATATCGCGACAACCTTTGTGTCGCGATATCGTGACACTTAAGTTTGCGCCCGCCGTTCTGCTGTTGGTGTCGCGATATCGCGACAACATTTATGTCGCGATATCGCGACACTTAAGTTTGCGCCCGTCGTTCTGCTGTTGGTGTCGCGATATCGCGACAACTTTTGTGTCGCGATATCGCGACCATTTTAATACTTAGAAAATTTTTTGCAAACTTCGAACTTTTTTTCTTTTCGGTGATGCAAGATTGTTGTGCTGCCCTGGATGCTCCTGCATCAATAGATCTAGAAAGGCTAAACTTAGATGATTGCTTGAAACTTAATACATCAAACTATCCCAAAATTTCTTAGGACTGGGAGCAAGTCCTAAAATCATTTCTGGTGAACCCTTCCCCCTAGCACCGAGTGTAGAGAACAACATAGCCCCCATAGTTCACCCCATAAGGCTTTCTATCTTTCATAGATCTAGCCTTTTTGGGAATTGTATGCGGTAGGGCAGTTTTACCCCTCTACATATTTGGTGAACCTGATGTGAACACCTCCTTTTCTTTTAAAACTTTAAACAAGATCATTAATTCTGTTTGAAAATTCTTAAAATAAATTAAAATCTGTGTGTTAGTGTTTTTCCCTAACTATTTTCACTACGTCTAAATGGCTCCCTTCCATAGAAGTCAGAGGAAACAATTAGAATATGATTATGTTCCTTTGGAAGATGACTATATTGATAGGGAAGACCCTAATGTAGGCCCAAAAGAGCAATAAGAGGTAGATATGGAAACTAAAACTAATCCTGATCCTTATGCTAGACCCAATGGTAGCTTTGTCTTCTCATCATTTGATCATATTTGGAAATTCATGAAAGCTCATAAGGAGAAGCTATTGGAATATGTAGAATGAGAAGCTCATATTGAAAATGAGGATGCTACTCCTTCTCCTTACATTAGGTCTCCTGTGCTTAATCATGATAATCTCATATCTCAACCTGTGCATCTTAGTAATCTGAAGAACTAAGTGACTTGTGCTACTACTAATACCACCAACATTGGATGGAATACACCCGTTCCTCCAACTAGTAGTGGCATTCAAAATTGCTTTCAATTTCCTCCTTTATCTTCTAATGTCAACACTATTGCTTCTGTTCCACCACAAGTTAATCTTCCATTCTCACAAGGCACCACATATATTAATAAACTTCTCATGTCCAACTTAAGTCAAAGGAATATTGGAAATACACACAATTCAAAAATGCAAAATTTGGCAAATATAGTGAATCAGTTGGTTTCAAGGATGGATATGATTCATCCTTCAGGATTTACATATAAATATAAGGAAATGTGTAATCAGCTATTGGATCCTATTGTTGCTTCTAGACCTTATCCCAATAATTTTTCCATGCCAATTTTACCAATCTACAAAGGAATAGAACATCCAATAGAGCATCTAAGGGGATTCAAAATAGCTTACCATGATCTTGTTTATGATGATATGCTTCTTTTGAAAGCATTTCCAAATATTCTTGTTGGGGTTGCATTGGACTGGTATTATCGATTGCCCAACTATTTTTTAAAGAGCTTTGAAAAGACTGCAAAAATTTTTATTCATCAATTTAGTGCTTATATTGAAAAGGAAGTGACAATGAGAGACCTATATGATTTAAATTAAAGTAAAGAAGAAAGTTTTTTAGAATTCTTAGCTCGTTGGAGAAGTTTAGTTGGTCTATTAATACAACCTATGTCTCAAAAAGATATGCTTGATATATTCATTAGTAATATACAACATATATCGTATGCACTAGAAACTACTATTGTTACCTCTCTTGATCAAGCAATTGAGTTATCCAGAAAAGTGGAACAAGCTCTCATTAAAAGAGATCAGCTTAAGAATAAAGAAGAAAAGTCTACTAAGTCTCAACATGAGAATAAACATATAGGAGGTAATATGATAGTAGGCATGTTGATAATATCACCAATAGCCTACAAAATATTATACTTCAGAAACCTCCTCAAAGGAATTTTACTAGACTTAATATACCTATGGAAGCAGTTTTGAAGAAATTATTAGAAGCTAAGGCTATTGAACTACCTCCTATAAGACAACCAGATACTACAAATCATTGGTATAAAGAAGGTCAATATTGCACATATTACATAATAAAAGGACACTGGACAAATTATTGTAAGAATTTGAAGCATGTGGTTTAAGATTTGATTGATGCATGACGCATTGATTTAAGAAATTCCCAAACTTCAAGTAATTAGGCCCTTATTCAACAAGCCCCAACAAAAAATCAAGATATAGGAATACTCAAGGATCCATTACCAAAGCATGATCAATAAGCAACCAACCAAGTGGCTTATCAAGATGATTCCCTATGCCACAATAATGTGGTTGGTATGGTTGGGGTAACTACAAGGAAACAAGTTTAGAATTAGCAAGGACAAAGTTTAGCATCGCAACCCAATTCAGTTTTAAAAGAGAATTAGAGAAAATATTCAACTACAAGAATTCCACCTATTGTGCTGAGACCACAGTCACATATTTCATACGATCTTTAGAAGCAGTTAGCTAATACTCCAGCAAAAATATTAGTCTTAGAGCTTTTGTAGACTTCTCCTGATCATCAAAATGCTTTAATGGAAATTTTAAAACAATTTATTTCTCCAGATGTCATCCCTAATGCCATAGTTGATGCCATAGGTTCTTTTGGAATACATCATGTCTCATTCTTAGATGATGATAAACCTTCCTCAAACTTACATGGATATTCATCACTTTACATCACTGCACTTATTAGGGATACCCTTATCAAACGAGTTTTGATTGATAATGGCTCATCCCTAAATTTGTGTACATATCAATTCTTTCAAAAATTTGGGTTAAAAGAGGAAGATTTAACAAAATCTGATATCCTTATTAAAGCTTTCAACAATAAGTCCCAAGAGGCCTGTGGTGTCATATCTCTTCCATTAAAAGTGGGGCCTCGAATATTGGATACTTTGTTTTACATGGTGTCTTGTCCTGCATCTTTTAATATTATTCTTGGATGACCTTGGATTCATGCGATGAAGGTTGTCCCTTCTACTTTTCATCAATATCTCAAATTTGAATTCAAGAATCAAGTTATCACCATTCCGGGAGATCCTCGACCATTTGAATTCTATTCAAATATAGAGTTAGTGCAATCTAAATATTACTCTTGTTATTATATTTCTTCAGTAAATTCTCCATGTTCCTCATCTCAAATTTTAGATCATATTCAAAATTTAAAAGTGAGTGAGGAACGTCAACCCTATTCTTCATCCTTAGATCATGATAATCAGTTTCTTCAAGAGCCTCTTCTAGATCTCACCAAGCTACCACCGTCACCTCGAACTATGGGTTTACCCCATAAGAAGGATGATGTTGTACATGTTGGCACGTGTACCTTTGTCTTTGGAGGGACTACCTTTGAAGAAAATATTCATGGTAGCAACCCATCTCCTAGCGAGTGCTCTTTCGCTCAATGTTATCTCACTAATAATTATTCGCTTCCTAAGAAGATCCTATCTAGTTTGGGATATGCAGGTAAAGGATTGTGACCACAACAAAAAGGTATTCAAGAACATTTGAATTTTGATATTTGACCTAGGAGATGTGGTATAGGTTTTATACCTAATAAAAATCAACCTTTGTCTTTTGAGGACGATGATCATCTTGTGATTTATGCAGAATATATAGAATATCAAAAGATGATAATAGATGAAAATAAAAGCATTAATCATGCTTCTCCTCCAAAGCTAATGTCTTGCAATATGATTGATTATGTTTGTTTTAAAGATAACATTGCTTTTGTGCAAGAGAATGGTGGATATTTATATAATATTTGTTTTACTAAAGAAAATGGTATTTTTAGAAGATGTGTTGAATATCGTGCCATGGATGTCTAAAGAAGAGCCTTGGAAGAACTGTCTTATGATTTTTATCATCAAGAAAATGTACTCCTTTGGAATATCTTCGATTTGACACCTCATGGCATGCTAATTTATTTTAATAATATGAATGATGCATTTAGATTTTGCATTGATTTCAATTTTGTATAACAAAAAAAATCTTTCATGTAGTTGCATTTGCATTCCCATTGCATCCACCTGCTTGCTCATATTGCATTGTTGCTTGTCATCCTTGCATGATTGCTTAGCATCTAAAGAATGCCTTGCATGATTTCCTATCATAATTGCATTATTTCTTGTTCATGACTGCTTGCTCATATAGACTTTTGGATATTTTATGATAATGGCATGTGATGATACCTAGTTAGGTCATAGCTCACATGCATTACACTTCTCACTAGGACTCTGATGCCTAGCAAGATCCCTCCTAGGGATATCTCCCTTCTTTATTCTTATAATTGCTTCTTCTCCTTCTCTTAATTTCTTTATCATGATGATGCTTTCATTCACAAAGTCTTCTTAAGATCCCTATTTGTGATAGCACTTGCATATCACTTATTTACATATTACATCCTACATGGGATACTTATACATCCTAGTGGGTATTACATCATCTACAATCTTCTATCGGGTCATACTTTCTTTTGACTCAATAGGATCAACACCCCATTATAGGATAAGCTCCTTGGTCAATTTTAGTAGACCTTGCATACATCCTAGTGGGTAAATGCATCATAGTAGCCAATAAGGGAGCAACCACCCATAGTGGGTCATAATCCACACATATGTTTACACTACTACAAGTGCTAAACCTATAGTAGGTCTAGCTCTATTCCTAAAATGATCTATGGTATCTAACTACACTAGTTCCTTGCAACCTACGCTAGTTCCATGCTATGGGTCGTCAGTTCTTCTCCTTTTCAGATGGTTGACCTTTGGATTTTTTTCTTCTTCTTCTCTCTCTCCTTTTCTCTCTTCTTCTTTCTTCTCCTCTTTCTTTTGTTTCCTTCTTTTTTATTGTCTCCTTTGTCTTTCTCCTTCTTCTTTTGCATCCATCCATTTTCATATAGTTTGCATTAAGATAGTTTTGCATACATGAAAACATGAATTAAATAAAAACACATTACACACACAAATAAAACAATAAAAGTAGCTATATATTACTCAAGAGAAAACAAGTGCATAGTCCCCATGTCAGGTTGGTGTACCACAATCTAGACTTGGTACAATCAACCTAGGGATGTACACCACAATCTAAAAATTGTTGCATCATCTTGATCTCCAGTCCTCTCTCTCCTAGCTTCGAGAGCCAGTTTCCTCTAGCCTGTCCTGAGGAGGAGGCAACCTAAGCTATGACACAGACTATTGTGATACCGATTTCATTCATTATCGAGATCATGATTTGCTCACTGATTGTAGGGATGGAGGAAGTGGCATCCTTTGAATTGGTGGGATAACTATGTAGTAATCCATCTTGTAAAACATATCCCATTGAAGGGTTGTCTCCAACCTCTCTCTCATCCACCATAGCTCCACCTAAATAATTTGCACCGTGCCTCCTACCTAGCTACTCTTAATAACAACCATGACATTTACCCTGGCCCTCTGGCACTCTCCGTCTAAATAAACCATCTCTACCTAGAGCCAATCGATCTCTTCCCAAGCTATATCTCCCTCAATATCTATAATGCTTAGTGAAATCCATAGTTCCCATAGCCTCCTGGTCCTATCCTTCTAGACATGGACCATATAGATCTGTAGAGAGACTACCTATGCTCGTAACTCATATATCTCCATCATATCTCGACTCTCACCAATCATTGTTGCAGATGTGGAGGCCTCTCCTTAATATCTGATCTATGACCTCCTTGTCTGTGGGGGTATACCTTGTCCTCCATATTCAGTCCCTACTGCCTAGATGGCCTCCTCTACCACCAAGATCTGAACACGATTTTATCTCTGTTTCAAAGTGGTGGGAGTTTGTTGTGCCTTATTTGTGGCTCAGTGAGCTACCTCTCGGGATGCTTGTTGCATGCCCGAGTCCATTATTTGGCACTTCTATATCAATACTGATGGGGAGATCCTTTGAAGCATAACTCCTCTAGACTATCATTTGTACTCTATAGCCACTCATGCATTGTCTACCCTTGGGTCAATGTAAGGAGGATCATCCATATCCTCCTCAACCCATCTGGTGAGGTCTGGTTCACCTCCCATCCATACTAGATCTCCAGTAACATTATGGTACCAATAGTCCCCTAGGTCTGGGACTCCCTGTAAGATCTTGTTTTGTTAGAGGAATCGATCAAATATAAAGAACTTTGACTCTCCCTTCTCTGACCTTAGCCACCTGCTCTATCTTGTCCTTCGTGCACCTAGGGTGAAGCTACCATGGCCTCCAGATGATCTTTACCTCCTAAATCTCATCAATCACCCACCTCGCTAGTGGTAGGTTCCTTGCATAGGTCCTCACGGTCCTCTTTAGGAACCTCAGCCACCTTTATGCTACTAGCCGCTCTGGGTTGGGCAGTGGGCCCGGTAGTGTCTCTGGTCTTCGTATCATGATGTACTTCCAGCACCACACCCGGAGCAATGTCGTACACACCAATCCTATACACTACTTATACATGACATTGTACAATATTATGTATAGGTAGGCCAACACATATGGACCCCATGTGAATCGAACCCTTTGATCTCACATGTTTGCCACTACTCCCACCATAGCCCATGGTAAGTTTTACCTATTGGTATGGCATATTAATAGCCTAGACAAAACCCCATAGAGCATAATGATCAGAGCATCTACCCCATAGCAACCTACTAGATCATCGACTGATATGGTGCTCTCTCGCACTTGGTGAGTAAACCCTACTGAGAACTGTTGTAGTGTGGCTACCTATCCTCATGCTCCATAAAATACTATCACTCTGATAGGGATCCATAAAATTTGCCACACATCCTCTAGTGTGATGGTGAGATATCCTATGGGTAACCAAAAAGTAAAGGACTTTGGGTACCACCTCTCTGCCAGGATTATCAACATAGCCCTATTTGTCTCAATGTGAGGCATCCTCGCTATGTGGTCTAGCCCCACCGCTTCTAGCTGAGCTGTCTTCGCTGGCCCTAGTGCATCCAACTCTACCAAATACCCTGACCTCCACTCTCGACTCTTGAGAATACCTAGCTACATCCATAAATAAATAAAATTAAATCAGTTTCATGAATTAAACTAAAAATAATAATAATAATAAAATCCATAATTTTAAGACAAGAGCGATGGCAAGAATGTTCTCTCAGGTAAGTTCTGGTATGAATGTATTGGGCATGACAGTGATGAGGAACTTTGAACTATATGATATTCCTAGCTCTACTATAGGGGAGGGCACTAATGAGTTAGATGTTGATGCTGAAACGAACATTTCCACTAGGCGAGAGAAAGACCCAAGGAAAGAACCCTCGAACAAGAATGAGGGCTATCCCAAAGTAGGTGGTACTGGCGTTGCACCCTTCGGGTCTGCATCTTATCTCGAAAAGGTCACAGGTACCAAACCGTAGAAATATACCAAGTACCAAAGCCCTTTGATAGTGGTCAGAGAAGACTTAGTGATTCCAGAAACCCTAATGGCCAAATATATTTCTTTAGAAGAACACTCTTTGATTGGGAAGTTCATTGGCGGTAGACCAAACATGGAATCTATTTAGTGGTGGGCCACTACCAGGTGGAAAGTTTTAGGGAATCTTAAGATTGTAGCTCTCCCTAGAGGATTTTTTAAAATCTTCCTAAATAATCCCGAAGATGCAACCTGTATTATAACAAGGAGGTCATGGTTCTATGGGAAAAAGAGTTTGTTCATTCACATATAGGGGGAAGATTTTAACATCGAAAATTAGAGCATAAATTTTTCTCTAGTGTGGGTTCGTATTTTGGGACTCCCTAGCCAATTTTTACATGAAGATATCCTGCAAGTAATAGGCAGATACATAGGGAAATGGTGGCCATGGATTCAACCACCAAAGCTCACACTAGGTTGACCCAAGCCAGAATATGCATCAACACAAATCCTAATTCCCAGCTCCTAGCTCAAATCAATCTAGTCTATGGTTCTTTTCATCACTACCAGACCATAGAGTATGAAAACAAATCGACATTCTACATCGAATGCCAAACTCAAAGACACCTCAAGTCCCACTACCCCTTGCTCAAACCTTAGAAGGAGGTAGATTATGGCAACTAGTTGTACAAGAACCAAGGCTTTTGCTTCCCTGGAAAGACCCCTATGCAAAATACCAAGCAAATATACAACAAAAACCCTCTCCAACAAGCACCAGGGCACAACCCTATTGCAAAAAAAGGGAAGCAAAAAGTGTAACCAAAAAAATCAGAGGACCAAGCTCAGGTAAGCTCACTATTCGCTCACCCCAATCGGTTTGATATTCTAGGAAATATCACTCATTCTGATTTAGAAATAAATGAAGTTTTATTCACTTAGCAAGAAAATGACATGTCATACCTAAATGTCAACCTCCAAATCCCCACCATCGAAGAATTTTTGTAGTATCCCATTCCCACCAGCAGCCATGTTTTATCTCCAGTTAAACTAGGTTCCCCTGATCCCCATCCTAAAAGTCTTTTTTCTCAAGAGGCTATCGAGAAAACAAGAATAGATTTCAGTCCCAAAAATACTCGAAGCTCCAAAAAATCCTGTGTGGATGTTGGAAATGATAAGAAAAGAGGAAGTCCTAATATCCAAGAGTAAATAAGAAGCCAAACCACTGAGGACATAGCCAATGGAGTCCAAACAACCCTTGTACCAGAAATGTTTACCCACTTGAAGGAAGATCCCAAATTATTCAAACCCCCTATGCAGCAGTCAAAAGGAGGTAAGAAATCATCCAAATTTTTTAGATGAGGATACTCTCTTGGAATGTGAGGGTCCTCAATAACGTGGCCAAGCAGAGGATGGTTAGCACTTTAGAAAATAAATCAAACCAACAATCCTCATTATCCAAGAGACCAAGTTAGATCATTCAAAATCATGCAAGGCGGGAAACACCATTTGGAAAAATAGTGGAAGTATTTTTAGTCCCAACCAAGACCCATCTGGGGTCTCTTGTGCCTTTGGGATCCATAGAAAGTAGATGGTAGAGTAATCTCGTCCTCAGATAGAGTTATAAATATCATATTTTTTGCAAAGACAAGTATCAATCCTGGATCCTGTCTAATATCTATGCCCCAAACAATCCCCTCAGTAGGAGCTTCTTTTGGGACTAATTAATTCAAATGAGGTAGGCTTTCAGAAACTTCCCTTGGATTTTGATCAGGGATTTCAACTCCCCCCTTTACCCGTCAGATAAAGCAGGAGGAAATGACGTTCCAATAAAAAGTATTCAAGACTTCCATGGTTTTGTCACTAAGAATAACCTAATGGATATCCAAATTCAAGGAGCTTAATTCACATGGAATAACAGAAGAATATGGAACAATATAATCCAGGTTAAGCTAGACAAATTCTTCCTATCTCAAGAAGCCATACCACTATTTGGTGATGCTTCCCTCATATCCCTGCCCAGAATCAGCTCGTATCACAACCCTCTCCTGTTCGAAGCTAACAAGCCTATAGTTTTCAAGGCCCCTTTTAGATTTGAGGCAATGTGGGTTATTCACCCAATTTTACGTAATCAAATTGTAGGGTGGTGGCAACAACAGGTGGTCGGATCCCCCATCGCTCAAGTTACCCAAAAGCTCAAAATAATCAAAGACCACATCAAAATATGGAACAAGGAAGTGTTTGGTAATATTTTTGAAAATAAGGAGCAAATCATCAACAAGCTCAAAGCTATAGAAGAGCAAATTTAGAAAGGGCAGATGAGCATACAAATCAGGAATGAAGAGAAAAATCTCCTTGCCAATTACCACAACATTCTGGCCAAGGAAGAAATGTACTGGAGACAAAAGTCTAGAGCCCTTTGGCTCAAGGACGGGGACTCAAACACGGAATTTTTCCATGCTTCCACCCTTCACCCCAGAAGCTCCAAAAATATCAAGGAGTTGATAAACAGTGATGGCACAAGTGTGAGAGACATCCTCCTCATCAAAAATGAAGCAGTCACTTTATTTGAAAAAATATTGGGGATAAATTCCATTATTTTCAAACAGGCTCAGGATCAACTTCTTCAGCATATTCCAAATCTGATATCCCTTGAAATGAATGACATGCTCATAAAGGACCTTACTAATGAAGAAATAAAACATGCTCTTTTTTCCATGGCCCCTGATAAAGCTCCGGGGACTAATGGCTTCTCCCATAGGTTTTTCTGAACTTACTAGGATATCATAGGGGTAGACATATGCAAAGCCATTATTCACATGCAAAAATCCAAAGCCATCCCCAGAAGCACCAAATTTATTTTCATTTCCTTAATTCCTAAAGGTACTGAGTGCAAAGCCATGAAGGACTACAGACCCATCAGTCTATGTAATGTTATATACAAGATTCTTGCCAAATCCCTGACAACAAGACTCAAAGAAATCCTCTCGCTCATTATAGATCCTTACCAAGGCAGCTCAGTCAAAGTAAGGTCTATTCATGATGGCATAATCACCCTGCATGAAGTCCTCCATTCAGCTTCCAAAAATAAGAAAGCAACTCCTTTTCTCAAATTAGATATCAGTAAGGCTTTTGATCTAGTAAACAGGGATTTCCTCCTGGTTGTTCTTTAGAAATTTGGTTTTCATAGGGAATGGATAAATGTAATTAGAGGTTGCATCTCCAACCCACATTTCTCAATCTTAGTTAATGGATCACCCACAGGTTATTTTCGTAGTGGCAGAGGCATAAGGTAGGGATATCCCCTATCACCCATCCTTTTTATCATACTCGTTGAATCTCTAGGAATAGCACTTAAGAGTGTTGTCAGTGAGAAAACTATCACAGGGATCAAGGATGCCTTGATTCTAAACCCGCTATCACACCAACAATTTGTGGATGACACAATACTCGCTACCTATGCTTCAGTAGTGGAGATCAAGATGATCAAAAAAATCCTTGATTTATATGAGAAAGCGATTGGACAAGAAATCATCTATACCAAAATTAAAATCTTCTTCATCAATACACCCCTTTCCAGGAAGATTAAAATCGAATGTATTCTTTAATGTAGCATTGGTGAGTTCCCTACTCGTTATCTGGGGCTTCCTCTTTTTTACAATCGTCCCAAATTATCCATGTGGAGTCATGTGGTGGAAAGGATAAACAAAAAGTTAGTTGGATGGAAAGGGTCTTTTCTAACCCAAGCAGGTAAAATCACCCTTACCGCAACATGCCTCCAAAGCATCCCAACCTATTTCCTCTCAGTATTCAAAGCCCTTGTTTCATTTTACACCCAAATATAACAAATACAAAAAATATTCCTATGGGGCGGCATAGAGGAGAAACAAAAGATTCATTTGGTTGGATGGGAAAAGGTTTGTCAACCAAAAAATCAAGGGGGACTAGGACTTAGAAGAATCAAGCATATGAACACTGCTCTATTGGCTAAGCAAGCCTAGAAAATTCACACAAGTTTCAATGTAAAATGAGAGTCAATAATACATAGGAAGTACCTTCAGCACAAATAATTCACTGATGAAGATATCCCCAAAGAGGGATCAGCTTTTTGGAAGTCAATTATTCAAGTCAGAGAAGTTATCCAAAAAGGTTCAAGGTGGCAGCTGGGAACAGGTACTACCATAAACTTTTGGACAGACAGGTGGGTCAGTGATCAACCCCTAGTTGAATATGATGAGTTATTTGTGCTAAAACCCAACCTTGACGACACCATAGGCAGTAAAGTAGCATACTTCATCCAAACCATCATTGGGTATAAAATCTAGAAAGACCTCAACATTAACTCAAATGATGGGCACATAACCAGGGCTGCGAGGGCTTTGGATTTTATGTTGAATACTACAGTGATCCCGACATATGGAAGAAAAGACCTTCTAATTTGGAAAGAAATGGACAGTGGATATTTCTCTGTCAAATTTGCCTACCAACTTCTCCTCAATCCACAATAACCTCCCTTTTCCCCTAGCCAAATTTGGATCAAGCACCTCATCCCTAAAGTGGCAATTTTCTCCTGGCCAGAAATTCAAAACAAGATTCTATCCACTGATAATCTCATCAAGAGGGGGATGATGGTACCCAATAGATGCCACCTGTGCTATAAGGCTTGGGAATCCATCAACCATATTTTCACTAAATGTGATTTCTCATATGTTGTGATGAGTAGCTCACTGTCTAGTTTCCACATCAACTGGGTCCAACCCAACTCCCTGATAGAATTTTTCACTTAGTGGCCCAATCCTTTAAAAAACCCTCGGCTGAAATATTTGTGGAAAATGTACACCCACCATTTATTATGGTAGGTATGGCTAGAAAGAAATAGCAGGGTGTTATCTAATACTCCTAAGGACCCTACCTCCATTGCTAGTAAAATCATTAGCTTTGCCACAAAGAACTCCTAGCTCATCCCTTGCATAGAACCACCTAATGTGGGATTGGAGATTTTTTCTATTCAATAGTATTAATATCTCTAGGGAAGATAATCCTCGTGTCACTCATCCCAACCCAAGGCACACCTCTTCATGGAAACCCCCCCCGATAGGATGGCTTAAGCTCAATTTTGATGGAACTTCTAAAGGAAACCCAATAATGGTAGGGGTAGGAGGACTAGTCAGAGATAGCAGTGGTAATATCATGGTCGCCTTTGTGGAGAAGCTAAGCATTCAAACTAATCACGTACCAGAATCCCATGCTTTATGGAGAGGTCTCACCATCATCCAAAAGCACAAAGGAAACTATGAAATAGAAAGGGAATCTCTAAACATCATAAATTATATCAACAACAACTCTAATCCTTCGTGGAAGGTCATGAATACCATTAGCGAAGCTAAAAACATGATCAGAAGACAAGGCAGTGTGATATGCAGACATGTGTATGGGGAGGCAAATAGATCGGATGACCTCTTAGAAAACATGGAAATCATTCAAAATTCCTTTAATGTATGGGATAACAATCCACCCTCAAACATTGTCAATGAAGCCAACCAAGAGTTGGCAAATCAACAGTGAAGCACCAGAGTAGGAGATTCATCATCAGGTTGCCAACATCCTCATCAGTAGCCTTATTAGTACTCTTGACAACATTAACGGGAAGCTAAAACAAATCATAAATACTGAGGAAAGCACTGTGAAGAAGAAGGTGGCTGACGCATGATGGAGGGCCATGGGTATTTTTTTGTTTATGGTTCTTTGGGTCCTTACTGGGGTTTGTTTCATGAGGGTTATTTTAACTTTACATATATTATATGCATCAATGTTGTTTTGGGTGTCTGTTGTCCATATATTATTTGCATCAATTCCGTTTGGGGTGTTATCCATATATTATCTGCGTCAATACTGTTTAGGGTGTTTTCTATTAGGCTTATCATCATTTAATCAATGTATAGTGAACAATGTTTATCCATGTACGAAAACACTTTTTTAAAGTTTAGTCTTCTAAGTTGCTAGCCTCTTTTGAGGGTTTTGTAACTACTGGTTTTGGGATCCAGGAAAAAAACCCTTTAATATAAGCTACACTATTTACCAAAAAAAAATCCATAATTTTAAATCAAAATACAAATATTGATCATAATTTTGTAATTCGCACTTCGTAGTTGCTTGTTTTCCCTCTTTTTCCTCCTGTTTTTGTTTTTGCTTTTCCTTTTTTCCATTTTTTTTTAGTTTTTGGTGAAACTGCACCCTCCATTTTAGGAGGTGTGATTTTGTAAAGTCACACTCGATTTTACTCAGGCACGATTTCACCATGCTTCCTTTGGATCAAAATTGTGGTCGGGTCACAAAATCGTGCCCTAGTCGAGTGCAAAAAATCATCATCTAAAATGATAAAATTCCCCAATTTTGCCCTAAAAATCCATGAAAATAGAGGAAAATATGCATCAAGAGGGAGGAATTTGGTACTTACCCACTCTCATACCTTGCCTTAGCCCCTCACGATCGTTGCTCGATGAAATGGTAATGCTATTTTGTTTTCTCCCCAAAGGCCTTTCTCTGCCTACGTGTGGTGAAAATGAATTAGGGTTTTACCCTTTTTAAACCTTGGTTGTTACCCTTGTTTTCTCTAATTTTTGTTCTTTCTCTCTCTTTTTTCTTCTACGTCAGTTCTTTTGAGTATTTATGAGATATGTCATCTTCATAAAAACTCGAGGGGACACCCTGGCCTATAGAGGCATTAATATCCCTAATGCCTCGATTTACATGTAAAACAAGAAAGTGTCTGGAATAATAGTATTTTTGCAACACCCATTTCTTCTAAACTAGCCATCCCATTTTTTCTTGTTGTCTTCTTCCAGTGAGTGTGCCTACATCCTTTCCTTGACGCATTTACTTGGCCTTAAATGCATCAAAGAGGTGGTAAAATGTAGACACAAAAAATTAACCCATTTTTAGTGGGCAATCTTCCTTAGAGTCCCTAAGAGGTCCCTGACCCTTGCCCTAGGAAAGGGTAAGCTTCTTTGCCCCTACCTTACCTTCTTTAGCCTTTTAGCAAAATCACACCCGGTTACGATGGGTTGCAACTTCACAAAAGTGATATCGCACCCTATCGACATGAGGTACAATTTTGCTATTTTAGGGTTTTAATTTATTAAAACCCAGGTTTAACACTTTTAGTGTGCTTGGCATCGGCTTGTGTTTGTTTTCCCGCTTCTTTTACCTTGATTTTCATCTATAAAAGGAGGGGTTAATCTCACTCCTAAAGAGACATGCGCTCGATCTTAGAAATAATTAAGCTCAAAATTCTTATGATTAATTGGTGCTCGTATTCTTATTGCTTCCTGTTTTCTTCTACAAGCTAACCCCAAAGTACAAATTTTAGATTTGATCTTCTGTTTCATTGATTTGGATTTTTATGTGGTTTGGTGGATTCGTGTTGTAGTTTGAAAAGAAAGAGAGTGTCCTTTTATATACCTTGAATTCTTCTTCCTGCTTTTGTGTTGTCCATCAGGTTGTGTGCACTTTGTTTCTTATATTTATTTACGCTCTACATTTATATTTTATTTTTCGTGTCTCTGAAGCAAAATCGTGCCCTGTTCTGATGAGGTGCAAATTTTCTAACCCTAATTTAGTGTTTTCGCTCATAGAAGTGAGATCGCACCCCATTTTGACAGAGCACGACTTCACTTATAGCATTATCGCATCCGCTATCTACGAGGTACAATTTTACCCAAGACTAAACTGAGGGCATCTATCAGATTATTTCATGAGTATTTTCTAAATTATATTTAGGGCATGATAGTATAATATGTTTTCTATTTCTCTACTATTGCATTGATGTTTTATGATTAATTATCCAAAGGTCAATTTTCGCTTTTGTTTCCAAAGGTCATCTAAAAGGACCTAGGGGGCTTGAATGCTAAACCTCCAAGTATTTTTGTATAGTGGCCTAAGCAGGCCCCCTAATGCTAATCCTATTTTCAAGTGTTTCATAAGCTATCTTATAGGAATAGGCATTTCTGATATCATTGGACAAGAGGCAAAAAAATCTAAGTCAACTACTGGTCTAGATAAGTGCTCTAATTATTTTATTGGTTGATGATCTGATCTGATTATTAATTCTTAGGCATCTTAAAGTGAAAGCATATAGTGTGCATCTAGGGTTAATGTTGTGCATTTATCTTGTGTCCTTTCTTTAAAGGTTTTTTGGATAAAACCCTAGGTTAGCAAGAATTCAAAGAAATAATCATATTATGCTAGCTCTTGTATTCTTGCATTTTGTTTTCTGCATTGTCCTTTATCTTTCATAGCATAGATCTAGAAAGGCCAAACTTAGGTGATTGCTTGAAATTGAATACATCAAACTATATTAAAATTTTTGAGGACTTGGAGTGAGTCCTAAAACTGTTCCTGGTGAAGAACCAAGTTTATAGAATAACATAGCCCCCACGGTTCATCCTATAAGGCTTTCTATCTTTCACAGATCCAACCTTTTTGGGAATTGTACATAGTAGGGTAGTTTTTCCCCTCTATAGTAGTTATAAAAAGAAAATTATATCACAACTATTTAGAGTTTCTTATTGGTAGTTAATACCTCGATTCACTGCATTACATCGATAAATTGAGCTTAATAACCAAATGGTGGTTATATTTTTTTTAACTTCTGCATCACCATGGTTTGCTTTGCTTCAAACATATTATGATACCTCTTTATTTGCTCCTCCAAAATGTTAAAAAACATCTCATACTTATCATTGGTATCCTAACACCACTTGTACTATTTCTTGAGTTATTACACCAACTTGTTAATCTAAAAAAGAGTCATTAAAATAAATCCTCAAGAAAATAACTACCACAACTAGATTCCTCAAAGGAACTCAAGAAAAAAGGACAAAGTAAAATCATCTCTCAAAAACATCACACATAATATCCATATAATCAAACAAGTACATCAATAGGATCTGTAGATACTTAAAATTCCTCATCTTGAGGAGACTCCTAGAAGGCCTCCTTTCTAACTCACACCATCCACATTGGGCAGCCTTAAGGCTAATTTAGTGGTTTTCACCAACAATAGTACATTTTCCCATGGGAAGCCTAACCATCTCAACCTGAGATGGTCTTAAGGTCGTGACCATCTCGAGCCAAGATGGTCACGTAAAAACAAAATAAAAAAAAAGAGATAAATAATAACTAGTAGTTGAAACTACCTGTTAGCACCGCTCATGATTTGATGCCGATATTGGATGCCTTGCATGAGGTAAATTCAAATTAATTACATGTAATCAATCATTTAGGGGTATGCATATGCTATTAGAGTTAGAGTATATTACATCATTTGGGTCATGTAAATGTACCACCTTTGGTACATATTTATAGTAGGAGATTACTTTAGGGGAAGTTAGCTAGTTACTTCAAGCAATGTAATAAATGCACAAGTGGCATTGTGCAAGTTGTAATGTGCAAGGTGTCCCCTTGTACAACTAGGTAGAGTGTTGGACAAGGAATCTATCTTCCTATATAAAGGGCCTCATAGAGACATATCATATATCAAGTGCATTGTAGTAGAGAGTAGTAGAAATCCTATATGGAGTACAATGTAGCTCTTTAGCTTGTATTTATGGAGTGACCATTACCTCCATACTGCATTGTATTTTCATCATTTCTATTTGTAGTATATTTCAGTCATATTGTAGATTTACATTCTTTCATATTTTTGTATCTTATTAGGACCCGTGTTATATCTCTCCCACTACATATATTCTCAAAAGCTAATAGTGGTATTAGAGCCACGGTGAATAGAGATAGGAATAGGGAGAGTTACAAGTGAAGACTAAAATAAATCTCAATTACAAAAATTCTAAGATTACATCTAGCTAGAGTCTTTTCATAGAGTTGCAGGAAAACTCGTGAAGACTAGGACTCAACATTCATTCCACTAGTTTGATAGATCAGCTAGTGAAGATTACTGATCTCAAGGGATCTGGATCTTTTCATTCCAACCACTATCTAAAGTTATTTATTATAGGAAAATAGACATTGCATAAGATACTCCAAGATTAGATTCTTGGTGAAGTTTGGATATTGGAGATCTCCATTGTCAGATTGAAAAACTTCACATTACAAAAAAAGTCCATAGAAGCCTTGATCCAAAAAAAAAATACATAGAAGCCTTGATCCAAAAGAAATGCCATAGAAGCTTGATCCAAAAAAAGGCCATAGAAGCCTTGATTCAAAATTATAAATTCTTTCGTTCCAATTTCTAACAACTTGTTGCAGGAAAGGAGATTTAGGAAAAAGGTTGGGAAGCTTCCTACAAGAGAGCTAGGAAGAAAATCTTATTAGAATTATTCCAGCACTTGCAGCAACAAGGAGAAGACTAAATATTTTAAAGACCTTAAAAAGGGGTCCCATTATAAGAGCTACAAATCATGCAGATTGCAGAAGTGAAGAAAAGACCACAATAGCCTTATAGTAGACTCAAGAAAGAATAAAATCCAGAAGTCGAGTCAAGAAGGAGATAGGATATTGGTGATCTCCATTCAAAATCAATACCTGTAGAGTGCAGAAGTAGAGAAGGTCGTAGAAGCCTTAATTTTGAATAAGACTTTAGAAAATAATTCTTGATTCAAAAAAAAAATCATGATTCAGAAGAAAGACTCCAAAGAAGAGTTCCTAAAGAAGACTTCAGAGAAGAATTCTTGATTTCGAAGAAGAATTCCTGATTCAGAAGAAGATTCCAGAGAAAAATTCTTGATTTAGAAGAAGAATTCATGATTCAGAAGAAGACTCCAAAGAAGAGTTACTGAAGAAGAATCCATAAATGAGTCCACAAAATAGGAGATTGGTGATCTCCTTTATTGATTAAATACTTATTTTAGAATAAGCTGAATAGATCTGAAGTAGATCTCATTGAAAAAACTTCTAATATTGGAAGATATAGAAAGGGACTAACATAGCCCTATTCCTAATCAAATAAGTAGTAGATTTCAAAGATCCTAGAAGAATATCTCATCACCAAAACTTCCAAAAGTAGAAGGTTGAATAAAAGGTCTTAGCTATAATACTAGAGAAGTTGCAATATAGAAGACATTGGAGAGGTATCAAGGAGGAAAAAGAAGAAAGCTTGGATATCCTTATTGCAGAGCTCATGGAAGCATCATTAAAAGAGTTCCTAGGAGAACTCGTTGGAGAAATACATTACCAAGGAGAAAGCTGCTGATAGTGAAGGACTTGGGATAATTGTCACCATCCGACAACAAACCCAAGAGAAGAAGAATTTGGCAAGGAGTGCCGAATACGAGAAGAAGAATCTAGTGAAGACCTCAAGACATTCAAATCTTGAGAATAAGATCTTGTTTGAAGTTAGTGTTAGTGATGGGTAGTCATTATACCATCATTAAATCTCAAAGATCTTATCAATCCGGGGTGGTGTCCAAGGCTATTTACGATAGAAAGTTCAAACAGATTTACATTTCAGCTCATTTAGGAGCAACAGGTCTTTATTGGTAGGATTGATTGTGTGGGGGATTTGTGTCACTTCTATCCCTAAATTGCATAAATTTAACTTTAATCTATTTGCAAGAATGAAAAACTAATTGTTGTCTGCAGAAATAAAGTCCTAATTACAATTGCTAAATTGAGACTTAATTGATTTGCAGAAGGAAAATTCTAATTACAATTGCTAAATGAGAAACCTATTTAATTTTGCAATGATGAGATAAAACAAGTAATCAACTTCTGTCAATACTCTGAAACAGAAGGTCGTCAATCTTCTCAGGTAGTGTTTGACAAAAAAACAAGAATGCAGGAAATTATAGAAAACTTGTAAATTGCTCGGAAATGTAAATTGCAGGGAATTGGAAAATTACTGAAAAATAAAGAAACTGATTATATCTATTGCTGATTACATCACAAATGTAAAATAGATGGATAAAAACTAAAACAAAAATCAATTACCACAAAATGCTGAAATTGACAAGTTCAACTAATTATTCTGCTGCAATAAAATCAGGACTGAAAACCTGTCTGTTAGTCCTTCTCCTACATCTGAAAGTAGCCAGCCTCCTTTTCTAGAAGAAGGTATAATTTCTTCTCTAAGTCTTACTCACACTCAGATATAACAAATTAAATGGAATGAAACCGCACTTTTATTGCTTCAGAAACATAATTACAATTCTGCTGAAATCTGTTACAGATCTACAATCTGTTACAGGTCTATTATCTCTAATATGTCTAATCTCTAATTTAATATTTCTAATATCTAATATTCTTCCTAATAATAGCTCAACCTATACGGGAGCTATCTTTTATAGATGCCTAAAATCTAATTACAAACATAAAATATGTTGTCCTGATATCCTGTAGAATTGCCTGGGTTTATCCTAGAAGAAGATCAAATTTGATCTTTTCCACAAATGGTGGCTTTGGATGGCAAGGACAGCAAAGTTATATGGGAGATATTTTCCCTTAACTTTCTCAACCTTATTATCCCATTTTCCATCGCCAAAAGTCAGTCAACAAGTCAAAAAGTACATTCTATTTTCATTTTGAAGATACTGCAATTCTCATTCCGAAGATCCGCTCATTTCGAAGATACTGCAATTCTCATTTCGAAGATCCGCTCATTTCAAAGATACTACAATTCTCATTTCGAAGACACTATGTTTTTCTCATTTCGAAGATATCTGTTCATTCCGAAGACACTATGTTCATTCCGAAGACACTGTGTTCATTTCGAAGATCTTTAGAATGACCAACTGTGTTGACTCCAAATGGTTTTGGCTGCATTTCTCAGGTGTATTAGACCTCAGGATCAAATTTCAATAGTCTTCATTCTTCCTTGGATGTGAATTCCATGCCTTGCCATTCATTGGTAGCTTGTTGGAATTTATATAGAAAAACCAGTTTTCTGCTGCACAGTAATAAGTCTTTGTACTATTTGCTAAATTTAGAGAAACTAATGCTTAATGATCATCAAAATAAGACTACTAAAATGTTGCTGTCAACCTAAGCATGAAAATATAACATAAAACTATACAAGAACTGTTAAAAATCAGAATATAATGTCCTTAACACTGCAATCATGCAAATAGTTAATACAGAGCATATTAAATCAACTTAACTAGCATATAAGATAATTCACAAGAGTTTTAGGCAGTTTTAACTATTTAAAACATGCTATAAATGAGGCTTATCCAGGCCTCATCAGTTAGGATTAAATAACGAAACACGAGCAATAATTAAATACAAAAATAAAACACAAAAGAATAATACAATACACAAGAGACACAGATTTAACGTGGTTCACCCAATATGGGCTACGTCCACAGAGAAAATAACCAGGCCTTTTATTCCATCCAGAAAACCCTTCTCTACACAGTTATTCACCGAACATTACAATCAACCGCCCTACAACATCCTCTTATAAAAGTGCATTATAATTTTAGGGTAAAAAAACCTGCCTAAAATCTACCGTTTGATCTATGATCTAATAACAAACGGTCCAGATTTACATAGAGGAAAAAACATCTATTTTTGACTTTGGGTGCACTGCTCCCGAAACCCCCACAAACCCCCCTAGACCCCCATGGTGAAATTAGTGGGGGGGATGATACCCCCCTACTCCCCCCCCTCCTTTGTGGAGTGGGTCCAAGTGCGGCTGAAAACAATACCTCTAAATTAATCAGGCTCCACAACCAACAGTTAGAATTTGATAAGAATATTGAAGGAGGATTCATACAGAAGAAGCCTACAAAATATAAGACATTTGGAGATTAATTCTCATAATAGGAAGGCACAGTTCAGAGAAAAGAGTTCTCTGAATCTACAATAGAAAACAAAATATCACTACAAGGATTAGACCACCAAACCCTAGGCTCGATATAGAAAGTTCAAGACCACCGTTTGGTGAAGCAAGAAGTTGTTTAGGATAGCCAATAATAGAAAGTTCAAGACCACAGTTTGGTGAAGCAAGAAGTTGTTTAGGATAGTCAATAAGAAGCTGTGAATTTGTCCACTACAAGGTAGTAACTTGGTGAATCAAAAACCAAGATCTACATCTACTTTAGAATCCATTAAAGGTAATCAACTAGGATGCAATTAATTGAACTTCAAATTAGGGTTCATTATCAAATTCTATTAAGCACCATATTTGGATTAAAAATTGCAAGAATAACCCATAGATCTACATATACTTTAGAATCCATTAAAGGTAATCAACTAGGATGCAGTTAGTTGAACTTCAAATTAGGTTTCATTATCAAATTCTATTAAGCACCATATTTGGATTAAAAGTTGCAAGAAGAACCCATATTATAGTCTTCAAGAAAGTGCAAAAAGAAGAATTCATTTTAGGATATATTTGCACATTTAATAGGAGTTTAGATATTTTCAAAAGAAAGAAAATTAACATCTACCTATTATCTATTTATAAATCAAGAAGACTACATCCTACAATATTGCTTGTAGTGAAAAATTGCATAATACTCATTGAAGGTTCATTACAAATTACTCTTGAGAAGTTTCAGAATATCATTAAGTGCATTTAAAAATTATTTTAAGATTTTATTGGAGCAATAAGGAGATATTATTTTTACCATTAAAGTGTATTATTAATCCATTAGCACTACACTAATTAATCTTTAACTAGTTACTCTCAAAAGGATTAGTTTGTTTGTTGATTGTTAAAGATCAAGGACACAAAAACCAGTAAATTAAGTGTCTAGAGACGCTATTTGGTACACAGAACCTATAGCATTTCATGGCCCAAAAAAATCATAAAAAATCAGATCAGATTCCTCCAAGGAAGTGGAGAAGAAATCCACCATAAAATTAGCAAAATAAGCTTCAAATCGAGACTTGGTGAATCTTAGATTCAAAGTGCACTAAATACTATTTAAAGAAAAAAAAAATAGTGCAAAAATTACTTCTACAAAAATCTTCTATCTACATGGTTATTAGCTTGAGTTTATTACCAAAGTAACCAAGCAAAGGAGAGAGTTGTCTAGCAAAAGAGACAATGTCAAATCAACCCTTGCCTACAAGAAATCCACCATTAAAACCAGCAGAATAGAGTGCAAAAGGAGGTGCAAAAATAAGGTATTCTATTTACAAGTTTGTTTACATTATATTCATATCAATATATCCTACAAAGGAAGAAGGGCAGAGTTTAAGTGCCACAAAGACACATTATTCACAAAGGAAATCAGCTAAAAGTGGTCGTGTAAAGAGCATTCTCCAAGCAAGGTAGAAGAACCTCTCAAAAGGCTCATATCTTCTAATATTTGGACAATCAAACCCATAAACAAGATATAAATAAAGGAGAAGCATTATATTCAAAGGTAATATTATCTACAAAAGAGATTTCATAATAGGTTGGAAAAAATAAGGGAAAAATATTACACTAGATGTACATCCAAGGAGCATCATTGAAGTATTTCAAACTCCACCATAGCATTGCTTGAAGCCTTCACGACCATTCCTCAAATCCTAGCTCCAAGTCTCCAAATACATTGCTCTCCACTCCAAATAGAACCAACTCATACCAAGCACCATAGAACAAAGGAAGATTTGGTTGTGTTGCATTGTTAATAAGGGTATTGCAAAGATGCATTATAGAGGCATTAGGTAGAAAGCTCATGTACAAAGGGAAGGTAACACTTATAACCTAGAATAAAATACTAATATTTCCCATACGAGCACATATCCATTGCAATTTTGACCAAGAAAACATTATAGGAAAGAAGGTTGGTGTGTTAGAAGGAAGAAGACATATGTCATCAATGAGCGCTCATCCAAGACTATAACACTCATCCATCACCTGGAAGAAATTTACAAGTGGAAATAAGCATCTTCTCATCCCTCAAGCGCTCAAAGATAACTATCATGACACTTGTCACACATTTCAAGATTCATCTTCTATTAAAAGTTGCCAAAGACAAAGGAGGTCAGCATTTAATAACCGAATTCATAACAACATTCATAGCACATTCATAGTATCCTGAGTTGCAGCATGGAAGAAAGGTGAATATAATTAAAGGATTTGGTCAAGGGAGGTCAAAGACTCCAAAATTGAAGCACAAACATCCAAGCATTGAATCCAAGGAAGAAACAAAGCATTCCATTGGCTATAGTACCCAAAGAAAGGATATAAAGCTTGTTGTCATCTACGACCAAATTCAACATCAAATATTTTAAGTTTGCAAATTTACAAAGGTAAGAATTTACCTTATTCTAATTTGCTTTCATTAATAGGAGTTATAAGGGTATAATATAAGGTTGAAAACTATAGGAAAATCAACCATATTTGAAAGCAAAAATTAAAGGAAATTTATAGCTTAATATTTGCAAATTAAACTTAGGAGAAATAAGGATTTCTACTCGAAAAATTAAAATTCCATTATTGTAAATATTATTGTTTTATAATATTCCAAATTAGGGAATTATAAGGAATACTACACCAGAGTAGGATATTGGAATTTAGAAACATTAAATATCATATATCAAAAGCTATAAAAAGAGGTTCATTAAGAATTATCAAGAGTTGGAAATGAATTTGTGTTCTTGTCTCAAAACTACATTAAAGGGGTAAAAGAAATCCAACCATTAGAACCTCATCAAATTAGAAAGTGCTTAGTTCAATAGGAGAAATAAGGAGTAACAAAAGTTGATTTTGGTATTTACAAAAATTTACAAAATCAAGCTAAAATTGAGCTACTATTCACAAAAAGAACTTTATCACTCATACAACATATTAAAAATCACTAGGGAGACATAAGGCATTCTACAAAACTTGATAATAATAGCATTCATTCAAAATTTATCAAGTACCCAATCCATTTGGGAGTCATAAGGTCTCTACAAAACTTAAATTCTATAAGAATTTTATCTCTTAACTAGGGAGATATAAGGAAGCCTACAAAACCTAAGCTCTACAAAGGTTCTATCAAATCAAGTTCACATACTCTAAACTACCTAAGGTAGTATGACCACCAAAATGGCCTCACACCTATGCTTCCTACTGCGTAATATAAACAAAATATACAAATGAAATGCATGCGTAATTGACAAAAAATGATAAAGAAGAATAACACTTTATTTCCATTAATGAAGCCAATACCGATTACAAATACATCCCTCTTAGGGATACCAATTTGATACTCTTATTACAGTAGGAAAAGCATATGAAATCCCTCTCAAGGGAAAATGTGAGTTTCAAGCCATTCGAGGTGACACGAACTACTCTAGGGTGGAGTTGACCCTCTTCTTCACATTGAGGAAGGAATTGGATGTTTGAATCTCCTTCGAATCTACTTTCCTACGGTCAAGAAACAACACAAAAGCATTAAAAGCATAGGCAACCTCTCATGATGAGGCCCTTTAAAGGATTTAAACATGAACAAGCCATAATACTAATGAAATCAAGAAAGTTAATAAAACGTGTTAGACATATTCAATACTCATAAATATTGCTTGAAACATAGAAACAATGAGTATAGCTATCAATCTAATGGATCAATTGCATGAAATGAAGCATTAGAACATGAAATTAAGCTAATTATGTCCTACTTGCTATAATAAAGTAAACCTAATGAAAACCCTAATTCTGTCGCTCAGAGTCTCTACAAATGCTAAGTAAACTACTAAAATGATTAATCTAGTCTAATTAAGTGCAATGCAAATGAAGCAGTAAGGAGATTTATCTCCTATTACAAACTGTAGCTTTGATGAGCGGTCTGCATTGTACACCATGGATTTCAGTCACAATAAGCAATCAAGTGGTTTTGCCCTCCAAATTAAGGGTTGTGGGCTTGATCCTCCTTGTCAAATTGATGATCAAGGGTCACCTTGGTGTCCTCTGACTGGATTGGTGATTGAATTGCACAATTGGGCCTCCGTTTTCCTGAATTCATGTTTCTTGGCATTCTAGCTCCTTAGGGCATCCATGGCATGAATTTTCATGATGCTTGATTAGTTAACAAGTGGATAGCAATCAAATTCCCTCTCAATGCACTCAAGTGAGTCCATAATTCGATAGGGCTTTACTGCTCAAATGTAATCTCTCTCTATTATTTTATTTGCCCTAATTCTAAAGGGTACTTATAGGACTGCCCAAGGGCTAGGGGAACAGGTAGTTGGGACAGTTGGATTGGAAGCATCTGGAATCTTCTGTCCTTCAACTACCTTCTTCTAGAACAAATGGTCATTCCAACCGATTTGGCTCAGATGAAGGCCAACTGAACTTCATTTTAGCTCGTAGGTCACAACTACGGCCTCGGATGTGAACCATAGGTGTCAGTAGCAGTTCATACTGCAGACCGCAGGTCTCAGATGTGGTTCAGACTAATTAGAACAAGGAGCCCA
Source organism: Wollemia nobilis (assembly GCA_028583015.1). NCBI lineage: Eukaryota > Viridiplantae > Streptophyta > Pinopsida > Araucariales > Araucariaceae > Wollemia > Wollemia nobilis. The sequence continues at coordinate 1,889,628 of JAQPPZ010002502.1, forward strand.
AATTGAGTGGTTAGAACCACTACTCTATCTTGGATTCTATTCAATATATTCCATATGATATTGTAGCATGTCCTATATGAGTAGTCACATTCGACATGACGTGTTTTAGGTGTCTACATATGCCCCTTTTGATATGCATTGTGAGATCGAACAACACCAAGAAAAAATAGATGACCTAAAAAAATGTCGAAGGTTACATGATGATCATTGATCTGATCAACATTAGATGCGCTAGGTCCTGCAAAAGGACATGCATCCTACAATCATTGCTTGCAACTGGGTGAAAGGCTTAAATTTGTAAGAGTTTGCACTCATCATCAGACATTCGGATAGCTTTGGTGCTACAATAGGAGCTAGGCCTATATAACTAAAAGGATGAGAGTTACAAACTAATTGTCATAGTTTCTATTTTTCCAAAGCAAATGGGTAATCTTATGATAGCTATTGACAATGACTCGTAAGACAAACGCAATTTGACAAGATCAAGGGATCTATGATTTTAGAGATCTTCTGTTGATTTTGATTATGATTATGATATTATGACTACCCCCTCAAGCAATGAGTTGATGAGGGTAATGATAATGAATAAAGCGATGAGGTCGCTTGAACACTATGAATGATCTGAATAAACTTAGAATTTTAGCATTTAATTACTTGGCTAGGCCTAGTTTAGCTTATGATTGCAACTGTTAATAGTAATTGCACATTCCTATCCGATGGAGCAGTCGGGTTGCAATAGCCTTCTTAAGGAATCAAAAGGATACAATGGCTAATTAGATTTGTGTTGAATCAATTTGTTGATGATCTGATAAAAATATGTCATACGAGAAATTTCATGAAATGCCTCATTCCCATGGAGCGGTCCAGCCTCGAAGGCCTTCTTCAGGATTGAAAATAAGCATATCAAATCAACGATGACAATTTTGCCCTAAATGTCCTTATGGTTATTTACTCATCTCGTCATGGAGCATCAATCGCTGCAACCACCAAGTGTATAGGGTAAATAACTGAATATGAGGTGGATTTGGCTTTTATTATTTGATTTTTGTTGTTTATTGGAATTTTTAATTGATCGTGGTGCTTGAAAATCACCAAAAAAATTAAATTGATTGCTCTTATTGAGATTTTGATATGTTAAGAATCACTAATTTATCATTTAAGACCTTCCCATGATGGTATTTTAATGCATTTAATGCCAGTTGCAAACTGTGCATTTGGGCTACAACTAGAAATTTCAAATTTGGGAACTATAGCTCAAATCTGTGGTCGCAAAACCCTAATTTTGGGACCACGATTGTTAGCTACAGTCCAACGAAATTAGGAAAAGGTATATAAATTTTTCCCATTTGAAAATTTCATTATTATTCCTTGAAATAAACTTGCAACTAGAGAGCTCTCAAAGGTGAGGAAGCATTACTAATGCGAAATGCCACCGAAACCACTACCTACCACCTCACACATATCCCGATGGCGGACCCTTCATAGCCTTCATCCAATAGAGGGATCGATGTGGGAAAGGTAACTCTAATTGTGTCCTCGCACTCCTTACCAGTTTAAAATGAACCTCATTAAGAAATGGGCTAAATTTACCTCATTAAACTGTTGGCAAAGAACCTCACACTAGTTAGGCTAGATTAGGATTTAATTTTCGGGTTGCCAGGCTAGGAAGTGACCCAGAAAAGGTCATGTTCCTAGACCGCAGCTGGCAGATGTGGTTCCCAATTGACATATTGAGAACCAAAACTATCATTAATGGTGGGATTCCAATCCCAAAAATCAAATTTTGACTGCATACAGGCCGTAGGTTTGACCAACGATTTCGCACCTGTTGAAATTTTTTTCAAAATTTTTTATTTTTTTTTAATTTTTAGCAATTTTTTTTTTAGATTTTTTGAAATTTTAAGGTTGATTTTTTTTATTTTTAGTTTTTCCTAGTCATAATTGTCCTTATATATTTCTATGCTATAGAAATTGACCTCTAGAGCTAGAGAGCCAGACATCCTCTGTACCCTCCATGATCAGCTCACTGACCAGGAGCAAGAGTGGTTCAGTGTGGTTGGATTCGGTTATGTGCTTGATCTACCCATGATTCAGGTACACCAAGCATACATGACTACATTGGCATGATGCCGGAATACATAGACCAATATATTTCACCTACCCACAGGTGAAATTATTGTGACATTGGAGGATGTCTATCGGATCTTCAGGATCCTGATTGATGGGGAGTGCATCACCTCCACTCCTTTCACCAGCAAGGAGGATGTTTTTGATGAGATTTTTGGTGACCTGAGTGAGGATGCCCAGAGCAGTACTGATCATGGGGGCGTCCACATCGGATACTGGTAGGGTGAGGGTGTCTTATCGATCTAAGAGGCCATATTTATGCATCTGGTCATCCAGATTGTGCTTCTAGACTCCTCGTGTGCGAGGATCCCCTGGAACCTCCTAGCCATTATCAAGATATTTACATAGAGTTCAACGTGGTGGTCGCTACTATTAGCCTAGTGGAGCACCTTATTGGCACAATTATACCATGAGCTATATCAAATTTCTCGTAGGAGTCAGGTAGGTATCAGTTATAGCTTACTACTTTAAATATAGGGATGGTAGCACATCTAGATTGAGTGACCGACAGACCTACCTCTTATCATCACCACTATTATTGATGCTCGCCAGTGCTATGCGGCATGCTAGACCCATGAGGAGGAGGGGTTCTAGAGTAGGACTCATGCTGGAGAACTAGACCATTATATCGTTATATTTGCACAGCTCTAAACAGACGACATAAAGTGGCTTCTGTACATGGATTACCCCGCATGGGAGGAGGCTAACGAGCGACTCCATTAGGTGAGGAGGGATAGGTGGTTACTCGACTACAAGGCCAAGATTTATGAATATCAGTTCTTCTCATGCATCCAATGGTAGTTTGGTATGGTATAGTATATTATGGAGCTACCTATGATCTATAGGCACCCAGTTCTAGAGAGGAATCTACAATGGATCGAGCTGACACCCTTGGGGGATGAGGCCGATGACTTCCAAGAGTCAAGCATGGATAGGACTGGCACCACCCCAACATATGATACTTGGTGGTCCCTTATATAGTGGCATGGAGAGGGGACCCTCGACCATATGGATGATGACACCAAGGCTAATTTATATGGTGGTAATGTGCACCATCAGATCGAGGATGGATGGGGTGCGGAGCCCACAAGAGGGGATGATCCATAGGTTGAGGCTGAGGAGGACATATATGAGGAGGGTGAGTTACCTCCTAACAATGAGGTAGGGTAGTTACTAGCTGAGATTGTTGATATTCAGAGTCAAGTTGATACACTATAGACCTAGTTGTGATACAGGGATACCTCGCTCGCCATGACAGAGGTGAAGCTTTCGCATGGATAGATCCAATGGTGCATCTATGAGGAGGAGAGGCCTCTCCTCAAGGCACAACTCACTATGGTAGAGACAAAGATCACGAGGCTCACTAGAGAGCAGGACCTAGCATGGGCATAGTTGGATACTATGATCACTGAATGAGATTTATTGAGGGCATCGATGGGACATCCCTCATCTACACAGGTTGTTATGGCACCTCCCATTGCACCATCATATTCATTAGTAGGAGGTCGTGACCCCATGGTCAAGATCAAGCAACTCACTTCCATCGTTGAGGAGGGTAATACTATTCAAAATGTAAGGGCAACTTGCATCTCTCAGCTGAAGGACCACATCAGGATGATAGGTGGGGAGATTCTAGAGGACATCTATTCTACAGGGACCCACAAGAGCAACTCCAGGACTAGGACTAGGAAGACAAGATAATCTACCACCAGCTCGAGCCATAGGACACACAGGACTGAGAGGACTCACAGGTTTTTGAGTACTCAGGGTGCTAGCTTGCAAAGTACTCACAGGGATGGTAGAGGTGATGAATGTTCCTCATATACTGGGGGCGTAGGCCACACTTAGTACAGATCTCTGAGATATTTTGGTGTACTATTTTTGAGTGTAAGGTCAAGGACCTACACAGTTGTAGATTGTGGGTATTTTTGATGTACCCCTGATGTACTTATTTTTGGAAATACACACACATACACACACACACACACACACACATATATATATATATATTTTTTGGTAGATAAGATACTATAGCATTAATACCGGGTTTTACAGGTTGACCCAAAACCTTTTACAAAAATCAGCCCAGGGTTGTTGATGAACATGTCCTTACTAAGGATCCTATATATGTAAAATCTACATGCCGCCAAAGCCATTACATCCGGTAAGGCACATAGCCTGTTATCAAAAAGAAACTTCCCATACAACATTTTGGGTATACCCCGAGAAAACACACCTGCATCATAATTACAAAAAAAGAAATAGACACAGATCCCTTCCTTGAAACAGTGGAGAAACAAAAAGTTGCAGACACACATAGCAGAGTACTAAAAAACTCCCACAAGCTCTGTATTGATAGTTACTCTTAATAATTCTTTGGTAATTGCTTTCTTCCGTATATGACATGCTTTGGGACCACATCCCGTCTTGGCCAATCAGCCTTGGAGAAGTGAACCTCGCTGGCTAGATTTATGGCGGTGGCTATCTGGTGGTCCACGTGGCTCTGGTTCGAAGTCTTATATTGCCATTTCTTTCCTGCCCTGTGATTATCAACCAACCTCAAATTACTAAGATGACTAGGAGCCATGTTATCTGACATGTGACTGTCCCCATTAGTCTTTGTGGTATTTCCAAGCAACATCCACCAAGACTGACAACTCGGATAATTTTTATTGTGAGTCCATTTCAAAAAAGAGACGGGAATACTCATAGCCTTCGAACTTACAATGCCTTCCCTGTTGGTAAATTTGACTATCATTCTTGGCATTCTTGTTGAATAAGCTCCTCTACTTCGCTCGGGACACCGTGTTCCCATTTGAAAAGTCCGTCACCATCGACACCCAAATTGGCCAGCTTATCAACAACTTTGTTAGCTTCCCGAAAGACATGTTGGGCTTTTCTGTCCTGTCTTCCCTGGAAAAGGATCCTAGCCTCTTCAACAATTGTTTTAATCCTCCAAGGAGGTGTTTTCCAATTATTGAGGAGATTTATAACATGCATAGAGTCTCCTTCTATGATCAAATTGCCTTCTAAGTCTTGAGTCATTTGAAGGCCTCTCCACATAGCTCTAGCTTCAGCTTCGTTGTTCATCCTTGTTCCCAAATATTTAGAAAATGCAAGCATCATATTCCCATTATGATCTCGCACAATGCCACCAATGCCTGCTCTGCCAAGATTGTCCTTAGCCGCTCCATCAAAATTAAGCTTAAACCAACCCGTAGGAGGTGGGGACCACTTAACATTGGCTCTGGGGTTGACTACCCTAGGCACAGACTCATCTAACAAGGTTAAGCTTAAATATTGAGCAATCGTGGTCTCCTGTAGATGAGGTTTATGACTATCAAAAGGGATAAGGTTCACATTCTCATTGGCAAAGGATAGGATCCTGGCAATGATAGTTTGATGATCATGGATAGACTCATTAAAGACTCTATGGTTCCTTTCTAACCACACCTACCAAAGATAGTGATTGAGACAAATTTTCCACATGTATCTAAGTCTTTGGCTTGAAAAGGGGCAAGGCCACTGGATGAACAAATCAAGTACGATGGCTGGTTTAACCCAAGAAATATTGAAGGCCTAAAAACCCCACTTAGGACAGTCAAGGAAAAAGGGCACTCAAGGAAAATGTGATAAATGGTCTCCCAATTAGCCCTGCATAGATAACAATGATTAGTGATACAAATACCTTTACGCATCATATTATCAATGGTTAGAATTCTTCCTTGGATAACCAACCATGAAAAGACTACAATTTTTGGAATTAAATTTTTTATCCAAACTAAGTCCTTTTGGAGGACAAAATCCTCGTCATCAAGCAGAAGCTTGTAAGCTGATTTAACAGTGAACTGCCCATTTTTCGTAGGAGCCCAGGTCACTTGATCTTCCTTGGGTCTCATGGGGATAAACTGTTGCCCGAGAATGTTACAAAGATCATTTGATTCCACTTGAAATCCCTGAATCCTTATTTGTTTCCACTTCATTCTGCCTCTGTCCTCAACCATATAATCGGAGACTTTTCTGCCAATGAGTTCTTCCATGATATCTCTGATTCAGGCTAAGTTAGGATATTGCGTCAGTGGTTCATCCTTAGCCCACCTATCATTCCAACAATTTATCCTCTCACCATTGCCTAAAACCCATCTTAAACCTTTTTTGATGATTTCCTTACAATTGAGAATTGCTTTCCAAAAAGCAGAACCTCTGATTGGAACTGAGTCACTTAGAAATTCCATATTTTGAAGATACTTTCATTTGATGATAGTTGTCCATTCATTTTCTTCACCAAAAATGAGGTGCCATGCCTGCTTAGCTAGTAAAGCTAAATTCATATGAGCAATTCTCCTTAGACCTAAGCCCCCATTTTCCCTGGGTCTGCACACTTTGGTCCATCCTACAAGGTGTATCCTTTTTTTCTCCTCTGATCCAATCCATAAAAATTCTTTTTGGAGTTTCTCAATTTTCTGGAAAACCTTCACAAGGGCTTTGAAAATGGAGAGGAAATAGACTGGAATGCTCTGAAGAGAGGCCTTAGTGAGGGTCAACTTTCCTGCTTGAGATAGAAGATGACCTTTCCATCCAACAAGTTTTTTTTGAATTCTTTCAATAACCCCTGTCCCACATTGACTCTCTCGGAGAACCAATGAAAAGAGGGAGACCAAGATACGAAGTGGGGAGGTTTGCTATATCACACCCTAAAATTTTTGCAATCCTTCCTTGCCTCTGAATGGGGGTGTTCAAGAAATATAACTTGCTTTTACTGAAATTAACTTTCTGACCAACAGCATCCTCGTAGAGTTGCAGGATGTATTTAATTCTTTTGGCCTCAACCACCGACGCCTTAGTCAATAGAAGGGTATCATCGATGAATTGTTGGTGAGAAACAACCCTAGTGAGAGATGTTGCCTTGATTCCTGATATTAGCCTTGAACTGCAAGCATTTTTTATGGTTCTGCCTAAAGCTTCTGCCACAATGATGAATAACATGGGGCTGATAGGGTCCCCCTACCGAATTCCTCTATGACTTTGAAAGTAACCAGTAGTTGTTCCATTAACCAGAATCGAGAACCATGCTTTAGAAATGCATTCTTTGATCAAATTAACCCATTGGTGGTGAAAACCAAACTTAAGGAGGACAACAATCAGAAAGTCCCAATTTAGCCTCATCAAATGCTTTGTTCATATCAAGCTTGAGGGCAAAAATAGACCTGTTAGTCTTATGAGCAGAGTGCAGAGCTTCATGAACTGTGATAACTCCATCCAAGATTGACCTACCCTGGACAGAGCTTCCCTGGCATGGATCTATGATGTGGGGCAGAACATCTCTCATTCTATTTGCAATGGCTTTAGTTAGGATCTTGTAAGAAACATTGCACATACTGATTGGCCTAAAGTCAGCCATAGATTCAGGGGTTTGCTTCTTAGGAATTAGAGAAATAAAAGTAGAGTTGAGACCTTTTGGGATATGATTGCTTGCTTGGAATTCTCTGACAATAGAAATTACATCCTCACTTACGATGTCCCAAAAATCTTGATAGAAACGAGGGGGAAAGCCATCGGGTCCCGGGGCTTTGTCTGGCTCCATGCTAAACAAGGCTTCCTTAATTTCCTCATCAAAAAAGGGAGCTAGAAGCTTAAGGTTTATATCCTCATTTATTATGCTAGGAATGGATTGCAAGAGAATATCTTTGGCCTCCTCATTGCACTACGATTCCTGACCAAGGATAGAATTGAAATAAGTTATTGCCTCCTTTCTGATTTCTGTTAAGTCCTGAGTAATAGAACCATCTGCTTTTTTTAAAAAATTATCTTGTTATTGCTTCTGTTTCTAAGCGTGGTGACGTGAAAAAACTTGGAATTTGAATCTCCATATTTCAACCAAAGAGCCCTTGATTTTTGCCTCCAATAGATTTCCTCACAGGCCAAAATGTTATGAAACTCTGCTAGTTTTGTCCGTTCCTCCCGCCTAGTAGTTTCATCAACATCACCATGTTGAATCCTCTCGATCAATTATCTTCAAACTTTCAACAACCTATTTTTTATTTTCAAAGAGGTTCCCAAAGACCTCTTTGTTCCAAGTTCGAAGCTTTTCCTTAACAAACTTTAATTTTCCAGCAAGTTTAAAAGCTGCACTACCCCTGACAGGCTGCTGCCACCACTGAATTAAGTTATCTCTAAAATTGGAATGTTTGATCCACATAGATTGAAATCTGAAAGGTTTCTTGAAGGACAGAGAGTTAGGGATCTCCAACAAAATGGGATTATGATCAGAGGCAATTTTAGGAAGGGCTTGCAGGGTAGAATCACCGAACAGAGTTGTAGCCTCCTTTGATAGAAAAAACCTGTCAAGCCTTTCTTGAATGAGATGACACCCTATCCACCGATTGCTCCAGGTATAATTTGCTCCTCTAAGTTTTACATCCATCAACATGTTGGAGTTCACAAAGTCATTGAACTCATCCATGCTCCTGATAGGTGGTCCATTTCCACCCATTTTGTCTGAAGGGTAAAGAGGAGTGTTAAAATCCCCAACCATAATCCAGGGGACATTATGGAAGATTTCACTCAGATTGCCTAAGTACTCCCACAGTAGAGCTCTCCCTTGAATTGAAGTCGGGGCATAAATATTTGAAAGGATCCATGACCTGTTGTTGTTTATTTCCTTAAATAAAACACTAAGAACCCTATCATATTTCTGAATAATGGTGCCTTCTACTATCCGGGGATCCCACAAAGTCATAAGGCCTCCAGACGCTCCTCTGGATGATTTGCAAACCATCTCCCCTTGATTCTAGATTTTTTTTGCTACTTTTTTTGACTGAATCTCATTAGTTTTTGTTTCTTGCAACATGATAATAGTTGGATTCACTTGATTTCTTATTGCACTGACTTCCCTATGTTTGGGCAGTCCATTGAGGCCTCTCACGTTCCATGAGAGGAACTTCATTTAGATTGTTTGGGATTTCTTCCTCTCCCCCTCCCTTGAGGGGGTTTTCCTAATTTGTTGTCTTCGAACCCGAAATAACCTGTTGAAACAAGGTTCTCTATTTTCCATTGGCAATGTCATTATCAGTTTTAATTTTTTGATGCTCAGCATTTGATATTCTCCCTCTTCTTTTTTCACTACAAAAATCTATTGGAGACTTCACAGTGCTCCTAGTTTTTTTAGGACTAAATTGGTGGTTGGCAATTTGTTGCAGAATTGGACTACCATATTCCTTAGTATAAAATTTTTCACATATCTCCACCCCTAAATCCAAATATATATTTTTCCTATATTCCCCTGGTCTGCAGGACGACCCCTCAGTAGGATTCACCTCGCTCCTAGTGATGATGTTAGGGAGATAAAAAAATTTATTTTCCAATGCCTAAACTTTATTTCTAAGTTCTTCAGCATTAGGGTTTGGATTTAGGATGCCCACTGGGCTTGAAGTATTTTCAGCATTAGGGTTTAAGGATCCCGACTTAGATGGGGATTCTAGAGATTGGGCATTAGGGCTTTGTGATGCCCATGGGGCTTACAGTAATTTCAACATTAGGGTTTGAGGATCCTCACTTGGATGGGAAACTTAGAGAGTCAGAAAGGTTAGCCTGAAGGTTCTGGGCTTCCATGTCTTTCGATAATCCTCCTACTCCCATATTTGATAGAATTAAAAATTTATTTGAAACTAGAGTATTGGAACTTACCTGAATTTTTTGGTTGCCAACAATTTGTTGTTTTCCTTTGTCTTGTTGGGACCCTGCACCCTCTCTTTTATTTTTTTGGTAGACATTGTTTGCCTGATTGAAATCACCTCTGCCAAGGAAACTCCTCAAATTTCCTCTATCTAGCATTCCCTGCTTCTGCTTTTCTCTATTCATTGCCAGGTTAGGGCACTGATTGCATATATGTCCTTGATTTTTGCATTCTAAATAGAATACCAGTTTGTTCTCGTATTCTAATGGCTATTTTTGATAGTATTCTCTATACTCTAGCTCCACAAACCTTGGTAATTCATTATACAAATTAGCATTTACGCATATTCATGCATGAGTCATCCTTGTCCTGGCCAAGGTCGCATGGTCAATGGATATCAGGTTCCCTATAGTTCTGGCTATGCCCTACAACCAATATTCATTGAAAAACTACCTAGGTAGACTTGGAAGACAAACCCAAATAGGGGCAATGTTAATATTTTACTTTTTAGGGTTGAAATCTTCACCCCATCATCTGAGAAAAAGGCTCCTTTTACCCAAAAACCAAGGACCTCCTATTAAAATGTGGTTAGCATCCTCCATATTGTTAAAACGGATAATGAAGAACCCTCGATTTAGAGCCACCAACTCTAAGCTACCTACCGGTCGCCATTTACCCATCGCCCAAGCCCTGATAGTCTCCATGTTCGACCTACCTCCCAAAAACTTGCCTACCAGGGAGAATTCTTCCATTGAAAGAAAAGGGCTCATGGAACTTTCCAAGGCCGAAATTTTATTATTTACTGAAACTAGGGGTGGAAGAGAGAGAACCTCCTTTCTTTTTCCTCTAAGAGTCTCAACAAAATACAACCACTTCTTGGACCCCGCATTGTCCTTCGTATCTTTTTTGTTGGGGTCTTTCTGAGGGGGGTCGATGAAAAGGATTAAAAATCCAACTAAGTGTTCTATTATTTACAATTCAATTTATAGGCTCTAATGGCCCAAAATACATAACCAAACCCATCAAATCATGGATTTGATCCAATATGCTTAACCATAAGCTACAAAAGTGCAAAGGAGAATGCACGTAACTTTCTAAGCTAGGAGAAAGGAATAATGCTAACTATAAGATCCTTTTTAGCTATCTTGAAGTACACACTTCCTACTTTGAGTTCACACTTCCTAACTAACACTCCTAAATGACAACTAGAAGATAACTAGTGCCCACAAGTGCATGTGAGAAAGAGACTCACTTACAATATTAATTTGCAAGAAATAAACTATGCAAAACTAACTAGAAATTACTAGAGGGGTCATATGAGTGATCAAACATCAATCCTCATCATGCCTCCCCACAATAGAAGCATTGGACTCCAATGCTTTCAGAAGAGTAGGAAAGTCACGGGACATCTGATGAAAAGAAATCCAACGAGCCTGATGCGACAGCTGTCCTCGTAGAGCCACAAGATATGAGGTGGTAGACCCCGGCGAGTCCGTCGAATCTTTGTGTCATAGATCTGATCGGAATCCAATGGTAACCGAGAATCGGGAACCACGTCCACAGGATGACTGATAGCTAGTGTTGTCTCCAATGTAGAGTCAAAATACAACTTCAAAAGATCTACATTGACGACGTCATGAATTCCCAAGTGTGCGGGAAGATCAAGGCGAAAAGCATTCTCGGACACCTGTTGAAGAATAGTATAAGGCCCATAGCGAATCGGTTTGATTTTACTATGAGTCTTATCAGAAAAACGTCGCTTGTCAAGATGCAACCAAACTTTGTCACCAACCTGAAATGGATGAGGAATTCGATGTCGATCCATGGCCTTTTTCTGCTGTTGTTGTGTCTTTTGCAAAATCTCAACCACCTTTGATTGCAGATTGTGCAAATGCTGAATAAATGAGTGTGCTTTGTCTTGCTCCTTCTGAAGATGTGAAGTGACAGGAGAAGGCAAAGACAAAGGTAACTCATAAGGTGCCAAGGGCTGAAATCCCATACAAACCTCAAAGGGTGAATGACCTGTAGAAGAATGTAGGGCCCTATTGTAGGCATGTTCAATATGAGTGAGACTCAAGTCCCACTTTGTTGGTGAAGCGTGATGATAGATTCGTAAACTTTGCACAAGGGTACGGTTTACCACTTCGATCTGCCCATCCGACTGCGGATGATAGGCGATGGAAAAGTTAAGGGAAACTCCCAAAATTTTCCACAAAGAACGCCAAAAGTGACCCACAAAGCGTGAATCATGATCCGATATAATGTTGGTAGGTAGACCAAAGGAACGCCAAATGCTGTCAAAGAAAAATTGGGCTAAGTCTGTTGTAGAACTTGTCTTGCGGCATGGAATAAACTTAGCCATTTTCTTGAATCTGTCAACCACCACGAACACACAATCATGTTGTCGCATTGTCATAGGAAAACCACTAACCAAATCCATGGAAATGCTTTCCCAAGGATGGGAAGGAATGGGCAAAGGCATGCCTAAGCCAAACTTCCTGTTAGCTGGTTTTGAGCGACAACAAACTGCACACTGTTTGAGAAATCTCAACACATCCCTCTCGCATTTTAGGCCAATAGAAAAATCTTTGCAAGTGATGAAGTGTTTTGTGCTTCCCAAAGTGACCACCATAAAGTGTAGAATGAGCTTCCTTAAGAAGTGACACTCTAGGCTCACAAGGAACACAAACCTTGTCCAATTTGTAAAGAAGTCCTTCTTTGATGTAGAAATCTTGGAAAGGACGCAAATTGGAAGAAGAAGGCTTACTCACTTGCTCAAATATTTTCCCAAAATCAGGATCCCGTGAATACTGGTTAGGCCAAGTCTGAAATCCCAAGTGTGAAGTGGACATAACTGTTAAGGCAAGAGCGGCAGGAGGCCTACTCAAACAATCAGCAACAGTATTACTCTTCCCCTTTTTGTACTTGATCACCAAGTGAAATTGTTGGAGGTAAGAGGCCCACTTCATATGTCTTGATTCTTCAATTTTACTTTGAGATTGTAAAAACTTGAGAGGCATATGATCAGTGTGTACTACTGTATCTTTTCCCAAAAGATAATGTCTCCAGTACTTGATAGCTTGAACTAATGCATACAACTCCTTGTCATATGTAGAATAGTTCAACTTAGCAGCAGAAAAAGTTTTTGAATGATAAGCAACTGGATGACCATTCTGTTTTAGCACAGCTCCTAAGGCAACTTTAGAGGCATCCGTTTCAATCTCAAAAGGTTGAGAGAGGTCGGGTAAAGTTAACACAGGTGTTGTACAAAGTTTCTTTTTGAGTTTCTCAAAGGCAATCTCTTGGCTTTTCTCCCAATGAAATGGAACTTTAGACTTAGTGAGATAATGCAATGGAGCCGCAAGGGTGGAATATTGAGGAATGAACTTGCGATAAAAATTCGCAAGTCCTAGGAAACTCCTTAACTCAGTGAGAGTTGTAGGAGGGGACCACTTAAGTAAAACATCAACTTTTATGGGATCTACCTGAATTCCACTTTCACTAATCACATAGCCAAGGTAAGAAACTCGAAGTATTGCCAAAAGAACACTTGGAAGAATTGGCATATAATTGATTCTTCGCAAGAAGATCAAGTGTTTGATGGATATGCCTAAGGTGTTCCTCCCAAGTTTTTGAGAAAATCAATATATCATCAAGATATATTATTACAAATTTGTCAAGTACATCACGAAATACATCATTCATCAACCTCATGAAGGTTGCAGGAGCATTAGTAAGACCAAAGGGCATGACCAACCATTCAAAGAGGCCCATCTTCGTCTTAAAAGTTGTCTTCCATGTATCCTCAGCTTGGATACGCACTTGATGATATCCACTTTTGAGATCTATTTTTGAAAAGAACTTAGCTCCTTGAAGCTGATCTAATAAATCATCAATGCGTGGTAATGGATATCTATTCTTTATAGAAATTCTGTTCAAAGCACGAAAATCAATGCACAATCTCCAAGTGCCATATTTTTTAAGAACCAACAAAATAGGTGAGGCACAAGCAGAAGTACTTTCCTTAATGAAACCCTTAGACAACAAATCTTCTATTTGCCTTTTTATTTCTTCATTTTGCAAAATAGATTGTCTATACATGGGTGCATTAGGTAGTGAAGAACCAGGAATGATTTCAATGTCTGTGATTAATTGTGCGAATTGGAGGAAGAGACTTTGGCTCCTGAAATATGTGTGAATAACTTTGCAATATTTTATCCATTGAAGAGTGTTGCTTTGGAATGGATGTGGATGTAGAAGTGTTTTGAGAGCGAATGAAAATTAGAGCAACATCACCACCTTTTTTAATTACTCTTTTTGTTTGCTTGGAACTTAGAATGATGTTAGGAGTGTTGGTGCTTTTAATGAGAAAGACCTTACCATATTTTTGAAGTGTGTAGGTTCTTTTGAAAGCATCATAAACAGCTCTCCTATCATACTGAAAAGGTTGTCCAAGCAAAATCCCACAACAATCCATAGGAGTCACATCACAAGTGACTTGATCTATGAAATGTGGGCCAAGTGCAAATTTTAATGTGCAAGTGTGAGTGATTTCTGAGCCTCTTCCACTATCCTTCCAACCCAAAGAATAAGGTTGAGGATGAGGCTCCATAGGTAACTTCAAACGCTCGACAATGGACCTCGCAATTAGATTTTTCTACGAGCCATTATCCACTATACAATCTGTTGCAAAATTATGGAGCAAATGAGCTCGAGTGATGAACAAAGCATCACGAGCGCCCTCTGATGAACTTACATTTACCAAGGTAACTTCATTGAGCTTACCTCGTAATTTCGTGTATACTCTACTCTCTCCTACTGACTCAAGGGGACCTTTGGGAGCATCCTCCTCTTGAGTAGTAATGACTAAACTCTTCTTTTTAAGCTTAAAACAATCAGCTTTTTCATGACCTTTCTTCTTACAATAGTTACAAAACTTTTTAGAAGAAGAAGAAGAAGAAGGTTTAGAAGAAGAAGAAGAAGGAGTAGAAGCGGAAGGGGAAGGAGAAGAAGGAGATGGAGAAGAAACATTCTTCTTTTGAGCAAAATTCTTCTTTTGTGAGAAAGAATTATTCCCTTTTGATGAGTTTGCAACCACTTGAGGAACAGGTGCATGGAATGCCTGCGAGTGCGCCTTGAACTTGTCCTCCGCAAGTTGCGCTTGGTTGAAAACTGAATCCAATGTTTCCATAGAAACAAACATAATTTCTCTGTACAAGTGCTCTAACAAGCCACTTTGAAATTTGAGAATCAAAGCTGGAACATCATCCTCCACATTCACAAGTATCCTGTACACGTTGAATCGAAAAATATATTCCTGTACAGATCATATTAGTTCCTTGCCTAAACCGAAAC
The DNA here is from genome assembly GCA_028583015.1 of Wollemia nobilis. Taxonomy (NCBI): domain Eukaryota; kingdom Viridiplantae; phylum Streptophyta; class Pinopsida; order Araucariales; family Araucariaceae; genus Wollemia; species Wollemia nobilis. Next base: position 1,904,785 of record JAQPPZ010002502.1, read on the forward strand.
CACCTAATTACCAAATCCTTAGAATAATTGGAAGGATAAAAATTGGTTTTCAGACAGTCTACAAGTTCATCCCAAGTAGTGAGTTCATCATGACCTCTTTTTCTTTCTACAAGGACTTTAGCTAAACCAGAAAGTTTTAGCTTAGCATAAGGAACCACATCTTCATCTGAAAGTTGAGAGTAAGAAAACCAAGAACTCATGTCAAGAATCCAACTATTCAAGACATCAGGGTTCCTGGATCCATCATAAAATGGAACTTCACAACGAACTCTCAGGCGAGAATCATGAGCAGAAGTTGAAGCATTATGTACAGAAATGTCATTTACCTTCATTGCAAGGTTACCAAGAACTTCTGCCATGGTAGTATCATTAGCTTTATCTGCTAAAGCATTTACAACATGGGCAAGTTCTGCCACTTGGGCAGCCAAGTCAGAAGCCATGTTCAATCGGGTATAAGCCAGGAGTAAAAAAATGAGAAAGCACTAAATCAAGGTAAAAATTGAAATTTTCCTTGTTACAATATTGTGCTCCTAAATTTGAAAAATACCCCTAAGGCTCAAATTTGCAAAATTTTAACTAACCTAAGGTTACAATTTATAATTTATTAATTTAAAAATAACTTAATTAAAAATTAAATTTTAATTAATCATAGATTAATTAATTTAATTAAGTTATTAAAAATTAAATTAATAAAAACATAAAAATTACATGCAACCTTAGAATAGTAAAACTTTAAAATTTTTTACAATAAATTACCCTTGTGGCTGAAGAAAATCTGCCTGTCAACTGTAGTCACTGGCTGTCACTGCTGTTGCACGTTTCTCGAGGAAGATTTATTGCTCAATTTGTGCACATAACTTTTGCTACATGCTTCTTGATGCAAACGTCAAATGAACCAGCGACGGATAATAATTTTCAGTGAAGCAAAAGTTTTTGTGCCCACTTCATCCGTCGGCTTGGCCTGGCAGATTCCAAGCCAGATAGGGCTGTCACGATGGCGGGCTGTCCACACCCCTGGAACAGTCTACCGCAGGTCCTAACACAGTCTATCGTAGGCCCTACAGATGCCTAACAACACTGTCAGGCACTGCTGTGGTAGCTCTACGATGCAGCAAGCCCTGCATCGCCGATACCTGTCAGCCCTGGTGGTAGATCTGCCACACCGGTGTCGACGCCGACAAGACGTCGAGCTGTCAGCCGACAGGCGATAGAGCCTACCGGCTCGCACGGCGATGTTGTCGCGGCTGCGTTGCAGCCGCTGTCGCCGACAACGTTTTCCACGAGATCGACGCCTGACGGTCGTCGAGGCTATCAGGCCATGGGACGCACTTCGACTAGCCGTGGCTACCGACCACGCACCCTTGGTGCTGGCGCGGTAGCCGAAAAGGCCAAGAAACCTTAGGCTCTAAAAAAATTTTTTTTTTTTTTTTACAATAAAAAAATCTAAATTAATATATTTAAGAAAATATATATTAATTTAAAATTTAAGTTTTTCTAAAACAATGAAATTTTTAAAATTAACCAGGGAGGCTAATTATTAAAAATAATGAAAACTTAAACTATTAAAAATATGAGCAACCAGATCCCTTCAGTAGCTCTCCTTTCAAGATCCGAGTCGACACACGACCAACGTTTGAAAGGCAACCAGACCCAAGTCGACACACGACCTGGTATAGAACTCCTCCAACTTCAAGACTCCTCGATGGCAGGAACAAATGGCTCCCTAATACGCATCTCTCCGTAGGAGTAGTCCAAACCTGCCAAGGGATTTTTGTAAGAAAGGAAACGGGGTAAACTTCTCCTATACTCCTTGAGCATACGGAGAAAGTTGGAACGAGGATTTTGACGCCTAAGGAACTTCCTTCGACGTATGGTTTTCAAGCTCCCCTTGAGCTTGAACCGAGTCCTCAATGAGAAAATATTTCTCATAAAAAAAATTATCTCCTATCCTCTCACCTCACAAGCCCTAGTGCAAACATGAACTAGGCTCTGATACCAATGAAAAGGATTGAAAATCCAACTAAGTGTTCTATTATTTACAATTCAATTTATAGGCTCTAATGGCCCAAAATACATAACCAAACCCATCAAATCATGGATTTGATCCAATATGCTTAACCATAAGCTACAAAAGTGCAAAGGAGAATGCACGTAACTTTCTAAGCTAGGAGAAAGGAATAATGCTAACTATAAGATCCTTTTTAGCTATCTTGAAGTACACACTTCCTACTTTGAGTTCACACTTCCTAACTAACACTCCTAAATGACAACTAGAAGATAACTAGTGCCCACAAGTGCATGTGAGAAAGAGACTCACTTACAATATTAATTTGCAAGAAATAAACTATGCAAAACTAACTAGAAATTACTAGAGGGGTCATATGAGTGATCAAACATCAATCCTCATCAGTAGGGCCCCCCCATGATGCCCACATCCAAATTTGTCGTAGCTTGATCGCCTTCCTCTAGATCTTCGCTTTATTCATGCTCAAGGTTCCCACCCACCCCTTCTATACCTACTCTACCTCTGCCGCCTTGGCTGAGATTCTTGCCCAAAAAATTCAAACCCTCACTCCCGCTGCACCTGCTAAACCTCAGCTCACTCATTCCTGATGATGCAATGGTTAAGCATGATATTGACAGTATAGTGAATGATTATGATTTCTTGAATATTCAATATATATATATATATATATATATGAGATTGATCATTTTGGCTCATTATGTGTACTTGTGTATTTTTAATTTTATGTTTTGTTATGCACATGGATGCAGATGTTTATATTGATGCTATGCTTTTATGATGTGATGTATGAATGACATGCACTAGATGGCTATTTTAATTTATGATTTTGATGGTATGCAGTGATCTAGATGATTAGATGTGCTATTTATGATGGATGCATATGGATGCGATGTTTACTTTTAAATACATGTTTTATTTTACTTTATTGTATGCATTTAATTTATGACAATGCCATAATTTGCTGGTGCAATGGATATAATGCATTATTTACACTATGGTAATCTAATGTGAATGAACCTGTATGTTTTAATCACTTAAGACATAAGGAATGAATGCAATATGTCTTTAAAAATTGAATGGACAACACCACAGAATGTGTAAAAGTAATGAATATAATTAAAAATCCTCATTACAAGAATTTAATCAATTAATCACCCACATATAAAATGCAATGATGTGAATTGGTATGATGTGAATGGTATAATATGTCACTTAATATTCCTTTTGCAATTTGAAAGATATGCACAATATAGTCAGTGGCTGTCTAGGTATCATTTCTGATATCCATCCAGTATCTATCCTATATCATGAAAACTTTGTGCTCAATGTAAATGATGTATCATGGATTCAATACTTTGTAGTTTGATGATTGAAATGACTGTATTTTATATGGTTTGTGATATTTGGTATTTTGTTTCTATTAGAGAAATTTTTGAGGTTTTTCATGAGACTCAAACACCTTAGTAGACTTATCAAAAGTTGTATACTGACCAAACTAGACTTTTGAAATGTAAGGCTTTTGCTAGGATAGGCCCTAACTGTTAATTATCCTTGTGTGTGCACATGAGTATATTAAGATAAGGCATAAGAATACCCCAATGTTAGGTGGGATTATTTTAGCCCATTGCTAAGATTGGGGGTCCGCAAATGTTTATCCAATCCTAGGTTTAGATTTTAGTTGGACTAAGCCACTAGGTGATACAAAATACCTAAAGCTAGCTCGTCCACATTCAAACATTGGTCTGTACATAAGCAAGGTTATAATGCATCAGATATATCATCATGCGTAAGTTACAATAGTGCTGACAATTCCATGGATTCAAGTTCACTCCCTATTTGTTTTCAATTTTTTGAGATACTTGCTCATATACAGTTGTGCAAGGGATTTGATTCCACTTTGAATTTGAACTTTCTTTGTATATTCATTTGAACTTACTTTCTGATATTCATTTGATCTGGATTTGAACTTTGATTTTTGATCTTCATTTGAACTTTGATTTCTGATCTTCATTTGATCTTAACTTTATGGAATCTACATTTGATAATTTTCTTCAAAAACATCCCTTTGGGGATTTGACTTTGGTGGAAACTATTTCTGGGATATCGATTGAGTATATCGATCTATGATATCAATATGGGATATCAATATGTGATGTTGATCTATTATATCGATCTAGGGTATCAATATTGAGGATTGATGTGGGATATTGCTCATTTTATCGTAAGCAAGGATTCTGAGTAGGGAATAAACTTGTTCTTTTGCCAATTTCTAACATTTCCCAAACTGTCCACACACGAGGATAAGCAAGAATAACTCTTTTCATCTCAAGATACCCGGTCCTGCTTCATTGCTTTCATCTTCCCCTAGTCCTTATTAGTATTGTTTAATTTGTTGATTAGTGATAGAATTCTGATATGCTAAGGGCTATACTAACTAGACCTCAACTACAAAAGCAAAGCAATATTTCTATCAACTCTTGAGAATACCTTTAGGTATGGTTGAATAACTGAAAAACCCTAGTATATTCCTCATAGCAACAATATGGGTTGTGTTGAAAAACACAATTACTCATATGAATGATGGATTATGAAAAATGCAGCGGTGCATGATTGAAACACAAATGTGGCATCGTTTGTAAGACTAACAAACACAATACACCCTATTACGGAATGCAAAGGATTAAGAATTCTTACATGCAATGTGATGTAGTGAATGCATGTGTAAATGCAAATTAAAAATGCATATATTTTTGGATTTTAAGATTTACCAATTTTTTTTTTTTTTTTATTGATTTTGAGCCTTCATATCTGACCAAACAATGAGTACATACCTTTGGAGCCTTTAGGAATGACCAAACGGTGAGGAAATTCCATTGGAGCCTTTAACTTGACCAAGCAATTTTTAAAAAAATCCTTGGAGATTTTTAGGATGATCGAGCGGTTATAAGAAAAACCCTCGAAGCCTTTTGGGGTTGACCAAAGGTTTGAAATACCTTTGGAGCTTTTGATTGACCAAACTACTCACAAGAGATATTGGAGCCTTTTGGGATGATCGAGCGATTTTAAACAAACCCTAGGGGCCTTTGGGTTGACCAAGTGGTTTCTCAAAAACCCTTGGTGCCTTTTTGGGATGACCGAGCGGTTATAAGAAAACCCTTGGGGCCTTTAACTGACATGACCAAGTAGTTTTAGGAACCCTTGGAGCCTTTTGCTGACATGACCAAGTAGTTTTAGGAACCCTTGGAGCATTTTGCTATGCTCTAAAGCATAGAATACCTTAATATGGATGATGTTGAGAGGTTTAGGATCTTCAACACCCCCTAGCAATGTTAAGTGATAGGTACCTAGACCAATATTTTTAGATATGATATAAGGTCCTAGCTAATTAGTCACAAATTTGTCTCACATATCAGGAAAAAAATTAGAGTTTTTTTGGTTCTCTTTGAGCACAAGATCCCCAACTTCAAAGTCTCTCCGATGGACTTTGATATTATAAGCTTGTTTGACTCACTCCTAATAAACACGTAGATGCTCAAGGGAATTCACGTGATGTTTGTCAAGTAGCGTTAGTTGATCCAGGTAAGCTTACCATGTGGTGTCGTCATCGATGAACTCTTTCAATGCGACGCACAACTTTGGTATTTCCAACTCTAAGGGCATAATGGCCTCAACATCATATACTAGTGAAAATAGAGTTGCCCTAGTGGGCATCCGAATGCTGGTCTTGTAAGCCCATAATGCAAGGGGTAGCTGGATATGCTAATATTTGTGGTGTTCTTGTACTGTCTTTTTCAATATGACAAACATTGTCTTTTTTGAGGCCTCAGCTTGCCCATTTTCTTGTAGATAGTATGGAGTTGCAAAACTATGCTTGATTATATACGTAGACGTCAAAGCTCTCACAATTTTTTTATTAAATGACATTCCATTATCCAAAACTATCTTGGATGGAATCCTAAAATGACATATGATATGCTCGAGTATAAAATTTTCTATGTGAGCTCTAGTCATCATTGTTAAGGGTATTACTTCCACCCATTTTGTAAAGTACTCAGTAGCCGTAATAATAAAAGTATGTCGAAGGAGAGATATTACCAATAAGATCTAATCCCCACTAAGCAAATGACCAAGCTGCTTGAATGGGTTGTAAGGCCTACAATGGCAAGTGCGTAATATTAGCATGATGCTAACATTTTACGCATTTCTTGACATACACATTGCACTCCTTCTCCATAGTGGGCCAATAGTAACCCATTTGAAGGATGCACTTGACGATGGCCATGCCGCTGAAATTGCCATTGCACATACCATCGTGAGCTTGTGAAATCACCCAATATGCCTCTTGGGGCTATAAAAAACTAAGAAGAACTCCATCAGAGCCTCGTCGGTACAAAATTTCTCCTAGCAAGACATATTTAATCACTTTCTTCTTGAATGTGCATTTTAAGGCATGCAACAATCTCTTTGGGATCACACCAAGTTTTAAAAAGTCTTGGATTTGAGACATCTAGCTCTGGTAAGTCTCAGCTTTGACTGCTAATATGACTTGCTCCCCCTATGTATCTACATGTGCAAATGTAGGTTGGGAAACAACCTTGTGAAGAATGGTGGTACTACTCCCCATCAAACTCTGAGAGGTTAATGACCCCCAGGGTGCCTTATTTAGAAATTATTCAGCTCTACAAAACCATTTAGCTTTTGGATCCATGCTAATCATGTTTATTGACTCTTTATTATCAAAGGATCCATGCTCCACTACAGGATGCGAGATCATTTTAACATGGATGGTAGTAAAATTGACAAACATATTTTGAGGGATTAAGGATCCCAAAGATGCCATGGTGTCTGCGAACCTATTTGATGAACGAGGGATTGCCTTGATGTCATACCATTCCAATTTAGCCAAATATGTAACAACAAGATCTTTATAAGCCTTCAACACCAGACATCGGTACTGAAATAGCCCCTTAACTTTGTTGACTATGAGCAAGGAGTTGCCAAAGATGTTTAATATTTTAATTTTCATGGTGACGACTGTATGGGGGCCAAACAGTAGGGCTTCGTATTCAGCGTTGTTTTTGGTGAAAGGAAATTCTAATTTGAATGAAAAGGGTATTGGGGCTCCTTACGATGTGACAAAAACTATTCCTACACCACCCCCTTGCTTGCATTTCGAACCGTCAAAGAATAATGTCATATCAGCATTATTTTTTGGTTATTTAGGCTCAGGATCTTTGGATACGACGAAGACCACGTCATTCGAAAGTTGAATGGTTAGATGCCTATTGTTTGACAGTGGTGCCTCAACCAGATGATCAACTATGACTTGTCCCTTAATGGACATTTGGCTTATGAATTCCAAATCAAATTCTGTCAATAGTATGATCCACTTTGTAGTATGGGTGTTATGATATGTCTTGCTCATCATGTACTGCAAAGGATTTTGTTTTGATATAACATATGTCGTATGACAACATATAGTGCCGCAATTTCTTTGTAGCGAACACTACTACTAAACACAACTTCTCTACATATGCATATCCAATCTCATAGCTCACCAAGGTTCAACTAATATAATATATGGCCTGTTATTTGCCTTGTAGATTATTTTGAGCTAACATGGTCCCTATTGCAAAGTCGGTTGCCAATTTATATAGTATAAATGGTACATCTAGCCTTGGTGGAGCTAATACTGGCAGCATCACCAGGTATTGCTTTATTTTAGTGAAAGGTACCTGGTATTCCTCATACCAGTTGAATGGGACCCCCTTATGTAGCAGTCGATTCATGGATCAACATTTATCCGATAGTTGAGCGATAAATCACTTTATCGATGCTACTTTTCCTTGAAGGCTTCTTAATTCTTTGATGTTTGAGGGAGGATGCATCTCTAGAATAGCCTTTACCTTTTCTGGGTCAAATTTGATGCCTCACTTTGAAATAATGAATCCTAAGAGCTTTCCTGAAGTTACACCAAAAATGCACTTCTTAGGGTTCAATCTAACATTGTGCTCTATCAAAAAATCGAAGACCTTCCTTAAGACCTCTGCATGCTTAGAAAGCAGTAATGACTTTGCCAACAAGTCATCAATATAATCCTCTAATATTTTATGCATATAGTTATGAAATATATATGTCATGGCATGATGATGTGTGAAACCAACATTTTTAAGTCCAAATGGCATAAATTTATAGCAAAATGTCCCCCATGGCATTATAAACATGGTTTTATGTTGGTCTTCCGAATTTGATTGTATCCAAAAAAATCATCCATTAGGGAGAGCATCTCATGACCTACAATTGTGTCTACAAGAACATCAATATTCGGGAACGAAAATGAAGCCTTTGGTGTTGCCTTCTTCAGGTCTCTAAAATCTGTACAAATACAAATCCTTCAATCAGGTTTTCCTACAGGTACCATATTGGATACCCATTCTAGATAGTTGATGGAGATTACAAACTCTATGTCCAACAACTTTTGCAATTCATCCTTCACCATTAAGGCTACTATTGGATGCATCTTTCTAAGCTTTTGCTTGACTGGATTCTTTTACAGATCTAGCGAAAGGTTATGGGTAACCAATTTTGGGTCTAGACTTGGAATATCTTTGTAAGTCCAAGCAAAAATATTAGGTCTCTCTTTCATTAGAGGGATGAGGGTGGCACGCTCATATGAAGTGAGACTCTCTCCAAATTTAACCTTCCTTGGATTAGTGGTGTAGACACCAAAATCCAGCCACTTGCAAGTCATCTATACCTTCCTGTCATCCACGTGTCGGTCATGACCTTCCCGCCATTATTTGGCCCAAATCCACACTTTCCCGCCATTATTTGGCCCAATTTCACCTTTCCCGCCATTTTTCATCCCCAAATTTATTTAAATTAATATTTATATATATATTTTAATATTTTAATATATATATTTAAATAATAGTTTAAGTGATTTAATATCATCCGTCCATCCATCTTAATTCGTTTCACAACCAAGATTTATTCTCTACCCTTGGATCCACTTTAATCTTAGCCACACGTTCAAAGTGTCGTTAAAACCCTAAAGTGTGCCCTAAGAGTGGATTATAAATTGAGTCACTTTGATGGCTCAAACCCTATGTCTTTTGCTACTTCTATATTTGCTATCTTTGCTATCTTTGGGACCTATCTCTTCTATTTCATCCATTTCTTCAGCCATCCATCGCCGCCCCTTTTCGCCGCATCCATCGCCGCTTCTGTCGCTGCTTTTGCCGCCATCTCTTCTGCAGCATTCTGCAGAATCCCCCATTCTTGTCACAAGTGCCCGTGGGCGTTTACCCCATTTACCAAGTGCCCACGAGCGTTTACCAAGTGCCCACGGGCGTTTACCAAGTGCCCACGGGCATTTATCCACAGCCATAGACTCAGACCGACGTCTAAAACCTTAATACAGAAGCACACAGGCATTCAGCGAGTGCACCAGGGCACCTTTCGCAGCCGATTTGACAGCCACATTACTTCCAGGTGTCGCCTGGTCTAGCTGCGTTAACAGAGAATAGGTATAAATTAGTTTAAAGCAAGTAACCTCTTTTCTTCTATTTGATCTGTTATTGAATTCCTGCACTTCGTTTTCTAGGGTTTTAGATTGTTTTCGAGGGCTCACACAGTGGAGCCCTCTTATTAATTTCTAACTCCTTTGATAGTGTTAATGTGTGCAGGTTTTTGACAACAGATCCAGTTTATTGATGGCAGCTGATTAAGCTGGAGTGGTCCAAGCGAGGGATACAACAAAGACCACTCACTCTATTGGGATTGAAGATACACTCTTCGAAAATGCCACCATTTGTGCCAGCTAGGGTTTCGGAGAACCCTAACATAACTTGTAACTGTGTATCACAAATAAAGGGTTACAGGCCCAGTTGTATTCAAAAAGGAGTTTTTAAACTCCATCAATTAATAGAAATCATTTGTTTTGTGCAACTATTCTGTACTCCGTTATTGTGGTTTTATATTTTTTTTGGCGTTGTACCCCATTCTTCTACACCTTCTTCAACATCACCTATTACTCCTCCACCTTCCCAACCATCACCAACTGATGTTTCACAAGTTAGTGAAGCATCAACCCAACCAAATCCTTCCAATTCTTCTATCCCACATTCTTCTATTCCATCATCAAGTCCATCTCCCTCCCAAGTCAAGGTCCATCTCATTGATGCAGGTATTGGTGAGTATGCCATCCAAGATGTCCACATCACACCGTTCAATGTGCAAGCAGTTAAAGATTTTGGTCGTCCACATGACCAACATTTATCCATTGGATCGGTTTATAACATGGGTTCTATGCCAAATTCCATTAATTTTGTATATGGGGGAATAGAGTCATCTTCTAGTCCTACCACCATACTAGAACCTAAGCATCCAGTCCCTACCAATATCGAAAGGATGGAGGGTTTTCCCTCTCGCTATTTCCACGGACATAATTGGCAGCAATTTGGCCTAGGTCGATATGAGCAAGGGGTAACTGAACGCATCGATATGCCATATCAGAGACCCACTGAGCATTTTGGTCTGGGCTACCAACCACTTCCATCCCTTTCTTCTTTTGAATGAGCTTTTCAAAGCATTAATCTTAATTCAAAAGAAGAAATCCTCCACCCCGACGAATCCGAAGATGAAGTCTATGAAGAATTTGACGTCATGTCAAATGGTGATGAATCTGAAGAAGAGTCGGTGCCCATTGTTCCCCTCACTAAACAAGACGAGTTTTATCTCCAATTGTTCCCTCTCCAAGAGGCCATCTTTCGCTTGCTTCTTCCACAAGAACGAGGTGAACAACCCCCTCCGCCACATCCATAAGCCATAATCCAAACATGTATTATATGTATATACTAAAATAGTGGTTTTCACCACTACCAAAAACAAAAAAATTAGAAAATTCCAAAAATATATATATATATATATAATACTTTATTGCTGTATGTATGTGTGTAATAGTGGTTTTCACCACTACAAAAAAAAAAAGCTCAAACCAAAAAAAACCAAAAAAAAAAAAAAAAAAACTGAAAAATTATGTTGTTTTGCACTTCAGGTCTTCCGAGGTCTTCACCGGTTTTCCCTTCCATTCCGCCTATCCTTGCTTCCATAAGTCGACAATGAATTTCGAAGACTTATTCATCTCGCTCCATAATCCATATGATCCGGATAAGCCAATCTCGATCAACCCAAGCCTGATTAACATGGATCGGATTTCATCCCCTCCATCTATTTCATAGTTCATCCTTTCCGAGGAATTGTTAAGGGCTTCCGCCAACTACATTCCTCCTTCACCTCCACATTCACTTTCATCTTCTAAGCCAGAGGTCTTCCAGCCAGACATAGATGAGAGCAAGGCACGGGAGCTTGATGACATTTTAGATGACATAAATCCGATCCCTACTCCCCATCGGCTTGAGGAAGGTTCCCACATGTCTATTGAACAAACTATCGATGTATACCTTAGTCCAGACCAAGATGGCACCCAAATTGTGAAACTGGCTAAAAGTCTATCATCAGAGGAACAAGAGCAAATGATTGCTCTACTCAAGTGGAAGAAGGAGATATTTGCATGGTCTTACAAAGACATGCTAGGCCTAGACCCTAATTTGGTTGTCCATAACCTCACCTTACAAAAATATGCTAAACCTGTCAAACAGAAACTTAGGAAAATGCATCCTACTGTGGCCTTCATAGTTAAATCGAAGATTCAAAAACTTTTGGATGTTAAATTTGTCGTTTCGATTGATTATCCTGAGTGGATTTCTAACATGGTACCCGTTCGCAAGCCTAACGGGGGGATACGTGTTTGCACTGATTTTTGAGATCTAAATAAAGCATGTCCTAAGGATGACTTTCCTCTTCCAAACATTGACACTCTTGTCGACACCTGTGCTGGTCATGAAATGCTTTCGTTCATGGATGGATTTTTAGGATACAATCAGATTCGAATAAACCTTGAAGATCAACACAAAACATCATTTACTACACCTTGGGGAACTTTTTGTTACAGGGTGATGCCCTTTGGCCTTAAGAACGCAGGTGCAACCTATCAACGAGCCATGACTTATATTTTCCATGATTATATGCATAAGATTATCGAAGATTATGTGGATGATTTATTGGCAAAATCTAAAACTCGACAAGAGCATTTTGATGTATTGGAAAAAGTTTTTGATAGACTTCTAGAGCATAAAGTAAGGTTGAACCCTAAGAAATGTGTCTTTGGTGTTACCTCAGGCAAAATCCTAGGTTTTATTATCTCTAAACGAGGTATTGAGGTGGACCCAAACAAGGTCAAAGCCATTATGGAAATGCGTCCCCTAACTAATTTGAAGGAGTTGCGTAGTTTACAAGGAAAGATTAATTCAATCCGTTGCTTTATTGCGCAACTTTCTGATAAATGTAGGCCATTTTCCCATCTACTACAAAAGGGGGTACAATTTTCATGGATAGATGAATGTCAGAAAGCCTTTGATGACATCAAGCAGTACTTAGCATCTCTGCCAGTCTTAGCTCCACCTCGTCCAGGGGTCCATTTCAACCTTCATATCTCAGCAACGGACTTTGCCTTAGGGACAATGCTTGCACAAAAGAATGAAAAAAATCGCGAGCAAGCTATCTATTATATTAGTCGAACATTGGTAAGCTATGAAACCCGATATGCTTATGTGGAAAAGTTGTGCTTAGCAGTGTTTTTTGCCACTCAAAAACTTCGTCATTATATGCTTAGCCATACAACATATGTCATAGCTAGAGAAAACCCTCTGCGTTATATGATGTCTCGCACTTATAATAACACTCGTACCGCTAAATGGATAATGTTGCTTACCGAATTCGATCTTGAATTCATTAGCCAAAAATCCGTTAAAGGTCAAGTTATAGCCGATCAACTTGCGGAAGCTCCGCTACCTAGTGATCATCCTTTGATTATTGAGCTCCCAGATGATTCGGTATTTGCTATCACTGAACAAGAAGAGGACATCATTTCAGAAGAAGATGTTGACATCACGTTATTCTTTGATGGCTCTAAGTGCGCGAAAGGTCAGGGTGCTGGAGTTGTATTTCATACACCTCAAGGGATTGCCATCCCTTTATCATTCAAACTAGAATTCCAATGCACCAATAATATAGCAGAGTATGAAGCCTTAATTTTAGGTCTTCAATCAGCCATAGCTATGAGCATTAAGCGTATTCAGATATTTGGGGATTCTCAACTCGTGGTTAAACAAATTACAGGAGAATACCAAGCCAAAGAACCTACCATTAAGCTTTATCATGATGTAGCAATGAAGTTGCTCTCTAAGTTTGATTGGTATGAGATCACTAGTTTGCCTCGTTCAACTAATAGATTTGCGGATGCCATGGCCTCTCTTGGATCATTGATTCCAAAGGACTCCCTTGGAGAGGTACAACCCCTAATCATTTCCACAATCTCTAAGTCTGCAATTGTCCGTGTTGAGTCTAGGGATGAAAAAGATGTTTGCTTTATCCATTCGGATCCATATAAGCCTTGGTCTAGTTAGATAGTAGCCTTCCTCAAGTTTGGAACACTCCCATCTGATTTTTCTTGAACTGCCCGTCGCTGTTTTAAGCAAAAGGCAGCTCGTTTTGTTCTTTTGGGGGATGTGTTGTATAAATGTGGATATGATGGAGTACTCCTTCGCTGTCTAGAAGCAGGTGAAACACATAGAGCTATTGCTGAAGCCCATGATGGTACTTGTGGTGGACATTTTAGTGGAATGGCCATTACGAAGCGTATTTTACGTATGGGGTATTATTGGCCCACTATGGAACAAGATTGTTGCAAATATGTTAAACAATGTAAAAAGTGTCAAGAACACGCTAATTTAATCCATATACCATCATAAGCTTTACAGCCCATCCAAAGCCTTTGGCCCTTCTCACAATGGGGTCTCAATTTAATTGGCAAGATTTCACCTGCCTCTTCACGACAGCATACTTTCATCATTACAGCCACTAAATACTTCACAAAGTGGGTTGAAGCTATTCCTCTAACCAGTATGACAAGTCCTAGAATTGTGGAGTTTATACTTCACCATATCATTTGTCGTTTTGGTATTCCCTCTAAAATCATTTCTGATAATGGCAAGTCTTTTAAGAATAAGGATGTTCAAGCTCTTTGCGAAAAGTATAATATCCAACATAGTTTCTCAACTCCTTACTACCCACAAGCCAATGGACAAGCTGAAGCTTCCAATAAGACCATAATTGCTATTCTTAAGAAACTTGTTAAAGAAAATCATAAAGATTGGCATACACAAATCCCCTTGGCATTATGGGCTTACAGAACAAGCATCAAAACTCCCATTGGGGCAACACCATTTTATTTGGTCTATGGAGCTGAAGCAATCATGCCTCTTGAGCTCGAGATCCCTTCCTTGCGAATTTCTTTGCAGGAATTTATCGATGATGATACTGCTAGACAAGCACGTCTTGATCAACTCACACTCATAGATGAAAAACGAATCAATGCTTTAGAGCATTTATGAGTTTATCAAGACCGATTGAAACGTGCTTACAATGCCAAAGTTCATCTAAGAGAATTTCAAATAGGGGATCTTGTCCTTAAAGAGAATCAACAAAACACCAATGCATTGCCACATCTTCGAGATAAATTCGCGGCTAATTGGTTAGGTCCATATATGGTCACTGAAAGAGTGGGTAATGAAACTTATAGACTTGCCAGTTTAGAGGGAGAGGAAGAACATGAACCACTTAATGTTATACACTTGAGAGCATTCTACGCATAGTTTGAATTTTATATGTACATATATACATGGCTTGTAAAAAAAAAAAAACAAATAAAATAAAAATAATTTGCATTTCATTGTTAGTTGCATACATCTCATTCAAAAACATTGCATTTCATGTGCATACATCTCATTGAAAACCATAACATTTCATTTTCAGCCATAGTTGCATATCATGTTAGAGACCATTCTATCTTTTGGATATAAAATTTGGTCAAGCAAAAGTCATGTTGCCTTAATCAGGGGCACCTTCACAAAATCCATCAAACCGAATTGTCATTCGTACATCCATTTTCCATTTGCACATATTTACATTGCCAAAATGTTTTCAGTCACTCAGCCATTTCTAGTGTTTTAAGAAAAATTCAAAATGAATGTTAAATTTCTCTAGGGCCATATCACAAATTACACTAAATAAAATCTTGAGTATTGGGAAATGATTTCAAAAGCGGTCTTGAACCTATCACATTTTCACATCTTAAAAACATCTTGTGTCAAAGAGAGATAACACCATCCTTGGTTTGTGCCTCGAAGTGAACAGGGTAATCCTCGTATGTCCTATCATGCAAACATAGTCCATAAAATAGTGGTTCTTACCACTATCACAAGCAATTACAACATATAAATATAAACAGAGTAGTAAGGATAGGGTAAAATTCTCATCATACTTCGGTTGAGAATCGATTCCCCAAAGCTCTAAGGAAATGAACATTTTTCACACACCACCGATCCCAAATAAGTTGTAAGGATCGTACTACTTGTCCAGTCAGATAGATAGGTAGTCATCCCCAAAGCTTACAAAGGTCAAAAACAACATGGACTATGGAGTTAACCTTCATCGGGGCTATAGACGCTTGACTGGCAGTGGAGTATACTCATTGCGTGGCGACATGTCTCTCCTCAAAGAGAGACCTCTGAATGCTCATACGGACAAACTAGCTTCGGGGTCTTATCCATAATAGGGTTACCTAATTTGTGCAAGATGAGGTTAATGAACACACTTGCACACACACGGGTTTTTGATTGCCTAGAGTCACTACCATGCTTCTGATTTGGTTAATGAACTCACATGCACACACATTTGGTCCTAGTTGAATTAGGCAGTATTAGTAAGTTTGTTTGATACCACTAGCATGTTTGAGTCTTTGTAAAATAGTCTTCCTCCATATTTTCTTCCATATCAACCTCCATATCTTCTTCCATATTCATGTCATTCCATACGTCATTCATTCACAAACCACCAAGTTCGGTGCCCTTGATTAAACAATTATGATAACAGTTGGCTAAATCTAACTATCTAAAAGTATGAGTGCTTCTTAGTGCATATTTCATTTACTTAGTCTTGCATTAATCATCTATAACTCTGCATTCCATTCCATCACATATGCATTAAAACATATAAAAACATGCATCACAAAAACATAGGCATTCACACAAAAGAAAGTAAAACACTAAAAATAAAATCCATGTATATATATGTATAAAGATCAAAATGTATAATGAATGCCAAAAGGCTACAAAATACAATAGAGCACCAAGGCTCATAAAGAGTGCATCTAAGCACTAATCTAACCATCAAAAGAGGATCCCTGTGACCTAGTAGGAGCCCTAGACCTAGTGGTGTGCCTAGACTCACTATGCCTAGAGACAGAGGAGGATGGAGGATCAGGCAACACAATGTGATGCCTAAACAATGTGTCCTCCAAAGCCTCAATATAACGAGTCCTAGACCTAAGTCTAGATATGTCTATCCCGTGTCGTCGCTCTCGCTCCACTAGCTCTGCCTGGAGTCCCGTCACCCTGTCATCCTGGGGCACCCTAGTCACTCCATCCAAGTCTGCCTGCATCTGGGCCATCCTCTCCTCCTAAACAGCTATCAAGGCATCCCGCTCTATAACCTATTGCTCCAGCCAAGCTATCCTCTCATCCCAGATAGCTAGCATAGCATCGCGCTCTGCTATATGCTGCTACAACTGCACCAGATCATCCTCGTGCCCGCTAGGGGGTACCTCCCTAGTCTCTCCCACGGCCTCTCCTAGGCCCTCGCCATCATCCTCCTCGTCATCTCCACTCCCCGGTGCCTGTCGCACCATCTTCCCCTTTCGCCTTCGACTGTCAGATCGAAGGCGGGGACCCTCCCTGCGCTTGGGAACCTCCGTGGTTCCCTCGTCCTCTCCAGCTCCAACAGCCACCAATGGTGGCTCCCACCTCGGCTCTACGGCCATCCATGCTGCATACTTAGCTATTACCCCAACGTCGTCCATGTCGAGGATCTCCATGTCCTCATCGTCCTCTATCGCCTCCCTCCATGGCTCGACACATGACAAATCCCCCTCTGATCTGTGCCTCCGATAGCGCACTGGCTCACCAGGGACATCCTGTCTCAATCCGACCTAGCGAAGCACTCGAGACATCTGTATGTACTCCACCTCACTATGGCCCCGACCCACTACCCATCTGGCCTGTCGCACTCATCTCAGATGCTCTCCATCACCGATCCACCTCGCCTCCCACCAGGGCCTCCAAATAACTTGGGCATCTATCAAGTCCGCCCATAAACTCCTATACCATTGCCTCGATCTCACGGGGCGGCTCGGCTGTCTCTCCTCCGCCACTGGCCATCTCCTACCATAAGCCTGGATCATGTCCCAGTAAGCACATGGTAACCCCTCTATTCGGGCCACTCTAAAGTGCTCCTAGCCCCAGCACTGAAGAACCAAACTATAGCCTAGGCCCTTCCGGCCCCATCTTCGAACCTCATACAACTCCCGGTACACCTGCACCAATAAAGCAGGCGCCCAGGCATACACTACCCTATTAGTGAGCATCTCGCTCACTACACCCATTAGGTTCCATGGAAACCTACACCCGGTGCTGTTCAGGGCCACAATGTTGGCCAATACGAACATCATCAGAGCCTCCACCGCTACCAAATCCTTAGCCGTATACATGGCCAAGTAAGGAATCCCCCCGCTCTCCATCCGGATCTCCCTCCAGTCATCCCCAAACAACTTGGCCATCTTCGTGGCCCTATCTCGTCCAACCTCCACCCGCGCCCCCTCCATGGGCACCTTGAGGATGCGGTATACATCCTCAAGCGTCACCGTCATCTCTCCAGTCGGGAGCTGGAACGTCCCCCAATTTGGATCCCACCTCTCGGCCAAAGCCGAGAGGTACCCCTCATCTGCCCGAACTACCTCCAACCGGGCTACCTCCGCTAGCCCTATTGCTTCCAATATCTCCCAGTCTTCCTGGGACAATGACCTCCTCATCCCCGGAATGATAGGGGAGAATCGGTGTCATGACTCTAACACCCTAAGCTGCAAAACAACAAAACAAAAATTGGTTACAAATTTTTTTTTTTTTTTTCTTCCAAAAATAAAAATAAATAAATAAAACTGCAAAAAAAAAAAAAAAAAACAAATAAAAGTACTTGCTTAAATAAAAAAATACCTCAGCTGGCTACACTGGCGCATCCACTCCCATCTCCGCCATAGCTCCTGCGTGCTTCACTCTCCCACACAACCTTTCACTTCACTTCACTTCATTCCACTCCCTCAGATGCACTTCTCTCAAGCTCAAACGCACAAATGAGCAAAATTCTCACTGAAACTGTTTAAATAGCTCGTTTTGGCACCATGAAACGTAGTGGGGCGTTTCATGGCACATTCAGACGCATTGGGGCGTTTCATGATGCATTCAAACACCGGCGGGCATTTCTTCCACCTCCAAATGCATATCGACGTTTGGTGTCAGTATTGAATAAAAGAACAAAACTTACAAAATTGAAGCTTACCTCCTCCAAATTTCATCAAATTGCATCCATCCATTCTTCTTATCATAATAAAACATTTTGTGAAGGTTACAACAGTTTTGGAAACAAATTTTGTCATTTTTCTCAAAAAGCGCATCATTCATCATTGATTTACAAATTGGGTTAAAAACATTCAAAACCTTCACAAAATTAACAACATTCATCAATTCTTCGATCTATCGTCAATTTCATTCCTTCTTCTTTCATCATGCATATTTTTGCCAAATTAAATTAAAGTAAACCTCGTATCTAGTGGTATATTCTATCACCTTGGCGATTGCAGCGATTTGCATCCATGCAATTCGGTAAGAGGATTAAACCACCATAAGGACACTTACCATTTATCATCATCAATTATTTCACGGTTTGAAAATTGGAAATCAATTTTGGGTATCCTACTTTTCAAGTGACCTCATACCAAGATTAATTTGCTCAACAGTTGTCATTGATGGCCTAGTTCATGGGGCCTTAAACGTGGACAAATCTTCAATATCATCATTATTTTGAGTCTTGCTAGAGATTAAGGCTACCTAGGTTGATTGGTTCCGATCCGAGGAATTATCCATACAGTCACTAGGAGCATCTCCGAAGTTCGGACTCTTTCATATTGCATCTCTCGCATATCAATGGCACCAACAAGGCAATTTCATCAACAGTATGGATTCACCCACAGGAGTTGGGGCATCCGTTATCAATTTTTAACTTTTCTAATAGTAGAATTCATCTTACATGATCATGTAATTTAAAATTTGGCAAAAATCCCTTTCTAACCGTTGGGGTAGAAAACGGTTCATCTTTCACATCACTCATATCTTCTTCAATCATATTATTTTTTGGTTTGTACACCAACCCCTTTTTTGTTGGGACATAAACAGATGGTTCATACACAAACCCCTTTTTCACTGTTGGGGCAAAAACGGTTCATTTTCTTCCGAATTTCTTCCAATTGGCTCGTGAGAACCATTCTCGCTCGCCAATTGAGGGGGTAAGCTGATAAATTTTAAACATTCTTTTATTCTTTGGTCTTCAAAGTTGTGCTTTAGTCT
This sequence comes from Wollemia nobilis, assembly GCA_028583015.1. Lineage (NCBI taxonomy): Eukaryota > Viridiplantae > Streptophyta > Pinopsida > Araucariales > Araucariaceae > Wollemia > Wollemia nobilis. The sequence goes on from JAQPPZ010002502.1 coordinate 1,924,447, forward strand.
TGAGAGAGAGTTGGGTCTGATCCAGCTTTTCAGGTGTCCTAAGTTTTTGTGCTGCATTGTGTCTTCACACAAAGTAGCTCAAAAATGGGCATCTGTAGACACCAAAATCCAGCCACTTGCAAGTCATCTATACCTTTCTGTCAGCCACATGTCGGTCATCCACCTTCCCGCCATTATTTGGCCCAAATCCACACTTTCCCGCCATTATTTGGCCCAATTTCACCTTTCCCGCCATTTTTCATCCCCAAATTTATTTAAATTAATATTTATATATATATTTTAATATTTTAATATATATATTTAAATAATAGTTTAAATGATTTAATCTCATCCGTCCATCCATCTTAATCCGTTTCACAACCAAGATTTATTCTCTACCCTTGGATCCACTTTAATCTTAGCCACACGTTCAAAGTGTCGTTAAAACCCTAAAGTGTGCCCTAAGAGTGGATTATAAATTGAGTCACTTTTATGGCTCAAACCCTATGTCTTTTGCTACTTCTATCTTTGCTATCTTTGCTATCTTTGGGACCTATCTCTTATATTTCATCCATTTCTTCAGCCATCCATCGTCGCCCCTTTTCGTCGCATCCATCGCCGCTTCTGTCGCTGCTTTTGCTGCCATCTCTTCTACAGCATTCTGCAGAATCCCCCATTCTTGTTGCAAGTGCCCGCGGGCATTTACCCCATTTACCAAGTGCCCACGGGCATTTACCAAGTGCCCACGGGCATTTACCAAGTGCCCACGGGTGTTTATCCACAGCCACAGACTCAGACCGGTGTCTGAAACCTTAATCCAGAAGCACGCGGGCGTTCAACGAGTGCACCAGGGCGCCTTCCGTAGCTGATTTGACAGCCACATTACTTCCAGGTGTCGCCTGGTCTAGCTACATTAACAGAGAACAGGTATAAGTTGTTTAAAGCAAGTAACCTCTTTTCTTCTATTTGATCTGTTATTGAATTCTTGCACTTCATTTTCTAGGGTTTTAGATTGTTTTCGAGGGCTCACACAGTGGAGCCCTCTTATTAATTTCTAACTCCTTTGATAGTGTTAATGTGTGTAGGTTTTTGACAGCATATCTGGTTTATTGATGGCATCTGATTAAGCTGGAGTGGTCCAAGCGAGGGATACAACAAAGCCCACTCACTCTGTTGGGATTGAAGATACACTCTTCGAAAATGCCACCATTTGTGCCAGCTAGGGTTTCGGAGAACCCTAGCATAACTTGTAACTGTGTATCACAAATAAAGGGTTACAGGCCCAGTTGTATTCAAAAAGGAGTTTTTAAACTCCATCGATTAATAGAAATCGTTTGTTTTGTGCAACTATTCTGTACTCCGTTATTGTGGTTTTATCTTTTGTTTGGCGTTGTATTTTTAATCTACAAGTGGAATCATTACTAATATCCACATTGAAGGTTTCCTCTACTGACATGTGTGATCCCTCCTCAAGATGATGAGGTGTAGGGATCAAATGGATGTCATCTGTTGGGTTTATAGGTTCTACCTTGGAAGCATCCTCAACATGATAGACATTATAAAAATAACCTGGCACAAAATGAAACTGTTGCAACATTTCTTCATTAGGTAAGAAATCTCCAGGCTCAACAGGAAAGTGAGTGTGATCCCAATCGATAGCATCTATATTTAAATGCAACGGTTTGGATGGATCAGCTGTATTGCGAAGTGGGGTGGTCAAATCAATGGATACCATACTGATGGAATGGAATTGATCTCCAACACCACATGGACAAAAATCTACATCATCGATGCAGCTCCCATACCTGAGATCTAGCTCTATCGGCACGGGCACAAATGGATCCTCTCTATGCGGAATACCGATAACTGGGTTCTGTCTATACACTAATTTCAAGGTTGGATCATTCGGCTCAATGAGCTCCATATACATAGGTGGGTCAAAAAACACCATGTGATAGATCACATCAAATTTTAGTGGTCTTATCCCAAGGCAAGGGTTGAGATTGATTTCTCATTGTATTTCCTCATCTGTGTAAGGTGCATTGTGGTAACACAGGTAAGGAGGTCCTAGGTAGGCTCTCTCTGTCTCATATTCTTCATTGCTATCATAATACAATCCCTCATTTGCCCTCACTGGAATGGGATGTTCTAGAAAATATGGCCCCATATAGGCTATCTCCTGATCACTATCATTGTTGTACAATAAAATTGAGTACAAGTGTTGTAAATACGATATTGCCTCATAAATCGGCTTAGCCTCACCCCCAATTGATTATCGGGTGAAGACTCATTATCTATTGATATATTATCGTGATACGTCTCGAGTGGTGCTATGGTGATGTAATACACCATCCGATTATCCCTTTGGAATGCAGAAGGATTAGGGTGATATGGGTTGAAATACACATTGTCCCCCAGACTAAGGTACATGTGATCTAAAGATGCAGTGAACAAATCATCCTACCCTCATATTTGTAACCCTAGCCTGAACCTATCAGTTACCAACTGATAACGTGGCTCAAGCAGAGTCCTACGTCCTTGCTCAGAAATACCAAGGCCATACTCATGCCAATGATATAATTCAAATATGCACATGGAATATTCAGGGTTGGATAGGTAACGAACATTCGCTATGAATTATTCATCATCATCTTCATCCATGGGTGTTCGAGTAGGAAGATGATCCAGCCCAGTGTAGATGAAGTTTGTTTGATTGGGTGGCTCTCCCAATGACACTATTTATCTAACCAGAAAATGATGAGCATGCGGTCAGCCTATCTCTTGTGCAGTCTCTAGAATTTATCCAAAGGTTACATTTTGCATAATATATTCACCTAACCCTGTGTTGGCAAGATGAACAGTCACCCGCGGTGTGCATGACCCTACTGACGATGCAGGCGAGACAGGCTGGGGTACCTCCTCGACTAGGTCCTAGGCTTCTTCCACTTCCATGGGAGTGGTAGCCTCTTTGGCGACTAGTTTAGGCACATGCTTCTTTTTCTTTTCACCCATTTTTTCCTTTAACTTCCTTTCATCCCATAGTATCATTGATGCAATCGGTTTCAATGAAGTTGTTGTAGTGTGCTCAGATTTGATTGATACAAATGTCGATGGTTGAGCACACACTCTTTGTTTACCTCTTGTATTCTTAACTGGTGATGCTGTCCAGACATCTAGGTACATTTATGGGAGTATGAAACCCCCTAGAAAATCAGCTAGGTTCACAAATTTGAAGGGCTCCTCATCTAATGGCACCATGTGAACCTGTCCCTTATGAATGTATTTTACACGTTGATGTAGTATGAGGGAATGCAATGCATTTATTGAATCCAAGGTATTCCAAGAAGTATGTTATATTGCATGGCACCTTCTATCACGTGACACATCATCGGGATGGTCTTTAGGCCCACCTAAATAGGTAGGATGATTGTGCCAACCGTCGAGCATACCGCATCGTTAAATGATCTCAATGTGAATACGGTGGGCACAATATGTGACTTAGGTAGCTTTAAATGACTTAACACCTTGGTCGTTATAATATTGATCGACAAACCAGTATCGATCAAGACCCTCTTGAATGGCATGTGATTAATACATGTGATAATATGTAATGGTGGGTCAGCTGTATCTATAGATACCATCCTAATTTCATGATTGTAAAATTGGATCATAGGCTCTTGGAACTGTTGTACGTGTCCCAAAAAATTGATGACTACTTGAGCATCCTGGGACTGCACTTCGATGGACCTCAGAATGTCCATGATTGTCTCCTTGTGCCTAGGGGACTGTTGTATCATCTCATAAATAGACAACTTCGTAGGAGTTGTCTATAGGTTTTTAACCAACCTACTTTGTATGGTCACCACCAGTCTAGTTGGTGGGCTAGAATATTTTGAGTTGGCTGTTGATTTGACATAGCTTGTATCTTGATGGGAGTGTGAGTTTGATTTGGCTACTCATACCTCCCATGTATGGTAACAACATTAATCATGCCTAAAAACCCTTGAGTAGGTGGTTCGACATGCACTTGATTGACATGGCCAACGTTCTTGCACGGTGCCTCATGGTTTGGCAATGGATTTTTATAAATTCCCATGTTTTGGTTTTCGGGTGCCAGTGGATTATTTGACACTATAAGCTCACCTTTATCAATCATATTCTTCACAATATGTTTGAAGGACCAACACACCTCAATGTCATGGCCCTTCGCATGATGGAAGATGAAAAATAGATCATCCTAATACCCCTTTGACTTGGGCTGATTAGGATCGACCAGCTTAACCTTGGGCAATCTGATTGCCTTAGCCTCACATAACTAATGGAATATTAAGGTCAATGATTCCATCAAAGGTGTGAATTTGTGAGGTGGGTGTTGCTCCTTATTTTTACCCTTTCTTGTGCTACTCGTATTGCGTAGGAGGAGGTTGGGTCTAATAAATCTATTTTTTTTGCCCCTTATCCTCTCCTTTGAGGTTTAACCTCACTTGATTGACATGGTCCTACTTGCACTGATGTTTTGTGGAGCTTTTCTTGTGCCCCTCATTCCTATTCTTGAGCTTCAAGTTACCCTCTTGCAACTTGATATCCTCAATTACTTTGGCTTGCACTAAAGCTTCCTCGAACGTCTGGTACTGTTTTAGTTGCAACAATAACGAGATGTGCTTGGCACAACTCTTCATGAACATTTAGGTAAGTTTTGTAGCAGGAATGAGAAATGTAAACTTTACCATTAATCTCCTCTACCTCTTTCCATATTCTAGGACTGGCTCATCATCACGTTGAGCTAGCATAATAAAATAGGAAAGGTTAGCTTGCTTCCTGACGTCAAAAGAAAAGCATTCCAGAAAGGCATCAACAAGTTGCTCAAAACTGGTGATATTGTGCTTCTTCAGCTAATTACACCACTCTCGGGATGGGCCTTAGAGGGTTGTGATGAATGTACACAAAAGCAAGGCATTTTTACTTGCAATTTGGAAGAATACGTCCAAAAATCTTGTGACATGCTCTTGCATTTCTTTGTCACCTTTAAATTTATCTAACCTGGGTATGAAAAAATGCTCAGGATATGCTAAAGTATGCATCGAGGGGTACAAAGGCTCGTTATGAATCTTGCTCAATGTCAGTTTTTTAAAAGTTACACCTTACCTCTCAATTTCTTTCACCTTCTCTGCTAAGGCCTTATAGGCCTACGAGGATATAAAGTCCTCCTCCCTAAGCTGACATGAGGATGGTCTTGGAGGCACATTCTTCCTCTATCGAGGTGGAGGGTGTTGCTCTTCCTCCTCCTTAACATGGGAGATTTTGGGATATCCATGATCGGGTCTATATCCCTCTTATTCCTCATATTTTTGTTGCCTCTGATCTTCAAATGATGGTTTTCATTCTCTCTGCTGGGAACTGACATGAGTGTGAGCATCTCTACACTCCTGATGCACGTCAGCTTGTGAAAAAGCCCTCCTATGAACGTGCTCTCTATGCTTAGTATGAATATATAAACCAGCCCTGGATAGCCCATCCTCTTGTTCTACATGCTCCTTTTGGGTAAGGATGCATTCCTCATGCATACACTACTCAAAATATTTTTCTAATGAGCTTTTGCGACTGAAGATTCTCATCTTCAATGCATTGTATCTTTGCACGAGCATCCTCCAATTGATCTTGAAGGAGTTGTCATATCTTCTCGGATACCAGTCTATGCAATCTATCAATGTGATCGGTCGTAAGAGGCCTCTGATATGTGTTCTTTGTGCAAGTGATATTATGGGTTCTGTACTCATCTGGCAAATTTTCTACCCCTTTGCCTTTGTCCATGAATATGACATCGGTGTCATGCTGAGTTTTGTGTTGTGTGCCACAATACGCGGATGGTGGATGTGAGCCATTAGGGTTCTTGGAAGCATCCCCATGTTCTCTGGTAGTCCTAATAATCTCCTGCTATTCTCACTTGGATCACGAGTGGGCAAAGTTGAAGGCTTATAGCCTAATTGCTCGAGGATGCCACCTAAACCATCCAACTGTCTAGATCACCATGGCTCATGCGGTGGTGTACCATTGGCTCCCACCTTCGATATGTCGATAGTGATTTTGTGAGGTTCACTATGCATGGGAGTGTGAATAGACCAATGCTTGGAAGCATGCCTATCAGCATACCCTTGAATGGGCAGATCTCAATCTCTTCTATACTCTGAATTTGGAGGTATGGAAACTCCTATAGACTTATTACGTAGGGGTATCAACTTGGCTTCCTGGATGACATACTCATCGACGGATCCCATGGATGCACATGTACTACAATATCAATAATGGCTTCTGAGTGGAACACCCTCATGTTGAGAGGCTCCATGCTCTATCCTACTTCTAGAAGAGTGTATAGAAGCTCCTCTATTAGCGGTACACTCAATGGGGTCCACTCATGTCAAATTGTCTCCTTTTATGCTCACCGAACAACGTTCAGGAAGCGCATGTGGGCAAGGGTTTGACACATTTTATTGTGAATTTGATGGGGATTTGTCATTGGCATCAAAATTAAGCCTCTACCGACCTCCCCATGTCTCCACCATGGTGCACCTAGTGTCTAGATTTATATTTTATTATGCAAACAAGGTATACAATGGTGATTATCTCTTTTACAATTTAAAATGAGCCCTAAATTGTTTGATGTGTTTTCAATTTGTTGTATTAGTATTAGAAACTCTTATCGTGTTTGAAAGCTTTTTGGATAATAATCTCAGTTTAATTGACTTTCACTTGTATACTCGACTTGACAACTTAGCTATGAACTCCAAGTTGCGTAATCCAACCTATAATGTGTGGTAATGAAGCCCACACACGGTCAAGGAGCATAGGTCCTCCAGATCCTCACCCATTTTCCACCAGTCAACGTTATACCCTTCGAAGAGAATACATGCAAATTTTCCAAGGTATGAAAGGTTCTCAGATCCGGTATTGGTCTAGTAGCTAAGGGTACATAGTGTTTGGGCCAACAGATGGAAATCACCCCCACCATCGTTGAAATCTACTAGTGTTTGGATGTCACTCCCATCTCACTAGCGTTTACTTGAAACGTGGTGTGTGTGGTTCTTTTTAATATTTGCATGGAAAGGAAAATACATAATACAACATGAATGATTATTTCCTACATGATATGCAAAGAGAAACATTTCATTTTTAGAGAATGCATGCTATATCCTATATAACTTTTTGACAATGCAAATTACGATTATATAGCCTGTAATTGGGGCTCAATCATGCAAACCAACACATAATTTAAACCTAGAACACTAGATCCTAGTGCGGACTGCACTCAGAGATTTGTTTTTCCTAGCAGCGCCTAGCTAAAATTTGGAAAAAGAAACCCTAAGGACCTAATTCATTTCATGTTCATTTCATCCTTAATTATCTAGGTTTCAAATTGTCTATTCTATAAAAACACAGAGAAGAAAAATAGAGACAGAGTGTCAGAAGGGCCTACCTTAGGTCCTCATCCGATCTAGCTTTTGATTCTTTATGTCTGTTGTGTCTACTATGAACCATAGGTCTGATGCACGGTTCACACTACAAACCGTATTTTGAAGCCGCGAGCCAACAATGAGACCGCAACTGTCAACTATGGTTTGCACTTGATGTCAAAAAACATAAAGAATTCAGATATCAAATGCTAAAATTATGGAGTTATGTCATGATCACCATCTGTGACCACAAAAATGGCCTCACACCTATGCTTCCTACTGTGTAATATAAACAAAAGATACAAATGAAATGCATGCGTAATTGACAACAAATGATAAATAAGAATAACACTTTATTTCCATTAATGAAGCCAATCTCGATTACAAATACGTCCCTCTTAGGGATACCAATTTGATACTCTTATTATAGTAGGAAAAGCATATGAAATCCCTCTCAAGGGCAAATGTGAGTTTCAAGCCATTCGAGGTGACACGAACTGCTCTAGGGTGGAGTTGACCCTCTTCTTCACATTGAGGAAGGAATTGGATGTTTGAATCTCCTTCGAATATGCTTTATTGTGGTCAAGAAACAACACAAAAGCATTAAAAGCATAGGAAACCTCTCATGATGAGGCCCTTTAAAGGATTTAAACATGAACAAGCCATAATACTAATGAAATCAAGAAAGTTAATAAAACATGTTAGACATATTCAATACTCATAATGATTACTTGAAACATAGAAACAATGAGTATAACTGTAGCGATCCCGGGGAAGCAGCGCATCGTCCCCACTAACTACTCTACTTGTGTATTAATTGAATCCTTTAATGTTTAAACATGCAATAAATGAAAGGCACGAAATCGATATAACCAGAATGCAAAGAAATAAATGAATGAAAGCTTTTGTATTGATATTCCCAAGATCCGGTTACATATGAATCCCTCTAAGGGATACCCTTCGTTTGATACATGATTTTACACACAAAGAGGGCAGCAGGTGTATAAAATATCCCCTCGCACAGGGGGCATGCTTTATCAGGCTTCCCGATGATGCACACAAAAATGTATGAGGGCTTACAGATGCCTCCTTCTCTAGGTCTGATTGCTAGAGGGATCCTCTTGCTCTCGTATGTTGTGGATTTTCTCGATGAACCTGTAGCCCTACAAGCAATGAAACAACAACACACGCTTAGATGTCCGAGATTGCCTCCTCGGATGAGGTTGTTAGCAATGAATGAGCTTAATGAAAATACAATGAAACTAATGCTATGCAACCAAGTAAATGAAGTAAATCTATGCTAATGATATGAAGACATGAAGAAAGCAGAATAAAAGAAACTAATGTCTAAACCCTAAGTTAGGCCTACGGGCCACTATCCAAGACAACGACCGCTAAAGTGAAACTTGCCTTCTTTGCTCCAAGGCTATGGATCAAAGCTTGTATCCGATGTTGAAATGGTGGTTGATTTGCTCGATGTGTTGAATATCCTATATGTGTTAAACCCTTGATCGGCTAGCACTTTGTCACTCCTCAAAGATGCTCCAATATGCTCTCCAATCCGATAGGGCTTCACTGTAAAAGTGATCCTCAAGGGAAGCTCTCCAAATCTCAAAAGCTCTCCTCAATGACCTGTTCTATTCAATTCATGATCCCTTGGTGCTCTTAGGCTTGCACCTTTTAAAGTGTGTGAAGCCCTAGGTCTATGTTCAAAACCCTAGGACTGAATCCCTCATGCGTAGTGGGTGTTAGCATGAGAAGCTTTTGTTTTTCTATGTTTAACTGAAGTCTAAATTTGGACTTAAGTCTCCCATGTGAACTGGTCATGAAAGGGGAATGCAAAGTTGTCCCCGCTCACCTTTATTGCATGCAAACTGCCACTTCCACCCATGAATGGGCCGATTTGTCGACAATTTGCTTTTATGGCTTAGCCGCTGTCATCCGTAGTGACTAAGGTTTAGCCACTATCATCTACAGTGGCTGAGGTTTGGCCACCCTGAGCTTGAGTGGCCAGGATCTAGCCACCCTGGTTTACAACGGCCAGGCTTGGATGGGCTAAGACTACCCCAGATGAGTGGTGAGAACCACTTTTGATACTTGGAAAGTCCAAGGTTTAGTCACATGGCCTAGGAATGTGCCCATGTTAGTAGTTATCCTAAACATGACATGTTTTAGGTGTCTACAGATGCCCCTTTTTGTGATGCACTGTGTGGAAAACACAACGTTGAGCAAAAATGTAGACTGATATGTCTGTAAGGTGTATGATGATCATTGGTCTGATCAATGTTGGATGCCCCAATCATGCAAGATGGCATGCATCCTTGAATCATTGCTTCAATATTTGGAAGGCTTAACTTAGCACAAGGCTTGTTCATGTTCAATCACACTCATTCCTCAGACACAATCGGGTAGCTTCTGTTGCTACAATCAGATCCGACCGGTAGGAGAGCTACGAACTGATAATGTCATAGTTTGCTTATGACCCCAACAAACAAGGGAAACTTTGTAGTTGTTGTTTGCAATGATTCATAGGATGAATGCAATTTTGATATGATCGAGTGATCTTTTGTTGATTTTGATTATGATTATTTGAAGATTTGAACTACCCCCTCACACAATGAATTGGTAAGGGAAGGGCAATGAATGAAGCGACAAATCGCTTGACCAATCTTGACTGGTTTGGCTCCTTTCTAGTATTTGTTCTTTTAATGGGCAAACCCCCATCCAAGTGTGATCTCAATTGTTTATGATAATCATTCATCCCTATCCCGGGGAGCGGTCCAGCTTATCAATAGCCTTCTTAGGGAATTAGGAGGAGTGATTCTATTTATGCTTGTATTGCATCACTTGGCTCAGTGTTTTTGTGTCATGAAGGAATTAGGATGATTCTTTCATACCCGTGGAGCAGTCCGACCATCTTGGTCTTCTTCGAGATTGAAGGAGGCACATCGTAATTCCAAAATGAATGTTTTGCCCCAAGTAACCTTATGGTAACTTACTCATCTCACCGAGTTGCATGGAGTGCAAATCGCTGCAACCGCTGAGTTGATAGAGTAAGTAACTTGATACGAGGCTTACTTGAGATGTGTTTTTATGTGATTTTTTTGTTATTTTGAACATTATGATGACCATGAGTCATCAAAATGTGTTTATTTAATGTTTTTGCTGCTTCTCATGGAGGGAATTCCTCCTGTTCTTGCTTAGGCTTCTGGTCATTGTCAGATCCAATGACCCCAAATGCCTGCTTGTGGCCGCTCTAGTCCTGAGCGGCCAAGAAGTTTGGGCCGTTGATGATAGCAGTGGCCAAGGCATAACTCAAAAATATAAAAAGTAACCTAGGGTTTTGACTTTTCACTTTTGTCCAGTTGGAGATTCATTTCTCAGAGCTCTGTAGTGAAAGCGACTTTTGCAACTTGGAGTGTTGTTGCGGTTTGGAGGATCATGGCTATGCAGGGTGAGGCATCATCGAGCGGAGGAGCCAGAGCTTCTTGGGTACTCTTTGAAACCTTTAACCCTGCTCACTTTTTAGTAAAATGAACCACATTAAGTAATCGACAAATGAACCTCATTAAGCTTGCTGGCAATGAACCAAACCCGTAGTTAGGTTTAGTTTAGGATTTGTTTTGGTGGGCTTGCCCCCATTTTGTTATTTTGTTATTTTTTTGGTATTTTTGGCCTAGGGTAGATGCGTCTGCCATGTCGCCTATTGGTCGCTACTGCTTAGAGTGGCTATCTTGGCTGACAACTTGGCCGTTGTCGATGGTAGCGACCGATTTGAATCTCAACGGTCGAAAATCTGACCGTTGGCGGCTTGGCCGCTTCTAGCTTCAACGGTCGATTTCTGGCCACTGTGGGCGACAATGACTAAGAACACTTAGGCAATTTTTTGATTTTTTTTTGAATTTTGAAGTGATTAATTGATTTTTTTGAAATTTTGAATTGTGTTGCATGGTTAGGTGCATTTATTGCTCTTTTCTCCTAGACTTTAGAATAGCCTATCATTATTTGCACCATTTTTCATGCTTTATTGTGATTTATGCCTTAGGTGCATTGTAGTTATGCTTTGTTTTCTTTTTTTGCTCTTAGATTCTCACTGCTCGAGCTCGGGACCCGAAGCTCATGAATGACCTTCTACCCCTTTTGAGTGCTACAGACTAGGCCTAGCTCAAGGCCCATGGGCTATAGTTTGTCACTAGGCTACCCACTATTATGTCAGATCAGGCTTACCTCATGGCCCTAGTACATCGATGGGATTCTCGGACTAATACCTTCCACCTTCCCACCGATGAGATGACTATCACGTCGGAGGATGTGTATAGGATTTTTTGGATCCCCTTTGATGGAGTGGCCATTGTCTCTTCGACCACTAATGATCGTGATGTTGTCTTTGTTTGGGTGTTCGAAAGGCATGCTGTAGATGCCTTCAAGGACACCAAATATGGCGGTGTGTCTATTGTGCACTGGTACCGGGAGGAGGTCTTCTCTGAGAGGCACGTAGTGTTGCTGATGGTTATCAGTAACATTCTTATTCCAGATTGCTCAGGCCTGAGGTTCCCGTGGAACCTCCTTGCGATGGTCCAGGATCTGATGGACAGTGAGGAGCCCATCATCTATGCATGGGGGAGGTCCCTGTTGGCCCAGTGCTATGACGAGTTGTACCACATCCATCGATGGGGTCACGTTGGCATCACTTGTAGCTTGCTCTTATAGGTTTGGGGATGGGAGCACATCAAGGTAGATCATCCCAGAGGACTTCCTACTGAGATCATAGCCATCGAGGAGCGGATGCAGTGCTATGCTACTAGATGGGCTCGAGGGCACGAGGAGCGCAAGAGCCATCCTCATGCAAGGGAGCTCTCTCACTACACTACTACTTTTACTAGGCTGAAGGTCGGTGATATCATGTGGCATCCGTATCACGAGTGCCCAGCTTGGGATGATCCAGCTAGTTTCACAGCTAGGACGTGGTGTGAGCGATGGCTCATTGGCCGCAAGGTTGGCATCAGGGAGTATTTCTTCTACTCTCGAGTTCTTCGTCAGTATGGGTTGCAGCAGGATGTGCCACTAGTTCCATTTTTGTATAGGCACCTCACAGTAGAGGGAGACCTTCCTCCTCCATGGATCATAGAGCTTTCTGACAAGGAGGATGCCCCAATAGTTGACCCAGGAGTCATTGGGGGAGTCACAGATGCATTTGTTCAATGGTGGGGGGATCTGATGTGGCATGGTGATGGCATCTTGGGCCACGAGGATGATGGTGGGGATGATGGTGTAGATCCGATAGGGCACAGAGTCCAAGCCAGGACTGAGGTATGGGGCCAGCCAACAGAGTAGGTGGTAGTGGAGGAGCAGGAGGCTCCTGAGGAGGATGAGGAGGAGCTGGAGCCCGAGGAGAGAGATTCTCCTCTGAGAGCATAGTTGCATGAGGTCGAGGCTGAGCTCTAGTCGACCAAGATCTAGGTACAATAGTGAGATGCTACTATAGCCCAATGAGATGCTACTATAGAGCAGCTCACGCTACAGATCCAGGCTTTGTAGGCTACTATCGAGGGTGGTGCTACTAGGATGTAGTTTTTTGTTCCTCCTTCTACACCATAGAGTGATACCGGGGTAGATCCTAGGGTAGATACAGGGGCAGAGGTTCTACGCTTATAGACATTGCTAGATGAGTATGAGGGGTAGATCTAGGGGCATGTCTCCCACATAGCCTCTCTCCAGATGCAGCTTAGGAGGCATGGAGTAGTCCCTAGGGAGGCACCAGGTGTAGGTGGTTCGTAGGTCAGCAGGTGCTCCACCTCAAGGTAGTCCTCCATCCATCCTAGCCAGAGGACTCAGACTCGCACAGAGAGACCAGTAGGGTCACATCACTCTACTCATGATACAACCATAGGGGGAGGTGATGTCGGGGGCACAGGCCCCATGTTTGACTGATGATGCACTTGGATTTTATTTTTGAGGTCTGCTTGACCTATATGACTGTAGCCTATGGGTAATTTTGTTCACCCATGTTTTTGATATACACATTTATATGATATCTTTGCATTATGACTCATTATGTGTATCATTTATTGCTTATGTTTTTGTTTTATTTTGTTTTATTATGTGATGTGATGATGGCATTATGATGAGTTGATGTATGTGATAGATGATAGATGATATTTATGATGATGTGGATGTTTTAGATGGATGCTTATGTAGATGCGATATGATCTAAATTGTGACATGATGTGATGTATCATGTGTTGATTTGATGATGGTTTTATGATTGTATGCATAGATGGATTATGATGTGATCTTAGATGTGAATGGATGAGTTATGAACTATGTATTTATGGATGTGATGTTTATTGTTAAATGCATGTTTGATTTTGATTTTAATGTGTGCATCTAACTTATGCTATGATATGGTGAATGCAATATGTAATGCGTTATGTACATGGTGTTTAATCTAATGTGAATGAACTTGCATGTTTTAATCACTTAAAACATAAGGAATGCATATGATATGATTTTGACAATCTAATGGGTGATACCACAGAAAGTATAACAACCATGAATGTTTAATAATCATTCTAATCATAAGAATTAATTATTTAAACCATTCATATGTGCAATGTAATGGTGTGGAATGTATGTATATTTTATGGATAAGCTTATGTAATTTAAGAGATATAAAATAATCAGTGGCCATCTAAATATCATTTCTGACATATATCCGGTATCTAATTTATTTTATTAATACCCCCTAATTTATAGAAGCTTATAAAGAAAGTTGATGATGTGATTTGATGATATGATTTGTTGCTATGTAGGAATTTTTGAGGTTCTTCCTGAGACTTCAAACACTCTAGTTACCCTATCAACAACTATGTACTGACCATACAAGACTTTTGAAAAGCAAGGCTTTCACCATGTTCTTAGATATTCATTATCTCTGTGTGTGCAAATGAATATATATTTTGAGATAGAACCCAAGCATTTCCTCCAATGTCAGGCGGGATTCTTTCAGCCCATTGCTAAGATCAAGGATTCTCAAGTGTTCATCTCATCCTTATGTTGGACTTAGTTGGACTATACCACTAGGCAGTATTGGGTTACCTAAAGCTAGCTCATCCACATTCAAACATTGGTCTATACAAATTCCAGAAGCAATTGTGATAGACATATCATCATGCGTAAGGATTTCTCCTTCCAGTTTTGTGCAATGTTGAGAATTCCAGGGATTCAAGCTCCATTCCCTTATTTTCTTCATTTCATTTGGGATACTTGCTCATGTGTAGTGATGAGAATCACTATTTATTTTGATTGATTTTTTTCTTGAGCAAGGGACCTATGTAGTGATGATAATCACTATTTGCTTTGTTTTTGAACTATGACTTTGAAAACTAGGATTTTGAATTTGTGCTTTGTTTCGGGATTTTTGCTTGTGTTAATGAAAGCAAGGGATTTATGCAGTGATGATAATCACTCATTTTTAGGTAGGGCGAAGCTTGTCCTTTTGCCAATTCTTAGCACCTTTAAACTGGTTGCACAGGGGGATAAGCAAGGAAAATCCTTTTTGCTTAAGGTAACCTAGACCACTTTTGTAGCTTTCATCTTTCCCTTGTACCAGCTAGGATTTTAGTGTTTCAATTAGTGATGGGATCCTGAATATCCAAGGTATTATCACAACTAGACCTTGCCCTCTACTAATCAAGGTGGCTTTCTACAAAAGTTGATAAGACCACTAGATATGGTTGAATGACTAGGAAACCTTAGTATATTCCTTATAGCAACATGAAATGGTTGTGTTGAAAAACACAATTACACACATGGATGCATGGATGAAGATGGATTTGAATATTGTGATTGTGATACAAACTGTGGCATCATTTGTAAGAATGTGATCATAACATATGCGAATGCAATGGATATGTATGTTATAATGAAATGCAACTATGTGGATGCAATGTAAATATTTTTGTATTTTTGATTTTTGCATTGTTTTTGTATTTTTGCTTTTGACCAAAGGGCTTTAAAATGCCTTTGGAGCTTTTTGTGATTTGATTTGACCAAAGGGCTTTAAGATGCCTTTGGAGCATTTTTTGTGATTTGATTTGACCAAAGGGCTTTAAGATGCCTTTGGAGCTTTTTGTGATGATTTGACCAAAGGGCTTTAAGATGCCTTTGGAGCATTTTTGTGATGATTTGACCAAAGGGCTTTAAGATGCCTTTGGAGCATTTTTGTGATGATTTGACCAAAGGGCTTTAAGATGCCTTTGGAGCATTTTTGTGATGATTTGACCAAAGGGCTTTAAGATGCCTTTGGAGATTTTTGTGATGATTTGACCAAAGGGCTTTAAGATGCCTTTGGAGCATTTTTGTGATGATTTGACCAAAGGGCTTTAAGATGCCTTTGGAGCATTTTGTGATGATTTGACCAAAGGGATTTAAGATGCCTTTGGAGCTTTTTTGATGATTACCAAAGGGATTTAAATACCTTTGGACATTTTTGTGATGATTTGACCAAAGGTCTTTAAGATGCCTTTGGAGCATTTTTGTGATGATTTGACCAGGTTTAAATAAAAAAATTATTTAATTGAATAAATTGAATTTTAATAATAATTTAATATTTAAACTTTACATTTTTTATATAGTTTATTTTTGAATATTTGAATGTTTTTAATTTTTTGACATATTTGAATGTTTTTTATTTTTATGAATATTTGAATTTTTTATTTTTTGATATATTTGAATGTTTTTTATTTTTATGACATATTTGAATGTTTTTTATTTTTATGACATATTTGAATGTTTTTTATTTTTATGAATGAAACGCCTTCAAATGAATGATATTGAGAGGTTCAGGCTCTTCAACACCATCCAAATATGTGAGGCGATATGCTCCAGGCCCAACCCTTTCTGAAATCATGTAGGGGCCTATCCAATTTACCATAAATTTGTCTCACAAATGTGGCGACAGATTTGAGTTCTGTTGGTTCTCTTTGAGCACAAGATCCCCAACTTTGAATTCCCTCAAATGGACTTTACTATTGTATGCTCGTGCAAGGTGATTCTGATAAACATGGAGATGCTCCAAGGCATTGACTCGACGTTCATCAAGAAGCATCAACTGATCAAGGTGGCCTTGTCGTGCGGTGTCATCATCTATGAAGTCCTTCAATGCTACGCGCAAGGTTGGAATCTCCAACTCTAGGGGCATGATGGCCTCAGTGTTTTAAAAAAAAAAAAAAGGGGGTTCCCCGGGGGGCCCCCCCCCCCTCTCTTTTCCCCCCAAAAAAAAAAGAAAAAAAAAAAAAACCACCCCTTATGATTATCTTTCACCATCTTCCTCAAGATGGAGATGATTGTTTTGTTTGAGGCTTCTACTTGCCCATTTGCTTGCGGATAATAGGGTGTTGAAAAATTATGCTGAATATGGTATTTGTTCATTAAAGCACACACATTTTTGTTCTTGAAATATGGCCCATTATCCGATATTATATTTGAAGGGACCCCAAAATGACTTATGATATTATGGAGTATGAACTCCACAATCCTTGGTCCAGTAGTCGATGTCAAGGGGATCACTTCGACCCATTTGGTGAAATACTCAATGGTCATTATGATGAACGTGTGTCAACCTGAATATGGGGGAGAGATCTTCCCAATCAAGTCTAGTCCCCACTATGAGAAGGGCCATGCTACCTGGATGGGTTGCAAGGCTTGTGATGGCAAGTGGGTGAGGTTTGCATGATGCTGGCACTTGACGCATTTCTTGACATACTCCGCAATAGTCCAACAATCATGAGCTTGCAAAATTGCCCAGGATGCTTCCTAGGGCTCAAGACAATGAAGGAGCATTCCATCGTAACCTCTTCTATAGAGGATGTCTCCTAGAAAAATGTATCTTGTCACCTTTTGTTTAAAGGTTCATCTCTCAGCATGCGACAGGCCTTGCGATATTATTCCAAGCTTCAAGAAATCCCGCAATTGGGAAAGCCAATCCTGATAAGCCACAACTTCTATGGATAACACGACATGTTCCTCTTGTGATCCAGAATCTGAGAACACAGATTGAGAGGCAACCCTATGGTGAATGGTTGTACCACACTCCGTAGGACCTTGAGAGATCAAATATTCCCAAGGTGTTGTTTGCAAGAAAGCTCTAACTTTGAAGGACCAATCCTGATTTGGTTCAGTTTGGATCATGTTGACTGACTCTTGATTGTCAATAGCCTCACGTTGTATTGTTGAGTGTGCAAGCACTTTCACATGAATGGTTGTGAAATCAGTAGATGGATTCTGAGGGATTAAGGATCCCAAATATGCCATGGTGTCTGCAAATCTATTTGACGTACGAGGGATTGCCTCGATGTCATACCATTCTAGTCGGGCTAGGTAAGTGTCAACAAGCTCCTTGTATGCTTTTAGGAGTGGGCACCTGCATTGGAACAATCCTTTGACTTGATTTACTATGAGCAAGGAGTCACCAAAGATATTCAATATTTTAATGCCCATTGCCATAGTCGTTTGAAGTCCCAAAATCAAGGCCTCATATTCTGTGTTATTGTTCATGCAAGGGAAGTCTAGTTTGAATGATAAGGGCAATGGAGTGCCCTATGGTGTGATAAAGACTATCCCTGCTCCACCCCCTTGCTCGCACTTTGAACCATCGAAGAACAATGCCATGTCTCTTTCTTTCTTAGGTTCTTCGAGTTCTGATAGATCTGATAATGCGAAGACTGCATCATCAGGAAATTCTATAGTGAGAGGCTTGCTATCTTGAAGAGGTGCCTCTGCTAATTGATCTGCTATGACTTGTCCCTTGATGGACTTTTGGCTTATGAACTCTAGATCAAATTTTGTCAGTAGCATGATCCACTTTGCAGTATGTGTATTGTGATATGTCTTGTTCATCATGTACTACAAAGGATTTTTTTTGGATATAACGTAGGTCGTATGGCTCAACATGTAGTGTCACAACTTTTTGGTTGCAAAGACCACTGCCAAGCACAAATTTTCTACATACGCATATCCTAGCTCATAACTCACCAATGTGCAACTAATGTAATATACGACTTGCTCTTTGTCTTGCGTATTATTTTGGGCCAACATGGTGCCCAAAGCAAAATCAGTAGCCGATATGTATAGCAAAAATGGTATGTCTGGCCTTGGTGGAGCCAGCACTGGTGGTGTTGCCAGGTATATTTTGATCTCTGTAAAGGCTTGTTGGCACTCTTCATCCCAATGAAATGGGACATCCTTGCATAGCAACCGGTTCATGGGTCAACACTTGTCTGATAATTGAGCAATGAACCATTTGATGGATGTTACCTTGCCTTGTAGGCTTCTTAACTCCCTAATGTTGGTAGGGGTGGCCATTTCCAATATAGCCTTTACCTTTGTAGGATCAACTTTGATGCCTCTCTTAGAAACGATGAACCCTAAGAGCTTTCCAAAAGTTACGCCAAACACACACTTCTTAGGATTCAATCTGACGTTGTGTTCAATGAGGTGATCGAAGACCTTTGTAAGGACTTGAGCATGCTCTTGCCACAATAAATATTTGGCTAGTAAATCATCAATGTAGTCTTCCAATATCTTATGCATATAGTCATGAAAGATGTATGTCATGGCCCATTGATACATGGCACCAATATTCTTAAGTCCAAATGGCATTACCTTGTAACAGAATGTCCCCCATGGAGTAATGAAATTCGTCTTGTGTTGGTCTTTAGGTTTGATCCAGATTTGATTGTACCTAGAAAAACCATCCATTAGGGAGAGCATCTCATGACCTACAATGGTGTCAACAAGAGCATCTATGTTTGGCAATGGGAATGAATCCTTTGGATTTTCCCTATTCAAGTCTCTAAAATCTGTGCAAATGCAAACTCTTCCATCTGGTTTTCCCATGGGCACCATGTTTGATACCCATTCAGGGTAGTCGATGGGAACTATGAAAATCACATCCAATAGTTTTTGCAACTCGTTCTTCACCATCAAAGCAATGGTTGGATGTATTTTCCTTAATTTTTGCTTGACTGGATTCTTTAGGGGATCCAATGATAGGTTGTGAACAACTAACTTTGGATCGATCCTTGGCATATCTTTGTAAGTCCAAGCAAAAATATTTGGCCTCTCCTTAAGGAGAGGGATAATGATGGTTTTTAACTCTAGAGATAGACTTTCTCTGAACTTGAATTTCTTTGGTTGAGAAGGATCATCATTGATGTCCACCTCGAAAGTCACTTCTATAGCCATACGCGACCCATCCTCCAATATGTGAGGCATGGGTATCAAGTGAATGTCATCGGTGGGATTTATAGGTCCTACTAACTCAAGATCCAAACCAGCATGGAACACATCATATGCATAGCCTGATGTAAAATGGAATGGTTGCAAAGTCTATTTTTTAGAGAAAATATCCTCAAGATTTATGGGTGAATCAGTGTTTTGTTTGAGGCTTCTTCTTGCCCATTTGCTTGCTAATAATAGGGTGTTGAAAAACTATGCTGAATATGGTATTTGTTCATTAAAGCACACACATTTTTGTTCTTGAAATATGGTCCATTATCCAATATTATATTTGAAGGGACCCCAGAATCACTTATGATATTATGGAGTATGAACTCCACAACCCTCGGTCCAGTAGTCGATGTCAAGGGGATCGCTTCGATCCATTTGGTGAAATACTCAATGGCCATTATGATGAACGTGTGTCAGCCTAAAGATTGGGGAGAGATCTTCCCAATCAAGTCTAGTCCCCACTATGAGAAGGACCATGCTACCTGGATGGATTGCAAGGCTTGTGATGGCAAGTGGGTGAGGTTTGCATGATGTTGGCACTTGAGGCATTTCTTGACATACTTGCGAAGACAGCTTGCAAAATTTCCCAGGATGCTTCCTTGGGCTCAAGACAGTGAAGGAGAATTCCATCATAACCTCTTCTATAGAGGATGTCTCATAGAAAAATGTATCTTGTCACCTTTTGTTTAAAAGCTCGTATCTCAGTATGCGACAGACCTTATGACATTATTCCAAGCTTCAAGAAATCCCACAATTGGGAAATCCAATCCTGATAAGCCACATATTCTATGGATAACACATCATGTTCCTCTTGTGATCTATAATCTAAGAACACATATTGAGAGGCAACCCTATGGTGAATGGTTGTACCACACTCCGTAGGACCTTGAGAGATCAAATATTCCCAATGTGTTGTTTTCAAGAAAGCTCTAACTTTGAAGGACCAATCCTGACTTGGTTCAATTTGAATCATGTTGACTGACTCTAGGTTGTCAATAGCTCCGCGTTGTATTTTTGAGTGTGTGAGAACTTTCACATGAATGGTTCTGAAATAAGCAAATGGATTCTGAGGGATTAAGGATCCCAAATATGCCATGGTGTCTACAAATCTTTTTGATGTGCGAGGGATTGCCTCGATTTCATACCATTCTAGTCGGGCTAGGTAAGTGTCAACAAGCTCCTTGTATGCTTTTAGGAGTGGGAACCTGCACTAGAACAATCCTTTGACTTGATTTACTATGAGCAAGGAGTCACCAAAGATATTCAATCTTTTAATGCCCATTGCCATAGTCGTTTGAAGTCCCAAAATTAAGGCCTCATATTATGTGTTATTGTTCATGCAAGGGAAGTCTAGTTTGAATGATAAGGGTAATGGAGTGCCCTGTGGTGTAATAAATACTATCCCTGCTCCACCCCCTTGCTCGCACTTTGAACCATCAAAGAACAATGCCATGTATCTTTCTTTCTCAGGTTCTTCGAGTTATAACATATCTGATAATGCGAAGACTGCATCATTAGGCAATTCTATAGTGAGAGGCTTGCTATCTTGAAGAGTTGCCTCTGCTAATTAATCTACTATGACTTGTCCCTTGATGAACTTTTGGATTATGAATTCCAGATCAAATTTTGTTAGTTGCATGATCCACTTTGTAGTATGTGTATTGTGATATGTCTTGTTCATCATGTACTGCAAAGGATTTTTCTTAGATATAACATAGGTCGTATGGCTCAACATGTAGTGTCACAAATTTTTGGTTGCAAATACCACTACAAAGCACAACTTTTCTACATACGCATATCCCAACTCATAAATCACCAAGGTGTGACTGATTTAATATACAACTTGCTCTTTGTCTTGCACGTTCTTTTGGGCCAACATGGTGCCCAAAGCAAAATTAGTATCCGATATGTATAGCAAAAATGGTATGTTTGGCCTTGGTGGAGCTAGCACTGGTGGTGTTGCCAAGTATATTTTGATATTTGTAAAGGCTTGTTGGCACTCTTCATCCCAATGAAATGGGACATCCTTACGTAGCAACCAGTTCATGGGTCAACACTTGTCTGATAATTGAGCAATGAACTATTTGATGAATGCTACCTTGCCTTGTAGGCTTCTTAACTCCCTAATGTTGGTAGGGGCAGCCATTTCTAATATAGCCTTTACCTTTGTAGGATCGACTTTGATGTCTCTCTTAGAAACGATGAACCCTAAGAGCTTTCCAGAAGTTATGCCAAACACACACTTCTTAGGATTCAATCTGACGTTGTGTTCAATGAGGTGATCAAATAACTTTGTGATGACTTGAGCATGCTCTTGCCACAATAAATATTTGGCTAGTAAATCATAAATGTAGTCTTCCAATATCTTATGCATATAGTCATGAAAGATGTATGTCATGGCCTACTGATATGTGGCACCAATGTTCTTAAGTCCAAATGGCATTACTTTGTAATAGAATGTCCCCCATGGAGTAATGAAAGTCGTCTTGTGTTGGTATTCAGTTTTAATCCGGATTTGATTGTACCCAAAAAAACAATTCATTAGGGAGAGCATCTCATGACCTGTGGTGATGTCAACAAGAGCATCTATGTTTGGCAATGGGAATGAATCCTTTGGATTTTCCCTATTCAAGTCTCTAAAATTTGTGCAAATGTGAACTCTTCCATTTGGTTTTCCCACGGGCACCATGTTTTATACCCATTCAGGGTAGTCGATGAGAACTATGAAAATCACATCCAATAGTTTTTACAACTCGTTCTTCACCATCAAAGCAATGGTTGGATGTATTTTCCTTAATTTTTGCTTGACTGACTTCTTTAGGGGATCCAATGATAGGTTGTGAACAACTAACTTAGGATCAATCCTTGGCATATCATTGCAAGTCTAAGCAAAAATATGTGGCCTCTCCTTGAGGAGAGGGATAATGATGGTTTTTTCCTCTAGATATAGACTTTATTTGAATTTGACTTTCTTTGGTTGAGAAGGATCATCACTGATGTCCACCTTGAAAGTCACTTTTATAGCCATATGCGACCCATCCTCCAACAGGTGAGGCATGGGTATCAAGTGAATGTCATCAGTGGGATTTATAGGTCCTACTGACTCAAGATACAAACCAGCATGGAACACATCATATGCATAGCCTTATGCAAAATGGAACGGTTGCAAAGTCTCTTTGTTAGAGAAAATATCCTCAAGCTTTATGGGTGAATCAGTGTTTTGTTTGAGGCTTCTTCTTGCCCATTTTCTTGCTAATAATAGGGTGTTGAAAAATTGTGCTAAATATGGTATTTGTTCATTAAAGCACACACATTTTTGTTCTTGAAATATGGTCCATTATCTAATATTAAATTTGAAGGGACCCCAAAATCACTTATGATATTATGGAGTATGAACTCCACAACCCTCGGTCCAGTAGTTGATGTCAAGGGGATCTCTTCGATCCATTTGGTGAAATACTCAATGGCCATTATGATGAACGTGTGTCAGCCTAAAGATTGGGGAGAGATCTTCCCAATCAAGTCTAGTCCCCACTATGAAAAGGACCATGCTACCTGGATGGATTGCAAGGCTTGTGATGGAAAGTGGGTGAGGTTTGCATGATGTTGGCACTTGAGGTATTTCTTGACATACTTGCGAGGACAGCTTGCAAAATTTCCCAAGATGCTTCCTTGGGCTCAAGACAGTGAAGGAGAATTCCATCATAACCTTTTCTATAGAGGATGTCTCATAGAAAAATGTATCTTGTCACCTTTTGTTTAAAGGCTCGTATCTCAGTATGTGACAGACCTTACGACATTATTCCAAGCTTCAAGAAATCCCACAATTGGGAAATCCAATCCTGATAAGCCACATATTCTATGGATAACACATCATGTTCCTCTTGTGATCTAAAATCTAAGAACATATATTGAGAGGCAACCTTATGGTGAATGGTTGTACCACACTCCGTAGGACCTTGAGAGATAAAATATTCCCAATGTGTTGTTTTCAAGAAAGCTCTAACTTTGAAGGACCAATCCTGACTTGGTTCAGTTTGGATCATGTTGACTGACTCTAGGTTGTCAATAGCTCCGCGTTGTATTTTTGAGTGTGTGAGAACTTTCACATGAATGGTTGTGAAATCAGAAAATGGATTCTGAGGGATTAAGGATCCCAAATATGCCATGGTGTCTACAAATCCGTTTGACGTGCAAGGGATTGCCTCAATTTCATACCATTATAGTCAGGCTAGGTAAGTGTCAACAAGCTCCTTGTATGCTTTTAGGAGTGGGAACCTACACTAGAATAATCCTTTGACTTGATTTACTATGAGCAAGGAGTCACCAAAGATATTCAATCTTTTAATGCCCATTGCCATAGCCGTTTGAAGTCCCAAAATTAAGGCCTCATATTATGTGTTATTGTTCATGCAAGGGAAGTCTAGTTTGAATGATAAGGGTAATGGAGTGCCCTATGGTGTAATAAAGACTATCCCTGCTCCACCCCCTTGCTCGCACTTTGAACCATCGAAGAACAATGTAATGTATCTTTATTTCTTAGGTTCTTCAAGTTCTAACATATCTGATAATGCGAAGACTCATCATTAGGCAATTCTATAGTGAGAGGCTTGCTATCTTGAAGAGTTGCCTCTGCTAATTGATCTGCTATGACTTGTCCCTTGATGAACTTTTGGATTATGAATTCCAAATCAAATTTTATCAGTAGCATGATCCACTTTGTAGTATGTGTATTGTGATATGTCTTGTTCATCATGTACTGCAAAGGATTTTTTTTAGATATAACATAGGTCGTATGGCTCAACATGTAGTGTCACAACTTTTTGGTTGCAGATACCACTGCCAAGCACAAAGTTTCTACATACACATATCCCAACTCATAAATCACCAAGGTGTGGCTGATTTAATATACAACTTTCTCTTTTTCTTGCACGTTATTTTGGGCCAACATGGTGCCCAAAGCAAAATTAGTAGCCGATGTGTATAGCAAAAATGGTATGTTTGGCCTTGGTGGAGCTAGCATTGGTGGTGTTTCCAGGTATATTTTAATATTTGTAAAGGCTTGTTCGCACTCTTCATCCCAATGAAATGGGACATCCTTACGTAGCAACCGGTTCATGGGTCAACACTTGTCTGATAATTGAGCAATGAACCATTTGATGGATGCTACCTTGCCTTGTAGGCTTCTTAACTCCCTAATGTTGGTAGGGGCAACCATTTCTAATATAGCCTTTACCTTTGTAGGATCGACTTTGATGTCTCTCTTAGAAACGATGAACCCTAAGAGCTTTCTAGAAGTTACACCAAACACACACTTCTTAGGATTCAATCTGACGTTGTGTTCAATGAGGCGATCAAAGAACTTTGTTATGACTTGAGCATGCTCTTGCCACAATAAATACTTTACTAGTAAATCATAAATGTAGTCTTCCAATATCTTATGCATATAGTCATGAAATATGTATGTCATGGCTTGCTAATACGTGGCACCAATGTTCTTAAGTCCAAATGGCATTACTTTGTAACAGAATGTCCCCCATGGAGTAATGAAAGTCGTCTTGTGTTGGTATTCAGTTTTGATCCAAATTTGATTGTACCCATAAAAACCATCCATTAGGGAGAGCATATCATGACCTACGGTGATGTCAACAAGAGCATCTATGTTTGGTAATGGGAATGAATCCTTTGGATTTTCCCTATTCAAGTCTCTAAAATTTGTGCAAATGCGAACTCTTCCATCTGGTTTTCCCACGGGCACCATGTTTTATACCCATTCAGGGTAGTCGATGGGAACTGTGAAAATCACATCCAATAGTTTTTACAACTCTTTCTTCACCATCAAAGCAATGGTTGGATGTATTTTCCTTAATTTTTGCTTGACTGACTTCTTTAGGGGATCCAATGATAGGTTGTGAACAACTAAATTAGGATCAATCCTTGGCATATCTTTGTAAGTCCAAGCAAAAATATGTGGTCTCTCCTTGAGGAGAGGGATAATGATGGTTTTTTCCTCTAGATATAGACTTTCTCTGAATTTGAATTTCTTTGGTTGAGAAGGATCATCACTGATGTCCACCTCGAAAGTCACTTTTATAACCATACGCGACCCATCCTCCAACTGGTGAGGCATGGGTATCAAGTGAATGTCATCAGTGGGATTTATAGGTCCTACTGACTCAAGATCCAAACCAGCATGGAACACATCATATGCACAGCCTGATGCAAAATGGAATGGTTGCAAAGTCTCTTTGTTAGAGAAAATATCCTCAATATTTATGGGTGAATCAGTGTGATCCTAATCAATAGCTTGTGTGTCAAGACACAAAGGTTTAGTGGGATCTACTGGGTTATGAAGTGGAGTGGTCAAATAAATGGAGACCATGTTGATGGATGGAATGAAATATCCAAGACCACATGGGTGAAATTTTGTCTTAGAGGTTTCCCTTCCATACTCGCGATGAGGTTCTAGTAAAAAAGGAATCTTTGGATCTGGCCCCTGAGTGGGCTGGATAATAGGATCGTTGGACTCTAGAAGATCCCTGAATGTTGATGGAGGGGGATTGATCGTGTGGTGAATGGCAACTAGGTTGATAGGTCTTCCCAAAAACCACAAATTGGGTTCTATGGCATGGAGTGCCACCTCTCTCTCTAATAATGCATTGACTTACTATAAATTATGAGGCCCAAGATAAGCCATCTCAATTTCATCCTCAAAGTCATCATCACTTATCTAGAAACTATTAGCATTGGTATGCAACCCCAAGACAAGAGGCTCATGTCTTGGCCCTAAGTAGGCCATTTTTATCTCATCTTCATATTCTTTGTCACTTATGAAGAAGCCATTTATATTAGTTTCTTGCCCCAAGTTATGGGGCCACTGACTTGATTCTAGGTAGGCTCTCTCTGTTGAGTCCTCTGACTCATCACCACTTTCATCCCATATGAATCCACTCTCGTTGTGGATGGACCAATTATATCTGTGTAAATAGTGAGGCCCATGATAGGCCAAGCGTGCTTGTGCTTCATCATCACTTGCTACATATCCATTTTCTTCTTGTTCTTCATCCCATGAGTTGTAACCCATTGGGGTGGCATCAATTGTGGGGCTTGGATGATAAGTTTCAGGTGATGGTATGCTCACCATGACCATTTGTCTGTTGCTTAGATGTTTTATACTTGGTGGGTGATAAGGAATAAAATTGATGTCTTCTCCTAACCCCAAGCTTAATCTATCCAAGGTTGCTACTAGAGAGTCATCCCAACCTTTGATATGATAGCCTAACCCAAACCTATTAGTGGGAAGTTGGTATTGTGGCTCGAATGGTCGCCTACACCCCTGCTCGTATATACCAAGACCGTAACCATGCCAATGGTAACATTCAAAGTAGCTTAGAGCAAACTCAGGATTAGAGAGGTAACAAAAATTAATAGTGAATAATTTGTCATTGTCCTCCTCTTCATCAGTAGACTTATGGGTGCAGTCTAATCCAGCATAGACAAAGTTTGTCTGGTTGGTAGGGATTCCAAGCAGAACCACTATTCCCACTAGTGGTCTTAAGTCCTTTGGTTGTCCCATGTCTTGTGCAGACTCTATGATGGGCATGAATTTTATGTTCTGCACAAGATACTCTCCTATACCTGTACTTTCCAAGTGTATAGTCGCATGAGATATGTATGATCCTATAGACGACACTGGTGAAGTGGGTTCTACCATCTCCTCAGCTTGATCCTGGAGATCTTCTTCTTCCATGGGACTTGGATTTTCCTCAATGGCTATGGTTAGTGCTTTCTTGAGCTTTATTTCCTCAACTAAGGGTGCCTTTAGCTTCTGATTATCTTTTGGTTTAGACATCGATGGTCTCTTAGATGCATTAGTCATGTTGGGCGCTAGATGAGGTGTTGATGTAGATAGGTCCTTTTGTATCCCTTTGCTCCTATCATTAAGTTGCGTAGTAAAAGATGAAGGTTCCAAATACAAGTGTCCAGAAGGAATCATAAATTCTCTCGAATAATCCACCTGATGGACATATTTGAATGGCTCCTCATCAGCCAACACCACGTAGACCTTGTTATCATGCACATACTTGATACATTGGTGTAATATTGAAGGAACACACTTCATGTCCATTATCCAAGGTCACCCTAAGATGATGTTGTATTGCATGACCCCTTCCAAGACATGACACATCAAAGGGATGGTCTTATACCCCACCTTGATAGGTAGAACTATCGTTCCCACGGTATTGCATAGAGCATCATTAAAATACCTTAATGTTTAGGCTCCCAGAATGATATTGGACTTGAGGATATTAAGGTGTTCTATTGCTATTGTTGTGATGATGTTGATTGATGAACCTGTATTGATAAAGACCCATTTGAAAGATAAATCATTGACTAATGCCACAATGTGCAGTAGAGTGTCTGGTAAGGCAGTAGGCATTGTCTTAATCTCGTAATCATAAAATCATATTACAGTTTCCTTACATTCTTGTACTTGTTCCACAAAATGAGTGAATGCATTTGGATCTTGTGGTTGGAGCTCAATCGACCTCAAAATATCCATCACGGTCTCCCTGTGCTTTGGGTACTATTGTATGAGCTCATAGATGGATAGCGTAGCTGGCGTCATTTGTAAGTTTTACTCAAGTCTACTCCGAATAGTCACCACAGGTCGGGTTGGTGGACCTAGAAGGTTTTTTTACCCCTACCTCTATCTAGGTGCAGCGAGGACGTTAATGGGAGCTTAGGAGGTTGTGGTTGACCATACCGTCTACTCCTAGTTGATATATTGACAATTTCTACCATCCCAACACACCCGTGGGCAGGCGTATCAACTAGGATCTGATTGACTTGTGCTTCTTGCCCTCTAGGGGCCTCATGGTTTGGCAACGATTTTTTGTATATGTCCATATCTCTATTTTCAAGAGCTAGTGGGTTGTCAACTTTAAGTTCTCCCACCTCAATCATGTTTTCAACCTGGTGCTTGAAACCAATGCAAACCTCTATGTTATGCCTCGGTATCCTATGATAAGGGAAAAATTGATCTTCCCTATATCATTTTGGATTAGTATGGTTGGGATATATGAGAGGTATATCAAGGAACCTGATATTTCCCACCTCACTCAATTGGTTGAATATTGATTGCATTGATTTTGTTAATGGTGTGAAATGTTGGAATATTACCATTAGTAAAAAGGTTAAAAATTTGATTTTACCTTGGGTAAAGGTAACTTACCTTTTACCTTACCTGGACGGCAGTGGACGGTAGCATTTGGGTGGCAAGAGAATTCGAGTCATCTTTCCTTTCCCCCAATTTCTCCTTTCCCCCATTTCTTTCTCAAATAGGTTATTTACTGTTTATTTAAGCTATGTAACCTATGTTTTAAAGTTAATGCAATTAATCATTTTTCGACCACACTCACCTTTCACATTTGGTATCAGAGCGGCACGATTCCCGAGGTGGTGGGGCCCGTAGTTCGAGGCGGTGGCATGGATCTCGAGGCAGCCCATAGGAGCCGAGGTGGCATGGATCTCGAGGCGGCCCGTAGGAGTAGACCGACATGTTTCTCGAGGCACTGGTGGAGCTAGACGAGGCGGCCCGCAGGAGCAGCAGATCGACACGATTCTCGAGGCACTATTGATGTGGCATCGACACGATTCTCGAGGCACTATTGACGTGGCAACCTACAGCATGCGGCTCGAGGCATGAGACTGACATGGCATGACGCATGGTGACGTGTGACTGGCACGTGGCCCGAGGCATGAGACTGACGTGGCGTGACGCGTGGTGACGTATGACTGGCACATGGCCCGAGGTGTGGTGATGTGGCAATCCACGCATGCATCGATGGCAAAAGGAACCTGCGACATCAGTGACTGCCCGTAGGCAGTCAAAGCACAGTAAGTGCTTAGCTCTTCTTAAAGAGCTTATACATCGCCCTACGGGCGATGTGGGACTAAAGTCCCAATTAAAACTAAAGCTTCGCACCAAAGTGCGAAGCCAAAATTAGCTTCGCGCTCGATGCAGAAGCCATAGGGAGGGGAGCTTGCTTAGCTCCTGGATCATCCCGATAGCGTAGCGGCTACCCTCAGCCCTGACACCCGCGAGGTCACAGGATCGACCCTCGGCGGGGTCAATAGTTACTTAAAAAAAAATTAAAAAAAAAAAAACTAAGGAAATAGTTTAAATTTAAAAAAATAATTTTTTTTTATGTAATTTCCTAAGAGGAAATATCTGTTCTAAGGAAATAGTTTAAATTAAAAAAAAAAAAAAAAATTCAAAGTTGATAGAAATTTCCTGAGAGGAAATAATTGTAAAGTTTTTTTTTTTTTAAAACTTTGAAAGTTAAATTTTTTTTTATTATTTCCTAAGAGGAAATCTTTGTAAAAGAAAATTTTTGGGAAATTTTCTTAAATGATAAGATCGGAAGGATGTTATCATGCCCTCTACAAGTTGTTACTGAGAACAAATCCTGAAAACTTTGATAGGCACGTGAAAACACTAGGACTTAATACAATTTTTTCACAGTTGCAAAATGCGGTTATTGCACACCAGAGAAATCCTGATCAAGGATACGAAGCAGATTCAGAAGATAACTCCTTTGGCAGTAGGTTTGAACAATCCGACACAGTTGCAATTGCTTCACAAGGATCCGAATATACTCATTATAGTAATTCAGTTGAAATCCTACAACCTCCTTCTCCTGAAATAATATTGATCAGTGACGATGATGAACAAGTCGCTAACAATTTTGTAATTGCTGAACAACAAGTCTGAGTTGTTTATGATTGTAAATCAAGCAGGGCTTGATAGTTTGTAAAGTATTTTTTGCAATAAGACTATAAAAGAGAGGTTTCTTATTTTAGTAGATAAATGGGATCACATAATAATCTACCAATTCCCGAATTCAATGGGGATAATTATGAGTACTGGTCCATCAAGATGAGGACATTACTCATCGAAAAAGGACTATGGGATATTATTGAATATGGTTACATTGCTCCAACAGATTGGACTACCTTAAGTGCAAATGATAAGAAGATCTACAAAGATGCACAGAAAAATAATTCTTTTGCCTTATACCATCTTCAATCAACATTAGATCCAAGTATCTTTCCTAGAATTGCATCTTACTTAACTGCTATAGATGCATGGAATGCCTTGAAAGAAGGATTCCAAGGAAGTGATAAAGTAAAGCAAGTCAGGCTTCAGACCTTGAAAAGAGATTTTGAAAATCTCAGAATGAAGGAAAATGAAAGAGTCGGAGACTACTGTGTTCGAGTTAAAGCAGTAGTTGATATGATGCAAACTTTAGGTGAAGACACAAAAAATGAAACAATTGTGAAGAAAGTGTTGCGAACACTTCTTCCTAAGTGGAATCACATTGCAATCATAATTGAAGAATCCAAAGATCTTTCTACTCTTACATTTGATAGTTTGATTGGATCATTAACATCACATGAAGAGCGACTTCAAGGAGCACCTTCAACAAGCTATGGAGGTGATGAAAAAGCCTTCACTTCGAATGAAACTACAAGACGAGGACAAGGAAGAGGCCGAGGTAGAGGACAACAACAAAGAGGCAAGGGCCAAAGCAACTCCTACAGAGGAGGAAATCAAAACAGAGGTGGAAATCAAAACAGAGGAGCCAATCAGAACCAAAGCGGCAATGCAGGCCGTGGAAATCAAGGACGAGGAAGTAATAAACCTAAAACAACTTGTTTCAATTGTGGGAAACAAGGCCACTTCGCTCGTGACTGCTGGTCAAAGTCTTCAAAAGATCAAAGCAGTCAATATGGCTCATTCTACGGAGAAGAAGAAGGTCCACCAAACCTTTTTCTCTCTTATGGACAGCCAGATCAAAATCTAAATGATACATGGATTTTAGATACTTGGTTGCTCCAACCACATGAGTGGCAAAGAAAATCTCTTTGCTACATTAGATTCAAATTACAAATCTCATGTTAAGTTAGGGGATAATAAATCCTTGCAAGTTGAAGGCATAGGAGCTATGGAAGTTCCCACAAAAGAAGGCCTTAAAAATGTGAA
The DNA here is from genome assembly GCA_028583015.1 of Wollemia nobilis. Lineage (NCBI taxonomy): Eukaryota > Viridiplantae > Streptophyta > Pinopsida > Araucariales > Araucariaceae > Wollemia > Wollemia nobilis. The sequence goes on from JAQPPZ010002502.1 coordinate 1,956,214, forward strand.
TGACATATACTATACTCCACAACTACAACACAATTTGTTAAGTGTTGGCCAAATGATGGAGAAGCATTACAAATTAGTTTTTGATGAAAGAAAATGTACAATCTTTGATAAAAACAATTGTAACCGGGTCATCACAGAAGTACCTATGACAACGAATAGGTTGTTCCCTCTAAAATTTGGTGAGCCAGGGGGAGCTCAACTTGCAAACATTGCTATTACAAATCCAAGTGAATTGTGGCACTTGAGATATGGTCACCTCAATTCCGCTAGCTTGAAAATGTTAACATCACAAGCTATGGTGATAGGACTACCAAAAATTCTAGAACATAAGAAGGTATGCGAAGCATGTGCTTTAGGAAAGCACTCCAGAACGAAGTTTCCAAGAGGCCGAGCATGGAGAGCAAGCTATCCTCTTCAGCTAGTACATTCGGACATCTGTGGTCCAATGCAAACAAAAAGCCTTGGAAACAATTCTTATTTTCTAACATTCATAGATGATTATTCTAGAATGTGTTGGCTCTATTTTCTAAAACACAAAGATGAAGCATTTGATTGCTTCATAGACTTCAAAAATAATGTAGAAAAGCAAAGTGACTACTATGTCAAATGTCTTCACACTGATAAAGGAGGAGAGTACTCCTCAAATGAATTTCTTCATTATTGTAAGCAAAATGGGATAAAAAGGCGAGTTCACCATTGCCTATACCCCTCGACAGAACGGTGTGGGTGAGAGAAAGAACCGCACCCTTGTTGAAATGGCACGAACAATGCTTCGAGGAAAAGCATCTCACAAACGACTATTGGGCGGATGCGGTGAGAACTAGTGCATATATTCTAAATAGAAGTCCGACTTCTAGTTTAGATGGTATCACTCCTTATGAAGGATGGTACGGTAAGAAACCAAATGTCAAACATTTTCGAGTATTTGGTTCTTTAGCATATGCACACATTCCTGAGGAGAAGAGAAAGAAGCTTGATCCAAAGAGTCAAGCATGTGTTTTTGTAGGGTATTGTGATTCAACCAAAGGGTATAGATTGTACAATCCCAAGACACATAAAATCATTATCTCTAGGGATGTAATTTTTGATGAAGGGGGAGAATGGGGTCATAAAAAATTTGTTGATTTTGACTCTAATTCGGACAATTCCACATTAGTACCTCCCACATTGGTACAACCCAAGAAAAGCAGTGTAAAAAGTCCTCCTCCACAAATTCCACATCAGGAAACTTCATCAAGTACATCAAGTGGTACACCAAGTCCAAGAGGGAATTTGTTGGCACCCCCAAATTCTCCAAAACGATTTCAAAGATCTGTAAGCGCTCCAAGCCCAATGGATATTGATTTAGTTTCTCAAAGGAAAGAGACAAATAGAGGAAAGCGCATACTACAGAGTCATCCATCTACTCAAATGTTGGATAGGAATTTCCAACAAAGATACACTAGGAGTCAAGCTAGTGAGATGGATGACATTTTGTCAAGACTTGAAAATCTTCAAATGTCGGGAGATGATGAGTCTCATGAACCAAGGGGTGATGTAGTCAATTATGCTTTGTTGGGCTACTGCACGACTAGAACCATCTAGCTATGAAAAAGCATGCACTTGAAACTATATGGCAAGATGCCATGGAAGAGGAAATATCCTCAATTAAAAAGAATGATACTTGGGAGCTTGTGAAGCTTCCCAAGGGAAAAAAATGTGTTGGATGTAAATGGGTCTATAAGACCAAATTCAATGCTGATGGAAGCATTGAAAGGCACAAGGCAAGATTAGTAGCTAAAGGTTTTACTCAGAAATATGGAATAGATTATGAGGAAACCTTTGCTCCAGTTGCTCGACAAGAAACAATTAGAAGTGTTCTTTCCTTGGCAGCCCATAAAGGATGAAAAATTCAACACATGGATGTGAAAAGTGCATTTTTAAATGGATACCTGACAGAAGAGGTGTATGTTCAACAACCTCAAGGTTTCCAAGAACCAGGAAAAGAGAACCTTGTTTATAAATTAAAAAAAGCACTTTATGGCCTCAAGCAAGCACCAAGAGCATGGTACTCACGAATTGACGGCTATTTCAGCAAATATGGTTTCACAAAAAGCAAGAGTGAACCAACACTATACTACCTGAAAAATGGAGTAGATATCCTCATAGTTTGTTTATATGTGGATGATCTAATATTCATGGGTAGTAATGATAAAATGAATATGGAGTTCAAAAACTCCATGATGAATCAATTTGAGATGAAGGATCTCGGATTAATGAGATACTTTCTAGGAATGGAAGTACATCAATCAAAGAGTGGGATCTTCATATGTCAACAGAAATATGCTCAGGACATGATCAAGAAGTTTACTATGCAGCAGTGCAAATCAGCTGCAACACCAACCGGACATGGAATACAGCTAAGCAAAGAAGATGGAGCACCAAAAGTTGACTTGACCAATTTCAGAAGCATGGTTGGGAGTTTAATGTTTCTCACCAACACTAGGCCAGATATACGGTATGTTGTTTCTCTTGTATCACGATTTATGGCATGCCCATCCGAGCTGCATCTTCAAGCAACCAAACGAATTTTACGATATGTAAAAGGTACATTGGATTTTGGAATCCATTACCACAAGTCTAACTCTGTGAAGTTATTTGGTTATAGTGACAGCGATTGGGGCAGTAATATAGATGACAGAAAATCTACATCAGGGAACTATTTTAGTCTAGGTTCAGGACTAATAACTTGGAGTTCCAAGAAGCAATCTGTTGTAGCATTATCATCTACGAAAGCTGAGTACATAGCAATTACTCATGCCAGTACTCAGATCCTCTAGTTGAGGAAAATCCTTGAAGAGATTGGCGAAAAACAAATTGGTCCAACCAAACTGAATTGTGATAATATTAGTGCCATACAGTTGGCATATAATCCGATCCACCACAAAAGGTCAAAACATTTTGATATGAAGTATCACTTCATAAGAGATATGGTGGAACAACGGACAGTTGAGCTTCAATATTGTAGCACTTTGGATAATCTAGCAGACATCTTCACCAAAGGCATGGCTAAAGCTCAATTTATAAAGCTGAGAGACTATATAGTCGGTCCTCTCAACTTTAAGGGGGAGAATGTTGGAATATTACCATTAGTAAAAAGGTTAAAAATTTGATTTTACCTTGGGTAAAGGTAACTTACCTTTTACCTTACCTGGACGACAGTGGACGGCAGCATTTGGGCGGCAAGAGAATTCGAGTCATATTTCTTTTCCCCCAATTTCTCCTTTCCCCCCTTTCTTTCTCAAATAGGTTATTTACTGTTTATTTAAGCTATGTAACCTATGTTTTAAAGTTAATGCAATTAATCATTTTTCGACCACACTCACCTTTCACATGAAATAGAGAGGGGGCTTGCGTTATCTATTTTTCCCTTGATTTTTCTTTTGATAGTAATTGGTTGGTGAGGACTGTGCTTGATAATTCTAGGGTTACTACGCAGCCCCATACTTAGGTGCAACCAATACCACTTGATTAACTAGAGCAGGATTTGCCTGTTTCTGCTTATATTTGCCATTTTTGTCATTTTTGTTCCACTCCTTGGTTTAGAGTTTGATGGTTCTCTCATCTACTTTTATGTTCTCAATGAGTTTGGAATATGCCAAGGCTTCCTCAAATGAGGGGTATTATTGAATCTGTAGCAAGAGGGAAATGTGTTTGGAACAACTCTTGGTGAACATTCAAACAATCTCTTCTATGGGGATGAAGAATGATAATTTTTCCATGACTTTTCTCCATCTATTCCCATATTCCATTACTGGATCATCGTCATAATGTCTCAAATTGGCCAAGTCTGAAATGTTCACCTTCCTCTTAGCACCAAAATAGAAATGCTTCATGAAAGCATTCACTAGTTGTTCAAAATTAGATATGCTATGCTTGGGCAGCTGGTTGAACCATTGAGTGGTAGCGCTCAAAAATGTCATAATGAATGTCCTTAGCATAAGAGCATCATTCTATTCAAGATGAAAACATGCATTGATGAAATTGGTGACATGCTCTTGTGCATCATCCTCACCCTTAAAATTCTCCAACCTAGGCATCTCAAAATTCTTAGGGTATGCGGGGCTAGGGACATATGGACATAATGGTTGATTGTGTATTTTCTCAATGTTAGTAGGTTCCCAACCGTCTCTTGTTTTTCAAACGACTTCATATTTTTAGCAAGTGCTTGGAATACCTTTGAGGTGAGGAGTTCCTCTTCTTGTAGGTATCCTCATGGTGGAAATGGAGGCAACCCTATATCCATTTGATTTGTTATGTCCTCTTCCCTCCTATAAGAGGATTCAGGATGTGTCTGATCCTGCTCTATCAAGTTTACCCTTTCTCCACTAGTTGGATTTCATTCATGATTTGGAGGGTGGTTTTATTGTGGGTTTCCTTCTTGTCTAGTGCACTCCTATTTTGGTGAGTTAGCATGTTGATCTCTTTGATGATCATTTATATTTTCTTGTTGGTTGATACGGGCTAGATGTTCAGCTTGCTCTCTTAAATATTGCTTATGTTGGTGCAACAACCTTTCTCTTTGTTTATCATGTTCAAGAGCTTCCACAAGCTCTCACTCCTTATGCAAGGCATTTTCTAACTGTCACATACAGTTAACTTGAGCGGTTATAGAAGACTCATGCTTATTTGACCCTGTTCTAGTAGTTTTGATTTGCAGATTCTTCAAAGAGGTTTCTACTATTTCCTTGCTCTTGCTAGCTAATGTGACTTGTTCATTGTACTATTGATGTCTCTGTGGTTAGACTCTATATGTTTACTGTAGGGTCACATTGAGGCACCCCTAGTTTGAGAAGTGGGTTTAGAAGTTAGGGTTCGTGAACTTCCAGATGCAAAATTCTCTGTATCTACGGTTTGTGAAGGTGGTCTCAAATAAATCTGATCCACCTCGTCTAACTATATTTTTTTCCATGGTTGATCCTATGGGGTCCCATTTACTCCAATGAGGTCATAGTCTATTGGAATCCTTCATATTTTGTAAAGGATATATTCTATTTGATGTCTATGATTGGATGTATCCCTAGTTTCATGTCCCTCAGTGGGCTAATCTATTCTAAGTGTCTCATGTGAATGTTGGGATGTTGTAACCCCTACGTGTCCTTTTGATAATGAAGGCTTTGTGGTCACATTATTTCTCCATGAGGATGGAAGTGTGGAAGCCTCATAATCCCTATGTGAATAATGGGTTTTATAACCTCTCTTATGTCCATGTGGGGAGGAAGCTCTTGAAGCCTCCTCATGTCTTTGAGAAGTTTTTATGTTTTTGGAGGAGGCCCTTGAGGTCTCCTCATGTCTCCTTGATGATGATGGCCATGAGGCCTCTTTGTGTTTAGGCGATGTAGTTCTATGATGTTGCTCCCTATTTGGGGTTTCTTGGGGAGATCCCCCAAGGGTTGAATTATCACCCCTAAGACTCAGAACTGTGTCTCACAGTATTATGAGTGGGTCTTCCAATGTGACTATGACTTCACCTATGAGTGTGGGTTGCTTCAGATTCTCCTTCGGTATCATACCGAGGATTTTTACTTCTTGTTTTGACCATTGTGTTTGCGGATTCAATTTTTTTTGTGTTTGCAATTAAATATAGCCAAACAATATCAAGCAAATGTTTATCTTGATTACCAATTTAAGTGTGCCCTAAACTATTTGTTGTATTTAGATATTTTGTTGTTTCTTGTTTCTTATTCTTGTTTTGGATTGAGAATGAGGAGACTCATCCATAGTGATAATCAATAACACTCATGCCAAACATGATTTCTCAAAAGAGACTAGGGTACATCACTTAAATCCCAGTGAGGGGTTTGCCTAGCTCTTCCACTCAGAACCAATGATTGTTCCAATAGTGGGAGATAGTTTGAACACAAGTATGTAATATCACTATAGGTAAGTTCCTAATTCCATTTCTAGGAAGATCTAGGGGGCAAACCGGTGGAAGGAGATGAATGCCAACGTCACCAAACTGAATTGAGGGTTGGTGATGAAATCCAACTCCCCAATGTTTATGGTAGAACATGCAAGTGTGTGGGGTTCTTTTTAGATTTTTGAAATGGAAAGTGATGCATCAACCAACATTCATGACTACTTTCCTACATGCCTAAAATGAATATTTTGAATTAAGAAAGATGCACATCTAATTTAATCTAAATGATTTCTCATATAATGCACTTCCTACTTTGTGAATGGGCAACCACTGATTGGGCCACATGCAAGCAAACCAAAATACAATGGCCTAGCATGTTGGAGACTAGGGCAGACATTACAGGTAGAGATCCACTGTTCCTAGAAGTGCCTAGAGGAAATATAAAAGAGAAACCTAAGATGTGCAAGATGCAATTTCTTTATTTTTCATTATTTCAGTTTCCCAAATCAAAATATGTCTTTAATTTTCAAATTTTTAAAGAAATCAGAAGCAGGCAGTAAACCATAAAGCATCAAAAAAAGCTATACCAACCTTTAATCAAGCTCAAAGAATCCATTTTTTGACCCCTGTTGCACTCTAATTTTGGCTGTTCTTGACCAGAGCAACTGATATCTGGTCATTGTAGACCAGAGTGGCTGACTCCTGGCCATTGTAGACCAAAGTGGCTAACTGATGGCCATTGTATATTAGAGTGGCTAAACCTACACACAAAACCTGAGTCAGTAAAGTGGTAGAAAATGAAAATAAACTAAATAATTGGGTAGGGGTCCCACCGTGCTCACCATCTGTAGCGACCCCTAGGAAGCGGTGTACCATCCCCACTAACTAATATACTTGTGTATTAATTGAATTATTTAATGTTTAAACATGCAATAAATGAAAGGCATGAAATCGATACAACCAGAATGCAAAGAAATAAATGAATGAAAGCTTTTGTATTGATATTACCAATATCTAGTTACATATGAATCCCTCTAAGGGATACCCTTCGTTTGATACATTATTTTACACAAAAATAGGGCAGTAGGTGTATAAAATATCCCCTCATACAAGGGGCACTCTTTATCAGGCTTCCCAGTGACACACACAAAAATGTATGAGGGCTTACAAATGCCTCCTTCTCTAGGTTTGATTTCTAGAGGGATCCTCTTGTGATAAAACCTAATTTCTAGAGGGATCCTCGATGCACTGTCCCCACTAACTACTCTACTTGTGTATTAATTAAATCCTTTAATGTTTAAACATGCAATAAATGAAAGGCATGAAATCGATACAACCAGAATGCAAAGAAATAAATGAATGAAAGCTTTTGTATTGATATTCCCAAGATTCGGTTACATATGAATCCCTCTAAGGGATACCCTTCGTTTGATACATGATTTTACACACAAAGAGGGCAATAGATGTATAAAATATCCCCTCGCACAGGTGGCACTCTTTTTTAGGCTTCCTAGTGACACACACATAAATGTATGAGGCCTTACAGATGCCTCCTTCTCTAGGTTTTATTGCTAGAGGGATCCTTTTGCTCTCATATGTTGTGAATTTACCCGATGAATCTGTAGCACTGTAAGCAATGAAACAACACATGCTTAGATGTCTGAGATTGCCTCCTCAAATGAGGCTATTAGCAATGAATAAGCTTAATAGAAATACAATGAAACTAATGCTATGCAACCAAGTAAATAAAGTAAATCTATGCTATTGATATGAAGATGTGAAGACAGCAGAATAAAATAAACTAATGTCTAAACCCTAAGTTAGGCCTATGGGCCATTGTCCATGATAGCAACTGCTAAAGTGGATCTTACCTTCTTTGCTCCAAGGCTATGGATCAAAGCTTGTATCCGATGTTGAAAAGGTGGTTTATTTGCTCGATGTGTTGACTATATTATATGTGTTAAACCCTTGATCGACTAGAACTTTGTCACTCCTCAAAGATGCTCTAATGTGCTCTCCAATCTGGTAGGGCGTCACTGTAAAAGTGATCTCAAGGGAAGCTCTCCAAATCTCAAAAGCCCTCCTCAATGACATATTATGTTCAATTCATGATCCTAGATAATAATGATCGATACCTTGGTGATCTCAAGCTTGCACCTTTTAAAGTGTGTGAAACCCTAGGTCTATGTTTGGAACCCTAGGACTGAATCCCTCATGAGTAGTGGGTGTTATCATGAGAAGCTTTTGTTTCTCTATGTTTAAATGAAGACTAAATTTAGACTTAAGTATCCCATGTGAACTGGTCATGAAAGAGAAATGCAAAGTTATTCCCACTCACCTTTATTGTATGCAAACTACCACTTCCACCCATGAATGGGCTGATTTGTCGATAATTTGCTTTTATGGATTAGCCACTATTGTCCAGAGCAACTACGATTTAGCCAATATCATCTACAACAGCTAAGGTTTGACCACCTTGAGCTTGAGAGGCTAGGATATAGCCACCTTGGTTTACAACGACCAGGCTTGGATGGGCTAAGACTACCTCAGATGAGTGGTGAGAACCACTTTTGATACTTGTAAAGTCAAAGGTTTAGTCACATGGTCTAGGAATGTGCCCATGTTAGTAGTTATCCTAAACATGACATGTTTTAGGTGTCTACAATAACTATCAATCTAATGGATCAATTGCATGAAATGAAGCATTAGAACATGAAATTAAGCTAATTATGTCCTACTTGCTATAATAAAGTAAACCTAATGAAAACCCTAATTATGTTGGTCAGAGTCTCTACAAATGCTAAGTAAACTACTAAAATGATTAATCTAGTCTAATTAAGCACAATACAAATGAAACAGTAAGGAGAATTATCACATGTTGCAAACCGTAGCTCTAATGAGTGGTCTGCATTGTACACCGTGGATTTCAGTCACGGTGAGCAATAAAGTGGTTTTGCCCTCCAAATTAAGGGTTGTGGGCTTGATCCTCCTTGTAAAATTGATGATCAAGGGTCTCCTTGGTGTCCTCTAACTGGATTGGCGATTGAATTGCATAGTTGGGCCCTCATTTGCTTGAATTCACATTTCTTGGCGTTCTAGCTCCTTAGGGCTTCCATGGCATGAATTTTCATGATTATTGATTAGTTAACAAGTGGATAGCAATCAAATTCCCTCTTAATGCACTCAAGTGAGTCCAAAATTCGATAGGGCTTCACTGCTCAAATGTAATCTATCTCTCTTATTTTATTTGCCCTAATTTTGAGGGGTACTTATAGGACTACCCAAGGGCTAGGGGTGTCTTCATGGAGAAGCCAAGATCAAGAAGAGATAGTTGGGACAGTTGGATTGGAAGCCTCTGGAATATTTTCGTCCTTTAACTAACTTCTTCTAGAACAAATGGTCGTTCCAACTAATTTGGCTTGGATGAAGGCCAACTGAACTTCAGTTTAGACTGTAGGTCATAGTTGTGGCCTAGGCTATGAGCCACAGGTGTCAATAGTGGTTAAAACTATAGATCGTAGGTCATCTATGATTCAGACTGATTAGGCCAAGGAGCCCAAATTGAGTGGTTAGAACCACTGCTCTATCTTGGAGTCTGTCCAAGATCTTCCATATGGTCTTGTAGCATGTCCCATATGAGTAGTCGCCTTTGACGTGACATGTTTTAGGTGTCTATAGGTAGAATACTTCAAATATTCAATTCAAAATATTCAAAGGACTACTATCAAATCCATATTTACAATTCTAAGGAATAACAAGAAACACTATCTCAAAACCTATCAAGAAGGAATATGGATGAAATAATAAGAAATATCTTTATTAATAAATAATTATTTCATGAAATGGAATTATATTCTCAAAACTTGATAGATACCCTTGAATGATATGAGAATCTATCAACTAGAGATAAGGAGAGATTCTCCTTATTTCTTACAAAAGCAAAATAGGGTAGCTTTGAAGCATTAATTGGTTATCTTCATGAAAAACCTCTTCAGGGCATGGTGGAATTCATAAAAGATAGTTATATTCATATCCAAGGAGTGTTTTATGATTTACCTATCATTAATTGTGTCTGTACTCACTCAACACATGAAGCAAGCTAGAAATACAAATCAATATTATTGTGATTATAGAGTAACTCCTCATGAAGCATAAATTCCACTAGTATCAATGCAAAATCATAGGAGAAGAAGGAGGAAAAGGAAGAAAATACATGCTAAAAGATATCTTAGCAAAGAAGACATGAATAACAAAGAAATCATAAATACTGAAGAACCCTCAACTACAACTCTCTTTGCATCATATGAAGACACTAACTACTTGCTTTATTAGATTATAGTAAGCAATGAAGGAGAATACAAGTTCTAGTTTTGACTCCAATAAAGAAGAAGAAGAAGAAGAAGAAGAAGAACCAAATCAAGAAGGCATAAAGTGCAATGTGAATATAGAGGATCAGATCAATATGAAGATCATTTGTAGAAGAATATCCATATTGAATATTGAAATATTCAATACCCAAATAATGTAATACAAGGGGGTGTTAGAGTTAGAGTATATTACATCATTTGGGTCATGTAAATGTACCACATTTGGTACATAGTTAGAGTAGGATATTACTTTAGGGGGAAGTTAACTAGTTACTTAAAGCAATGTAATAAATACACAAGTGGCATTGTGCAAGTTGTGATGTGCAAGGTGTCCCCTTTTACAACTAGGTAGAGTGTTGGCCAAGAAATCTATCTTCCTATATAAAAGGCCTCATAGAGACATATCATATATCAAGTGCATTGTAGTAGAGAGTAGTAGATAGTAGTAGAACTCCTATATGGAGTACAATGTAGCTCTTTAGCTTGTATTGATGGAGTGACCATTACCTCCATACTACATTGTATTTTTTATCATTTCTATTTGTAGTATTTTTTAGTCATATTGCAAATTTGCTTTCTTTCATATTTTTTACATCTTATTAGGACCTATGTTAGATATCTCCCACTACATATATCCTCAAAATCTAATATTTGCTTTTTCATACAGATTGCTCGTCTACTTTTTCATGCAGAGTGCTCTTAATTGGAACTTTCCACATTTTACCTCTAGCCAAGAGGTCTATAAAATGGTGACCCCCTCTCAATTTTAGAGACATAAATTATGTGATCTCATTTTTGAGTTTTCATGCAACGAAGTGCTACTAAAATCAATCCACCAGGTTTTTCTCACTGCTAAGACTATGCTATTTAATTGCAATATAGGATTGAAATTCGTGCTCTCTTACCTCGCATGATTGATACCCTCATTTCAATGATTATTAAAACCTACAAATCACCTTCCCATCATGATAATCTATCAAAAATACCAACCTGCATAATCTCAAATGCCACCTGAACCTAGTCGCACAAAAAATACAAGCTAGCAATCATGATCGTCATGCCCTGAGATAGTCCAAAGATGAAACCATCTCGACCTAAGACTATCTCTAACAAACCACTAGTTTTCTTGTTTTCTTTTCAATTTAGCTTAGATCAACAATTTTTTGGTTTTTGCATTAGCTTAAATTTCCATTTATACATGTATGCATCTATGTTTCATTTTATTTATCATTTTCATGTTCCATATGGGCCCAACTCCAATGGACCTTTCATATGCTATTAATTCTCCTTTTTTTTTCTTTGTTTGTGGGCAACATGATGTGAGGATGTCAAAAGGATTTAGATCCACATAAGATTTGATGCAATGATCCCAAAAAACATTCTTCCCCATGAACTATGCTAGCACGAAGATTTTTGATATTGCACCCGGAGATCTCATTTCAAGATATTGTAATCATTGTATCGTTGGTAGCATCCCCTAAGAGGGGATATTATTGTAACACTTTGAAATATGAATATAAAAATATATAAAGGATCCATATTATCTTGTTCAATCATTGTGTTTCATCGTTGCTTTATTTTTATGGTGCAAGTTTCCTACTTTCAGATGGCAATCATGGTGGGACTGAGTCCCTACTTTTCTAATGCATGTTAAATTTGACTTTATTTCAACCATTTCTAGTGATTGCAGGTACTTAGGCTTAACCATTTCTACCTGATATAGTCTTTTTTTTGAAACCATATTTGCACGAGACGGTTCCTATTTTGAAATTATCTCACCCTAAGATGGTCACTAATTAGAGACAACTTCTTGCACATGGTGAAGGACTATTAAACTGCACCACCATTCACCTCTCTATTGAAGAACATTGAATATCAACATCGAATAAAACGCAGGCCTTCACAGTCGAGACAGTCCTAGATCAGAGATCGAATAGTAGCAGATTTATAAACTACATCTAATGAAAGGATTTCAAGGTTATAAATTTTGCACTTCTCTACCTTTTCCTTTTCTTCTTTTAAAATATATATATATATATATATATATATATATATATATATATATATATATATATATATATATATATATATACCGCAACCTAGTTTCAAAAAGTTTAATTTTAAATTTGTTAGAATATGACCATATTAGGTCAATATTGTCTCTGTCTATGATCGTCTCAATAAGATATGATCTTTATATTCTCTATTGGTTTTCTTGCATTGTTTCATGGTCAAAGGTAGAACCTCATTTAGGGAATATTGCATTTTTAGATTACATTTTTGCATTAGTGAAAGTCATTGTGTGTTGTTTGCTTTCATTTTTTGCAAAAATAAAAAGAACCCACACACATTAGGCACTCTAACATTTGTCAGTTGGATTTCATCACCAATGGTCAACAACAATTACGTGACGTGGGCTTTCATATCCCATCGTGGATTGGCCCCCTACACACCATAGTAGCCCTTGCAAGTGGTTTTTTGGATTTCATCATTGAAAAGCCCCCTACTTTTGGGTGCATCCCAAAGTAGGTCAAGATTAGACACCCTTTAACCACATGGATTAATAATTAGTGAAACACAACTATCATTATTTTCCAAGCACATTTGAGTGTGAAGAAAAATCCCAACTAGGCAAGTAGCAAGACTCAAACAATACGGTCTCTTTTAGGAGGTAATTTTGGTTCCCCTAGGATACACCCATTGCCAACCCTTCACCTAGGAAGCCTTATCAACCATTCATGATTCATCCTTCATCAGAGGGGTGGGTATGGACACACATTTTTAGATTCCATTTCACCATTTACCATTCATAGTTTTTAGGTATAGGTAACATAAAACACACCAAAACTCCAAATTAAAAAAAAAACCAAAATATTTTAAAAATTCAAAAACATCATAAAACCACAAAAATCAAAAAGTTTAGAAAAATAAAAACTCATTAAAAAAACCACATTGCTTGTTTGCTTTTGTTTGCTTTATGTGTATAGTTTAGAATGTACACTCCATTTTCTTAAGCTTATGGTAGTGACACATAGTCAAGCTCAATCACGAGCAAACACTATTGAACCACCACAAAGAGCTATGGATCACTTTCAGATTAATCCACAAGATCTTATCATACCTGAGTGGCAACGTGTCTGCCATGACTCTAATATCATCCATCATCCCATAAACCCACCATGTTGGGTGTCCCCATTTCGAATCAACTCACATAGCCTAGCGATCAGGATATTGACTATCTAGATATTGCCACCTTATGTACCTTCTATAAGAACGTATGTTTTCACATTAAAGCATATGGAAGGTCATTATATTAAATTCACATTCCATCTCACCTGATGTTCCCAAATAATAACGATTAGGCGTACACACTACACTAAAATGGGGATACTCAAGCTATCATAATTGAGCACCCTAAGTTAAATCATGAATATGAGCATGTGGACACATACACTGGAATAACAACTACACATCTTTGATCATGTTTTGATGGTATTTGAGTCTTATAATCCCTCTACTACTTATGATAAATGACTTTCTCAAGTTCGTTGTGCTCTTGCAACACCTATCTATGTGAAACCTATCATTCATCTCCAACATCAGGATAATGGGGTAGTGCATGGTCCTAGAAACCAAATTATGAACCACTCTAGGGCTGATAGAAAACAACATAAAAGGCATCCAATACCACATGACCATTCATCACCTCACCAACATCATAATATGCCACTTCAACATCTTCAAAATTCAAGGTGGGCAACCAACATGAGGTTACCAGAAGCTTACCAATTGTTGATTGATCAAATTGAATCCCTTGAAAGGCAAGTCTTATGGAAATTCAACCATTAACCCATTCATCAATTTTTTCCATCATACCTATATCCATCCCATTTGGAGATGCCTCAATTTGACAAGTTCAAAGGTGAAAATGAGCTACGATGGAATCACTAACAAACTCCTCTAATTTTATAACAAATCTTGCATTGGCTTACAAAAATTTAGCTAAAATTACATTATCATCAACTTCATCAACCTCATCAACCTTATCAACCACATCAACTTCACCCACATCATCAAAATCATCCACCTTGTCCATATTATTCAAATCATCAGTCTCATACCTAGACCCGCCCATTCGAGCTCTTATCAACAATATTTCACAAATCGCAAGAGGTAAAAATGATTGCTCTACTAAGCATATGCCCTATAGAACCTATAGCGAATATCACTATTTCCTCTATTATCGGCAAGTGGGCCATGACATCAACAATTGATTCACATTTAAAAATATGTTCATATATATTTTTGACAAGGGTGCCCTTCCCATAGATGGTCCACTCACCCCATCCAGTTAAAATCTTAGTACCTATGAAAACCATAGTGAAAACACTCAAGGTATCTCACCATCCCAATCAAGGTATAATTTTGGGGATATTTAAGGTATTACACCTTCCCCACACGCAAAAATCATCAAAAAAAAAATCATAGATCATCAAAAATAAAAATTCAAAACAATAACAAAAATCACAATCAATCACATACCACTCCAAAGTGTGTTGCATTCACACACACATATCAGTTCACATCATCGCCAATAATGCTTTGGTTAACATTTAATATATGCTTTTATCCATTTGATAGGATTATTGTCATCACATTAATCAAGGGCATCTTCCTCATGGTATTTGTATTACATTATACTTCCATATGCACAAGCTCTACTACATTTGCCATCCATTGAAGAACACAAGCTTATACTGAGAGGGGGGTGAACAATATAAGACCACTTTTTACTTTTCTTTACTCAAAAAATATTATCCAATATATCAATGCAATGTCAACAACAATAATCAAAGCAATGCATAAATCACCACACACAATAGAGACACCAATTTAACATGGTTCACCCAATGTGGGCTACTCCACGGAGAAAATATTTCACTAAAATTTTCTCAAAAAATCTCTTGGGAATCCTTTCCCTATTACAATGTTTATGGACCTCTATCCAAAGGAGACACCAATCCCCTAATCAAGTTCATGGATCCCTATCCATAGGAGACACCAATCCCCTCAGCTGGTTCATGGATCTCTATCCATAGGAGAACTCCTTCTCCTCTGCTCTGGCTAGTGATCCTCTAGAAGACTACTGCCTCCACTACATTGGCTTGTGGATCTCTCTCCACTAGAAGACTCCTATCCTTAGAAGCTCTATCCTCTACTGCCCTGGCTAATGGATCTCTATCCACTGGAGACTACTATCCTCTACTCTATCACCTCCAAAGCTCTCTCTAAAAATTTTATCTAATATCTATCTCAATCTACAAGTCCTTCATCTACCAAATTTAATCTCTATCCTCAAATTATAAATCTTTTTTAATCTATATACTCTAATATATCTTCAAGCCTTAACACAAAGCTTGATTCAATCACAAATCACCTCTTCTAGATCTACCCCAAACCTTAACTCAAGGTTTGAACAAATCATATCAATCAATTCTGCTCTCAAGTCTTCTCAAATACTTATCTCAAGTTATCCACAAGTCCTCTTAAACTTGTCCATCCTCCACTCCCCACCCCAAAACCCACTAGGATCTTGTCCAATATCTATCACAAGTCTTCACCAATACTTTCCTCAAATATGCTCAACAAGTCCTCACTAGAACTTGTCTCAATATGCTCAACAAGTCTTCACTAAGACTTACCTCAAATCCTCATTTCAAGTTCTCACAAAATCTTACTCAAACTAAATTACAAAACTAAAACTCAATCTTTCACAGAAAACCTCTTTCAATCACACAAACAAGTTTCACACAAAATATTGTTTAACTCACAAAAACATATAGAGAATTGTTAGAGACTCAATATGTTTCACACTCACAAAATACTTAATCACTTTCAAACTCTCTTTTTAACCATAAAACATATAAAAAACTCAATATTTTAACACTCAATCACTTTCAATCCCTCTTTCAAATCAATTTAGAATATAGAAAAAAAAAATCACAAAACTTGAACTATCACTCCAACACTTTCAATCAACTATGCTCAATCAACTCCACTCAACCAATCACTCAATGAAAACCTACAACAATGCTTATCAAAAAACCTCACATAACAATGATACTCATTATATTTCACAAACCCTAGATTCAAGATGATTCCAAATTCACATAACAATGATACTCATGTATCTTTCACAAACCCTCAATCATGCACATGAAAAAGATCACTCAATATTTCCAACAATGCTTAGTTCAAACAATTTCATATGCATCAATTTTCATTCCAAAAATCTCATCAATCAACATAGATACTCAAAACTCCAATACTCAACAATGCTTATCAAACAAACCTTTTCACTCCAACTTAGCATTCACAACATTCAACAAACAATATTCCACTCACAAGGATGATATGCCCATACCTTTTTTTTGAAGAAGATTTGATCTCAAAACCTGTCTCAATCACACTCAACCTCTTTGACAATCTCAATGGTTAGATATCACAAATCTATCCTCAATATTTTCTTTCAAAAATATTTCACCATGCCAAAATATCAAAAATCAACTATGCCTTATTTCTCCTTTCAAATCAATTTTTATAATATGACTTTATTTCAACAAATAACATCTAACACCCTTGGCACACCTTATTACTCCTTTTATAAACTTTAACCACTTAAAAATCAAACACAAAAATTAAAACTTTGCATACCCTTTTATCTCCCTTTTATAACTCATAAACCCTTTTAAATATGCAATTTCTAATTAATAAAACTTTAGGAAATTAAAAATTTAATTTCCACCCTTGCAATTTTTGGATGCAATGTTAAACCTTAGCAATTGAGCGCATACCTTGTAAATAGCACCAAAAGGGCCTTGGCGGGATTCGAACACGCGATCCCCTTCTTCCAAGTGCCTCCACACAATGTGCACCCACCAAGTGGGCTACGTGCCCTCACGCAAAGGTTGAGGTGCATGCCTCCCTTTTCACCTTCGTCCGATGGTGCAAACGCTAAAACCAACTTTTTCCTTGCCAAAATACAAACATGCGGATCGAACCCGTGACCTATCACCTACGAGTGACTTAGCACAACCCCTAGATGCCAACCATGCTACCCAGTGCCTTGCGATGTAAAGTGTGCTCCCCTCTTACTTGTTCCTTGGTCTGCCTCCTTAAAGGTTTAAAACACATGTGATTCTTCCCTTCCAAGCCTTGGCACATGATTTCCTTGAGCATTCGATAATTCGCATGGATACTTTTCTAAGGTGGGATCTTACCCCTTTTATATGCTTTGTAATATTTCCAAACACGTCGGCGCTTAGATTAATTCAAATTTGAATTAATTTGATTTTTATTTTGGCACCCTTTTAAATTAATTTAAATTTAAATTTTACCTTAGGGTAAAATATTTAAATTTAAATAATTTAAAAATAAACTTTCACATGGGTCTTTTGGAGGAATAATAATTTTATCACTCCTTGGCCTTCATTTTTCTTCACACCAACTTGTAACCAGAAATATTATAATATTATATATTATAATATTATTATTTCCATTAACCTGCTTCTTTGCCTTGTTGGAAAAACCATTGGAGGACATTAATAACACTAAAACTTGGACATCAACCTTTTGAAATTAATGATGATAAACCTTGCTCTCTTCTTGACATCAATGACAACAAACCTTGCTCATATTTCCAACAATCTCCCCCTTTGTCATTGATGGCAACCCATTTTCCTTTTACCATTTCCTTTACCTTTTTCTGTTCTACTCCCCCTGAAAAATTTCTCCCCCTGACTGAATGCTCTCCCCTAACTCAAATATCTCTCCCTTTGACATCAATGGCAAAGGGTCACCTTTGGGGCTCGGGGCTAAGAATGAGACTCTTAGCTTAGACCCTCCTCCACCTCCTCTTGAGGTGGTTAATTCTGGGGTGGGAGTATCTCTACTCCCAGCATGCACTGATCTTTACCTTTGTCCACTTTCTTCCTCAATTGATCCTTTTGATTCCTCTGACTATTCTTGTTCTTGCTTGTCTCTAGAATTTTTGCTCTACACCACTTTGTTGTATGCCCATCATTATTGCACTTATAACACTTAATGTTGTTATTCCTTGGAGGTGCAAATATCTTGGAGTTTCTCCTGGTGAAGCCATATCCATTCCTATCATGAACCCTACAATTTATTGCCTTGTGACCAAACTGATTACAAGAGTAGCAATACCCTTGAAAAAGATGTATGTTTCTAAAATTCCCATATTCCTATCTTTCATGTGTCCTGCACTGTGAAGCCTTGTGCCCAAACCTGTGACATGAGAAGCATCATCCATTGAAACTATCTTGCCTTGACCCCATTGGTCTCTTAGTCTCTTTTACCCTGTGTTGCTTCCTATTCCATCTGTTCCTCATTTGTGCATTGTTCCTTTTCTAGTTGAACTTTCTATTGTCCAACTCATCCTTAGAAGTCTCACTTTCTCTTATACTCTCTTCTTCTAAAGCTTCTTCTTCTTTGGAACTTGAGATTGACTCCTCTCCTTGTTCTCTTTGTTCATGTTCAAAACCAAGTCCTATTTTGTTTGATGACGATATTTGTACCTTGATAATCTTATCCATGGTTCTTTGAGCTTCTCCCAAACTTGTGTAGCTTGTCTTTAGACTCTTTTACTTCCTTCCTTAGTGAAGCTACTTCATGCTCTAACCTTTCACATTCTAAAACCTTTGCTTCTAACTTCTCTTTAAATATCCTTGTCTTAGCTATTGAGTTGGTTAGATCCTCTATAAGCTTTCCTTTCTCTTCATCACATTCTTGAAATTGAAGCTTGAGTTTTGAGTTCTACTTTCTTACCTTCCTTAATGCATCAAGGGCAGAAATAATTTCACCTTCAAGATCAACTTCTCCTTTCTCTGATTCTTCCTCTATCTCTTTACCTTTGGGATCATCTTCATTTCTTTTTTATTTTTCTTCTATAGGAGCACTTCCTTCTTCTTCTATTGCCATAAGAAGACTTTCTTCTTCTAGTCCTTCAAGAGTATCTTCATATTCATCATCACTAAAACTAAATCCATTCCTTGTACAACTATCTTCAAGATGACCAAAGTTACCACATCTAAAACACTTGAGAATTATTGGTGACCTTTTTCTAACCACTTATTTTTCTTTTTCCAGAAATAGAATTTCATCTTCATCATTATTTGAGGAACTTTCATCACTATCACTTGAACTCTTACCTGCCTTGTCTGCATAGAAACTCTTCTTATGCCTTTGGAAAAACTTCTTTCCTTACTTGCCTTGTCCATCCCTACTTTTCTTTTGGTACCTGTGTTTTCCTGTTTCCCTATTCTTATGATCCTATTTTTCTTCATCATTGCTATTTCCAGCCTTTGGACAATCAGATGCATAGTGACCATATTTTCCACAATTGAAACATCTAACTGATTTCATACCTTTATACTTTCTTGAGTCCTTGTTCCTTCTACCATAATTTGCTTCTTCATCACTGGATAACTCATTGCTTGAATCTGACTTCTTACCCTTTGTCTTCTTAGTAGCTTTGAAGGTTGCTTCTTTCTGGGGAATAGGTTCCTCTTTTATTCTCATCTCAAAAGTTGTGAGAATTCCATGTAATTCATCCCTTGTCAAAAGTTCAATATCTTTTGACTCTTCTATAGCTGAAATATTTTCACTATACCTTTTTGGGAGTGACCTTAAAATCTTATCACAAACATCTATTTCTTCAACTTTAATCCCAAGTCCTTGCATGGAGTTAACAACCTCATCCACACGAAGTAGATATGTAACAATGTTTTCCTCTTCCTTCATCTTTAGGTCTTCAAATGTTCTCTTGTAATTTTACAACTTTGCCCTTTTGACCTTTTTGTCTCCCTCATATATACCTTTCAATTTATCCCAAATTTCCTTTGTTGATTTGCAATGCATAACCTTTATAAACTTTGTTTCATGCAAACCCTTTAAAATTCCATTCATTGCCTTTGAATTATTCAGATGTAGGAGCTTACCATATTTATCTATAGGTGGAGTAGTTGGTGGTATGTATCCATTCTCAATTGCTTCCCATATTTCATTCCCAAGTGCCATTAGGTGAATCTTCATTCTCATACTCCAAAGTACATAATTATTCCCATCAAACAATGGTGTTGAATTCCCTGAAGATCCATTCTGAGAATCCATCTATGTTCTTGTGAGATTTTCCTTCAAGTTGTTAAACTCTTCCGAAGGAACCCGACTCTGATACCAATTGAAGAACACAAGCTTATACTGAGAGGGGGTGAACAATATAAGACCACTTTTTACTTTTCTTTACTCAAACAATATTATCCAATATATCAATGCAATATCAACAATAATAATCAAAGCAATGCACAAATCACCACACACAATAGAGACACCAATTTAACGTGGTTCACCCAATGTGGGCTACTCCATGGAGAAAATATTTCACTAAAATTTTCTCAACAAATCTCTTGGGAATCCTTTCCCTATTACAATGTTTATGGACCTCTGTCCAAAGGAGACACCAATCCCCTAATCAAGTTCATGGATACATATCCACAGGAGACACCAATCCCCTTAATTGGTTTATGGATCTCTATCCATAGGAGAACTCCTTCTCCTCTGCTTTGGCTGGTGATCCTCTAGAAGACTACTACCTCCACTACACTGGCTTGTGGATCTCTCTCCACTAAAGACTCTATCCTCACTCAGAAGATCTCTATCCTCACTACCCTAGCTAATGGATCTCTATCCACTGGAGACTATTATCCTCTACTCTATCACCTCCAAAGCTTGCTCTCATCTCTATCTCAAATATACACTAAACATAGTCCTTTGATCTAGCACAAATCTGCTCAATATCTATCTCAAATTTGCACTAAACACTCCTTTCTAACTTCTCACACAACCTTCATCTAGCACAAATCTACTCAATCTCTATCTCAAATCTACACTAAACACAATCCTTCGATCTAGCACAAATCTGCTCAATCTCTATCCTCAAATCTACACTAAACACAATCCTTTAGTCTAGCACAAATATTCTCAATATCTATCTCAAATCTACACTAAACATAATCCTTCACTCTAGCACAAATATGCTCAATATCTATCACTTCTAGCACAAATCTATCCTTAAATCTACACCAAACTATATCCTAAAATCTATCCTCAAGCCTTAACACAAAGCTTGATTCAATCACAAATCAACTCTGCTAGATCTCCCCAATACTTAACTCAAGGTTTGAACAAATCAATCAATCAATTCTCTCAAGTCTTATCAAAGACTTCTCAAATCTCCACAATCCTCTAGAACTTTCCAATATTCTCAAGTCTTCACCAAGACTTACCTCAAATCTCCTCAACAAGTCCTCTCAAGAACTTTCTCAACCTGATCTCAAGTCTTCACCAAGACTTACCTCAAATATTGTAAGCTTCCACAAAAGCCCACAAGTCTTCACCAAGACTTACCTCAAATCTTCTCAACAAGTCCTCACTAGAACTTGCTCAATATACTCAACAAGTCTTCACAAAGACTTACCTCAAATCTACATTGTAAGCTTCCACAAAAGCTTACTCAACTCAATCCTTAAGTCCACTCTAGGACTTACTTAAATCAACTCACAAGCTTTCACAAAATTTTTATACAACTCAACTCAATCTATCACAAAAATCTCTTCAATCACACAAATAATTTTCGCACAACCTCCATTGCATAGCATTGTATATTTTTGTGATCTTTCATTAATGGCTATTGCATGAATATTTTTTGAAGTTTCTCATCATATCTTCATGCTTATTAATTAGCCATTATCATAGATATAATATTGCTTGATTATATGCATGAATCTACCAAGAGGAATGAGTGAGCTGAGGTTTAGCGGGTGCGATGGGAGTGAGGGTTTGAATTTTCTAGGTAGGAATCTCAGCCAAGGCGATAGAGGTAGAGCAGGTATGGAAGGGGTGGGTGGGAACCTCGAGCATGGATCAAGCGAGGATCCAGAGGAAGGTGGTCAGGCTATGATATATTTGGAGGTGGGCATCATGAGGGCCCGAACCTCCTCAGAAAGACCCCAAAAAAAATATACGAAGGACAATGTGGGGCCCAAGAAGTGGTTATATTTTGCTGAGACTCTTAGAGGAAAAAGAAAGGAGGTTCTCTCTCTTCCACCCCTAGTTCTAGTAAATAATAAAATTTTAGCCCGGACAAGTTCCATGAGCCCTTTTCTTTCAATGGAAGAATTCTCCCTGGTAGGCAAGTTTTTGGGAGGTAGGCCGGACATGGAGACTATCAGGGCTTGGGCGATGGGTAAATGGTGACCGGTAGGCAGCTTGGAGTTGGTAGCTCTAACTCGAGGGTTCTTCATTATCCGTTTTAACAATATGGAGGATGCTAACCACATTTTAACAGGAGGTCCTTGGTTTTTGGGCAAAAGGAGCCTTTTTCTTAGATGATGGGGTGAATATTTTGACCCTGAAAAGCAAAATATTAACATTACCCCTATTTGGGTTCGTCTCCCGAGTCTACCTACCCAGTTCTTCAATGAATATTGGTTGTAGGGCATAGCCAGAACTATAGGGGACCTGATCTCCATTGACCATGCGACCTTGGCCAGGACAAGGATGACTCATGCATGAATCTACGTAAATGCTAATTTGGATAATGAATTGCCAAGGTTTGTGGAGCTAGAGTATGGAGAATACTATCAAAAATAGTCGATAGAATACGAGAACAGACCGACATTCTATGCAGAATGCAAAAATCAAGGACATCTATGCAATCAATGCCCTAACCTGGCAATGAATAGAGAAAAGTAGAAGTAGGGAATGCTAGACAGAGGAAATTTGAGGAGTTTCCCTAGCAGAGGTGATTTCAATCAGGCAAACTATGTCTACCAAAAAATAAAAGAGAGGGTGCAGGGTCCCAACAAGACAAAGGAAAACAATAAGTTGTTGGCAACCAAAATACTCAGGTAAGTTCCAATCCTCTAGTTTCAAATAAATTTTCAATTCTATCCAATATGGGAGTAGGAGGATTATCGAAAGACATGGAAGCCCAGAACCTTCAGGCTAACCTTTCTGACTCTCTAGAATCCCCATCCAAGTCAGGATCCTCAAACCCTAATGCTAAAATTACTGTAAGCCCCATGGGCATCACAAAGCCAAACCCTAATGCCCGATCTCTAGAATCCCCATCCAAGTCAAGATCCTTAAACCCCAATGCTGAAAATACTTCAAGCCCAATGGGCATCCCAAAGCCAAACCCTAATGCTGAAGAACTTAGGAAGAAAGTTGAGGCATTGGAAAATAAAAAATCTCATCTCCCTAACATCATCACTAGGATCCAGGTGAATCCTACTGAGGGGTCATCCCATAGACCAGGGGAATACAGGAAAAAAGGAGAATATTTGGATGTAGGGGTGGAGATATGTGAAACTCTTTAGACTGAGGAATATGGCAGTCTAGTTCTACAACAAATTGCCTCCCCTAGTTTAGTCCTAAACAAACCAAGAGCACTGTGAAGTCTCCTATAGATTTTGGCAATGAAAAAGAAGAGGGAGAATATCAAATGTTGAGCATCAAAAAATTAAAACTGATAATGACATTGCCAATGGAAAATAGAGAACCTTGTTTCAACAGGTTATTTCGGGTTCTGAAGACAACAAATTAGGAAAACCCCCTCAAGGGAGGGGGAGAGGAAGAAATCCCAAACAATCTAAATGAAGTTCCTCTCATGGAACGTGAGAGGCCTCAATGGCCTGCCCAAACACAGGGAAGTCAGTGCAATAAGAAATCAAGTGAATCCAACTATTATCATGTTGCAAGAAACAAAAACTGATGAGATTCAATCAAAAAAAGTAGCAAAAAAATTGGAATCAAGGGGAGATGGTTTGCAAATCAGCCAGAGGAGCGTCTGGAGGCCTTATGACTTTGTGGGATCCCTAGATAGTAGAAGGCACCATTATTCAAAAATATGATAGGGTTCTTAGTGTTTTATTTAAGGAAATAAACAACAACAGGTCATGGATCCTTTCAAATATTTATGCCCCGACTTCAATTCAAGGGAGAGCTCTACTATGGGAGTACTTAGGCAATCTGAGTGAAATCTTCCATAATGTCCCCTAGATTCTGGTTAGGATTTTAACACTCCTCTTTACCCTTCAGAAAAAATGGGTGGAAATGGACCACCTATCAGGAGCATGGATGAGTTCAATGACTTTGTGAACTCCAACATGTTGATGGATGTAAAACTTAGAGGAGCGAATTATACCTAGAGCAATCGATGGATAGGGTGTCATCTCATTCAAGAAAGGCTTGACAGGTTTTTTCTATCAAAGGAGGCTACAACTCTGTTCGATGATTCTACCCTGCAAGCCCTTCCTAAAATTGCCTCTGATCATAATCCCATTTTTTTGGAGATCCCTAACTCTCTGTCCTTCAAGAAACCTTTCAGATTTCAATCTATGTGGATCAAACATTCCAGTTTCAGAGATAACTTAATTCAATGGTGGCAGCAACCTATCAAGGGTAGTGCAACTTTTAAACTTGCTAGAAAATTAAAGTTTGTTAAGGAAAAGCTTCAAACTTGGAACAAAGAGGTCTTTGGGAACCTCTTTGAAAATAAAAAATAGGTTGTTGAAATTTTGAAGATAATTGATCAGAGGATTCAACATGGTGATGTTGATGAAACTACTAGGCAGGAGGAACGGACAAAACTAGCAGAGTTTCATAACATTTTGGCCTATGAGGAAATCTATTGGAGGCAAAAATCAAGGGCTCTTTGGTTGAAATATGGAGATTCAAATTCCAAGTTTTTTCACGTCACCACGCTTAGAAACAGAAGCAATAACAAGATAAATTTAAAAAAGTAGATGGTTCTATTACTCAGGACTTAACAGAAATCAGAAAGGAGGCAGTAACTTATTTCAATTCTATCCTTGGTCAAGAATCATAGTGCAATGAGGAGGCCAAAGATATTCTCTTGCAATCCATTCCTAGCATAATAAATGAGGATATAAACCTTAAGCTTCTAGCTCCATTTTCTGATGAGGAAATTAAGGAAGCCTTGTTTAGCATGGAGCCAGACAAAGCCCCGAGACCCGATGGCTTTCCCCCTCATTTCTATCAAGATTTTTGGGACATCGTAAGTGAGGATGTAATTTCTACTATCAGAGAATTCCAAGCAAGCAATCATATCCCAAAAGGTCTCAACTCTACTTTTATTTCTCTAATTCCTAAGAAGCAAACCCCTGAATCTATGGCTGACTTTAGGCCAATCAGTCTATGCAATGTTTCTTACAAGATCCTAACTAAAGCCATTGCAAATAGAATGAGAGATGTTCTACCCCACATCATAGATCCATGCCAGGGAAGCTCTGTCTAGGGCAGGTCAATCTTGGATGGAGTTATCACAGTTCATGAAGCTCTGCACTCTGCTCATAAGACTAACAGGTCTATTTTTGCCCTCAAGCTTGATATGAACAAAGCATTTGATAGGCTAAATTGGGACTTTCTGATTGTTGTCCTCCTTAAGTTTGGTTTTCACCACCAATGGGTTAATTTGATCAAAGAATGCATTTCTAAAGCATGGTTCTCGATTCTAGTTAATGGAACAACTATTGGTTACTTTCAAAGTCATAGAGGAATTCGATAGGGGGACCCTATCAACCCCATGTTATTCATCATTATGGCAGAAGCTTTAGGCAGAACCATAAAAAATGCTTGTAGTTCAAGGCTAATATCAGGAATCAAGGCAACATCTCTCACTAGGGTTGTTTCTCACCAACAATTCATTGATGATACCCTTCTATTGACTAAGGCATCGATGGTTGAGGCCAAAAGAATTAAATACATCCTGCAACTCTACGAGGACGCTGCTGGTCAGAAAGTTAATTTTAGTAAAAGCAAGTTATATTTCTTGAACACCCCCATTCAGAGGCAAGGAAGGATTGCAAAAATTTTAGGGTGTGATATAGCAAACCTCCCCACTTCGTATCTTGGTCTCCCTCTTTTCATTGGTTCTCCGAGAGAGTCAATGTGGGACAGGGTTATTGAAAGAATTCAAAAAAACTTGTTGGATGGAAAGGTCATCTTCTATCTCAAGCAAGAAAGCTGACCCTCACTAAGGCCTCTCTTCAGAGCATTCCAATCTATTTCCTCTCCATTTTCAAAGCCCTTATGAAGGTTTTCCAAAAAATTGAGAAACTCCAAAAATAATTTTTATGGACTAGATCAGAGGAGAAAAAAGGATACACCTTGTAGGATGGACCAAAGTGTGCAGACCCAGGGAAAATGGGGGCTTAGGTCTGAGGAGAATTGCTCATATGAATTTAGCTTTACTAGCTAAGTAGGCATGGCACCTCATTTCTAGTGAAGAAAATGAATGGACAACTATCATCAAATGAAAGTATCTTCAAAATATGGAATTTCTAAGTGACTCAGTTCCAATCAGAGGTTCTGCTTTTTGGAAAGCAATTCTCAATTGTAAGGAAATCATCAAAAAAGGTTTAAGATGGGTTTTAGGCAATGGTGAGAGGATAAATTGTTGGAATGATAGGTGGGCTAAGGATGAACCACTGATGCAATATCCTAACTTAGCCCGAATCAGAGATATCATGGAAGAACTCATTGGCAGAAAAGTCTCTGATTATATGGTTGAGGACAGAGGTAGAATGAAGTGGAAACAAATAAGGATTCAGGGATTTCAAGTGGAATCAAATGATCTTTGTAACATTCTCGAGCAACAGTTTATCCCCATGAGACCCAAGGAAGATCAAGTGACCTGGGCTCCTACGGAAAATGGGCAGTTCACTATTAAATCAGCTTACAAGCTTCTGCTTGATGACGAGGATTTTGTCCTCCAAAAGGACTTAGTTTGGATAAAAAATTTAATTCCAAAAATTGTAGTCTTTTCATGGCTAGTTATCCAAGGAAGAATTCTAACCATTGATAATATGATGCATAAAGGTATTTGTATCACTAATCATTGTTATCTATGTAGGGCTAATTGGGAGACCATTTATCACATTTTCCTTGAGTGCCCTTTTTCCTTGACTATCCTAAGTGGGGTTTTTCAGGCCTTCAATATTTCTTGGGTTAAACCAGCCATCGTACTTGATTTGTTCATCCAGTGGCCTTGCCCCTTTTCAAGCCAAAGACTTAGATACATGTGGAAAATTTGTCTCAATCACTATCTTTGGTAGGTGTGGTTAGAAAGGAACCATAGAGTCTTTAATGAGTCTATCCATGATCATCAAACTATCATTGCCAGGATCCTATCCTTTGCCAATGAGAATGTGAACCTTATCCCTTTTGATAGTCATAAACCTCATCTACAGGAGACCATGATTGCTCAATATTTAAGCTTAACCTTGTTAGATGAGTCTGTGCCTAGGGTAGTCAACCCCAGAGCCAATGTTAAGTGGTCCCCACCTCCTACGGGTTGGTTTAAGCTTAATTTTGATGGAGCGGCTAAGGAAAATCCTGGAAGAGCAGGCACTAGTGACATTGTGTGAGATCATAATGGGAATATGATGCTTGCATTTTCTAAATATTTGGGAACAAGGACGAACAACGAAGCTAAAGCTAGAGCTATGTGGAGAGGCCTTCAAATGACTCAAGACTTAGAAGGCAATTTGATCATAGAAGGAGACTCTATGCATGTTATAAATCTCCTCAATAATTGGAAAACACCTCCTTGGAGGATTAAAACAATTGTTGAAGAGGCTAGGATCCTTTTCCAGGGAAGACAGGACAGAAAATCCCAACATGTCTTTCGGGAAGCTAACAAAGTTGTTGATAAGCTAGCCAATTTGGGTGTCGATGGTGATAAACTTTTCAAATGGGAACACGGTGTCCCGAGCGAAGTAGAGGAGCTTATTCAACAAGAATTCCAAGAATGATAGTCAAATTTACCAATAGGGAAGGCACTATAAGTTCGAAGGCTATGAGTATTCCCATCTCTTTTTTGAAATGGACTCACAATAAAAATTATCCGAGCTATCAGTCTTGGTGGATGCTGCTTGGAAATACCACAAAGACTAATGGGGATAGTCACATGTCAGATAACATGGCTCCTAGTCATCTTAGTAATTTGAGGTTGGTTGATAATCACAGGGCAGGAAAGAAATGACAATATAAGACTTCGAACCAGAGCCACGTGGACCACCAGATAGCCACCGCCATAAATCTAGCCAGCAGGTTCACTTCTCCAAGGCTGATTGGCCAAGACGGGATGTGGTCCCAAAGCATGTCATATATGGAAGAAAGCAATTACCAAAGAATTATTAAGAGTAACTATCAATACAGAGCTTGTGGGAGTTTTTTTCAGTACTCTGCTATGTGTGTCTGCAACTTTTTGTTTCTCCACTATTTCAAGGAAGGGATCCGTGTCTATTTATTTTTTTGTAATTATGATGCAGGTGTGTTTTCTCGGGGTATACCCAAAATGTTGTATGGGAAGTTTCTTTTTGATAACAGGCTATGTGCCTTACCGGATGTAATGGCTTTGGCGGCATGTAGATTTTACATATATAGGATCCTTAGTAAGGACATGTTCATCAACAACCCTGGGCTGATTTTTGTAAAAGGTTTTGGGTCAACCTGTAAAACCCGGTATTAATGCTATAGTATCTTATCTACCAAAAAATAATTTCACACAGAATCTTGTTTTAATCTCATAGAAACATATAGAGAATGGTTAAATACTCAATATGTTTCACACTCACAACAATACTTAATCACTTTCAAACTCTCTTATTTAACCATTGAAACATATGGATAATGGTAAGAGACTCAATATGTTTCACCATCAATCAATTTCAATCTCTTTCTCAAATTAGTAAAGAAAAATTTATTTCATAGAACTTGAACTATAACTCCAAAACTTCCAATCAACTAAGCTCAATCAACTCTACTCAATAATCACTCAATGAAAGCTTATTCAACAATGCTTATCAAAAAAACCTCACATAACAATGATACTCATGATATTTCATAAACCCTAGTTCAAGATAGTTCTCAACTTCACATAACAATGATACTCATGATATTTCACAAATCCTAATCATGCACATGAAGGCTCACTCAACATTTTCAACAATGCTTATCAAACAAGGTTTCTAGCATCAACTTTCATTCCAGAAAATCCTCATCAATCAACATTGGATAGCTCAAAATCAAACTCAACAATGCTTATCCAAAAATCCTTTTCAGTTCAACTTAGCATTCAAAATATCCAATCCAACAATATACAAGGAATATGTGCCCATACCTTTGTTTTGAAGAAGATTTGATCTCAAAATCTATCTCAATCACACTCAACCTCTTTGAAAATCTCAATGGTTAGATATCACAGATTTGTCCTTAATATTCAAAAATATTTCACCATGCCAAAATATCAAAAATCAACTATGCCTTATTTCTCCTTTCAAATCAATTTTTATAATATGACTTTATTTCAACAAATAACATCTAACACCCTTGGCACACCTTATTAATATTTTTATAAACTTTAACCCCTTAAAAATCAAACACAAAAAATTAAAACTTTGCATATTCCTTTTATCTCCCTTTTTAATCTCATAAACCCTTTTAAATATGCAATTTCCAATTAATAAAACTTTAGGAAATTAAAAAATTAATTTCCACCCTTGCAATTTTTGGATGCAATGTTAAACCTTAGCAATTGAGCACATACCTTGTAAATAGCATCAAAAGGGCCTTGATGGGATTCGAACCTCAATCCCCTTCTTTGAAGTGCCTCCACACAACATGCACCCACCAAGTGGGCTACGTGCCCTCACCTGAATATTGAGGTGCATGCCTCCCTTTTTACCTTCGTCCGATGGCGTAAAAGCTAAAACCAACTTTTGCCTTACCAAAAACATGAACGTGTGGATCGAACTCATGACTTGTTGCCTGCGAGCAACTTAGCGCAGCCCTTGGCTACCAACCGTGTTACCCAATACCTTGCGATGTAAAGTGCACTCCAATCACACTTGTTCCCTGGTCTACCTTCTTAAAGTCTAAAACACATGCGATTCTTCCCTTCCAAGCCTTGGCACACAATTTCCTTGGGCATTCTATAATTCACATGGATACATTTCTAAGGTGGGATCTTACCCTCTTTTATATTCTTAGTAATATTTCCAAATACACCAACACTTAGATTAATTCAAATTCAAATTAATTCAATTTTTATTTTGGCACCCTTTTAAATTAATTTAAATTTAAATTTTACCTTAGGGTAAAATATTTAAATTTAAATAATTTAAAAATAAACTTTCACCTGGGTCTTTTGGAGGAATAATAATTTTATCATTCCTTGGCCTTCATTTTTCTTCACACCAACTTGTAACCGAAATATTATAATATTATTATTTTCATTAACCTGCTTCTTTGCCTTGTTGGAAAAACCACTAGAGGACATTAATAACACCGAAACTTGGACATCAATATTTTGACATAAATGCATGGATGAAACTGAAACTTGATCATCATATTCTTGACATTAATGACGACAAACCTTGCTCTCTTCTTGACATCAATGACAACAAACCTTGCTCATATTTCCAACATCCATCATCCCATAGCCCATTCATAATACATATATGATATCTTGTCTTTTTCAAAGTCTCAAGTTTGGATATTATTTAAGTTTTTTCAATCATTCAACCATAACTAGTATCTCAGTCAACCTAAATTGAAGTCATTAGTCCTTGAAATGCTATAGGTATTCTTGGTGACCTTAATTTTTCTCTAATACCACACATATGTATCATAAATTAAGTAAAAATTTATGCTTAGGAAAGACAAACTTGTGAGTCATTATCACCATAAAGTAAATGACTTCCCTTGCTCTTCCTATCATGCATATGGTCCAAAAAAGCTAAGAATTAACAAAAGGACAAGTTCACCCACAAATCCAAAAAAAAAGATCCTTTGCTTTTCCATAAAATGAGAAAGTATCCCAAAAAAATCCCCTTGCTCTTCCAAAAAATTAGCAAGCCCCCACAAAGAAAAAAAAAGTAAAAATACCTTGCTCTTCAATGAAATGAGTGAAATTCTCCAAAAGCAAAATTCCTAAAAATCCCCCCCCAAAAAAGCAAGCGATGAAGAGCTTGAATCCTTGGAATTATCAGGTCCTTTGATCATGGGGCTAACATCCATTGGGGCTATAGATGCCTGACTAGTAGTGGATTACACCTTGCATGGTGACATGTCTACCACATTAGCGACCACCTTTTGTATACACCTATGTAAACTTGAGGATGAGTTAGATCCTTGGCATAAGTCACAAATGATGAGTCCAACCTCACCCAAAATTGACAATGAACAAATCACTACACACATAGTTGGTCTTTACTAAACTAGATTAACTTGGTTGGTCTTAGTATCTTCAAGTGTATATTTTATTAGTACATAAGTTTGATTGATTTCACTAGGGTGTTTGAGCATCATGAAAGCACATTCAGATTAGTCTTCCCTAGGATAAGCTAAAGAACAAGTCATGTCATCTTTACCTCTATAATAGCATATTGCTTGCAAAATCATTACATTGTGTAGCACCTTAAATTTGACGCACTTAAATTGATTAACTCGGTAAAAACATTAAAATTGATAAAAACATCAAATTTACCTAATTCTACCCGAAAATCATTCAAAATTAGCAAAAATCCACTTGCTTCGATTTTCACACCCTCAAACTAATATTGTTTTGACTTTTGGGGAAAATCGCCTGACTTTTAGCAAAATCGCTTGAGCGGCTAGCAAAATCATCAAGCGATTTTTCTCAAAAACAAAATTTTCCCAAGTTTGCAAAATGCCAAAAATTTGTTTCAAACCGCATTTCTGAGTTTGGAAAGAGGTTGTAATGATGGATTCTGGCGAGATTAGGCAGGGGGCAAACATAGGAGGGATCCCAACTCCCTCCCTGTTTTGGCCTAACCTCCTGATTTCCTAGATTTACCCTTAATCCTATTTAATCCCCCCTCTAATTCATTTTTAAGGCTGACTCCCTAATTGCAAAGTGTGCTAAGTGATCCCATGAGCAGATAGCAGAATTGAGAAGCCATTAGTACAATCTTCCCATCTTCAATTTGCTCGTATTTGCCTAAAATCCATCACTGTCCCATTAGCCTCTTTAGAAAATTTTCACTTGCAGGTTGCAATCGAAATCGCACAGCGAACGACGAAATCATAGAACAATCGACAGAATCGTGTTGTGAGCAAGCGGAGTAGGTGTGCGATTTCATAGAAAATAGTAGCGATCTTGCTGACTTGGCAGCGATCCTGCTGACTTGACAACGATTTTGCTCACAGATCATCTAGGGGCAAAAACCTTTATTTTGTTTGTTATTCTTCCTTCTCTTCCATTTTATTTAGTTATTTAATTATATTTTCATTAATTCAACAATGCATCTCGGGTATTCACCATCATGTTAATCAATTTTTAATTTAAATTTGCATTTTGCTTACATAAAATTCATAAACATTTAGACTCTTGTACTTACATCTATTACAAAACTTTTCTATATTTTATTTAGTTGAAAAGGAATTCTTAAATAGGAAACATATCAAATTTTGAATCATATTTGTGCCAGAAAACCATTTTGTGTCTTGTGTTTTGTTGCTACAAAATTGCAGCGAAATCGCTTGCGATTTTAGCAAATTGTTAAGCAATTTTGCTTGGAACAACAGTGATTCTGCCAAAATAGCAGCGATCCTGCTCTGCATCAAAAAAATCAGAATCTTCATCAAACATATCGATTCAGGTATGTTTTGAATTTCTTTTAAGAATAGAATTACCAACTGCATTTGTCATTTCCATTTTTGTCTATTGTTTTCATCAAAAAAGTAAAAAAAAATTGCATCATAGATAGGTTAGTTGCATTTCAAAGGCAAAAATTAGGTGTTTGTATGAGTGATCCAAAAATGAACATATTAAACCTCATTATCAACCTAGGTGCGGAAACTGCCATCAAAATTTTCTTGGTGAACCCACAATTCGTCGAAAAATCACCACAAGAAGGCACGATCAAGTGCCTCTCTTTCACAGTGTAGCTCAATCATCTTCCATTCCCATCTGAGGCACGGATCCATCAGCCTAGAGGAAAGGAGTGCAAAAATTTTAGGCCTACACATTGAATCCACTAACATCCATTCCACATGTATGTCAGCCCCATTGGGTTGATGCCCTTGATTAATTAATTAAATTCATGAATAATGATACATGTTTAAGCATTTTTTGAACGATAATAAAACATAAATTACATTCAATCATTTCACACACTATTTTCTTGTATCACAAGCATATATGAGACACATCATAGCCATACACCAACTTTGGGGGTGTTCAAGGTATCACACCTTTCCCCAACAATCCATCGATCAAGCAATCAACCAACTGGGGGAGGGCTCAAGGTATCACACCTTTCCCATAAATCACATCAAACAATCATCAAGCAACTTTGGGGTGTCCAATGTATCACATCTTCCCCAATAATTAATCAAACAAGTAATCAACCAACTTGGAGGTGTTCAAAGTATCACACCTCCCCATCAGTCACATCAAATGATTCACCAACTTGGGGTAATCAAGGTAACACACCTTCCCCACCATAAATCTAAATCACTTCAATCATCAATCAATCACATAATCATCAACCAACTTGGGGGTGTCCAAGGTATCGCATCTTCCCAACAATCAATCAAATCAAGAAAATTACATCAATTGATAAATCACATTAAGTCATCAAACAACTTGGGTAAATCAAGGTATCACACCTTCCCCTAATAAATCAAATCAACCAATCCAATAAAAGGCTCAATCAATTACTCAATCTAGTGCTTTTACCTTGCCATCAATACTTTGTCTTGGTTTTATCAATGTACACATCAACCAAAACATCATCTGCTAGGTTCAAAAGGTTGTGTTCTTTTGTCAAATATTGCACCCTTTGCCTTGCATCCACATCAATCAACAAATTATCTTCTAGGTTCAAAAGGTTGTGTTGTTTTGTCAAAGTTTGTGCATTTTGCCTTGCATTCACAAAAATCAACAAATCAACTGCTAGGTTCAAAAGGTTGCATCCTTTTGTCAAAGGTTAAGTGTTTTACCTTCCATTTATAACAATCAACAAATCAACTACTAGGTTCAAAAGGTTGAATCCTTTTGTTAAAGATTATGCCCTTTGCCTTGCATTCATGGATATAGTGCATTTAATTCCATTTTACTTTCTATCATTTTCTTTATCACATTCATACACTAGAATCACTAGTGTAGATTCTCAAGTGAACCTTGTATCTAGTGATTTACTCTAATCACCTAGTGGTTGCAGTGACTAGTTATCCATGCAATTTGATAGGATGGGTAGATTACTGTAAAGACACTTGTTTTGATTATCATCCATAATTTCAAGATCCAATTTCATTCAAAAGTATCCAAAGGCACCTAACCCCTTTGGTCAAATCAATTCAAAAGGGCTCCAAATGTACCTAAACCCTTTGGTCAAATCCATTCAAATGCTCCAAAGGGCCTAACCCCTTTGATCACATTTTAGTTCAAAGGCTCCAAAGGCATCTAGCCCCTTTGGTCAAATCAATTCAAAAATCTCTAGAGGCACCTAAACCCTTTGGCCACTTCAATCCAAAAATATCTAAAGGTGCCAAATCCCTTTGGTCAAATGATTATTTTTAGGGATAACCTTGCCATAATTTCAACCTTTGTAAAATTACCACTAAGGTAATTTATAAATCCTTTCTGAAACATTATGGAGAGGAATTCCTTTTTCCTTGTTGTCTTATACTTCATGTGCCATCAAGAGAAATATTCTCACAAATATTTCCATCAATCTAGGACATTAAAACTTTTGACATTAATCAAACCTCTTGAAAATAATTCCATCAAATTAGGACATCAAACTTCTTGACATCAATGACAAAAAAACATGCTCAAATTTCCAACAATCTCCCCCTTTGTCATTGATGGCAACCCTTTATACTTAAGCATTCCTTTTACCTTTTTCCAATTTTGCTCCCCCTGAGAAACTGCTCCCCCTGACTGAATGCTCTCCCCCTAACTCAACTCTCTCCCCCTTTGACATCAATGGCAAAGGGCCACCTTTGGGGCTAAAGATAAAACTCTTAGCTCAGCCCCCTCCCCACCTCCTCTTAGATCCAAAGGCATCTAACCCCTTTGGTCAAATCAATTCAAAAATCTCTAGAGGCACCTAAACCCATTGGTCACTTCATTCCAAAAAGCTCTAAAGGTGCCAAATTGCATGGATAACTAGTCACCTGGTGATTGTAGTGACTAGTTATCCATGCAATTTGGTAGGATGAGTAGATTACCATAAGGACACTTATTTAGAGCATTCTTTATGCAATTTATCATAAGTTCAAACTCCAATTTCAATTCAAACACTCTAAAAGGTCTAACCGCTTTTGTCACATTTCAATTCAAAAGCTCCAAAGGCACTTAACCCCTTTGGTCACATATTATTTCAAATAATCCAAAGGCACCAAAACCCTTTGGTCACATTTCAATGTAAAAATCTCCAAAGGCTCCAAACCCCTTTGGTCAAAAGAGTCTCAAGTGAACCTCGCATCTAGTGATTTACTCTAGTCACCTAGCGGTTGTACAAATTGGTTATCCATGCAATCCGGTAGGATGAGTAAATTACCATAAGACCACTCGTAATATATATATAACCAAAAATACATTAAAATAAAAAGTATCGGGTCATGACAATCTCAAAATTTCACCTTTTCCCAAGGCAGCCCTGCTAAACATCATAATTTTTCAAGCACTTCATCACTATCATCATTTGACATATCCTTCATCGACTCATTACTTGAGGAGGTAGTCAGTAATTACAAAATTCTTGTCTCAAATCAAGTCAATACTCAAACACTCAATACTGGAAATTGCTCACGTCCAAGAATCATTACCAAATACTATCATAAGCCTTTTCTTTTAGGGAAAACAACAAGAAAAATTTTAAACACTTGGTATGCCCTAAAAGGTTACCAAAAACTTGGTATACTCAAAGACTATAGCCCATAGACTAATAATGTCTACCTATGGCTGACAAGTTTACCAAAAAATTAAGTTCTTCAATTTGTTGAAATTAATGATTCAATGAAGTGTATATTTTTCCATGCTTGGGGTATCCCACATTGGCTTTTATTTTTGACCATCTTCTACCACTCCCCTTCAGGCTCATTTTCATCATCCATCATCAATGTAACCATTTTAGATCATCTATTTTTGCTTTGCATTGTGCTTTTGCATAAAGCATCCCAAAAAGGGGTATTTTTAGACACCTAAAATGTGTCATCTTGAGGAGACTCCCAAAAGGCCTCCTTTCTAACTCACACCATCCACCTTGGGTAGCCTCAGGGCTAATTCAGTGGTTTTCACCAACAATAGACACTTTTATCCATGAGAAGCCTAACCATTTCAACCTAAGACAGTCGTACAAAAATAAAATTTATAAAAAAAGGAGATAAAATAATAATTGGCAACCGAAACTACCTATTAGCATTGTGCATAATTTTTGCACCGACATTGGATTCCCTACATGAGGTAAATTCAAATTAACTACATGCAATCAATCATTTAGGGGTATGCATCTGCTTTTTCATATAGACTACCCCTCTACTTTTTCATGCAGAGTGCCCTTAATTGGCAGTTGCCACATTTTACCTCTGGCCAAGAGGTCTATAAAATAACACTCCCCCCTCAATTTTAGAGACACAAATGATCCGATCCCATTTTCAAGTTTTTTTGCAATGAAGTGTTACAAAAATAAATCTACCAGGTTTTTCCCACTACCAAGACTATGTTGTTGAACTATCATACATGATTGAAAGTCGTGCTCTCTTATCTCGCATGATTGATACCCTCATTCTAGTGACTATTTAAATATGCTAATCGCCTCCCCACTATCAAAAAATACCATCCTACGTAACCTCAAATTTTTCCCAAACCTAGTTGCACAGAAACACATATCCGTGACCATGATCATCTCATTTCGATATGGTCTACAAATGATATCATATTGACCCAAGATGGTCTAGAACATACCACTGATTTTCTTTTCAATTTAGCTTAGATCAACATTTTTTTGGTT
The DNA here is from genome assembly GCA_028583015.1 of Wollemia nobilis. Lineage (NCBI taxonomy): Eukaryota > Viridiplantae > Streptophyta > Pinopsida > Araucariales > Araucariaceae > Wollemia > Wollemia nobilis. Next base: position 1,993,629 of record JAQPPZ010002502.1, read on the forward strand.
TTTGTATTAGCTTAGATTTCCATTTATACATGTACACATTTGTCTTTCATTTTGTTTATTGTTTTCATATTCCATATGGGTTTAACTCCGGTGGCCTTTCATATGTTATTGATTTCTTTTTTTATTTTCTTTGTGTGTAGTCAAAAGAACGCAAGGATGACAAAAGGCTTCAGATCCACATTATATTTGATGTTGTAGACACCTAAAACATGTCATATTTAGGAGACTAATCATATGGGCATCTTTGCAAACCATATGAATGATCTTGGAACTTTCCAAGGCAAAGTAGTGGTTTTAACTACTCAATTTAGGCATCTTGGGCCTATTCAAACTTAGTTGTGGGTGACACCTACAGCTAAGATCTTAGTCACAATTGACACCTGCGGCTAGGGTTTTAGTTGCGTTTAAGAGCCATGGCTAGCTATGTAACTATCTCGGCCTCTCGAGCTGATCCAATTAGTTGTTACAACTACATTGGTAACCAATTCAGGAAATTTTGAGCGAGGAAGATTCTGGATTCTTCCTCCCAACTTCTCCAACCTGTCAACTCTTGATCTTGGCTTCTCAAGGAAGCTAGGATGAAGAATTGAAGAGGCTATAAGACCCCCCTCCAAATTGGATAAAATTCTAGCAGAGTTTCCAATTTTAATGTAGTGAATCCCTATAGAATTGGAGAGCCAATTGCACCTTCTAAAGAGTAACAAGATGCTATCAAAATCCAATTTGATCATAAACCTTGCAACAATGGATATCTCAAGAGCTTGAGGAGCAAGCTTGACAATTGACACACATCCATTATAAATTTAGATGTATTACACCACCAATATGTTCCAAAAATCCTAGGTGACCCTTGATCATCAATTCCTTAGAGGATTTGAGAGTTTCTGGCCTTGGTTGCAAGAGAAAGGGAAGTTTTCCTATAGCCATGACTAATAGAGTTAACTACTTTAAGCACCTGTAGCTAGGGTTTGATACTCATTTCATTGCATTTTAGCAGTATATTTCCATTTCCAATGATGCAAATAGGTTAATCTAGCTTAGATTAGTCTTCATTTACACATTTGCATGATTAATAAACAATATTAGAGGTAACTTTACCTTCATTTGGTCACATTTACTAGTTTTCAAGAATCTTCTTAGATTAGATATATTTCAAACTTTCATTGCAAATTATATACTAGATTGACTAGATTTACTGTTTTCTCAGCAATTTTATCATAATTTGGCAAATTTTTTATTATCTTTGCAATTCTTTATGCTTTATTTCCATATTTTCTATCTTTCTTGCAAATCCTTCATAAGAGCCTCATCATGAGAGGCCTCCTTTGCTTCTAACTATGCTATGTTGTTTCTTGAATGTAGATTTATAAGATCTTGACATATTCAGAGCATTCTTTGCATCAAATTCCTCCCAAGAAAGTGAGAAGAAGGATTCCTTGAGCCTTGAGAAGTTCATGTCTACTCTAAGAGCCTACTGATTACACCATCCCCATTTAGGGGCTTTCAAATTTGTATCAATTGTATCAAGATTTTGGTATCCCTTAGAGGGACCTACTTGTAACCAGGATTTTGCAATGATTTAATAAAAGAACTCCTATATTCTTGTTAAATATATTTGTTCATATGCTTTATTACTTTAATATTTGGTATAAATGATGTAATAGCTTAGGTGCATACTTTTTAGGATGGTACAAATGTGGTGGTCTTTAAAAACCCGCTCCCCCACAAACTGCGCTAGCATAGAGATTTTTGATATTGCACTTGGAGATCTCATTTCGAGATATTGTAATCATTGAATCATTGGTAGCATCCCTTAAGAGGGAATATTATTGTAACACTTTGAAATATGGATATAAATATATATAATAATCCATCTTATCTTGTTTAATCATTGCGTTTCATTGTTGCTTTGTTTTTATGGTGCAAATTTGCTGCTTTCAGACTTCATGTTAAGTGACCTGAATGAATTAACAAAAACAAAATTAACTACCCTTTTTATCATCTTCCACCAAACCAAGACTACCAATTGAATTAGAATCACTTCCCAAATACATTTGCACTAATACCACATTTTTAAGCATTTGGAAGAGGAATAACCCTTTTTCTTCTTTTAGACCTCGCCATATCCTCCTTAATCAATGTTCCTTTGAAGGATATACCAAATCTATCAGAGATATATAAATCAACTAAACTAAAGAGACACCTATAGAAGACCCTATCTGATGAGAAAAAGAATTGTACACACCCTCTTCTCCCTTTAGAACCGATTCAGTAGGCACCACATTAGAAGAAGTGCCACAACTACCTAAGTAGCAACAAAATTTATACTTAAGCCATATAGAAATTTTTTCTTAATAATTCTTAGGGAAGCACTAATTAACTCCAAACTAGATCTACCAAATAAAATCCCATGTTTAACATTTAACACCCCTTACCTAGGGGAATTATCTAACATCAGGGCATAAGGTATATTTTTGAAAAAATTCAAATATACTACCTTTTACTTCCTATAACAAAAACACATTTTAGGAAAATTGAAATATACTACCTTTTACTTTTATTTAAATCTAGAGACTAAGAGACTACACATTAAAAAATAAATCAATTGATGTCCATTTTCATATAGGCTTACAAATGGACCCTCAAACTAGAAATTTTATGTCTTTCATATTTGCACTAGATCACTTTCTCTAATCTACTAATAGTATCATAAATAAAAGGTCTTACGATAAAATTTAGGTAGGAATATTCTGCCTATAGTGATTTTTTCCTAGAAGGGACTTCTCATTGAAAATAAAATGATTAGCCTACATGTAGCAAACCTACCCATAAATGGTTGAGGTACCAAATTTCAAAACATCCTTTGCTACCTCATTTGAAGCAAACTAACAAAAAACACAACCCATACCTAACCCATGCATCTAAACAACTAACCAATACTTGGTTTCCTAGTTAGCCCTAGCCCATTTGTAAAATTTATGCTCAATAGACGCACTTTTAAAAAATAAAGCATCTATCCATTTTTTTGCATTCCTTTATACTTGATGAAACCTCACTAGGTAGCTTACATTTGAGACCTTTACCTTGATTCATAGAATCCTAACCAGATTATTAATCACTATTTGGTCTTACTATTTTGGCTCCAAATTTTATTCTATCATGTTTATTGATAACAAGTTCTACCTTATTTTCACATTACTCCCTTTACTCCTCTAAATAGAGATAAAATTGTTGAACTTGAACAAAAAAGGATTAGACAATAGGATTGAGGACCACCAAAAAATTAAGTATCAAATATAGAAACAACAATGTGTTCTAGTGCAAATAAACTAGGATGATAGAACATAGGGATCTCTAACATAGAATTGATATAATTCACATGTGAGGAAGATATTGGCTAGCTAACTAGATATATGATGGATAAAAAAATGAATGGTGCCTAAAAAATAAGATGAAATAATAATAGAAGCACTGCCTACAGATCCCATACTCCCTAATAAACCGCCAATATCATTCCATACTTCAAGTAATGATGACACTGATCTAGATGCTTTAAATGGAGGTTTCCTCAACTCTAGCCAATGTGGGTATTCTATCCCAAACTTCTAAAACCCTTTATATCCAAGCCTCAAAGTTGTAACAACAAATCTACAAGTCAAAGTAAAACTTTACATCAATAAAGAACGAGTCGAGGTAGATAGGTAGTCTAAGTTTTAGTTAATAGGTAGAAATTCCTTGCTATCCTTACATGCCTCTATGGCTAGTTAACCAAGTCTCCCTCCTCTGGTATTCTATTGGATCAAACATCCCATTTGTTTTGCATAAGATATATACCTTAAGGTAATAATGCCCAAGCCAATATTCTCATAATGCTTCGCCACCAACATGAATCTACTACCTTCCAAGTAGATACAACTAGGTGCTAAAATATGCTCCAACAAATCCAATATTATAACTCATTTTGGTAGAACTTGTCCTTTATTTTTTTAATAATCATAATCACAATTACAACACTTTGTTAGTTAGAAGATCTTATTTTTTGCCATCCTAATATTGTTTTAAGAATTTATAGTTTGATAAGTAATATACATTTTAATTGAGTTTTCTAAATCTTATATCTTAATGAATGATCTTTATAGAATTTATAAACATAGTTTATGAATAATATGTTTTCAATCCATTCAATTAAACTTTCATAAATTCATGTTAATGTATAAATTTTATAAATTTCAATACCACCTCAAGCACACTTTTAAAAAATTTTACCCTAGTGGGTGACCTTTATAGTCTTCAACTCTATCTAATTAAACTATCCTTCTAACCATATTAATCACTCTTTCGAAAAATTGTATCTTCATGAGTGACCTTTATAAACTTCATAACAACTACATGTAATAATTAATTTGTATTTTTTAGTTATTTTTTTACTTCAAATAACCTTTTTTAATATTTGTAAATGACTAATTTTTATCATTATAAGTTCTCATCTAATATCAAATTAACAAATTTCTTGATTTAAATGATATAACATGCTTGGAAAAATTGATGAGGTTCAATTACCATGGGCTTGTTCAAAGAATTAAAATTTGAAGAAGTATACAACTAAATTATCATATAAGGGAAACTAAAAGAATTTTTTTGTCCTTTTGTAAAGGTAACCTATATGTTGGAGGGCTTTAATATTTATAGTATAAGGAATAGATGTTGTGAAAGGTGATCTCTCTAGCACTCAATAAAATTTTGAATTTGTGGTTGGCAGGAACCTATGTACCAATGATGAAACCAACAAGGACCATGGCCCTATTTCTTAGGATAATGTGGTGAGACCCCTAGGAATCATGAGTGTTGGAGATAGCCCCTTCAACCATGACCTTGACCCACCTCTCCAATATTTTTCATGGATAATATTCATAAAATCATCGATTTCTCCATTCCTAAGGGTTCCTCTGGTCCCACAGGTGCCCCATCTCCTCTTATCCCAAATCAAGGAGTTTTAAAATTTCCTTCTTCTCTCATGAAATCCTTTGTATTCATGGATTATTTTTCCCTCATAGGCAATTTCATTGGTTCCTGCCCATACATAGAGTCAATATACAAATGGGCTATCTCCAAATGGCTCCCTAAGAGAATTTAGAGCTTATTGCCCTTCCTAGAGGGTTATTTCAAGTTAGACTAAACAATCCTTTTGACACGGGCTATATTCTTTCAGGGAGACCATAATTTTTGGTAGGAGAAGCCTCTTCCTAAGAAAATGGGGCACTAATTTTGACCCAAAAACAAAAGTATCAATTACATAGCTATCTAGGTGAGACTTCTAGGCCTTCCAATTAATTTTTGATATGAGAAAGTTTTGCAAGGCATTCCTAGAGCCATTGAAGACCTCGTCACATTTGACCCTGCTACTAAAGCTATATCTAGAATGGTCTATGCTCGCATGTGCATTATAGCTAATATTGACTCAAATTTTCCATCTTTAATTGATCTAGTCTCTGATATTTGCAACAGACACCAAGTCATTGAGTACGAGAACAAGCCTTATTTCTGTTCTGAATGTAAAACATTGGGCCATATCAAGACCCAGTGTCCCTCTCTAAAATCAAAATAAGTGGCCTATAAAGACCCTTGAAAAGAATGGTGTACCCCTCTCAAAAAAATCTATGCTCACTCGATGAAGTCTTCATATCAAAGAAAAATTCCTTCTGAGAGCCCTCTTGGTGTTGATTCCAAAGGCAAAGAAGTCTTGAAAGACTCCTCTCCTATTTATCCTTCATAGGTATTTCCGTTGGTCCTTGACTCAAACCCTTTTCAATGCTTATCTTTTGATGTCTCTAATATTCTTGATAATCATGTGCCTACTCTGTCTCTCGACCAATGTGGGTATGATTCCTTTATCTTTGGGATCTTTGTCTCTTCTAATATTTAACTCTCCTTCCAAAGGAGAGGCTTCCCCCCTCTTAAGCTTATACCTTTAGCCTCACCTCCTAAATGTGTTTGTAGCTTCTCTTTTGGTCATGGGTCGTCCCTTACCTCTCCCTCCAAAGGAGTGTTTCAGTCCCCCTTAAAAACTAGTTCCCTTTATTTCCTTATTGAGGCTTCATCTCCTTACAAGGGCTTCCCTTCTAGAGCCTTGTATTTTAGTCCTCCTAAAGTTGTGACTCGTAATTAGAAGAAATTCTCTGTAGATGTAGGAAGTGATAAGAAAAAAGGACGTCCATCATCTCAATATCTAAGAAGAAATGAATCTAAAGAGGAAATTTCCAATGGTTCCCAATCCACATTATGTCCAACCCTCCAAGATAAAGCCAATGTTGAGACACATGAAGAAGCTAATAATAGAATCAAACCAGCCCTGTCTCATAGTAGGGGCAAAAATCATCTCTTAAAATATCCAAATGAAGATAGTATCGTGGAATGTAAGAGGCCTAAATGGCCCCTCTAAGCAAAGGTTGGTTCCATAATTATCCTTCTTCAAGAGACAAATATTGAAGAAATAAATATTGAGAAGATATCCAAATCTATTTGGAAAAATGCAGAATTTTTTTCCAGCCCCACTCCTGGATCTTTTTGAGGCCTCCTGTGTCTTGAGGACCCTTTCTAGGTAGAAGGGAGATTGCTTTCTACTTCCAACAAGTTTACAAATATTCTATTTTTTCACAAAGACACCCATACAAAATGGGTTCTAACAAATTTCTATGTCCTAAACATTCCTTCAAAAATAACTTCTTTGTGGAATTCCCTAAGCCAAATGAGGAGCATACTCTCTAGTAAGACCTGGATCATAGCTAGATATTTTAACTCTCCTTTATTTTAGTCTGATAAAAATGGTGGTGCCCTAATTTTCTCATCAATAATACAAGAGTTTTCAATTTTTTTTAACAATAATGAGCTCATGGACATCCCTCTAAGGGGCACAAGGTTCACCTGGAGCAATAGAAGGATTGGAAATTAGCTCATTCAACTTAGACTTGACAGGTTCTTTCTCTCCCAAGAAGCCATCCCTTTGTTTGTTGATGCTACCCTTCGATCACTCCCTAAGATTGGTTCTAATCATAATCTGCTTATGTTTGAAGGGATTCAACCATTTTATTTTAAGACTCCTTTCATATTTGAACTAATGTGGCTCCAAAACCCAAATTTTGAAAACTTTATTTCCAAATGGTGGAACAAGTAATTTTTAGGCCCTTTTATTTCTCAAATAGCCAAAAAACTTAGATCCATCAATACTAATCTAAAGATCTAGAATAGGAAGTTTTTTGGAGATATTTTTAACAAAAATTAGAGCATTCAGAACCAACTCCTTCAGATTGAGGTCTATATCCAAAATGGAGAATTTTCTAACTCTCTCAGGATCATGAAATATAACTGCTTTGTGAATATCATAAAATTATAGCTATGGAAGAAACCTTTTGGTACCAAAAATCAAGGGCTACATGGTTAAAATCAAGTGACTCCAACACAAAATTATTTCATGCTTCTACTCTTTGGCATCATAGTTTCAACAAAATTCAAGAGTTTTCCAAATTTGATGGTTCAATTTTGAGAGACATTCATGAGATCAGATATGAAGATGTGAGTCACTTTGAGAACATCTTACTCCAAGATACATGTCCCTCTGTGAGTTCAAACCAAATGCTTTTAAATATCCCTAACCTTATTTTTGATGAATCCAATGACTAGCTTCTTAGATCCTTTTAAAATGAATAAATTAGGAAGGTTGTTTTCTCAATGAAAGATAAAACGCCTAGCCTCGATGCGTTTCCTCCTCATTTTTTCTAAATTTTTTGGAATATTTTTGGGGTGAATATTTGTAAATCCATAGAGGAGATTCAATGTACTAATTAAATTTCCAAAGATGTCAACTCAACTTTTCTAGCTTTGATTCCTAAGACCTCTATAGGAAAGTCCATCTCTAATTACCAACCTATAAGCTTATGTAATGTATTGTATAAAATTCCATCCAAATTTGTTACCACCTAGCTAAGCTATATTCTCCCATTTATAATAGATTCCAGTTAGGGCAACTCTGTCAAAGGGAGGTAGATCACATATAGAATCATCACTATCCATGAGATCATTCATTCAATTCATAAAATCAAGAGAGTTGGTTTTCTTCTCAAGATAGATATGAACAAGGCTTTCGATCGAGTTTCATGGGAATTCTTTATTACAATTCTCTCCAAACTTGGTTTTCAGAAGATCTAGGTTGAACTAATCAAATATTGCATCTCTTTTATGAGCTTATCTATTCTTGTGAATGGAGTTCCAACTGGATACTTTCGTAGATCTCAAGGTCTGCATCAAGGTGATCCTCTTTCACCTCTTTTGTTCATTATTTTATCTAAAGCCCTTGGTAGATATTTTAAGATGGCTTGTTCCAACAATATTATTGCTAAAATTAAGGTATCCTCTACTTCTACCCTAGTTTTACATCAAAAATTTGTGGATGACACCATCTTATCCAATACCTCCTCTATTCTGCAAGCCAAATCCATTAAGTCTATTCTTTTGTTGTATGAGCAGTTTGTTGGCTAGAAAATCAAGTTTACTAAAAGTGTCCTCTTATTTTTTAATACTCCTCTTAGAATATAGCTCAAAATTACCCAAATCCTAGGGTGTTTCATATCCAACCTCCTTGCAACCTACCTAGGTCTCCCTCTATTTTTTGGGCCTCTAAAATATAACTTGTGATATCCGATCCTTGAAAGAATTCAGAGAAATCTCAGTGGTTGGAAGGGAGCCTTATTAAGCCAGGTTGGTAAGCTGATTCTCCTCCATACTTACCTTCAAATCATACCAATTTATTTTATATCTACCTTCAAAATCCTTGCTTCATTTTGTCATAAAATTGATCAACTTCAAAGAAAATTCCTTTGGTCTGGCTTTGAAGATAAGCGTAGATTCCATCTAGTGGCTTGGGAGAGAGTCTATTCCAAGAAATCCCATGGAGACCTAGGACTCAAAAGAGTTAACCAAATAAATTTAGCATTATTAGCCAAATTGGGGTGGATATTGATCTCTAAAAAAGATGCTTATTGGGTAGCCATTCTTTAAAGCAAGTACCTCCACCATAATGACTTTCTTCTTGATGAAGTCTTCCCTATTGGATCTACCATCTAGAATTCTATTCTAAAAAGTAGGCACATTGTGAAAGTTATAATATGATGGCAACTTCAGAAAGGAAATGGCATAGACTTCTAGAATGATATATGAGTCTGTGACACGACTGATCTAGGACCAAGCCTTAATTCCAATAAAACCTATCACTGATGAGCTCTTTAGACCCAAATTTTATGACTTCATATTTGATTATGATCATAGAAAAGTATGGAAATCCATCCCTTTTATAGTTCTTTCAAGAGATCAAATCCTTTTTTCTGAGTCCTTATCCAATATCCTAATAATGCATCTTATTCTAGCAGTATCTCTTGAGGATAGAGTAATTTGGAGACCAAATCAAAATGGTTTTTTAGTGTGAGATCTATCTACTTTGTAATTTCAAATTGTATGTAAGTGGTTTCCTCGTAAAAGAAGTCTAGGTTAAACATATCATTCCTAAAATCATAATATTCTTATGGCTTGTTATCTAAAACAAAATTTTGACCCTTGATAATATTCAAGCAAGAGGATTGGTAACCCCCAATTGTTGTTATCTTTGCAAATCCAACCTAGAGATAGTTCAACACCTATTTTTGGAATACCCTTACTCTTTATCTGTTCTCCATTTTATCCTTTCCTTCTTCAATGTTAGTTGGGCCCACCCTTGCTCCATCATTGATATCTACCATCAATGGCCCACTCCCTTTTCTTTCTTGGGTTTAAAATTTATTTGGTCCTTAATTCTTCCCCATTACCTTTGGATAATTTAGAATGAAAGAAATTGTAAATCTTTCCACAACTATTCCAAGGACTGTCTCTCTATTGGAAATCTCATTTTATCTTTTATCTCTAAAAACTCTTCTATTGTACCTCAATATAACACTCCCACCTTGAAGTGGGAAGTTGATATTTTAACTTATTTAGTTCATCCCCCTCCTTAGTCTCCTCCTCATACTATAGTGATTATATCTCAAGTATTTTGGGATCTACCTCCCCCAGGATGGATCAAGTTCAATTTTTATGGAGCTACAAAATGGAATCCAGGTAAAGTGATAGCAAGAGGTCTTTTTCGTGATCATAAGGGTAGGATCATTTTAGCATTAACTAAAAATAATGGGATCCAAATGAACAACTTTTTTGAGGCAAAAGATCTTTTTCAAGGCCTCAATATCTTTGCTAAGTTTTTGTAATCTAACTTAATCATAGAATGGTATTCTTTTAATCTTATAAACCATATTAAAAATGAGATCCAATATAATTAGAGAACCCAAATCCTTGTTGAAGAGTCCAGGCATCTCATCCAAAGATATAGAAAAACCATGATTCAACATGTCTACCATGAAGAAAATCTATTTACTAATGTTTTTGCCAATACTGGAGTCTCCTAGAATGACATCTCAATGTGGAAGTCCAATTTTCCTCAAGATCTTCTTCTTACTCATGTGGAGAATACCATATCTATTCAACATTCTATTTACCAAGATAATCAATGTCTTATCTAATATCAAGCATCCACCCTTTTAGATCAAGTTTTTCTTGGTCCTTTACAAGTTAATCCATTCATGTATGTCCCCTTTTAATTCCTCTTCGTGTCCTATGGGATCCCTTGATATGTTAACTTTATAATCTATGTTAATTTGGGTCCTTAGATCAATCTCATGGGCCTGGAATATTCCCAATATTTAGTCATCATTTTTAATTGCTTTAAAATTAGGTGGTGTGATTTTCATAGAAGCATTTCCCAAGATGTAAAGACTTATAATATTTCTAATTCCAAAGCCATCACGCATCTATGTTGGCGACTAAAAAAATAAGTCATAATTAGTTGCTATCTTCCTATTGGTTCTAACCCACCTTAGTTCATGATGAATCAAACTGGTGATCTTCAGTATAATATCTCACATGTGATGAGGTTTCAATGATTCCAATGGATTGTCATGCACTGGTGCATTAGCATGTGTATCCCCATATTCAATATGGTTCGATGTCTGAGTCTTTTTTGTGTCAGTTACCCAAAGGTAATATTCATTATAAAGCCCTTGAATTTTAATTTTTTTATTGCTTAATGGATTAGCCCTCTGTGTGCTTTCGTCATTTTTTTTGGTAATTTTATCCTCTAGAGATCTAATAAATCAATTATGGATGAGTTGGATCCTACAACCTATCCATTGAACTAGTTGTTGAAGTAATTATCTATGCCCATGGTTTCATTCCTTTCATGCAAATATTATTTGGCCATGATGACCAAGTTTCCAAAGACATTCTCGATACCTAGGACAAAGGTCATGTCCAAGTCAGGGGATTGTCTTACACCAACAATACTCAACTTCTCATTGAGGTTACAGGTCTTCCCTATACTAGAGATGTGGTTGAGTAGAAGAAGCACTATCTTGTGTATGGTCTCATATTTTTCATTGACAATGGTAAGCTTTTATCTAAAGAAAATGATGGAGGTATCATCAGAACTTCTCTACTGAAACTTTGGGATCATGTCATGATTCTAATCATGTAGTACTTCACCAATGATAATATCAATGTTGTGTTGAGAAGTTTCCACTTGGTATTTCTAAACCACATTCAGGGAAATAAAGTCATTAATATTCTTGAATACTTGCTCAGGTCAATTAAAATTTTGATGGCAAGATATCGTAAGGGTTCTTTTTCCTATCTAGCTCATTAGGATTTATACCTCATTATTTATAGGTATGTGTTATATAAATCTTTAGATAGTTCAATCCTTACCTATATTGGAAATCGATCTCTAACTAAAGAGGTGGGGGATCCTTCAAATCATAGGGTAGAAGGTTATGACATGGAAGAGAACAACTCAATAGAAACTATGATAAAAAATCCAACCCCTAAGATAAGTAGGCAACTCAAGTTTGGATCGGAAGGAAATGTCACCCTGCATCTATGAGTTTTGAATGAAGATATTGTTCATCTCAAACTTCAATAATTAGATCTATTCACGATTAAGGGACCAAAAGAAAGTCTTCCATCAATATTGAGGAAGTGTAGACACCTAAAACGCGTCATGTCGAGGTGACTACTCATATGGGACATGCTAGAAGACCATATGGAAGACCTTTGGACAGATCCAAGGTATAGCAGTGGTTTTTACCACTCATTTGGGCACCTTTGCCTAGTCAGTGCTAGCCGCTGCTGACACCCATGGTTAGCAGTGCTCACCGCGCATGTCAGCCGTGGTCAACACTCAGAATCAGTTGGCCTTCATCCGACCCAAAGTTGGTTGCAATGGCCAATTGGTTGCATATTGGAGTGGTTTGAGCGAGGAAGGTTCTGGATCCTTCCATCCAACAAGCTCAACTGCCCAATATTGATCTTGGCTTCATGAGGAAGCCACCCCTAGCCCTGGGCCAATGCTATAAGATCCCCCTTTGAATTGGGGATAAGTCTGGAAGATATTTTATCAATTGAGCAGTGAAGCCCTATCGAATTGCATAGCCAACTACATGCATTGAGAGGGATACTTTTGCTACCCAATTGGAGATCAAATTGCAATGGAAGCCCTAGGAGCCTAGGAGAGCCAAGAAATGCAAATCCATGCAATTGGTGCACAATCTGAACAATTCAACCACCAAACCTATCAGAGGACACAGAGGCGACCCTTGGACATCAATTTGACAAGGTGGATCGGAGAGAAAGCCCTAATTTTGAGGGCAAGTTTACTCAGAGCTCCGTCGTGGTTGTCAGCCATGGTGAACAGTGCCACCCATGCATCAGACCCACGGTGAGCAAATGACTATAGATCCCCTTGTGCTCTTTTTTGTAGATTAATTGATTAGATCATATTATGCTTAGTATAGGTTTAATTGGCATTTTAGAGACATATGACCGATGGAATTAAGCATTTTAAGTAGATTTACCTTCATTTTGTCAATTTGGTAATTAGTGCAATTGTGGGTTATTTCATGCGTTTATGCTTTCCATTTGATAAACTAACCCAATAGATAGATAGTATTTGCTTTCTTGCACATGTTTTATGGCAACATTTCATGATTAATATAGGTTTACTATGTTTTATTTGTTTTCTTGATTACATGCTTGTTATGGCATCTTTTTGTGAAATATCCTTTTAAAGCCTCATCAAGAGAGGCCTCCTTTGTTTTTAATGTTTCTTGTTGTTTATTGCACGTAGGACTAACAGGGTTTTGGGATGCAAGGCAGCAAATGCCTCTAATCATGGAGAAGAGGGTCATCGACACCCTAGAGCAGTTCGTGTCACCCTAGAAGGCATTTGATTCACATCTACCCTTGAGAGGGATTAGACGCTATTGTAATTGTTGTATCAAATGGGTATCCCTAAGAGGGACGAATCTATAATTTGACTCCATTGAAATTAATAAAGAATTCCTTGTATTCGTTTCATTTCTTGTTGTCAATTTATGCATGCCTATTTGTGTATCTTTTATCAATTGCAATAGTCAGCCTAGGTGTGAGCCATTTTTGGTGGTTACAGTAGGCGATCACGATGGAACTCCGCATATCTAGCCATGATTAACTAACTGTGTTTATGTTTTTTTATGGTAGGTGCTCCCCATGGCTGACAGCCATGGTCAAAAATTTGGCCCATGGTTGATAGGCGCGGGCAATAGTCGCAGTCGTGCATCAGAGTCACGGTCAACAATAGACCAATCAGAGAACAAGGGGATAAAGCTTGATCAAATGTGGACCTGAGGTAGGTTTCACTATCATTTTCCTTTCCTGTCTTCTCTATCTATATTTTTCTAGCAAGCATAAAATGGTAACCTAAGTAGGACAACACTAAAAAAGGGTGAAATGAATTAGGTCCATTAGGTTTTTCGTTCTAGGGTTTCATTAGGCACTGCTAGGAACAACGGACCTCTGATTGTAGTCCGCCCTAGAATACAACATGCTAAAGTGTCCTTGTATGTTGGATTGCTTGCTTAAGGCCCGATTAGAGGCCACTTCATCATTAGTATGCATTGTCTAAATATCATGTAGATTAATCATGCATGTTTCTGAAATACCAAACGTTCTTTTTATGCATATCATGTAGGAAATGATCATGTGAGTGTTGTATTATGCATCTTTCCTTTTATGCAAATTAAAAAGAACACACACACACCACATTCCAAAGTAAACGCTAGTGAGTTGGAAGTCACATCCAACCACTAGTAGGGTTTCAATGACGGTGGAGGTGATTTCCATCCGTTGGCCCAACTCCCACGTACCCTATGTTCTAGACCAATACCGGATCCAAGAACCTTTCGTAGCCTAGAAAATTTGCATGTACTTCTCTTCGGAGGGTATGACGCTGATTGGGTGAAAATGGGTGAGGATCTGGGAGGACCTGTGCTCCCTGCCTGGGTGTGGACTTTCATTGCCACACTTTGGGGGGATTACATGACCTGGAGTTCATAGCCAGGTTGTCGAGCTATGAGCATACAGGTGAAAGCCATTAAACAATTGAGAAAATCATCAACGCTTTGCAAAACATGATAAGAGTTACTTTACTGATACAACAAATTGAAAACACATCAAACAATTTAGGGCTCATTTTAAAACTATAAAAGAGATAATCATCATTGTATTCTTTGTGTGCTAATAAAAGTTAAATCTAGACATAGGATACACAATGGTGTGTACACGGAGTGGTCGACCCAGGCATAGACCCGAGATCGAGGCTCAAGCTCCACCTAGTGCACAACATGATGTAGAACGCCCTCAATTATAGAATCCTCCTGGACGTCATTCAATGAGCATTAGAGGGGATAATTCTACATGAGGGGATTCCATTGAGAACACCCCAATTAGAGGAAGTACTAGACATCCCTCTAGGCATAGATCAGAGCATGGGACTTCCTAGCATGGGGGTTTCACATATGGTAGCATTTACCATGACCGTATTCCACGTGGATCCATGGGTTCTACCAAAGAATATGTCATCGAGGGATCCAAATTGGTACCCCTTCGACAGGTATCTAAGGGAGGCTCATGACCTCCACCTCTAGAGCATAGACATGTCCAAGATCCGCCCATTCAGGGGTGAACGGAGAGGGCTACTTCCGAGCATAGGCCCACACAGACTCCCTATAGGGGTGAACATACCAAGTTTACCATAGATATATCCAAAGTGGGAGCCAATGGTATGCCACCTCATGAGCCATGGTGTAGCAAACAATTGGATGGTCTAGACAAGGTCCTAGGGCATTTAGGATATAAGCCTACGCCTGCACCCTCTCATCCTACGAGCGTGTGTAGCGGAAGCACCATTAGGACCGCCCGAGAACCTGGAGAGTGCTCCAAGTATTCTCGAGACATGCGTGCTCCTGCATCGCATGCAGGCACTGAGTATAGGAGACAACCTGACATGAATGTCATCTTTATAGACAGAGGCAAGAGTGTGGTAAATCAGTCCATTGGAGGACATACTCATAAAGTTGCTCGAATAGAGCGCACCCCTCCGAGGCCTCAGATGGCCGATCATCTTGATAGGGCTCATAGACTGATGTCAGAGCAGAGATGATAGATTCTCCAAGATCAATTGGAGGATGTTCGCATAGAGAAAGAACACCTCAAAAATGAGAATACTCAGAGGTAGAGGTTCATCAGGAAAAAATTGTATGAATAGTGCATGCATGAACAACGCATCCTCGATCAGAAGGAGCATGTAGAGAGGGAGGATCGATTGGCTAGCATCGATTTACATCCTCACAATGAGATCAGGGAACGTGTCCATAGACGAGTGGCTTCACAGCTCGAGTTACACCCTGAGAACATAGACACCCATACTCGCCATACGACTCAACATAGAGATCGGTGTCCAACATCCAAACAACATGAGCATAGGCAGTATGAGAATGAAGTGGGAGAGGAATTAGAACAAGAGTATCCAAAAATCTCCCAATTCGAGGAGGAGGGCGAGCCTAGTCCCCTGCCTCGATCGAGGAGGAACCTACCTCCGAAGCCACCTCCAAGACAATCTCGAGAGGAGGAGTTTCTTTCCTCGCAAGCCTACAAGACCTTAGCAGAGAAGGTTCAAGCCATAGAGAAGCAAGGAATGGCTTATCAAAAGCCTACCTTGAACAAAATTCACAATGAACCTCTATGCACGTCAGTGCCTATTCCAGCATATCCTGAGCATTTCAAGATGCCTAGGCTAGAAAAGTTTCAAGGGGAGGAAGATGCACAGGAGCACATGACTAGTTTCCTAGATATGTGCTTTCATATTGAGAGCAATGATGCTTTGCTCCTATGCACCTTCATCATGACCCTCTCAGGCCTAGCTTGAGAGTGGTTCAACCAACTAAAGAGGCACAACATCACTAGTTTCAAACAACTAGTTGATGCATTTCTTGAACGCTTCTCCTTCGACATCAAGAAGAAGGTAAACTTATCCGACCTGGCCGCTCTAACGCAACATGATGATGAGCCAGTGATGGATTATGGAAAGCGATGGAGGAAAATGATGGCAAAGCTACCATTCTCCATCCCGTCCTCTGAATTAACATGAATTTTCATGAAGAATTGTGCCAAGCACATTTTGTTATTGCTACAGTTGCAGCAATACCAGACATTCGAAGAGGCTTTGGCGCAAGCCAAGGTGATTGAGGACATCAAGTTATAGGAGGGTAACTTGAAGCTTAGGAATAAGAAGGAGGGACACAAGAAAAGTACTAAGAGACATCAGGCCAAGCCGACCCATGTTAATCAGGTAGTGTTGAACCTTCAAAAGGGAGAAAAAGGGCAACAAAAGCAAAATTATCAGGCCCAACCTCCGCCTATGCATAGTATGAGCAACGCAATAACAATTACAAGGGTAAAAATAAGGAGCAACGCCCACCTCACGTATTCACTCAGTTATCGGAGTCGTTGACTTTGATTTTTCATCAGTTATGCGAGGCGAAGGCTATTCACTTACCCGAAGTCAAGATGATAGATCCTAATCAACCTAAGCCTAAAGGCTATAAAGATGATCAGTATTGCATATTCCATAGAATGAAGGGCCACGACATCGAGGTATGTTGGTCCTTCAAACATCTTGTGCAAAATATGATCGAGAGAGGTACGCTTCTCGTCGACAACCCGCAAGCGCCTGATAACCAAAATATGGGGATTTACAAAAATCCTTTACCTAATCACGAGGCACCGAGGAATAATGTTGGCCAGGTCAACCAAGTGCGCATCGAACCACCAACCCATGGGTTCATTGGCATGGTCAATGTTGTCACGAGGAACACAAGGTATGAATGACCGAATCAACCTCCAATGCCTATTAGGGTCCAAGTTGTGCCTCCTCCAAGGCCAGCCCAATATGTGCCCGACCCACCAACTAGACCGGTGGTGACCATCAAAAGTAGGTTGATTCAAAACCTACAGATAACTCCAGCAAAGTTGTCGATCTATGAGCTTATTCAGTAGTCTCCTAAGCACAGGGAGATGCTTATGGACATTTTAAGGTCCATAGAGGTGCAACCTCAGGATCCCAAAGCATTTACACACTTTGTGGGGCACGTGCAATAGTGTCAGGAACCGGTCATTCAATTTCATGACCATGAAATCAAGATGGTTTCCACTGTTATAGCAGACCCACCGTTGCATATTATCGCTTGTGTGAATCACAAACCATTCAAGCGGGTTTTGATCGACACGGGGTCATCGATCAATATCATAACTACCAAGGTGTTAACTCACTTGAAGTTACCCAAGATGCATATCATCCCTTCCACCTTCACGTTGAGAGCATTCAATGATGCATTATGCTCGATGGTCGGTACTATAGTTTTACCTATCCAGGTGGGACTGAAGACCATCCCGATGATGTGTCACATAATCGAAGGTGCTATGCAGTATAATATACTTTTGGGTAGGCCTTGGATCAGAGAAATGCATTGCATCCCTTCTATTTTACACCAGTGTATCAAATACATTCATGAGGGACAGGTTCACATGGTGCCTTCGGATGAAGAACCCTTTAAATACGTGAATCTAGCAGATTTGTTGAGGGAATTTGTGCTCCCCTCAATGCACCTGGATGTGCGACCAGTGTCGCCAATCAAATATCTAGGAGGTATAATCAAAGAAGTGTGTGCTAGACCCACAACATCCGTATCTCAAAGATCGAAGCACACAACAACTACTTCTATTAGACCGACTGCATCCACGATACAACGGGATGATAGGAAGTTGAAAGAAAAGGTGGGCAAAAAGAAGATAAAGCAAAAGCCCAAGTCAGTTATCATTGAAACCCCTACTCCTATGGAAGTAGAGGAAGTTCAAGGAGGAGTCGAAGAGGCACCTCAGCCTGCTTCACCTGTGTCTTCAGCGGGGTCATCTGCACCGTAGGTGACCGTCCATTTGGTTAATCCTGGGTTAGGGGAATACATTGTGCAGAACGTGACGTTCACACCTATTATCGAGACTGCACATGACATGGGCCGACCGTGAGCCCATCGCCTTCCCATAGGGATGGTGGAACCATTGGGGGTACCACCCAACCAAACCAACTTCATCTATGGAGGGTTAGACCAGATCGCATCTCCTGTGCCCATGGATGAGGATGATAATGAACCATTCACTATAAATTTTCATTATCTATCTAACTCGAACTATGCCATGTGATACTTTGAGCATTACCATTGGCATGGTTACGGTCTTGGACTATTCGAGCAGGGGCGTAAGAGGCCTATAGAACCACAGTATCAGTTACCTACTGATAGGTTCAGGTTGGGATTCTACAATGGAGGATAGGCTGAACTCCTTATGGTATCTCTAGACCACCTGTACCTCAGTCTGGGGGGTGAGGTTGACTTCAATCCTTATCACCCTAATCCTTCTATGTTCTAGAGGGATAACCGGATGGTGTCTTACGTCACCATAGCACCACCCGAGACATATCACGAGGATATCTTGGTGGACGCCGGTCCAGATGATTTACCAAGAGAAAACTTGGGCCAAAAAATCCATGAGGTAGCCGGTGATACAGGCATGCAGGTTCATAATGATAATTTAGTGATAAATTCTGAGTTGGAAGATCATTCTGACAAGGATACAACAAAATCCATCTACGAGATAGGTGGACCAAGTTGCATATATGAGAGCGATGATGACAATGAGTCCTCAAACAATGAGCTATATGAGGATGAGACTGAGGTGGCCTATCTGGGCCCTCGTAACTTACATCATCTATTTCTAGAGGAAACAATCATCGAAGATGATCAATCCTTCATGAGCGACAGTAGTTATCGGGTGTGGGCGTACATGGGACCCCATCTTCCAAATCTCTCGATTCTAGTTGGTAGTGGTGAGGGTCTCTATTATGATAGTGATGATGAGGATGAGATGGAGAGAGCCTATTTAGGACCTCCCTACTTACGCTATCGTAATGCACCTTACACTATAGAGGATTTGCATGGAGAGATTAATCTCCATCCTCTTCTTAGAGGGAGACCACCAAATCTTAATATGATTTATCATATGGTGTTTCCCGATCCGCCAACGTATATGGAGCTCCTTGAGCCCAATGATCCCATCCGATAGTCTATTCATAGACCGGATCCAGAGATCCCCATACCCCTAGAACCACATCTCGGGGATGGTAGTTTTTTTAATGATGAGTCACTTGCACGTGGTCCTGGAGACATAATCCATTCCATCAACATGATCTCCATTGATTTGACCACTCCACTCCACAATCCAGCTGATCCATCCAAACCGTTGCATTTAAATGTAGATGCTATCGATTGGGATCATGTTGATTCACCTCTAGAGCCTGAAGATTTCTTCCCTAATGAAGAAATGCTGCAACCTTTCCATTTTGCGCCAGGCTGTGCACATGATGTCTATCATGCTGAGGATGCTTCCAATGCGGAACCTATAAACCCAGTAGATGACATCCACTTGATCCCTATGCCTCATCAGCTTGAGGAGGGATCCCATATGTCGATAGAGGAAACCTTCAAAGTGGATATCAGTAATGATCCCACCAATCCAAGGAAGGTTAAATTTGGAGAAATTTTGACTCCTGATGAGCATGCCAACCTCATCCCTCTATTGAGAGAGAGACCTGCTCTCTTTTCTTGGACTTACAAGGATATGTTGGGTCTAGATCCAAAATTGGTTACTCATAACCTTTCGCTAGATCTATCAAAGAAGCCAATCAAGCAAAAACTTAGGAAGATGCATCCAATAGTAGCCTTAATGGTGAAGGATGAGTTGCAAAAGCTGTTGGACGTAGAGTTTGTAATCTCCATCGACTATCCAGAATGGGTATCCAATATGGTGCCTGTAGGAAAACCTGATGGAAGGATCCATATTTGTACAGATTTTAGAGACCTAAACAAGGCAACACCAAAGGATTCATTTCCATTGTCGAATATCGATGCTCTTGTAGATGCAACTGCAGGTCATGAGATGCTCTCCTTAATGGATGGTTTTTTTGGTTACAATCAAATTTGGATTAAGCCCGAAGACCAGCATAAAACCACATTTATAATACCATGGGGGACATTTTGCTATAAAGTTATGCCATTCGGCCTTAAAAATGTTGGTGCCACATATCAACGGGCTATGACATATATCTTTCATGACTATATGCATAAAATCTTAGAATATTATATTGATGACTTGTTGGCAAAGTCATTATTGTGTTCTGAGCATGCGGAGGTCTTAAGGAAGGTCTTCGATCACCTGATAGAGCACAATGTCAGGTTGAATCCTAAGAAGTGCATGTTTGGCATAACTTTAGGAAAGCTCTTAGGATTCATCATTTCAAAATGAGGCATCGAAGTTGACCCGACAAAGGTCAAGGCTATTTTGGAAATGCATCCCCCCACGAACATCAAAGAATTAAGAAGCCTTCAGGGCAAAGTAGCATCCATAAAGTGATTTATCACTCAATTATCGGATAAATGTCGACCCATGAATCGACTGCTACACAAGGGGGTCCCATTCAATTGGGACGAGGACTGTCAAGCAGCCTTTTCTGAGATAAAGCAATACCTGGTGACACCGCCAGTGCTAGCCCCACCAAGGCCAGATGTGCCATTTTTGCTATATATATCGGCAACCAACTTTGCACTGGGAACCATGTTAGCCCAAAAGAATGTGCAAGACAAAGAACAGGCCATATATTATATTAGTCAAACCTTGGTGAGCTATGAGCTCGGATATGCATATGTGGAAAAGTTGTGTTTAGCAGTAGTGTTCGCTACAAAGAAATTGTGACACTATATGTTGAGTCATACGACATATGTCATATCCAAAAAAAATCCTTTGTAGTATATGATGAGCAAGACATATCATAATACACGTACTGCAAAGTGGATCATGCTACTAACAGAATTCGATTTGGAATTCATAAGCCAAAATTCCATTAAGGGACAAGTCATAGCAGATCAACTGGTTGAGGCACCTCTCAAAAATAGTAGGCCCCTCACCATAGAGCTTCCTGATGATGCAGTCTTTGCCTTATCAGAAGCACCCGAACCCGAAGAACTAGACAACAAAGCTGATATGACCTTGTTCTTCAATGGTTCAAAGTGTGAGCAAGGGGGTGGTGTAGGAATAGTGTTGTTCACGCCACAAGGAGCTCCAATGCCCTTGTCATTCAAGTTGGACTTTCCTTGCACTAACAACAATGCTGAATATGAAGCCCTAATTTTGGGTCTCCAAATAGCTATCACCATGAAGATAAAAAGGCTAAATATCTTTGGTGATTCCCTTCTCATTGTGAACCAAGTTAAGGGACTATTTCAATGTCGATGTCCAGTATTGAAAGCTTACAAGGATCTTGTTGACACATATCTAGCTCAACTGGAATGGTATGACATCAAGGCAATCCCTCATTCATCCAATAGATTTGTAGACACAATGGCATCTTTGGGATCTCTAATCCCTCAGAATCCATCTGCCGATTTCACTACCATCCATGTAAAAATATTGTCACATTCTGCTGTGCAACGTGAAGCATTGGATAACAAAGAGTCAATCAACATGATTCATGTAGAACCAAACCATGAGTGGTTCTACAGAGCCAGAGACTTTTTGAAGAGAGCATCCTGGGGATCTTTGATCTCGTAGGATCCGATGGGGAGTGGTACTACCATTCACCATAGGGTTGTTTCCTAGTCTGCATTTGCAAATGTAGAACCATAGGGGGAGCATGTTGTCTTGTCGGTCAAGGTCGAAGCTTATCATAACTAGACATCATAGATATATGACTTCCTTAAACTTGGTATAATCCCTCAGGGATTATCGCATGCCGCAAGATGCACATTCAAATAGAAAGTGACTAAGTATGTCTTGTTAGCAGACATCCTGTATCGTAGAAGCTATGATGGAGTTCTCCTTCATTGTCTTGAGCCCCAAGAGTCATCTTGGGAAATTTTAGAAGCTCACGATGGTACATGTGGTGGCCATTTTAGTGGCATGGCTATCATCAAGCGCATCCTTTGAATGGGTTATTATTGGCCCACTATGGAGAAGGACTACAATGTGTATGTCAAGAAATGCATTAAATTCTAGCATCATGCTAATCTTATGCACCTGCCATCATAGGCCTTACAACCCATTCAAGCAGCTTGACCATTTGCTCAGTGGGGACTCGATCTCATAGGTAAGATCTCTCCTCCGTCATTGGGTTGACATACTTTTATTATCATGGCTACTGAGTATTTCACTAAGTGGGTGGAAGCTATTCCCTTAACAATGACAACTAGAGTGTGTATTGCTGAGTTTATACTCACCAATATCATTAGTCATTTTGGGATACCATCCAAGATAGTTTTGGATAATGGAACATCATTTAAAAACAAAACTATGAGAGCTTTGACATCTAAGTATAGAATCAAACACAGTTTTATGACTCCATATTATCCACAAGAAAACGGGTAGGTTGAAGCTTCAAACAAGACAGTGGTCTCCATATTGAAAAAGACGGTACAAGAGCACCACAAATATTGGCATATCCAACTGCCCCTTGCATTATGGGCTTACAGGACTAGTATTCGGACACCCACTAGGGCAACTCCATTTTCACTAGTATATGGCACTGAGGTCATTATTCCCCTAGAGTTGGAAATTCCAACGTTGCACGTCACATTGAAAGAGTTCATTGATGATGACACCGTGCGACAAGCTCACCTAGATCAATTGATGCTACTTGATGAACATCACGTGAATGCCCTCGAGCACCTACATGTTTATCAAGAGTGCTTAAAATGAGCTTACAATAGCAAATTCCATCTAAGAGATTTTGAGGTTGGGGATCTTGTGCTAAAAGAGAACCAACAGAACTCTAATTTACCTCCAAAAATATGAGACAAATTTGCAGCTAACTGGTTGGGTCCTTATATGATCTCGAAGAATATTGGACCTGGGAAATATCGCTTGACATCGCTTGGAGGATTTGAAGAGCTTGAACCTCTCAATATCCTTCATCTTAAAGCGTTCTATGCCTAAGAACCAAAAAAGTCTCCAAAGGCATCTGTAAGCCCTTTGGTCATTTATAAAAATCTCCAAAGGCATCTGTAAGCCCTTTGGTCACTTAGAAAAGGCTCTAAGGGTTTCTCAAAACCACTTGGTCAATACCAAAAGGCTCCAAGGGTTTCTCAAAACTACTTGGTCAATCCCAAAAGGCTCCAGGGGTATTTTCAAAACTGCTTGGTCAATCCCAAAAGGCTCCAAAGGTGTCTGTTAGCTCTTTGATCAAACCAAAATGTTAAAATCCATAATTTTTTTTTGGAAAAATATAAAAAATAAAAAACATTTGCATCATTGCATTGCATTTCATTACATTGCATTAGGCATATTCATCCATCGCACTTGCATTAAAACACCATGTTTGTATCTCAATCATGTATTTACGCACTATATTTTTCATCCATTTTTCATCCTTGTGAGTAATTGTGTTTTTCAACACAACCCATATTGTTGCTATGAAGAATATAGCAAGGTTTTTCGATCATTCAATCATACCTAGAGGTATTCTCAAGAGTTGACAAAAATTTTGCTTTGCTTTTGTAGTTGAGGTCTAGTTAGTATAGCCCTTAGCATATCAAAAATCCTATCACTAATCAACAAATTAAACAATCCTAATAAGGACTAGGGGAATATGAAATCCATGAAGCAGGACCAAGTATCCTGAGGTGAAAATATTTATTCTTTCTTATCCCCCTGTGCGGACGGTTTGGGAAATGTTGGCAATTGGAAAAAGGACAATTTTATTCCCTACCTAGAATCCCTTGCTTACATTAAAATTAGCAATATTCCAGAGTGATATCCCATATAAATCTGTAGCACCCTAAAATTGGCGCAGTCAAATTGGAATAATTACATTCACCTTAGTAAATAATTTTAAATTCAAATTTAACCTCCCAAACCGCTCGTTAACCGTCGAGAAACCCGTTTCCCCTTTTTCCGTGCCATTTTTAGAGGTTGTTTTGACCGTTGGACGATATCGTCGCCGATCAGACGATATCGCCCCAGATTTGACGATTTCGTCTGGACTAGAACGTCCAGACGATTTTGTCGCAAAACTAAATTTGCATAGATAGACTCTGTTCCAACGGGTCTCCAATTCGGGCAGAAGCGTGTCTGCGCCGTTGGGACCCTTCCCCCGTTGGAGATCTCCCAAATTGGGATGATCTCCAACCTCCCAACAACTCCCCTATGCCTATTTAAACTCTAGGACATTCCCTCCCCAACCCCTGGCTGAATTTTATCTGCAAGTTGAATCCCTCTGCACTAAAACACCTTAATCTTATTTTTGCACTAGTCCTATAGCAGTTTTTATGCAGGTACACCACTGATTTTCAACCGGAGCCAGCACCCATCGTCGCCGATGAACCTGTCAAGATCGGAGGCGATCCTGTCAAATTCGAGACGATTTCGTATGCGATGCGAGACGATCTCGACTGCAGTCCACATCGAGGCAATCAGTGCCTGGAGTTTGCTTTTCTTAACTTTGCCTCAGTTATTTTGTTTTACAAATTAGATAATCTATTTAGTTTTTATCCTATTTTGCATCTGGAGTTCACCCATCTAGTCTAGATTGCATGTTAAGCTCATAATCTGCCATTAAAGTACAACAATTTACTTTAATTTCTATTTTTAAACTTTGTTCAGTATTCAGTTTATTATTTGGCATATTTTGCCTCTGTTTGCACAGTAGGAATTCTTGTATTTTGCATATGTTCTCTGTTTTGCAGGTCTCTGACGAATTCGTCAGATTTCAGACGATTCTGTCAGTCTCAGACGAATCTGTCAGATTCGGACGATTCTGTCAGATTACAGGCGATTACGTCGAATTCCAGACGATCCAGACTGCTTCAAGCATCAGAAACTTCTTCAGACTTCCGGATCAGGTAATCTCCATTGGCCTCCTGCAAATTCTCTATTTTTTGCTTTCTACTTTGTTTGTTGTATTCATTTAAATTGCATTTTCATATAGATTAAGTTAGATTCATTCGGCCAAACCTAGGATGAATGCTTAAGGATAAAACGAACTCATCAAAACACATTCCAAAAACCTAGGCGTGGAAACTGCCGCCAAATGTTTCCTGGTGAACCCACCATCCGTCGAAAAATCACCAAAACACACCTCCCTTGAGAGGCGGGACCTTCGTAAAGTCCTCTCGTCCGAGGTACCGCACCATCCTTTTCCCATCCTCCTTTCGGGCGCGGATCCAATAGCCTGAAGGTAGGGATGCGAAAAATTTGGAGCGATACATTTTGGTGAACCCGACGTGAATGCATCATAACCTTTTGAAAACAAAAACAAAAAAAACAAAAATATATATATATACAAGAAAAACAAAAACAAAATCATCATTTCAAGTTTGTATGTTTTAGATTCAATTCTAAATAGTAGATGCTAAATATTACTTTTAGAAGTACTAAAGAAACCATGAGTTTTTACTCAAATCAATATGAGCCCATCAGTAATGTTGGAAGAATTCAGCCAAATACATTTGTTGATTATGACCAACCTCATCCCTATTCAACACCACCTCCATCACACTCTTCTTATTTTTCATCCATAACCCAACAAAACAATCCCTTTGCCAATCCTCTTCATAATGATATTATCTATTCTCCCATATATCCATATTATGTCTATCAATCCACATATAATCCTCCACCACCTTTTCAATACTCTTCTTTCAATACAACACATCCATTTCAACAAGAAAATACTTATTCTTCCAATTCTACCATGCACTCACCTCATACTTCGCAATCTTCCTATCATCATTCTACCCATAATAAAGAAAGTAGAGGTGAGAAACCATTAGGTCCTTTTATGACAAAATTCCTAAGGCATTTATCAAAAACCTCTCAAAAACCTTCATCACGTAAATTTACTAAGCTCAATCAACCAATGGATATAATTCTCAAGTATTTACTTGACACAAATAAGATTGAACTTCCTTCCATAAGACAACTTGATACCACAACAGATTGGTTTAAACCTGAGCTACATTGTGAATATCATAGAGTAGATGGACATATGACACAAAATTGTAAAGATTTAAGATGTGCAATTCAAGATTTGATTGATAAGGATCTTTTTAATATAAAGGAATTACAATCTACAACTGATTATAAATCTCCAAGTAAACTATCAAACTCCTACACAACAAATACCAATAATCAATCAAGACATGGGGATCTCCCAAGAACCCCTACTCAATTATCAACAACAAGAAACCAATCAAATATTGCATGTTAATGTGTCCCATCATGATGATATTATTAATATTGTAACAAAAACTACAAATGAGCAACCTCAAGTTCAATCAACTCAATCTGATATTCAAGATATGGATTCCTCATTTGACCAACCTTCAAAACTATCTTTGGCTCTAGAGAATGATCCAAAATGGAATGTAAGCATAGAAAGCTCATCTTTAGAATCAAAATCTCAATCTGAAATCCACTTTGATAACCAACAACAAGTGATTAATCCTCAAGCAAAGATATCCCTTTTAGAAGTATTACAAATTTCTCATAAGGAAATTTTGTTCAAAATACCTAGCCAACAATTTGTTCCTCATCATATTTTCTCTAAGAACATAATTAATGGTATAAACCCTCTTGAGGTTAACCATATTTCATTCTATGATGAGGATATTCCTTCCTCTACTCCACAAGAAGACTCCTATCTTTACATTACAGGATCTAGTAAAGAAACACTTGTTAGAACTATCATGGTAGATAATGACTCCTCTCTTAATTTATGCACTTATCAATTATTCCAAAAACTCAAATTAAAGGAAGAAGATATTAATGAATCAAATGTTATTATAAAATCTTTTAACAATGAAATTCAAGAAGCTCAAGGTACTATAATTCTTCCCCTTAATATTGGATCCAAGATCCTGGATACTTTGTTCTATGTAGGATATTGTCCTTCACCTTACAACCTACTTCTCAGGAGTCCTTGGATTCATACGATGAGGGTTGTCCCTTCCACTCTTCACCAATGTTTGAAGTTTGAACTTGCAAATAAAATTGTTACCATACATGGTGACCCAACACCATTTGAAGAATATTTAACGGTTGAAACATCAAGTTCTATACATTCTCTATTATCACAATTATCTTCTATCCATCACTTTTCTTCATCCATATATGATCATCCTTGTTTACCAAATAACATCCATGTATATCTTTCACATATGCTCTCTCCATCTTATCAAGACTTGGAATATAGTGATAAGAATGAAGAACTTTCTTATCCTTCTTACATTTTATTTTGTAACATGATCAATTTTACACATATAAAAGTCAAATCTTTTGCTACATTATTCTACATTATAACAAAGCTTTTGTTATCACTACCTTTTATTCATCACCTTCTATTCTTACCTTCACCTCAACCAGATTATCCTTCAAAACCTCCTTTGATTTTGAAGCAACCTTAGACATGCTATACTCAAATAACCTTGTATAGTGTATATAGATCATCTTGTATATACCACCAATTTCAATTCATAAATTAAAATCAAAATACAAAAAAATCAAAATCCTCAAAATCTTCCAAAAAAATACAAATGCAACCAAGGAACTTAAAGGTAAATTTGAGCCCAATCGGCTCGGACCATACATCATTACTGCAAAATTTGAATCGGGAGCATATAAATTATCTACCTTAGATGGTAAAGAACTTAAAGAACCCATGAATATTTTACATCTCAAACGTTACTATGCATAAATTTGGTCATTTCATCCATGTATATATTTGTTCAAAGTTACTCTCTTATATTTCTTTCAATTTATAAAAAAATCAAAAAACATCAAAAACATTTATAAATCTCCAAAAATCTTCAAAAACTATCTATTGCATTTATTTAAAGCACTTGTTAAGTTCTTTTTGCTCAAAAACAAAAATCTAAATAAAAATCTAACAACAGCTATATGCTTGACTCTTTCGAAACCAAAACAATATACAGAAGAAAGAGAGAGTCAACATTCTCCCAACTTCTCAAAAATCATTTATATATATTTTCTTACAATTATTGCAGTTATATGTTTCAACTTATTTTGGATACAATTAGCATTTATTTGGCATCCCTCACTTGCACACTCACAAAAAAATAAATATCTTGCTTTTATCTGGCATGATTACTAATCTCTCTTATATCAAAGTTCACAAAATTCAAATTAAATAAAGTTTGAGCATAGAGAATTGATCTTGTTATTTACTTAAACCAAGCACATCTTTTCACAATAAAATGATTATATTTGTAATTTCCATGTTTTGCTACATAGTAGAACTGATTTCTTGGGTGAAAAGTTTCCCCTGCTATCCTATCATGCACATGGTCTAGAATCTTTGAGAATTGGCAAAAGGACAAGCTCACCCCTACCCAGAATAAAAATCCCTTGCTCTACAGCTAATCCGAGCAAGTATCCCTAGCACAGAAAAAGAAAAAAAAAAAAAGTTCAAGAAAGAAAAAAGAGAAAAGAAAAATGTTATTTCAGCAATATTCCAAGCATTATCAAGCAAAAGAAATACAAAAGAAAAAGAAACAAAGTTCAAAAGAAAGCAAGAAAGCAATAAAATCCCTTTCCCTACCCTTTGAAAAGAAAAGAAGGGTTGATGAGCTTGAATCCCTGGAATTCTCAATTATTCGAAAAGTGTGAGGTAAGCCCCATAACAGGTGGTTTGTGCCCAACCTGCTTGGCCTTGGGTAACTCCTAGCGTGGCGATATGTCTGTCACATTAGCGACCTTCTTTTGTACAGACCTATGTCTGCTTATGGATTAGCTAGCTCTTGATAATCCGATCTACATAGTAGTCTAATATGGTTATATGCATCTACATCATGGTTAATGAACACTTATTTGGTTTCTTCAAATCACTTGTATCATAGTATCTTGCTCAAACCTGGTAAATGAACAATACAATTGCACACACATTTGTATTTGAGAGATTTTGTCTATCATTATGATAAATCAAGATTGGAAATGAATTCACATATGCACATGGGATTCCTTATAAATCTAATTTTTGTCTTCAAAATACTTTGAAATATTATTTTTGCAACTTGTTTGGAATAATCAAGTACAATTATTTACCATAAAGACAACTATATAATAGAAAAATCACAAATTTCTTTCAAAACATATCATATATATCATATCGACTTTCGCGACGATGGTATAGTTCTAAAACCAAAATTGGAATTATATGCCTAGCGCAAGTCCTCATTTTCATATTTTCTGTTCATCAAAAATCAATCATGCAATAAAACTATCTATTTTCTTTGATTTTCGCGATGATGGTATAAGTCTATACCTACATATTCTATGCCTAGCGCAAACCATTGTAACAATTTTTATTCCCCCATTTATCAAAACTCATAAAAACCATATGACTTCATTTTATTACACAAATTTTGCTTTTCAAAAGAATGCACATTTTCATTATTTCATGTCATTATGTCAACCTCCAATTTTGCAATGACGGTATAATTCCTAAGGAATTATTCAACAATTTTATCACACTTAGGAATTTATGCCTAGCAAAAATCATTTTTTACAAATATTTCATGCATAATATTTTTATGGAAATCTGAAAACAAACCATCATCATCATCATCATTTGCATCATCACAACAAAGTCTTAAGGCAGTCTCTTAAGCACTCTTTCACTTTTCACAATATTTCTATAAATGGGATTAGCTTGACGACCGAGTGAGCGGCGACTCCATGAAATGGTCTATAATAGCGACAATGTCCTTTGAAATTATTGTTAAAAGTCCCCTCTTCTTTTATCAAATCATTGCATCACAAACAACCAATTTGTTACATCGGATTATTTCATCAATATTACAGCATGACATCAAAAGGTATAAATTCTTTTCCAACGACATAATTACAAGCATTATCAAAATCAATCAATCAAAGCATCATCAATATACTCATAACATAAGTCATATGACCAAAAATATCTCATCTATATATATATCTCAAAAATATATATGTACATCATATCAGATAGATTGGTATGCCACAATCGATATCTTGGCATACTCAATCAAGTGTCCTCCGAGCAGTGTCTCGAGAGCCCCTAGAGCTCTCAGCCTCATCTCCTCCCCCGCCCTGCGGAGGACGAGGTGGTCCCATCGTAGTATGTGTGGTACTGCGAGTCCTCGTCGTCGATCGGGATGAGCTCCTCGACGACCCTGTCCTGATCGGATCTGCTATGGCAGCCGGCAGCTGTACCCTCTGGCCCTCTGGCACCGCCTGGTAGTATAGAGCCTGATAGAATGCGGTCTGAGAAACCGACCGCAGTAGCTCCTGAGTGCTCACCCCTCCACCCCGTGCCCTGAGACGTGCATTCTCGTCTCGCAGCTGCGACACCTCAGCCTGGTGTTGTGCGGCCGCATCCTGTAGTGTCTGCACCTGAGTCTACAGACGATCTCTCTTTGCCCGGAGAGTAGCCATCTCGCTACTCTCTCCTATATCCATGCCCTTGCCCTTATCGGGCGATGGTGGCCTCTGTGGAGATGGGGGTCTCGCCTCCCTCCTCTCCCTCTCTCTCTGTCGCGGCCGCTCCTGTGCCTGTGGCCTCCTCTGATCTCTCCCACCGTGACCCTGGGCTGCCTCTATCACCGCCTGGCGCCGCCTCCCTATCCGACGCATGACTGCATGGATCGGACCCTATGCCCTCGTCATCCGAGGAGGGCGGATGCCTGCATACCAGGCATCGTAGCCATCGGCTACTCCTACGTCGTCCCCATCCACTGGCTGAATGGGGGCATCATCTGAGTCCTGGCTCCAGAATCGCTGCATGTCTGGAGCCCCGCTAACAGTGGTGTTATCCCGGACGGTCCGGGAAAACTCATAATCCCTGAGAGATGGGATCCCCTGTTGTAGACCGAACTATCGCAAAACTCGGTCGTAGCGGTGGAGCTCCACCTCTCCCCTCTCCATCCTCAGCCAGCGGACTCGCCTGATGCGAGCCAGCTCCTGTCCATCCTCTGCCCACCCTGGATGCTGCCTCCATGGCCTCCAGGTGATCTGGTCCGGGACAAGGTCATCCAGTAGTCTCCGGGACACCGGCAGGTCGATCCGTCGTTGTGCCCCTCTCCGGAGCCACCAGTAGAAGACTCGGGGCCTCTCCCCGTCTACCCCTGTCAGTGGAAGCCCTACCGGCCTTCGCATCGCAATGTGCTCCCAGCACCAAACCTGTAGTAGCGATGTCATCACCAGACATCGCCCGCCCTTGTACACGACCCCGTAAAGGATCCTGTACAGCCGGCATAGTACAAAGCTGCCCCATGAGAACCCTGTAGCCGTGGTCTCGCATGTCGCAGATCACATCTGCCAGCATCCACGGCACCCTGCACCCGCTCTGGTGGCACAGCAGAAGTCCACCAACTACTCCAACCAGAACCCGTGTGAGTCTAGATGCCCCAGGCATCTGGCGTAGTGCCTCGATATTAACTCCGCCCTTCTCCAGGGTGAAGCTCGGGTCACCACACAGCCGTCCCATCGCGTGGCCCTGATTGGCCGTCGGTGTGATCATCCGTCCTTGTATGGGGATTCTCAAAATCCTCCATACATCCTCCAGTGTGGGAGTCATCTCCCCTGTCGATAACCGGAAACATGAAGACCCCGGATACCATCTCTCTGCTAGGGCTGTCAGTAGCCCCATGTCTGTGGAAACCTGTGGCATCTCTGCCACATGCTGCAATCCGACCTGTGCCAGCAGATCCCGCTCTACCTGGGTGAGAGTGGCCAAGTCGTCTCTCAATCCGCCGTACTTCCACTCTCTGCTTTTTAGTAATCCTCTCTGCAAACATAAACAACAAAACAACAAACAATAATTAATCAATAAATTCCAGTAATTAATAATGCAACTTAAAGATCAATTTTTTGCAATTGATGATATCGCCCACTATTGGACGATATCGTCCCAAATTTGAGCATAATCGTCTCCGATTTCGCAGTTCGAAATCGTCTCTAATTTGACGAAATCGTCCCCCTTTCGACGATTTCGCCCTCGGGCGAAATTGCCGAAATTGAGACGATTTCGTCGAAATCGGGACGATTTCGTCCCGACGACGTCGACGGCCAAAAACGGCCGCGATGCTCCAAATTCACTTAAAAATTCATCTAGAAAGCATGTAAAAGCAACTTAAATCAATCTAAATTGAGTTTAGACCCTTACCCGTAGACCGCGTCGGACCTCTGCAGATCTGTGCACTGTCTCAACCATTTTTTGCTCCAGAGCTCTAAAACAGTAAAATGAACAGTAACAATGAATTAGGGTTTTACCCTATTTTTCTTAATTTTATTCAACAATAATTTTTTTTGCTTTTCCGCGTTTTTACCTCAAACGTTCGATTTGGGTAAAAACACGGAGGGGGCACCATAGTAAGCTGTCGTACGATTCGACCAAGAATCGTCGCCTAAAAATGGGAATAATTTTTGCTTTCTCGTAGATCGAGAAGAACTCTTCTTTAACGCATTTTCTTCGAAAAATTCGCTAAAGAGGGGGCAAAATGTAGCACCCTAAAATTGGCGCAGTCAAATTGGAATAATTACATTCACCTTAGTAAATAATTTTAAATTCAAATTTAACCTCCCAAACCACCCGTTAACCGTCGAGAAACCCGTTTCCCCTTTTTCCATGCCATTTTTAGAGGTTGTTTTGACCGTTTGACGATATCGTCGCCGATCAGACGATATCGCCCCAGATTTGACGATTTCGTCTGGACTAGGACGTCCAGACGATCTTGTCGCAAAACTGAATTTGCATAGATAGACTCTGTTCCAACGGGTCTCCAATTCGGGCAGAAGCGTGTCCGCGCCGTTGGGACCCTTCCCCCGTTGGAGATCTCCCAAATTGGGATGATCTCCAACCTCCCAACAACTCCCCTATGCCTATTTAAACTCTAGGACATTCCCTCCCCAACCCCTGGCTGAATTTTATCTCGCAAGTTGAATCCCTCTCGCACTAAAACACCTTAATCTTATTTTTGCACTAGTCCTATAGCAGTTTTTATGCGGGTACACCACTGATTTTCAATCGGAGCCAGCACCCATCGCCGTCGACGAACCTGTCAAGATCGGAGGCGATCTGTCAAATTCGAGACGATTTCGTACTGATGCGAGACGATCTCGATCGCAGTCCACATCGAGGCAATCAGTTCCTGGAGTTTGCTTTTCTTAACTTTGCCTCAGTTATTTTGTTTTACAAATTAGATAATCTATTTAGTTTTTATCCTATTTTGCATCTGGAGTTCACCCATCTAGTCTAGATTGCATGTTAAGCTCATAATCTGCCATTAAAGTACAGCAATTTACTTTAATTTCTATTTTTAAACTTTGTTCAGTATTCAGTTTATTATTTGGCATATTTTGCCTCTGTTTGCACAGTAGGAATTCTTGTATTTTGCATCTGTTCTCTGTTTTGTAGGTCTCTGACGAATTCGTCTGACGAATTCGTCAGATTTCAGACGATTCTGTCAGTCTCAGACGAATCTGTCAGATTCGGACGATTCTGTCAGATTACAGGCGATTACGTCGAATTCCAGACGATCCAGACTGCTTCAAGCATCAGAAACTTCTTCAGACTTCCGGATCAGGTAATCTCCATTGGCCTCCTACAAATTCTCTATTTTTTGCTTTCTACTCTATTTGTTGTATTCATTTAAATTGCATTTTCATATAGATTAAGTTAGATTCATTCGGCCAAACCTAGGATGAATGCTTAAGGATAAAACGAACTCATCAAAACACATTCCAAAAACCTAGGCATGGAAACTGCCGCCAAATGTTTCCTGGTGAACCCACCATCCATCAAAAAATCACCAAAACACACCTCCCTTGAGAGGCGGGACCTTCGTAAAGTCCTCTCGTCCGAGGTACCGCACCATCCTTTTCCCATCCTCCTTCCGGGCGCGGATCCAATAGCCTGAAGGTAGGGATGCGAAAAATTTGGAGCGATACACAATCCTTCAGATTGATACCCTAGATCGATATCATAGATCGACATCCCAGATTTATATCCCATATTGATATCATAAGATCGATATCCCAGAAATAGTTTTCCAAAGTAAAATCCCCAAAGGAATTTTCTAAAGCAAATTATCAAATGTAAATTCCAAAAATCCAGATCAAATGAAGATCAAGTTGTACAAAGAAAATTAAAAATTAGTAACAATCCCTTGCTCAAAATACAAAAATGAAAGTACAAAATAAATAGTGATTTTTATCACTATAGTACAAAAATAAACAGTGATTTTTATCACTTTATATGAGCAAGTATCCTAAAAAATTGAAGAAAAGAAGTGGGTGAGCTTGAATCCATGGAATTGTCAGCACTACTGTACCTTATGCATGATGATATGTCTGATACAATAGCATCTCGCTTTTATGCAGACCAATATTTGAATGTGGAAGATCTAGCTTCAGGTGTCCTGTATCACCTAGTGGTCTAGTCCAACTAAAATCTAAACCTAGGATTGGGTAAGGCATATGCGGACCCTCGATCTTAACAATGGGCTGAAAGAATCCTGCCTGACATCGGGGTATGCTTGTGCCTTATCAAATATACTCACTTGCACACATAGGGATAATGAATATTTAAGGCCTATCCTAGCAAAAACCTTATGTTTCAGAAGTATAGTGTGGTTAGTATACAACTTTTGATCAGTCAACTAGGGTGTTTGAGTCTCATGGTAAACCTCAAAAATTCCCAAATAGCAACAATCAAATTTTCAAATGCAATAATCAAAAATCAATTTCTTTTATAAGAGTTTTTTTATTAGAATTATTTGTACTATATAATTAGATATCGAATGGATGCCAACAATGATATTTATATGGCCACTGATTATATTATACATATTATTTTAATTTACAAAAGCTTAAGAACAAAAAACAACACATCATTACATCTCACATATGGGTGTATTATCTTTCACAAAGAGATAAAGCAACTACAATCCATGCTTGTCATACATTCTATGGTGTCATCCATTAGATTGTTAAAACCTCATATCATATTGCATACATTGTGTTTTAAGTGATTAAAACATACATGTCCATTTACAATATCATAAAATATACATGCAATACAAACATGGCATGAATTATGTCATAAGCAACATAAAGTAAATGCATACAAGTGAAGCAGATCAAAACTGCATTAAAAATTAAACATTGTATTTGTATACATAACACCATAAAGGAGTCCATATACACATGTATATCATTGCATCCACATCATATAGCTAGTGCATATCATCCATACATCACATCATATAGCAATAAATAAAATATTTGCATTGCATCCATGTGCATAACATAAAACATAAAATACCAAAAATAAAAGTACACATATAATGAGATGAACTATCATATCATATAAATATATGTGTCAAGAGTACATAGTATCAGGGTATATCAAAATCCCCACAAGATAAAATTATGTAGGTCCTCGACCTTACACTCAAAACTGGTACATAAAGCAAAATTTATGCCAAAACAATGAGCTAGCTCTGGCCTGCACCCCCTGATCGACCTATGCTAGAGTCCTCTCCACCTCTAGGAGTCTGCTCTAGAACCTGCTTTGGAGCCTGCTGTGGGTTTACTGTGGATATTGTGCTTGGCCTATACCAAATATGCCTAGGGTACGGGACATAACCCCCTCTATCCATAAAGTCCTATGGCTTGAGCTGGAAGATGACTTCCCTATCTTCCTGGTCCTGGTCTTAGATCTAGTCCTCTGATTCCCTATAGTGTAAGTATCCTTAGGTACCTCCCCACCTACCTCAAACTAGGATATGTTAGTTGCATGAATTGTATCTCGCTCATTACCCTCCTCCATGAGGGAATGAAGACTCCTAATATCTTCCATGGGGTCATGACCTATTGGCAATAAATAATATGATGTTGTGAGAGGTGCCATGACAACCTATGTAGATGATGGGCCCCTCATCGTTGCTCTTAGTAATTCTCTCTTAGTAGCCACAACACTCAGTTGTGCCTATGCCAAATATCGTTCGCATGTGAGCTATGTGATCCTAGTGTCTACTGAATCTACCTATGCCTGAATAGCTGCCCTCTCCTCCTCATAGCCATGCCACTGCTATTGACCATGAGTGAGCTTTACCTTTGTATGGTGATGGCAGTATCCATGTGCAGAATATGATTCTATAGTCTCCTAACCTGGCTTTAGAGATTAGAAATCTAGGCTCTCAGTTGCCTAATTATGTTGTCCAGAGGTGCCTTACCCTCCTCTAATACCTCCTCCTCTGCCTCAACCTATGGGCCCTCCTTTGCAATGACCCTGGTGCCCCATGCACCCTCTATCCCCTAGCAAGTCCTACACCCATGAGGGTCCACCTTTGTACCCTATGCACCCTCTGCTATGAATCCACCAACTGGTCAGCCTAGAGGACCCTATCCATGCCACTGGAAATCTGCCCACCAGCTGTCATAGTTAGGAGTAATGCCTACATCCATCTCGCTTGACTCTTAAATTCATCGTCATCATCCCTAGTGGAATAACTTGGGGCTAAGTCAGTTCCCTCTCAAGGACCAAGTGTTTGTAGATAAGTGGTAACTCTAGGACATCCTATCAGATCTCAAACTACCTCAGCACATGAGAGTAGAAGTGGTACTCATTTATGTCGGCCTTCTGGTTGAATATCCATCTATCTTTATGCACCCGATGTAGGTACCTGCCTATCCCTATCTAGGTAGAACATTCCATATGCGATCACCACCATATCTGATGAGGGTGAAGCTATGCAAATATGGAAATATAGTGCTCTAGGTCTCCTGCATGAGACCTACTCCTAAAGCCCTCTCTCTCCTAGGGCCAACAGGTGGTATAACACTGACTCTCATCATTGATGTCAGTGATCAACATAGGTAAATCAATAGGGTGCTCGATCAGGATGTGCTACCAACCCCAAACCTAGAGGAGGATGCTACAGTTGATGTCGACTCTACTCCAACATGTGATCTGATATAGCTCACAGTATAGGTGTGCTAGTAGGACAATCCCCCATGATATAATGAGAGGATCTAAGGTCAATATCACCATAACCTCTTTGGTCTAAGCTAGGAGGTTCCAAGGGAATCGTATGCCTAAAGAATCTAGGAGTACTATATAAATAATCAAGTGCATAAATACAGCCTCTCGCTGTGAGAAGAATTGAGCCTCGAACCACTCTTTGACATGGATGCCTCTATGGGCATTAGGTCCTGTGCCTCAATGCTCTATCTCCTGAAGATAGCATCAAATACGAACTTCCTGGACATGGTAGGAGAAGAGGTGACAGGCTCACCATCAATAGACAGATGAAATATGCGGTACACATCCTCCAAAGTAACAATCATCTCACATATCGATAGGTGAAATGTTTTGGTTTGCACATCCCAGTGATGGGCCAAGGTAGTCAAATATGCCTAATCAATCTAGATGGTGGGGAGGTCCAATATGTATCCAAACCCCACAGTAGCAAACCACTCTCACTCTTTGTCAATGAGATCACCGTGGAGGTCATGAAGTATATCGGTCTCCCTCACTCTGTTGGACAAATTATGAGAGAGTAAAAATAATAAATAAGAAAAACAATGAAAAATAATTCTAAAAAGTCTAAAAAAATTTAAAAAAATGCATAAAAATACAAAAACATGTAAAAAAAAAATCACCAATTTTAAAAACATTAGAAAAGCATTCCAAAAATGCAACAAATGATATTAAGTGCCTAGAAAAACTCAAAAAAAAAATTAATTAAAAAAAATTAAAAAATTTTGAATTTTTTTCTAAAATTTGGGCGCTGCGGGTTGGAATCGCAGTCGGTCCAATGGTCAAAAATTCAATTTTTGGGATGTGAATCCTATCGTGGCTGATAGCCATGAACCCCAATCTACCAATTGGGGCCCATGGCTACCACTCGTGACTAAGTAACGAACCCCAATCTAAACCACCTGTATCACTAACCTATACTAAATCCTAACTATAGTGAAGTTTGTTACCAACGGTTTAGTGTAGTTTATTTACCTATTAATTGAAGAACACAAGCTTATACTGAAAAGGGGGGTGAACAGTATAAGACCGCTTTTTACTTTTTCCTTTATACTTCAAAACAGTAAAGCAATATACCCAAAGCAATATCAAAGCAATGCACAAAACCATCCACAAAGTGACAACAATTTACGTGGTTCACCCAAAGTGGGCTACTCCACGGATAAAACTTTTCTCTAAAAGTTATATCATAGTTCTTTGTGAAACCTTCCCAATTACAATGTTTATGAACCACTGCTCAAAGGAGATACCTTCCCCTAACTCTGCTCTGGCTGGTGATCCTCTAGAAGACATCTGCCTCCGTTGCCCTTAGTAAATGGATCTCTATCCACAAAAGACACCTATCTTCCCTGCTCTGGCTGGAGACCTCTGTCCTCAACTCTATCACCTCAAAGTTGGCCCTCTAATTTGCACCAAACACAGTCCTTTGGTTTGGCACAAATGTCTTCTTCCTCTTTCTTTGATCTGCATCAAACACAGTCCTTCGATCTGGCACAAATCTGACCTCAACTCTGCATCAATATTTGTCCTCAACTGGTCCTCAAATATGGTTTACAGAAATGGTTCACTAGCTTGTACTAATGCTGGTTTGATCTTCACCCAAGTCTTCAAGACTTGTTTCAGATCTGCTTTGCAAGTTCTTACTTAGAACCTACCCAAAACATCAGTAAGCTCACAAAGAAGACTTTCTTAGCATGAACTCACAAAGAGAATTGTTAGAGACCCAATGTGATTCATCAACCTCATAGAAGCATAAAGAGAATTGTTAGAGACTCAATATGTTCTATACTTAATTCCTAATCTCAATATCAAATCTCAAAAGAATAAGATAGATGTAATATGCTTTTCTTAAGAACATGAAACACAAATCTATTTTGCACAAACACAGCCGCAATCACAGCCGCCCTTGATCGAATTCCAACTTTTGCACTTTCTTCACAAATACAGTAGCACTTCAACACTCTGCGATCAAACTCCTCATCCTGCGTATCAACTCACCACTTCTGCACTATCTACGTTGTTATGGCTGCATCTCGCACACTTCGCTTGAATCGACTTGACTCGCTCTCTGCGCACCGCGAACTTCCATTGCGCAATTTCGATGCACACATTCGATATTTGAAACTCAAAAAATAGTCCTCCTTTTATAGCATTAATTCATGATCAAAAACTTAATCTTTAGTTGGTTGTTGCCCTTCAACCACGTTGGTTGCAAACCCTATGCTGCATCGGCCCAGATTTAACTTTTTTGACTCAAGGTTAACTCTGTCCTTCAATTGCATCTGGTTCTGTCACTTTCCTATAGCTTCTGTCGTGAAACTACAACATGTCATGATATCATGAAACCTTTTGTAATTGTACGCCTTCTTTTGCCTGCTATCATGAAATCGTGACACTTTTGGCCTTTGTCTGCTTTGACAATGTTCTTGTCGCAAAATCGTGACACTTCAAACTTTTGCTGACGTCATCTTCACTTTGTCGTGAAATCGTGACACTTTAGACTCCATTGCCTTCTTCTCTATTTTTGTCGTGAAATCGTGACACTTCAGACTTTTACTGACGTCATCTTCACTCTGTCGTGAAATCATGACACTTTAGTATTCATTGCCTTCTCCTCTGCTTTTGTTGCGAAATCGTGACACATTTGCTTCTGCTGACGTCATCTCCAACTTTGTCATGAAATCGTGACCCTTTTGACTTCATGGCCTTCTTCTCTGCTTATGTCATGAAATCATGACATTTCTGACACCATACATTCTCTCTCCTCTTTGAGTCGTGAAACTGTGACATGTCACAAAATCATGACATCTTCCTCCTACTAGCTTCTTCACTTCTGCCTGTCGAGAAATCGTGATGCTTTTGTCTTCATAGCCTTCCTCTCTGCTTCTGTCATGAAATCGTGACACTTCTCCTACAAAAGACCTTCTTCCAGTTTCTATCATGAAATCGTGACACTTTCTCCAACTGAATGCTACCAACTCAACCTGTCACGAAATCGTGACGCTTTTGGCTTTCGTACGCTTTCTCTACTGCCTATCGCAAAATCGTGACACTTCTGGCTTCCATACATTTTCTTTTGCAGCTTGTCGTGAAATCACGACGCTTCTCCTTCTAGGCTCTTCCCTTTGCTGCATGTCACGAAATCGTGACACTTTTCCTTTCGAACTCTCTCTCCTGCAACATGTCATGAAATCGCGACACTTTCTTATCCTAACAACTTTCCTGGCAATGTGTCGCGAAATCGTGACACTTTTCTTTCTCTGCCTTCCTGCACTTTTCGAGTCGCAAAAATGCGACATGTCACAAAATCGTGACACTTTCTATTTTGCTCTGCTTCTCTGCCAACATGTCATGAAATCGTGACAGTTTTGCCTACTTCGTCTCTGCCTTCCAGCATGTCGCAAAATCGTGACAATTTTGCCAGAACTTTCTCTCTCCTCAAACATGTCATGAAATCGCGACAATTTTTCCAGCCGCCTGCATACTTTTTCTAACTTGTCTTTTTCTTGATCTTTTGCAATTGGGCTACTCTGATTTTCTTGGAAACTTACTGACCATGCTGAAACCTTCATCAAAACAATTTCTTTGACATAAAAACAAATTGATTCAAGAACTCCTTGACATCAATAACAACAACTACACTTGAACAAAGGCAATGTACTCAAGGTACCCAAAATTGCCAACAATCTCCCCCTTTGTCATTGATGGCAAACCTTTACTAAAAGCACATCTTCAAGAGCCAAAACTGAAATCAATCTAAGCTGACAACTAAGAATCTTTCTTTGAAGTTTTTCTCCCCCTAACTTGAAGCTTTCCTCTTCACTTGAAGCTCTCCCCCTTACTCATATCTCTCCCCCTTACTCAAATCTCTCCTCCTTTGTCATCAATGGCAAAGGGTCACCTTTGGGGCTTGGGACTAAGAATGAGTCTCTTAGCTTAATCCCTCCCCCACCTCCTGATGAGGTGATTAAAATAGGGTTGGGAGTAAATCTCCAACTAGGCATTGATCATCATCAGCGTCTATGACTTCCTTGCCGAGCCTTCTCTTGAACTCTTTGTCAATACCAATTTTTTTGTTCTTGTCACTATTCTTGCTCTTGTTCTCATCCCTGTTCTTGTCCATGCCTTGATCCACGGACCTGTTCATACTACTTTTTCTATTCCTGTATCTCGAAAGATCAGCTCTACATTGTCTAGCTATGTGACCTACATTGTTGCACTCATAACAAATAACACTGTAATTTCTTTTAGACATATATGTTCTTTGAATCCACCTATTCTGACTAACCGTGAACCTGTTATTAGCCTTGCAGACAATTGCCTTATGCCCAAACTGATTACAAGAGTAGCAATACCCATGAAAGAAATTACCACTTCTGAAACTATCATTTACTTTCTTCACTTGAGCCATGCAATGTACAGCCATGTGACCAAACCTGTGACACGCAAAACATCTATCGTGAAATTTTCTTTTATTAAACCTCTTGGGTCCCAAAAACTTCTTCTTCTCAATCTGAATTTTGTTTTCTATTTCTGAGCATCTATTACTCACGGACTCATGATCTGAAGTACTTTCTTCATCATAACTTTCTTTCTTTTGAAATCTCTTGCTAGATTCACCAACCTGTTCCTTGTGCGGCTCAACAAAATCGAGGCCTATTTTATCTGTTGTCTTTCTTTGACCTTTGATGAGAGACTTAACCTTTTTGGAGCTATCTTGAAACCTGTACAGCTTATCCTTGTACTCTTTAGTTTCCATTTCCAAAGAAGCCATTTTTTGTTCCAACTCATTATACTTGAAGAATCTTAGACTCTAACTTGTCCTTGAGTTCTTGTGTCTTAGTCATAGAGAAGCCAAGACTTTCTGTAAGATCATTTTTTATTTTAAGATTTGTATTGGCCTCCTCTAGTTGTTTCTTCAAAGAAATAATCTCTTTTTCTTGTTTGTAGCAAACAGTCTCTTTCTCATTGATCTGAGACCTAAGAGTTTCTTCACTCCTTTTGGACTCTTCTATTTGCAGCTTCAGATTGCTAACAACTTTGTTAGATTCCTCTTCATGTTTGCTGCATATATCGACTTTATTACTCATTTCTTCTGTCTGCATTCTTAAATCGTCAATTTCTTTTTCTAGCTTGTTGCAATACTCTGTTTTCCTATATGATTGCATTTCGAGATCTTCAAACATTTTCTTGTAATCTTATGCTTGTACTTTCAAACTAGTGATTATATCTTCTGCATCCTCAACCTTTTTACTCAGGTCTGAAATCAGTTTATGTTTCCAATTTGCTTCTACATCACTTCCTTCTTCATCACACTTGTTCTGAATCTGTTTCTTAACCAATTTTGAACAGATCATCTTCATCTTCACTGCTACTAAACCCATGGCACTGACGTTCATTATGACCGAGTTGACCACAAACAAAACATTCTCTACCTTGTGAGCAATCAGCTACAAAGTGATCGGTCTTCCCACATCCGGTGCAAAACTTTATTAATCTGTCCTGTTCTCCACTGTTTGATTCATCTCTTGAATCTATTTCCATTCTTCCTCCCAAAATAGCAACATTGAGTTCATCTTCATTTTCTTTCATGACCATGTGTGTTTTCTTCTTCTTATGTCTCATGGTTTTGCTTTTGCCTTTCCTTGCCATTTGTGTTCTTGTAAGATTTTCCTTCAAGCTATTAAACTTTTTGAAGGCACCTGCTCTGATACCAATTGAAGAACACAATATTATACTAAGAGGGGGTTGAACAGTATAAGACCACTTTTTACTTTTTCCTTTATACTTCAAAATAGTAAAGCAATATACCCAAAGCAATATCAAAGCAATGCACAAAACCATCCACAAAGTGACACAACAATTTACGTGGTTCACCCAAAGTGGGCTACTCCATGGATAAAACTTTTCTCTAAAAGTTATATCACAGTTCTTTGGGAAACCTTCCCAGTTACAATGTTTATGAGCCACTGCTCAAAGGAGATACCTTCCCCTAACTCTGCTCTGGCTGGTGATCCTCTAGAAGACCTCTGCCTCCGATGCCCTTAGCAAATGGATCTCTATCCATAGAAGACACCTATCTTCCCTGCTCTGGCTGGAGACCTCTGTCCTCAACTCTATCACCTCAAAGCTGGCCCTCTAATTTGCACCAAACACAGTCCTTCGATCTGGC
The DNA here is from genome assembly GCA_028583015.1 of Wollemia nobilis. Lineage (NCBI taxonomy): Eukaryota > Viridiplantae > Streptophyta > Pinopsida > Araucariales > Araucariaceae > Wollemia > Wollemia nobilis. The sequence continues at coordinate 2,037,443 of JAQPPZ010002502.1, forward strand.
ACAAATGTCTTCTTCCTCTTTCTTTGATCTGCATCAAACACAGTCCTTCGGTCTGGCACAAATCTGACCTCAACTCTGCATCAATATTTGTCCTCAACTGGTACTCAAATCTAGTTTACAAAAATGGTTCACCAGCTTGTACTAATGCTGGTTTGATCTTCACCCAAGTCTTCAAGACTTGTTTCAGATTTGCTTTGCAAGTTCTTACTTAGAACCTGCCCAAAACCTTAGCAAGATCACAAAGAAGACTTGCTTAGCATGAACTCACAAAGAGGATTGTTAGGGACCCAATGTGATTCATCAACCTCATAGAAGCATAAAGAGAATTGTTAGAGACTCAATATGTTCTATACTTAATTCCTAATCTCAATATCAAATCTCAAAAGAATAAGATAGATGTAATATGCTTTTCTTAAGAACATGAAACACAAATCTATTCTGCGCAAACACAGCCGCAATCATAGTCGCCCTTGATCAAATTCCAACTTTTGCACTTTCTTCGCAAATACAGCAGCACTTCAACACTCTGCGATCGAACTCCTCATCCTGCACATCAACTCGCCACTTCTGTGCTATCTACGCTGTTATGGCTGCATCTCGCACACTTCGCTCGAATCGACTTGACTCACTCTCTACGCACCGTGGACTTCCCTTGCGCAAGTTCGATGCACACATTCGATATTTGAAACTCAAAAAATAGTCCTCCTTTTATAGCATTAATTCATGATCAAAAACTTAATCTTTAGTCGACTGTTGCCCTTCAACCACGTCGACTGCAAACCCTACGCTGTGTCGGCCCAGATTTAACTTTGTCGACTCAAGGTTAACTCTGTCCTTCAACCGCCTCTGGTTCTGTCACTTTCCTGTAGCTTTTGTCGTGAAACTACAACATATCGCGATATCGTGACACCTTTTGCAATCATACGCCTTCTTTTGCCTGCTGTCATGAAATCGTGACACTTTTGGCATTTGTCTGCTTTGAAAACGTTCTTATCACAAAATCGTGACACTTCAGACTTTTGCTGATGTCATCTTCACTATGTTGCGAAATCATGACACTTTAAACTCCATTGCCTTCTCTATTTTTGTCGCAAAATCGCAACACTTAAGACTTTTGCTAACGTCATCTTCACTCTGTCGTGAAATCATGACACTTTAGTTTTCATTGCCTTCTCCTCTGCTTTTGTCATGAAATCATGACACATTTGCTTCTGCTGATGTCATCTCCAACTTTGTCATGAAATCATGACCCTTTTGACTTCATGGCCTTCTTCTTCACTTATGTCACAAAATCGTGACATTTCTGATGTCGTACATTCTCTCTCCTCTTTGAGTTGTGAAACTGTGACATGTCACGAAATCATGACATCTTCCTCCTACTGGCTTCTTCACTTCTGCCTATCATGAAATCGTGACACTTTTGTCTTCATAGCCTTCCTCTCTACTTCTATCGTGAAATCGTGACACTTCTCCTACAAAAGACCTTCTTCCAGTTTCTGTCATGAAATCATGACACTTTCTCCAACTGAACACTGCCAACTCAACCTGTCATGAAATCATGATGCTTTTGGCTTCCGTACACTTTCTCTACTACCTATCACAAAATCATGACACTTCTGGCTTTCGTACGCTTTCTTTTGCAGCTTGTCATGAAATCGTGACGCTTCTCCTTCCAGGATCTTCCCTTTCTTTGCATGTCACGAAATCGTGACACTTTTCCTTTCGGACTCTCTCTCCTGCAACATGTCATGAAATCACGACACTTTCTCATCTGAATAACTTTCCTGGCAATGTGTCACAAAATCGTGACACTTTTCTTTCTCTGCCTTCCTGCACTTTCTGAGTCACGAAAATGCGACATGTCGCGAAATCGTGACACTTTCTATTTTGCTCTGCTTCTCTGCCAACATGTCGTGAAATCACGACAGTTTTTCCTGCTTCGTCTCTACCTTCTAGCATGTCACGAAATCGCGACAGTTTTTCCAAAACTTTCTTTCTCCTCAAACATGTCGCAAAATCGTGACAGTTTTTCCAACCGCCTGCATACTTTTTCTAACTTGTCTTTTTCTTGATCTTTTGCAACTGGGCTACTCTGATTTTCTTGGAAACCTACTGACCATGCTGAAACCTTCATCAAAACAAGTTCTTTGACATAAAAACAAATTGCTTCAAGAACTCCTTGACATCAATGACAACAACTACACTTGAGCAAAGGCAATGTACTCAAGGTACCCAAAATTGCCAACATTAATTAATGAGGTTAATTTTACATCCGATAATGACAAACGAGGTCTCATTTTGTGAGTTACCTTAGAAGCACTGGCTCCTCCACTAGTCGAAGCTTTCTGTTGATCCACCATCGATGTGGAGAACGGGAAGTGTGTCGAGTTTTTGGCAGCGTTTCATGTCAAAATTTTGTTTTTACCTCTCAAAGCTCTCAGTTTTACTGTCGCTGTTATGTGAATAATGAAAATTAATAGAGTGAAAAACATTTTATAATTTTCAATTTTTATGCGGCCCACGGTTGACATCTGCGGTCCTTGGATTAGGGTTTTCTTCCCATGGTTGCCATATGTGGTTAAGGAATTGGTCCGCTTATGACAGACGCGGTTAGAAAGTTGCATTAAATCCTTCAAATTCCCACTGTGGAGAGCCTTAAAAGGTCAAATAAAGGATGTTAATTAGACTAGATAATTCAAAAAATTTAAAATTAACAAAAAAATTTAAAAAATTAAAAGCCAAATGTACCTTGTATTCAGTTATTTACCCTTTACACTTGGCGGTTGCAGTGACTTGCGATCCATGAAATTCGGCAAGATGAGTAAAATTACCATAAGGACATTTGGGGCACTTTCATCATTTCTAAATTGTTATGTTTCATTTCAATCCCTAATAAGGCCTACACAGCTGGACTGCTCCATGGGAACGAGATATTCATCGCAATTCTCCTATGACACTTTTCAGCATATCATCAACATTGTGATTCACTACAAGCCTAATGGACATTGCTATCATTTCGATTCTCTAAGAAGGCCTTCATGGCTGGACCGCTCCACGAGATAGGAATAGGCAATTACTCTAAACGGTGTAATCATAGCTGATTAGGCCTTACCATGTATTCAAATGCTAAATCTTAACTTGTTCAAAGATCATTCATAGTGGTCAAGCGATCTCGTTGCTTCATTTAATTTTCATTACCCTCATCGACTCGTCGCTTGAGGGGGTAGTCATAATATCAAATCATAATCAAAGTCAATAGTATATCCCTTGATCTTGTCAAAATTGTGTTTTTCCTTGCAAATCATTACTAAAGACTATCATAAGTTTACCCCTTTGCTTGGGGAAAATAGCAAATATGACAGTTAGTTTGTAACTCTCTTCCTTTCGGATTGACAGGCATGAAAGCCTACTTGGTATTGATGCTATTCGAATGTCTGATGATGAGTGCATTTTTTTTCAAATTTAAGCCTTTCACCTAGTGGGAAGCAATGATTCGAGGATGCACATCCTTTTATCGAACTCGGGGCATCTGATGTTGATCAGACTAATGATCATCATCCAACCTAGGACATCATTTTAGGAGGTCTAGTTTTGCTCAGTTTTCAAAATCACAACACATCTCAAAAGGGGTATCTATAGACACCTAAAATATGTAATGTCGAGATGACTACTCATATGGGACATGTTAGAAGACCATATGGAAGACCTTTGGATAGATCCAAGGTATAGCAGTGGTTTTTACCACTCATTTGGGCATATTTGCCTAGTCAGTGCTAGCCACTACTGACACCCACAATTAGCAGTGCTCACCACGCATGTTAGTCATGGTCAACACTCAAAATTAGTTAACCTTCATCTGATCCAAAGTTGGTTGCAATGGCCAATTGGTTGCATATTGGAGCGGTTTGAGCCAGGAATGTTCTGGATCCTTCCATCCAACAAACTCAATTGCCCAATATTGATCTTGGCTTCATGAGGAAGCCACCTCTAGCCTTTGGCCAATGCTATAAGATCCCCATCCAAATTTGGGATATGTTTGAAAGATCTTTTATCGAGCAATGAAACCCTGTCAAATTGCATAACTAATTACATGCATTGATAGGGATACTTTTGCTACCCAATTGGAGATCAAATTGCAATGGAAGCCCTAGGAGCCTAGGAGATCCAAGAAACATAAATCCATGCAATTGGTGCATAATTTGAACAATTAAATCACCAAACCTGTCAGAGGACACAAAGGCGACCCTTGGATATCAATTTGAAAAGGCAGATCAGAGAGGAAGCCCTAATTCTGAGGTTAAGTTTACTCAAAGCTCCACCATGGCTGTTAGTTGTGGTGAACAGTGCCACCCGCGCATCAGACCCGTAGTGAGCAAATGACTATAGATACCCTTGTGCTCTTTTCTGTAGATTAATTTATTATATCATATTAAGCTTAGTATAGGTTTAATTGGTATTTTAGAGACATGTGACCGATGGAATTAAGCATTTTAAGTAGATTTACCTTCATTTTTTCAATTTGATAATTAGTGTAATTGTGGGTTATTTCATGTTTTTATGCTTTCCATTTGATAAATTAACCCAATAGATAGATAGCATTTTCTTTCTTGCACATGTTTGATGGCAACATTTCATTATTAATATAGGTTTACTATGTTTTATTTGTTTTCTTTATTACATGCTTGTTATGACATCTTTTTTGTAAAATATCGTTTTAAAGCCTCATCAAAAGAGGTCTCCTTTGTTTTTAATGTTTCTTGTTGTTTATTGCATGTAGGACTAACAGGGTTTTGGGATGCAAGGTAGCAAATGTCTCTAAGCATGGAGAAGATGGTCATCGACACCCTAGAGCAGTTCGTGTCACCCTAGAAGGTATTTGATCGCATCTACCCTTGAGAGGGATTAGATGCTAATGTAATTATTGTATCAAATGGGTATCCCTAAGAGGGATGAATCTATAATTTGACTCCATTGAAATTAATAAAGAATTCATTGTATTCGTTTCATTTCTTGTTTTCAATTTGTGCATGCCTATTTGTGTATCTTGTATCAATTGCAATAGTTAGCCTAGGTGTTAGCCTTTTTGCTGGTTATAGGAAGAAGACTCGAAGGATGAGGATCCTAAGCTGAAAAATGTCAAGCTTGAGTTGTCTCCAACTTGAGAGGTGGAAGCCCAAAAAGGAACCTCTAATTAGGTCGTCAATATTTTGAATTCGATGGTAGGCTTAATCTCAAAGCTGATTGAAGTCGAACGACCTAGCAGTACAAAGATGTCCCACTGTGCATATTTTGGGGGCCAATCTTCTTGATAAGCCTCCATCAGAGAATTAGTGTGTTCTATATTTTTCTTTCTAGCCTATTGTGGCTTTGGCCTTTATTTTTCTCTTATTTTTTACCGGCTTCTATCTCTGGTTAGTGTTTTGTCTATGGAGAGCATCTTCCTTTTTAATTTTGTAATTATGTTCTCTAGATATTGTCTCTCTTCTTCTGGCTTTGTTGTGTAAGAGGTTTAGGGACCCTTCTTAAAACCTTTTCTCTTTTTTACCAATAAAAAAGGTAACCTATATGCTTGAGAGACATTCTATATATTAAACTTAAAAATTCATCATTGATGTATAGGTGATAATTGTCAAACATTAAATTTTCAAGCACTATACCCATAATATACTCAAAGTTCTAAGCTACAAGCTTACTGTAGTGGTAAGGTATTTGACCTATCTTTAATATGTTCAAGGTTCAAACCGCACTCAGTATGAGGGGACCAAGACCCCTCATAAAAACCTGTGTAAACTCATTGAAAAAATATATTCAAAGTTATATCAATACAAAATTTTGAAGCACTCTATGCACAATGTACTTGAAATTGTATGAGTTAAAAAGAGAGTATATAGTTCTACCAATTTGAGAATTATAGTAAGCATTATGATAATTGATATATATTAACTTATTTTGTTTATATAATTTATTAGATTATTATTTAAATGTGTCATTTAAATAATATATAATTAAGATAAATATCCCATCTATAAATAAGATGAAATATATTTTCAATAAAACAAGTGTAAAATATTTTCTAAGCATATGAAACTAAATCACACCAATATTTTAGATACTAATATTGGGATTCACACCAATTTTAAACAAATAGAAGCAATCCATCCACTCAAATATTATACAAAAAGTGTAATAAACGATGAAAGAGAGAAAGATATGGTGGGAATCCATATGCACCATACATAATCACTATGTTATCTATAGATAATAATCATAACAATATAATACAATGGATGGAGTGGTGGTGAGTATTTATACTAATACAAAAATAGTAATTACATAAATCAATTTAACTTGAGCCACCATAACAAGAGTTCTAAAGGTTAATTACAAGTTAAAATGTGGGTATAACCATAATAAGGTTAGTCATGGCCCATAGGGCTTACATAATAAAATATTACAATAATTAAATACATTTGTACAATGATTTGTCTTATGCCTATAGAATATTCCATCATACATTGTCATCCTTGGGCATAAATTAGATTACACTTTCAACACCATGTCATAATATGAACTAAGGGTCTAAGAATATAATACATTAGTAACAACAGTATATTCTGCTCATAATGGATGCTCTAATAGGCCTCTACACTTGAGGTAGACTCATCTGAATCCCCCTCATCATATAAAGTCTATTTTTGAAAAAATATCTTTATACAAGAGTCTTATTAGGTTAAATCATAGTCATCACTTCCACTATTAGATATTCCTACACATAACCAAAGAACACTTCCATTAAGAATTTTAAATGAGGAAGAGAATTCAACATTACAACTTCTAAAGAAAAGCTTATTCAATCTTCTATACTCACATAAGGTAGGACTTGGATGCATACCTTTTCCTTTTACAACAAACATCACCTAGCTCTTATACCACTTGATTTTTATCACCAGAAGAGGTCTTGCATGGATATGCTTAAGAAAAGAGCTATTACAAACTTCCAAAAATACCTAAATAAATAATATAAGAAGGAATATATAATCAAGGATCATATCTTCATGAATAAGTTGAATAATTAGCCTAAAGGAGAGAGAGAGAGAGAGAGAGAGAGAGAGAGAGAGAGAGAGAGAGAGAGAGCGAGAGAGAGAGAGAGAGATATTGACTATCATAAATTTGATATGAATAAGGCTATGATAGTGTCTCTTGGAATTTTCTAGATAGAATCCTTTCTAGATTTAGTTTTAATAGAAGATGGAGGTTTTGGGTTAGAAATTGTATTTCCTCTCCTAATTTTTTTGTTATTCTTAGTGGTGTTCCTATGGTTTTTTTTGGAAGTAGTAGAGGTTTGAGACAAGGAGATCATTTGTCCTCTAATTTTTTTATCATTTGGCTAAGGCTTTAAGAAGAGGTATTGTGGCTATCCAAGAATCGAGTGCAATTTTAGGGTTGAATCCCTATTTTTCTATAGGTTACCTTGGAATAGCTCTTTTTACAAGAGTTTGTAAGGATAGTGTCTAGGATCCTTTATTAGATAAATTTCAACAAAAATTGACTGGCTGGAAAGGGACTCTCTCGAGTTCAACAAGTAAATAACTACTTAAAAATACTCTCCAATATCTTCCTATTTACCTACTCTCGATGTTTAAAATACTATGAAGATTGTGAATATAGTAAAAAGTATCAATAAAATATTCTTAAGGTCTAGAGTAGAAGAGAATAGAAGAATCCTATTTATTGCTTGGACAAAAGTATGTAGACCTAAATCATATGAATATTTGGGTTTAAGAAGGATACAAACTTTAAAGGCTCGAAATATAGGATGGAGAATTATAAAAGAGGGAGATTCAATGTGGGTTAGAATTTTAAAGTCTAAATACTTGGACAACAATGATGCAGAAAGACTTTGGACTATCTAAGATCCTTGTAAGGGATCTTCTTTATGAAATCACATCATAAAAGTAGGGTAGTTCTTAAGAAAGGTATTAGGTGGAAAGTTGGAAGGGGCACTAATGTACATTTTTGGGAAGATGATTGGGTGGAACATTATTCTTTATGTAAAGACAATAGACTTATGATAATTAGAAATGATTTGAAAAAATAGTATGGGTGTGTGTTTCATGATTTTATTGAAAGAAAGGAGATGAGTGTAGGTTGGAAAATTTGATAAGCAACACTCAAATTTGGAGTTTTTTAAGTTGCTCAATATCAAACTAAAAGCTTATTTCTTGAGTCACTCTTTATAGGAATACTCTCTTGTTTGGGGTTTTACTGGATATTTTGTCTAAACTTGAGGGATGGTTTCATTGGAATAAGATTTAGAGTAAGAAATCCACCCCTAAAATTGCTATTTTCCTAATAGATGTTTTATATGTGAATCTAATGAAGAATCTAGGAATCACCTTTTTTTAGAATAAAAGTAGTCTATGTAGATTTTCTCTAATATCATTCATGAAATATGAATTTACTAGATTTTTCCAAATGATATATTGGATTGGTTGTACCAGTAGGAAATACATTTTATAAGTAGAAGATTAAATGCTACTTGGGACTTCATTCCATTTCATTTTTCTTGGGGTCTTTGAATAGAAAGAAAGAAAAACTATATATTCTTAGAAACACTCAAACTATTAAAGGGGCGGTTTTGGATAACTTTCCCATCATCAAGTTGGAGAATAGGGTAAATTATAGTGAGGAGGCTACTATAGCTGCTATATGGACACTTAAACCAATTCAGGAAGTTATTTCTTCTTAGAATTAAAAAATAATTAATAACACTTGGAAAAATCCCAAATTAGATTAGTCTAAATTGAATCTTGATGGGGCTTCTAAAATAAATCGCAGAAAGGTTGGAGGTGGAGGGGTTATTAGAAATGATAAGGGTGTTATGGTTAATGTTTTCTTAGATTTGTTTGGAGAAATGACTAGCCATTTGGTAGAATCAAGAGTTGTTTATGTTGGTGTTAAATTAGCAAAGGATATCAAGATTAAAAATGTTGGTTGAGGGAAATTCTATGAATATAATTAATTGCCTAAAAGACAAAATTAAATAAAGTTAAAAAAATGACTAGTATCCTTTAGGACATTTTATAGATTTTAAACTCCTTTGAATAATATGATTTATGCCATGTTCTTAGATAAGCAAATAGTGTTGTAGATTTGTTGGAAAATTGGGGTACTCTAAGAGATAAGGATAAGAGATGGATCATCCCAGTTATTTTCCCTACTGATTTAATTCTAATTGGAAAAAAGAAATCTAACTTAAATAGGAATCAAAAGGTTTAATCTTAGTAAAATTTATAGTCCAGGAATATCATACATCCTTCCCAATGTGTTTATGGGTGAATTTTGATGGATTTGAATGAATGTGTAATTAGAATCCCATGTTGTAAGGTACTCCAAAATTAGACAAGGAAGATTCATTGTTTGGCTCTTGCCTCCTTTATTGAAGACATTGCTAAAAGTCTTATCCACCTGGCCTAAGAGAAGTGATATTTTTATGTGATAGATTGTTGGATGTTGTTTTTATTCAAGAATATTTTTTAGCTTTATGTAGTAATATTTGTAGCATTTTGTAGCTATCATTTTAGCTTGTATTTTGTTTGTTCTTTGTGATATGTTGGTTGTTGGATTCTAGGTAGCTCTATTCTTATATAATATGTAATATTTGATTAATCTTGTTTTTTCTTGTATAAGGGCATAGGCCCTTTCAAACCCTAGTTTTACCTTACGAAAAAAAGATTAACAACCAGTGACAAAGGAACAATAACAAAACTATTAGAGTGGTAAAAAGAAGAATAACAAGATTAACAGACAAAGGTAAAAGAGTAGTAGTATAATAGAAATGATAAAATATTAAAGGGTAGAAATGCATATTCAATTTACTTCTAGTAGGTTAACAACCTCAAAACCCTTGCAAATGACCCATGCCATAGCAAAGAGGTGAGGACTTGTGACTAGTGAGAAGGTTGCCAATGAAGTATATGGAGAGCAAGCAATTGGATCTATAGAGCCTTGTTATCACAAGATGATATGTAGACATTGAATCTAGAAACAAGTGATACTAATAGTTTTCTTGCTATCAAAGCATGCTTTATTCAAGAAGGATTTTGATAGAGCTTCACTATAAAAAGAGATGTCTTAAAAAATTATTTTGATAGAGGTTCACTATTAAAACAATATTCCATGTTTTGGATCACCTAAGGGCTGGATTTATAGGAAGCCAAGATCCCCAAGGATGGGTTCTAAATAATATTGTCAAGATTAACAAATGGCTAGGTGGCATCATCTACATAGCTTGGTGAGTTCTAATGTTGTGATATGCTTAGGGTATTTTTGGATGTGGTTAGCATGACACATTATAGATTTTATGGGTAGTGGATGACTTGCCTACCATTATTTTTTGTCTTTTAGCTATGACAATCAATAGCGTTGATTTTATAAGTGCTAGCAATGCTAAAGATCCAATGCTACTGGTAAATGACCATTGTTAATATAAATTGGGTATGAAATGATAAAAAATGAAAGGTTGGAAAAGGCACTACTGTGCAAGCAAAATCATGACCAATGTTACCACTTTAACCCCAAAACTTGGTTTTGGAACAATAAATATTTCTAGTTTGAGCTTGAAGATGATCGAATTGATTTTCAAGCTTTATTGGTTATCTAATAAATATGTTGGTAAGTTTTGGAGACTTTATGATACACTCAAAATTGGGTGTCAATATTTTCCCCTTTTTGACGCATTTATCAAATGATGAATGCATTAAAAACTAACCTTCATACCCTAGTTTTGAGATAGGCAAATTTGATAATATAAAGGATTTGTAATGTAAGATTTTTTTATGATTCTAATTGATTGGTTATTGATGATATTAAATTTTATATTTTTAACATTATTAAAATATAACCGTACTTTAGTGTGCCCCTTCAGTTTCAAAGGAAAAATCAAGTTTGATCTAGGAACCTCACCTTGATTGTGATTCACACTATGCAATGTTGAAATATTTAGGACAAACACAAAAATTGGCTAGGGTGTAGGTATAATGGCTAGAGATAAAAATATAATAATTTTTATTATTAACAATCATGAAAAGAGATTTGAACATACAATATTAGCTCAAACATTGATGGCATAGTAGTGGAGACCACTATACCATGTAGCATAAGTGAGACCACTGATAGTAGGAGTAGGAGGGTAGGTCCAAGTAAGACACCCAAAAACTTACCTTTTTAATTTGTTTATCTCAAAAAACATACCCAAAAAAAAGGTTACTGCTTTTCCATGTTGGCGATGATATTGTGCCAACACTAGTACTAGCTAATAACACTTTTACATGTTGATGGTACTTTCACCTTCTAACAATGCTATTGCCATCTTGGCATCATTTTTTCCACCTAATGGTGTTTTCAACACCTAGTGTCACTTTTTTTTGGCTAAAAATAATAATTAATTTTGAATTTCTAACAAGATTTATGAGTGATGGGTGCAATTGATTGTAGGATAGACTATAGGCCTTAGAATATTAGGAGAGAAGACCCCATGCTTTAGAGATAATCTAGGGGCTTATAAATATTATAGATCATGATTTATTGGAAATAGTAGGGTTATACTATGTAGCCGTCAGGCCAAAGGTAGAGTTTGATAGGGCATTATTAACAACCCTATCAAAGCAATGGTATTTATAGATGAATACCTTTGAGTTGTTGTATAAAGAGATGATCATCACACTAGAGGATATGTGGCAAATTTTGTGGGTGTCAATACTAAAGATCTAGTGCTACTGCCAAATGACCATTGATAGAATAAATTAGGTAGAAAATGATAAAAGTTGAAAAGTTGGAAAAGACACTACCATGCAAGCAAAAGCACCACCAATGCTACCACTTTAACCCCAACACTTTTGCTTTTGGAGCAATAATGTTGCTAGTTTGAGCTTGAATATGTTTAACTTGATTTAAAATATTTATTTGTTATCTAATGAAGATGTGGTAAGTTTTGGAGACTTGATGATGCACTCAAAATTGGGTGTCAATAATTTTGATTCATTTATTGAATGATGTATGGATTAACAATTGGCCTTCATATCCTAGTTTTTTTTTTTTTTTAAGCAAAAAACCCCTTGTGGAGCCGCCTTGGTCTGAGAGACCACGAACAGGGGGTTCTACACTGTCAAAGTCACCCGAGGGTCGCACCCGATCCTGCCTGCACCAACATTATCAATTGGATTTTAGATACCCAATTCAGCTTTTTTGGTAGGGTGGAGATTTGAACCTGGGACCTCCCTTGGAGTATTACCCTCTCCTCTCCAACTCACCTAAAACACCTGGGTATAGGAAAAATATGTTTAATTATGCTCTTTTCCTCTTATTTTACATTTTTAAGCCACTTAGTTTTATTATTTTTTTCACTTACAATTATATACATTATCTTTTATTATCTATCCTAGTTTTGATATGGATAGATTTGATAATATTTAAGATTTGTAACGTAAGACTATTGATGGTTCTAGTTTTTATTATTATTGATGATATTAAATTTTACCTTTTTGATGACATTAAATTGTTACCTTGCCCTGGTGTGCCCCCTCAGTTTTGTTGTGGCCTACCCTACAACTATCCCCAAAATTTGGGGACTCACCTTTATTTTTGTGTTTTGAGGAGTTTTGGGCTTTTGTTGAATGTTGATAGATTATGTGGTTTAGCTTTGGTCAATATTTCCTTGTTTTGTTAGTGTTTTGGGTTAATAGGTTTTGGTTATCTTAGGTTATTTTAAATTTTTCTTTTATGTCGTTGTTTTCCTCTTGTTTAAGTAGAGCTTTTGAGGTTAATTGTTCGGTTGTTTTTATAAAAACTAATAATTGTAATAAATATATACATGCATATATATGTTTATTATAATTATAAAATAAATAAATAAATTATAAAAATATATTATTATTATATATTTCATATATATAATAATAATTTAAAATGAATAAAATAAAAAAGCTAATAAAAATATATAAAAATAAATAAAAAATGAGTTTGGGCTATGTTAATAATTCATTTTTGTTTGAGTTTATTTATTTTAATAGTTTTCCTTTAGTTCTATGTTAGAATCATTAGATAGTTTCTTTAATTTAAGGTTCCTTTTTAATATGTTACATGGCGGTCTAAATTAAATGTGACGAGCGTCTATATGCTAATGTGTGCAGGTTATCCATTTAGTGCATATGTAGAGCAGGCTTAGGATTTGATAGAGGTCCACAACACGGATGACAACTGAGCAAAATTTTCCTTGACATGGTGAAGTGGATGAAAGTTGTGACAGCGAAGAGCACCGGTAAGGAGATGACATAGTGGATGAAGCCGACATAGACGTCAAGCTTAGAACCGAAGTGGGTGCCTAAATTTATATACAAACATGCCAGATTTAGGCTAAGGATTATGATGGTGAAGTCTTACTAGCTTTATAAAATATTAGTCGACAAAAGGTAGATCAAAGTCAGGAGTGTTCATCTAGATTTCAATGAAAATTCATGATGAGTAGAGTGATACATGGTATCTTTTCCTTATCGCATACTTACCGTTGGTGAGAAAAATAGCCACGCAGTAGATCATGGAAGATAAGATGTTTATCGATGCCAAGATATAAATAGCAGCATAATGCATGGTTTAGAAATTGGCCAACTCAGACCAGACTCAATGGGCGCCACCAGTGTTGTGGACATAGAGAAACATAAACCCAGCATGGAGGATGGTAAATGGTAAATGTGGTAAGTCATAACGTTGATGTGGATTATCGTGGAGGTAGCCAAAAATAGCAATGTAGGTGGACATCACGGTGACAACCAGATTACGACTGGGTGTTCATGATGAAGCAGATGAAAATCAAGGCTGATTTTGATTCACAAATCATGAATGCTACTCCAACGGGGTTAATATGAAACTTAACTAGCCTGTGAGATAGTGATGTTGATTCCCAATAGAAGTGAATGACACTTTCAGAAATAGTAAGAGAATGGGCAGTTCGGATTGGTAATGTCGATGATGTCACGGGTGACTGAGTGCAACTACGTAGATAAGAATGTGGTAAAATACCCATCTGCAAATGGAGGAAAGCGTTGACATAACAGATGTTGAGCGGAGATCAACATGGCATGAATGAAGGTGGTGGTGATAACATTGATAGTATAGGATGGGGGTTATGTTCTCCTACTCCCGTCGGGAGCTGATATGCATATTGATGTATGATACACAGTGACACCATCCACCAAAATATTCATCGAGTATACTCTGAATGAAAGGAAATAGAGAATAGATGTTTCAAAATAGACGTGATATCAAGGTTTTCCAAGGAATCCATCATGCATACAAATCGACCAGGATATTCATGGAGTTGGCAGTGAGAAAATAAGTACACTTATGAATGTTGAACCACAAAAAATGACATGGATCCGACACATGATGAAGGTATAATTGTTATTGAAGCAGCATCCAGGCATCTCATCTACGATGATCGCAGTGGAGGCAGAGTTTGAGACCCACAACTTGGATGCTACGATTAGAAATAACTAGGTAGACTACATGTGGACCTTATTAGGCACCTCGATGGCAGTATGTGACCTGGAGGAGGATTCGTGCATGGTGGTTGGAATAATAATAGTTTCATAGCAAATAGAGGACCTAGACAAGTGTTGGCAGGTAGCTGTTGAGAATGATAGGGGTAATATAAAGTAAGCAGCTACTATCAGGTTTAGTAGTGAGTTGAAGGCTTGATTATGAAAGGGTGTTGAGCTATAACGCGATGCGGTTATCATAAGAAAGGGTGACAATAAGATCCTATAAATGATTGGGTGTAGCGTAGATTATGACAGTTTCCAATGTTTGTTTCGGTTGTGCCTGCATCGATAACATAACCGTCTGCTACTGCGAAGTGGTTGACAACATCAACGGGGAGTTTTTATCAGTCTAGTTCAATGCATATGTGTAAAATATAGGCGTGGGATGTCAGATTCAAAATGAGCCAAGGTGGAGAAGAGATATATTTGATGTTACCCTTAAGTAGGTGATTTTACGTGGACAGGGCGGCTACTACGAATAATGCAGTGTGGGTAAACATTATGAGAGGGTAGAGTGTAACGCCAGGGTACACGTTCACATAAAAATAGTCAAAATGGAAATGACAAGTGATGTTGTATTTTAGCTATGATAAAATACAAAGACATTTATGCCCTTAGTTGAGCAAATAGTATGGTGGAACATTACAAACAGGAAAAAGGAGGGTTACCAAGAAAATGAAATGGATACGATAGTGAAAGAAGACAAGCGAAGTGAATAGAGGAGGAAAGAGGTTAAATATACTATTTTAAAAGGGATCTAGGGTTGGAAACTCTGGAAAGAGAGGTTCGAAGGAGAAAGCCCATAAGTGAAACTGGAATTGTTTCTCTTAGTTTTTCTATTAATGTATTGGAATTTTTGCAGATTTTATGCATGTTTATGGTTAATATGTTTGTCATTTTACAATATGTTGTATTTTCCCTTAGAATTTCACACCTATTTGAGGGCTTAATTGCATGCATATGGGTCACCTTAATGCGGGTTTTCATGCAATATACAGATAGTTGCAGTGTTTGTGGAGAATTGCAAGTTGCAACATTTAATTTCAGTTCATTTTTCATTTTATTTTCTTTATTTATTTTCTTAATCTTATCTTTTTCATTTTCTTAATGTCTGCAAAATAGAATAAAATAAAATAAAAAATATATAAAAAATATATAAAATCCAAAATAGAAGTTTAGATTTACAGAATAAGCTTCAAAATTTGATTTAAAACAAAATTGATTTTGTGTCAAGGCAAATGCAAAGTTCCAAATTATTTGAAGTTCATATTTTTAATAGGAATTTTGGTAGTTTCAGCTTTGCATGTTGGTTTTGCAAGCACTCAATTGACTTTCCTTCATGAAAATTACAGTTTCATGAAAGGGGGTAAATTCATCTGGCAGTTCATAGGCCAGTACATCAAAAGTAATAAATTGACTTCCTTCATGAAAATTATAATTTCATAGAAAGAGGGTAATTTATAAGACATTTTAGGCAATCAGCTAACTCTCTTTATGGAAATCAATTTCATCAAAGATGGTTATTTACAATGCAAATCAAAGGTTGTCATAGCAACATAAGAGGAATCCACTTACCTTTTCAGATTCACATCTTAAAGGTAGATTTTATCTTCTATTTCATGTTTAAAGCAATTTTAATCTAAGGATAAAATGGGTTAAAACTTGCTTACCAAAGAAAGATAAAAAACTATATAAAACCTTTCAAGATAAAAGGAATTTCATTCCCACATAGTGGTCATATGAGGGCCAATCACATTTATTATCCATTTAAGTTTCATGAACAATGATAGCATAGCATAATGAAGTAACCCCAACACAAGCCCCTTGTTAACAGTTGTTTTGCAGAGCACTAAGGTATTCCAAGAACTTTTTGATACGTTTATACAAACATACATGCACACATTAAAGTAAAAGGAACCTTGGAGAAATGTTCATTTCTTTGCAAGAGAGGGTTTTCTAATCAAAATACTAACTGTGAGTGTGGTTTTACACTTGGGCAAAATTACTACTCAACATTTTGGTGCTAGAAGGAGGGCCTGATTTGGTTGTTTTTGTAATAAATGCTAAATTGTTCATGTTATTTGAAAGAGTGATTTGAAGGTATTTATTTTGACTAATGAGGTTTTGTTGATCATATTCATTAATTTGAAATTTTTGAATTGATGATGCATGGATACTAACCTTTGCAAATTGGAGAATGGTCTTTAATGTCATGATTTAATTGATGCATATATTTTGAGATTTGTTAGTCATTTTGTGCTTCTTTGCAAGACATTTCTTTGACTAACAAAATTGGTTTTAAAATCATATTATTGAGGTTATCTAATGGCATTTCTTGCTTCTTTAAGAGTAGGTTGTCCTTTGAACATACCTGGGCCTTCGCATCATATGCCTATAGATATTATGTGTAATTTACCTCAGTTTAGGCATGATGGTATGGAATCGGCTGAAGAGCATATTCAAGGATATAAGAGCATTTTAATTCATTTGCAAATCATACATGAAGATGTTATTTGTAATATGTTTCCATTTACATTAGATGAATTTGCTTATTATTGGTATCTTAGTTTACTTTCAAGATCTATCACTTATTGGGATCAATTAGAATCAGCATTTCTCAAACATTTTGGAAAATTGATTGATCTGAATAGGATATTAAATCAATTTGTTTCTGTTTGTAAAGAACCTCATGAGTCCGCGGGTCAATTTAATGATAGGTTTCATAGATTGTACACCGATATGGAGAGTCATTACATCATTTCAGAGGAGGAAGCTATCCAAGTGTACCTAGAGGCCTTAGAACCTTTTACCTCTACATTTCTAGGGAGAGTTCTTAAAGAGTCATCCTTGCCTATAGCCTACAGTGAGGTAATACTGGTAGAACAACGATGCTTTGTAAAAGGTGTGGATGTGGGTCGATTATCATTTCTCAACCCTAAATATTATAATAAAATGCTACCAAAGAATCTAGTTGAGGAATCACCTTCTCCTATGATGGATTTTTTTAGGAGCTATATATTCCAACCAATACCAACCATCAAACCTAGTAGTCCTAAATCAAACAATGCCTAATGTGAGCAATCAAGGGGATAAAATTGAATGTCCACATATTACAACCACCTTAGATATCATCAATGAGGATGGTGATGATCAAGTTGATCAAAGTATATAGGTTGGCTTAGGGCCCCTTTTTACAAAGGAGGATTAGGGCGACTTTAGAAGTTTGAATACAATAGTAGATACCATGGAAGAAACCCTTGAACCACCAATAGATGAATCTGAGGAAGATGAACTTTTTGAAGTTGAGGAGGATGAATCTAAGGAAGATGAATTATTTGAAGTTGAAGAGGGTGAATCAATGGTTGAACCTAAATATTATATAGAAGCCTTGATAGAATTTGATAATTATGATGATGTTTGGGGAAAACATGAGGAATGTATTCCTTTTGCGCATTCTGATAAAAAAAATTCTTCATCTCATATGCATGACTCGAAATATGCTATCTTGCATGAAGAGCATAAAATTTCTAAACCTTTAGAGAATCATATGCCATTTGAATACATAATAGATTTTTATCCCATGCGTTTAGAAGCTGATTATTACAATGGTTGGGGAAGATATGAGGACTTATTTATTTCTCACATTCCTACTAACAAATATTCTATCTCGTTTGATATGTAGGATGCTGAAATCATTACAACACATGAAGTGTTACAAGATGTTGATTATGAAACCCATGAAGAAGAAAGTATCACAATGGCTCACCAAGTGTTGGTAAATGACAATGTACAAGAGGTAGAATCTAACCTTTTAAGTTCAAAAATCCAAGATTCAGGTGAAAACTCCTCCAATCGTTTGGTGTATTCAAATGTTATTTATGATGAAATCCACTAAAAGGGAATCAATAATTAAAGTGTATTTTTGCTCATGCCACTAATGAAATTGTTTCGTTAAATGAAGGTGAAGTAAATATGCTTGAATTGTTAAATCAGGCTCACCAAAAACTAACAATTGAATCTAGGATACAATATTATAATGATTATCATTTAGTAGATATCCTAGATACTTGCAAGCTATTGCATGAGTATGATTGGTCTAAGGGCAAGGATTATGATTGTGCTTTAAAATTTTCACAAATAGCCTCCTATTTGAAGGAAATATTACATGCTTGTGAAAATGAATAAGTTTGAAATTTGCATCTCTTTGAATAAACAAAATATTGTTGAAAATCACATATTCGTTTGCAAGTTTAAGGAATCAAATGCTAAAAATGGAATTGTGAATAAACTTGAATTAAATCGGTTGTGTGAGAGTGGTAAGATGAGTGGTGTTGCATGGTTTGATCTAATCTTGTTTTGCTGGGATTTTTGTAAATCTTGGTATGCATTTCATGTTAGATGTCTTTCAAATTGTGCTAGTCGTGTTTGGGATCCAGGGAAGTGATAGCCAAAATTTTTTGCATCTTGTACAATAGTGTATATTATTGTTTTGTTTTCATGTTTTTATTTTGGTTTCCTACTTGGAGTGTTGTCTCAAATTTTGGTTTGGTGAGATTTGTATTTTGGGTTGGTTCCTCTATTGGTGATTGTGTTCTATAATAGTCACTAACCTATGGACTCTTTGAGGATGAAATGTTTATCATGTATATCTAGGAAATTATAGTGAAAGCATGTCTACGGAAGCATAGGCGCACTGGGTGTGATGCAAACAAAAGCAGATGTAATGCTAAGTCCTACGAATGAACAAAGAACAAGTGCATGAAAAGAGAAAGTGAAGCATGAATGAAACGAGATATAAAGCAAAAGTAAAGTGTAGCCTATTTTATTAATTTTTCTTGTGATCAGGTTACAATATGTCTCCCCCCATTTTTAGGGGCTCGGAGCGTTAGATATAGTTTTGTTACACCAACTGATGGTACGCTTCCCTTTGGGATCTTTTATGTGCCCACATTTGAAATGGGCGGGCCAAACATCGTCGTCGCTTGCATGAATGCATTTGTAGTTCCTTGTTACCCCTCTGGTGTCAAGATCCTACATTTAGAGAAACATCAAACGATTAATAGAACATGCGGATGGATGGAAACATGCAATACCCAAGGCCTCTGATTAATGCATACATGAAATAATTAAAATAGTCATCAAAACATATCAAAATAATATGAAACTTGAATAGAAGCATGTAAAAACCATCAGCAACACACTGCAAAAAGAATAGTTGAGAAATCTATTGTAGATTTCTAATCGCTCTGGGGTGGGACAATTAGGACTGTCATAAAATGTCCGAGAGCGACCTCCCAAATGTCCCATCCAGAGGCTTCCAAAACACTTTCAAACTTGATGTTAGGCAAAATAGGGCATTTTGAGATAACCTAGAAGGTCAGATTTTGTAGATTCTGTCCCAATCGCCCTGTATCTGAAGGCGCTCCCTATATGTTAGTAAAAGCGTAAAACAATGAAAACCCAGTTAAAACAAGTCAGAATGCTTTAAAATTTGAAATACAACATATATGAAACACACAAAACATGATGCAAAAGAAATAGTGAATAAATCTACTATATATTTCTAATCATTCCGGGGTGGGGCGATTAGGACTACAATAGTGCAGGGGGCGCTCGGGCGCAGGACGCCCGCCATTTGGGGCTTGGTTTTGACACCAATCCACTTGGGATGTGTTGAGAAGCAACACACCCCCACTAAAAAATGAGATTCCATCCTCTTGAGAACTCTGAAATTCCATTTTTGCAGCAGGGACCCTCTTGGTCATTTTCAGGTTTAAATCCGATTTTGCTTGCCTCCTTGTTAAGTTGTGCCTTTTTCAAGTCATTCTAGCTGTGTTATCCAAGAATTCACTTTTTACATGCTAGAAATCATTCATGCTTAAGAAAATATTGCACCGGTACCGAGAAAATCCAGAAAACAGTTGCATAAATTCACTGAAAAATCAAACTTTCCATTTTTGGTAGTGTCGCGATATCGCGACACTTCCATTTTTGGAAATGTCGCGATATCGCGACAAGAAAATGCAAATGCATCTAAGTCGGAAAAACGTAGCGAAATCGCGACACTTTCCATTTTTGGAAGTGTCGTGATATCGCGACATTTCCATTTTTGGAAAGTGTCACGAAATCGCTGCAGGATGAGGAGAGAGAAAGCCGGGGAGAAAAATGTCGTGAAATCGCGACATGTCGCATTTTCACGATAGGAGAGAGAAAGTGGGCTGAAGAGTCAAAAATCCGCCAAGTCATTTTTGCGTAGCGAAATCGCGACACTTTCCATTTTTGGAAGTGTCACGATATCGCGACGTTTCCATTTTTGGAAAGTGTCGCGAAATCGTTGTCAAGCGGAGACTTAGAAATAAAAGGCTTATAAGCAATTTCTTGCAAATCTTGTGAAATCCTTTGTTTCTGGACTTGGAGTTGATGTGCTTTAGCTTTTCTGTGATAGCATGGCCAGGAGCCTAATCTTTTGCAGAGTGTGATAAGTGTATCTTCTTTTGTTATCTGTTCCATTTAAGTTTGTTAGATATATGCTGTGAATCTGCATTATCAAGTTTAAATATGTTGTTAGGCTTCAGTTGCTCTCTTTTCTGCTAGGGGAAATTACAGATTTCAGGTGTAAGTTTGTTCTAATTGCTCTGTCTTCACTGTGTGAGCTAGGTCTGTCGGTGAAAGATACCGGTTTTAACCAGACTGCCCTTGGATTTATAATTTTCTGCTAGATCCGTTTCACTCTGCCTTGTGCTCTTAGTTAAAAGTGATCTTAGACTGATTGGACACTTTCTTCTTTGATTTGTTCTGTTGTGAAGCTAGTAGCATAGATAAAATTGATAGTTTGGGGTTTTACAGTTGATGTTTGATAAGCTTCTCTGTTCTGCCTTACCCTACCCTCTCTTTGCTTTCGGTGAATGATCCATTTTTATTTTCTTTGTTTGTATTTTATTTAAATCTGCTGACCCATGAGAGCTAGATCAAGAATCAAGTTAAATCTGATTGTCAACAACTTTTGCAACTACTGAACAAGTTCAAGAACCCCCTGTAAGGTAACAGAGCGGTCCATATTGAAATCTATTCCAGAAGTGGAAAATAGTGAATTTCCATTCGACCCAACTTTGTAACTCGCACCTTGGATAACCAGCTAGATCCTAAAGATGAGTGGGATCCGTCCCATGGGTGTCTCCGGAGCTTCCCTGCTTCATCCTTTACCGGGGTGTGCATGAAAGCCGGACCAACAAGATGGGTCCAAAACCTCTTAGGAGGTTGTGTTGGAAAATTGGGTGTGGGATTATTGCCAATTTTTTGGGTTTTGGATCCAGATTGCACTCCTAATGTTCACCCGATAACCTCCCTTCCAAAATAGAGATCAAGGATGTAGGAAGCACAATGAGGGTGAGGGTATAATTCGGTAGCACTCCATTGCTCCAAATGCTCCTGCTCTATCCTCCTTTTGGGGTGAGAAGACTCACAATTTTATAGAACTGAAGTTATGCTTTGAATGTGCATGCAGGGGCACCACTTGGCCATCATGCCTTTTCAGGGGAGAGGAGATTCCTTCCTGATTAAGGGCTTCATGACTACCTCTATGACTGCCTATTTGAGATTTGAAATGCTCACTCACACTGCCATGCATTGAAGGTGGAGTTGAGTGGTGGATCTAGGCTGCCATTTGTCAAGGTTTGACTTTTTGCTCGTCAAACCTGCTATTCACCCCACCCTGGAGTGATTGCTGCTAATCATCCCGGGGTGGGGTGAATAGCATTCTAATCGCCCCAAGGTGGAACGAGTAAGGAGCAGGGTGCTTGAAAGGTGCCAAATTGACCTCTGACCTTCCAAAACTACTTTGGGAGTTATACTTAGTATGGCACTGAGAGGGGGGGGTGAATCAGTGTAGCATTCCAAAACATGAATAAATAACTCTAAAAATTGTAGCAGATAAAACTTATAAACGGATATAATAAGTACCGCAAGAGAACATCACACAACACAGATTTTTAACGAGGTTCACCAAAATGGCTACTCCTCAAAAAGAATGGCTGCTTGGACTCCCATCCAAATCCAGCCTCTTGCAAAGCACCAACTTTACAATTTGTTTACCAGCACCAACTGGAAGGAGCACCCACCCCTTATTTTTTTGCATCAACAGAAAGGAGCACCAACCCCTAATTTGCCAGCACCAACTGGACTTCAATTTTGAATAAAAATGTTTGACATATACCTTTGTTATTGCAAGACTCTAACTGGTCTACATCACCTTTGCAATCTCTGCGCACTCTGCTCTCTCTTGCGCAATCACTTCACATAGTCTGCTGCACTGCTATAGCTAGACTTTGCAATCAACTTTGCCCTTCGCGCTTCTCTGCACACTCTACTTTCTCTGTGCACACGCTTCGCACACTCTGTGTCATTTCACATTCTGCTCTCTGGGCGTATTCACAATCAAACTTCGAACAACTCGACATGACCAGCTCACATTACACACTTCGCTATCATTTTGCCAGTTCTGCGCTATCTGCACTTTTACAGCCGCATATCGCACACGATACTCACACACACGGACTATTGCTTCGCACTCAGCTTGAATCAAAATGATTCAACATCTGCTCTCTGCACACTTCATTCGCCCATTATCTTCACACAACACACTCTCAAACTCGAAGTAGCCCTCCTTTTATAGAAGAAATTTTAGGAACAAACCCTAAAGAACGTCGGCTGAGAAACCCTAGAAATTGTCGACTACCAAACCCTAAAATCCATCGGTTGTAACCCTAAGAATGTCGGCTGCAAAACCCTAGAAATTGTTTGTTGCAAAACCCTAAAATTTGTCGGCCCAGATTTAACTTTGTCGGCCTCAAACTCTTCTGCCACCTTTGTCACCTTCCTGTAGCTTATTGCCGTGAAATAATAACATGTCACGATATCGCGACACTTTTTGTGGCCGTACGCCTTCTTGTCCTTCTTGTCGTGAAATCGTGACCCTTTTGGCCTTTGATAGCTTTGCCACCGTTCTTGTCGTGAAATCATGACACTTCAAACTTTTGCTGACGTCATCCTCATTCTTGTCGTGAAATCATGACGCTTTCGGCTTCCAGAGGCTTTTCTTGCACCTTGTCGTGAAATCGTGACACTTTCAGCTTTCGTTGATGTCATCCTCATCTTTGTCATGAAATCATGATGCTTTCGGCTTTCGTACATTTCTTGCTTCATGCAGTAGCGAAATCGTTACAACTTTGTGCCTTGTGCTTCCAACTTTGCTTCTACCCGTGAGATTTTGACTTGTAGCGAAATCGCTACACTTTTGTGCCTTGCACTTTTGACTTGTAGCATAATCGCTACACCTTTGAGTTCTGCACTTTTGACTTGTAGCAAAATCGCTACACCTTCGTGTTGTGCACTTTTGACTTGTAGCGAAATCGCTACACCTTCATTATGCTTTTTCAACTCTAGAAATCGCTACACCTTTGTGTTGTGCATTTTCAACTCGTAGCGAAATCGCTACACCTTTGTGTTGTGCACTTTTGACTTGTAGCGAAATCGCTACAGCTTTTCACTTAACACTTTCTCCCTGCTTCGACCAGCGAAATTTCAACATGTAGCAAAATCGCTACAACTTTTCCATAACGCTTTCTCCTTGCTTCAACGGAAAATCCAACATGTAGCGAAATCGCTACAACTTTTCCACTTAACGCTTTCTCCTTGCTTCGACCAGTGAAAATCCAACATGTAGTGAAATCGCTACAGTTTCTCGACTTAGCTTCTTGGCCTCCAACATGTCGCGAAATCGTGACGGTTTGCCTTGCGCCTTCTCTCTCATTTTTGTCGTGAAATCATGACATTTCAGCTTTCTCTCTCCTTTTTAACCTTCTCTCTCCTCATTTTTGTCGTGAAATCATGACATTTTTTGCTGTGCCTTCTCTCTCCTCATTTTTGTCATGAAATCGTGACATTTTTGATTGTGCCTTCTCTCTCCTCCGACCTGTCGCGAAATCGCAATAGAAAACATGTCGCGATATCGCGACAGTTTTCTTACTTGTCTTTTTCTTCGAATTTTTGAAACTGGGCCACTTCTTTCTTCCTAAAAACTTGTTGTACATGATCTGACTAACTTTTGAACTTCTATCCTCTGCATCTGAATGACTTTTGAACTGCTGTCCATTGCATCATTAGATCTAACTGATTGTATTGACAACAATGACAATACTCCTGCAACACCTTGCTCAACACTGAACTCCTATCCATTGTACTTTGGCTGCACCTTGCTGATCAATAAAATCTTGTCCATTGCATCAATAAATCTGTTTGACTGTGTTGACAACAATGACAATATTGTTTGCTGCACCTTGCTCAACAATCTCCCCCTTTGGAATTGTTGGCAACACATGTGCAATTTTCTTGTAAATCTTCTCCCCCTTTGACAATAATACCAAAGGGCTGCTGCAGACTCCCCACGAGTCTATGCACAACATTCTTAGACACAAATTATTACAATTAGCAAATATTCCAAGCATGAACAAGAAGAAAAACAAATACACAAATGCTCCCCCTGAGAATGTGATCCCAAGCTAGTCACTTCTTGGGAATTTTAACCACTCAACCAATCTGCCTTCCCGATAAAATGCACCTCCATTGGTAAACTTCCGGTTATCTACACATCTTGCCCAATCTGCATCTTTAGGATACCATAACCCATACTCCATAGTACCCTTGTAATATTATAGAAGACTCTGTCTCTTTGTTTGCTTATTGGTGGACCTCTTCTTCACTTGAAGAATCCTCACTCCGATCTAACTTCAGCTGTGTTGGATGCCAGAATTTCTATCCATTGAAACTCTGTATTCTGTACTCTGTCACCTTCAATGCTCAGTCAATAGGCTCACTAAGAACCTGCTCAATAGGCTCACACAGAACCCTTAACAAGCTCACCAAGGAACTTGCCCAAATCTGCTCTTGCCAAGCTCTCTAAAAACTTGTCCAAAACTTCTCTAGCAATTTGTCCCAGCATTGTCCTCAAAATATTTCCCAAAGACCTTCTTCAAAGGCTCAATCAAACATGCTCAAGTGGTACTCAAGATAAGCTCAACAAAGAATGATAGTCTGAAATTAAATCCACTTCATAGAAGCATACAGAAGATTGTTAGAGACTTAATATCTTCTATTCTCAAATCTCAATCTCAACTCAAATCAAGAAAAGTTTATTTTATGGGACTTGAACAACCACATGCAATCAATCACTTGACTATGCTCAATTATCTTTACTCAACCAATCATCTCTCACACAACCCTAGTCCAAGAATGTATCAACCAACTCTTGTTCGATACTTGTACCAACAACTGCAATTTTACTGTCAACTCTGTGCACGCATAAAATACTGTACCTCAACACAAATCAGATCCGTTTTTACATTTGTAGCTTTGTCTAAGTTTTCTGCAGTCAACGCTGGTCACCCCTTACTTTCAACTGTGCAAATCTGGAGAAGACATTCTGTCAAACACTTCACGACCAACCATTCATCTCTTTACTCAGCCTTATACTTCTTAACCTCGGATTGGCATTTTATTAACAGTTAAAACGAAACTGTCTGAGAATTAAATAATTCCACCAAGGCACCATGAAAGTTCTAACAATATTTACATCAATGAATGGAACAGATACACGCTTCTTTTATCGAAACATAAATACGTAGCTAGAGCAAAAATTCTTCCACTAATCAAATTATCTGAACTGTTACATTTCATGGCTTTGAACAATTATAGTAAGAACCATCAATAGTACAGCAATGACATACAACAATACTAGAAATGGTGGCGACTCTTCATTTAATCTCCAGCCTTCATGGCACTTCCACAAACAACTATATGAACTGAAATAAATTTAAACAACTATAGTGCAACTCCTCCTTACTGCTTGCCTTTCATCCTCAAGTTAACCCAACAAACATATAGGAGCAATAAAATAAAACCTTTTTCAAAATGCTCCCCACGAGGATGTGTTACTTGGAGTTGCTTAGTGCGATAGAAGAGCGAGTCTCCTTTAGTTCAAGGAGACACGATTTCCTCTCTTCTTTCTTTCTCCAGGCTTTCTTGACCTCGGGCTTGGATTTTTCACCTGCGTCCCTATTTTGCATCATTGCGTGAACTCGAATATCTCTCTGGTGTGGTTGTCTCTTATGCATCCATGATGAATGATTATTTTCCTTTCTTCTATGAACCTGATTTATTTCCTGTCTGTGTTGTGTTCTTTGCATCTTATGAAATCTCTACTATTTTGCCTTAGATTTGATACAGAAGCGCTTGGACAAAACCTTGCTATGTGCCCATGACCATTGCATTGAAAACATTGTACAAAGTGTTCACTCAGATATGCAGATGTATTTCGACCAGCATAACTCTTTGATTTATTATTTAATCCACAATAAGTTGCCTTGTGACCATACTGGTTACATCTGAAACAATAGCCATTAAAAGTGTTAGTATGAAAAGAGTGAGAGTGGTAGAACCTCTTTTGTTGTGGCTGCTTTGCTGTAAATCTCCTTTGATATTTTCTTTCTTTTGAAGATACGACTTTAACCTTTTCTTGCTCGGACCCTTCAACAGTGAACTTCTTCTTCTCTGAGAATTGGAAGATAAAGGTTGTTCGACTTCATATCCAAGACCATGCTTAACCGTGGAGCTTCTCTGATGACTTATCATTTTATCTAGCAATTCTGTGCTCTTCTCGAATTTAAGATTTGTATTGGCCTCTTCTAGTTGTTTCTTCAATGAAACAATCTCTTCTTCTTGTTTGCGGCAAATAATCTCTTTCTCATTGATCTGCGACCTGAGAGTTTCCTCAATCCTTTTAGACTCTTCTACTTGCAGCTTTAGATTACTAACTACTTTGTTAGAATCCTCTTCATGTTTGTTACACACATTGACTTTATCATTCAATTGTGACTTCAAGTCTTCTTCTATTTTCTTGGCCTTTTGGAATTGTAAGAACAGATTTTCAATCTCATCCCCATATTCTTCCAATTTCTTGGACAGTATTTTGTTCTTTTTCTTTTCTATACTCAACTCTTCAAGAGCGAGAGATCAACTCACCTTCCCAGTCTACTTCAGCATTGAGGTTTTTATTATCTGCTTCAGTGTTCACTCCTTCTGCCTTTTCTGGTTCAATTTCCTCTACCACAGAAACTGAAACTGGCTGAGATGTCTTTTTGAAGGAGGTTCTATTCTTCTTACTTGGAGCTGTAATTTGATCTTCATTCCAATTTGCTTCTGCATTCATTTCTTCTTTATTACATTCCTGTTTTGATTCTATTTCTTCTTCATCTTCACTGCTACTAAACCCATGACACTGACGTTCATTATGCCCGAGTTGATCAAAACATTTTGAACCTTGTGAACCTGCATTATGACCGAGTTGACTCTTGGCCTTTTCTCCATTGTTTGATTCATCTCTTGAATCTACAGCAATAATGAATTTATCTTTATTTTCTTTTATGACCCTGTGTGATCTTTTCTTCTTGTGTCTCATGGTTCCATTCTTGCCTTTCTTTGCCATTAGAGTATTAATCCAAGATCAACCCTAGCTGATTTAGCCTTTAAAGGGAACTTGGCTACGATACCAATTGTTGTACTTAGTATGGCACTGAGAGGGGGGGTGAATCAGTGTAGCATTCCAAAACATGAATAAATAGCTCTAAAAATTGTAGCAGATAAAACTTATAAACAGATATAATAAGTACCGCAAGAGAACATCACACAACATAGATTTTTAACGAGGTTCACCAAAATGGCTACTCCTCAAAAAGAATGGCTGCTTGGACTCCCATCCAAATCCGAGCCTCTTGCAAAGCACCAACTTTACAATTTGTTTACCGGCACCAAGCTGGAAGGAGCACCCACCCCTTATTTTTTTGCATCAACGAGAAAGGAGCACCAACCCCTAATTTGCCAACACCAAGCTGGACTTCAATTTTGAATAAAAATGTTTGACATATACCTTTGTTATTGCAAGACTCTAACTGGTCTACATCACCTTTGCAATCTCTGCGCACTCTGCTCTCTCTTGCGCAATCACTTCACATAGTCTGCTGCACTGCTACGACCAGACTTTGCAATCAACTTTGCCCTTCGTGCTTCTCTGCACACTCTGCTTTCTCTGTGCACACGCTTCGCACACTCTGTGTCATTTCACATTCTGCTCTCTGGGCGTATTCACAATCAAACTTCGAACAACTCGACATGACCAGCTCACATTACACACTTCGCTATCATTTTGCCAGTTCTGCGCTATCTACGCTTTTACAGTCGCATATCGCACACGATACTCACACACACGGACTATTGCTTCGCACTCAGCTTGAATCGAAATGATTCAACATCTGCTCTCCATGCACTTCATTCACACATTATCTTCACACACACACTCAAACTCGAAGTAGCCCTCCTTTTATAGAAGAAATTTCAGGAACAAACCCTAAAGAACGTCGGCTGAGAAACCCTAGAAATTGTCAGTTGCCAAACCCTAAAATTCATCGGCTATAACCCTAAGAATGTCAGCTGCAAAACCCTAGAAATTGTTTGCTGCAAAACCCTAAAATCTGTCGACCCAGATTTAACTTTGTCGGCCTCAAACTCTTCTGCCACCTTTGTCACCTTCCTGTAGCTTATTGTCGTGAAATAATAACATGTCGTGATATCGCGACACTTTTTGTGGCCGTACGCCTTCTTGTCCTTTGTCATGAAATCGTGACCCTTTTGGCCTTTGATAGCTTTGCCACCGTTCTTGTCGCGAAATCGTGACACTTCGAACTTTTGCTAACGTCATCCTCATTCTTGTCGCGAAATCGTGACGCTTTCGGCTTCCAGAGGCTTTTCTTGCACCCTGTCACGAAATCGTGACACTTTCAGCTTTTGCTGACGTCATCCTCAGCTTTGTCACGAAATCACGACGCTTTCGGCTTTCGTACATTTCTTGCTTCATGCAGTAGCGAAATCGTTACAACTTTGTGCCTTGTGCTTCCAACTTTGCTTCTACCCGTGAGATTTTGACTTGTAGCGAAATCGCTACATTTGCACTTTTGACTTGTAGCATAATCGCTACACCTTTGAGTTCTGCACTTTTGACTTGTAGCGAAATCGCTACACCTTCGTGTTGTGCACTTTTGACTTGTAGCGAAATCCTACACCTTCGTGTTATGCTTTTTCAACTCGTAGCGAAATCGCTACACCTTTGTGTTGTGCTTTTTTAACTTGTAGCGAAATCGCTACACCTTTGTGTTGTGCACTTTTGACTTGTAGCGAAATCGCTACATCTTTTTCACTTAACACTTTCTCCCTACTTTGGCCAGTGAAAATTCAACATGTAGCGAAATCGCTACAACTTTTCAACTTAACGCTTTCTCCTTGCTTTAGAGAAATTTCAACATGTAGCGAAATCGCTACAACTTTTCCACTTAACGCTTTCTCCTTGCTTCAGCCAGTAAAAATCCAACATGTAGCGAAATCGCTACAGTTTCTCGACTTAGCTTCTTGGCCTCCAACATGTCGCGAAATCGCGACAGTTTGCCTTGCGCCTTCTCTCTCCTCATTTTTGTCATGAAATCATGACATTTTCTGCTCAAAATGACATTTGCCTTCTCTCTCCTCATTTTTGTCGTGAAATCGTGACATTTTCATCGTGCCTTCTCTCTCCTCATTTTTGTCGCGAAATCATGACATTTTCGGCTGTGCCTTCTCTCTCCTCATTTTTGTCGTGAAATCGTGACATTTTCGACTGTGCCTTCTCTCTCCTCCGACTTGTCACGAAATCACGACAGAAAACATGTCGCGATATCGCGACAGTTTTCTTACTTGTCTTTTTCTTCGAATTTTTGAAACTGGGCCACTTCTTTCTTCCTGAAAACTTGTTGTACATGATCTGACTAACTTTTGAACTTCTATCCTCTACATCTGAATGACTTCTGAACTGCCTGTCCATTGCATCATTAGATCTAACTGACTGTATTGACAACAATGACAATACTCCTGCAACACCTTGCTCAACACTGAACTCCTATCCATTGTACTTTGGCTGCACCTTGCTGTTCAATAAACTCTTGTCCATTGCATCAATAAATCTATCTGACTGTGTTGACAACAATGACAATACTTTTTGCTGCACCTTGCTCAATAGTGGTTAGGACCACTTTTTACCCTTTGGGGTCTGCCCTAGGGGCTATGTATGCCAATTCAGTCAGTGCTTGTAGCCACCTGATCAGATTGGTGTTGTTTTGGTGTCTATAGATGCCCCTTTTT
Organism: Wollemia nobilis; assembly: GCA_028583015.1. NCBI lineage: Eukaryota > Viridiplantae > Streptophyta > Pinopsida > Araucariales > Araucariaceae > Wollemia > Wollemia nobilis. The sequence goes on from JAQPPZ010002502.1 coordinate 2,068,315, forward strand.
GGGATGCACTGTGCATGGCGTAGTGCGAAGAAAAAATAGATAACCAAAGCACTTAATGATTAGGGTTTCTCAGTAACCTAACCAAATTTTGATACCCCAAGTATGGAAAGGGCACGCATTCTTGAATCCTTTGCTTCTGACGAGCTAAGGAGCTTAATTCAAGCGTTAACCTTTTTCGATGAGGTGTTACTTGATCTTGGACATTGTTCAGTCATGAATAGGCAAAGGGTGCAACATTTTGTCTATGGGAACCTTGAGTTCATGATTCTAGAATGCCAAGTGTTTGATCAGCTTGTGATTATTGCTTGTTTTCTACCCCAAGCAGGAGCGTGATTGTCTTTGTCAATGATTCTTTGAATGCATGCCATTTCCTTGATTGGGTGTGTATTTGTTGATTTGTGACTAAGTGTGACTACCCCCTCAAGCGACGAATCGATGAGGGAATGAACGACATGAGAAAAGTGATGAGTCGCTTGACCCAAGATGACTTTTTTAAGGGTGCCTTCAGTTGTTTTCCGTTGAATTCTTATGCAGTTTTCCAACAATCAGGCATGTTTTTTGTGGGTTTTAACCCTTTTTTGTGATGCCTTTTGGGGATGAAATTGTCGAAAATCCATCCTCCTGTGGAGTGGTTCGGCTATGGTAGAATTCTTAGGGAGTAGGATAGTGACAATCTGTGACCCCAACGTCGATTTTGCATGCCATGAATTGCATGTGCAAAGGTACATTTATGTGGTAGTTTTATTGCTATTTTTGGTGGGTTTTGACACTTTTGTGATGCCTTTTTGGGATGAAATTATCGAAAATTTATCCTCCTGTGGAGCGATCCAGCTATGGTAGCCTTCTTAGGGAGTAGGATAGTGATGATTTGTGACCCCAACATCAATTTTATATGCCAAGAATCGCAGGCACAAAGGTGCATTTGTTCGGTAGTTTTATTATGTTTTGGTGCATTTTGGATGCAGTTTTGGTTGTTTTTTATTTTCTTGCTCTGTAATTTTCCCAGGGTGGGATGAATACCAGTTTTGTAATCGTACCAGGGTGGGACGAGTGCTAACTAGAGTGCTCGTCCCAGGGTGGAACGAGTACAAGCCTATGAGTCTATATAAGGGCCAAAACTAGGTTTTGGGCTCATTTGCAATTGTTTTTTTTTGGCGATTTGGAGCTGTGGGGAGGAGTGCTAGTTTGCGAAGTGGAGCGCTACAAAATTTTTGCGGACACCATGAGTTCAAGGACCGGATCCTCGAGTGGCAGAGCCGAAGCAAGACCGGTAGGTGCTCCTTCCTTCTTTTTGTTTATTACTTATTTTTATATGAATTTTTAAAACTCGTATTTTATCATTGTTTTTTGTCATGTTAAGGTTAAAACCCTAAATGAATGTTGTGGTTTTATTTGTTTTGTTTTGTGCATCATAAGGTTAAAAAACCCTAGTTTGAATTTTTGTTGTTTTGATTTGTTTTTTGTTCATCATTAAGGTTAAGAACCCTAGATGATTTTTGCGGTTTAATTTGTTTTTTGTGTTCATAATAAGGTTAAAAACCCTAGATGATTTTTTTGTTGTTTTGATTTTTTTGTTTACACTTAAGGTTAAAAAACCTAGTATAGTTTTAATATTTTTGTTTTTTATTTTTTTTGTCCACACGTAGGGTTAAAAACCCTAGTATGATTTTGTTTGTTTTATTTGATTTTTTTTTGTTTACACTTAAGGTTAAAGAACCCTAGTATAGTTTTAATATTTTTGTTTTTTATTTTTGTCCACACGTAAGGTTAAAAACCCTAGTATGATTTTGTTTGTTTTATTTGATTTTTTTTGTTTACACTTAAGGTTAAAAACCCTAGTATAGTTTTAATGTTTTTGTTTTTGATTTTTTTGTCCACACGTAAGGTTAAAAAACCCTAGTATGATTTTGTTTGTTTTATTTTTATTTTTTTGTTCTTGATTGTACAGTTTAGTTGATTGATCTGTACTTTGGCTGTACAGTTATGTACTTTTGTTTTTCTATACATTTTTTGTCGTCTATACAGTTTATTTGAATGTTTTTTTAAATTAATGTTGAAACCCTAATTATTTTTTGTTGTTTTATTGTTTTTGTGTACACTACTGTACATTTGTTTTGTTGTCATGTTTTAATTTTTTTATGGTGTTTTTGTTTTTTAGGTTATGAAGAGTCGGTACCGTTAGTCGACGGTATTTTTTGATGTGCGGGATGCACTAACTATGGCAGACTAGGAGTGGCTTGATGCCCTTGGGCTTAAGCTAGTGATGTGGTTGGAGCCTATGGTGGGGGATCGGGCATATCTGATTGCCTTGATCAATTTGGTGGATCCTCGCACCAACACCTTTCATCTCCCAATAGGGGAGATGACAGTGACTCTGGAGGACGTGTATTAGATTCTACGAATTCTAATATATGGGCTGCCCATTCGGACGACTCCTCATGATCAGCAGACAGCGATGCTGACATGGTGCTTTAGGCATGCAACGGATATGGGGTTGGATGGGGTGGTGGAGAGGGCAGAGGGGGACTACCTGATTGGCAGGATTATGGTGTGGTGGTGGTTTTGGAAGGGCATGTTGGGGGTGAGGCATGCATTGCTTATGACCCTCATCTCCAACATGTTGCTTCCTGACTCCTCAGGTGCGAGGTTCCCTTGGAGCCTACTTGAGGTAGTGTTCAAACTTATGGAGTGTCTGATGGCAGCACCACTTATTATGAGGTGGGGTCAAACGCTACTAGCATAGTTATATGATGATTTGTACGAGGTCCGCTATCGAAGGCGAAATGGGATTGGATGCAGCTACCTATTGTAGTGTTGGGGGTGGCAACACATAGCTGTGGAGCAGCCTCAAGGGTTGCCTTGGACCACTCAGGGGGAGATGGTGGACAGGGAGATTGGCTATGCTGCTCTATGGCAGAGGTCAGAGGAGCAGAGGCAGAGTCAGCAGTGGGCAGGTATCGTAGGGTACTATGTTGATGCCTTCTCATGTCTTGCTCCAGGGGAGGTGTTCTAGCGACCATACTAGAACTGTCCAGCTTGGCCTAAGGCTGGGAAATGGCTTCGATGGGTGTGTAGGGGGAGGTGGTTGATCGAGCGACATGGGACAGAGTAAGAGTACTTCCCGTACATTCGGGTAACCCGACAGTTTGAGGTGTGCCAAGGATTGCCTGGTGAGCCTTTGATCTATCAGTGTCAGGGTGACGAGAGGACTCTAGCTTGGTTGATTATTGAGCCACTGGGTGAGGATTCTAATGCAGTGATTGATGTCCCTGATGTGGACAATGGCAGGGTTACTACAGAGTACGACCAGTGGTGGATGATGCTATGATGGCGGGGTGAGGGGCCTCTAGGAGGTCTAGATGTAGCAACAGGCGGTGGAGTTGTAAAGGCATGAGGGGAGGGTTTGTGGCTCTACGCAATGATGCAAATATGGTGGAGGTATATGACTTGACTGGGGATGGTTTAGGGGTTTCAGAGCTATCGAAGATATAGGACATCCCAAAGAAGTGGGTGCCAGAGCAGCATGCCATCCCAGAGATGTCCATGCCTCAGGCAGTCCTAGGAGATAGGGAGGCTAGGTTTCATGTTGATATAGCACGATTAGAGGACCTACTATGGATACGATATGAGGAGCACAGTGCCGAGAGGGATTTCCTACGGGTTCAGTTGGCATAGCGAGATGAAGCATTGGTTGCATACCACCGATGGGATGTGGAGTGGGGTCGGTTTCGGGTGGAGTTGGAGGCCGAGATTATCCACCTTGGTGGACAGTTACCTGAGCTCACTGGAGGTGGATCTTCATGCCGAACGAGAGACAGTGAGACTGAGTAGGCTGCTTCCTCTCATCGCAGGAGGGTGGGTGAGGGTAGCGCTAGTGGGCATGATGCGAGGGCTGGTAGTAATCGCCCTGAGAGGTCCCATAGGACCCACACCATAGGGGGTAGTTCCAGTCACACCGATCCTGCATGATCATAGTGGTCGGCTCCCTAGGCTTGGGGTTTTTGAGTTTTTGATTTTTTTTTGTGAGGTCAGAGGACCGAATTATTGTAGCCTACGGGCATTTTTGGCGATATATATACATGAATTTCTTTTTGGATTATACACTTGTCGTGATTTATTGTTACTTGTATTCACATTTATTTACATTTATGTATGCATATGTTATTATGAATGAGACTATTTCTAATTATATGATGTATGCATATGGAATGGATGAAATGATTTGTTGATAACTTGGCAGTGGCACCATAGACTGTACAGGATTTGCTGGCTTTTTGTACTATGTGATTGCTTTGTAGAATGATTTTGCATGTGTAATATTTTTTGTTTGTATTTTTTGATGGTGATGTAAGAATGGAATGTACCATAGGTGTTCTAGAATATAGTTAAGGTTTTTTTGAGACTCAGATGTTTTAACTAACTAGCCAATAATGTACATTTATCTCACAAGACTTTTGACCAAGGTATGAATTAGACTTGAGTTTGACCGAGTTATTTCACATCCCTATGCATGCGATTGAATTTATTTATGTGGTAGTTGTCAGGATACCACCAGTGCCAGATAGACTGTCAACCAAACCTGTACTGAGGATAACCTAATTAGCTCCACTAACTCCTTTGTTGTATTTAGTAAGATTAATCTATAGTGCAATCTAGGATACCATAAGCTAGCTCATCCACATGCAAACATTGATCTGTACATAAGTTAATGCGACAGATATATCGTCATGCGGTAGGTTTACCGCTAGTGACCAGCAGGCTATCCACCAAATCGGTATTGAGGATCACTTCATGACCTTTCGAATGCTGAGAGTTCCAGGGATTCAATTTGAATCCCTTCTTTTCTTTACTTTTATTGGGATACTTGATCTCGTATTTAAGTGATAAAAATCACTGTTTATTTTTATTTTTTTCTTTTGAGCAAGGGATGGGAATTTTGAGTGATGAGAATCACTATTTCTTGTGCTTTTTGATGTATGCACTGTGTGGGTTTTGATGTCAAACTTTGGAGTTTGTACTTTGACTTTTTGTAATTTTTTTTGGATATTTGCAACTTTTTGATAATTTGGGATGCTTGGGGAATTGGGTAGGGAATATGCTTGTCCTTTTACCAACTCTCAGCATTCTTGGGGTCATTCGCACAAGGGGATGAGCGAGATAACCTTTTCACTGTATGGTATCCTGGATTGCTTTGTAGATTTCATCTTTCATTCACACAACTTGGGAATTTTTATGTGTTTTAACTTGTGTGGGGATGTTACGTAACAAGGTGTGATACAAGTAAAACTCTACCTTTGTAAAATTTGTCTAACTTTGTACATTTTTTGGCTAGAAATCTAAAGACAGTTGAATGACGAAAACCCTAAATACATTAGGAGACAACTGAATATGATATGGTGAAAATGTGGATGGCGTTATTCTTGTTGGATTATTTACAAAGTGGACAAATGTGGAAAATGATGGAATTGTCGAGTAATTACAGTCTATGGTGCATTTGACCTATATGACCAACAAATATGCAATGTATGTATGCGATGCCTAATGCAGCTTATTATTTTTTTGTGTTTTGATTTTTAAGAGTATGCATGGAAGTGAGATGCAATTTTTTGTTATTTTTTATTATCTTTTGTTTTTGTTTATTTTTGAATATTTGTTTTTGACCAAGCGATTGTGGGAACCCTTGGAGCTTTTGGTTTGACCAAAGGGTTTATGGATACATTTGGGGCATTTTAGGTTGACCAAGTGATTGTGGGAATCCTTGGAGCTTTTGGTTTGACCAAATGGATTATGGATACCTTTGGGGCGTTTTAGGTTGACCAAGCGATTGCGAGAACCCTTGGAGATTTTGGTTTGACCAAAGGAATTTATAGATACCCTTGGGGCATTTTTAGGTTGACCAAGCGATTGTGGGAATCCTTGGGGCTTTTGGTTTGACCAAAGGGATTATAGGTACCTTTGGGGCATTTTTGGGGTTGACCAAGTGATAGCTGGAATCCTTGGAGCTTTTTGGGTGACCAAGCGGTGGCAAGAACCCTTGGAGCTTTTGGTTTGACCAAAGGGATTATAGATACCTTTGGGGCATTTTTGGGGTTGACCAAGCGATAGCTAGCATCCTTGGAGCTTTTTGGGTGACCAAGCGGTGGTGAGAACCCTTGGAGCTTTTGGTTTGACCAAAGGGATTATAGATACCTTTGGGGCATTTTTGGGGTTGACCAAGCAATAGCTGACATCCTTGGAGCTTTTTGGGTGACCAAGCGATGGTGAGAACCCTTGGATCTTTTGGTTTGACCAAAGGGATTATAGATACCTTTGGGGAATTTTAGGTTGACCAAGCAATTGCAGGAATCCTTAGGGCTTTTGGGTTGACCAAAGGGATTATAGATACCTTTGGGGCATTTTGGGGTGACCAAGTGATTGCAGGAATCCTTAGATCTTTTGGGGTGACCGAAGGGATTATAGAGACATTTGGGACATTTTAGGTTGACCAAGTGATTGCAAGAATCCTTGGGGCTTTTGGGGTTGGCCATGGCTCTTTTAAATGTGGAATGGCCTCAAATGACTGATGTTCAAGGGTTCTAGTTCCTTGATTCCTTCAAGAGATGCGAGCCGGTATGTTCCAGGTCCTATTTTACTGTCAATTACATAAGGACCTAACCAGTTTGCCATGAACTTGTCCCTTAGATGGGGTGGCAAGTTAGAATTTTGTTGGTTCTCTTTTAAGACCAAGTCACCAACCTGAAAGTCCCTAAGGTGAACTTTCATGTTGTATGCTTTCTTAAGTCGCTCTTGATAGATACATAAATGCTCGAGAGCATTGATGCGTCGTTCATCAAGCAACGTAATTTGGTCTAACTGGGCCTGCCGCATAGTGTCATCATCGATGAACTCTTGCATTGATATGCACAAGGTATGTCCAACTTGAGAGGCATGACTGCCTTGAAGCCATACACTAGCAAAAATGGAGTTGCCCTAGTGGGTGTCTGAATGCTAGTGTGATAAGCCCACAAAGCAAGCAATATTTGAATGTTCTAATCCTTATGACTATCTGTGACCATCTTTTTAAGGATGGCAACGAGCATTTTTTTTTACACCTCTGCTTGCCCATTTGCCTGCGGGTAATAGGGTGTTGAAAAATTGTGTTGGATTTTGTACTTTTTTGTCAAAGTATGCACGTCTTTGTTCTTAAACGACATCCCATTATCCAAGATTATCTTGGATGGAATACCAAAATGACATATGATGTTATGTAAAATAAACTCTACAATGCGGGGCCCAATCGTAGAGGTAAGCAGAATTGCTTCCACCCACTTGGTGAAGTACTCTGTGGCCGTTATGATAAATGTGTGATAGCCTAACGACACAAGGGAGATATTTTTGATTAGATCTAAGCCCCATTATGAAAATGGCCAAGCCAATTGGATTGGCTGCAAGGCCTGAGAAGTTACGTGTGTCAAGTTAGCATGGTGTTGACACTTCACACACTTCCTCACATATGTGCAACAATCTCACTCTAAAGATGGCCAATAATAGCCCATGCGAAGAATGCGCTTAGCGATGGCCATACCATTGAAGTGGCCACTACACGTACCATCGTGCGCTTGGGTGATTACCCAAGAGGACTCCTGCGAGTCCAAGCAACGGAGGAGGATCCCTTCGTAGCTCTGACGGTACAAAATATCTCCTAGCAAGACATGTTTTTCCAATTTTTATTTGAATGATCTTTTTGTGGCATGCGATAATCCAAGTGGGAGGCTACCTAACTTGAGATAGTCTCTTATGGGTGTGTACCAATCCTGCTGATCAGAAACCTCGATGGTATGAATGGCCAACCCCTCTTGAATTTTATCCCTAGCAAAAGTTGAGCGGGAAATAACTTGTAAGAATAGCATTATGTTGCTATTAAGAGGGGTTGGGGAGAACAAGGACCCCCAGTTGGCATGATTTAGATTATCATGGATTCAAGAGAACCTATCCTAAGATGGTTTAATCTGGATCAGGTGGATTCCTAGTGTTAGGTCAAAGATTGCACGCTCCATCACGGATTGCGATAATGTTTTGACTTGAATGGTTGTCATATCACTAGAAGTTTCTTGCGAGATTAGTGACCCCAAGGAGGCCATAGTGTCTACAAAATGATTCGATGATCGAGGGAGTGTCTCGATGTCATACCATTTAAGCTTAGCCAATAATTTATCCACAAGGGCTTTGTAGGCCTGTAGAACTAGGCATTTACATTGGAATACCCCTTTCACTTGGTTGACAATTAACAGTGAATCACCAAAGATGTTCAAGCGTTTGATGTTCATGGTGATGGCTATCTGAAGACCTATGAGCAAGTCTTCGTATTCAGCATTGTTATTGGTGCATAGGAAATAAAGTTTAAATGATAGAGGCATTGGAGCCCCTTGAGGTGTGAAAAATATGATTCCCGCACCACCCCCTTGCTCACATTTAGAACCATCAAAAAATAGGGTTATGTCGGCCTGTGACTCAGGCTCATCAGAATCTGGCAATTTTGAGACATGGAAGACCCCATCATCGGGTAGCTCTATGGTTAGAGGCTAGTCGTCTTCGAGAGGAGCCTCTACTAGTTCATCGGTGATGACTTGACCTTTGATGGACTTTTGTTCAATGAATTCGATGTCAAACTTTGTCAACAACATGATCTATTTTTCCATGTGGCTACTATGATAAGTATGACTCATCATGTATCGCAATGGATTCTCCATAGACACAACATACGTCGTATTGCTCAAGATGTAATGGCATAGCTTTTTGGTGGCAAATACCACTGCTAAGCATAGCTTTTCGATGTATGCATAGTTAAGTTCATAACTGACCAGGGTGCGGCTAAGATAATAAGTAGCATGTTCTTTATGTAGTTCATTTTTTTGGGCTAGCATTGCACCCAGTGCCACCTCAGTAGCTAAGATGTATAAATAGAACAACACTCCTGGTCTAGGTGGTGCCAATACTGGTGGTGAAGCCAAGTATTATTTAATGTCATCGAAGGCTTACTGGAACTCATCATCCCAATGAAATGCTACCCCTTTTTGTAAAAATTTATTCATGGGTCGGCACTTGTCAGATAGTTGCGCTATGAAGCGCTTGATTGACGTGACCTTACCCTGCAAGATTCTAAGCTGCTTGATGGTGGTTGGGGGAAGAATTTCAAGGATTACCTTGAATTTGTTTGGATCTACCTCGATGCCTCGTTTTGAGACTATGAAACCCAAGAGTTTTCCATATGTGATGCCAAATACGCACTTCTTGGGGTTTAGCCTAACTTTGTGTTCAATGAGGTGATCAAGGATCTTGCGCAAGTCATCGAGATGATCTGGGTGCAAAAGATATTTGGCCAACAAATCATCCATATAATCTTCCAAAGTTTTATGCATGTGATCATGGAAGATGTATGTCATAGCGTGCTGGTAGGTGGCACCAGTGTTTTTAAGGCCAAAGAGCATGACCTTATAACAAAACGTCCCCCATGGCGTCGTGAACACTGTTTTGAGTTGATCATTAGGATTGATACGAATCTGGTTGTATCTTGAGAAACCATCCATTAGGGAAAGCATTTCATGAAGAACATGGACTTATACTGAGAGGGGGGGTGAACAGTATAAGACTTAAACAATTAGTAATTTTAACTTTAGATAGCAGTGGCATCAACACAACATTAATCAAGACAGAGAGCATCACACATTGAAGACCCATTTTTAACGTGGTTCACCCAAAATGCTTGGGCTACGTCCACAAAACTTTTCTCTAAAAGTTATCTCAAAGTTCTTTTTGGGAATCCTTCCCAATTACAATGTTTATGAGCCTCCGCTCAAAGGAGATACCTTCCCCTCTCGCTCTGGATATGATCCCTCAGAAGATCAACTGTCTCTACCTCTTGCCAACACGTGGAACTCCTTTCCATCGAAGACCTCCTGTCCTCAATGCTTAGCCTAAGAGACCTCTGCCTTCTATGATCACGTCCACGAGCAGCTCAAAGCAACCCGTACCAAACACAGTCGGACGGTCTAGTACAAGTCTTCCTCTCATTCGTCGGATCTGTCCAACTCTTGAACAAATCAATCCTCTGTCCACAAGCCTTCTCAAAGACTTGCCAAATCTGTCCTCAGGTTCTCTCGATAGAACCAATGTACCTCTGTCCTCAAGTTCTCCGATAGAACTTTCAATCTCAGCTCACAAGTCCTCCCCGCTAGGACCTCGTCCAAATCTGCTCACAAGTCCCCACCGAAACCTCGTCCAAAACCTGCTCACAAGTCCCCAACGGAACCTGTCCAAAACCTCGCTCACAAGTCCCCAACGGAACCTGTCCAAAACAGCTCACAAGTTCACCAAGAAAAACTTGCTTAGCATGAACCCACAAAGAGAATTGTTAGAGACCCAATGTGATTCATCAACCTCATAGAAGCATAAAGAGAATTGTTAGAGACTCAATATGTTCTATACTTAACTCCCAATCTCAATCTCAACTCAATCACAATCTCAAAAGAATAAGATAGATGTAGTATGCTTTTCTCAAGAACATGAAACACAACCCAACAATTGCCAAACAAGCAATATCTCATATAACAATGATACTCATGTTCTTTCCACAACCAATATCTTTTCTCAACCAATTAGGGCTTTAACAACAATGCTTATAGACAAGGTTTAACCAATATCATTCAACTCAACATTAACCTTGAAGCATTCAACCAATCATCACAAGAAAAGGAAACAAGTAGAAATCCTTTTCCCTCCAAAGATATTTGAACAAAACAGCCACCAACACAATATCACCAAATGCAAAGAATAACTTGCTCAAATCAACTCAATGGAGTAAGCCCAATATCATGAATCAAGTAAAGCAATAACTTGATCAAACAACCTCTATGGAAGCAACTCAACCATCAAACTCAAAATAGCCAACCAAGGGTTCCACCAACTCAATGCAAGTAGCTTGACTCACAAATACAAACCCTAGTGCACAAAGCTTCCACTATCTCAAACCAGAAATTATGCATTCATCAAAAAACTCTCCTTAAGGATAACAATGCATAAGTAGTCTTCAACAAACCAGAAAATAGGATTTACACCCAATCAAAGAAAACCTAGTTGAAAACCTTTTCACTCCAACCTTATTTCAGAAAACATACACCAATCATACTCATAAGAAGAATGTGCCCATACCTTATTGGAGTAGAAGAAACTTGACCCTTAAAGTTGTCACCACACACAACCCTCAAACTTCCAACCAAGTTAGGGTTAGAACCAAGATAAATGAGCATATAAAAACTTTCCTTAATACACCTTTTAGCTTCTCTTCTTTTGAAAACAACCACCAAAGAAGTCAAAAACACAACAACCAAAACTTACACCTTATATCTCCATTTTAAACTTTAGCATAGCAAAAGACTAATCTCAAAAATACAACCAAAGAAATATCCCCTTATTTCTCCTATGTCTTTTAAACAATGCTAAACAATGCCAAAAATTATATCAAGAAATTAATCACACCTTAGAATGGCTGCCCTTGAAGAATCCAAAAATTGCGGAATGGCTGCCCTTGACGAATCCGAAAATCGTGGAACAAAATACGTTTTAACAAAAACGTGACTTAATCCATGCACAGCTTCCTCCGCGGGAATCGAAATGCAGACCTCCGCCTACGCAAAGCCCAAATGCAGCCTATGCTGCCACTAGCCCACAAGGGGCTAACGAAGTCTAAGACAGACTTCCTACCACTTCAACGAACAAGCACTTCGTAAGTTTTTCAAACGCGAGCTCTCTTCTTCCGCGGCGTCAACAGAGCATCGATCGCAGCCAAAAATTAATGCATTCAAAATTCTCAAGAGGAGTTAAACCTTAGGATCCTTCCCATATTTATAGTCCAATCGTGGACTTTAGAACACGTCGATGACAGAGAAACGTAATTTCGAATTTAATCGAAATTGCTTTCTAAAGGGTTTAAAAACCCTTAATTAATTTTAATAAATTAAGAATAAAAAAGGTTTAAAAACCTTTAAATATTTTTAATAAATTAAAAATAATTTCTCCCTTAATAAATAATTAATTAATTAAAACCTTGAAGGGTTTTAAATAATAATTAAATAATAAAGAGAACCTCCATTGGTTTTAATAAAAACCATTTAACTTGGTTTTAATAAAAACCCTATCCAAAAACCTTATCCAATGGAATCTCTCCGGATTCTCTTAAAAATATTCTCTTGGAATCTTTCACCTTTGAAGCCAACACATCCTCTTAACATTAATGCCATTTCCTTTTGACATCAATGACAACTCATAGACAAGGAGCTAGGATCTCAAACCCAAAATTGCCAACAATCTCCCCCTTTGTCATTGATGGCAAACCATGCTTCTCAACAACAAAAACTCAACATAAACAGCTCCCCCTGTCTTGAGGCTCTCCCCCTTACTCAAATCTCTCCCCCTTTGTCATCAATGGCAAAGGGTCACCTTTGGGGCTCGGAACTAAGAATGAGCCTCTTAGCTTAGTCCCTCCCCCACCTCCTTGATGAGGTGATTAATTCGGGGTGGGAGTACAACTCCCAATTTCTCCCTTAGATACTCAAACATATCTCTTGGAAGAGGTTTGGTGAAGATATCTCGCAATCTGCTCTTTAGTAGACACATACTCTACCTTGACCTCCTTGTCTTGCACTTTCTCCCTTAGAAAGTGATACTTGATGGAAATATGCTTTGTCCTTGAGTGCATTACCAGATTTTTGGAAATACTTATGGCACTTGTATTATCACAAAGTATGGAGATGGGTTGTTCATGCTTGACTTTGAAATCCTCCAAGGTGGTTTTCATCCATAAAACTTGTGTACACCCAACCACCGCTGCTATGTATTCAGCCTCTGCTCATAGATAAGGAAACCGAAGGTTGTTTCTTACTTAGCCACGAAACCAAACTCTTTCCCGTAAAGAATGCTCCACCACTAGTGCTTTTCCTGTCATCAATACCGCTCGCCCAATCTGCATCTCGTATAAGCCGTGAGGGTGAAATCATCACCTTTGGGATACCAAAGCCCAAAGTCCATAGTGCCCTTCGGATATCCGAATATCCTCTTAACCGCTATAACATGAGAATCTTTAGGAGCTGCCCGAAATCTTGCTACTAACCCAACCGCCTGCATGATATCCGGGTCCGGTAGTCTGTAACATATAATAAACCGCCAATCATAGATCTGTACAACCTCCGATCTCGTCTGGAGAATCATCATCTTTACTCATCTTGCACCCCGTAATCATTGGAGTACACACCGGTTTGCTGTCCATCATCCCAAATTTCTTCAACATTTCTTTGATATACTTTCCTTGAGAGAGAAATATACCATCTTTTGATTGAGCAATCTGAAGACCTAAAAAGAATGACAGCTCTCCAATCATAGACATCTCAAATTCCTTTTGCATGGTGTTAGCAAAAACTTTGCACATCCGAGTATTATTTCCCCCAAAGATAATATCATCAACATAGACAACTATAATCAGCATATTATCACCTTCATCCTTAATATACAAATTGCTATCTCGCCACACCTTTCCCGAAGCCTTGCTCATGAAGATACCTGTCAAGTCTTGAGTACCAAGCCCTAGGTGCTTGCTTTAACCCATACAAGGCCTTTTTCAGTTTGCACACATAGTCTGACTGCTTTGAGAGAGACACTCCTTCTGGCTGTTCTATGTAGACTTCTTCTTCCAACACCCCATTTAGAAAAGCTGATTTTACATCCATTTGATATACCTTGAATGATTTGAAGCTTGAAAGGGCCAAAAACATTCGGATAGCTTCAAGACGATCAACAGGAGCAAACGTCTCTTTGAAATCAACACCTTCTACTTGAGCATAACCTTTGCAGTACTAACCTAGCTTTGTTTTTGACAATATTTCCAACCTCATTGAGTTTATTTCTGAATATCCATTTTGTGCCAATGACATTCTTGTCCTTAGGTCTTGGAACCAATTCCCAAGTTTCACTTTTCTCTATTTGATTTAGCTCTTCATCCATTGCTTTTACCCAAAACTTATCTGGCACATGCTTCACCGAAATCATTTGGCTCAATTTGAGATAATAATGAAACATTTGTAGAATCATGAGAGGAAATGACTCTTCTTCTTGTTTGCCTCCTATTTGGATCACCAATGATCAAATATTTGGGATGATGTTTCCGAACATATCGTGAAGGATTTTTGGGAAGCAGCTTGTTGACTTTCCTCTTCTTCATCCGAAACCTCTCTCGAATTCTTCTTGACAAATTTCATCACCGAGTTCCTTGACCGGTTCTCTTATCCCTATCTTTTCATCAACTGTTACATTTATGCTCTCTACAACCGTATGGGTTCTTTTGTTGAAGCATCTCGTAGGCCTTGCTTCTCGCTGGAATATCCAAGAAAGATTCCCTCATCACACCTAGGATCAAACTTACCCAAATTCTGATCTTCCCTTCTCGATGAAGCACTTACTTCCAAACACTTTGAAGTATTTTACCGTAGCTGGTCTTCCTTTCCACAACTCATAAGGAGTTTTATGATGGTTGACTCTAAGTTGGGCCCTGGTGATAATGTAGACTGCTGTACTGACTGCCTCTTTCCAAAAACCATCTGAAAGTTTTGACTCATTTAACATAGCTCTAGCCATATTTTCAATAGTTCTGTTTTTCCTTTCAACTACTCCATTTTGTTGAGGAGTTCTTGCTGCTGAATATTCTCTTTTGATTCCTTGTTGCTCACAGTATTCCACAAATTCATTTGAAGTGAACTCTCCTCCTCTATCCGATCTTAAGCATTTGATTCTCTTGTCAGCCTCATTTTCAATCATTTCTTTGAAAGCTTTAAATTTTTCAAAAGCTTCAGATTTTTCTTTGAGAAAAGTAACCCAAGTCATTCTAGAATAATCATCTATAAACAACATGAAGTAGCTTTCTCCCTGAATGCTATGAGTTCTGGTAGGGCCACATAAATCAGCATGAATAAGATCCAATGGTTTTGAAGAAGTATACCCTTTTGATTTGAAACTGGTTCTGGTCTGTTTTCCATGTTGACAAGGACCACAAATGATGTTATGGGGCCTTTTTATTTTGGGCAAGTCTCTAACTCCTTCCTTGTTACTAATATTGACAAGATTATCAAAGCTCAAATGCCCCAATATTTTATGCCATAACCAACTCTCATCTTCTTGAGTTAGAAAACACTTTTCCTTTTTTATCTCACTTAGCATGTAAAGATTGTTTGGAGTCCTTGTAGCACTAGCAATGAGTTTTCCATTTTTTTCTTTACTTATCTCACATCTATCTGAAAAGAAAGATACTATGTGTCCTTGATCACAAAGTTGACTCACACTTAGAAGATTATGTCTTAGGCCTTCTACATAAAGCACATTTTCTGTTTTGGATTTCCCATCCAAACTAAGAGTCCCCTTACCACAGATTTTAGCTCGACCTCGTTATCTCCAAAACTAACTGTTCCTCTCGTTTGTTTCTTTTAAGATCAAAAACTTTTCCTTTTCGCCACCATATGTTTTGAACAACCACTATCAAGATACCATTTCTCTACTTTGTCTAGAGCATGAAAAGCAGTTTGAGCTATCATTGACTTAGATTTGATCTCATTTTTCTTTTTAGTGAACTCAAGGCTAGATCTATCCAAACTGCACATCCTTGCTATATGCCCAAAATTATTGCACTTGTAACACATGACATCTTTATTCATAAGAGGTGCAAAAGAATTAACATTTTCCTTACTATGGCTATTCAAAGACTTATTGCAATACATAGCTTTGTGACCAAATTTCTTGCAGGAAAAACAATAGCCATGGAAAGTATTTTGTAACCTGTTTTGATGCTTTGGATGATTGTCCTTCTTGTGACCAACTGGAATCCACCGCTCTTCAAGATGAAAATTGATCTTGCTTGAAGACCCTATTTCTTGAATGGTGATACCATCCTTATTTTGCTTTTCACACGGAGTATTCTTGTCCGAGAGCCGACTGTTCCAACTTCACTCTAAGAGACATAACCTCTTCTTCTAGTTTCTCGCAATCAGCTTCCTTTCCTTTGAGAACCTCTATCGCGAACCCGTTCAATCTTCTTCCCTTCTTCGCCTAGAATTTTGAAGTCTATAACACTTTGAGACAATTCTGATCTTGCTATCTCTTCTTCCTGACATTGATGCTGGAGAGCAGAATTCTCTTCCCTGAATTTCTCAAGCTTTCTCAAAGCCAAGAAGAATTCACCTTTGAGATCGAACTCAAACTCTTCATCTCTTTCTGAATCTGTATGTTCCTCTGATAGATCCTTCTCCAAGCTGTTAGGCTCTTTCTGGAGAGACCTGCTCGATACCAATTGAAGAACATGGACTTATACTCGAGAGGGGGGTGAACAGTATAAGACTTAAACAATTAGTAATTTTAACTTTAGATAGCAGTGGCATCAACACAACATTAATCAAGACAGAGAGCATCACACATTGAAGACCCATTTTTAACGTGGTTCACCCAAAATGCTTGGGCTACGTCCACAAAACTTTTCTCTAAAAGTTATCTCAAAGTTATTTTTGGGAATCCTTCCCAATTACAATGTTTATGAGCCTCTGCTCAAAGGAGATACCTTCCCCTCTGCTCTGGATATGATCCCTCAGAAGATCAACTGTCTCTACCTCTTGCCAACACGTGGAACTCCTTTCCACCGAAGACCTCCTGTCCTCAATGCTTAGCCTAAGAGACCTCTCGCCTTCTATGATCATGTCCACAGTAGCTCAAGGAACCTGTACCAAACATAGTCAATCGGTCTAGTACAAGTCTTCCTCTCGTCTCGTCGATCTGTCCAACTCTTGAACAAATCAATCCTCCGTCCACAAGCCTTCTCAAAGACTTGCCAAATCTGTCCTCGTGTTCTCTCGATAGAACCAATGTACCTCTGTCCTCAAGTTCTCTCGATAGAACTTTCAATCTCAGCTCACAAGTCCTCTCGCTAGGACCTGTCCAAATCTGCTCACAAGTCCCCACCGAAACTCTGTCCAAAACCTTGCTCACAAGTCCCCAACGGAACTCTGTCCAAAACCTCGCTCACAAGTCCCCAATGGAACTCTCGTCCAAAATAGCTCACAAGTTCACCAAGAAAAACTTGCTTAGCATGAACCCACAAAGAGAATTGTTAGAGACCCAATGTGATTCATCAACCTCATAGAAGCATAAAGAGAATTGTTAGAGACTCAATATGTTCTATACTTAACTCCCAATCTCAATCTCAACTCAATCACAATCTCAAAAGAATAAGATAGATGTAGTATGCTTTTCTCAAGAACATGAAACACAACCCAACAATTGCCAAACAAGCAATATCTCATATAACAATGCTACTCATGTTCTTTCCACAACCAATATCTTTTCTCAACCAATTAGGGCTTTAACAACAATGCTTATAGACAAGGTTTAACCAATATCATTCAACTCAACATTAACCTTGAAGCATTCAACCAATCATCACAAGAAAAGGAAACAAGTAGAAATCCTTTTCCCTCCAAAGATATTTGAACAAAACAGCCACCAACACAATATCACCAAATGCAAAGAATAACTTGCTCAAATCAACTCAATGGAGTAAGCCCAATATCATGAATCAAGTAAAGCAATAACTTGATCAAACAACCTCTATGGAAGCAACTCAACCATCAAACTCAAAACAGCCAACCAAGGGTTCCACCAACTCAATGCAAGTAGCTTGACTCACAAATACAAACCCTAGTGCACAAAGCTTCCACTATCTCAAACCAAAAATTATGCATTCATCAAAAAACTCTCCTTAAGGATAACAATGCATAAGTAGTCTTCAACAAACCAAAAAATAGGATTTACACCCAATCAAAGAAAACCTAGTTGAAAACCTTTTCACTCCAACCTTATTTCAGAAAACATACACCAATCATACTCATAAGAAGAATGTGCCCATACCTTATTGGAGTAGAAGAAACTTGACCCTTAAAGCTGTCACCACACACAACCCTCAAACTTCCAACCAAGTTAGGGTTAGAACCAAGATAAATGAGCATATAAAAACTTTCCTTAATACACCTTTTAGCTTCTCTTCTTTTGAAAACAACCACCAAAGAAGTCAAAAACACAACAACCAAAACTTACACCTTATATCTCCATTTTAAACTTTAGCATAGCAAAAGACTAATCTCAAAAATACAACCAAAGAAATATCCCCTTATTTCTCCTATGTCTTTTAAACAATGCTAAACAATGCCAAAAATTATATCAAGAAATTAATCACACCTTAGAATGGTTGCCCTTGAAGAATCCGAAAATCACGGAATGGCTGCCCTTGACGAATCCGAAAATCGTGGAACAAAATACGTTTTAACAAAAACGTGACTTAATCCATGCACAGCTTCCTCCGCGGGAATCGAAACGCAGACCTCCGCCTACGCAAAGCCCAAACGCAGCCTATGCTGCCACTAGCCCACAAGGGGCTAACGAAGTCTAAGACAGACTTCCTACCACTTCAACGAACAAGCACTTCGTAAGTTTTTCAAACGCGAGCTCTCTTCTTCCGCGGCATCAACAGAGCATCGATCGCAGCCAAAAATTAATGCATTCAAAATTCTCAAGAGGAGTTAAACCTTAGGATCCTTCCCATATTTATAGTCCAATCGTGGACTTTAGAACACGTCGGCGACGGAGAAACGTAATTTCGAATTTAATCGAAATTGCTTTCTAAAGGGTTTAAAAACCCTTAATTAATTTTAATAAATTAAGAATAAAAAAGGTTTAAAAACCTTTAAATATTTTTAATAAATTAAAAATAATTTCTCCCTTAATTAATTAAATAATTAATTAATTAAAACCTTGAAGGGTTTTAAATAATAATTAAATAATAAAGAGAACCTCCATTGGTTTTAATAAAAACCATTTAACTTGGTTTTAATAAAAACCCTATCCAAAAACCTTATCCAATGGAATCTCTCCGGATTCTCTTAAAAATATTCTCTTGGAATCTTTCACCTTTGAAGCCAACACATCCTCTTAACATTAATGCCATTTCCTTTTGACATCAATGACAACTCATAGACAAGGAGCTAGGATCTCAAACCCAAAATTGCCAACATTTCATGGCCTGTTGTAGTGTCTACCAATGCGTCAATTCTAGGAAAAGGGAAATCGTCCTTGGGACTCGCTTTGTTTAAATCTTGAAAATTGGTGCATAGGAAAATCCTCCCGTCTAGATTTTTGATGGGTACCATGTTGGACAACCATGGTGGGTAATCCACGCAGATGACAAACTATGCATCCAACAGCTTTTGTAGCTCATCTTTGACCATTAAGGCTACTGTTGGGTGCATCTTACATAGTTTTTTCTTGACTGGCTTGACTATCGGATCAAGCGTTATATTATGCGTGACTAGTTACAAATCTAGCCCTGGAATGTCTTTGTAGGACCATGCAAAAACCTCCTTCTTCTCTTTGAGAAGGTCAATGTAATTGGCTTGCTCTTCGAGGGATAGACTTATCCCTAGCTTGATGATTTGTGGATTCATTGGATCAGAGCCGATGTCTACGTCAGTTGTCTCTTCGACTGACATGTGGGACCTATCCTCCAATTTGTGTGGATTTGGGATTAGGTGGATATCATTTGCTAAATTTAGATCTATGTTTGGAACATCGGGTTCCTCTTCAGCATGGAAGATATCCTGAGTTGGTCCTAGGGTGAAATGAAGCATCTCATCGTAATGTCGGTACTCTGATGGAGATGGTGGCGAGTTAGCGTGATCCCAGTCTATGGCATCTAGGTTTAGATACAATGGCCATGCTGGATCGGCTACATTATGGATTGGGGTGGTTAATTCAATGGATATCATGTTGATGATGTGAATTTTGTCTCCATTACCATGCGGGTGGTGACTCGGACATCTTTGGTAATCTTTGTGCTCTGGATCTGGATCTGTGGGTATTGGCACAAACGGATTGGCCCTATGTGCGGATAGAAGGACAGGGTCTACCTTTGGCACTGATGGCTCCATAGGGTCTCTGGGTGGAAGTGCTTTCTGTATGCCTAAAGTGGCGAATGCAGCACTTGGTCCAACTATGCATGGTTCAAATGCCACCTATGCCTTGGCCCCATGTTTAGCTGTTCAAACATGTCATCAATGTCCATGGGGTATTGTTGCTACCGCATATGGTTGAGATATGCCATCTCAGTCTCATCTTCATAATCACTATCAAAGATCCATAGGCCTTCATTGGCTCCAACAACTATTTGCGGCATGTGAGGCTTGTTCTGCTCGAGCAAGTTAATTTGGTCCCATCGGGGTTGTTTCGCTCTCTACGGGAGGACCTGATTATCTTGGGGTGGCAATCGCTCGATTGGAGCATTTAAGGGGAACATCCACGAAGTTCTCTTGATAGTCATCTATGGGCGTCACTTGCGAGTGATTACTATCGGACTCGAAAGGGTCCCAAGGTGCTACCTCATACTTTGACTCATCTTCTGAAGATCCTTCTTGGCCTTGTCTATATCCCTCTTGGAGGCAAGTTCTTGAACTTTCCCCTTTCTCAATCGAAGGGGAGGAGTTGTTAAGGCCCACAAGGTTGGTTGTTAGCAATGGGAGATAATCCCCCAATGTGTATGTTGTGTTAGGATTGGCATATGGATCTTGTGCCAACCCATCCTTGTTACCTAGCCCTAGGCCTTGCATGTTTTCTACCAAGATGTCAAGGGGCAGAGGGTGGTTGAACCCTACTCCTAATTTGTCATATGGCATCTGATATCTTGGTTGACAAAGAATACGCACCCCTTGTTCATATCTGCCCAACCCATATCCATGCCAATTACATTGGCCAAGGTATTTCAAAGTGAAGTCCGGGTTGGACAGATAGTTGATGTTATTAACAAAGGGCTCTTCGTCCTCTTCCTCTTATAGGTAAGGTTCAATTTCATTTTCGAGGCCCCCATATACAAAATTTATCTGATTTGGTGGGTAGCCCAAAGGGACAATAGTGCCGATGGGGAGGCGAGGTCTCCCCATGTCCTGCATGGACTCAAGTGTGGGTGTTGCTACAATGTTCCGCACTAGATACTCCCCCAGGCCCGTATTGGCTATCTCAACGGTGATCGTTGGTGATTGAGGGGGAGGGAATGGGAGTTCTTCCTGGGTCCACTCCATGTTGGGTGAACCAGGCATCTCGACTTCCATTTGGTTGGGCACCTCTTCGATAGAGATGGTTGAGACCAATGGTGGTACCTCTTCCAAGGGCTTCTTCCCATTGTCTTTTGGTGTGGCCACCGTAGGTGGTGCCATTGGTGAAGGACCAGATGATGAAGATGGGCCCGATTGGTGATTCGAGGTACTTAACAGCAGGGATGTATGTGAAATTGGACCCTATTTGGATGGATTCAATTGAATGTCCAAATGTGTCAATGGGAGGTTCGACTATGGCATTAGCTGCATCGCATTGCAATACTTGAAGGGCTCTAAGTCTGCTGGGACTACATGCACTTGCCCTTTGTATGTGTAATTTAGGCATTGATGGGCTATCGAAGGGACACACTTCATGTCCCTGATCCAAGGTCAGGCTAGTAAGATGTTGTAGGCCATCTCACATTCTAGGATGTGGCATGACGTAGGAATAGTCTTTTGTCCCACTTGGATGGGCAGGACAATTGTGCCAACCATTGAGCATATCGCATCATTGAATGCTCAAAGAGTATAGGTGGAGGCCACAATGTGAGATGTTGGCAACTTGAGGTGTTTCAATGCCGTTGTTGTGATTATATTGTTGGACGAGCCAGTGTCCACCAACACCCTCTCAAATGGAATCTCGTTGACCCATGCAATGACGTGCAGGGGTGGATTCGCCATGTCACTAGTCACCAATTTTAGTTCATCTTCTCTAAAGGTGATGATTGGTTTTGTACATCATTTTACATGTCCCACAAAGTTTTTGAAAGAGTTTGCTTCGTGGGGATGTAGCTTGATGGCTTTTATTATCTCCATTAGAGCCTCCCAATGGGGCGGTGATTTTTGGATGAGCTCATAGATGGAGAGCCTAGCCGACGTGGTCCTTAAACTTTGGGTAAGTTTAGTCCGAATCATGGCCACTGGTCTAGGCAGGGGAGGTTGTGTAGGATGTTTTTGAGGTTGTGACATTGATGGGACCTCTCTTGTAGTTGCAGTGGGGGCAGTTGTGCTTGGATACCTCCTGTTCTGTGTCACTATGCTTATCATCCCTACATACCCCTGCATGGGGCAGTTTTATGTCACCTCATTGACTTGTAGAGTGTATGCCTACGCATCATGGGCAGGCAGGGGGTCTTTGAAGACCTCCATATGTTGGTTGCTTGGTGCTATGGGATTATCCATCGCTAGTGTTTTGTTGTCTATTAGGTCTTGCACTAAGCTTTTGAACTTCCAACACGTGTAAAGGTCATGTCCTTTCTATCGATGAAACCTACAATACAAGTCTTCCATATAGCCCTTGGTTTTTGGTGCATTGGGATCTATGGGTCAACTTTCTGGCAGGTTTATCAAGTTTACCATGGATAAATGGTCAAACAAGGAATCTTTAGACTCTATGAAGGGTGTGAATTGTTGCCTAGGGCGACACTACTGATTTTGCTCTTGCCTATGATTTTCCTTCTCATAGTTGTCAAGAGGAACTGCCTAATAATTAGCCTTTGGGGGCTATGTTGTATGTGTAGGCTTTGGTATGTTTATGGCAACCTAATTGACCATAGCGGGTTTCGGTTGTGCGGACCCAATTTTGGCATTCTTGGGCAGCTCTTTCTTGTGTGGCTTTGCAATATCACCATCCTGTATCTTGATCTCCTCAATGATTCTGGCTTGTGCCAGGGCTTCCTCAAGAGTGGCATATTGTTGTAGCTGCAATAGCATGAAGATCGACCTTAGGCAACTTTTTGAGAACATTTGGGTCAGGTCGGCCATGGGATGGAGGTAAGAGACCTTTGAAAGCAACGTTCTCCATCGATTTCCATAAGCTACCATGGTCTCCTCCTCATACTGTCTGATGCTAGCTAGATCATTTTGTTAGTCTCACAATGACACTGAGAGGGGGGGTGAATCAGTGTAGCTCTTTAAAACTTAAATCTTCAACTCTTAAAGCCGAAACAATGAAAACTTAAAACCAAATAAAGCAAATATAACAAGAGAGCATCACACAACACAAGATGTACCGAGGTTCACCGATTTGGCTACTCCTCAAAATTGACTGTTTGGACTCCCATCCAAATCCAGCCTTTGCAAAGCAACAACTTTACAATCAATTTACCAACACCCACTAGAAGGAGCACCAACCCCGATTTATCCGGCTTAACCAAAAGCACCAACCCCAACCACCAACAAAGGAGCACCAACCCTCATTTATCCACACCAACCAAGGAGCACCAACCCCTGATTTATCTCCACCAACAGAAAGGAGCACCAACCCTCGATTTATCCAACACCAACTAGAAGGAGCACCAACCCCTGATTTATCTCGCACCAACAGAAAGGAGCACCAACCCCGATTTATCTACACCAACTAGAAAGGAGCACCAACCCCGATTTACCAACACCAACCGAAAGGAGCACCAACCCTTATTTATCCTACACCAATAGAAAGGAGCACCAACCCCTGATTTACCAGCAACAACTAGAAGGAGCACCAACCCACTGATGCCAAGCACCAACTTGGACTTCAATTTTGAAACTAGAAGATTGACATAAAAATGCCTTCACTTTTACAAGACCCTGACTGGTCTATTGCTTACTCAACATCTCCCACAATTCACAAAACACACACCCTTCTCGCTCACCTCTCGCTCGCCTCTCGCGCTCCTCTCACGCACTTCACAAGATAAATTCCCAATTAAATTCTCCAAGCAACACTCCTTTTATAACCATCCTTTCTCTTTGTAACTCCAGTTGTAACTCCTTTCATATTCTCATACGCCACTTGTCAATTGTAACGCCTTCTTTATGTAACTCCTTTTGTATATATAGAGTAGGCATTTCATCAAACACGTTACATGCAAAGAATTGACACCATATTCTCCTACCATGACTGTTCGTCTTCTCGGTCATGACTGTTCATTTTCTCCTTTGTGCATGCATGCATTTTGGTTTTCAAAAAAGCTTTTCATTTCTATTTTAACGACTATTCATTTTCTCCTTCCATGACTGTTCATTTTCTCCACATGGGCATGCATCCATTTCTTTCCACATGTAATGACCATCTTAAATGATTTCAAATCATTAAATATTCCTTATGGGTCCACGTCACTATGTCTTCGTTACCATCCTGTTTCATTCACATATCTGACACTTTTGTTTCTCTCTCTGCCTTTTGAGTCACAAAATGTGACATGTCGCGATATCATGACACTTTTGTTACTCTCTCCTCCCTTCTTGAGTCACAAAATGTGACATGTCGCGATATCGTGACACTTTTTTTACTCTCTCCTCCCTTCTTGAGTCACAAAATGTGACATGTCGCGATATCGTGACACTTTTGTTACTCTCTGCCTGCCCTTTTTGAGTCATCAAAATGCGACATGTCACGATATCATGACACTTTTTCTTTCTCTCTCCTACCCTTTTGAGTCGCAAAAATACGACATGTCGCGATATCGTGACACTTTTTCTTTCTCTCTCTTCCCTTTTTGAGTCACAAAATGCGACATGTCGCGATATCGTGACACTTTTTCTCCTTCTCTTTCTCTTTGCTTTGGACCACGAAAATACATGTCGCGATATCGCGACACTTTTTCTCCTTGCTCTTTCTCTTAGCTTTGGCCCACGAAAATACAACATGTCGCGATATCGTGACACTTTTTCTCCTTGCTCTTTCTCTTTAGCTTTGGCCCGAAAATACAACATGTCGCGATATCGCGACACTTTTTCTCCTTGCTCTTTCTCTTAGCTTTGGCCACGAAAATACAACATGTCGCGATATCGTGACACTTTTTCTCCTTGCCTTTCTCTTTGCTTTGGCCACGAAAATGCAACATGTCGCGATATCGCGACACTTTTTCTCCTTGCATTTTCTCTTCTCTTTTGGCCACGAAAATGCAACATGTCGTGATATCGCGACACTTTTTCTCCTTGCATTTTCTCTTCTCTTTTGGCCATGAAAATGCAACATGTCGCGATATCGCGACACTTTTTCTCCTTGCATTTTCTCTTCTCTTTTGGCCACGAAAATGCAACATGTCGCGATATCGTGACACTTTTTCCTCTTTGCTTTTTCGCTTATCTTTTGCATATGGGCCACTTCGGTCTTCTTGGACAACCTGTAACAACTTCACCCAAACATCAAAAACATCCTCATAAGCATTTAACATCACTGTACATACTCTGAATAACCTCTGAACTCCTGTCCACTGCATCAACCGATCTATCTGACTGTGTTGACAACAATGACAATACTGTCGCTGCACCTTGCTCAACAATCTCCCCCTTTGGAATTGTTGGCAACACACGTGCAATTTCCTATAACTCTTCTCCCCCTTTGACAACAATATCAAAGGGCTATTGTAAACTCCCCTGAGTCCATGCACAACATTCTCAAGAAAAATTATTACACTTAGCAAAAATCACAAACATGAGCAAAAAGATAAACAAATACACAAATGCTCCCCTGAGAATGTGGTCCCGATAGCTAGTCAATTCTTGGGAAACGTGACCACTCCCAATTTATTGCGAAGGTACTCAAAGACTTCCTTGGGCAACGGTTTTGTGAAGATATCCGCTACTTGCTCTGTTGTTGGAACAAAATCCAACTTAACCTCACCTTTCGCAACTTTCTCCTACATACAACACGTTGTCGCTGCAATATATTCTACCTCTGCTATGGATAAGGAGACTGACTCTTGTTTCTTACTGTGCCACGCGACCAACCTATCTCCAAGATAGAATGCACCTCCACTGGTACTCTTTCTATCATAAAGTCTTCTTGGATAAGCACTCTAATCTCTGCTCATCATATTATAATTCCTGTTGTACCTTGCTTTTACTTATTTAGTATAGTTTGATCAACACGCAACTCTCAGCTACACAAAAGTTACTCCCAAATCAAAAGTGATCGACTCTCCAGGCCTACGCATAATTTCTTCAGCCTTTTGACTGCCACCTCCTCCGTGATTGACGACTTTGCCTCGCATCCATTGTGCAGCTCAATGTCTCTGGTTTCTAACGGCTGCCATGAATGTTTTCATCGCCTGCACAGGTATTGACAGTGGACCGTTACATCTAGCATTGGAGCCTCAATCTGCGTGCAGTCATCAACACTCGGTATTCTGCTTCTTGCTAGGGCATATGTCAGGGCTACTCAATGTCTTAGGTGAACGTTCTTCACGTGATTCCAGGGAGCATTTCTCCTCGCTGTGATCAAGGGATTCCTCGAGCAATATCTCGCATTTCTCAAATAATGCAAGACTTTCTTAGGTGCATAGGCATCTTGTCCTCCTTGGCGCTTCACCACCTGGGTGCTATTCTCTCAACGTCTCTGCCTTGCATGTGCCACTTGGCACTCTTGACCAACTGGGTGCTAGTGCCACTGTTTGCTTTGACTCTGGCATCTCTTTGATAATGGCTACTTCTTTAGAGAAAATTAATGCTCTCTTATTACCTCCACAAACAACTACATGAACTGAAACACACTTTGACAACTATACGACAACTCCCCCTGACTACTTGCCTTTCATCCTCAGATAACCAAACAACATAGGAGCATTAAAATAAAACTTTAAGATTGCTCCCCCTGAGGATGTGCTACCTGGAGCTGCTTAGTGCAATAGAGGAGTAGTCTCCTTCAGTCCAAGGAGACATGATTTCCTCTCTTCTTTCTTTCTCCAACCTTTCTTGAACTTGGGCTTGAGTTTTTCAACTGCATCCCTATTTTGAACCTTTTCGTGAACTTGAACATTTCTCTTGGGTGGTTGTCTCTTGTGCATCCTTGATGGATGATTATTTTCCTTTCTTTGATGCACATGATTTCTTCCCTGTCTGTGTTGCATTCTTTGTGTCTGATGAAATCTACTGTCTTGCCTTAGATTAGATACAAAAGTTCTTGGACAAAACCTTGCTATGTGCCCATGACCATTACATTTAAAACATTGCACATGGTGTTCAACCGGAATAACAGATGTATTTCTACCAAGGATAACTCTTTGATCTATTATTCAATCCATAATAAATTGCCTTGTGACCATAATGGTTGCATCTAAAACAATAGCCATTAAAAGCATTATTATGAATAAAGTGAGAGTGATAGAACCTCTTTTGTTGTGGTTGCTTTGTTGTAGATCTCCTTTGAGATTTTCTTCCTTTTGAAGATTCAGCTTCAAGCTTTTCTTGCTTTGATCCTTCAATAGTGGACTTCTTCTTCTCTGCAGATTTAGAAGATGAAGGTTGTTCAGCTTCACATCCAAGACCAAGCTTACACATGGGGCTTCTTTGTTGCCTTATCATTTTATCTAGCAACTCTGTGCTCTTCTCAAATTTGAGATTTGTATTGGCCTCTTCTAGTTGTTTCCTCAATAAAACAATCTCCTCTTCTTGTTTGCAGCAAACAATCTCTTTCTCATTGATCTGTGACCTGAGAGTTTCTTCAATCCTTTTGGACTCTTCTACTTGCAGCTTTAGATCACTAAAAACTTTGTTAGATTCCTCTTCACGTTTGCTACATACATCGACTTTATCATCCAGGTGTGACTTCAAGGCTTCTTCTATTTTCTTGGCTTTATGAATTTGTAAGAAGAGATCTTCAATCTTATCCCCATATTCTTCCAACTTCTTGGACAGTCTTCTGTTCTTTTTCCTTTCTATACCCAACTCTTCAAGTGCAGCGATCAACTCACCTTCTAGATCTACTTCAACCTCAAGGTTTTCATCACATACTTCAGAATTCACTCCTATCTTTTCTAGTTCAATTTTCTCTTCCACAGGAACTGAAACTGACTGAGATGCCTTATTGGAGGAAGATCTATTCTTCTTACCCATTGCATACTAATCCAAGATCAACCCTAGCTGATTTAGCCTGACAAGGGAAACTGGCTCTGATACCAATTGTTAGTCTCACAATGACACTGAGAGGGGGGTGAATCAGTGTAGCTCTTTAAAACTTAAATCTTCAACTCTTAAAGCCGAAACAATGAAAACTTAAAACCAAATAAAGCAAATATAACAAGAGAGCATCACACAACACAAGATGTACCGAGGTTCACCGATTTGGCTACTCCTCAAAAATTGACTGTTTGGACTCCCATCCAAATCCAGCCTTTGCAAAGCAACAACTTTACAATCAATTTACCAACACCCACTGGAAGGAGCACCAACCCCTGATTTATCTGCACCAATAGAAGGAGCACCAACCCCGATTAACCACACCAACACCAACCCCCCACCAAACACCACCAACACAAAGCACCAACCCTGATTTATCCGCACCAACAAAAGGAGCACCAACCCCCGATTTATCACCAACCAACTAGAAGGAGCACCAACCCCTCGATTTATCTGCACCATACAAAGGAGCACCAACCCCGATTTAACAAAAAAAACACCAACCCACACCAAACAAAAGCACCAAACCCGATTACACCAAGGAAGGAGCACCAACCCACGATGCCAAGCACCAACTTGGACTTCAATTTTGAAACTAGAAGATTGACATAAAAATGCCTTCACTTTTACAAGACCCTGACTGGTCTATTGCTTACTCAACATCTCCCACAATTCACACAACACACACCCTTCTCGCTCGCCTCTCGCTCACCTCTCTGCTCCTCTCATGCACTTCACCAAGATAAAATCCCCACTTAAATTCTCCAAGCAACACTCCTTTTATAACCATCCTTTCTCTTTGTAACTCCAGTTGTAACTCCTTTCATATTCTCATACGCCACTTGTCAATTGTAACGCCTTCTTTATGTAACTCCTTTTGTATATATAGAGTAGGCATTTCATCAAACACGTTACATGCAAAGAATTGACACCATATTCTCCTACCATGACTGTTCGTCTTCTCGGTCATGACTGTTCATTTTCTCCTTTGTGCATGCATGCGTTTTCTTTTCAAAAAATATTTCATTTCTATTTTAATGACTATTCATTTTCTCCTTCTTTTACTGTTCATTTTCTCCACATGGGCATGCATCCATTTCTTTCCACGTGTAATGACCATCTTAAATGATTTCAAATCATTAAATATTCCTTATGGGTCCACGTCACTATGCAGTCTTCAGTTTCACCATCCTGGTATTCATGTCACGATATCACGACACTTTTGTTTCTCTCTCCTTTTTGAGTCACAAAATGCGACATGTCGCGATATCATGACACTTTTGTTACTCTCCCCTACCCTTCTTGAGTCACAAAATGTGACATGTCACGATATCGTGACACTTTTTTTACTCTGCCTCCCTTCTTGAGTCACGAAAATGTGACATGTCGCGATATCATGACACTTTTCTTTCTCTCTTACCTAACCTTTTTGAGTCATGAAAATGTGACATGTCACGATATCGTGACACTTTTTCTTTCTCTGCTCCTACCCTTTTGAGTCACAAAATGCGACATGTCGCGATATCGCGACACTTTTTCTTTCTCTCTTCCCTTTTTGAGTCGCAAAAATGCGACATGTCGCGATATCATGACACTTTTTCTCTCTTCTCTTTCTCTTTGCTTTGGCCAGCGAAAATACATGTCGCGATATCGTGACACTTTTTCTCCTTGCTCTTTCTCTTTGCTTTGGCCCTGAAAATACAACATGTCGCGATATCGCGACACTTTTTCTCCTTGCTCTTTCTCTTAGCTTTGGCCCACGAAAATACAACATGTCGCGATATCGTGACACTTTTTCTCCTTGCTCTTTCTCTTAGCTTTGGCCCACAAAAATACAACATGTCGCGATATCGCGACACTTTTTCTCCTTGCATTTTCTCTTTATTTTGGCCACGAAAATGCAACATGTCACGATATCGCGACACTTTTTCTCCTTGCATTTTCTCTTCTCTTTTGGCCGCGAAAATGCAACATGTCGCGATATCGCGACACTTTTTCTCCTTGCATTTTCTCTTCTCTTTGGCCACGAAAATGCAACATGTCGCGATATCGCGACACTTTTTCTCCTTGCATTTTCTCTTCTCTTTTGGCCACGAAAATGCAACATGTCGCGATATCGCGACACTTTTTCCTCTTTGCTTTTTCGCTTCTCTTTTGCATATGGGCCACTTCGGTCTTCTTGGACAACCTGTAACAACTTCACCCAAACATCAAAAACATCCTCATAAGCATTTAACATCACTGTACATACTCTGAATAACCTCTGAACTCCTGTCCACTGCATCAACCGATCTATCTGATTGTGTTGACAACAATGACAATACTGTCGCTGCACCTTGCTCAACACATTTAATGATGCCTTCTTGTTGGTGTTGAAGGTGAAACATTGGAGGAATGCGTCCACTAGCTGGTCTAGGTTGTTGATGCTATGCTTCGGCAACTAGATAAACCAATATGAGGCAGGGCCTACGAACATGGTTATAAATGTTCTTAGAAGCAAAGCATCATTGTCCTGAATGCCAAAGCATTGACTCAGGAATCTTGTCATGTACTCTTGGGCATCCTCATCCCCTCTAAAAATCACCAATTAAGGCATTTTGAAGTGTTTAGGGTATGGGGGTGCCGGCACTGAAGGATGCACAGGGTGATTGCGGAGCTAGCATAAAGTGGGCTTTTGGGGCCTATAAGTCTTGGTATCCATAGAATCTAAGCACTCTAGCAACACTTTGTATGCATCGGAGGATTTGATCTCTTCCTCCTTGGTTTGTTCCCATTGTGAATTACGGGGAACTTGAGGCCTATGGAGGGGTAGCCGGATAGCGCCCCCCCTGCCTTGGTAGGGCATTTCAGCTCGCTCCTCTTCTTGCTTGAATTCCTCATAGGCTTCTTGAGGAGTTTCCTGGGCATGACCTATAAACATGGGTGGGTGCCCGAGGAGGGTGCCCATCATTGGCTCTAGGAGTGGCCTCCCGCTCAGGTCTAGGAGGTCTTGGAGGCAACGCTTGATAAGGTCGTGGAGACCTATCTCATACCAAGGGGTTATGCCTCTCATAAAGCTTTGTCTTATGTGTGCGAGGGGTTGGAATCCTCTCATGCATAGTGTTCTGGAGAAACTCATCCGTCTGACACTGAATGCGCTCTTTGCTAAGATGGTACAAGTGCTCTAACTGTTGTTGATCTTGCTCAAGCTGTGTGATTTGCGCTTGGCGGGTGGTATGTTTGGCAAATTCCAAGTCAATTTATTCCACCGTCTTAGGTCTAGGAGGCCTAGATGCCTCCCCTACATATCTATCTTGGTCGTAGTGATCCGAGATCTCTATAGGTCGCTTCCCTCTATCGAGGTTAGCAGCATTCACCCGAGGCTCTGGCCTCAGTAGGTGATCCTGATAAATAGCAGGTGCGGAGGCACATTTCTCCCATACTATGTATTGCTCTTGAGGAATATAATGGTTTTCCTCATGCTCCCTTTCATATATGTGAAAGGGGCGGGCGGAGTTGGCTCGCCTTGTCTGAAGAGCCTTGCGCTCTGGATTTGGCCTATTGTTTTTGATAGCAATGAGGGGTAGAGGAGGGATGATATAATCATGTGGCCCCTCCTTATGGACCTTATGTTGTTCTAGCACTTCATCGCATGGTGGCCACTCATAATGAGTGTCTAAGGGGGCCTTCCTATGTATGTACTCCTCTTGAAAGGGTTTATGCTGAATGGGAGTGCCCCTCAAAGGGGTGCCTCTATAGTCCTATTTCGTCATGGTATGATGTGGACTATTTTGTGGGTCAGGCCACCAAGGTGGTATAACCAAGTCCTTGGGGCTATAACGAAGGTGACTTGTGCCCCCTTGTACACTTTCCACAACTTCTGCCCATGATTGGGCTTGGCTACGGGTGTACACCATGGTGGTGGTTCTCTAAAATATATGTAGATTTTTATCTTCTTTTATGATTTTTTTATGCTACACTAAACAAAAGGGGCCACACAAACAAAGAAGTGATTATCTCGTTTACAAATTAAATGTGTGCCCTAAATCTAGTTCAATGTGTTTTGATTTTTGTTTTGAAAGCCTTGTAAAGAAAATTTTGTTGTACATGCAATATGAGGGCTCTTATGTCTCCCAAAATGGTCACCCCTTCAATATACCACTGCCAGGCCATTATACCGAACCTCTCAATATACCCACCCTTACGTGAGGGAAACTATTGGTACACGAGAGTAGAATAGTACGTGGAACATAGGCGATACGAAAGGGGAATCACTCTATTTTTGACACCTACCATAGAAGACTTATCCTCATGCATCGAGAATCACCCCAGCTAAACTTGGTCAGCTTTCATCAGGATTTATGTCTAGCAACAGTCGTGATCGGGGTTATGTATGCAAAATTCAAGCCAAGGTGGTGATGAAATCCACCGTTGGTCTTGATCAAGTGTTGGGGTTTTACGACCAACTCCTTGATGTTTATATTTTCATGTGGTGTGTGTGGTTCTTTTTACTTGCGCAAAGAAAGAAAACATGCAAAAAACTTCTCTATGCAAGCAAAGAAAACAAAAAAATCATAGAAACAAAGATCAAAAATTATAGAGGATGTTCAGAAAACCTACCTCTTCTCTGCCCAAGCTGGATTCCCCTGAGTTTCTGCTCAGAAAATGCACAGAGAGCTAATCATCCCAGGGTGGGACTAATAGCAGATATTTATTCATCATAGTGTGGGATGAATGCCTATTCGTCCCTCGGTGACACAAATACCAACTCTGTATTCATCACAAGGTGGCACGAGCAGTAGTCCAACGCTTGAAGGATTAACACCTGCAAGCAAAAACACAAAATTTTGATCAAAAACTTGATCCCAAAATCAAGGGATAGGGTCCCACCATGATCACCACTGAAAGCATGTCTACGGAAGCACAGGCGCACCGGGTGCGATGCAAACAAAAGCAGATGTAATGCTAAGTCCTACGAATGAACAAAGAACAAGTGCATGAAAAGGGAAAGCGAAGCATGAATGAAATGAGATATAAAGCAAAAGTAAAGTGCAGCCTCTTTTATTAATTTTTCTTGTGATCAGGTTACAATACGTCTCCCCCCTTTTCAGGGGCTCAGAGCGTTAGATATAGTTTTGTTACACCAACGGATGGTACACTTCCCTTCGGGATCTTTCGCGTGCCCACATTTGAAATGGTCGGGCCAAACGTCATCGCCGCTTGCATGAATGCATCTTTAGTTCCTTTTTGCCCCTCCAGTGTCGAGATCCTATGTTCAGAGAAATAGCAAATGATTAATAGCACATGCGGATGGAGGGAAACATGCAATCCCCAAGGCCTCCGGTTAATGCATACATGAAATAATTAAAATAGTGATCAAAACATATCAGAATAATATGAAACTTGAATAGAAGCATGTAAACACCATCAGGAACACACTGCAAAAAGAATAGTCAAGAAATCTGCTGTAGATTTCTAATCGCTCTCGGGTGGGATGATTAGGACTGTCATAAAATGTTTGAGAGCGACCTCCCAAATGTCCCATCCAAAGGCTTCCAAAACACCTACAAACTTGGGTTTATGCAAAATAGGGCATTTTGAGATGACCCAAAGGTCATATTTTGTAGATTCTACCCCGATTGCCCTGTATCTGAAGGCGCTCCCTGTATGTTAGTAAAAGCGTAAAATGATGAAAACCCAGTCAAAACAAGTCAGAATGCTTTGAAATTTGAACTGCAAGCATATATGAAACACACAAAACATGATGCAAAAGAAATAGTGAATAAATATACTATAGATTTCTAATCACTCTAGGGTGGGGCGATTAGGACTACAACAGTGCGAGGGGCGCCCGGGGGCAGGACGCCCGCCATTTGGGGCTTGGTTTTGACACCAATCCACTTGGGATGGGTCCAAAACCTCCTAGGGGGTTGTTTCAAAAAATTGGGTGTGGGATTGTGGCCAATTGTTCATGTTTTGGATCCGGATTGTGCTCCTAATGTTCACCCGATAACCTCCCTTCCAAAAGAGAGATCAAGGATGTAGGAAGCACAATGAGGGTGAGGGTATAATTTGGCAGCACTCCATTGCTCCAAATGCTCCTACTCTGTCCTCCTTTTGGGGTGAGAAGACTCACCATTTTATAGACCTGAAGGTCTACTTTGAATGTGCATTCAGGGGCACCACTTGGCCATCATGCCTTGTCAAGGGAGAGGAGATTCCTCCCTGATTAAGGGCTCCATGATTGCCTCTATGACTGCCTCTTTGAGCTTTGAAATGCTCACTCACACTCCCATGCATTGAAGGTGGAGTTGAGTGGCGGATCTGGGCTGCCATTTGTTAAGGTTTGACTTTTTTTCCATCAAACCTGCTATTTGCCCCACCCTGGAGTGATTGTTGCTAATCGTCCCGGGGTGGGGCGAATAGCATTCTAATCACCCCAGGGTGGAACGATTAAGGAGCAGGGTGCTTGAAAGGTGCCAAATTGACCTCTGACCTTCCAAAACTACTTTGGGAGTGGTTAGGACCATTGTTTAACCTCTGGGGGCTGCCCTAGGGGCTATGTATGCCAATTCGATCAATGCTTGTAGCCACCTGATCAAATTGGTGTTGTTTTGGTGTCTACAGATAGAATTATTTAGTAATTGCTCCTATATTTTGGGACTAAGATAGTGAATATTGGGAACCATGATTTATTTTGCTAAGGCTACACATGAACTCATCATATTAAGGGGAATTCTTGAAATCTTGAAAGAGGAAGTTATTTGATTTGCAAATTAAGGTGAAAATATTTGTATACTCAATATTTAACCTTATTTAACCTCTAACCCAGGTGGTAGATGATGTTTGCAAAGTAATAAAATTTAAAAAAAAAAAGCCAAATCAATCGAACAACTTAGGACACCTCCACCAGGGCTATAGACGTTCGTTTGGTAGTGGAGCAATGTTTACAAAAGAGGTAAACACAAATTGACTAGGTATTTGAGTGAGTGAGTGCATCTCCACCAGGGCTATAAATGCCTGACTGGTTGTGGAGCAATGCAAAGGCACATATTTAATGAGTAATTTTTATAGCCTAATGCAAAACAAGTGATGGATTCTGAATAGTTTTCAGGAATGTCAAAATGAAATGACTTTCACACACTTAGTTGAAGTGATGTTTCATGTGTTTTCGATTGAAATTAACTACCCCCTTCATATTTGGATGTTACTAAATAGTTTTATTTCTAATATTCG
The DNA here is from genome assembly GCA_028583015.1 of Wollemia nobilis. Lineage (NCBI taxonomy): Eukaryota > Viridiplantae > Streptophyta > Pinopsida > Araucariales > Araucariaceae > Wollemia > Wollemia nobilis. The sequence goes on from JAQPPZ010002502.1 coordinate 2,103,612, forward strand.
ATTCGGTTGCTTTCATAACCGAATATTCTAGATTTCTCATCTGAAATGCCCAGGTGCATTCCCCAGTCGAGTCACCATTTGTTGTGGCCTACCCCAAAATTTGGGGACTCACCTTTATTTTTGTGTTTTGAGGAGTTTTGAGGAGTTTTGGGCTTTTGTTGAATGTTGATAGATTATGTGGTTTAGCTTTGGCCAATATTTCCTTGTTTTGTTAGTGTTCTAGGTTAATAGGTTTTGGTTATCTTAGGTTAGTTTTAAAGTTTTCTTTTATGTCATGGTTTTCCTCTTGTTTAAGTAGAGCTTTTGAGGTTAATTGTCCAGTTTTATAAAAACTAATAATTGTAATAAATATATACATGCATATATGTTTATTATAATTATAAATAAATAAATAAATTATAAAAATATATTATTATTATATATTTCATATATAATAATAATTTAAAGATAATTAAAAATAAGTTAATAAAAAAATATAAAAAAATGAAAAGTGAGTTTGGGTTATGTTAATAATTCATTTTTGTTTTAGTTTATTTATTTTAATAGTTTTCCTTTAGTTCTATGTTAGAATTATTATATAGTTCCTTTAATTTAAGTTTCCATTTTAATATGTTACATGGCGGTATAAATTAAATGTGATGAGCATCTATATGCTAATGTATGCAGGTTATCCATTTAGTTCATACGTGGAGCAGGCTTGGGATTCGACGAAGGTCCATAAAATGGATGGCAACAGAGCAGAATTTACCTTGATGTGATGAAGTGGATGAAAGTTGTGACAGCGAAGAGGACCAGCAAGGAGATGACACAGTGAATGAATTCGACGTAGACGTTGAGTTTAGAACCGAAGTGGGTACCTAAATTTATATACAAACATATCGGATTTAGGCTGAGGAGTATGACGATGAAGTCTCACTAGCTATATAAAATATTAGTCGACAAAAGATAAATCAAAGTTAGGAGCGTTCATCTAGATTTCAATGAAAATTCATGATGAGAAGAGTGATACACGGTGTCTTTTCCTTCTCGCATACTTACCGTTGGCAAGAAAAATGGCAATGCAGTGGATCACGAAAGATAAGATGTTTACCGATGCCAAGATATAAATAGCAACATCATGCATGGTTTAGAAATTGACTAGCTCAAACCAGACTCAATGGGTGCCACCAGTGTTGCGGACGTAGACAAACAACAACCAAGCATGGAGGACAACAAATGGAAAATATGGCAAGTCATAACACCGAGTTTGAGGATAGCAATATCTAAGACGACGACATGGATTTTTGTGGAGATAGCCACGGATAGCAATATAGGTGGACATCACGATGACAACCAGATTATGACTGGGTGTTCATGAAGAAGCATATGAAAATCATGGGTTATTTTGATTCACAAATCCTGAGTGCTACTCCAATGGGTTTAATATAACACTTAACTGGCCTGTGAGATAGTGATGTTGATTCTCGATAGAATTGAATGATGCTTTCAAAAATAGTAAGATAATGGGTAGTTCAGATTGTTAATGTTAGTGATGTCACGAGTGACTAAAAGGAACTACATAGATAATAATACAATAAAATTCTTGTATGCCAATGGAGGAAAGCATTGACATAACAGACATCGAGTGGATATCAGCATGGCACGAATGAAGGTGGTGGTGATAACGTTGATAGTATAGAATGGGGGTTACATTTTGCTACTCCCATTGGGAGCTAATATATACATTTTTTTATGGTACATAGTGACACCATCCATTGAAATATTCATCGAGCATACTCAGAATGAAAGAAATTTGAGAATAGACGTTTCAAAATAGACATGGTATCAAGGTTGTCCAGGGAAATCGCCATGCATGCAGATCGACCAGGATATTCACAGCATTGGTAGTGAGAAAATAAGTGCACCAGTGAATGTTGAACCATAGTAAATTATGTGGATCCAACATGTGATGAAGGTATAATCATTATTGAAGCAGCATCCGGGCATCTCATCTATGATGATCACAGTGGAGGCAGAGTTCGGGATCCACAACTTGGATGCTGTAGCTAGAAATTACTAGGCAGACTGTAGGCAGACCTTATTGGGCATCTCGATGGCAATATGTGACTTGGAGGAGGATTCGTGCATGGTGTTTGGAATAATAATAGTTTCATAGCAAATAGAGGACCTGGACGAGTGTTGGTTGGTAGCTGCTGAGAACAATGGGGGTAATCTAAAGTAAGCAGCTACTATCAGGTTTTGTAGTGAGTTGAAGGCTTGATTATTATAGGGTGTTGAGCTGTAACACAATGCGGTTATCATAAGAAAGGGTGAAAATAATATCCTATAGATGATTGGGTGCAGCGTATATTATGACAGTTCCCAATGTTTTTTTAGGTTGTGCCTGCATCGATAACGTAACCGTCTACTCCTGCAAAGTGGTTGAAGATAGCAACAGAGATTTTTCTTAGTCTAGTCTGATACATATGTGTAAAATGCAGGCATGGGATGTCAGGTTCAAAATGAACCAAGGTGGGGAAGAGATATATTTGACGTTACCCACAAGTGGGTGATTGTACGCGAATAGAGTGGCTACTACGAATAATGCAGTGTGGGTAAACATTATGAGAGGGTAGAGTGTAACACCTAGGCACGCGTTCACATAAAAATGGTCAAAATGGAAATGCCAAGTGGTGTTATGTATTTTAGCTATGATAAAATACAAAGGTATTTATACCCTTAGTTGAGCGGATAGTATGGCGAAACGTTACAAATAGTAAAAATGAGGGTTACCAACAAAAAGAAATGGATACGATAGTGAAATAAGACAAGCAAAGCGAACAGAGGAGGACAGAGGTTAAATATACCATTTCAAAAGGGATCTAGGGTTGGAAACTCTAGAAAGAGAGGTTTACAGGAGAATGCCTAGAATTGAAACTGGAACTGTTTTTCTTAGTTTTTCCTTCCATTCAATTGGATTGTAGTCTCTTCATCGATGCCAGGTGGAAGTTTGTATTATGCAATAGTTGAGCTAATTGAAAATCTATTTTCTATCAATGTATTGGAATTTCTATAGATTTTATGCATGTTTATGGTTAATTTGTTTGTCATTTTGCAATATGTTGTATTTTCCCTTAGAAGATCGCACCTGTTTGAGGGCTTGGTTGCATGCATATGGGTCACCTTAATGTGGGTTTTCATGTAGGATACAGATAGTTGTAGGGTTTGTGGAGAATTGCAAGTTGCAACATTTAATTTTAGTGCATTTTCATTTTATTCTTTCTTTATTTATTTTCCTAACCTTATCTTTTTCATTTTCTTAATGTTTGCAAAATAAAATAAAATAAAATATAAAATATAAAATCCAAAATAGAAGTTTAGATTTACATAATAAGCTTCAAATTTTGATTTAAAGCAAATTTTGATTTTGTTTCAAGGCAAAGGCAAAGTTCCAAATTATTTGAAGTTCATATTTTTAATAGGAATTTTGGTAGTTTCAGCTTTGCATGTTGGTTTTGCAAGAACTCAATTGACTTTCCTTCATGAAAATTATAGTTTCATGAAAGGAGGTAAATTCATCTGGCAGTTCATAGGCCATTACATCAAAAGCAATAAATTAACTTCCTTCATGAAAATTATAATTTCATAGAAAGGGGGTAATTTATAAGACATTTTAGGCAATCAGCTATATGGAAATCAATTTTATCAAAGATGGTTATTTACAATGCAAATCAAAGGTTGTCATAGCAACATAAGAGGAATCCACTTACCTTTTCATATTCATATCTTAAAGGTAGATTTTATCTTCTATGTCATGTTTAAAGCAAGTTTAATCTAAGGATAAAATGGGTTAAAACTTGCTTACCAAAGAAAGATAAAAAACTATCTAAAACATTTCAAGATAAAAGGAATTTCATTCCCACATCGTGGTCATATGATGGGCCAATCACATTTATTCTCCATTTAAGTTTCATGAACAATGATAGCATAGCATAATGAAGTAACCCCAGCATAGGCCCCTTGTTAACAATTTTTTTGCAGAGCACTAAGGTATTCCAAGAACTTTTTGATACATTTATACAAACATACATGCACACATTAAAGTAAAAGGAACCTTGGAGAAATGTAAATTTCTTTGCAAGAGAGGATTTTCTAATCAAAATCCTAACTGTGAGTGTTGTTTTGCACTTGGACAAAATTATTACTCAACATGTTTCAAAGGTAAAATCAAGTTTGATCAAGGAAACTCAACTTGATTGTGATTTACACTATTTAATGATGAAATATTTAGGAAAAACAACAAAAATTGGCTAGGATGTAGGTATAATGGCTAGGGATAAAAATAAAATCATTTTTATTATTGAAAATCATGAAGAGAGCTCTAGATATACAATTTCAACTCAAACTTTGATGGCATAGTAGGGGAGACCACTACACTGTATAGACTAAGGAAGACCACTAATTTTAGGAGGAAGAGGGTACATCCAAGTAAGACACCCAAAAACTTACCTTTTTTAATTTATTTATCTGAAAAACATACCCAAAAAAAGGGCAATGCTTTTACATGTTGGCAATGTTATTGTGCCAACAATAGTGCTAGCTAATGGCACTTTTGCACATATATGGTACTTTCACCATATAAGAATGCTACTGCCATCTTGGCATCACTTTTGCTACCTATTGGTGCTTTCAAATCCTAGTTTCATTTTTGTTTAGCTAAAAAAATAAATTAATTTTAAAAATTCTAACAAGACTTATGAATGATGGATGCAATTGATTATAGGAGATACTACAGGCCTTGGATTATTACGATAGTAGGACCCATAATTTTGATATAATATAGAGGCTTATAGATTTAATAGATCATTATTTGATAGAAATAATAGGGTTATACCAAGTAGCACTCATGCCAAAGATACAGTTTGACAAGGCATTGTTAACAACCCTAGCAAAACAATGCTATTTAGAGATGAATACCTTCTAGTTTCACTATAAATAAATGATCGTCACACTAGAGGACATGTAGAAAATTTTATAGGTACCAATAAGAGGAGCACTAGTGTATAGGAACCAAGATCATAGGTGAAGCCTAAAGTAGCTTATGAGAGATACTAATTTCCCAATCATTAGATCCAATATTTGCATTAATGTTACTTATGTTTAAGGTCATATAGACATGCAAACAATGTTTTTATGCACATTAGTGTCTAGGGTGTTGATTGGGGATACTAGTTAAAAAAATTTGTACTTAGGCTATGGTAAGGTAGATGTTGACTTGCTACAATATACGATGGTGTTTACCTTATGACCCATCACTTTGGATAGATTATTTTTTTTTATTTGTGGAAAACATCCCAAAAGGGATGCCACTTTCGGGTAAGACCCAAGGAGGCAGGGGTATCCATTCCGCCAAAAACGCCCAGGACTCGGACTTGGCCTACCACCTTTGACATACTCAAGGAGCAAACAAACACACAAAACCAAATTAAAAAAAGTAAATAACAACAAAAATAATAAAATAAAATAAAAAACATGCTCCTTGAGTGTGTCAAAACCAAAAGCACAACCAAACACGCACAATAAGATAAAAGAAACCACAACACAAACCACATAGAAAAACACAAGAACCACATAACAAAACACAAACAAGACAAAAACAACAGAACACTACAAAGACATAACCCAAAAAACATGAAAAATAAACACAACCAAAACCTAAAAAATAAAATAAATAAAATAAAAATAAAAACAACCAACAACAGAACAATAAACAAAAACAAAAAACATAGAAAACACTCACACATAAAAAAATGAAATAACACAAACAAAGAGAAACCCAAGAACAAGAACGAAAAAAACACAAGAACAATAACAAAAAACATAAAAAAAACAAAACAACAAAAACACAAGAACAACAAAAAACAACACAAAGAACACAAAAACAAAACAAAACAAAAGAACCCACCCACCTTAAAAAACTAAACAAAAAAACAAAGAAGACAAAAGAAAAAAAAATGAACAAAACAATGACCTATCTAGACCAGAAGACTATTAATGCAAGAATCAACAGAGGAAACAAAATAAAGAATAGAATGAGCTAGGGAACTAAAAAAACTGAATGAACCAAAGAGAAACAAAAAAAAAAACAAGAAGAAACTAGGTACCTTCGTAACCGGAGCCATCCAAAGAAATGATAGAAAGAAGAGCTTCCCTAATTTGAGAAGCCCACCATATAGGAGGGTGGCCATAACAAGTAAGATCACCTTTGTCCAAAGCCCAATTAGCTAAAGCATCAACACTCTTGTTTTGATCTCTCGACCACATGATTGTAATCAACTTTCAAAAATCCCATCCTGGATTAACCGAATCTTCTCAATAATTCTTTTTATTCTCCAATCCACCTTATGATTCTTAGAAGGAGTCTTCAAGAGATTAATCATAAGTTGAGAGTCGACTCAACTAACACCTTTTCCCATCCAACCTTAGTAGCCTCCTGAAGGCCTCTAAGGATACCATACCCCTCAAGCAAGGTTATTGGAAAGAATACCCAAATTCTCAAGCAAAAGTAAAAACCAGGGAGCCATCTGAAAGTCTACCAATTCCTCCCACACCGGCTTTTCCAGGGTTCCCTCTAGAGGCTCCATCAGCATTGACTTTTCCAAAATCCTTAGGAGGAGGTTGCCAATTTCTAGTCCTATCCATCTTACTAATACTCACATTCCCTTTAAGTTGGTTGCCCTTAGAAGGTTTAATCTTCAATCTTTGCATCACTTGATCCCATCTTTGGTGGGAGTTTTGGGGGTGATTAAGGAGTTGATGGACTGATTCAACTAAGTTGGCTATGGTCTTTTGCCAAATATAGTGAATATCCTTCCTATCTTGATTAAAAATTTGGTTGTTCCTTTCATTCCAAATATTCCAAAGAAGAATGGTAGAACCCATCCAAACTAATTGCCTAATAAAATGATCAACACCCTCTTGATTAGGCCAATCCCTCCAAAGCTGTTCAAAAGTGAAAAAATTGGACCACTGTAAGCCAAGTAAAGTTGCCATTCTCCTCCATAGCTCAGAGGCTAAAGTACACTCAATAAAAATATGGTTGATATTTTCTACATTCTCTTCACACATTTCACATCTAAAAGGGCCATGAAAACCACGCTTCATAAGTTGCTCACCAAGAAGCACCCTACGATGCAATAAAAGCCAATTAAAGAACCTCACCTTAGGCCAGAGCTTTTGAGCCCACAATTGAGAAAATATGTCAGAAGAATGGTTGGGATTATTATGGCATAAGGTCAAATAACCTTGAGCAACCGAATACTCACCCTTAGTAGTGTTGTTCCATCCAAAACAATCTTTTTCATGGGACCAAGAGAGGGATCTCATATGAAGGATGCCTTGGATATCTTGTCTTTGCCTTTCTGGGATTTGAATAGGCCAGTCCTCAATAGGGATCCAATATCTACCAACCTTTGAATTACCAAGTATGGTACCGACAAGTAATTAGCCACCTTTATCCAATTAGCTCGGTGAAGCTCCTCCATCCAAGGCCTCCAATCGAGAAACCGAGTTATCAAAGGCTTGTGACCATCCCAAGAATCTATCCAAAAATTTGCATGTTGACCATTATGAATGATCCAAAATAATTTTTTCTTTATCAAATCCTCACCAGCCTTAAGAACTGCTAAAATGGGAGAACCTTTGGTAGGAAGTTGATAGCGAACAAGGTCTTCAGGACTTTTGTTCTCAATATATTTAGCACGGAGATTATTGGCCCAAAGAGCATTGGGGTTATGCAACATCCTCCAATATAATTTAGCAGCTAAAGCTTTGTTGTTATTAATTGAAGACCGGAATCCTAACCCCCTTCACTCTTAGGAAGACATAAAGTATCCCATTTCACCAAGGCCCATTTTCTTTTCTCCTTAGTACCACTCCAAAGGAAACGATGACTCATTTGATCCAATTCTCGAAGAACAGCCTTTGGGATATTCAAAATGGAAGAAACATAAATAGGAATAGCTTGAAGGACTGATTTTACCAAGGTGATTCTACCCCCTGAAGAAAGCCACTTGTTGGTCCACTTTCCAATTTTCTTCTTGACTTTGTCCAACAACCAATTCCAATCTTTATTTTTTTGCCTTTGAATATTTATGGGAATACCTAAATAAGTGATTGGAAGAGAGGTCTTCTTATATCTTAATTTATCCAAGACCATGGATTCCTTTCTAGTAGAGCAGTTGAAAGAAAATAACTTTAGATTTGTCTTCATTGATCAACTCGCCCAAGAGCCTTAGAAAAATAGCTAATGATTTGCTTAATATTAGAAGCTTCCTTAACCGTAGCTTTACCTAAAAGGGTAGAGTCATCCACAAATTGAAGATGAGAGATAGGTCTAGCTCCATGAGCAATGGTAACTCCCTCAAGGGTTTTGTTTTCCCTCTTTTTGGTTATAGTCCTACCCAAGCATTCAACAAGAATGATGAATAAATAAGGGGATAGCGGGTCACCTTGCCTAATACCTCTGGAAGCCGGGAAAGACCGAGAAGGCCTCGCCATTGATAAGAACTAAGTAGGAAACCGAAGAGATACATCCCATAATCCAATCCATCCAATCCTTAGAGAAACCAAATTGCCTCAAAACTTTGATAAGGAAGTGCCAATCCACTCGTCATAAGCTTTGGATAAGTCTAACCGGATGAACATAGAAGGAGAATTTTGCATATCCATGGAATGGATGGCTTCCCGAGCAAGAACTATCTCATCTACTATTTGACGTCCTTCCACATATCCCCCTTGCTCTGGGGAAATAATCTTATGCAAAAGAGGCTTCAACCTTTCTCGCCATGATTTTAGTAATAATTTTGAGAAGAACATTACATAAAGCAATAGGTCTAAAAGCTGAGATATGATCAACCTCTTGAGCTTTTGGAACAAGAGTAATATAAGTTTTATTGATAACCTTCAAAATTTCTTTGGATTTCCTGGCTTCTTCCACCACCTCTAATAAATCAACATGAAGGATATCCCAGAACTCTTGGTAGAACTCAATAGGAAAACCATCAGGACCTGGGGTTTTCCCTTTTTGCATTTTAAAAACTACTTGTTGAAGCTCATTGATAGTAACAGGAGCAATCAAAATAGAGTTCTCCTCATAAGTGATAAGAGAAGGGATTGCTTGAAGAACATTTTGTTGTGAAGCTGAGTCAAGAGGAGTAGCAGCAAAAATATTGGAAAAGTAATCAACAACAATAGAGTTCATGCCATCCCAAGTATAAACAACATCTCCATAATCTGATTTTAAGGAAGAAATAAAGTTGTGAGATCTTCGAGCTAGAAGAGATTTGTGGAAGAAATTTGTGTTTCGATCTCCTTCTTTGAGCCATTGAATTCTAGATTTTTGCTTCCATAAGATTTCTTCTCTTTTTTCCCATTCCTCTAACCGAGTTGTGAGTTTAATTTCATCTCGCACTTCTCTTCTCTCGTGAGGCCATCTAAACGGATTTTTTTATTCAAATTTTCAAGATGAGCAATAACTTCATGTTTTTTTTTATGAACATCCCCAAACTCTTTCCAGCTCCAAGTCTTGATTTTGGATTTAATGTATTGCAGTCTTTTGGCAAAACAGAACATCTTAGTCCCATGCCTAGGTTTACCTTCCTTCCACCATTGTTGCACACGAGGTCCAAAATAAATGTCTCTAAGCCACATTAATTGAAAACGAAAAGGAGAGAAACTCACATTGGTTTTCCACATTTCCACCATGACCGGCCAATGATCCGAACCAACATTATTAAGAGTCTTCACTTTAGGAATGTGACCATGGATTAAGAAATTTTCAGAGAGCAAAAACCTATCCAATCTCTCCATTATACAAGCTAAGCCTTGCCTTCTCGTTAGACCAAGTCATAAGGCCATTATCTGGTTGGATATCCACAAGATGGAGGTTTGCAATATATTCGCTCATGAGGTCAGTACTTTTGTCCAAATTTCTATTTCCCCCTTTTTCTCATCCAGAGAGAGGATGGTATTGAAATCTCCTCCGATCAAGATCCAAGATTTAGGAAAATGAGAGATAATATGAGTAATATCCTTCCACTGTCTTCTTTTTTCCTCCAAAGAAGTCGGGGCATAAACAGTAATGCAGAGCATAATCTGGTTGGAATGTCTACTTTGAATAGCTATAGCCAACAAACCCCAACCGCCAACCATATGGTGAATAACTACCTCTTTTGGGTCCCAAAGACAAGCAATGCCACCCGAAGTCCCTTGGGAACCGAGGGAAACCACTTTTCCAACTGGCCAAATTTTACTGGCAATTAAGTCCATATCCTCCATTGACATCTTTGTTTCTTGAAGGAAAACAAGATGTGGATGATTTATCCGAATCATTCTTCTAATTTCATTTTGTTTTGAAAGACTCCCTTTGAGTCCTCTAATATTCCAAGTGATGATCTTCATTAATACCAGGGCTAAAAATGTTGGGAAGGGCATTAATCTTACCTTCCTCTACAAGCTTTTCACCTTCTTTTACCATATGATATTGATTGGTCTTGCGACCTACTTTTTGATTAGAATCCATCTTCAATTTTTTTTCCCTGTTTCTTGACTTATTCCAATTGAATCCGAGATGGCTTCTAACCTTGAAGAATGCTCATACACAGCCAAAATTTTACTAGATGGTTCAATGGAGTCTATATTGGGACCTCCATTATTTGAAGTTTTGACATTTGAAATATTGTTTTTCTTGTGTAAATTTTCTCCTTTTTTTTCTCGTTGAAAACCTTTGATTTGTTGGTTTGTCTCTCGAGTTCTTTCCTTCATATTTAAATTGTGTTTCTAAGATTTCAGCTTTCCATTATTTCCTCTTCCTCACTTGGGACATCATTTGTGGAAAGGATTTCAAACATATTAGCAAATGACTTTGATTGATCCTTCATTACTGGTTTTTTTTTAGTGTTCTTCTTCTTAGGTATTTGGAAACCTGCCGAGTTTATATCTTCTTTCTTTTGATCAGGAATTTTATTTGGGCAAGCACTGGCCAAATGACCATATTCATGGCAAATTCTACAACGAAAAGGAATGTTCTCATAGTCCACTACTTGCTCCCAAGTGTCTTCCCCAAATTGTAATGTGATATTTTTAGGTAGGGGTTTGTCAAAATCCATTAAAACACAAATTCGAGCATAAATAATATGTTCAAAATTTTGAGTACAATCAACAATCATCATAAAAGTTCCTAAAGAGTTTCCAATTGAAGAAAAAATAGTAGGATTCCAAAATTCAATAGGGAGGCCAAAGAGTCTAACCCACACGGGAGCTATAGAAGGCATCTCTTCTTCGGCTTTAAATTTAGTATGCCAGGGCTTCATGAAAAGCCCCGCCCTTCCAAAAAACCAAGGACCCCCTTGAAAAGTTTTCTCTCTATCTTCATTATTAGCAAATAAAACAAGAAAATAACCATTTGGATAAATAGAGATTTGTAACTCACCTTTAGTTTTCCAGCTTTTTGCAGCCTCGACTTTGAAAGCAGATAGACTCTGACGAAAACCCACGAACCGACAAATTAGTCCTCTTTTTTCCAAATCTTCAATGCCAATCCGAATGTTACCCATATCAAGCTTAACAATAGGAGTTCCATCACCGCTTTAAGACATCCCGACTCGTTTTCCTGGGATCAATCTTAGGCATTCTTAGAGGTTTATGAGAAGCCCTAATATTGATATTAGCATTGGGCCGAGGCTGTCCACCATGAAGGGCATCCCTAAAATTCATTTTTGGGACCGAGTCTTCAAAATTCTTACCCTTGACAGGGGTTTTCATAGTAGAATTATTTTGTGGGTGCACCTTAGCACCAGATTCACTTGAGATATGAGCCATTTTTTGATCAACTCGCTTGAAACTTATTTCGTGGTCTCTTTAATCCTTGCCCTAGACGCCGTGGAAAGGTATGGTTTTCACTTTTCCTTTGTGCAGCAAATTGGAAGCCGTTGTCACTCAAGTTCATAGTATGATCTGTTGAAAGACAAATTTCTAACCCATCTTGTATCCCCTGCAACATTTCCTGCTAAAATATTGAGCATAAACCACAAAAATATTGGCCGCTAGGGCCCGAAGGCCCTAAAACCAACCTCTCGGAGCCGCTTGCACTCAACCCGGATGAAACCCTCGCATAGCCGCTTGCCAAATATATCGTTCACACATAGGGATGCGCTAGGATCTGTGTTGCTCCAAATGATATGAAAATTGGTGGAGACGTTCTAGGGTTTTTCAGGCATCTACCCTCAAAATTTTAGCTCAATCCGAGTTCGGATGAGTGAGATATGGCCGAAACGAGTTCGGTAGTTTGGGCAGTCCTGCGAAAAACGTCTCTCCAGCTTGACCCGATAGAAAAATTAACATAGTTAGGTTTACATTTTCTGGATATATTATACCATTCATAGCACTAGGTGGTATACCAATGAGATAATATTGACATGTTGCATGATATTCTAGTCATGGGCATGGGACCACATAGATGTTCTATGACCATTGATATTGCTAGGGCAAGTGGAGGATCTAGAGGTTCTAACAACATATCATTAGGCCCACCATCTAGAGGTAGGGTAGGGGAGGCCTCACAGAGGTATTTTAGTAGAGCTCGAAGGTTGGTAGATGACATACAAAAGTAGTAGATGATACTACATCTCTATAGATAGCACCAAGTATGGAAAATTATGCCTACCAATTAGCTAGAGTTAAGAGGGTATAATGTTGGTTAGACCATAGGGAAGCACAAGCTCTTCCATTTTGATAGATTTGTCTAATAGTCTAGAATTTATTAGGGTATCCTAGTGGGATCAATCCAATATTAATGAGCCACATGGAAGTGAGGGTTTGGTTGAAACTAAACCTTTATACTTATCTAGAGCCTAATATTGATGATATAGTGATATCAAACCTAGGGAGTGATGACCCTAAATTTAGGGCTAGCTACTAGGGATGGTACCAAACCATCCATCTTTTGAGAATCACTATAGCTATTTGAAGGATAGATGAGCACATGTTATGAAGAAGCATCCTAGGGGATCATAGTAAGTGGTCTAACCATTGCTAAGGTAGTAATATGAGTATCGCTAGAGGAGCTAGAGAGTGGCAACAATAACAACATAAGGAGACTGAATAATTATATTGATTATCATAGTGGGTGAGGTAGTGTTGGCATAAAATTTGCGTACTCTATGGATTTTGAATGTGCCCTAGACTTCATCCAATATTTTTGGATGAAAGAAATTTCTCTCAATTCAACCTTTGGAGAAGGCTGACTTCTTGGAATGTTTATACACTAAAATTAAGGGTTTAGATTAAAGGAAAAGAGATGAAAGAGGTAAGTAAAAGTAAAGGTGTAAATAAATTATCAAAATATGGATGAGATATAGTGTAAAAACATTGGGCATTACTAAATAACAAGCTAACATAACCATTTTAGATGATACTTAACAGACCAGCCATTGTTAGATGCAATAACAAATTTATTCAATTTCAATTACATACTTTAATCATTCCAAAGACTTAAATGAATAGCAATCCAACAACAATCCAAATAGCATAATTCAAGTTAACAAAATAAAATAATCATGAAAGTGTATCAAAAATATTTAAAACCAAAGATTCATTCATAAAAACCTATAATTACATAGCAATGGAGACTAAACAACTACCACTTCTCATTAATTGACAATAATATTACATAGCAAGCATCCAAGAAAATACGACAGAGTCGACCCCTCAATTGGAGGTGTCATGAATTAGTTATAGGTTGTAGTTTGAAACTTATTGTAGAAGATTCACAATCAGTTACAAGTCTATTATTAAAATAGCCCGACAGAGAAGGATCATGTTGTTGAGGTGGAAATTAGATTTCCCTGTGTGTTTAAATTTTTAATCTATTTGCAATCTACTTCGTTGATCTACAAATTCCTATTGTAAATGGCCAAATTGCTACAACTTATTTGTTAAAAATATAATTTTCAAGCTTCAATGCCATTAGCTGAAATAGTTAGAAGGCATTAGGGTGGTTGTGGATATAAAAAAAATATTTTATGAGTGCTTATTTTTAAGTCAAGCTCATTACTTTACTTGTAAAGCTTCTTGAAACAAAACTAGACCTTGGGATGAGTTTGTTGAGCAAGGTGCAGCAACAGTATTGTCATTGTTGTCAACATAGTCAGATAGATCTGTTGATGCAGTGGACAGGAAGTTCAAAAGCTATTCAGATGCAGAAGATAGGAGTTCAAAGGTTATTCAGCGTATGTACAGTGATTTTCCAAGAATACCAAAGTGGCCCATATGCAAAAGATCAAAGAAAAAATATAAGTAAGAAAAGTGTCACGATATCACGACATATACAGCAGGCAAGAAAAACTGTCACGATTTCATGACATGTTGGAAGAGAGAAAAAGTAGGAAAAACTGTCACAATTTCGCGACATGTTGGAAGAGAGAAAAAACAAGAAAAACTGTCATGATTTCGCGACATGTTGGAAGAGAGAGAAAAAGCAGGAAAAATTGTTGTGCTTTTGTGACATGTTGGAAGAGAAAAATGCAAGTGGAAAAACTGTCACGATTTCATGACATGTTGGAAGAGAAAGAGAAAGCAGAAAAAGTGTCGCGATTTCGTGACAAGTTCGAAGAAAGATAACAAGTAAGAAAGTAAGTTTGAAAAGTGTCGCGATTTCACGACATGTCACATTTTCACGACCAAAATAGAAGAGAGAAAGTAAGTTTGAAAAGTATCATGATATCGTGACAAAAGAAAGAGAGGAAGCGTACGAAAGTAGAACTGTCACGATTTTTTAACAAAAGCAGAAAGCAAGACTTCGAAAGCAGAACTGTCACGATTTCGCGACAAAAGCAAAGAAGTAAAGTACAAAAGTAGAAGTGTCGTGATTTCACGACAAAAGTAGAGAAGAAGACTTCAAAGGCAGAAGCAAAGAAGCTAAGTACGAAAGTAGAAGTGTCACAATTTTGTGACAAAAGCTAAGTTGAAGACTACGAAGGCAGAAGTGTCGTGATATCCCGATAAAAGCAAAGTCAAAGTCTATGGAAGCAGAAGTGTCACAATATCATGACAAAAGCAAAGATGAAGTATATGGAGGTGGAAATGTCGTGATATCATGACAAAAGAAAATACGAATTCTACAGAGGTAGAAATGTCATGATATCGTGACAAAAGAATAGAGAAAGCGTACGGAGGTGAAAGTGTCGCGATATCGCGACATGTATTTTCATGAAAACAGCAACAAAAGAAGCTACAGAGGCAAAAATGTCATGATTTCATGATAGGTCGTAAATGCGCAAGTCAATAAGGAGAACCCAACTGAAATGAGAAGTATGACAGTGGATCGACATCACTACAGCATTTACAGGGGCAGTCACAGAGTGATTTCATACTGCTAAAATACGAAGAGTGATCAAAAGTTAGTATGGCGGTTACAGGGTCTATCTAGAATGAAATCATCAAGCGATGGATAAACCAAACATCTTCTTGAGTTGAAGCCGATGAAGACCGATGAAAGCCGACTAAAATTAGGGTTTATAGTTGTTATGAAAGCTGAATAAGATTAGAATTTACAGTAGACTAATATTAGGGTTTTCTTTATAAAAAATATTGTTATAAAAGGAGGGTTGTTTGGAGAATTGAAAAGATGGTGGAATGTGTGTGAAATACGGTCGTTGTGCGCAAAGAGCAAGTCGTGTCAAATCATGCTAAGTGCAAAATTCGTAAAGAGAGTAGAGTGCGTAAAAGGGAGAAGACAATCGTGAGGTTCGATTATAACGAAGCAGAGCGTGCGAAGTGATTACACAGAGAGAGCAAAGTGCGTAGAGAATGCAAAGGTGAAGAAGACCAGTCAAGGTCTTGCAAAAGCAAAGGTATCTTACTGTCAAACTTATAGATTCAAATTGAAGTCTAGGTTGCAGCTTGGCATCAGGGGTTGGTGCTCCTTTTGGTTGGTGCAGATAAATAAGGGGTTTGTGCTCCTTTCTATTGGTGCAGATAAATAAGGGGTTGGTGCTCCTTTCTGTTGATGCAGATAAATAAGGGGTTGGTGCTCCTTACAGTGGGTGCTGGTAAATTGATTATAAAGTTGGTCCTTTGCAAAGGCTGGATTTGGATGGTAGTCCAAGCAACTAATTTTTGAGGAGTAGCCACATTGGTGAACCTCATTAAATCTTGTGTTGTGTGATGCTCTTTTGTTATACTTGTTGTATCTAGTAATAATTTTTAATTACTGCGGTATTAAGAGCTGTAAATTTAATTTTATAGAGCTACACTGATTCACCCCCCCTTTCAGTGTAATTGTAAGACTAACAATTGGTATCAGAGCTAAGTTCCTATACAAGCTTAACCGGCTAGGGTGATCTTGGAAGTAACACAATGGCAGGTGGTGAAGGCTTCTCATCAAATAAAGCACCATTGTTTAATAGATCTAATTACGCGTTCTAGAGAATCAGGATGCAGACATATCTTTGTGCTTTGGGATACGACATCTAGGATTCAGTAGTTAGTGGATACACAATACCCATCACTCCTACAAAAGAGGCTGACGAAAAGAAACTGCTTGAAAATAACTCAAAAGCAAATAATGCTATCATGTGTGGATTAGCAGACAGTGAACTAGTAAAGATCATGAGCTATAAAATGGCAAAAGAAATATGGGACAAACTAAGGAGTATTCATGAAGGAGATGATAAGATCAAGGAGGCCAAGTTACAGACACATCGAGCTTAGTTCGAAGCATTAAAGATGAATGACGATGAAAACATTGAGGCATATATGTTGAGAGTTAATGGAATCATTAATGTGATCAGAGGACTTGGCAAGGATATCGAAGACTCTGTCGTCATGAAAAAGGTATTAAGATCTCTTTCTCAAAGGTTTGATTCTAAAGTCTCAACAATAGAAGAAGCTAAAAATCTAAATTATTTTAGTATAGATGAGATGTATGGTTCTTTGACTGCATATGAGATGAGGATAGGAAGATCTAAACCCACGAATAGAGAAGCGGCTTTTAAAGCCCTTAAAAATAAAAATGCAAAACAAGAGTCCAAGGAAGAAGAGACATCAGATGAAATGGAAGCAAACTTTTTTATAAAACTAAAAAGGGGAAAAGGAAAATACAGAGGAAAGCTACCGTTTAAATGTTTCAACTATGGAGGCATTGGGCATTTTGCGACTAAATGTCCACTAAATGAGAAGAACAAAAATGATGAAGGATTACACCAAGAAATAAGTGAATGGAAGAAGAAAATGAATTTTAGAAAAGGCAACTTCAAGAAGAAAATTTTCATCTCTAGGAATTCCAGTTCAAAAGAAAGATAGCTTCAATGAGGATTCTGAAGAGGAAATAGGTGAAGCTCTTTTCATGGCATTTGAAGAAGTAAAATTAGAAAAGGAAGAAGGAGTGAACTCTAATGTATGTGGTGAAAACCCTGAGGCTGAAGTAGATCTAGAAGGTGAGTTGATCTCTGCACTTGAAGAGTGGAAAATAGAGAGGAAAAAGAATAAGAAAATTTCAAAAAAGCTTGAGGATGCAAACGAAATCATAACCAGTCTAAAAGTACAGACAAAAGAATACAAGAAAATATCTAAAGATCTCGAAGTACAAATTACCATGAAAATAGATTATTGCTACAAACTAGAAGAAGAGAATGTTGGTTTATGGATGCAGATAGAAGAAATGAATCACAAAATTAGTTACTATCACAAACGTGAAGAAAGTTCTATGAAGTTGGATAATATTATAAATGACTAGAAATGTAGAATCAAATTTGGTTTGGGTTTCGTCGAAGGAGAACCATCAAATGGATCAAAGGCCAAAAATGTAGAAGCCATAAATAATGAAGATAAGAAATAGGTTGATCAAGGAAAAACATCTCATGCAAAAGAAAGCAATAATGCCAGGCACGAAAGGAGAATTGACAATGATGGATTCACCAATGTCACACATCAAAGAAGAAGAAGACCTATGGCTCCTATGGCAACATGGCAAAGACCATCACCCGGGTTCAATTATCCCTTTCTGGTTTCTATTTTAAATGCAATGGCTATGGACATAAAATCTCAGATTGCAAATATAATGTAAGACCAAGGAATTTCACCAGTAGAAATGCTTTTTCTCCTCTAATGAATTATACAGTAGAATGTTATAACTATCATAATTTTGGACACATTGCAAGAAATTATAGAAGTACATTTGCATCAAATCAGTTTCAAGGAAGAAAATTTCAACCAAATAGGATGAGACAAAATAGAAAACTTCTCGAAAAACATGCACAAGCTATTGATAAGGGAAAGGCAAAACAAGAGCCCAAAACTACTATCAAAACGGAGTGGAAAGAAAAAGAGCGACTTAAGGAAGAAAAGAAATCCTTAATCGTACAAACAAGATTTAAAGCATAGAATAAATATGTAGCATGGATACTTGATAGTGGATGCTCCACCATATGACAGTGACAAACAGAAATTTGAGAAGTTACGTAAATATGAAGGTGGTTCAGTAAAGTTTGGAAATAATGATGGAAGCTAAGATAGTTGGCAAAGGTTCAGTTAAAATTAGTGACGGAAAAATTAAGTCAGAAGAAGTCTTGTTTGTGGATGGTTTGAAATATAACTTGTTGAGCGTAAGTCAGATTTGTGATAAAGGTCATGAAGTAGTTTTTAAGAAGTAGGGTTGTGAAGTCAGAAAAATAAACAGTGGAAAATTGATAGCAACTGGATCAAGGACGTCTGAAAACCTATACACGCTCTCAAAGACTTCAGAAGGAGCTTGTTTTATTGGACAGGAAGAAGACAATTGGTTGTGCACAAGAGACTCGATCATATCAATTTTGATAATATAGTAAAAATCAACTCAAAAAGGGCAGTGAGAGATATTCCCACCATCAGCAAACCTGCAAACAGCATTTGTGCTTCATGCCAAAAGGGGAAGCAAACTCGAGTCACATTCAAAATAAAAGAGTACTACACAAGCAAACCTTTGGAACTAATACACACTGATTTATGTGGACCCATGAGAACACAAAACATAAATGGTGACAAATATTTTATGTTGTGCATTGATGACTATTCCAGAATGACATGGATATTTTTCTTGAAGCATAAATCAAAAGCTTTTGAAATGTTCAAGACTTTCAAAAACCAAGTTGAGAATGAAACAGGAAAGAGGATCAAATGTTTAAGATCAGATAGAGGAGGAGAATTCATTTCAGAGGATTTTACAGAGTAATTGTGAAAAATACGGTATTAGGAGACAATTTTCAACAACCGAGACACCTCAGCTGGAATGGAGTGGTAGAAAGAAAGAACAGGACAATGCAGGAAATGGCACGGACTATGTTGGTCGAAAGCAGTAGAAAGGCATACATTTTGGAAAGAAGCAGTCCATATTGTGGTATATATCCAAAATAGGTACATTCTAAGAACACATGAAAGCAAAACTCCTTATGAGTTGTGGTTCGGTAAAAAGGCAACAGCAAAATACCTCAAAGTTTTTGGCAGCAAGTGCTACATCAAAAGAACTGAAGATAATCTTGGTAAGTTTGAAGATAGAGCAGATGAAGGTATTTTTGTTGGTTATTCATCAAAAAACAAATCTTACAAATGCTACAACAAGAGGCTAAATAAAATTGTGGACAGTGCCAATGTTAAATTTGATGAAGGTAGAGAACGAGTAATTAGCTATGAAAAGAACTACCCAATTTATGAAGAGGTTATTGAAGGAGATGAGGAAAACGAAACGGAAAAGATACAGAAAATTGACTCAGATGATTTAAGTTATGATTCAAAAGTGGAAGAAAATAAGAAATTCAAAATAGGCAGCTGGCAAAAAAATCATCCCAGAGAGCAAATAATTGGAGACCCCAAGGTTGGTGTTCAGACACGAAGAAGAGTAGTAAGTAACTACTCTCTATTATCCAGTATTGAGCCCAAAAATGTTGCTGACACAAGCAAAGATGAAAGTTGGATGAAAGCAATAAATGAAGAATTACATCAGATCGAGAAAAACAAAACTTGGGAGTTAGTACCTAGACCTGCAAATAAAAATATAATCGGGACTAAATGGATTTTTCGAAACAAATTGAATGAATACGGACAGGTAGTCGTAAATAAAGCAAGATTGGTATGTAAGGGTTATGCACAAGTTGAAGGCATTGACTTTGAGGAAACTTTTGCACCAATAGCTAGACTAGAGGCAATTAGAATGTTTCTGGCTTTAGCAGTCTACAAGAATTTCAAAGTTTATCAAATGGATGTGAAATCAGCGTTTTTGAATGGGAAACTTGAAGAAGAGGTTTATATTGAGCAACCAGATGGTTTCCAACTTGGTGATGATCCCAAATTGGTTCACAAGTTGAAGAAAGCATTATATGGCTTAAAACAGGCACCCCGAGCATGGTATGCAAGGCTAGACAACTATCTCACTCAACAAGGGTGTAAGAAAGGTATGGTGGATAGTAATTTGTATGTCAAAACAAAAAATGGGCATCTTATTGTTCTTGTTGTATACGTAGATGATATCATATTTGGCAGCAGAGAAATATGAGTCGTGTAAAGATTTAGCAAATAAGATGTAGAAAGAATTTGAAATGTCAATGATTGGTGAACTTTCGTATTTCCTCGTGTTGCAAGTTAATCAAAATAAGAAGGGCATATTTATTTCTCAAGTTAAACATGTGAAAGAGATGTTAAAAAAGTTCACAATGGAGGATTGTAAGCCGCTTAGCACTCCTATGATGACAAAGTTGCAAGTTGAGCAAGGATGAAAAATCTCCACTTGTTGATCAAACCATGTACAGATCTATGATTGGGAGCTATCGTACCAAAGCTACCAGCACTGATATTTTGCGGGCAGTATGCATGGTAGCATAATTTCGAGCTAATCCCAAGGAGACTCATGTGACAACAGTGAAGAGGATTCTTCGGTACCTCAAGGGTACTATGGAGTATGGGTTATGGTATCCAAAAGGTAAATACTTCACCCTTATTTTGTATTCAGATGCAGATTTGGCAGGAGGTGTCGATGATAGAAAGAGTACCGATGGAGGTGCATTCTATCTTGGAGACAGATTGGTCGTAGTGGCACAAAGTAAGAAACAAGAGTCGCTTTCTTTATCGATGGTAGAGGCAGAATATATTGCAGGTGACAACATGTTGTACGTAGGTATTGTGGATGAAATAAACCCCGAAAGATCTTGGTACTAGCTTCAAGTGAGCCAATATCGCTTAAGTGTGATAACACCAATGCCATTAACATCTCCAAGAATCCGGTTATGCATTCATGCACAAAACACATTGCTATCGGTATCACTTTTTGAAGGAGAAAGTTGCGAAAGGTGAGGTTAAGTTGGATTTTTTTCCAACTACAGAGCAAGTAGCAGATATCTTCACAAAACCATTGCCCAAGGAAGTTTTTGAGTACCTTCGCAATAAATTGGGAGTGGTCATTCTTCCCAAGAATTGACTAGCTACAGGGATCACATTCTCAAGGGAAGCATTTAAGTATTTGATTATCTTTTTGCTCATGTTCATGATTTTTACTAAGTGTAATAAATTTTGCCTAAGAATGTTGTGCATGGACTCAGGGGGAGTCTGCAGTAGCCCTTTGGTATTATTGTCAAAGGGGGAGAAGAGTTACAAGAAATTGCACATGTGTTGCCAAAAATTCCAAAGGGGAAGATTGTTGAGCAAGATGCAGCAACAGTATTGTCATTCTTGTCAACACGGTCAGATAGATCTATTGATGCAATGGACAGGAAGTTCAAAAGCTATTCAGATGCAGAAGACAGGAGTTCAAAGGTTATTCAGAGTATGTACAGTGATTTTCCAAGAAGACCGAAGTGGCCCATATGCAAAATATCAAAGAAAAAATACAAGTAAGAAAAGTGTCGCGATATCGCGACATATACAGCAGGAAAGAAAAACTATCGCGATTTCGTGACATGTTGGAAGAGAGAGAAAAAGCAAGAAAAACTATTGTGATTTCGTGACATGTTGGAAGAGAGAGAAAAAGCAAGAAAAACTGTCGCGATTTCGCGACATGTTGGAAGAGAGAGAAAAAGCAGGAAAAACTGTCGCGATTTCGCGACATGTTGGAAGAGAAAAAGGCAAGTGGAAAAATTGTCATGATTTCATGACATGTTGGAAGAGAAAGAGAAAGTAGGAAAAAGTGTCACGATTTCGCGACAAGTTCGAAGAAAGAGAACAAGTAAGAAAAGTGTCACGATTTCGCGACATGTCGCATTTTTGCAACTAAAATAGGAGAGAGAAAGTAAGTTTGAAAAGTGTCACGATATCGCAACATGTCGCATTTTCGTGACAAAAGAAAGAGAGGAAGCGTACGGAAGCAAAACTGTCGTGATTTCACGACAAAAGTAGAAAGCAAGACTTCGGAAGCAGAAGTGTCACGATTTCATGACAAAAGCAAAGAAGTAAAGTACGAAAGCAGAAGTGTCGTGATTTAGTGACAAAAGTAGAGAAGAAGACTTCGAAGGCAGAAGTGTCACGATTTCATGATAAAAGCAAAGAAGCTAAGTACAGAAGCAGAAGTGTCACGATTTCATGATAAAAGCTAAGTTGAAGACTACGGAGGCAAAAGTGTCGTGATATCGCAACAAAAGCAAAGTCGAAGTCTATGGAAGCAAAAGTGTCGCAATATCGCAAAAAAAGCAAAGACAAAGTATACGGAGGCAGAAATGTTGTGATATCGTGACAAAAGAAAAGACGAAGTCTACAGAGGCAAAAATGTCACGATATCATGACAAAAGAATAGAGAAAGCGTATGGAGGTGAAAGTGTCACGATATCGTGACATGTATTTTCACGACAACAGCAACAAAAGAAGCTACAGAGGCAAAAATGTCACAATTTCATGATAGGTCGTAAATGCACAAGTCAAGAAGGAGAACCCAACTGAAATGAGAAGTATGACAGTGGACCGACATCACTATGGCATTTACAGGGGCAGTTACAGAGTGATTTCATACTGCTAAAATACGAAGAGTGATCAAAAGTCAGTATGGCGGTTACAGGGTCTGTCCAGAATGAAATCATCAAGCGATGGATAAATCGAACATCTTCTTGAGTTGAAGTCGATGAAGACCGATGACAGTCGACTAAAATTAGGGTTTACATTTGTTATGAAAGCCAACTAAGATTAGGATTTACAACCGACTAAGATTAGGGTTTTCATCATAAAAAATATTGTTATAAAAGGAGGGTTGTTTGGAGAATTGAAAATATGGTGGAATGTGTGTGAAATACGATCGTTGTGTGTAGAGAGCAAGTCGTGTTGAATCGTGTCAAGTGCAAAATTTGTAAAGATAGCAGAGTGTGCAAAAGGGAGAAGATGATCATGAAGTTCGACTGTAACAAAGCAGAGTGTGCGAAGTGATTACGCAGAGAGAGCAGAGTGCATAGAGAACGCAAAGGTGAAGAAGACCAGTCAAGGTCTTGCAAAAGCAAAGGTATCTTACTATCAAACTTATAGATTCAAATTGAAGTCCAAGTTGTAGCTTGGCATCAAGGGTTGGTGCTCCTTTCTGTTGGTGCAGATAAATAAGGGGTTGGTGCTCCTTTCTGTTGGTGTAGATAAATAAGGGGTTGGTGCTCCTTACAATGGGTGTTGGTAAATTGATTGTAAAGTTGGTGCTTTGCAAAGGCTAGATTTGGATGGTAGTCCAAGCAGTCAATTTTTGAGTAGCCACATTGGTGAACCTCGTTAAATCTTGTGTTGTGTGATGCTCTTTTGTTATACTTGTTGTATCTAGTAATAATTTTTAATTGCTACAGTATTAAGAGCTATAAATTTAAGTTTATAGAGCTACACTGATTCACCCCCCCCCTCTCAGTGTCATTGTAAGACTAACAGAGTTTTGACTTTGTTCATTCTTTAGTTTATTCAAAACTTCAACATCATTTGGCTTTGGCTTTGTTCATCTCAATATTTTTCATCACAACTTTGAGCATTCTGACTTTGAGTGCCCTAGCTTGCATGATTTTAGGATTTTATTTCCCTCCATAAATGTCACTCACTTAAAAAACCCAATTTTGTTCATCCAAAAATTTTCCATCTTGTGTATTTTTGGACTTTCACGATGTTGCATTAACATCACTACTGAGAAGGGTCCTATTTTGTTCATCATAACTTTGAGCAACCTCCTAAGCCTTTAAAACACTTGATCATTTTTTTTAGAAAAAAATCTTGGTTTCTTGTATTGCAAATGAGGTCATGAATTTGACCTACATTCTTGGTACCTTCCAAGGAATTTCTACTTGCAAAAATTTAAGAACTTAGAGGACTTGATTCCATTTGGTACAAAGTAGAAAGGATTGTGAAACAAAATGTGGAGTTAGTATGATGGATAAGTATTCTAGAAATGAGAAGTGTGATGAGTGAGTTATTTTGTGTGAAATGGAGGCAGCATGGATGAATTATAATGTATAATGAAATGAATATTAAGATGAAATAAAACTGAATCGTACCTTTTTCAAACTTTCTAAGTGGCTTCTCCTCCTTTGGAAACCTTGTGCTTTATCTTTACTTTCATGGTATATAGATGTCATGTTTCGGTTATTCATTACTCTAGTGTTGTTACTTATGTACCAAGTGTCCCTTGACCATCCTTTGCTTCTATAGCTTCATTTGGGGGAAATTTTTTCTATAGTATCATGTTCTCTTTGTTTTTTCTTTTGATTATCTTCAATGGATAAGATATTCTCTGCTCTCTAGAGGACTTAACATACCAATTTCTAGATCTGTGGGGGTGGAATTTTGAGTCCCATGACTTTCTCATTTATTTTCCTTAGTTGATAGAATTTTTCATAGGAGGGGTATTGGTATCTTCTGGCCATCTCTTGAATCTTAGTTTGTATCATAGCCACTCTATTTAGGAACTCAAACACATGGGCTTCATCAATATGATCTTACCATTGATGTATCTCCCCCTCATCATTGGCTATTGATTATATCTAGGTCTAAACATCCTCTTTGGTACAAATCCAAGATTCTTTATCCCAAAATAATAGAAATCCTAGTCCTTTGGCTTATTTAGTTGGATCCATTATTCTTTCTAATTTGATATGTAGCCTAACCACCATTTCCTATCCTTGTTGGACCCACTTGTACCTTTCTATTATGATATGAGAGATAGTAATTGTTACATTCCATTGGTTGTTTGGTATAGATTTCACAGTTGGTTCAAATATTCTTCTAATCAAATTCATTAGGCTTTTAGCTTATCCTATTTTATTTTCTAGTTTAGCCTAAGCTTGTGATAAGTGTCTTTTTGAAACTTTTGTGGCTTGTGCACTGAAGTTCAAGTATTCAATGATTAGGTAAGCTTCAAGGGAATACTAAATAATCTTATTTTAGTTGTTCTTCCTTAACTACTTCAATACTTCCCTAGAGAAGTGAGAGGATCTAGCTTGTTTCTTTTCTCTTTCCAATTATTGTTGCATGTCCTAAATCTATTATATCAACACTCTGTTCATTTCCTCCTTCTCTTGCATTTGTTGATGATTTGGAAGTTGTATAGCTATTTTCTTCCATTTTTTTATTTTTATTTTGCAAGGATTTTTTGATATTTTGCTCATATTTTGCCATTGTTTTCAAATTTTTAACCTTCTTCTCCAACCACTTACATTCATCCCTCAATTTATCACCTTATAAATAGATGGTGTTGGCATGGGCCTATGCACTAAATAGATATTCTTCTAATGATAGCCAAGAAATATCTATTGCTTGTGTTTGGACTTGGTAATCATTTGATGTCATATCAATTTCTGACTTGTCAACCCTTGATATGGTTGTGACTCTCAGTTGTCAATAAGTGATTGGGTCAACTACATTCATTAGCCTAGGAGGAGCTTGATCTTATTCTTTCTTGGGTGGTTTGTTTTTTCACCATTCTTGCACATTTTGGCTCATCTCCTTAAGTTTGTTGATGGTAGTTATGCATGGATGGTCAAGTGGTGGTAATTTTGGAAAGATGGATCATAGGATGGGGAAGGAAGATGGAGGAATTTTATAAATATTTGACATGGTAGTGTTTGTAGGAGTTTTTATTTGTGGAGTGGATGTGGTTGGAGGGTTTTAAGATATTATGGCATCTTAGGTGATTGATATCGATGGAGAACTTTGTGGTGATGGAGAAAGAGATGGAACATAAATAGAAATTAGAGAAATAGAAGTAGTAGTAGGGATTTTATAAATCATATTTTTCTTCATCATTTATGGGTACTCTACTACTAGCTTGGTCACTAATTTAGTTATCGGGGGTAGCCTTGGATCTTGAATTTCTTATGGGATATTTCTTGCAATTATCTAAGAGGATTGAATTTTCTTTTGCTCATTGCTTCTTCCTTTATAGGAGTTGAGTTATTAGAGGGTGGCATTCCTAGAAACTTTTATAAATATGACCTTATGCTTATGTTAAATCCATCTTTGCTATTAGTGGGTTGACTTGGAGTCTGCATAGTCTTTGTTGGTACCTCTTGTTCTTAGGGTCTTTGATGTTCTATTGGCCCTAGAACAAACTTAAGCCCTGGCCTAAGTGGGGACTCTGATATATGTCTTTGACTCCTTTTAATTTTTATTTCTATAATAGGGGACTTGGGAAAAGGTGCTCTCAAAGCTATTTTGGGGTCATTGTTGTACCTATATTAGATCTTATAACCAAGTGGTTGTTTTCCCTAGACCTCTTCCAGTGTATCCCATTTTACCTAAGATTTGAGATCCCTTTGGAGGTTATATTTCTTGTTGAAGTTCTATTGGGACAAAGGTCACAACTTTTTGGTTTGATCCTAGGGTTTCTTTTATAGGCCCTTGTTTCTCTGAGCCTATCATAGCATTTCCATCATCTTGTCCTCCTTTTGACATTCATGCAGTTTATGTTATGTGTTTCTCCTTAGAAGTTATTTATTTGAATTCTCCTTTGTCTTCTCCTTCTAGTGTTGGAAGCTCTTCTTCTTGCACTTCTTCACCTTGGTTGTTAATAACTTTGGTCTTCATTTGCTTTTCTCGAGGCTTCTATTTTTTTATATATTTATGGAAAAAAAATTCCCATTGACAATGTGTACCGAGACTTTTGAGTGACTTTATCATATGTAACCATCCAAAATTCCATAATTTTGGCTTCGTCCCAACCAATACTATTAGCCATAGTGTCTATTTTATCTTGAGTCAACCTATGATCCTTATATATTCTTGGCTTGTAATCACATTTTGGCTCATATAAATCTCTCCAAGGAGGCAACTCCTACATCTTCCTAATGTTCTAATTGAGCTTGTTATCTTTGAAATTGTTTTGTAGTTGTTTAATGTTGGGTCAGTTGACCTTTTTAAACGTTGGTGGCTTATATTTGTTCAAGTATGCTATCCTCTCCTTGAATTTATCCTTAGGATAATTCTTCCATTTATGTGGTATTACCTTTAATCCCAAATTTTCAAGTTTATTATATAGCACTTCCCCTTGTCCTTTCTCCATTACTGTAATAGGTTTGAAAGTGAATGGATATTCATAGGTAGCATCTTTAGCTATGCCTATGCTATTTATGGCATCTATTTGTTGATAATACTTCATCATAAACACTTAGTATGTTACATAGTATGGCAATATAAAAGGCTTCCCCACAAATCCATATATTACTCCAATCGTTCATTATTTTGAAAGGTACCAATCCCCTTATTCCATTTTGAGACTCTACAATGTCATAATTGTTGCTTAGGGCAATCAAGGTATTTCTTCATATATGAGCTTCAATGTTAGCCCTAAAAATTCTCTAATAAATTGATAATAGGACTTAGAAGCCCTAATAAATTTCATCTAGTCTACTACCACTCTTTTTTATCCCTGGTCATTTACTCTATTGACACCTATCCATGGCATACTTTCTATGGTGGTATACAAGAAGATCCAATCTAAGTGTGAAGGTTATAAAAAAAGTGCCATATGTTGAAATTTTTAGTTGTGTGAGCTACTCGTGCAAGTTTTCAATAGAAACTTAGCTTCGTCAAATAAATAAGGATTATTAGACCGTTATGAGTGGGACTCATCATAGTAGTGTGGATTGGAGATGGCATATGCTAGGAAAATATGGTCATCATAGATTTCCTTGTCAGTGGGTAATCCAAATATTATAGCAAGCATCAATAACATGTTTGGAAATTTGAACTCAAAAATGGGAATTGGGGTTTTTTGGAGGTCATTACCAGGTGGGAGATTGTATAGATGCTATTTGAGACAATTTTTGAAGAACTTACCCCCTTATTTATGCCTTCTAAGTTCATAGTACTTTTATTATTTTAGCAGTGAAATACTTAGGGGAAGTTCTGGAATTAACCCCTATGGCAAACACCTTAGTGATAATATTAGGAGTGTGCTAAAAAAATACTTTCCCCATACAATTATGGGCTACTCTCATTTGTGGATTATAAAATTGGGCAACAACTAGTGTTAGCTTTAGATGGGAAATATTACTATCACAGCCCACCCATTAGGACTTTTAAAAAGGTTATTAATTGATCTGAAGGAGCAATTAATACCTAACTAAAAGGGTTGTAGACCCTAATTATTCCTACAAAAACCCTTAATTAAACTAATTGCACTCTACAAAACTGATTTGGAGAGTTTTGGAGGGAAATTAAGGGATTTTTAATAGTTTAGAGAAGCTAATAGGGCTTTTGAGAAGGATTAATTTGAATATTTTTCTTTTGCAAAAAATAAATATAAATTTAACATATTCAACTACAACTAATTAAAAAGGGTAGTTAGGTGTATATACCATTATCACACCTGTCCAATTTTAATTGGACCCAAAAGAGCAATATCATTATTTAATAAAAAAAATTATTTCATTAGTGGATGAACTATTCTTCCTTCCACATGGTTGCTCCATGATGGTTAAAATTGGGAAGATATTCTCTTCCTTATCTTAAATAGCTCTAGTATTATATACACCATAGTTCCTAATAGTGTAAATTTTGGAAGGTTTTGAGACAAAGGAAACACCAAATAGTATTAGTATTGACCTTGTAGTTGCCCTAGGAAAGGGGAGGCCCAAGATAAACAAAGTACTCCCACCTTATCCCTTGGAATCTCCTTTTTATTAAAATATTAATTTCACTATTTACTTCACATGGGTTGACTTCAAAAAGGCACCTTTTAATAATTTAATAATAAACCCACCTTCTTTCTCAAGAAGTAAGAGGACTAAGAGGGATATTTTATAAAAAGAGGCTTTAGCTTCTGAAGGAGAGAAATACTAGCAAGTAGAAGAAGTCAAACAAGGGAGGTAGTATTGAGGAGGAGGATGGAAAGGAAGTCTCGAAGGATAGACATTTCTTGGAGGTAACCTTGGCAAATAGTTGGAGGCTATGTTTCAGGTTGTTTCTTTTCCAATTTTAAATATTCCTACGCTCTTATAAATGCTTCAAGTATTTCTCTAATATGAATGATTGTTGTCTATGTCTTTATAATTGCTTTAGACTTTTCCTTAATATGGATTATTCTATTTCCCTAGAGATAAAGTTTTTGATCCATATGTTTATAATCAGATTTTGACTATCTCATTTGAGTTTTAGCTCTTGGGTAATTCCATTATAAACATCATGATATTATCACTAAATTAGGAAGTGTGTCAATGAACCAGACTATGATCTTTTTATGATTAAGTTTTATTAGCCTTACGTGGATCAGGACTTATTAGCCTTATACCATAGGTAAAAAAAAAATTCTTCTTATTTGTGTAAAATATTTAAATTTGGCCTAGAAGGCCATAGGAGTGGATAGGCGATATACCATCACCTAAATGATATTACCATCATCACCACCAATGGTGCCACTACGACCATCGCTTGGTGTTTAACTCTACCTTAGGGCATGAGAAATTTTATACCTCATCTGGCCCACAACTTGGTAAATGTGGGATAACTATTTTTTTTGGACAGAGCAATAATAGAAGACTCTATAATGATTTGTTCTACATGCACAACTAGGTAATCTAAATTTTGTACTAGATATTTGCACTACTCGACTACCCACACCTGTTTTGATCACAGTATCATGGATTTTCCTTTTCAATGTTAGGATCTTGGACCAACTCTATTGTTGCTTTGAAAATCCCAAAGCCTTAGCATGCTTAAGTGAAAGAACTCTTCCTCGTTCATGACAACTACATCAAAGTCTGCTATATGTCTGAAAACTAAGCTTAGTTAGGGACTACCAAATCAAATGCCAGATGATTCTATTAAGCAGATACTAGCCTATTAATCCTTTCACCTACGATAGCATTTAGACTATTGATTTACTTGGGTTGGAAGTATTAGAGGTAAACTATTTCTATCATCACCGATTAAGAAAGCCTCCAGCTAGGATTCAATACTTCATGAGGGTTTTGGATTGCTTCTTTTACCTCAAATAACATCGTCTAAGTTACCTAACATTGGTATTATAATAGTAGAGTTAGGCTAGAGTACTCGTAATACTCTTTTTATCCCACACTCACCATGTTGTGGGTCAAGAGCAATATTAAATGTGGTAAGCACCTAAAGGCTTGTAGCCAAGCACCTTGCATGATGGTTGAAGCTAATTGTTTATGGATGGTCCTCAATGACTATCTAACCTATTTTAATTGAACACCCTAACTTATATCCCATATGCTTCCTATGAGAGCATATGGTAGCCTTGATATGGAAAGGTCTTCACTATTGTAATGATCATGAGTTAAGCCAAGTCAAGTACAGAGTTGATCGGTTGGACTTTGTTGATAATGTTCGAATAACTCATCCTAGTTGGACTCTATTGATAATGGTCGAATAACTCGTCCAGGTTAATTATGGATTATTTACTAGTTTTGGGTTGATGATGTAACTAGACCTATGAAAAATTATCCTTTGGCTAACCAATCCTACTATTTGGTTGATTTACTCAAATCACCTACTAAAATCGATTTACTCAATTCACCTAATTAGTAGCCTTAGTCTAAATCTAAGGCTAATATTGTGTTAAAGTATTTATTGGAATAGTATGACAAATGCTAGACTAAAATAATGGTAATATTAACTTGATCTAAGGTGATTGAGTATGGGCTTATATTCAACCCTTGATGAAAACCCTATAAACCAAGGGACCCAAGATCAATTTAAGAGGATAATGGATGCTTAGGGGTAATTAATCGATGGGTTTAAAAAAGGGTTGTTCCTTATTACTCTAAAGGGATCTAAAGCACAATAGTGGGGAGAAATTAGGTTACAAATTGTGGTAGAATTTGTGTAATATTGTTTGAAATATTATGAGACAAATTGGTGTCAAAAATTTGTAGAGGCTATTATGAAATATTTTTAATAAACTATGAGATAAATTTATGATTAAGTGTAATCTTGTTTGATAGATTATAAGACAAATTTGTGACTAGCTATAT
Organism: Wollemia nobilis; assembly: GCA_028583015.1. Lineage (NCBI taxonomy): Eukaryota > Viridiplantae > Streptophyta > Pinopsida > Araucariales > Araucariaceae > Wollemia > Wollemia nobilis. The sequence goes on from JAQPPZ010002502.1 coordinate 2,135,048, forward strand.
TATGAAAATCATAATACAATCTTGATGGTAGATCAAGTGATAATATGGTGGAAAAATTTCTAACTTGGGAAGAATGAGTAAGGAACCTATTCTTGAGGAAAATATAGGGTTTCCTATCAGTTTTTATGTCGATTGCATAGTACTTTAAAAATGCATTTGATGATGAATGCATGTAAGGATTCATTTTGTGGAAACATGAATGAATGTAGGAATATTAGATGTGGAATCTAATCTTGGAGAGATTATGGGGTCTCTCCTTGTAGTATAAAACCTTAGATTAAATGGACTAATGATATTCAGGTTTGAAGAATGAATGCAAGGTTCATTATTGAGGAAACCACGAGGTTTCCTTATTTCTCAATTTATATGTATCCAATGAAAATTTCATTTATGTGTTCCAATTGTAATGATGACCTAAAATAGAAATGTATGGAAATATTCTATATCCATGTATTTAATGATGGTTCAAAAATAATCTTTAGTATTATGGATATCAATGTAGATTGAGACAAAAATATTAATGAAATATGAGGATGCATATTTTGAGGTTGGGTTTTTTCCCATTGGGGTTTTTCCAAGATATATGTGGTGTTATGTGTTTTTATCATGTGATATTTCTATTGACATTTGATATAGATCTTGTATTTAGAAGATGTTATATGATGCAATGATTTTTGTTAACAAGCAATGTTCTATAATTAAGATTGGTTAATATTTGCATTTGAGGTTTATTAAAAAGTAATGATGGATGTTACATTTACTTTCCAAGGAATGGTTATTGAGTATGATGCAAAGGTTTATGATTTTATGCAATGATTCAAGTAATAGTCTTGAAATGAATGAAGCAATATTTATGCATTGATTAATAATGAATGTATGGTTTCCGCTGCAATAGATATGTTTGCTTATTCAATCAAGAAGTAAGTTTATAATTGATTTGCTATCAATTAATTAAGTAATGAAACTTCCTAATTAAAAGAGAAAGAGAGGCACTGAAATAAAGGAATTAATAAACATCATGAAGGAACATAAGGTTAGATAGGAGTTGGTCACTCCTATCATAAGAGTTGACACTAACCATGTTGTAATTATCTTGGTTACTTACTACCTTTATTGATGTTGGTTCAAACATATTTGATTGTGAACTTTACTTAAATGATAGACATGTTATGATAAAAAATTCTCTCTCTCGATTTGGGTTGGAAACAATTGGGTTGTTATAGTTGGTATCAGATCCCATGCTAGCTAAGTATATTCTAATGTTAGGTCTAGGCTAGAAAATATACATACTTTGTTAAACTTTATGAATAAACTCCCATTATAAACCTATAACTTTTCTATATAAACTCTCAACTAATAAATGATTGGTAATGGAAGAGTAAGTGCTTGGAGGTTACTGATGTACAAGTATTTTTCTCCTGTGTATGAATTCACTGGTGAATCAAAATGGAAGAGTGAAGGGAACCATCCACAACTTGTGGATCTTAAGTGGAATACCTAAGAGATCATTAAGAAATGGTACTTTGAATCTGTAGTTTTGATATAAGTCTCTTCCTTACTAAAGTATTGTAGATACTCAACCAACAAGAGTTACTAGAATAATAGAGTTATAAGCATACCTAAAAATGAAAAAATTTAAGAATGATCAAGTGGGGAAAACTTAGATCCTATCTCTGATCATGAATATTAAGGATGAATTGAGCAAGTAAGGTATATGATAGACACGGGGTGTTTATGTGGATCTATTTGATGATCACCTTAACTATCCATTGTGCACATGGCTCTAGTTAAGCATTGCATTTTATTGGTATTCTATCCTTATGGAATAATAATTAATCTTCAAGGCATACACCTACTCCTTGGTCAATTGGACCTATGGAGCTAGCTTAATGTTTGATTTAAGTTAGTAAGGAAAAATTGTCATTCTTGATCTTAATAGGGTTAATATAGGAGAATTCCCAAAGTGTGGTATAAATATTTACCACTAGTTTTATTACAAAAGGGTTGGCCACTTTGATGCCACAAGATAGACACTAACCACATTGATTCTTATGAAGTGCAAGCCTTGGACTTACTTGGAAATTCATATTAAGAGAACCACATGGAGATTTTTCTAAAGTAACCCCTTGATCATAAACTTAACTATGTGAGTTATAAAATTCTCTAAGAATATTTGGTATTGGATGATATCTATGGAAAGACAATCCATAGGGTAAATTTTGGAAAGTAGGAAGATAGATCCCATTCGAAATTGCAATAGCGATAATACCTTGCGATGAGGCAAGTGTATGGATAAGATCATGGGATCAACAAAATAATATTTTCTTTTATTTATATTCTTGATCAATGTTACAATACAATCATGGCCTTTGGCCAGAGCAAGGATCTGAATATCCCAATAATAGTGAAATAAGGAAAGGACAAAACCAATGGAAGACCACCAAAATGGATTCAAAATCACCACACCAGCTCCACCCAAGACACTTCTTGAAATGACATTTTGGTGCAGAATGACACCTATGATGCCACCAAATAGTTATATAGTATACCACCCGACCACCTAGGTTGTGGTCGAGTTTAATAGAGTGTTTTGCACTATTTAAATGTGGGATAGCACCACTACATGATGCATGTGATATTAATACATGCATAGGAGTATTTGGTGTATTTCTAACATATTAATAGTAAAACAATTTTTTAAGAAGGAAACCTAAGTTAGGCGAAATACCGATACATGATTTCTAGAAGTGACAAGTGTAAAGCAGGGGTGGTGCTTGGCTCAAGGTCAACATCATTGTCAACAAAAAAGAATAATAATGGTTGGAATTGGATATGATACCTAAGAATGTGGTGAATCATCACCAAAGGTGTTTATAAGATATTAAATGGATAAGGTGTCAGACGCATGAATAAATAAGAGGGTTTCAAGTACAAAAAGGTACAATTAATCCTTAAATAATTATGACAAGATTGATTAAAGAGTCAACCAGAACATGATCCATGAAAGATACTTGATTAGATTCAAGGAAATTGAGTTATGATCAATCAAATGGTTGAGTAACCCAGTGTTGAGCATGCATTTATAAGAATCAACCTATGGAATTCAACATAGTTATACTAGTTTTAGGGTTTGCACTATTTATAGGAATTATGCTCAGGGTAAACCCCATAGTGTTCTTCCTAATTTTGCTATGTTCACTCGTTGATCTACTATTATGCACTCTGTAAGAAGATGGCCTCTAGCAATGCCAGAGTGAGCCATGAAGTTGGGTTAGTAGAAATAGAGCCATTAAAGGTTATTAAATTTTGTGCTACTCTTAGGCCAATATTTCAAAGAGCTAGGAGTGTGTTGGATGCCAATGACTGACAATGTTTAAGTGAGATAGGTTTAGTAGGAGTTGACTGCTTGGAACTAGTATAGATTGATAGAGGATATTTATCAGCACTGATTGAAATATGAGATCCTGATCAGGGAAATTTCAAATTACCTACTAGAGAAATAACTACTACCCTGGAGGATGTGTACCAGATCTATCAGTTACCATTTGAAGGGTGTATAGTGATAACAGTAAATAAAGTAAAAAAAGGACCGGTTCTAGAGAGTGTTCAAATCTGAGTGGAGAGATGTAAATAACAAATATAGCGGTATATTATATGAACTGCTTTTCATTTTCAATAAACAATCACCTAGGCAAGCTATGTGTTGAGGTATGATTTTTTCCAGTTACGAAATCACACTACAATTAGGATTGAATTCCTCTCTTGTAAAAAAAATGTATTTCTCCAAGATTATTTCACTTAATGTGCTATGTATATTATGGTAATAGGTCAAGTAAGTGCATAGAATATCTTAGGGATTAACAATCAACTATTAACAAGGGGCCTAGCATAACAAATATTTTTATTTTGAAATCATTACTTGCATTTCTTCAATAGAACTTATTTTCCCAAATGAACCAATTTGCCTCTAAAACTGATATTTGCGAATGAAAATCTATCTTAAGATTTTAGATACGAATTTCAATTAAAAATATTTTTAACCTTATATTAAACTTGTATGAATATATTTTAAAGCATTTTAATCAAAATTTACGTTTATTTCATGAATGAAGCTTAAAATCAAATCTAATAGAATGATAAATAAAATAAAAACCCTAATTATAAATGTTAAACACTTTGTAATCCTTCCTTTTTTCATAAAGTATGAATACTTAATGTATATGAATTCTAATTATAAATTTTATACTTTATAATATGAAAATTATAACTCAAGTAATCTTCCTTAATGTAATATTCATTTATTCAAATATTTATTAAAATAAACATTTGAAATAAATAAATTTGATCTCTTCAAAAGTAAAATTTAGACTTTATGATTTGAGATTCAAAAATTTATAAAACAAACTTCCTAAAACATAGAAAATCTCAATTATGGACTTTTAACCTTTATGACATTAAAGACAGAGTCCATATAATCTTTCTCTTTCTTTGAAATTTATTTCTCAAATATTTATTAAATTAAATATTTGACATAAATAAATTTATAACCCTTCTTTGTAAAAGTTGAATCTTTAAAATTCCAAAATCAATACTTTAATAAACAACTTTGATGAACTTATGAAATTAAAATTAAAGCTCATATGATTTCCTCCACTATGAAATTTATTCACCCGAAATATTTATGAAATTAAATATTTGGATGATAAATTAATTTCAACCTAGTTATAAAGTTAAAACTTTATAATAATCAAACTAGGTTTAAATTTAAATCTTAGTATCTAAAATAAATTGAAAAGGATTTAGGTAAAAGAAATAAATAAAATAAAATGTTCGGACAACTTGTTACAAAATAAAATGAACAGAACTTTGAAAAAAAAAAAAATTATGCAGACCAGAATTACAACAGTCCTGCAATAAATTTGATGCTATATTCTATGAAACTTTTAATGAAATATTATATCAAACTATTAAATAAATTAAAACACCACATTTGTGCTTGTTTTAACAAAATGAATTTGATATAAACTGGCATATCTTACAATAAAACCTTCAAAGTCTCTATGTTTTCCCACAAATTGTAGCCTTCCTTGCAACTTGATCTTCTCTTTTGCTCCTTCAATATCCCTCTTTTCTTTAGCTTGTTCGACCCTCAATCCTATGTTCGCATCGCAATTTATAATTGTAAATCATTCCGCTCTCGATTTATTTTCTATTTTCAAAATCATTTTTCATAGGTAACCGTCATGTTATAGTTTTAATTTCCTTTTCATAACTTTATAATCATCTTACTTTTATTTATCTTCTGAAATTCCACAAAAAGGAATGACTTATGTTATCACGGTGTACCCAATTTCCTTCGAGAGTATTTAATATAGATATAACATTACACGAGATTCTAAATACTTCATGAAATTGTTATAAACCACACTTTTTATTGTATCAATTTTATTGCTCAAAACCCTTGTATAGAATTATGTAAATACTTCATCGTTCCTTCATAATACCTAAGTCATTTTGTCAATGATGCCCAGATCACTATTATAGCATGATATAAACACATTCGTTCGTTGCTTCAGGTTCCACATTATCTGCATGCTATCCCTATTGAGTGAATATTTTGTCCTCTTGCAAAATGATCACCACAAATAGAGTATTGAATTGAAAACTCTTTCTTGCAAAGAAATTAAATAATAATCATTCTTTTCTCCAAGGTTCTGGTAAGTAAACATTTGTGAGTATATGTGATCAATGAAAATTGAAACAAAAACAAATGCCTACCAGAATAAACTCAAACCTGCAAGTGACAATTAACAAGGGGCCTTGAATAGTTCAAACAATGCTTTAGCAATTATGATCTCTAAAACCTTATAAAATGCAAAATATTTGATTCTTTTTAGTGCTCTCGATATTAGTATGATTTATCCTGAATCTCAGTTAGCAAACAGCTTTTTTCTTTAAATTAAAAATCATAAATTTTGACAAAGTGACAATAAATCATAAATTTTGAATGTACTTTAAATTATTTTGATTTATTTTTCAAAATATTCTAACTAAAATAATTTGAAAAGATTTAAAATAAATGTTTTTAAATTTAATCTTTCAAATTATCCTAAAAAATCTAAACTAAATACTTTTACATAAACAAAACAACAACATTATCCTAACCAATCTAAACTCAACACTTTTACATAAAATAAAAACAAAAACATTAAAATAAATACAACAAAAAGACCAAATAAAACACAAAAAACATTATATATCATGAAATCAACAAGCTATCCCAGCGACAAACTGATAAAACTGACAAATATAAAATTTTCAATTTTCAAGTGGGTCCCCAATTTTGGGGTTGTTGTGAAGGAGTCACAACACTATGGTAATTGCGCTCATAGCGAACGTCATTCTACCCAACTCACTAGGTGTACGATTCCCTTGGAACATGTTAGGGGTTGTGTAGGACCTAGTGGAGTACTCAATTCTATTTTCTTGGGCACTAGTCTTATTGGATCATTCCTATAAAAAGTTATTCGAGTTTCGAACAACCAAGCATACAAGGATAAGTTGCGGCCTTTTGTTGTAGGTATGGGCCTGGGATCATGTGGCTATAAGGAGACCTCAAGGTTTTTCATATGATGCACACAACTTGGTAGATCTAGAAGTACCTTATGCATTAATATGGAAAAGGAGAAAGAGTCATGGTTAAGAAGGCCACAAGAGGATAATTGGGAGCTTTATATCCCTATATGGGAAAATTTGAAACCCCAAGATGTGATCTGGAGGCCATGGAGGATAGGCCCAATATGGGTAGAATATAGATATCATCTAGATCATGTGTGAAGGGTAATGTGGATGATTGAATGAGTAAGCATGCATTAAAAGTATACTCAAGTATTGCAGTAGTTCGATATCATGCAAGGAATATTGGACCCTTCTATGGTTTATACAAGGAAAGAGAAGAAAGAAGTTGTACCACCACAAATGGAACCATTAACCTTAGAAATAGATGAGGACATATGGGTTCCAAATATGGATGATGTAGGTGCAACTCCAAAATATGATTGATGGTGGTCTTTCCAACAAGGGCAAGATGAGGAAAGTCCAAGGGAAGTACGATAACTTCCTAGGGTTCAAGTACACCATCAACCAGATACTAAAGTAGATCCTTCCAACTATTGAGGAAATGAGAGCGAGCACTCCAAGAAAGGTGGACCACTTGATATAGAGTCCTTGAGGTAACAAATTTAATAATTGGAGGCAGAAAGAGATATTTCTAGAACTGAACGAGATGTACTCCAATAGGAGCTAACTCAAAGGAATGGTGAAGGATCAATGATAGCCTTACAGGCTGAGAATTCACAACTTTGGCAAGCAAGGGATGAGTGTAGATCTAACTACTTAGCATCCTGCCTTTATGCATTAGTAAGCCATGGACTACTTACAACTAATATTCCATGTCATCATAGGAGTATTACTAGGCAAGTTAGACCTCAAACTATTTCTTTGCAAGAATTAGGTCTAACCTAGAGTGGTGAAAGGATCAAAAGACAACAACTATGAAACCTACCATATTGTATGGTTGAAAGGCCAATATTTGTGTATTATAATAATACATGTTGTATAGTCTGGCATACTGCACTCATGTAGCCCATAAACATGTATTTTATATGTGTAATATAAAGCAATATTTATACAATGAGTTATTTAGATTATTATAATAATCTATTGGAAACATGGAAATTTATTTTGATTGTATTTCATTAAGAATTGGACTAGATGATCCCAATACTTGAGTCTTCTTGTATTCCTTAATTTTGAGTGGTGGCTTAGAAGGCTCCAAATAGTGGGTAGATTTTATAAGGTCCTAAGAAAGTAAGCTTGGGCTAAATATCCTATCCACAAAGCCATGTTGACCACTTGAGTGTCATCTGCAATGACAAGTTCTCAATTGAGGAATACCTTGGAGGGTAATAAGGGGTGATGTGGGATGCATCTATGTGTGAGTCCAATGAACTTAGTGAAATAAAATATTATTCTAGTTAAGATTTAAAATTAACCTAAATGAGCAAGATTAGACATGAAAGTTTTAGTTAAGATTGGAACACTCTTAGAGAGGTATAGATAGGGAATCTATCCTTAAAGAAGAGTGTGGGATCCTCTCTTAAAATTGAAGAGATCATATTTGGTATGACACCTTACATGGAGTAAGTGTGGTCATAGTTACTATCAGTGGATGATAGTATGCTTATAATGACACCTTACATGGAGTAAGTGGGGTCATAGATATTATTAGTGGATGATAATATGTATAAAATGGCACCTTATAGGTAGTAAGTGTGACCATTGTAATCAAATAATGATAAAACTTTTGAATGGCACCTTATAGGGGGTAAGTGTGACCATGGATATTAGTATGGTATCTTACGTATAGTAAATATGATCATTACTATTAGATTTTGATACTTAGAGACTACATATGTTCAAGTTCTTTGTTCTTTTGCTCCCACCAAAAGACAATATGCAGATAAAATTAAAAGAAACAATATTAAATTTTTCCATTATATTATTTTTATCATTCATTATTATTATTTTTGTTTTTCTATTATTTTTTGTTTCATTTATATGTATATATATAAATAATTATATTATTATATATATTATAATATCTAATTATGATATATATATATATATATATATTATAAGTTTATTGAAATCCACAACTATATTCAAAGACCAAAGAGGTCCTTTCATTTCATTTTATTATTTATTTTTTTATATATATTTTAAATAAAAGTGAATATTAGTTTTAAAAGTTTTAATATTTTAAAGTTAAAAAATCAGAACTTTTAAAATTAATTTCCACATCAACAAACAAACCAATCCAAACCCCAAAAACAAAACTAAGGAGAAATGTGAAGACATGCAAGTCTATCCACTCTCCAACCGAATATAAACAAAGACAATAGACACTATAGAATAGAGGAACATTGGAAATAGCAATGCACTTATCAATGACAGAACCCATCAAAATTATTGCTCCCAAGAAATCCAAACTAGTCAAAGACCCGATAGATGCCATTCATCTATATCATGAAGCAATACATTCAATATCCAATGCAAACACCCGAAGAACCTCTCCTTTCCTCATTTTTGATAACCATGTTCACAGGATCTATCTGCATATATCCACATTCGGTGCTATTCTCCATGCTTTAGCTGCATTACTATTGTACCTTACTATTACACCCCTTCATTGTCATGACACTAGTTCGAATTTGCACATGTAGAATCCAAATAATGTATACGTCTATATTTTAATTGTAGGCTACAAATTCTCATGTGCACTATGGTGAAACAAACTAAATATACACCTTTCTTGAAACATCCAAATTCACACCATCTGACGATAGCTGACATAGTCCACAATTGGATTGCACCATTTGTTGTTCAAATGTGAGTGCTTCTGTGTAAGCTCTCGTAAGGGTTGTGATTTGTCCTACTCTCCTGACAAACATCGCAGTTAACAGATCCAAAGCTCCAAAATATATTTGAATCATGACTACTTTTGTAATATTATAAGGTGCAGTTAGTCTCAAAAACATTTTGTGAAACCTAGTATTAAACATGCATAATGGTTCGTTAGGTTCTTGTCATGTAGATGCAAATTGTAAGTAAATACTTGTTGGATCAATAACAAATTTAAATTGTGTAATAAATGCATATTTTAACATATTCTAAGAAGTGATAGATCTAGAAGGCAAACACACATACCAATCATAGGTTATTTCATCCAATGTTAACAAGAATAACCTACAAGTAACATATTCGTATTCAATTTTCAATCTAGACAATGCATCAGTGTACGCCTGTATATGTTCCTCTGCTAAAAGTGAACCATCATGTTTATAATTAGGCAAGTATTTTTCTACTTTATTTGGTATGTCATGAACATCACTAGGTATATTCAATGGACCTCATTGGTTTCCCATCCATGCTAAATTTGGTGCAGCCATAGCAATAAGTGGTGGGTTTACTGACAAACTAGGATTTGTATTAGAAGTACTAGGAATGATTACAGTTTGAGTTTGACTTCTTCTATACCTCTTAGTAGGAGATAAACTTTGAAAAATAGTGGATCTTGTCGATTTAGATCTTGTGATTATTTCCTTAGGCTCTAGTTTAATGAAACTTAATCACTTCTAAAAATACAACACTTAAATATGATATCAATGTAACAATGAAATCGCAGTATCCAAGGAATGTATTTTAAGTATGAAACTTCAAGAATGAACAAGTGAATGATTGATAACACACAAATGAAATACTAAAATCAAATTACCTATTTTTCAAGCCCTCCTAGTGCCATTTTTGTTGAGGTATGATTTTGTCCAGTCACAAAATCACCCTGCAGTTAGGATTGAATTCCTCTCGTAAATAAAATGTATTTTTCCAATGTTCTTTCTCTTAACGTGTTTGTATATTATGGTAACATGTCAACTAAGTGCATAGAATATCTCAAGGATTAACAATCAACTATTAACAAGGGGCCTAGCATAACAAATATTTTGATTTTGAAATCATTACTTGCATTTCTTCAATAGAACTTATTTTCCCAAAATGAACAAATTTACCTCTAAAACTGATATTTGAGAATGCAAATCTATCTTAATATTTTAGACACGAATTTCAATTAAAAATGCTTTTAACCTTATATTAAACTTGTATGAATATATTTTAAAGAATTTTAATCAAAACTTACATTTATTTCATGAATGAAGATTAAAATCAAATCTAATAGAATGATAAATAAAATAAAAACCCTAATTATAAAATATTAAACACTTTATAATCCTTGCTTCTTTCATAAAGTATGAATACTTCATGTATATGAATTCTAATTATAAAGTTTATACTTTATAATATGAAAATTAGAATTCACATAATCTTCCTTAATGTAATATTCATTTATTCAAATATTTATTAAACTAAATATTTGAAATAAATAAATTTGATCTCTTCAATAGTAAAATTTAGACTTTATGATTTGAGATTCAAAATTTTATAAAACAAACTTCCTAAAACATAGAAAATCTCAATTATGAACTTTTAACCTTTATGACATTAAAGACAGAGTCCATATAATCACTTTCTTTCCTAAAATTTATTTGTCAAATATTTATTAAATTAAATATTTGACACAAATAAATTTATAACCATTCTTTGCAAAAGCTAAATTTTTAAATTTCCAAAATCAATACTTTAATAAACAACTTTGATGAACTTTGAATTTTATGAAATGAAAATTAAAGCTCATATGATTTCCTCCACTGTAAAGTTTATTCACCCGAAATATTTATGAAATTAAATATTTGGATGATAAATTAATTTCAACCTAGTTATAAAATTAAAAATTTATAATAATAAACTAGGTTTAAATTTAAATCTTAGTGTCTGAAATAAATTGAAAAGGATTTAGGTAAAAGAAATAAATTAAAGAAAACTTTCGGACAACTTGCTACAGAATAAAATGAACAGAACTTTGAAAAACCAAATTTATGCAGACCAGAATTAACACAGTCCTACAATAAATTTGATGCTATCTTCTATGAAAATTTTAATGAAATATTATATCAAACTATTAAATAAATTAGAACACCACATTTGTGTTTGTTTTAACAAAATTAATTTGATATAAACTGGCAGATATTACAATAAAACTTTCAAAGTCTCCGTGTTTTCCCACAAATTATAGCCTTCCTTGCAACTTGATCTTATCTTTTGCTCCTTCAGTATCCCTCTTTTCTTCAACTTGTCCAACCCTCAATCCTGTGTTCGCATCGTAATTTATAATTGCAAATCATTCTGCTTTCAATTTATTTTCTGTTTTCAAAATCGGTTTTCATAGGTAACCATCCTGTTATAGTTTTAATATATTTTTCATAACTTTATAATCATCTTACTTTTATTTATCTTCTGAAAGTCCATAAAAAGGGATGACTTATGTTATCATGGTGTACCCAATGTCCTTCGAGAGTATTTAATATAGATATAACATTACACGAGATTTTAAATACTTCATGAAATTGTTATAAACCACACTTTTTATTGTATCAATTTTATCGCTCAAAACCCTTGTATAGAATTATGTAAATACTTCACCATTCCCTCATAATACCTAAGTCCTTTTATCAATGATACCTGGATCACCATTATAGCATGATATAAACACATTCGATCACTGCTTCAGGTTCCACATTATCTTCCTGCTATCTTGTAGATGCCATTCATCTATATCATGAAGCAATACCTTCAATATCCAATGCAAACACCTGGAGAACCTCTCATTTCCTCATTTTTGATAACCATATCTATAGGATTTGTATGTATATCTCTAGATTCGATGCTATTCTCCATGCTTTAGTTGCATCTATTGTACCTTACTATTACACCCCTTCATTGTTGTGATGCTGGTTCAAATTTGCATATATAGAATCCAAATTGATGTATATGTCTATATTTTAATAGTAGTGAAGAACACAATCTTATACTGAGAGGGGGGGTGAACAGTATAAGACCTCTTTATACTTTTTCAATTATACTTCAAAATAGTAAAGCAATATACCCAAAGCAATATCAAAGCAATGCACAATATCATCCACAAAGTGACACCAATTTTAACGTGGTTCACCCAGAATGGCCGAGCTACGTCCACAAAAATTTTCTCTAAAAGTTATCTCAAAGTTCTTTGGGAATCCTTCCTAATTAAAATGTTTATGAGCCTCGGCCCAAAGGAGATACCTTCCCCCAATCAGAATTTATGAGCCTCTACTCAAAGGAGATACCTTCCCCCAATCAAAATTTATGAGCCTCTGCTCAAAGGAGATACCTTCCCCTCTGCTTTGGAAATAATCCCTCAGAAGATCAACTGCCTCTACCTCTTACCAGCATGTGGAACTCCTTTCCACCAAAGACCTCTAGAGTATCCTCAATGCTTAGCCTAAGAGACCTCTACCTTCTACGATCACGTCCACGATAGGCTCAAAGCAACTCGTACCAAACACGATCAGTCGGTCTAGTACAAGTCTTCCTCCTGTCTGTCAGATCTTTCCAACTCTTGAACAAATCAATCCTCTGTATACAAGCCTTCTCAAAGACTTGCCAAATTTGTCCTCAAGTTCTTCTCATAGAGCCAGTGCACCTCTGTCCTCAAGTTCTCTGATAGAACTATCAAACTCAGCTCATAAGTCCTCTGCTAGGACCTGTCCAAATTTGCTCACAAGTCCCCACCGAAACCTGTCCAAAACTGCTCACAAGTCCCCACCAAAACCTGTCCAAAAATTGCTCACAAGTCCCCACCGAAACTTGTCCAAAACTCCTCACTAGTCCCCACAAGAACCTGTCCAAAAACTACTCACAAGTCCCCACCGGAACATGTCCAAAAACTCAGCAAGCTCACCAATAAAAACTTTCTTAGTAGGAAATCACAAAGTGAATTGTTAGAGACCCAATGTGATTTTTCAAACTCATAGAAGCATAAAGAGAATTGTTAGAGACTCAATATGTTCTATACTCAACTCCCAATCTCAAAACTCAACTCAAATCAACTCAGCTCAATCTCAATCTCAAATCTGAAAACTCAACTCAATATCTGAAATGGATAGGATAGAATGCTTTCTTTCAAGAACATGAAACCCCAACAATTGCCAACTATGCAAAGAATCATATAACAATGATACTCATGTTATTTTCACCATCAATTAGGGCTTCAACAACAATGCTCATCAACCAAGGTTCAATCAACACCATTTAACTCAAAACACAACCTTGAAGCATTTCGCAATCAACATTAGAAAAGGAAACAAGTAGAACTCCTTTTCTCTCCAACATTATTTGAACAAAAAGCATCCACCAAATCAAATCTCAATAGCATAAAACAACTTGGCCAACACCAAAAATCATGCTATGGAGAAAAATTGCGCACGAACTCTAACACCACCCGCTGCATCCACTTCAACAAAGAAAAACCCTTTCGCATTATTCGAACATGGAACCTCCCGTTCGGGTAGTGCACCAATAGTCTAGCCGCTATCGGTGCGCCAAAGGTGTTCGGTGAGGTTTAAACCTCACTCTATTTCCCTTGTACCTTCTATGCCAGAGCTAAAATAAACAATAGGCCTCCCTGTCTTCTGATGTGAATGATGACGACGAAACCTTGCGACGGATACAAAAAATGAACGACGGATATCCGAACAGCGGATCACGAAATCACAGCGAGGAAGAAATCGAACATCAGATCACGAATTCTCAGCAAGCAACACTTTTCAAAAATGCGGATGGGATAATCTTTGATCTTCATCATGGGAGATTTATATGCATATTTCCCATAAACTCTTGACGTCGGCGAGGAGTTTAACACGTCGACGGAGGTCTTGGCTAGCGCCCACAATCTTAGAACATAGCGCCATAAAAGTTAAGACATTTGCACCATGGGTTAGGAGAACCCAATGCAAACAAATAAATTAATATTTATTTAAAAATAATTAAAAGGAACCTTAACAAGGTTTTTAATTATTTAAATAAATACTTCCTCCTGGACCCAAATGCATTAAACTAATGCATCCACTGTAATCTTTAAACCTGCCAACTTGGGGTTTACAAAAGACCTTTGAAACTATCATGTCGTAACCTTCATCAAAACAAATTGTTTGACATCAAATAAAATTCCTTCAAGAGCTTCTTGACATCAATGACAACTTATACACTTGAGCAAAGGCAATGTACCCAAAGTACCCAAAATTGCCAACAAGTAGGCTATGAATTCTCCATGTGCACTATGGTGAAACAAACTGCATATACACCTTCCTCGAAACATTCAAATTTAAAAATTGTTGTTTGCCTCATTCTGTAATGATGCTATGGATAGCAGATCATCCATCATGAAAAATATGTCCACTATTTGAATCATCAACAACTTGTTTGTTCATAAACATGACCATCAATATTTCCTATAATTCTATGTCTATCCTTATCCATGCTGACAATATTTTTGTGCCCAATCATCACATTCACTATCATCATGGCATCATTTTGAATCCCCATATCCGTGTTCAACTCCATTGTGTTGTCATCCATGTTTTTGTTTATCTCTTTCCACACTATTGGTGATGTCGTCAACAATCCAACTTATATTATCATTCACCCTTTGATTGAATATACCTTATTTCATAGCTATCTTTAGAATAATTCCACCTATCAAATGTCGAGCATGTTGATGATATTTCTGTATCAACTCTCTGTATTTACCATGTCAACAGCCTGGCATAAATATGGTTAATACTTGTGAAACACGATGATTATTTACTCCATGTCCATATATATAGACCACCGTCACTCCGGTTTGAACTGCCTCAAACACTGCTTCTATTCGCCCTTCATAATTCTTGATTGACGTTGTTGTTACTAGTCAAATTTGGGTCTTACGATACTGTTATCTATACCATCCCCGTATTTTTATTGAAATTCTCATAATCCCACATATCTTATAAACAACACAAGACAAAACTTCATAATTGAAAACACCCCATAAATGTAACAAGTTGTTCTCAGCACCTCTTAACTTTGAAAACCTTATGCTTTGTAAACCGCGTGGGGTGCGGTGTTGACCTTGCTGACCACGTCCTAAAACCTGCATACAAAATATACATTTTAGTAAAATAAATCATAAATTTTGAATGTACTTTAAATTATTTTGATTTATTTTTCAAAATATTCTAACTAAAATAATTTGAAAAGATTTAAAATAAATGTTTTTAAATTTAATCTTTCAAATTATCCTAAAAAATCTAAACTAAATACTTTTACATAAACAAAACAACAACATTATCCTAACCAATCTAAACTCAACACTTTTACATAAAATAAAAACAAAAACATTAAAATAAATACAACAAAAAGACCAAATAAAACACAAAAAACATTATATATCATGAAATCAACAAGCTATCCCAGCGACAAACTGATAAAACTGACAAATATAAAATTTTCAATTTTCAAGTGGGTCCCCAATTTTGGGGTTGTTGTGAAGGAGTCACAACACTATGGTAATTGCGCTCATAGCGAACGTCATTCTACCCAACTCACTAGGTGTACGATTCCCTTGGAACATGTTAGGGGTTGTGTAGGACCTAGTGGAGTACTCAATTCTATTTTCTTGGGCACTAGTCTTATTGGATCATTCCTATAAAAAGTTATTCGAGTTTCGAACAACCAAGCATACAAGGATAAGTTGCGGCCTTTTGTTGTAGGTATGGGCCTGGGATCATGTGGCTATAAGGAGACCTCAAGGTTTTTCATATGATGCACACAACTTGGTAGATCTAGAAGTACCTTATGCATTAATATGGAAAAGGAGAAAGAGTCATGGTTAAGAAGGCCACAAGAGGATAATTGGGAGCTTTATATCCCTATATGGGAAAATTTGAAACCCCAAGATGTGATCTGGAGGCCATGGAGGACAGGCCCAATATGGGTAGAATATAGATATCATCTAGATCATGTGTGAAGGGTAATGTGGATGATTGAATGAGTAAGCATGCATTAAAAGTATACTCAAGTATTGCAGTAGTTCGATATCATGCAAGGAATATTGGACCCTTCTATGGTTTATACAAGGAAAGAGAAGAAAGAAGTTGTACCACCACAAATGGAACCATTAACCTTAGAAATAGATGAGGACATATGGGTTCCAAATATGGATGATGTAGGTGCAACTCCAAAATATGATTGATGGTGGTCTTTCCAACAAGGGCAAGATGAGGAAAGTCCAAGGGAAGTACGATAACTTCCTAGGGTTCAAGTACACCATCAACCAGATACTAAAGTAGATCCTTCCAACTATTGAGGAAATGAGAGCGATCACTCCAAGAAAGGTGGACCACTTGATATAGAGTCCTTGAGGTAACAAATTTAATAATTGGAGGCAGAAAGAGATATTGCTAGAACTGAACGAGATGTACTCCAATAGGAGCTAACTCAAAGGAATGGTGAAGGATCAATGATAGCCTTACAGGCTGAGAATTCACAACTTTGGCAAGCAAGGGATGAGTGTAGATCTAACTACTTAGCATCCTGCCTTTATGCATTAGTAAGCCATGGACTACTTACAACTAATATTCCATGTCATCATAGGAGTATTACTAGGCAAGTTAGACCTCAAACTATTTCTTTGCAAGAATTAGGTCTAACCTAGAGTGGTGAAAGGATCAAAAGACAACAACTATGAAACCTACCATATTGTATGGTTGAAAGGCCAATATTTGTGTATTATAATAATACATGTTGTATAGTCTGGCATACTGCACTCATGTAGCCCATAAACATGTATTTTATATGTGTAATATAAAGCAATATTTATACAATGAGTTATTTAGATTATTATAATAATCTATTGGAAACATGGAAATTTATTTTGATTGTATTTCATTAATAATTGGACTAGATGATCCCAATACTTGAGTCTTCTTGTATTCCCTAACTCTGAGTGGTGGCTCATAAGGTTCCAAATAGCATTTAGCTTTTATAAGGTCCTAAGAAAGTAAGCTTGGGCTAAATATCCTATCCACAAAGCCATGTTGACCACTTGAGTGTCATCTGCAATGACAAGTTCTCAATTGAGGAATACCTTGGAGGGTAATAATGGGTGATGTGGGATGCATCTATGTGTGAGTCCAATGAACTTAGTGAAATAAAATATTATTCTAGTTAAGATTTAAAATTAACCTAAATGAGCAAGATTAGACATGAAAGTTTTAGTTAAGATTGGAACACTCTTAGAGAGGTATAGATAGGGAATCTATCCTTAAAGAAGAGTGTGGGATCCTCTCTTAAAGTTGAAGAGATCATATTTGGTATGACACCTTACATGGAGTAAGTGTGGTCATAGTTACTATCAGTGGATGATAGTATGATTAGAATGACACCTTACATGGAGTAAGTGTGGTCATAGATATTATTAGTGGATGATAATATGTATAAAATGGCACCTTATAGGTAGTAAGTGTGACCATTGTAATCAAATAATGATAAAACTTTTGAATGGCACCTTATAGGGGGTAAGTGTGACCATGGATATTAGTATGGTATCTTACGTATAGTAAATATGATCATTACTATTAGATTTTGATACTTAGAGACTACATATGTTCAAGTTCTTTGTTCTTTTGCTCCCACTATTGAGCCACTGGTGAATCAAAGTGGAAGAGCTAAGCGAACCCTCCATATTCTATGGGTCTTAAGTGGTGTACCTTAGGCTCTTATGAAATTGCACTTGACAATTGTGTCTCTTGAGGTATGAATATTTCAATAGACTAACTAAAGATGTGCACCAAGGGACATCAAGGATAATACACTGGTAATGGTTTACCAAAATAATTTCAAGATATATGGGTATCTTGAAGTGAGATTTATGAAATTATGTCTACATCTTTTAAGGCATCTATTTATATCAGGTTAAATCATAAAAAGGGCTATCAAGGCATTGTGTGATACTCCTTTGTGAGAGTTTTTGATGAATCTAATTAGAAATATTATGTCATCTCTATGAAAATATTCTATAGTTCTATTGGTGTATTACTCTATTATCATTAACTATGTAGTGATAGATGTTTCGATGCTTTGATTTTATGATGAAAAATATGTATTGATGATGTTTTAAATATTATTTTTGATGCAATATGGATGTTTGATTGCTTCAAGGATATGGTACTGCTGATATTTTGTATACTTGCAGGTCCAAGTACTCTCATGGATGGAAGATGTTGCTTACCATCAAGAACAAGACACTAGAATAAGGAAATATATAACAGTTCTAATTGTTTTGTAAAGAACTAAGACTAGTTTTATTAACTCTCTGCATTAAATAAGCTAGGAATTGATGAGAAACATAGATGGTTGTGTTTAATCCAAGGGGGGTAGTATGTCACAACCCACCCATTAGGACTTTTAAAAAGGTTATTAATTTATCTAAAGGAGCAATTAATACCTAACTAAAAGGGTTGTAGACCCTAATTATTCCTACAAAACCCTTAATTAAACTAATTACACTCTACAAAACTGATTTGGAGAGTTTTGGAGGGCAATTAGGGGATTTTGAATAGTTTGGAGAAGCTAATAGGGCTTTTGAGAAGGATTAATTTGAAGATTTTTCTTTTGCAAAAAAAATATAAATTTAACATATTCAACTACAACTAATTAAAAAGGGTAGTTAGGTGTATATACCGTTATCACACCTATCCAATTTTTAATTGGAACCAAAAGAGCAATATCATTATTTAATGAAAAAAAGAAGATTATTTTATTAGTGGATGAACTATTATTCCTTCCACATGGTTGCTCCATGATGGTTAAAATTAGGAAGAGATTCTCTTCCTTAACTTAAATAGATCTAGTCTTGTATACACCATAATTCCTAATAGTGCAAATTTTGGAAGGTTTTGAGATAAAGGAAACTCCAAACAATGTTAGTATTGTCCTTGTAGTTGCCCTAGGAAAGGGGAGGCCCAATATAAACAAAGTACTTCCACCTTATCCCTTGGAATCTTCTTTTTATTAAAATATTAATTTCACTATTTACTTCACATGGGTTGACTTTTAAAAGGTGCCTTTTCATAATTTAATAATAATTCCACCTTCTTGCTCAAGAAGGGAGAGGACTAAGAGGAATATTTTATAAAAATAGGTTACATATTTTGAAGGGGGGAAAGAAAGGCTAACAAGTGGAAGGAGTCAAGCAAGGGAGACTGTCTTGAGGAGGAGGATGGAAAGGAAGTCTCTAAGGATAGATGTTTCTTGGAGGTAACCTTGGCGAATAGGTAGAGGCTATGTTTCAGGTTGTTTCTTTTCTGATTTTAAATATGCCTATGCTCTTATAAATACTTCTAGCCTTTATCTAATATGAATTATTTTTGTCTATGTCTTTATAATTGCTTTAGACTTTTTCTTAATATGAATTATTGTATTTCCCTAGAGACAAATTTTTTGATCCATATGTTTATAATCGGATTTTGACTATCTCACCTGGGTTTTAGCTCCTGGGGAATTCCATTATAAACATCACAATATTATCACTAAATTAGAGAGTGTGTCAATGAACTAGACTATGATATTTTTATTATTATGGCTTATTAGCCTTACATGGATCAAGACTTATTAGCCTTATGTCATAGGTAAAGATAAATTTTCTTCTTATTTGTGTAAAATATTTAAATTCTGCCTAGACGACCATGAGAGTGGATAGGCAATATACCATCACCTAACTAAGATTACCATCATCACCACCAGTGGTGTGACTACGGTCATCGCTTGATGGTTAACTCTACCTTAGGGCATGAGAAATTTTATACCTTATCTGGCCCACGGCTTGGTAAATGTGGGATAACTATTTATTTTTTTGGACAAAGCAATAATAGAAGACTCTGTAATGATTTGTTCTGTGTGCAACCAGGTAATCTAAACTTTGTACTAGATATTTGCACTACCCAACTACTCACACCAGTTTCAATAACTATATCATGGATTTCCCTTTTCAATGTTAGGGTCTCAGATCAATTCTGTTGTTGCTTCAAAAAACCGAAATCCTTAGCATGCTTAAGTGAAAAAACTCTTCCTCATTCATGAAAAATGTGTCTAGGTCTACTATATGTCCAAAAATCAAGTTTAGATAGGGACTACCAAATCAAATATTAGATGATTTTGTTTAGTAGAGACTAGTATGTTAATACTTTCACCTGTAATAGCGTTGAGACTATTGATTTTCTTGAGTTGGAAGTATTAGAGGTAAACTATTCCCATCATCACCCATTAAGAAAACCTATAGCTAGAATTCAAGACTTCATGAGAGTTTTGGGTTACTTCCTTTACCTTAGATAACACCATATGAGTCACCTGACATCTATATATAATAGTAGACTTAGACTAGACTACTCGTAATGCTCTTTTTGTCCCACACTCACTATGTGGTGGGTCAAGAGCAATATTAGAAGTTATAAGCACCTAAAGTCTTGTAGCCAAGTGCCTAGGCACTTGGATAAGTCTCATCCTAACATGTTTTTCTCCTTGATCGATGCTCTACCATGTGTATTTGCATGTTGGGATGTGTGATGGTTGAAGCTAGCTATCAATGGATGGTCCTTGACAATTATCTAACCTATTTTAACTTAACACCCTAAGCTAATATCCCACATGCTCCCTATGGGAGCATGTGGTAGCCTTGATATGGAAAGTTCTTCACTATTGTAATTATCATGAGATGGTGGTCAACTGGATGCTAATGGAGACTTATCTATGTTAATCCAAGTTAGGTATAAATTTGATCAATTGGATTCTGTTGATAATGGTCGAATAATTGTGGATTATTCACTAGTTTTGGGTTGATGATGTAACTATACCTATGAAAAATCATCCTTTGGCTAACCAATCCTACTATTTGGTCGATTTACTCAAATCACCTACTATGACCGATTTACTCAATTCACCTAATTAGTATCCTTAGTCTAAACATAGGTATAATATTGTGTTAAAGTATTTATTGAAATAGAATGACAAATGCTAGACTAAAATAACGGTAATATTAACTTGATCAAATATGATTGAGAATGTGTTTATATTCACCCTAGATGAAAACCCTGTAAACCAAGGGACCCAAGATAAATTTAAGGGGATAATGGATGCTTAGGGGTAATTAATCGATGGGTTTAAAAAAGGGTTGTTCCTTATTCCTGTAAAGGAGATAAAGCACAATATTGGAGAGAAATTAGGTTACAAATTGTGGTAAAATTTGTGTACTATTATTTGAAATATTATGAGACAAATTGATGTAAAAAATTTGTAGAGGCTCTTATGAAATCTTGTTAATAAACTACGAGACAAATTTGTGATTAAGTGTAATCTTGTTTGATATATTACAAGATAAATTTATGACTAGCTATATTATGAAAATCATAATATAATATTGATTGTAGATCAAGTGATAATATGGTGGGAAAATTTCTAACTTGGGAAGAATGAGTAAGGAACCTATTCTTGAGGAAAATATAGGGTTTCCTATCAGTTTTTATGTTGATTGCATAGTACTTTAAAAATGCATTTGATGATGAATGCATGTAAGGATTCATTTTATGGAAACAAGAATTAATGTAGGAGTATTAGATGTGGAATCTAACCTTGGAGATATTATGGGGTCTCTTCTTGTAGTATAAAACCTTATATTAAATGGACTAATGATATTCAGGTTTGAAGAATTAATGCAAGGTTCATTCTTGAGGAAACCACGAGGTTTTATTTTTTCTCAATTTATATGTATCCAATGAGCATTTCATTTATGTGTTCCAATTGTAATGATGACCTGAAAATAGGAATGTATGGAAATATCCTATAGCCATGTATTTAATGATGTTTCAAAAAGAATCTTTAGGATTATGGATATCAATGTAGATTGAGACAAAAATATTAATGAAAAATAAGGATGCATATTTTGAGGCTAGATTTTTCCCCATTGGGGTTTTCCTAGGATATATGTGGTGTTAATTATTTTTATCATGTGATCTTGATATTGACGTTTGATATAGATGTTGCATTTATATGATGTTATATGATTCAATGATTTTTGTTAACAAGCAATGTTCTATAAATAAGATTGGTTGATATTTAGATTTGGGGTTTATTAAAAATTAATGATGGATGTTACATTTACTTTTCAAGGAATGGTTATTGAGTATGATGCAAAGGTTTATGCTTTTATGCAATGGTTCAAGTAATAGTCTTGAAATGAATAAATCAATATTTATGCATTTATTAATAATGAACGTATGGTTTTCGCTGCAATAGATATGTTTTCTTATTCAATCAAGAAGTAAGTGTAGACACCAAAATCTAGCCACTTGTAAGTCATCTATACCTTCTTGTTAGCCACGTGTCAGTCATCCACCTTCCCGCCATTATTTGGCCCAAATCCACACCTTCTCGCCATTATTTGGCCCAATTTCACCTTCCCGCCATTATTTGGCCCAATTTCACCTTTCCCGCCATTTTTCATTCCCAAATTTATTTAAATTAATATTTATATATATATTTTAATATTTTAATATATATATAAAGATACTTTAAGTGATTTAATCTGAGCCGTCCATCCTTCATTTAATATCATCCGTCCATCCATCTTAATCCGTTTCACAACCTAGATTTATTCTCTACCCTTGGATCCACTTTAATCTTAGCCACACGTTCAAAGTGTCGTTATAACCCTAAAGTGTGCCCTAAGAGTAGATTATAAATTGAGTCACCTTGATGGCTCAAACCCTATGTGTTTTACTAGCTCTCTTTTGTTATCTATCGATATCTATCTCTTCTTCAGCTAAACCTACCCATCCATCATCGTCCCTTTTCGCCGCATCCATCGCCGCATCCGTCGCCAACTTCATCGCCATCCCTTCTGCAGCATTCTGCAGAATCCCCCATTCTTGTCGCAAGTGCTCGCGGGTGTTTACCCGCAGCCACAGACGCATACCAGCGTCTGCAACCCTGATCCAGAAGCATGCGGGCGTTCAACGATCGCACCAGGGCGCCTTCCGCAGTCGATTTGACAGTTACATCACTTCCAGGTGCCGCCTGGTCTCACCGCGTTAACAGAAAAAGAGATAATAAAACCTAGGAGTTTGCCTGAGGTAACACCAAAGACACATTTCTTAGGGTTCAACCTTACTTTATGCTCTAGAAGTCTATCAAAAACTTTTTCCAATACATCAAAATGCTCTTGTCGAGTTTTAGATTTTGCCAATAAATCATCCACATAATCTTCGATAATCTTATGCATATAATCGTGGAAAATATAAGTCATGGATCGTTGATAGGTTTCACCTATGTTCTTAAGGCCAAAGGGCATCACCCTGTAACAAAAAGTTCCCCAAGGTGTGGTAAATGTTGTTTTGTGTTGATCTTTAGGGTTTATTCGAATTTGGTTGTATCCTGAAAATCCATCCATGAGCGAAAGCATTTCATGACCAGCGCAGGTGTCGACAAGAGTATCAATGTTTGGAAGAGGAAATTCATCCTTAGGACACACTTTATTTAGATCTCGAAAATCGATGCAAACACGTATCCCCCGTTAGGCTTGCGAACGGGTACCATGTTAGAAAGCCACTCAGGATAATCAATCGGGACGACAAATTTAACATCCGGAAGTTTCTGAATCTCCGATTTAACTATGAGGGCCACGGTAGGATGCATTTTCCTAAGTTTCTGTTTGACGAGTTTAGCATATTTTTGTAAGGTGAGGTTATGGACAACCAAATTAGGGTCTAGGCCTGGCATGTCTTTGTAAGACCATGCAAATATCTCCTTCTTCCGCTTGAGTAGAGCAATCATTTTCTCTTGTTCCTCTGATGATAGACTTTTAGCCAGTTTCATAATTTGGGTGCCATCTTGGTCTGTATAAGGTCTACATCAATAGTTTCTTCAATAGACATGTGGGAACCTTCCTCAAGCTGATGGGGAGTAGGGATAAGATTTATGTCATCTAAAATGTCATCAAGCTCCTGTGCCTTGCTCTCGTCTATGTCTGCCTAGAAGACCTCTGGCTTAGAAGATGAATGTGAATGTGGAGGTGAAGGAGGAATGTAGTTGATGGAAGCCCTTAAAAATTCCTCAGAAAGGATGAATTCTGAAATATATGGAGGGGATGAAATCCGATCCATGCCAATCAGGCTTGGGTTGATCAGGATTGGCTTATCCGGATCATATGGATTATGGAGTGGTGTGAATAAGTCTTCGAAATTCATTGTCGACTTATGGAAGAAAGGATGGGCGAAATGGAAGGGAAAACCGGTGAAGACCTCGGAAGACCTGAGATGCAAAACAACATAGTTTTTGAGTTTTTTTTTTTTTTTTTTTTTGAGTTTTTTTTTTTTTTTTTTTTTTGTAGTTTGAGTTTTTTTTTTTTTTTTTTTGTAGTGGTGAAAACCACTATTACACACATACATAAAGCAATAAAGTATTTTTATATATATTGATTTTTTTTTTGGAAATTTTCTGATTTTTTTTTTTGTAGTGGTGAAAACCACTATTTTAGTATATACATATAATACAGGTTTGGATTATGGCTTATGGATGTGGTGGAGGGGGTGGTTCACCTCGTTCTTGTGGAAGAAACAAGTGAAAGATGACTTCTTGGAGAGGGAACAATTAGAGATAAAACTTGTCTTGTTCAGTGAGGGTAACAATGGGCGCCGACTCTTCTTCAGATTCATCACCATTTGACATGACGTCAAATTCTTCATAGGCTTCATCTTCGGATTCGTCGAGGTGGAGGATTTCTTCTTCTGAATTAATATTAATGCTTTGAAAAGCTCGTTCAAAAGAAGAAAGGGATGGAAGTGGTTGGTAGCCCAGACCAAAACGCTCAGTGGGTCTCTGATATGGCATATCGATGCGTTCAGTTACCCCTTGCTCGTATCGACCTAGGCCAAATTGTTGCCAATTATGTCTGTGGAAATAGCGAGAGGGAAAACCCTCCATCCTTTCGATATTGGTAGGGACTGGATGCTTAGGTTCTAGTACGGTGGTAGGACTAGAAGATGACTCTATTCCCCCATATACAAAATTAATGGAATTTGGCATAGAACCCATGTTATAAACCGATCCAATGGATAAATGTTGGTCATGTGGACGACCAAAATCTTTAACTATTTGCACATTGAATGGTGTGATGTGGACATCTTGGATGGCATACTCACCAATACCTGCATCGGTGAGATGGACCTTGACTTGGGAGGGAGAAAGACTAGATGATGGAATAGAAGAATGTGGGATAGAAGAATTGGAAGGATTTGGTTGGGTTGATGCTTCACTAACTTGTGAAACATCAGCTGGTGATGGTTGGGAAGATGGAGGAATAATAGGTGATGTTGAAGGTGTAGAAGAATGGGGTAATGACGTGGAAAGAGATGATTGGTCATGGCCACATGTGCATGTGGTCACTGATGAAGAAGAAGGAAGATTAGTTGATGAAGAAAGTGGTGAATGAGATGGAATAGCGGAAGAGGAAGATGGTTGCGATATGATGGGTAGCTCCTCAAGAATGGGAGCTTTAGAAGAAGATGGTATAGAAGAAGTAGATGGGGTCAAGAAAAGATGAGTGGATGGCAACACAATCTCATAAGGATTTGAGACATAGTTGCAATGTTTGAAGGGTTCAATGTTAGCAGGTACACAATGAACCTATCCCTCATATACATACTTCAGATATTGATGCAGTATAGAAGGGACGCATCTCATCTCCCTAATCCAAGGTCGTCCAAGCAATACATTGTATGCCATGGTCCCTTCCAATATGTGAAACAAGGTATGCAAAGTTCGGGCCCCTACCTCAATGGGCAAGATAATCGTGCCAACCGTGGAAGATAAAGCATCATTGAATGCTTTAAGAGTAAAAGTCGACTTGGTGATAAGGGATGGTGACAGCTCTAGATGACTCAACGTCGATGTTGTAATGATATTGATTGAGGAGCCGGTGTCAATTAAGACTCTCTTGAATGGCTTGTGATCGATCTTGGCCATGATATGCAGTGGAGGATCTATACTTTCTGTTGATAAAGGTTTGATTTCAAAATCATAGAAAGTGATGGAGGGCTCCATGCATGTTTGAATACTCCCCACAAAGTTGTTGAAGGCATTAGTATCTTGAGTTTGAAGCTCGATTGACTTCAAAATTTCCATTAATGCCTCTCTATGCGGGGGAGATTGTTGAATGAGGTCATAGATCGATAACTTGGCGAAGCCATTTTTAAAGCTGGTAGTTAATCGGCTACTCAATGACATGATGGGTCGTTGGCGTTGAGTAGAATGATTTAGCGGTTGTTGAGAAGTACTAGCACGTCGTTGGGTCACTATTACCTGAGGTGGACTGGGGGTTTGTACAGGTGGTTGTGGTTCATCCTAATTTGGTTGGTTCGCCCTTTGACCCCGGGTTACTACGTTAATAGTACCCACAAAACCTTGGTATTGTTGTACATGGTTGACTTGATTAGGAGGAGTTACCTGAGTTACTCCCCCTGAGGTTGTTGGAGCTTCCTCCCGATGTGGAAGGGGTGTTTGAAATATACCAAGATTTTGATTTTGTTGGGCTAATGGGCTATCCAATTTAATGGCTCCAATCTCAATAAGATCTTGGATCACATGTTTGAAAGTTGTACAATTATTGATATCATGCCCATTTTGCCTATGATAAGGACAAAATAAGTACTCTTTGTAATACTTCCCCCTTCTAGATGGTTCTAAAGGTTTAAACTCAGGTAAAGTTAATTGATTTGTGCTATATAACTTGTTGAATATGACCGCATATGGTTCATCTAAAGGTGTGAACTGTCGCTTGGGATGATTATTTTGCCAAGGTCGAGTTTCCATGGTTGGCCCAGTATTGGTAGTTGGTTGAGTAGGGGCGGGTACCGCATGATAAGCAATTGGTTGCGGTTGACTTTGCATTACTTGTTTTTGTTGAGCCATTATGGGCTGACTCACCACCACTTGATTAACTTGGTTAACATTTGAGGCTGTACTAGCCTGTGTTTGTTTGTTTTGGCCATAATTATTATTTTGTTGTTGGCCCTTTTGTTGCCATTCTTTTCTACGGGGTTTTAAAACACCCTCTTGGACTTTAATGTCTTCTATGATACTTGCTTGGGCCAAAGCCTCTTCAAAAGTCCTGTATTGTTGTAATTGGAGTAACCAAGAGATAGGTTTTAGACAACTCTGGGTGAACATTTTGGTTAACTCCTCCATTGGTAGGGAAAATGGCAGTTTATTAATGATAGCCCTCCAACGGTTTCCAAAGTCATAAACAATCTCATCGTCATGTTGCTTGAGCTTGTATAAGTCGGACAATGAAACTTTCCTTTGTACATTTAGGGAGAATTGTTCTAAAAACAGATTAATCAATTGTTCGTAAGCATAAATGCTATGGTGAGCTAAATGATTGTACCATTGTACAACATCTCCCCCTAATGTCTGAGGAAAAGTTCTGAGCATAAGAGCGTCATTATTTTGGATTCTAAAGCAAGCATGCATGAATGAGCTCACATGTTCATGAGGATCCTCAGTTCCTCAAAATTTGTCAAACTTCGGTAATGTGAAATCAGTCGGATATGGCAGTGAAGGTACCAAATGATGAATTGGTTGATTGATCAACGACCTTAGCGTAGGTTTTTGACTAGATGAGCCAGGCATGTTGAGCATAAGGTTGTCAATATGTTGTTGTATCGCATGGAGTCGATAATCTTCATGAAAATTTTGACTTGTTTGATGATTATGAGGATGCAATGGAGGAGTTGAAAAATGATGAGATGGGATGAAATTGCCTGGATTAGGCGGTGTGGAATGGACAGGTTGTTGGTATGGATGATACCGAAAAGAAGGTGATTGGTTTGAATGATGAACTAGACTGGGTTGGGAGAAATGTGGGGTAGGAATGGACACCACCGAAGATTGGGGTACCCAGGTGGGGCTTGAGCTAAGAAAAGCTGGCTGGGTAGAAATTGGTTGAGGTGTAGGATTTACTACGACAGGTGGTTGAGCATTTTGTTGATGTTGTTGCTAAAGCAACTTGTCGAGGTACTCCCTAACCTTATTAATCTCTAACCCAAGGGATGTGGGATGATTGGATGAAGGTGGAGGGCAGGCTGCCATGGTAGTCACAGGAGACTGCATAGCGGGGGCAATGAAGGTGGGTGAAGTAGGTGATACTTGGGAAGAAACAGATGAGCTGTGCCCTGGTAGGGTGAAACCATAAATGGTTTGGGAAGAAGAGTGTTGAAATTGGTCATGGCTAGAGGAGGTTCCACCAGCCTCATAGAGAGAATTGGTGTACACCCGGGTAAATGGAGGAGAAAGTGGTCGGGAAGACACTACATTTGTCTCCAAAGGAGGATAATTGAGCATCTGGGAAGATGTTGGAGATGAATCCGGCTGAGCAGATACAACATTAGCCTCAAAAAAAGGGTTAGTGTAGACCTGAGTGAAACCAGCGGGTATGGTTGATGCAATATCCTACTGAAAAACAGAATCTTGCATAGGGGAATCTTGGATTGGCTCAAGGACATAGCCAGTGCCATTTCTTAAGTGAGTTTGCACTTGGGCCATATCAATGTGGGTAATATGACAGGAATTGTCTTCCTCCATGGGCATGGCCATGTGATAGACGGTAGAAGGACGTGAAAGACCCAGCGAGCGAACTCCGCTCGAAATTCACTAGGATAAGTGGCTATGTTGGTGGTGGGGATGTTCCTGTGAATTACCCATTTGATTATTTAGATTTAACATTTTAGATTGATTCCTTGTTAAGACCATGAAGCAATAAATCTAAACAAATTCAGAAAAGAAGAATGCAAAACTTAAATGATAAATTTACACTAAAGAAATTATCAGAAAACAGTCACAACCTAGGTTTCAACCAATATGTCTTACCTGCGGTTAATTAATTATTTTTTGATCTTAATCTGCAGTAAATTTTAAGTTTTCGATTTATGAGTTTTGCATGTGATCTAATCTTGAATTATTCACAAAAAAGGTAAAAACTATGGCTAGGAAAGGACAACGAGATTCTTACTAGTGATGAAATCCAGCAAGTTTGCTCGGGGGTGACCTATGGTGTCTGAGGCGAAATTTTAATGGATGGAGATGAATTCCATTGTCACTAAACTTCAAGCAATACCTGGTGATGAAATCCAGATATTACTATTTTAAATGCAATATGAAATGCAGTGAATTTTATTTTAAGTGTTTTAGTTGTCTAATGTATACATACAAAGCTATAAATCAAAAGTTCTAATGATCTAAGCAAGAGGCCACTAAAAATATGCCATTTCCTCTGAAGAAGTGGAGTACATCATTTAAAACCCCCTGCCTACCAATGATATCAGATATCAAAGGAGCAACCGAAAGGTTCGTCCACTTCTCTGCCTGGAATCACCCAATGGCAGGAGTACTATTGACATCCAATCAATAGTCCTACTTAGATAACTAAAACAGATAATTCATAGCTATTCTAATATGCAGCTAGGTATGCAATTTTTTTTTATGCAAGCAACAACCAATAATGCAATGCAGAAAAATGTAACTAAAAATGTAACAAAAAAAATGTATATACAACTTAACTATTCTTTTCCAGATTACTTAGTTTTTGTTCATTTTAAAGTAATGATCTGAAAAAGAAACAGAATACAACAGAAAAACCAAAAACATAAAAAGTACAGTTTAACAAAGAAAAAAAAAACGCACTTACTCGGAAGCCTACGCTTTCTCTGTGAAACTGCCTTCAAATGCCCAAGGGAGTCTGCGCAGGCTGAAACGCCCCTCTACATTTTAGATCGGACTTCCAGACGCCACTCTGCGTCTGCTGCATTTTCTGCAAACTCCTCAAAAACCCTAGTTCGCTGGAACAGCGAATTTCATGATTTCTGGAACCTGCAAAATAAAAATAGAAAATAGGAATAGATCAGTAAAGCAAGTATTAAAAACATGAAACCCTAGAGGGTCCCACCGTGATCACCATTTGTAGATTAAAGATACTACGCCAAACAAAAATAAAGAAATCATAATAAAGGAATGCAGAACAGTTGTACAAAATGAATGATTTTTATTAATCAATGGAGTTTAAAAACTCCTTTTAAGTACAACAGGGCCTGTAACCCTTTTTGTGATACAAAGTTACAATTTGTGCTAGGGTTCTCTGAAACCCTAGCTGGCACAATGTGGTGGCATCTTCGAAGAATGTATCCTTAACCTCAACAGAATGAGTGGGCTTCGTTGTATCCTTTGGCTCGAACCACTCCAGCTTAAGCAGCTGCTATCAACAAATCAGATCTACCATTAGAATCCTGCACACATTAAAAATTACCAAAGAGTTAGAAACTAATAAGAGGGCTCCACTGTGTGAGCCCTCAAAAATAGTCTAAAACCCTAGATTTATGAAATGAAATAAAACGAAATGCAGAATTTAATAGCAGATTAATACATAAAGAAAGATTACTTGCTTTAGACGAATCTATACCTTTTCCTGTTAACGTGGCGAGACCAGGCAGCGGCGATGGATGCAGCGAAAGGGTTTAGTTCAGACTTAGGGCCGCAGAAGACTCAGAAGACTCAAGATTAATAGCAATAGCCAACTCCAGACTTAGATAGGAAAGATAGGTAGGTTTAGCCGAAGAGATAGATAGGGTTTGAGCCATCAAGGTGACTCAATTTATAATCTACTCTTAGGGCACACTTTAGGGTTTTAACGACACTTTGAACGTGTGGCTAATATTAAAGTGGATCCAAGGGTAGAGAATAAATCTAGGTTGTGAAACGGATTAAGATGGATGGACGGATGAGATTAAATGAAGGATGGACGGCTCAGATTAAATCACTTAAAGTATCTTTATATATATATTAAAATATATTAAAATATTAAAATATATATATAAATATTAATTTAAATAAATTTGGGAATGAAAAATGGCGGGAAAGGTGAAATTGGGCCAAATAATGGTGGGAAAAGGTGAAATTGGGCCAAATAATGGCGGGAAGGTGTGGATTTGGGCCAAATAATGGCGGGAAGGTGGATGACTGACACGTGGCTAACAGGAAGGTATAGATGACTTACAAGTGGCTGGATTTTGGTGTCTACAGTAAGTTTATAATTGATTTTTCTATCAATTAATTAAGTGATGAAACTTCCTAATTAAAATAGAAAGAGAGGCATTGAAATAAAGGAATTAATAAACATCATGAAGTAATATAAGGTTAGATAGGAGTTGGTCACTCCTATCACAATATTTGACACTAACCATGTCATAATTCTCTTGGTTACTTACTACCTTAATTGATATTGGTTCAAACATATTTGATTGTGAACTTTACTTAAATGATAGACATGTTATGATAAAAAAAATTCTCTCTCGAGTTGGGTTGGAAACAATTGGGTTGTTACAAGTACAACCATAATATGTAGGATAACTAATTTGAGATATGTATAAATCTAATGGCACAATAATATGCAGGAAAATAAAGAAATGAACATCTGCAAATAACTCAAAAATATGCTATTAATGAGAATGATGAAAATAGTACAATGCTATATAATGGAGGACATGAACACTCCATGAAATTATATGAAAGAACTACATTGTACCATACTACATCTACTATACATTGTATACTTACTATATCACTTTCCCTTCCCTACTACACCTATGAGGTCTTTATATAGAAAGATAGATTTCTTGTCCTTTACTCTACCTATGACTCGTGCACATGTGGACTACATGCACATTGACATTTGTGTATTTATTATAATACTTGAAGCAACTAACTGACTTTACTCTGAAGTAAACTCATACTCTAGATATGTACCAAAGGTGGTACATTTACATGACCCAAATTATGTAATATACTCTAAAATCCCCCTATATTACATTATTTGGGTATTGAAGACTTCAATCTTCAATATGGATCTTTTATCTTCATATGTTCTTCAGCTTGATTTGGTCCTTTGTATTATCTTTAAACATTACACTGTATGACTCCTTTATTTGGTTCCTCTTCTTCTTCTTCTCTATTATCATCTTTGGAGTCAGTACTTTCATGGGTGGATGTACTATCACCTGATTCTTGCAAGAGTCTCTTCTCTTTGCCTTTGTTCTTTTTATCATTTTCTAGGTCTTGTATAGAAGTTTCTAAACATACACTTAGAGCATCATGATAATATTTTGTGTTAGTAGAACTTGAAGTACCAATACTGCATGAGGATTCAAATATCTTTGCTAGGGATGATTCATCCATTTCTATCAATCCTCTATGTTCTAAATTTTCATCCTTATAACATTTGAATTTAAGTAGTACCATATATAATATGCTTTCATATTATAAAGGAATATGAATGTCACTCTTTCCAGTATCAATTGCTTCAGTGAGTTAAGCATATAGATAATATTCCATGGTTTCAAATTTGTACTTTAAAGCTTCACTATGAATCCTTTTCAAAGTAAGATCTAAGTCTCCTTCAAAATTTATAAGTAAATTCTTGATTCCACTTTTTATGACACTTGCTCTTTCCTTTCTAATAGTTTTATTCATATTATTGTTTATTGTGTTCCTTGAGGTAGATATCTCTCTTAGTTTTAACTTTTAATGTTTTAAGAAGACTTTTATCAGATCCTTTGTAGTAGACTACCTTATGACTCCCTAGTAGATTAATATTATAATCAAACTACAAGCTATGAAATTTTTGACATGTAGTTTTCTTTTTGTTTACTAAAAACTTAGATTAAGGATTTGTAGAATACTATATCTTTCTCAAGTAAATTGAGTATATGATCCAATTTGTTAAAACCCTTTATAGACTTAGATTTTGTAGAATTCTTTATTTCTCCCTAGTGATTAGAGTAAGCTATAAGCTTAATAAAGTGCTTAGTAAATAATAGTTCACTTTTTAGTTGATTTTGTAATGTTTTTTAAGTAACAATAATCAACTTCTATTTCACCTTATCTATCCTAATGAACTATGCACTTAATTTGAAATTCTCTATGGTTGGATTTCTTTTTCCCCTTTAGTATGAATATGATACAAGTATATAATTCCAACTTCTTTAAGTAAATGAAGAACTTACTTTTATAACCCTTAGTGTCCAATAGTTTAATATTTCTAAATTCCAGTAAGCTAATTTTATGTAGTATACCGTATAACTCCCTACTTTGTAATATTAGAAAATAATAATAATAGTATTTGCAAATTTAATATTTCTAGTTTACTAAGGTTGACAACCTTATATCTCCTACTTGGTTATTTGCAAATATCTATAATTTCTTCTACTTTTGTTAGGATGGCTTCCTTGCTTTCTAAGGTTGTTATTTTAATAATAGTAATCAACCTTATGCTTAACACCTTATAAATCCAAATTTTAGAAAGAAAATAATTAAATAATATACTTATATTCCTTCAACGTAGGTGGATAGACTAGTAGTGAGTATAGGACGCTCTCACTAGACTACAATAATGAAACTAATTTGTTCTCCCTTGACAGCTGTGATGGAGGCGGTTTAGCTCTCTCTTGATGATATTGATGTAAGCTTTCACTGGATTCTAGTATTATATTTTTGACCTGAACATTTAACACCTATTGGAATCGTTGATTTATGACAAGCTTTTAGTGGATTTCCTTAGAATCCTTGGCTTCAGGATTTTAATGCATCTGTGTTGTAATACGTCTAACTTCAATCTTTCTTATATTCTCCTCAAAATATGGTTACACTTTCTTTAGACTTGCTTGGACTTCACTGTAACTACTTGGAATTGGGTACTTATGTAGCTTCTCCTCTCCTTAGACTTGCATCCATGTGTTACTACTAGCTGGTGAGGCATTATTATAATACTTTGGCCTTTTATTAGCGCTCCTTTCTTTTTCAACTAATGAGAGATGATAATGATTCTCTCAATGATGCATTTCAATGTCCAAAAGTTATATGTTATCTTGAGCATTTCCTTTGTTAGCATTACCGAGTAACCTAATGTTCTATCGTATGTAACAAGTGGTGGTTTGCATGAAATATTCCCTCCAATGCCTTCCTTAACCTATATATTCCTCTTGCCAATGTAAATCTATTTGGTTTCTTGCTCTCAACACTTCTTCGAAGGAGCTATTCTTCTCAAGACATTGGCTCTTGGTTCAATGGAGGTCTTAGGTGCTTTAGAGATGGTCTTATGGTGCTCCTTTAGTGATTGCAAAGTGTTGTCCTTGGATGCTTCGATGGCTCCCCTCATAGTTGGCAATATGATGCTAGATTGAGGTAATATTACATGGCCTTCACTTTGCTTCTACACAAATTCTCTCACTACTATTCTACTGAAGAACATGAGCTTATACTGAGAGGGGGTGAACAGTATAAGATAAAAAAATTTACTTATCAATCCATATGATAACATCAATAATATCAAAGATATATTCATTCCACAAATCATCACACACCTGAGAGACATGATTTAACATGGTTCACCCAAAGTGGGCTACTCCGCGGAGAAAATATTCTTTACAAATTTTTTCAATAAATTCTCTTGAGAATCAATTCCCTATTACAATGTTTATGGACCTCTGTCCAAAGGAGACACCAATCCCCTTGCTCTAATTTGTAGAACTCTATCCATAGGATAACTCTTTCTCCTCTGCTCTAGCTAGTGATCTTCTATAAGACTTCTACCCCCACCACCCTGTCTTGTGGATATCTCTCCATAAAATACTTATGTCTTTATTTCTCTGGCTAATGGATCTCTATCCACTAGAGACTATTTTCCTCTACTCTGTCACCTCCAAAATCTACTCGCTACTCTATCTCATATCTGCACCAAATTCTATCCCAAGTGTAGTACAAATATGCTCACAAAACTCTATCTCAAATCTATACTCAAGTTTTAACACAAGGCTTGATCCAATCACAAATCAACTCTACTTAGATTTACCCCAAGCCTTAACACAAATCTTAAATAAATCAACAAATAAACTCTGCACAAATTTGCCTCCAAGCCTTCTCAAAGACTTTCTCAAGTATACATTCAAGCCTTCTCAAATACTTGCTCAAATATGTCCTTAAGCTTTCACAAAAGCTTACTCAACTATGTCCTTAAGTCTTCTTATGAAACTTGCTTAATCAAACCAATATTCAAAATTTCATAACTATTGTTCAATTAATGAAGTACAAAACTTTCTCATACATTTCAACAATGCTTATAAAACAATCCTTTTCACTCCACCTTATGTTTCATACACTCAGTCCAATTACTTTAAATAAAAGATGATTACCTCTTATTTGATTGATGAAGAATTGTCCACAAAACCTGTCTTACTCACAACCAAATCCTTTTGCCAATTCAAGGTTAGATAGCAATAGTCTATCTCAAAATCTTCACAATAATATTCACCTCAACAAATATTTCTCCATACAATGTCAAATCACTTATACACCTTATTACTCCTATCTTAAAAATAAATTTCATCAACAAGGGTTACTAATCACATGAACAAACATCCTCACATCCACCTTATAACTCCTTTTAATAATAAAGCACTTTAAATAAATTCAAAGTATTACTCACTAACCCTTATGACTTCCAATTATGAGCATACATAGGAATGTTTATTTAACCCTCATAAATTTTAAAACATGGCAACAAAATATATATCAAAACCTTATAACTCTCAACTATGGCAACTAATAAAATTTTATTTAAACCTTATAACTCCCAACTATGGTAAATGCACATACCTTAATGCAAAAATCAAATGCCACTATCATCGCTCGAACCTGTGACCTCCTAGCCCCACGCGCCCTAACACAAGGGCCACTATCGTGTGGGCTATGTTGCCCCACATGAACCAAGGAGCATGCACTCCTTAATGTCCTTCTACACCAGTGCAAAAGTTGAAAGGTCTATGCCCAAAATAGAACCTCCATGTAGTTCAAACTCCGCACCTTGCTGCCCCTAATGCACCGCTCAAGCCAACTCGACTGCCACCTCACTTCGATGGGGATAGGTGCCTTCCACAATTTGACCTTCTACTTGCTCTAAAAATCGTGAACACCTGCACCTTCCTATACCGTGTGTGAGAAATAAAACGTGCAAGGTATTACTTTGGGGAAATATCAAATGTACAAATTCATACATGGCTTAGGCTAACTTTAGCCTTATTTATACACATGCCCAATTCAATATTTGACGTTGGCTACCTTTTTGTTTTAATTCAAATTTGGATATTTTGAATTATTATATTTAATTTTTTTTTGGTAGGTTAAAATTATATTAAAAGCGGGTTTTGAAATGACCCCACAACCTTTTTACAATAGGTCAACTGACCAAATAAAAGGTTAAAAACAATCAATTTGAAAAATCCTATCCAACGGGAAACAAATAGTTTGGTAAAATCCGCCCAGCAAGAATAGGTAAATTTGAAAAATCTCGCCCAACAGGAAACCACCAATTTTGAAAAATCCCACCTAGCAGGAAAACATGCAGGATGACAAATTTTAAAACCCCGCCCAGTGGGAAGTAGCCAAAAATCACCAAATTGAAAATCTCGCCGGTGGGAAAACCAACAGGTTTGGAAAATCCTACCCAGAATTTGAAAAACCTCGCCCAGTGGGAAAACCAGCAGGTTTGGAGAATCCCGTCCAGCGAGAAAACTAGTAGAAAATGGATTTGAAAAATCCTGCCCAACGGGAAAACTAGCATGTTTAGAAAATCCCACCCAACGAGAAAACTAGTAGAAAAATAGATTTGAAAAATCCTGCCCAGCAGGAAAATGAACAGGTTTGGAAATTCCTGCCCAATGGGAAAAGTAACAGAAAAATGGATTTGAAAAACTACAACACTGGTATCCCGCCAACAGGAGTACAAGGTAACCAAGTTGGGGCAAATTATTTAAATCCTAAAGGATTTAAATATTATAATTTAAATATTTAAAACCTTTTGGGCTTTTTCACCTTGCCACCATTAGTAAATATTTTAACCTTTGTCAAATTACCACCAAGGTAATTTACTACCACCATTAATATTTTAACCTTTGCAAAATTCCAACCAAGGTAACTTATAAATCCTTTTTCAAATATTGTGGAGAGGTCTTCCTTTCTTCTTGTTGCCTTATACCTCATATGCCATCAAGAGAAATATTCTCACAAATATTTCCATCAATTTAGGACCTTTAACCTTTTGACATTAATCAACCCTTTTGACATTAATTTCATCAAATTGGGACATCCAACCTTTTGACATCAATGACAACAAAACATGCTCAATTTTCCAACAATCTCCCCCTTTGTCATTGATGGCAACCCTTTTTCCTTTAATAATTATTTTTACCTTTTTCTAATACTGCTTCCCCTGAGAAACTACTCCCCCTGACTTAAATATCTCCCCCTTTGACATCAATGGCAAAGGGACTCCTTTGGGGCTAAAGATAAGACTCTTAGCTCAGCCCCCTCCCCACCTCCTCTCCTTGAGGTGAATAATTTTAGGGTGGGACTAAAACTACTCCCAATTTTCTTTTGAGATACTCAAAAGTCTCTTTTGGAAGAGGCTTGGTGAAAATGTCTACAATATGATCCTTTGGAGTAATATATTCCAACTTGACTTGCTTATCTGTCACCTGCTCTCTCAGAAAATAATATTTTATTGGGATGTGCTTGATCCAGAAGTATATCACTAAATTCTTTGAGATATTTATAGCACTTGTATTATCACACAGTATGGGGATAGGGTGATCATACTCTATCTTGAAGTCCTTTAAAGTTCATTTCATCCATAACACCTATGTACAACAAGCAACCGCTGCAATATATTATGCCTCTGCTATGAATAAGGATACTAATGCTTGTTTCTTTCTTAGCCAAGAGACTAAACAATATCCAAGAAAGAATGCTCCTCCACTTGTGTTTTTTCTATCATCAATACTACCTACCCAATCTGCATATGTATATGCTATGAGAGTGAAATTGTTGCTTTTGGGGTACCAGATCCCAAAATCCAGTCCCTTTTAAGTACCGAGAATCCTTTTTACTGCTACTACATGTGTTTCCTTTGGTGCTGTTTGAAACCTTACCACTAGTCCCACTGCTTGCATTATATTTGGTCTTGTAGTTGTGACATATAGTAAGTTGTCAATCATAGAAAGAAGGACAATTCACCAAGCATTGACATTTCAAATTCACTTTGCATGCTCTTTGTAAATTTTTGACACATCTTATCATTATTACCTCTAAAATTGATATCATCCACATAAACAACCACAATTAGTAAGTCATTTCCTTCATTTTTGATGTATAAGTTACTGTCCACTATTCCTTTTTCAAAACCCTATTCCTGAAGATACTTATCCAATCTTGAATACCAAGCTCTAGGAGCTTGCTTTAGTCCATAAAGTGCCTTCTTTAATCTGCATACATAGTTTGGTTTATTAGTTAGGTTGAATCCCTTAGGTTGCTCAATGTAAACCTCTTCTTCTAAGACACCATTTATAAAGGTTGATTTAACATCCATTTGATATACTTTGAAATT
Source organism: Wollemia nobilis (assembly GCA_028583015.1). NCBI lineage: Eukaryota > Viridiplantae > Streptophyta > Pinopsida > Araucariales > Araucariaceae > Wollemia > Wollemia nobilis. The sequence goes on from JAQPPZ010002502.1 coordinate 2,174,169, forward strand.
TTTGAAACTTGAGAAAGCTAAAAATATCCTTATGGCCTCAAGTTGTGCAACCGGAGCAACTGTCTCATCAAAGTAAATTTCTTCAACCTATGCATAACCTTTGCATACTAATCTTGATTTATTTTTGACTACCTGGTCATCTTCATTTAAATTGTTTTTGAAAACCCATTTAGTTCCAATCACATTCTTACCTTTTGGTCATGGGATGAGTTTCCAAGTCTCACTTTTTTCTATTTGATCTAGTTCCTCATCCATTGCCTTGATCCAAAACTTATCTTCTCCTACCTTATTGAAGTCTTTAGGATCAATTTTAGATAACAAAGAAAAATTTGCATGCTCACTTGTTCCTGTTATCTTTCTCCTTGTCTGTATCTCATTTGGATTTCCAATGATTAGATCTCCTAGATGATTTTTTTGTACATACCTAGATGGAGTTTTGGGTAGTAGTCTTTGTGTATCTTTTTCTTCTTTGTACATACCTATATTGGTGTAAAAATTGTAAAGTTCAAATGACCCATTCTTTTATGTCACAGCAAAATCTCATCTTCTTGTGATAGAAAACACTTTTCTCCTTTAATATCACTTAGCATGTAGAGGTTGTTTGTAGTTCTATTTGCATCTGCAATAAGCTTTCCATTTTTAGACTTTTTGATCTCACATCTATTTGGATGAAATGTAACCGTGTACCCTTGATCACAAAGTTGGATTACACTTAGTAGATTGTGCCTCAACCCCTTGACATACAATACATTATCCATATTTGTTTTTCCATTATCTAAACTCAAAGTTCTTTTTCCACAATTTTTTTCTAAACCATTATCACCAAATTTTACTGATCCTCCATCAATTTTTTTGAGTACAAGAAATTTACTTTTATCTCCTGTCATATTACTAGAACAGCCACTATCAAGGAACCACTACTTTACCTTATCTTGAACATGAAGGGTTGTTTGCACTAACATTAATCTAACTTTCTCATGCTCTTTTCTCTCTCTCCTAATTGTTGAAGTTGTATTCGAATTACTTGACTCAGGAAATACCATTTTGTACCATTTAGCCTTGTGAACAAAATTATTGCATTTATAACATATGACATCATTATTCATAAGAGGTGCAAAAGAATTGAAATTTCTATCAACATTATTTTTCAAAAAACTAGTGCAATGTGCAATGACCATATTTTATACATGAAAAACAATAGCCATGGAAGAAATTTTATAACCTGTTGGAGTGCCTTGAATGATATGGTTGAGTTCTTCTTATTTTTCTATTCTTGTGATTGACTTTTTTCCATGGATATTCTTTGCCCTCTTCTTTCATCATGCCTTTTCCTTCCAGTGTATTAGCATGATTTATGAGCTCATATTTGTTTTATGTCTCTATTTCTTGAGAGTTTGACTCCTCTTTATGTTTCCCTAACTTTATATCTTGTCGTAACTTAGTCTTTTCAACTTCATTCCTTAGAGAGATAATTTCTTATTCCAATATTTCACACTATGCCTCTCTTGCCCTTAATAGTTATGTCATATCCTGTTCAATTTTCTTTCCCTCTTCCACTTTTACCTTGAGTTTTGTAATATTTTGTAGAAGTTCCATCTTTGCTTCTTCATCCTCTTGAATTTGATCCTTCAAACTTGAGTTCTTCCTTCTGATATTTTCCAAATTTTTGAGAGCAGTAAAAAATTCTTCTTTTATGTCAATTGTGGCCTCTTCTTCATTTTCTAAGGTCATGTATGTTCTTGTGGGATCTTCCTCCAAGATATTAGGTTTTTCATGAAGGAGCTCACTCTGATACCCACTAAAGAACATGAGCTTATACTAAGAGGGGGGTGAATAGTATAAGATAAAACTTTTTACTTTTCAATCCATATGATAACATCAATAATATCAAAGCAATAATCATTCCATAAATCATCACACACATGAGAGATATGATTTAACATGGTTCACCCAAAGTGGGCTACTCCACGGAGAAAATATTCTTTACAAATTTTCTCAATAAATTCTCTTGGGAATCAATTCCCTATTACAATGTTTATGGACCTCTATCCAAAGGAGACACCAATCCCCTTGCTCTGATTTGTGGAACTCTATCCATAGGACAACTCTTTCTCCTCTAATCTAGTTGGTGATCTTCTAGAATACTTCTGCCCCCACTGCCTTGTCTTGTGGATATCTCTCCACAAAATACCTCTATGTTTACTACTCTAGCTAATGGATCTTTATCCACTAGAGACTGTTGTCCTCTACTTTATCACATCCAAAACCTGTTCTCTACTCTATCTCATATTTACACCAAACTCTGTCCCAAGTGTAGTACAAATCTACTCATAAAAATCTATCTCAAATATGTCCTAAAGCTTTAACACAAGGCTTGATCCAATCACAAATAAACTCTACTTAGATTTACCCCAAGCCTTAACACAAAGCTTGAATAAATCAACAAATCAACTCTGCACAAATCTACCTCTAAGCCTTCTCAAAGACTGCTCAAATCTACCTTCAACCCTTCTCAAAGACTTGCTCAAATATTTTTTTAAGCTTTCACAAAAGCTTACTCAACTATGTCCTTAAGTCTTCTTATGAGACTTGCTTAATCATAACATACTCAAACCAATATTCAGAATTTCAACACTATTGTTCAATCAATGAAGTACAAAACTTTCTCATACATTTCCAACAATGCTTATCAAACAATCCTTTTCACTCCACCTTATGTTTCATACACTCATTCCAATCACTTTAAACAAAATATGATTTGCCCATACCTCTTATTTGATTGATGAAGAATTATCCACAAAACATGTCTTACTCACAACCAAATCCTTTTGCCAATTCAAGGTTAGATAGCAACAATCTATCTCAAAATATTCACAAGAATATTCACCTCAACAAATATTTCTCCATACAATGCCAAATCACTTATACACCTTATTACTCCTATCTTAAAAATAAATTTCATCATCAAGGGTTACTAATCACATGAACAAACATTCTCACATCCACCTTATGACTCCTTTTTAACAATAAATCACTTTAAATAAATTCAAAGTATTACTCACTAACCCTTATGACTCCCATTTATGAGCATACACAATAATATTTATTTAACCCTCATAAATTTCAAAACATGGCAAGAAAAACTTTATCAAAACCTTATAACTCCCAACTATTAGCAAATGCACATACCTTAATGCAAAAATCAAATGTTGTTATCATCACTCGAACCTACGACCTCCTAGCCCCACGTGCCCTAACACAAGGGCCACTGCCACATGGGCTATGCTACCCCATGTGAACCAAAGAGCACATGCTCCTTAATGTCCTTCTCTACTGGTGCAAAATTCAAAAGGTCTGCGCCTAAAACACAACCTCTATGCGGTTTGAACTCTGCACCTTGCTGCTTGTTGAGTTGTAATTTTACCCAATTGCAAAACCACACTCACCTTAGGATTTTGATTCCAAAACCCTCTCTTGCAAAGAAGTTAAAACAAAAACAACTTCTCCAAGGTTCCGCTATATAAGCATTGCACATGTGTATTAGTAATCTCAATGAAAATATATCAATTCAATGCTAGGAACACCTTAGTGATTGCAAGTAATTGTTAACAAGGGGCATGTGTTGGTTTATTTTATTATGCCATATTAATGATTGTTCATGAAACTTAAATGTAAATATGAATTGGCCCTCATATGACCATGATGTAGCCTTAACTCCTTTTTTCTTGAATGTTTTTAGGTAGATTTTATTTTCCTTTATTAAATAGATTTTAAACAAGTTTTATCTTGCATTAAATCCTACTTTGAGCATGATGTAGAAGATTAAAACCTATCTATGAATGTGAATCTGAAATTATGATGAAAAGATCCATTAAATGTAGCTTCTCTCATGAAGATAAAGATAGCCTTTGATATAATTAATAAATTGTCCCTCTTTGATGAAATTAATTTTCATATAGAGACACTAATTTATTGCTTTAAAATAATGGCCTCAAAATGTCATCATGAATTATCCCTCTTTAATGAAATCAGAATTTTCTTAAAGAAGAAATAATTTAATGCTTTAAAACGATAAACTTTGATGTAATGTATAAATTACCTCTCTTTAATGAAATCAAAATTTTCATAAAGAAAGGCAAATTTATTGCTCTAAAAATGATGGCTTATAGAATGCCATTAAAATTAACCCCTTTGACGAAATTGCAATTTTCATAAAGGGAAGTTCATTTATGCTTGCAAATAAAACTGTAAAGCTAAAAAAGTCTGATTTACCTTCAAAATGTGAAAAAATAAAATTTCGAAATTATAAAAATATGCATAAAATAGCAAATTTTCAACAATTTTTATAAAATCGAAATGGCTTCAAAATGAGTTCGAATTTGTTTAGAATAAAATATTGTATCTCATTCTTCACACCCATGTATTTATTTTTGTCGCTTTAATTTTTTTATTTTTATCCTCGAAGTTTTATAAAAATCTGCAAAATGAAGGGTTAGAAAATAAAAAATAAAAAATCTGAAATAAACTTGAATGCTGAAAATGTAAACATGTAAAGCCTTGTCGTTTTAATGGTACCTTGTCCTACAAAAATGAAGATGTGAGAAACTCATGCATGCAACCTAGTCTATTCCAACTTGCATTTGCACAATCAAAATAAGCTAAGTGCTAGCTCCTAAGGACACAAAAAATAAATTTCAGACTCCAAACATTCAATAATGTGACCATTAAAATGCATCAAACATCATCTATAAGTCCAAAACCTGAAAAAGGGAAAGATAAAAAATTAAATCCAAGCATGCAAAAAAATCTCCTATTTTACTAACAAAATCCAAATTTCTGAAAAAGCTCTTGCATTAAAATAGCATTTTCTTTTTTACATTGATTTTCAGCAGCATTGGTCTTCCAAAGAAGAACCAGCCCTCTCCTCCATTTTTGATGGAGTATTTCAAATTTTGAAAAAAAAAAAAAACCTTTTGTTCCCCTTCAAACGTTGTCTTTTCCTTTCCTGTTCCATTTCGTTTTCATTTTCTTGACTCTTTGGCCGTTCATTCTCCTTTTGTTTTCCTTTCGTAACCAATGTCTCAGGACATTTGTTAAAAACATGTAATAACTATCATGGGCAGCCCTTTATGCCATCATGATATGGTGGCAAATGGCCCATTTGACCTTGACTCTTTATTTATATCAAAATCGACCCTATTTTATACCAACGCTTTTTTTCCATAATGTTCCATATTTAATGGAATTTTCGTGGTATGTATATTTATGTACCCTAAGTTTGGTATTAATATGTCTTATTTTATTTAATGTTATATTCCCTTTTATAACACGTGATGTCCTCATTTGACAATGCAATCCTCCTTCGCCTGTGTCAAACGGATATCACAAAATTCGTCCTTTGAAAGCTTTACTTTAACCCTAATGGATCGGGTGGTTGCCTAAGTCGAATCCTAGCAAAGCGACGCTGGTGGTAATACCATATGGTTGTCGTTGTTTCATTTTCACTATAATACCTATTCCTCTGCAAAACTCGATGCCACGTGAGCCACCCTTGGTAAACGTCGTTGCCATTTTTCTTTGTGTCAAGCTCCTCTGTCACGCACCTCGGGACCCCCACTGTCCACCACTTTGTCACTCATCAGCAATCCATGGTTCATCGATATTTGACAGAGTACGTATCTCTCCAGTGTGATTTACTCTAACACTTCACAAAGACGTTTTCTTAGACAACGTGGGTAAAACATGCCACGTCTTATCATCTTTCACCAAGCGTTGTGTCATCCGATGTTGCAAAACCTGTTGTGTAGATGTTGTCTCTGCCATTAGACCACCAATGCAGGTTGTAATAGATTAGGTTGCATGCAAAAGTTTCTCACATCTTCGGTTTTGCAAGACAGGGTACCATCAAATTGATAATGTTTTACATGTTTACGTTTTCAACATTCAAGTTATTTCCAGATTTTCATTTTTTATTTTCTAACTTTTCATTTTGTAGATTTTTTTAAACTTTGAGGATTAAAAAAAAAATTAAAAAATAAATAAAATGACAAAAATAAATACATGGGTGTGAAGAATGAGATACAACCTTTCATTCGAAACAAATTTGAGCTCACTCCAAAGTCATTGTTGAAAATGACTTTTTTATGCAAATTTGTATAATTTCATAATTTTATTTTTCCACATTTTGGAGGTAAATCATATTTTTAAACTTTGCATTTCCATTCATAAGCATAATATGGCATTTCCTTAATGAAAATTTCAATTTCATTAAAGGGGAGTGATTTTTAATGGCATTCCATAAGCCATCATTTTCAAAGCAATAAATTTACCTTTCTTTATGAAAATTTTGATTTCATTAAAGAGAGGTGATCTATATATTACATAAAAGGTTACTATCTTAAAGCATTAAATTATTTCTTATTTACAAAAAAATGTATTTCATTAAAGAGGAATAATTCATAATGATATTTTGAGGCCATTATTTTAAAGCAATAAATTGTTGTCTCTTTATGAAAATTATTTTCATCAAAGAGGGATCATTTATTAATTATATCAAAGGCTATATTTATCTTCATGATAGAAGCTACATTTAATGGATCTTTTCATCATTTCAGATTAACATTCATAGATAGGTTTTAATCTTCTACTTCATGCTTAAAGTAGGATTTAATACAAGATCAAACTTGTTTAAAATCTACTTAATAAAGGAAGATAAAATATACCTAAAAACATTCAAGATAAAAGGAATTAAGGATACATCATGGTCATATGAGGTTCAATTCATATTTGCATTTAAGTTTCATGAAAAATCATTAATATGGCATAATAAAATAAACCAACACATGCCCCTTGTTAACAGTTACTTGCAATCACTAAGGTATTCCTAGCATTGAATTTGATATATCTTCATTGAGATTACTAATACACATGTGCAATGCTTATATAGCGGAACCTTGGAGAATTTGTTTTGGTTTTTAACTTCTTTGCAAGAGAGGGTTTTGTGATCAAAATCCTAAGGTGAGTGTGGTTTTGCAATTGGGAAAAATTACCATTCAATACTGCTTCTAATGTGTCGCTCAAGCCAACTCAGCTACCACCTCACTTCGGTGGTGACAGACGCCTTCCACAATTTGACCTTTCGCTCACTCCAAAAATTGCGAACACTTGCATCTTCCTTCCTCTACCACGTGCGAGAAATAAAATGTGGAAGGTATTAATTTAGAAAAATATCAAATGCGCAAATTCATATATGGCTTAGGCTAACTTTAGCTTTATTTATATACATGCCCAATTCAATATTTGACGTTGGCTACCTTTTTGTTTTAATTCAAATTTGGATATTTTGAATTATTATATTTAATTATAATTATTTAAATCCTAAAGGATTTAAATATTATAATTTATATATTTAAAACCTTTTGGGCTTTTTCACCTTGCCACCATTAGTAAATATTCTAACCTTTGACAAATTACCACCAAGATAGTTTATTGCCACCATTAATATTTTAACCTTTGCCAAAGTACCACCAAGGTAATTTGTAAATATTTTTTCAAATATTATGGAGAGGTCTTCCTTTCTTCTTGTTGCCTTATACCTCATATGCCATCAAGAGAAATATTCTCACAAATATTTCCATCAATTTAGGACCTTTAACCTTTTGACATTAATTTCATCAAATTGGGACATCCAACCTTTTGACATCAATGACAACAAAACATGCTCAAATTTCCAACATCTACCTTCCTTTTCAATAGAAATGTAATGGTTGCAAGGGTTCCAATGTGGTTGTAGGTTGATGTTATTTTTAGATCCTTGCTTTGGTGATCGGAATGGTGTTTCTAGACACCTAAAACCAATGCTTGTGAACCCTGGATTGGTTCTCCTTCTATATTTGTTGCTTCACCAATATTAGGCGTATAATACCTATTGTGTTAGTGTCTTTAAGACACTTAATATTCTATCTTCCTTATGAGGAATATGGTGCACCAATGTAGAATGAATAAGAAACTTTATTTTGCATCAAAATTTAGTGAGCTCCTTGTCTCCTTTTGGTGCTATTTTCTCCTTTGATATGATGGCTTCTTGTTGTGTAGATATATTTTCTCCTCATTTTATATCTTGAGGAAAAATGTATACGAATTGAAAATACTTCCCTTGCTTCGTGGATACGGTCGCTACTTGCTCTATTCCTTGATAGCAATGTATTGTTACCTTTCTAATTAGACAACACTAACTCCTTCACTTGGATAGTTTAGTAACAATAAATCCAAGCTAATAATCATGCAAATAATATGCTTTTAAAAGAGTTATATTTTGCACTAACTTTCACCTTTACTGAAACCCCTAGTGCACCTTAAATTTGAGACTCTCCAAGTCTTGATTTGTAGCTTATTTAAATGATTTCAATGGTGGATTTCTTCTCCACTCCTTTGAGGAATATGAATTTGTTTGGTGGCTTCTCTAGGACCCTTTAGATTGCAGATGTTATGCACTAAATAGTGTCTCTAAACACTTTGATATTTTGATCTTTGTGCACTTTGGTTTATTACCTTAACTCAATCAACCAATGCACATAATAATCTTTAAGAGTAAATAAGTTATACAATCTAGAATAGTTCAATAGTAGACTTACCTTATTGCTCATTTAATGCACTAATAGAAACTCTTAAAGAAATCTCAAATGCACTAATAATTTCTACAACTCTCTTAAGAGTAATTATAAACAACCCTTAAAAGTAATTTGTAATATGCACTACAATCAATGTTGTAGGATGTAGTATTCTTGATTCTTAGATAGACAATAGGTATATGATATTTTTCTTTCTATCAATATATATAACTCCTATTTAATGTGCAAGTAATAACCTTAAAATTAACTTCCTTCTACACTCCTTGAAGACTATAAAATGCAACTTTCTCTTTGCAACTTCTGAATTCTAATAAGGTGCTTTATTGGAATTGAATAATAATCCAGATTATAGTTCAACTAGTAAATCTATTTGCATCCAAGTTGCTTACCTTACTGATCTATAGATGAAGTATTGCAAGGTGATTTGATTTACCTTATTGCTATCCTTTTACTGGATGAATGTGCAACTATTCTTGGTTTTCCTAAATAGCTCCTTAACTCACTAATTTGTAGCTCTCTAATGCTTTTGACTTGTTACTTGATTTTGTAATAAATGACTTGATTAACTTTCAGTATGAACTCTATAACTTTGAAGTCTTGCAGCTAGTAATTTTGTCCTAATTGTTGTCCTTTCACAATCAATATACCCTTATAAAATGTGCCTTCTTAGCTATGAAAGGCAATATCCAAATCTCTTGTATTTGGTGAGCTTATTCTATCTATGTTCTCCTCCTTGTTGAATTTTAACTTCAAGCAAGTCCTTCTCAATATTCTAAAAGTCTTGTGGTCTTCAATATTCTCCTTCAGGATTTGGCACTCCTTGCCAAATTCTTCTCCTTTTAGGCTTGTTGTTGGATGGCGATAATTATCCTAAATTTTGATCTATCAATAACTCTTCCTTGCTGGTAGATTTTTTCAATGATTTATTCTAGGAACTTCTTTAATGGTCTTATTAGAATTCTAAAAATAAATCTCTCCAAGCCTTCTCCTTGTTTCTCCTTAAGACCTATCCAAGGTCTTCAGTATTGTAGCTTCTCTAGTCTTCGAAATGAGACCTTTCCTTCAACCTTCTACTATGGAAGTGTTGGTAATGAGATCTTTCTCATGGATCTCCAAAATCTAGAATCTGGAATAGGACCTTTACCAGTCCTTTACTTTTGCAATCTAAAGGTTTAATGCAAATCACCAACCTTCAATCTTCCAAAACTAGAAGTTTTGTAACTAGATCTTCTAAGGGTCTCTTAATATTTTTCTAGTATCTGCAGTCTTTGATGGAGATCACAAACTTTCAATCTTCTTCTTGACTCTTCTTTGGAGTATCTTGAATCAGTAGTAAGGCTACTATGGCATTTTGTTCTTCTACACTCTTGCAAGTCTACAATCTCTAGTAATGAGACCTCTCCTCAAATCTCTAAAATATTCATTCTTCTACTTGTTGTTGCAAGTGTTGGAATGATTCTAAGAAGATATTATTCCTAGCTCTCTTGTAGGAAGCTTCTCAACTTTTTTTTTTAATATCCTTTTCCTACAACAAGATGTTAGAAATTAAAATGGTGGAAACTGTAAAATCTAGATATGATGACTCTTCACTAGTTGATTTGTTAATCTAGTGGGATGAATGTTGAGTCCTAGTCTTTACAAGTTTTTTTGCAACTCTGTGAAAATACTCTAGCCAAATGCAATCTCAAAATTTTTGGTATTGATATTTACTTCTCTCCTCTCAACCTCTCTTGTGGTGGTGTTTGTATGAAGTGGTGCACAATGGTGTATCTGGTTTGAAAAAATGCATCAGATTTTCGTATGGCTCTCCCTATTCCTATTGATCTACCATGTGCTCTGATACCCCTATTAGATTTTTATGGGATGTAGTACAACCACAAGATGTAGGATAACTAATCTAAGATAACTATAAATCTAATGGCATAATAATATGTAGGAAAGTAAAGAAATGAACATCTGCAAGTAACTTAGAAATATCTCATTAATGAGAATGATGAAAATAGTACAATGCTATATAATGGAGGACATAAACACTCCATGAAATTATATGAAAGAACTACATTGTACCATACTACATCTACTACATATTGTATACTTACTATATCACTCTCCCTCTCCTACTACACCTATGATACCTTTATATAGAAATATGGATTGCTTGGCCTTTACTCTACCTAGGACTCATGTACATGTGGACTACATGCATATTTACAACATGCACATTGAAACTTGTACATTTATTATAATACTTGAAGCAACTGACTTACTTTACTCTAAAGTAAACTCCTACTCTAGATATGTACCAAAGGTGGTACATTTACATGACCCAAATGATGTAATATACTATAACAACTAGTACTAATTTGGTGCAGGGATGAATAGACTTATACATGTAACAAGATAGAAAATAATACCATGAAAATGCACTTGGGCTGCTAGGTGATATCTCTTTTGCTCGTTTTTCAACTACTTCTCAAAGGTTATTCTATTTTGACTTGATGGTGATTTATGTATCCCTAATTCTACGCATACGGTCTTGAAGTATCTTTTCCTTTTATGCTTTTTGAACGTTAACAGGTACTTTTGTATTCTCAACCATTGTTAATCAGTCTACAATTGTATATTCCTTTGTCTATCACATCTTGAATCACTTTGATTATTGGTTATACAATTCTAGCTTAAGGTGTTTTTTCAACTCAATAATCTTGTTCTTTTTTTAATTTGTTATATGGGATTGAAATGGGGCCCACCCATATTATATCATCACAACATATTGGTATTAGAATAAAGCTTTAATATTATCCATGTATCACTTGGAAAAAATTGAACCTTGGTCTCCTCTTTAAATATTGAAGAATCTAACTATTGAGCAAATGCCATTTTATAAGATAATTATATTCTTTAGCAACTTTGTGAGGTTGAATTTTTGTTGAAGTGTTTACTTTATTGGCACTATATTGGTCATTGCATAGTTATTGAAATAGTTGAACTACATGTTCACCTTTTCTTGAAGATTGACTTTCATGCTTCACAAGGTCATGTAGGAGATTTTCCTATTAGTCATATTTTGTCTGTTATGGCCCCCTGATGAATAAGTGTAGAGGCTTCAAAATTTTCAGCAATTGATTTTGGTTTTGGTCAATTGGATTTTAGCTATTTTTAAAATCGTTTTGGCTTATTTATTTATTTTCTCCATGTTCATATGATACAAAGGTTGGTGACACCATAAAAAAAGCCCTTTAAGTGATGGTCATTTATCGGTATCAGCAAAATCTAGACATTATCATCTGACAACTCATATACATTATGTTCTCATTTGGTGATGATGCGGTATGGTCTAAACTAGAATGAAATAATTTTTTGGTGATTCCCTGGTTTTGATTTATCCTCATCCCATTTGAGAATGAGATCACCAATTTGGTAGTCATGTGGCTTTCTTGTAAAACAAACACTTCATCACAACTAAATGCTTTTGGAAATAATCATAACCCTTTTCTCTCTATTCTTCTAATAGTAGGAGTTATGATATTCAAGTCTCTATTACTTCTATATAAAATAGTTCTTATTGATCCATTAATTCATTATAGATAGCTCAATAGTAATGGGAGAATAATCTCTTTTTCATAAACTAATGAATAAGTTAAAGTTTGTAATGCCCTTTTAACTATTATTTGGTCCACCCATAATACCTAGTCAAGTAACATGTACCAACCCTTCTTATTTTCACCAATGGTTCTTTTAATTATTTTCAACAGATTCTTATTGGTGGATTCAGCAAACCCATTCCCTTGAGGGTAATAGTTTGATGATGTTTTTAGGGAGATATTGTATCTACTTGTAAAATTAATTATTTTACCCCTATAAAAGCAGATCCATTATCAATCACCAAAGTGTATGGGATACTGAACCTTGTGATTATTTTTTCTAGGAATTCAATTACTATATCTTGATTGGTTTATTTTGTGGTTATCACTTTTTTCCAATGATTAAAATAGTATATCGTTATTAAAATACACTTATGACCTACTGATGAGTTTATTTATGAATCCTATAAAATCTAATCCCCATTGTTAGAAAGGCTCCTCTATTATGATTGGTTGTAGTAGTAGCACTAGATTTATGTTTCTTCTCACAAATTGTTGACATTTTTACAAGCTTTAGCCACTTTTAATGAATCTACAAATATGGTGGGCCAATAATATTTAGCTCTAATGATTTTACCAACTGTTATTTGTCCTTAATAATGACCTCTAGACAATCTTACATGGAACTTTGTTAACACTTTCTCAAACTGTTTTGGTTTTATGCAATGAAGGAGAATTCCATAAAATAAAATTGTATAACATTTTTGGTAGCAAGACATACTTTAGGGCTAGAACCTCTATATTTAGGGTAAATTAGTGGGGAGAAAATATTTTTAAAACTTAAATCCATGTTTTTCAGAAGCAAGTGACTATGCAAGGGTTTCATCTATGTTGAGCACAAGCAGCACTAGAGGTTTTTTTTTTAGGCCTTCGAGCCCTAGTAGCCAATATTTTTGTGGATTTTGCTCAATATTTTAGTGGATATGTTGCAAGGGACCCAATATGGGTTATAAATCTATATTTCAATAGATCTTCATTCTACAAACTTGATTGAAAATGAATTCCAATTTGTTGCACAAAATAAAAGTGAAAATTATACCTTTCCTCGGCATCCAAGGCATGGATTAAAGAGATGTTGAAAAAAGTTTCAAGAAACTGATCAAAAAATGGTTTAGATATCAAATGAATTTGATGCTAAGGAGCACCCCAAAAATAAATCCACTATGGAAACCCCTTTCAAGAGAAATGATTTCAAAGACTCAGCCCCAAAAATAAATTTTAGGTATGCCCTCCATGGTGGATAACCTCATCCTAATGCTAATATTAATCTTAGGGATTCTTGTAAACATCTAAGAATGCCTAAGATTTATCCTAGGAAAACTGATTCAAGATGTCTTAGAGAAACTGATGAAAATTTGATTGTTAAGCTAGATATGGGTGACATTCTAACTGGCATAGATTATTTAGAAAAAAGAGGACTAATTTTTTATTTCTTGGGTTTTCATCTGAGCCAAGGATGGCATCAAAGTTGATCCCAAAAAGATCCAGGTAGTTCAATAATGGCCAAAACCTTGCACTCTCAAGGGTCTTCAAGGATTTTTAGGGCTTACGGATTATTACTATAATTTTTTTTGTAACTATGGTAAAAATGTAGCTATCATCACTTCCATGTTAAAAAAGAAATATTTTACTTGGACGGGACCCGCTGAACATGCTTTCCTAGAGTTGAAGCATGTTATGACCACTACGCCAGCTTTAGCCATGTTGAATTTCTTCAAACCTTTTTTATTGAAAGTGACACTTTTGGTCGTGGTATTGGTGTAGTGTTGATGCAAGAAGGGAGACCCTTGGCTTTCACTAGTAAAGCACTCTCCAGTTGTAATATAGGAAAATCCACTTATGCTAAGAAAATGCTAGCAATTTTGCATACGGTAACCCATTGGCAACCATATCTCATTGGGCATCATTTATCCATTAAAACTGACCATCAAAGTCTTAAATACTTTTTGGAGCAATGGGTTGCCACCCCCAAACAACAAAAATGGATTTCTAAGCTCATGGGCTATGATTATGATATCACTTATAATAAGGGCAAGGATAACATTGTGGTTGATGATCTATCTCACTAATTTGAGGCTCATAGTATGCTATGCACCATTTCATCACCCATTACATAATGGATCAATTCCTTACGATAGGAGGTCCTTCAATATTTAGGCTTACAAAATTTGGTTACCTCTCTACACACTGAATCTACTTCATGTCCTAGTTATGCTTTATATGGCCATTATTTTTGTTACCACCAACGCATTATTATTCCCCACACATCATCCCTATGGGAACTTGTCATGCAGAAACTACATGCCACCCCATCTACGAACCATTCAAGATTCCTCAAAACATATGAATGGCTTAAGCACACTTTTTTCTTGAAGGGCATAAAAAAGGACATTCAAAATTTTAGGGTAGCTTATGATACCTATCAATGGATGAAAGGCAAAATGATGCATTCTCCAAGCACTCTCCAACCCTTGTCCATTCCTTACCAGGTTTGAACTGATATTTCCATGGATTTTATTAAAGGGTTACCTAAGTCTGGAGGTAAATCCATTATTTTTGTGGTAGTGGATCATCTTTCAAAGTATGCTCACTTTTGTTCCCTCTCCCATCCTTACACAGCCTCCATCATTATCCAAATTTTCTTTGATTCTATCTTTCACCTTCATGGTATGCCCACCTTCATTGTGTTTGATTGTAATCCCACCTTTACTAGTCACTTATAGCAAGAATTGTTTAAGTTGCAGGGAACTCAGCTCAAAATTAGTTCAGCTTATCGTCTGTAAATGGATGGTCATACAAATATTGTCAAAAAAAATTTAGAGACCTACCTTGGTTGCTTTACCTCTGATCATCCTACTCAATGGGTGAAGTAGCTTCCTTTGGGCGAGTGGTGGTACAACACTTCCTATCACATAGTAACCAAGGTTACCCCTTTCGAGATATTTTATGGGTGCCCTCCACTCATGCCTTCCTCCTACATTCTGGGTAGCTCCAAGGTCTATGTAATCAACACTACTCTTAGTCAACATGTTGATATCCTCTACCAACTGAAGATGAATTTGGATGTAACCCAGAACCGAATGCACCAATAGGCTAACCAAAACCATTATGAGTGTAGATTTGATGTGGGTGATATGGTTTTTCTTTACTTGTAGTTGTACAAATAGTTGTCCCTACAACTTCATAGGTGCTAGAAACTTGTGAAATACTATGGGCTCTACTAGGTTTTACAACGGATTGGTACCACAACCTAAAAATTGGCCCTCCCACCTACATCCAAGCTCCATCCTATTTTCATGTCTCCTCTCTCAAAAATATGGTTGGAACTCAAGTACAATTTCAATATGCACTCTTATAATTAGATGAAGAAGGTTCTATCTTGCTCAAGCTTGAAAATTTATTAGATCGTCAAACTCACACTCTCTGCAACAACCCCATTACTGAGGTCCTTATTAAGTGGCATGGACTCTAGGTAGAATATGTTACATGGGAGTCTCTCCAACAACTCCAGCACTAATTTCCTCATCTTCAACTTTGAGGACAAAGCTTTTTGAAGGAGAAGAACATGTTAGGATCCCATCCTAACATTATTTTGCAATTCTCAGTGGTTATGTAATAAACCACTTCCAACGTGGGGGATTCCATCTATGATGTTATTTTGTAATATTTCATAATGTATATGGCAAGTAAGGCACCTAGCCAAGTGGGATCATTTTATGTAACCATTATCAAGATTGTAACCGATGTTTGATAGAAGATTCTAGCTCAAGTGGTATTTTTCATGTAAGCCAACTCTTGAGCTTAGGGTTAGGGTTGCATGAAGTCTTTTCTTTAAAAGCTATGAAGCCATGTACGAATGCATCTTTTACAAGTGAATGGAATATTGAAGGAGGTTTCCCCCTTGAAGAGGCCTGTGATTCAATGCTTATTGTGAGAGTGTTTATTTCTACATTTACTTTCTACATTGTGATATTGCATGAGTTTCTACTTAATTTTAGTATTTTTTATGAGATTTCTTTTTTTTAATAGTAGATTTCTAACATAATACCATCCTCTCTCACTATGATAAAATGGGGGGAAATATAAATTTGGATAGAATCACTGGCCCTCATGAGTGAATATATTGTAAACCTTCATCTTGTTGAAATCCAACCAAATAATGGCCTTATGACTTGGTCTAAAAAAAGGTAAGGCTTAGCTTGTATCATGGAGAGATTGGATAGGTTCTTGTTATCTGATAATTTCTTAATCCCTGGTCACACTCCTAAGGTGAAGACTCTTAACAATGTTGGTTTGTATCACTGGCCAGTCATAGTGGAAATTTGGAAAATCAATGTGAGTCTCTTACCTATTCAATTCAAATCAATGTGGCTTAGATATAGTTCCTTCAGACCCGAAGTATAGAAATGGTGGAAGGAAGGTAAACCAAGGTATGGGACTAAGATATTTTGTTTTACCAAAAGGTTGCAATAAATTAAATCCAAAATCAATATTTAAAACTGGAAGAATTTTGGAGATGTTCAATAAAAAATATGAAGTGATTTCTCAACTTGAAAATATGAATAAGAAAATATATTTAGATGGCCTCATAGAGAGTAGAAGTACATATGAAATTAGACTCACAGCTTAGTTAGAGGAATGGGAAAAAAGGAACTCTTATGGAAGCAAAAATATAGGATCTAATGGCTCAAAGAAGGAGATCGAAACACAAATCTCTTCTGGCTCGAATATCTCACAACTTTATTTCTTCCCTGAAATATGATTCTAGAGATATTGTCTACACTTGGGATGGTATGAACTTTATTGTTGTCAATTACTTTTCCAATCTATTTGTTGCTAATCCTCTTAAATTAGCTTCTCAATAGAATATTCTTCAAGTGATCCCTACTCTTATCACTTATGAGGAGAACTCTATTTTGATTGCTCCATTTACTATCAATGAGCTTCAATAGGTGGTGTTTAAAATGAAAAAGAAAAAACCTTAGGTCCTGATGGTTAACCCATTGAGTTCTATCAAGAGTGTCAGGATATCCTTCATACTAATTTAATAGAGGTGGTGGAAGAAGGTAGGAAATCCAAATAAATTTTGAATGTTATCAATAAAATTTATATAGCTCTTGTCCCAAAATCTCAAGAGGTAGATCATATCTCAATTTTTTGACTGATAGCTTTATGTAATGTTCTTCTCAAAATCATTACAAAGATCATGGTAGAAAGTATGAATCCTCTTTTATATAATATTATTTTCCCTGAACAAGGGGGTTATGTGCAAGGGCGTCAAATAGTGTATGATATTTTTCTTCCTCAAGAAGCCATCCATTCCATGGAAATGTAAAAATCTCCATCTATGTTCATCATTTAGACTTATCCAAAGCTTATGACAAAGTGGATTGGCACTTCCTTGTCAAAATTTTGAGGCAATTTTCTCTCAAGATTGGATGGATTGGATTATGGTATGTATATCTTTAGTGTCCTGCTTTATTCTTATCAATGGTAGGCCTTCTCAATTATTCCCAGATTCTAGAGGTATTAGGCAATATAACCCCCTCTCCCCTTATTTATTCATCATTCTTGCTAAATGCTTGGGTAGGGCTATAACCAAAAATAGAGAAAACAAAACCCTTGAGTTACCATTGCTCATGGAGCTAAGCCTATTTCTCATCTTCAATTTTTTGATGACTCTGCTCTATTAGGTAAAGCTACAGTTAAGAAAGCTTCTAAAATTAAAGAAAACATTAGCTATTTTTCTAATGCTATAAGGCAATTGATCAATGAAGACAAATCTAAAGTTATTTTTTTTCACTAATCTTCCAAACAGGAATCCATGGTCCTAGATAAAATAATATATAAAAATACCTCCCTTCCAATCACTTATTTAGGCATTCCTATCAATATTTAAAGATAGAAAAAAACTAGAACTGGTAGTTGGATAGAGTTAAGAAGAAAATTGGAAAGTGGACCAATAGGTGGTTTTCATTTGGAGGTAGAATTACCTTGGTAAAATTATTCCTTCAAGCTATACCTATTTATGTTTTTGTTGTGTTGAATATCCCAAAGGTAGTTCTTCAAGAATTAGATCAAATCAATCATTAGTTCCTCTGGAGTGGTACTAAGGAGAAAATAAAATGGGCCTTGGTTAAATGTGATACTTTATGCCTTCCTAAGAATGGAGGTTAGGATTCTGGTTTGCTATTTATAAAAATAAGGCTTTAGCTACTAAACCGTATTAGAGAATTTTACATAACCCCAATGCTCTTTGGACCAAAAATCTTTGTGCTAAATATATAAGAACAAAATTCTTGAAGACCTTGTTCATTATAAATTGCCTACCAAAGGTTCTCCCATTTTAGCAGTTCTTAAGACTAGTGAGGATTTGTTTAAGCAAAAGTTATTTTGAATAATTCATAATAGTCAATAGGTAAATTTTTGAATATATTCTTGGGATGGTCACCAGCCTTTGAGAACTCAATTTCTTGATAGGAGGTCTTGGATAGAGGAGAATCATCGAGCTAACTAGATAAAGGTAGCTAATTATTGTCAGTACCATACTGGTAACTCAAAGGTTGGTAGATATTGGATCCCTATTGAGTGCCAAAAAGGCAAAGAAAATACATCAAAAACATCCTTCATATGAGATCTCTCTCTTGGTCCTATGATAAAGATAATTTTTGATGGAACAACACTACTAAAGGTGAGTATTCAGTTTCTCAAGGTTATTTGACCTTATACCATAATAATCCCAACCAATCATATGTTATATTTACTTACTTATGAGCTCAACATCTCTGGCCTAAGGTGAGGTTCTTTACATGGTTTTTATTGTATCATAGGGTGCTTACTGGTGAACAACTTATGAAATGTGGTTTTCATGGCCCATTTAGATGTGAAATGTGTGGAGAGAATGTGGAAACTCTCAACCATATTTTCATTGAGTGTACCTTAGCCTTTGAGCTATGGAGGAGAATGGCCATCTTACTTTTCTTACAATGGTACAATATGTTTTTACTTTTGAATAACTTTGGGGGGATTGGCCTAATCAAGAGGGCGTTGATTATTTTATTAGGTATCTAGTTTGGATGTGTTCTATCATTCTACCTTGGAATATCTAGAAGGAAAGAAACAACCATATTTTCAATCAAGAAAGGAAGCAAATTCACTATATGTGGCAAAATACCATTGTCAACTTAGTTGAATCATTCGAATAACTCAATCACCCCCAGAACACCCACCAAATATGGGATCAAGTGATGGAAATATTAAATATTATTCAAGGAAAACCAGCTTAAATTTAATGTGAGTAATTGAAATATAGATAGATCAAGGAATTGGTAGCCTCCTCCCAAGGATTTTAGAAAAGTTAATATCGATGGAGCCTCTAGGGGAACCTTGGAAAAGCTAGTGCAAGAGAAATTGGTAGACTTTTAGATGGTTTTCTCATTTTCACTTTTCTAAGAATTTGTGTATCCTTTCCAATAACATTTTTGAGAGGTATGATATCCTTAGAGGACTTAAAGAGACTACTAATGTCGGATGGAAAAAAGGTGTTAGTTGAATCTGACTCTCAAGTCATGATTAATCTATTGAAGACTTCTAAGAATCATAAGGCTGATTGTAGAATAGAAAGAACTGTTGAGAAGATTCAATTAATTCATATGGGATTTTTGAAAGTTGAATACAATCATGTGGTAAGAGAACAGAACAAGAGTGTTTATGCTTTAGCTAATTGGGCATTGGATAAAGGTGATCTTACTTACTACGGCCACTCTCCTAGATGGTGGGATTTACAAATATTGTTGAGTGATAATTTTACCCAATTGCAAAACCATTATCACAGTTAGGGTATTATTAGAAAATCCTCTCTTGCAAAGAAATTTAAAACTTCTCCAAGGTTATTGTTTGTTTAATTACTTAAAATGTGTTTGATTCCTTGTGAACATTTGAAAATATGTTTAATACCTCAGAGGTGCAAGTAACTATTAACAAGGGGCATGTGGTTTGGTATTACTTTGATTTGCTTTGTTCTTTGTTGTTCATGAAATTTGTAAAAAAAATGTAACATTATTGGTCCTCTATGACCATCCTAGAACAGTGATTTAATCCATTTTATCTTAAATTGTTAACAAATTTTATCTTGAATTGTTAACAAATTTTATCTTCTTTTGTTAAGCTTTGTTTGAGCATGAAATAAAATGACTAAATATAAATTTGAAATGTCAATCCTAGAATGGTGATTTAATTCATTTTATCTTATTTTTTAACACATTTTATCTTGCTTTGTTAAACAAATTTTATCTTGCTTTGTTAACAAATTTTTATCTTGCTTTGTTAAACAAATTTTAAAATAATAAAACCTATGGAGTGCAAGAATTTTTTTTTGTTTTAAAATATTAAGAAATACCTTAATTAAATGTGTCCAAATAATTTAATATTTTAGCCTTGAAGAAATAATTATTTGGATATTTTCAATTACTTCAAAACCCAAATTTTAATGCAGAAAAATATAACCCTTCTAGGGTTTTGAGTGTTTGATGGAGCTTAAAGAAAATAAAATGGAAAATAAATAAAAACAAAAGCTAAGGTTAGAGAAAAAAAATGAGAAAAATCTGAAATAAGATGAAAACAAAGTGCGTAAAAGCAATCAAAGTGAGCTACTAAAAATTAATCCCTCCTATTCTGCAAAAAATGGAATATCATGAACACTAAAACAAAACTAGGTTAGACCTGCATCCACACAATCTAAATATGGTTAAGTGCAAGAGTCTGAGGAATAAAAGCATGTATCAAAAACATTAAATGATGCTACCATATCCATGCATAAAACATCACTGAATGAACCCAATACATGTGAGAGAAAAATATGCAATAAAGCTTATATTCAAAACCTTCTTTGGTTGCATACAAGGTGAGAAAATCTATTTGGCAGTAGCTTCAAATCCTTCCAATCCTCTTCACGCCTTTTGCTCCAAAAAAATTCCAACCCTGTTTCATGCGTTTGCATGGGTTTTTAAGATTTTTCCACAAAACCTTTCGTTTCCCTTTCGTAATGCTTTCTCCAATGAGACTATTCTTCTTCATATTCATTTTCTATTCATAATAACCTTGGAGGAATTAATACCATCGTGCCTTTGCACAATATTCTTCCATGATGCATTACTTCGGTTAATTAAACATGATGGACTTCCATTAGAAATTTTATTCATCGCCCAAATTTTGGCAAACTTCCTTCATCCTCTTCCTTAATATGGCTAAGATGTATCATCAACCGCATTAAATAAACTAAAATGAACCTTCCCTTTGCAATCATTGAATATCACCATTGATTCGGTAATGCTCTTCCCTCGTACCTTCGATACATCTAAAATTTAAAAAATGGTCCCCACTTGGCTAGGGCCACATAGGATCTATAACTTAGCTCCCACTGATGCATGACCCTCGCTATCAACTACGTTGAATAGTGATTTGGCACTATGGATGATTGATCAATTTCTATACTGATGTATTTCAAATCTTTAGTAAGGAATAGACTAGGCATAGTTTATTCCACCCATGATGTAGGAATGTTTACGAGGGTGACAGATGTACTTCCTTAAATTTTATGAGCACCATATTAAATTGAAATAATCCTTTCTATTCTAACCTGTACCACCATATCTCAAATCCAAATTCATGTGCAGTATTAAATCACCTTGCCCTGGTTACTTGATGCAATGCATATACATTTTGGGGTTCTTTTACTACCATTTTACATGCAATGAGAACATCATATTGTTTGATACATTAATTTGAAATGAAAACAACCACTGTTTCAATGCCTAACATCGGATTCACTAAATATGCCCATATCAAGTTGTCAATGTCCTTATCTACCTCCTCAAAAAAATCATGATTGGTTTGTAGTAAATAATAGCTTGAATCTACCCTAAGAATACCAGTTTCATAAGTTATTTCACTTTCATCCCACATTCGAGATGCAAAATGACCTATAGCGGTATAATACTGATAGAGAGCATGATGGCATATGACCACCTCATGGTAGTTAATCCCCTGCTTAGTCTTCATGCCCTCCTTTTCTACAATGTAGTCAATGCTTGTTGTCTTCTAGCTATCGTCTACCATGTGTATGTCCAGGTCTAGGTCTTTGTTGGATCCGCGTCATCACTATCATCCATGGTGCCTTCATCTACATCATTACTACCGTCCATGGCACAAGTCATTATGTGTCCTTGTTGGTCTTCAATGGTCCAAGTCCTGGTCATCTAGTATCAGTACATGTCACTGCTACGTCCATGTTATTATGGTGCACCCTTTTCTTTGATAGGTTGGTTGGCCACTCCTTGAAATCCAAGCCAATATTTTTATTTATAAATCTACCAAAACCAATATAAAACATTAAACCTTAATTCAACATCACCTTTAACAAAATCATAATGTAAGCATATATTAAAGTGCAATGAGAATAAAGGAATACACATATATTAGAGTGCAAATAAAAAAGTGCACATTGTTTTATTTTATTCTATTATATATATATATATATATATATATATATATATATATATATATATATATTTTTTTTTTTTTTTTTTTTCTTTTTTAATTTAAATTTGATTTAATTAATTTCAAATGTTTGAATTGATTTAATTCAAAACATTAAAATTAACCAAAACATTATAAACCTAACCAACACACTAGACATTTTAAAAGAAATTAAAAGGAGACACTAACCAACATCCAAACCTTGGAACCTATATTACAACCTCATTGGTAGGGACCTATCAATCAATCACTCAATGCAA
Source organism: Wollemia nobilis (assembly GCA_028583015.1). Taxonomy (NCBI): domain Eukaryota; kingdom Viridiplantae; phylum Streptophyta; class Pinopsida; order Araucariales; family Araucariaceae; genus Wollemia; species Wollemia nobilis. The sequence continues at coordinate 2,197,239 of JAQPPZ010002502.1, forward strand.
ACCAAAATTTCCCATAACATCAAAATTTAAGGTGGATCCCCAAAATTGGGATGTGTTGTGCGATAGCCACAACAAATGGTGACTCTAATGGGAAATGCTCCTGAGCATTTTGGATGAAGAACCCGATCTGAAACCAAGAAAACCAAAGATCAAAGAAATACAATTCATCTAGAAACATCTAGAGAAAGTGGGGCAAAAAAATTCAAATGAAAACATATGAGACATTTGCTTCAACTCAGTGTGTGAATTATGATTTTTTTTTGCATTCTTGAAACAATTTATGTTTCATCATTTTTTTTACATTTAGGCTATAACATATCACTCATTAAAATGTTGCTCTGCATTGCTCTAATGCTGTCTAGGCTTCTAGCCCTTGTGGATATGACCTTGATCTCTTCTAGACCTTTCTCTACTACTAGTCAGGTGTATATATCCTTGGTAGAGATTATCTGAATCACCCGGGCTCTAGATTGATTTGCATTTCTCTCTCTATTTTTTATAAGCATTTGATTGCTTTGCAAATATCGTATGCACCCCTTGGGTTAGAGACCACTTAAGGCTAAAGATGGAGTGTATTATATTTTTGCCTTAATTTGCAAACCATAATGACTTTATCCTTCAATGTTTCAAAGAATACCCTTTAATATAGTGAGATACATGTGGAGCTTTAGTGAAATGTTTCATTGTTCCAAAATCCACTATCTTAGTCCAAAATCTAAGAATTATTACTAAACAATTTTATTTCCTTTTCCTCAATTTCACCTGATTCCAAACTAGGCAATCCATCCTACATGACAAAGGAACAACTATCAACAAAGAGACCAAAATTTAGTAGCTATCACAAAACACTACCTCAATCATAGGGACAAACCCAAAAGCACATGAAATGCAAAACATGAAAATAAACCAAAGCTTAACCTAATGTGAATTGACATAAATGCAAAGCACACAAATAAAATAAAGCCAAAATATAATTTTAAAATCAAAGGTCACAAAACAAGCAAATACAATAAAATCATATCTAAACATTGTAAAATAAAACACATGAAAATAGAAGACTATATAAAAGACTATTTATAAAATAAGACTTGGGATTTTCCATATATGAAATTTTCCAAGATCCCAAACACAATTACCATAATTCGATAAATACCCATAATGATAGGCATGTTGATTTTTATGGGTATCATCCCATAATAGCATTAACTATCAAATATCAAAGGCCTTTATTTTTCTCTCTCACCCCACCAATTTGATTCAATCCCATCACTACCATATTTGAAATTTGATCCATTAAACTCATGAGTCCACAATTGGTTTTGAATTATTTTGTGTTTACTATGTGGGATGTTTATCATAGTTTCTCTCAGCATTGTGTGAGTTCCCATTATCAATTCCTTGCTCCAAATACTATCCTCATTGTTATGATTAAACATGAGTTCATCCAAACTTGCCCTTATTTTTGAGAATTTGATTACCAAACCACTATTCATAATTTTAGACCAGTCATAACCATGCAACAATTTACAGGCATCTAGGATATCTAACATATGAGGATCATTATAATTTTGTATCCTAGGCTCAACAACCAATTGTTTGTGAACTTGATTCAGAATTTCAAACATGTTTTCCTCTTTTTTATTTGATGTGACAATTTTAGAAGTTGGCTCCAATTTGTGGTTAAAAATGCACCACATTTCATTATCCATTGCATTTGAATCTATGAGAGAATCATGTAAATCCTTACCAGGGATTTCATGAGTCAACAAAAAAATCTAGGATTCTACCTTTTCATCATCCCTAACCAAAAAATCATGAGTCACATTTACCCTTTCCTCTTCAAACAACATGTGATTTTTTGACTATACAAAAATTGTAGGCTCTTCATGTAAGATAGTGACTTTAGTGTCCTGCATATCAGATGAAGAAAAAAATTTATCATATTGCGTAAAAGAAACACATTCCTCATATTTCTTCCAAAAATTATAATAATTATCTTCTAAAGCTAAGGGGTGAATTTCAACTATATCTTCTGTGCAATCTTCATATACATCTATAGATTCCTTTTCAAATTCACCACTAATTTCTTCCAACAATTATAATAAGTATCTTCTAAAGCTAAGGGGTGAAGTTCAATGATATCTTCTATTTTTCTTCAGATACATCTATAGATTCCTTTTCAAATTTGCCACTAAAGTAGATTTCATCTTCTATGTAAAGTTGATTGTCACTTTAGTGGTATTGCTTGATGATCGCAATACCACTAAAGTGACCACCGAATGATCCATCATGGGCCTCTTTAATAACTATTTGGTCTTTAGATGAGTCTAAATACCTAAGAAAATTTATAATAAGAGTGTGGTATTATAAGTTATTTTCAATGATGATATGCTTTTAGTCTCATTGATATAGGTGCTTATCCTTGCGGTTCAAACCATTAGATAATGTACCATCATTAAGGTAAAAATTATATCCTTCTACCAAGGATTATGAGGTGAAGTCACTTCTATAGAAAATACTTCTAAATGAAGGTAACTAGATTCTAATGTTGATGGTTCCCTAATTTGTTGAATTATAATTGTGGCTTGTTCATAATCTAGATCTAATAGTATCAGTAATGCAACCGATTCCTTTGCATTGGTATGGTAATTTCTAGATATATGGATAGCTTCAACAACCATTTTCTCAAAAGTAGGTATGAGTGTATTCACCTTGTATGTCTTTTTTTAATCATCTTTGACTTGATAAATATTGTTGACTTGGTTGACCACATTTTGTGAATCCCTAAAGGTAGAAACAATTTTGACTTGAATAACTAATGCCACACATAAATTTAAGATAAGAGCTTTATAATTGGTGGTATTATTGATATAGAAAAATTTTATCTTAAAGGATAGAAGGATTAGTTGTTACTAAGAAGTGACTAAGATGAATCCTACTCTTACTCCTTTAAAACATCTAGAACTATTGAAGTATAGGGTCCAAGAGTCAGGTTGTTTTACTTCAATTTTGATGACTAACTCATTAGGAAATTCTACCACTAAGGGTTGGCTACCTTTTAAAGGTGTAGTTTCTAATTGATTAGATATGACTTGACCTATCATAGACTTTTCATTAATGAACTCTAGATTAAATTTGCTAAGTATGATGATCCACTTAGAAGTACTTCCTAAGAGACGAGGTTTAGACATGATATATCACAAGTGGTTGGACATTATAATGACAAAGGTATTGTAGCTAAACATATAGTGTCTAGATTCTCAAAGGTAAACACTACAACTATGAAAAGCTTCTCTAAGGGCATGTAGCAAACTTCAAAATTGACCAAAATCTAGATAATATAGCAGATAACCCTTTCCCTATGTTGGTAACTATAATGTGCTAACATGTCACCTAAATAGTTAGTGGTTTTTATGTATAATAGCAAAATATTATGGTAATTAGATAGGACAATGATACAAGGGAACAAAAGGTAGGATTTTAGAGCATCAAAGGTAGCTTGGCATTCAACATCCCAATTAAATACTACATCCTTCCTTAAAATCTTAGTGAAATCTATTTTAGATTGTCCTCATGGGATATTTTAATCTAGTTATAGCTTAAATACCTATTCATTAGAGATAACACTCCCCATCCTATGTTGAAATCAATGATCATATCAATATTGGTTATATGGAAGTCATATTTGGGATAAGCTTTACTGATGTCCCAAAAATTGATGCATATTCTAATGCTACCTATTTTATTGGTGGTAGGCATAATGTTAGAAATCTAGTTAGAGTAGTTGATGGATTTAATGAAGCTAACATCAAGGATCTTTTGGAGCTCCTCTTTAACTAGAAGTGCAATTTTTGGGTACATTTTTCATAATTTGTACTTTACAATTTTTACACCAATAATGATGACTAGATGTTGGACAACTAGAGAAGGATCAAGATCAGCCATATTGTTATAGTACCAAGAAAATATATAATTTAACTATGTCAAGAGCTTAATGTATTCCTTATCCTTATTTTGGGTTAAGACCTTACCCAACTTAAGGACCTTGGGATCCTCTGGATTCCAAATATTGATGTTTGTGATTTCCTCAATCAAAATACAAGATTTGACTTCCATGTGAGGGGTATTTGGTAGTACTTATAGTATTTCTAGATATGTAAGGTCTAAGGCTAATTGAATATTTTCAATTTTTTGTTGTAACAATAATATTGGCAATTTGGGAAAATATCCACCAAAATAAAAGTTATTTTGAGTGAGATAGTTTTCTTGGTCTATGATTTACCTAGTGGATAGAATTTCACCCTAGACCACAAGGTCTAAGATTGGATGGTTTAGGGTTTCTCCCTATCCAACCTCTAGATAAGGTTGATTACTTGTAAAACTAAAAATGAAATAGATGGGGGAAGACTAAAGTGAGAAATGGATGGTTATAAATATAATGGAAAGAAATGTTTATTAAATATGAATGGCATTTGGATAACAAAATTATCACATATTATGTAAAACACACTACAATTAAACTACATATACGACCTAGTAGACTAGTTACCAAGTAAAATATTATAGAATTTAAATTAAGCCTAGATCATGCCCTCTGTTACTTCAATAGCCTTTAGAACCCTAAGCAAGATTTTATAGAAAAAAATAAAACCACACAATCAAACACTAACCATCCATAATATTCCAATAGCCTAGAATTATAATCCACACAACAACTCAAGCCTAAAAAAATAGACCATCAACAAATATTTTACAAAAATATCTAGGCCCTATAGAGCATCCACAAACAAAATAATTCCACAACAGAGTGCTAGTAAAGGTCAAAAAACAAGTTGATTCATTAATTGAATAACAAAATTGCATATTATACAATAGGTAAACACTCAAATTGTCAACCCTCATACTAAGGTAAATTGCCCTATTTATATATTACTATACTAGCCTAGCTAATGATTACAAAGATAGCCTACCATAGGCTTGACAAAAATAGTACGACTTGGACCTATCTAGAGCTTGTTCTCAATCAACATGCTTGGAAGGAGTGGATGTCCCTTTCTTATTTTGCCCTAGCAAGCTATTTTGATCCAACACCATTCATCAACTTTAGTAGCCATGTTTATTTAGTATATATGTTCCTCTTGAGAATTCTTGGATTCTCTCACTATGCCTTATTGTTACTAGTTATTATATATGCAAGAACCTTTGTTTATGATTAGTGGAAACTAATGTTGTTGTAGGTTTTAAAATATTGGCTATCACTTTCCTATAACTACTTCACTCTAGATGGTTGAGAAGTTTCTAGGTAGCCCATGCCTCTGATGCACATGATATCTTTCAAAATATATCTTTTTATAAGCCCTCCTCTTTTATCGTTATCTATTGTAGGCCTCTATTTATCATCAAGATCTTAGGAACATGGCTAGGGCTTCTATGAGTCCTTATTGATATTGTTAAAAATCTTTACCCACTTCAATCTTCTAGTCACTAAAGCCTTTTGGCAACTCAAGCATCTCGCCACCTTATACCCCACTACTCTACATCTAGACACTCCAAAGTGGCTAGTTTTCCCTGCCTTTAGTTGAATTTTAGGCTCGTTATGCTTTTTTTGGACCTTCAACCAGTATTTGCATGGAAATTACCAAAATTTCCTTATTTTGAATAACAAAATTTGTGAATCTGATAGTCCATCAAAATACTAGGATCTATCTATATGGAGACTTTCATAGGTCCACATTTGGTACCTCCTAGGGAATTTTACTTGCAAAAGATAACTTGTTTAGTATTATCCATTGAGAAATGAGTCAAAATAAGTAAGGGGAATATTAAATGAGGAGAAACCTTCGAGGAATATTTATGAAAGACTAGAGTGGTAATTAATAGGAGTGGGTGGAGGATAATTAAAGCTTACTCTAGGTATGGTAAAATAACATTGGATTAACCAATAATGTTTAATTAGAGAAATAGGGATGAGAAAAGGAAAGGTGAGTAAGTGGAAATAAAATATGACCAATTAAGAAAGGGAGATATATTGAAAAAGGAAGAGAAGGCAGTTATGATTGAGGAGTGTGTTTACAATACTTGGCTCTTTTGCTCTCCTTTGTTGCAAAAAAAATATAAGATATTATGCATAGCAGAACATTTCATGCCATGATCAAGAAGACCCTTCAATATATGGGATGTAGAAATTTGGAATTCATTTGTTCCCATAGATTGTTCAAGCCTTTGGAATATTTTTTGTAGCTTCCACAAGTTTGAGAGAAAATTCTATTTGATCGAGCTTGCTTCACAAGCTTATCGATTAGTCATAATTGTCCTCCTCTTTTATTTCCCTTTTATCCTTAGGCTTAACTCTTATTAATGTTACCATTTTAAAAGAGTGATTCTTAATTGCCAAAAGAGTGTGGTTGTATCTATTAATCCCTATCACAGTTTGAGGGGCATGCCATTAGCTATAATATAGATGCAAACATTTTCAATGGAGGATCCCCTTTAGATAAAATTTATATGGTTATTGGGCTCCTTCCTATGACAATACCTACATTATCTACCACCAAGAATGCTAAAACTCATCATTCTTCAATTATGACTGATACGCAAATCCTTGTGGCATAGGGATTTTTAGGCCTATTTGTAATCTTCATTTAATGTCATTGTTCATGCACATCCTTGATATCTTAACAAAAGAAAATATAAAACCATGATGAAGCCTCCAACCTTCTCATTTCTTCTCAACTCTAAGCAGTAATATGGAACTTATAAGTGATCGTATTCAAGAACTATGCAATATCGAGAGGAGGGGTATCCTTATATAGACTCCTTCAACATAGAAGGTTAGCAATTGGCTATCTAGTCTATCCTATTTTTCTTCAACTCTTCCTTTTTCAACTCACATGAAAGAGCATTTCTAATGAAATTGAGTCAACACTTAGCATAATTATTTGCCTTAATCCTCCCAATTTGGTGCATTTCTCAATACTCTTGCTTCACAAGGTCATTATACTACTTCTTGCTCAACTGGTGGCTTTATTATAGTTAGCTATAATTGGATTTATTTTTATGCTACCTATTTACACAAATATTTGGGAATATTTTCTCCCACCAACTATTTCTCACATGACACTCTTTCATTAAAATCTATAGTGTTTGGTCTATAATGTTTCAAACCTTAACCTTTTTGGTCTTTTAGAGCATGTGACTTGTTTGAACTAAGATCCACTATCGTATTTTAGGTCAATATGCTATTTATAATTGAAAATTATCTCATTCCAAATACCACTTCCTAAAATAGCCATGGAATTTTTATATCACACATTCCTATTTATGATACAAAATGGTATGCTTATTGTTTTATGTAAAGTGTTTCATGCAACAACTATTTTACCATTACTATAAAAATTGGTTGTTGATTACTGCTAGCTCACATGCATTGCACTTGCACCTTTGGATATTTCACTAAGGTTTAGGCCCTATGGATTTAAACTTTTTATGTTTTCTTGGCCTAGCTTTCTCCTCATCCCAATGCATTGAGTCACCACTTAGGAACTCCTGCCACTAGTCCATTATATCAGAGCAATGTCTAGTAGAAATTTTTTGCTACTAGAGGTTGTTAGGGACCTTCTAGTTAAAATAAACACATCCACATAAATATTGTAATAAAATTTGTAATTCATGAAAGAACAAAATATTGCAATATGAAATGGAAATGCAAATATATATATATCTTATATATATATATATATATATATATATATATATATATATATATATATATATATATTAATCTTATGAAATCGTAATACAAAAATATTGACCTCATTTAGGGGGCAACCTCCTATAGAACTTTGATTCAATATGCAAAAATATACATCCATATATGCCCCTCATATTTTTAAAGACTCTTTATAACCCTAAACCTAATGCTCAAGGGTTGGCTTACATGTAAAATGCCACCGATATTGAATATTCTACCAAACAAAATAGTTACATTCTTTATAATAATTACATTAAATGATACCACTTGTTTAGGTGTTGCTAGTGCCATAAGCTATTACAAAATATTACATAATATCATTAGGATAGGATCCACATGTTAGAAAGCGGTTTATTACATAACAGTTTTATGATGGGGTCCTAACATGCCATTTCCCTTCAAAAAGCTTTGTCACCAAGGTTGAAGATGAGAAAACTATTGTTGGAGTTGCTGGAGGGACTCCCATCTGGCATATTAAAATTGCAATTCTCTCCATTGAACAAGAATATAAGTGATGACATAGTGACAAAAGGTGTGTGATCTCCTATCCAAAATTTATTTAGGCTTAAGAATGATGGATCCTTCTTCATCCATATCTGGTAATATGAATTGTACCTATACTTTAGTTCCAACAACCTTCTTTAGGGATGAGACGTGAAATACTATATGGATCTTGAAAGTGGCCAAAAGGGCCAATTTGTAGGATGTTGAACCAATCCATTGTAGGGACACTAGTATTTGACTACAAGTTTCTAGCATTCCCAGAGTTGGAAAGACGACTGTTTGTAGGGCTGTAGGCAAAGAAAAAACATGTCCTATGCTTTGAAGTTGCACTCAAAATGGTGTTGATTAGCTTGATGATACATACAGTTCTAGGCCAATCCAAGCTTTGCTTTAAGTTGTTAGAGGATGGAAGCATGTTGGTTGAGTGGAATTTACAGCTTGAATCTTAGATATTCCTAGAATGTAGGAGAAGGACGTTGGTGGAGTATGATCATATACTACTTCAAATGGGGTAACCTTGGTAGTGGTATGATATGAAATATTATACCACCATTCTATTAAAGGAAGCCATTTAGCCCATTGTGTAGGATATTCTAATGCAAAGCAATGGAGGTATGTTTCCAAGCACTTGTTAATAATTTTAGTTTGTTCATTAGTCTAAGGGTGATAGGCCAAACTCATTTTGAGTTGAGTATCCTACAACTTAAATATTTTCTACTAAAAGTGACTAGTAAAAGTAGGAACCCTATCTGACACAATAGATTTGGTAATTCCATGAAGGTGAAAGATAGAGTATAAAAATATATGGGTAACTACAGAGGTTGTGTAGGTATGAGATAAAGAATAGAAATAATCATACTTTGTGAGATGATCCACTACCACAAGAATAACTAATTTTTCTCCTTATTTGGGTAACCCTTAACTAAAATACATAGAAATATCTACCCACACTTGTTCTAGTATTGAAAAATATTGAATTATTCCAAGGGAATACAATTTCACATTTAATTCATTAGCACCTATCACATTCTACCACAAAATTTTGAATATCCCTTTTCATTCCCTTCCAAAATAAAGTACTCTTGGTCCTTTCATAGGTTTTGAGAAACCTAAAATGTCTAGTCATTTGCGATGCATGCATTTCCTCCAATATAAGTTCTCAAATTTATAATGTTTAGGAAATGACAAATCAGTCATGATATCTCAATTCTTGACCATTCAAAGTGTATCCAAGGTATAAGTTGGTCTTGGCTTGGAGTTTTTTGATCAAATATTTTAAACTAGAATCCTTGGTAATTTATTCTCTGAGATATTTAATCCATTAAGGAAGGGGTGTAGATATAGTATTTAACATTCCCCAATCTTCATCGAGATAGTGCATAAACCACTACATTCTCTTTTCATTTTGTATATGTGATTTATCATCATAGCCCAACAATGTAGATGCCTATCTTTGTTGTTTGGGTGTGGCTACCCTTTGTTCCAAGAATTAATAAACACTTTGATGGTTAGTTTTGATTGAAAAGTGATGCCCTATGAGATATGACCTCCAATCATTAACACCATGTAAGATGCCTGGCATTTCCTTATCATAAGTAGATTTACCCAAATTTTGGCCTAAAAGTGCTCAACTAGTGAAGGCCAATGGTCTTCCTTCTTGCATCAAAATTGCCTTGATTCCATTAATAGAACCATCACTTTCAATTACAATGGGTTTAGAAAAAATAGGCATTTCTAACATTGGGGTGGTTGTCCTAGCTTGATTTAATTCCATGAAAGCTTTCTCTATCAGTTCCTCACATGGGAAAATCACACCTCATGTCAAAGTGACACAATAGGTCATAGCCAAGAGAATGAGTCTTGGCTCAATCAAGGTCCTTTAAGAGTTTTTTATAAGGCCATATCTTTGTTAAGATGTGATCTTCAAGGTGCTTCCTACTCTACCATGGGAAAAGGGATGTGAGAAATTAAAGGAAAACTCAACAACAAAAGAAAAAATGGGGATGCACCAAGAGATTTGTTAAGATATCCTTGCAAAAATAGGCCTGAATGTTATGTGCTAGTGGTGAACACTTCCTCTCCTTGACACAGTGAATATAAATCAATATTTGTGATTTATATGCATATGTGAGCAAGTAGGTCCCATGGGAGATCCAAGCTCATAAGTGACTCAATACAAAAATATATGTAGGCCCCTCACATGCACACATACACTTAGCACACCTGATATTCACGTAAAAGAATGCAAATAAATATACATACACTTCCACGGTTCTGTAGGCAAAGACCAAAAACTAGACATAGGCTTCCATGTATATATAAATGTAGGTAAAATTTTACATAGATTGTGTCTAAAAATGAGGGTTCAAAATTTCCCATAAACCACTCAAGGTTGCTACCATTTTTATAGATATAAATGAAAGGAAATCCTACAAATACATGAAATGAAAACTTGTTGATCCTTTACAAAGTTAACACTACTCCTATTTATAGATTTACAAGGAAGGGTTTTCCCTCCAAAACTCATGCATAGATCTCTAGGTGGCTATCATTTTAGATGTTGAGTCAAGTCCTTTTTTGAATTTCTATCCCTTTAGGATTTTCCATATCTAAAGATAAGATATTAGTCAATCCTAGCCCTTGTATGTGTAGCTACCTCTTAAATTTCCATCTACCCTTTTTTTGGGGATTCCTATCACTTGGATTCAAAATATTGCTTCTATTTAATGTTCTAGATATTTGAGCTACTTTTTTTGTTGGTCCATGTTGCTTTTGTCCTTTCTTAGAGATACGAGAGATATTTTATAAAAATACAATATTCCTTGAAGAATGTGTATTTTATTAATTTGACCTTTGAGGCATTGGTACTTTCTTATTTGATAATATTCTTCATCCTTTAGGATCACTTATCTTTAGATCATTGGAACTTTTTATCTTTTGTTCCATTTCAGGACTTTGTGTTACTCACCTTCTATCTTTGACTCAGGAACTTTTGATCTTCAAAATTTTCTTACATGTGGTATCTAGCCTCTTCTTTATTGGAAATTTTTATTGGGCCTTTCTTCTTATGGTTATTTGTGACTCATAATTTTTCTTTCAAAAGGTTTAGTGATTTATCACTAGATTTTATGGTGGCTCTTAGGGGATATTTAGCCTACTAAATATAAAGAACTAAAAAACTAGTGCCTTATTCCATTGGGCATAGAGTCGAGAAAAGTCTCCCCCAAAAACAAAAGTTTCTAGTGGACAAGCCTCACTTGAAATTATGTAGGTGGTCAAGACTTCTTCTATCTCTTGAAACTAAGATTGCCTATGGTACATATGTAAATAAATTTTAAGTGAGTGGTATTTATCCATTGAGCATGGGATCAAGGTCCCCTCCACTTTATTACCTAATCCTCCATGGTTTCTTCTTCCTTTTCTTCTAGTTACTTGGGAAGACTACTTCCATCCCTCTATGACTTAGTTTTCTGAGCAACTTCTATGGTGCATATTGCTTGGTAGTCCAACCTGAATACTTTCTTGTTGGGACAAGGCTAGTACCAGCACCAACTCCCTTATTTATTTTTACCTTGATAGCATGCTTCTTCCTCCTCCATATTAGATTCTTTGCCTCTTTTGGGTCCCTAGAGTGGAAGAGAGTTTCCTTCTATCTTGTGGAGATGTTTAAAATTGCTTGTTTAAACATCTCTAAGGTAGTGGATTCCATGACCTTTGTTGTCCTCTTGTCCCTTGAATATTTGTCCTAGTACTAGGACTTAATGAGAACTGATGCCTCTACCTCCATGAAATCCTTCTCCTCTTCCTATATTGGTGTAATCTGGGGAGGAGCAGTGTTTTATTGGTCAAGTGAGGATTAAGGTATAATAGTCTAGACAAATAGGATTGATTTCCCCCTCTCCTTAAACTCACTTATGAATAGGTCAACAAGTTAATCCTATTCTACAATTGAGTGTGGGAGGAGACATTAAAATCCCTTACAAGACTTCCCTATAAAGGAAGTAGCTAGCAATCTCAAGGCCACATTCTACTTTGTAATGTTGTGCAATTGATAAAATAAGAGCATATCTTATAGATGTTCTTATGGTGTTAACAATCCTTCACCATAATAATATGGTAGATTATGTAGTATGGATGTTGGATAGTCATCCCAAACATCTAGTGGTACCAAATGTTGCAAGGGGATCCTTCTATTCCATGGTGAGAAGTTTACGATCATGGAAAATTTCATATTTTGGCATGCTACCTCCATAGTGGAGTTTTCATGGTCCTTTTGGATCCTTTGAATTATAGTGGAGTCACCGGGTGAATGCAACTTCTTGCTTCTAGAAAGTAGATAGATAGAGGTCTTCACCCAAAACCTCAATCTGGTATCTTCAACATGGCTTCTTCTAATATTTTTTTAGAGTGGAGTTGCTAGGTCATAAAGAGGTGCTTTAGCAAGCAAGGAATAGACTAAGACCCTCACCAAGTCTCAGCCCTACTCCTTGTTGCGATTTTGGAACCAATGATGTGTCACTATGGTCCCACTAGGTGTGTCATTCAACTATTGCCATCTCCAATTGTCTCCACCTAGTACAATCATGCCTCACATCAAAATGACAAAGTAAGCCATAGCCAATATCATAGGGTTTGGCTCAATAAATGGCCTTCATGAGTTTTTACAAGGTTAGCTCCTTATTAATATGTGATCTACAAGGTGCTTGCTACTCTACCAAGGGAAAAGAGATGTGAGAAATTAAAGGAAAAACAACAATAAAAGAAAAATACATGACGCACCAAGAGATCTACTAAGATATCCCTATAAAAATAGGTTTGAATACTATGTTCCAGTGATGAACACTTCCTCTTCTCAACCTAGTGAAGAGCAATTGATATCTACCAGTTATATGTATATGTAAGCAGGAAGGTCCCACAGGAGAGCCAAGCTCATAAGTGACCCAATCCAAAAATAGATGTAGGCCCCTCACACACACACACACACACACACACACTTAGCACATATGATATCCATGTAAAATAATGCAAACACAAATACATACACTTCTACAATTATGTAGGAAAAGGCTAAAAACTAAACATAGTCTTCCATGTACATATAAATGTAGGAAAAAATTTACATAGATTGTGCCAAAATTTGGGGTTCAAAACTACCCATAAGCCACTCAAGGCTACTACCGTTTTATAGAGATAAATTAAAGGAAAAACTACAAATACATGAAATACAAACTTGTTGAAGAACACAAGCTTATACTGAGAGGGGGGGGTGAACAGTATAAGACCTCTTTTTACTTTCTCTATTTAACTTCAACTTCACAAAGCAATGAACCAATAGAAATATCAAAGCAATGCATAAAGCAACACACAATGAGACACCAATTTTAACATGGTTCACCCAACATGGGCTACATCCACAAAAATTTTCTCTAAAAAGCTTTCTCAAAGTTCTTTTGGAATCCTTCCCAATTACAATGTTTATGAGCCTCAGCCCAAAGGAGAAACCTTCCCCTACTCAAGTATTTATGAGCCTCTGCCCAAAGGAGAATCCTTCCCCTCCTCATGAATTTATGAGCCTCCTACCCAAAGGAGAATCCTTCCCCTCCTCACAAATTTATGAGCCTCCTGCCCAAAGGAGAATCCTTCCCCTCAGCTCTGGAAATGATACTTCAGAATATCACTTGCCTCTTATTCTGCTAGCATGTGGAACTCCTTTCCACAGAAGACCTCCTATCCTCAATGCTCAGCCTCAAGAGACCTCTGTCCTCACTTATCACCTCCACAGCAATTCATCAACCTATACTAAACACAATTAGTCAGTCCAGCACACGTCTTCCTCACTCTTTCAGATCTTTCCCAAGCTCCACTCATAAAGCTTGAACAAATCAATCTTTGTTGCACACAAGCCTTCTCAAAGACTTTTCAAAACTATCCTTAGGTTCTTCTCAAAGAATCACTTCAACTTTGTCCTCAAGTCCTCTGCTAGGACCTGTCCAAATAAGCTCACAAGTCCTCCCTAGAACTTGTCCAAATCAGCTCACAAGTCCTCACTAGAACCTCTCCAAATCAGCTCACAAGTCCTCACTAGAACCTATCCAAATCAGCTCACAAGTCCTAACTAGAACTTGTCCAAATCAGCTCACAAGTTCATCAAGAAAAACTTGCTTAGCATGAACCCACAAAGAGAATTGTTAGAGACCCAATGTGATTCATCAACCTCATAGAAGCATAAAGAGAATTGTTAGAGACTCAATATGTTCTATACTTAACTCCCAATCTCAATCTCAAAAGAATAAGATAGATGTAGTATTATTTTCTCAAGAACATGAAACACAACCCAACAATTGACAACCATGCAATATCTCATATAAAAATGATACTCATGTTCTTTCCACAACCAATATCTTTTCTCAACCAATTAGGGCTTTAACAACAATGCTTATAGACAAGGTTTAACCAACATCATTCAACTCAACATTAACCTTGAAGCATTCAACCAATCACTACATGAAAAGAAAACTAGTAGACATCATTTTCCCTCCAAAGGTATTTGAACAAAATAGCCACCAACATAAATCACCAATGCAAAGAATAACTTGCTCAAATCAATCTCAATGGAGTAAGCCCAAAACATGAATCAAGTAAAGCATTAACTTGATCAAAACAACCTCTATGGAAGCAACTCAACCATCAATCTCAAAACAGCCAACTAAGGGTTTCACCATCTCAATGCAAGTAGCAAGACTTACTAACATAAACCCTAGTGCAAAAATGCTTCCTCTTCCTCAACCAGAATTATGCATTCACCCAAAAAACTCATCAATGATTTTAATGCATAAACAATCTTCAATATCCAGAAAATGGGATTTACACCAACAAGAATACCTAGTAGACAACCTTTTCACTCCAAACTCAATTTCAAAAAATACACCATCAACAATATACATGGAAGAAGTTGCCCATACCTTTGTTTGAGGAAGAAGAGAATAGTTCTTCAACCTGTTACCAACACCACCCTCAACTTTGCCACCAAGTTAGGGTTAGATCATAAAAGTAACCACAAAAATATTTATTCCATAAAACACCTTATGACTCCAATCCTTAGAAGTCAACTACCAAAAAATATAAAGCATACAAACAATATATCCTTTTACACCTTATTTCTCCAAATTAATTAAACCATGCTCAAGGAATAATAGCTTCTAAGCAAATCTCACTCAACAATCAAGCCAAAAATCTCAACCACACACTATCAACCTTATATCTCCAAAGAAGCATTTAACCTTAAAAATAATTTTAAATAAATCTGCCCAACCACTTCTTTAAAAAAATGCAGATTTTATTTAAAAAACCTTACCAAAAAAATGCTTCCAAAAATCGCGGGTCAACAGTGCCTCCAAAAAAATCGAAGTGCAAAAACTCTTCTCACACTCCACGACGGGAGTCGAACGCTTGACCTCCCTTCAAGCGCCTTCACAGAACAGTCGTTGCCACTAGGCCAACGACGCTAGCTTGAAGGCTAGCAAGAGTCTCCTTCTCCTTAACCCTTTGGCGACGGATAAACGTGGCAAAAAAATGATAGCCGTAGCTTTTACTTCCCAAATTTTGCACAATTCGAATTTCTTTCACACCATTGCTTTGGACTATAGGTTATGGCTTATATAGCCAAACTTCCATGCTATGCACGACGTCGACGGGAGGATAATTCGAACTTTTTGAATTAATATTATTTTGGCGCCTTCGAAACAACTTTAGGGTTTATGAAACCCTTTTGATTATTTAAAAAATAATCAAAGGTCTTTTAGACCTTAGACCTTAGGTGGAGAACCCATTAAATTATTAAAATAATTTAATCACTAAATCAAATAAATAATTAATTAAAAAACCTTAAAAAGGTTTTATTAATTAAGTTATTTAATTAATAAGTGTCTCCAGCCTTTGCATTAAGTTGAGAGTGTGTTGGCATTTTTGCCACATTATTTTGATTTTTGATTATTCCTGCATAAAATGTTGAAGTTCTCATTCCTCTACGAGTTTTGATGCCAAAACAGCTAAGTCCGAAGACTGTCGCGATATCGCGACAAAAAGCAGCATGGAGAGCACAGTTTCAAAACCGTCGCGATATCGCGACATGTCGCGTTATCGCGGGTCTTTCGAGGAGAGAGAAGCCAAAGTCAGAGAATGTCGCGATTTCGCGACGTGTTCCAAAATCGCGGTCAAAGTAGTCAACGGGGGTAGCACAGTAAAATCGTCGCGATATCGTGACATGTCGCGTTTTTGCGACTTGCGATGGCCATGGAGCAGAGTAAGAGAAAAGGTCACGAAATCGTGACATAATTGGGCAGCGACAATGAATCTCATCGTGATTTCGTGACAGAATAGTGAACAAGGCACAAAATATGAAGGACGTCGTGAAATCGCAACATGTTGCGCGGTCGCGGCAAGGTTGAAGAAAAAGCATAAGGCATGAAAGGCGTCGCGATTTCACGACATTTTTGGAGATGAAGTCAAGCAAGAGAAGACGTCGCGATATCGCGACAGAAAGCGGCAACATAAGAGAAAGCAAGGAAATGTCGCGATTTCGTGACATATTGGGGAGAAAAGGCGAAATAGGCAAAAGTGTCGCATTTTCGCAGGTTGAGAGCTGAACCGTACAAGGCAAATGAAAATTGTCGCGAAAACATGACATGTCGGCTTTTCGTGACAGGGAAGAGAAGATTGAGCAGCGGAGAGATAACGTCACGATTTCGCGACTTGTTTGGTTTTCGCGACCTGGAGATAAAACAAAGGTGCCGATGGAAGAACGTCATGAAAGCGCGACTTGTCTTGTTTTCACGACGTATCAAGGAGACAAAGCCAAAAGAGAGAAAGGTGTAGCGAAATCGTGCCTTGTCACGTTTTCACGGTTCGAAGCAGCCAAAGGACAACATGGGTAAAGGATGTCACGATTTCGTGACAAGTCATAGTTTCGTGAGAACAAGGTAGAGAAGGAGCAGAATAGTAAGGAACGTCACGATTTCGCGATGCGTCACGTTTTCGTGACCTCAGGTAAAAAAAAGAGAACAAAGAGCCGAATACGTCGCGATTTCGTGACATGGTTGATTTTCGCGATCTAGAATGACGAAAGTGTACGGAGCAAAAATATGTCACGATTTCGTGACATGTCACGTTTTCGCGACCTATCACAGTTTCACGCCAGAAAGCAGTTCAAACGGCCCGATGAAGTATTGCGATTTCCAAGGATTAAAAGCTCTCCAAAATTAAATGTTTTGTTGCTTTCCAATGTATACAAGATAAAAGAACGTGTCCAAGCCACCAGAATTGAAGACGCCTCCATTATTCAAAGCTTTTGTTCATGATTTTTCTAACGGTTCAAGCATGTTTCGAGAATGAACATTTAATGAAGACGACCGGTTCCTTATTTCATTTAATTTCTGGTTTCTCCGAGGCTGGTTTAAGGGGATCATTTCCTTGTTTCTGTTGCACATTTTGTAGATCTCGAGGAAGTTCATTGCCTATTTTAAATGTTGTAGAGAGGCAAGACCTCTATAAATATGAATGTAGATCTCAGAAAGAGGGATCGAGAGAGAGACTTTTGCTGAAAGCTTTTCAAGTTCTTTGCATGAATGAAAGATATTTGGCCTCTGGTTTTGCAAGCAAATGTCTCGTGTGGTTTTTCCTTCTATCTTATACATTCCTAATTTACGCTCGTATTTCTTATCTGTTGCTTAATTTGAATTCTGCATCTGAGTTTAAATATTGCTAGTGAGGAAGTGAGTTCTGGAATGTGATCTTGGAGGTTATCTGCATAAGGTTGTAAGTTAATTACGTTGCTATCTTCTGTTATATGTTGTTAGTGTGCTTGAGGATATCTGCTGCTAATCTTTCCCGATCTGACAAATTTGGCTCTGTGGCTATATTTCCCATCGTTTTCTTTCTCGCATATTTCCGATTTCTTTCCTGCAACTCTAGTCTTCAACAATATAGAATTTAGTAAGGGAACCAGCCCTCTCTGGAGATTGGTCCGGGAGACATTTATTTCTCTCAGCCTTTCAATGTTGGCCGGGTCTAGGGCGCATTTCGCGTAAAATCCTTTCCTGTGGCAGATTCGTGACCAACAATTTTTGGCACGCTCGGTGGGACAGACTATTTATGTCTCAGAAAGATCCCATAGTATTGAGGGTTTAATGTTCGCCTTCATGCCGTATAGTTAGAACATTTGGTGACTCTGCAGTACCTAGAAATCTCTGAACGTGGATACAGTGAAAGCTGTACTTCATGATCACGAGATCAAAGTCCAAAAAAGTTGAAAATCTTGTTGAGTTTTTTGAACTTGACAGGACAAAAAGAGGTGAACACTCTAGGTTGGTTTCCCCATCGCTTGCATCATCTGCCATATCCACACAAATCCCTGGTATTGTTACTAGTTTTCCATCTTCTCAATCACATACACTAGTCCCAATGGCCTAGTATCCTCCACCCCGATAGTTTTCAGCATGGAATAGCTTAGGAGCCTTGAATTTGCAGGTTCAAAATCTAGTTCCCCAGGCTGCTTTGAAAGCCTTGCCAACCTATGATGGTACGGGTAAGACTGCATATGAACATATTCATGATGTAGCTTCTTTGGCAGTCATTCATGATATAACATATGAAGATGTGATGGTCAAGTTATTAGTGTTATCCTTGAGAGGAAAATTGTTGTATTGGTATCGATCTCTACAACCAGGCACTATTGCATCATGGGATCAGCTAGGAGAACTGTTAGTTAAGAATTTTCATGAACAGGCTGACCCATTTTCATTGTTGCATCAGTTTAATGCAATTCAGAGGCACCCATAGGAGGCGATAGCAGATTTCAATGTTCGTTTTACTAGAAGCTGGCAGCGAGTGCCTGAAGGTCTTCGCCCTACCCCTGAGCAAGCTACTTTCTACTACCTTCGAGCGTTCAACACAGACATTGGCTTGGAGATCAGGCAGTCCAATGTGATGACCTTCCTAAAACTATTCGAGCAAGCACAAAAGGTGGAGGCAGACTTGATTGCAATCGGTAGGCTTCCCCCAAAGGTAGCAATGCCCATTTTACCTGATATTCCACAGCAATTATATCCTAGTTCTTTTTCGCAATCTATGTCTTCTATGTACCCTGTTCCATCATGGAGCTCCACTGCACCTCAGATTGCACCTATCCCAGTCCCTCAGCTCTCTACTTCAGCAAATCCCCAGTTTCCTGCACCTAGCATTCTGCCATTCCCTGCTTCCACTTCATTCCCATCATTACCAGCACCACCAGCACCATCAGCACCTTTGCCCTTACCAACACCTCCTTGCACTGTAAATCCTGATCCTTATACGACACTCTTGCAAGAGGTAAAATCTGCCAATTCTGCAATAAGAGCAATGGGTAATAAGATCACGCTTATTGAAAGGAAGCAAGTTGAGCGAGATTTCCAGCCCAGGAGATTTCAGCCTCCGTCGATTACTAGAGAACAAGTTGTTTCAACAAGCAAAGCACCCGAGAAGAATCTGAATGTTTTGGCAAATGAAGAGGCAGTCCTTGCAGAAAGAACATATTGGTGTTCAACATGTAATGATCCACATGGAGAAGATACTTGCATGGTTCATTTGAATTATGTGCAGACATTGGCTGCTAGTTCTTTGGGGGGGCAAGTCAACATGATCTCTGAGGTAGGCCATAGCTTAATGGTTCCATCTGAAGAGCAAGTTTCGGTTCTCACAAGGACTGGAAAGAAGCCTATTACAGTAGATCCTACTGAGCTAGAGCCATTAAAAGTGCCAACTGATTTGAAGAAACCAGTGAAAACTCCTGTGCCATTATCAAAGCTCGATGCACCTATTTTACCGAAAGACCCTGTTCCACACAGAGTACAAGAAAAAGCCGCAACTGCACAGGCAAGGTCAGAAGTAGAGGAGCAAGCTAGAGAAAAGTTGAAGTACCCTTCATTGACGAAGAGGCTGAGAGTAGAAGCCACTCAGCAGTATCGGAGCAGATATGATCTCCCTATTGAAAAAAAGGAATCTGCTGCGGTTGCATACAACATTGTCGAAGAATTGAAGAAGACCCCAACTAAGGTTAGTCTTTATGATGCATTGCAATTGCCTGGGCAGGTAGATTTATTGCAAGAATCTTTGAAATCTATGAAGGATAGTGAGAAGGGTCCTACCCAGACAATTTATGCTCAAGCTTTAACCACTTCCATCATTGGTAAGAATAGACCACCCCCGTTTTATCTATCACTGCAAATAGAGGGTTGGATCGTGCATAACTGCATGATCGACTTCGGAGCCGCTACAACTGTCATGCCTAAGGCAGTTTGCAAAGTTATGGGTATGGAATACACATGAAGTAGCCCTAGAGTCTTGCAGTTGGATGGTACTCCTATGAAAACAGTGGGTGTAATCAAGGATGTCTCGATTGTTTTACACACTATGCCTCAGATTACAGTCATTCAAGAGATAGTTGTGGTTGATCTAGAACCGTATTTCAGTATGTGCTTATCAAGAGAATTTACTACAAAGTTGGGAGGCTACCTTTCACTGGATTATTCTCACTTGGAGATCCCTTTTAAAGGGAGAAGAATTCAGATCTATAATGAAAAACCTTCCGCTTTTCATATTGAAAGGTTGGATGAAGCAGGAAAGGCCATGCAGTCTGTCAACATGCTAACTGAAGAACCAGAAGATCATGTTTTGATGGATGAACCTTGCTTAGAGGATGTGTTCTCAATGCTTGACTTTAATGCCATGCTGGAGACTGAAATTGGTTGTTGTTCCATTACAAAGCCTGAGGAGGTTGAACTGAAGATGCAAGATGATCAAGACTTTGTGCCTGATCAATTCTGGACTTTGTACTTTGATGGAGCGACCTGTACAAATAATGCAAAAAAACTTGGGGTTGAACCCAAATTGATTCTGAATCCAGTAATGAACAAGTGCAGCTCCAGACACCCCTGTCTCAAGCAGATGGTGAGCAAGCCAGAGTCAGCAAGAATGATGTCTAGGTCCTCTGTTCCAGAAACTGAAGATCAACTGAAATACAATCAGATTTGGTCCGGTCACTGCAGGTTCACCGGATAACCCCCTGAAACTGGGTTTGTGGTGGCGGCATGCCAATCATGTCGCAAACTTTTGTATATAGTAAAAAAAAAAGAAAAAATAGAAAAGAAAAAAAAAATATTTGTTGAATTTCCTCTCATCAACTTCGGCTCTTTTTGCATGCGAGCCCGCAGGTACGTTATTTCTTTCTTTTTTCTCTCTTCCTTCCCAATAGCTAGTGGCTTCCTCTCAATTTCTTCCTTCCCCCTTCCTTCTTTCATTCCCTTCCTCACTCATTCCTTCTTCTACCGTCTGCAATTAAGCCACTACTATTGTTTCTCTTTCCCCTTTCTGATATCCCCGTTTCTTCTTTTCCTTTTCTTCTAATTTCATTGTCATTTTAGCATTTATCCGTAGTTCCCACCATCCCACCTGCTTCCCTTCCATTATTCATTTCTTTTCCTCCATCCCCACAGCTGGTAGCATAGAAGCACTCTGTTACTGTATCTGTCGCTGTTGTTCCTTCATTTTCCATCATTTCACCATTCCATTCCCATTCCATAGCCTGCACATTTGCTGGCCATCACTCCGTTCATTCCATTCATTTCCATTTTTGTACTCTAGGTGCTTTCATGGAGATTCTTTTCCAGCACCTGGTAAGCTAAGCCAAATACAGATTCCTTTGAGTTTTTAGTAAGTCAGCAAGAGTTGTTGCAACAGTCTACAGAGATGTTCTCTATCAGTCAGCACTTACTTTCCTGCTTCTCATGTTTTCTTGACTCTGTTGCCCAATGGATTCAGGCTTGGGATTCGTGCATACAACAGAACTGTATACCCCATGAGCCGCCAAGAATGTTGGCATTTTTGCCACATTATTTTGATTGTTGATTATTCTTGCATAAAATGTTGAAGTTCTCATTCCTCTACGAGTTTTGATGCCAAAACAGCTAAGTCCGAAGACTATCGCGATATCGCGACAAAAAGCAGCATGGAGAGCACAGTTTCAAAACCGTCGCGATATCGCGACATGTCGCGTTATCGCGGGTCTTTCGAGGAGAGAGAAGCCAAAGTCAGAGAATGTCGCGATTTCGCGACGTGTTCCAAAATCGCGATCAAAGTAGTCAACGGGGGTAGCGCAGTAAAATCGTCGCGATATCGCGACATGTCACGTTTTCGCGACTTGCGATGGCCATGGAGCAGAGTAAGAGAAAAGGTCACGAAATCGTGACATAATTGGGCAATGACAATGAATCTCATCATGATTTCATGACAGAATAGTGAACAAGGCGCAAAATATGAAGGACGTCGCGAAATCGCAACGTGTTGCATGGTCGCGGCAAGGTTGAAGAAAAAGCATAAGGCATGAAAGACGTCACGATTTCACGACATTTTTGAAGATGAAGCCAAGCAAGAAGAAGACGTCGCGATATCGCGACAAGAAGCAACAACAGAAGAGAAAGCAAGGAAATGTCACGATTTCGCGACATATTGGAGAGAAAAGGCGAAATAGGCAAAAGTGTCACGTTTTCGTAGGTTGAGAGCTGAACCGTACAAGGCAAATGAAAATTGTCGCGAAAATCGCGACATGTCGGCTTTTCGTGACAGGGAAGAGAAGATTGAGCAGCGGAGAGATAACGTCGCGATTTCGTGACTTGTTTGGTTTTCGCGACCTGGAGATAAAACAAAGGTGTCGATGGAAGAACGTCGCGAAAGCGCGACTTGTCTTGTTTTCGCGACGTATCAAGGAGACAAAGCCAAAAGAGAGAAAGGTGTAGCGAAATCGTGCCTTGTCACGTTTTCGCGGTTCGAAGCAGCCAAAGGACAACATGGGTAAAGGATGTCGCGATTTCACGACAAGTCATAGTTTCACGAAAACAAAGCGGAGAAAGAGCAGAATAGTACGGAACGTCGCGATTTCGCGACGCGTCGCGTTTTCGCGAGCTAAGGTGGCGAAGGAGACCAAGGAGCCGAATACGTCACGATTTCGTGACATGGTTGATTTTCATGATTTAGAATGACGAAAGTGTACGGAGCAAAAATATGTCACGATTTCGTGACATGTCACGTTTTCGCGACCCGTCACAGTTTCACGCCAGAAAGTAGTTCAAACGGCCCGATGAAGTATTGCGATTTCCAAGGATTAAAAGCTCTCCAAAATTAAATGTTTTGCTGCTTTCCAATGTATACAAGATAAAAGAACGTGTCCAAGCCACCAGAATTGAAGATGCCTCCATTATTCAAAGCTTTTGTTCATGATTTTTCTAACGGTTCAAGCATGTTTCGAGAATGAACATTTAATGAAGACGACCGGTTCCTTATTTCATTTAATTTTTGGTTTCTCCGAGGCTGGTTTAAGGGGATCATTTCCTTGTTTCTGTTGCACATTTTGTAGATCTCGAGGAAGTCCATTGCATATTTTAAATGTTGTAGAGAGGCAAGACCTCTATAAATATCAATGTAGATCTCAGAAAGAGGGATCGAGAGAGAGACTTTTGCTGAAAGCTTTTCAAGTTCTTTGCATGAATGAAAGATATTTGGCCTCTGGTTTTGCAAGCAACTGTCTGTGTGGTTTTTCCTTCTATCTTATACATTCCTAATTTATGCTCGTATTTCTTATCTGCTGCTTAATTTGAATTCTGCATCTGAGTTTAAATATTGCTAGTGAGGAAGTGAGTTCTGGAATGTGATCTTGGAGGTTATCTGCATAAGGTTGTAAGTTAATTACGTCGCTATATTTTGTTATATGTTGTTAGTGTGCTTGAGGTTATCTGCTGCTAATCTTTCCCGATCTGACAAATTTGGCCTGTGGCTATATTTCCCATTTCTTTCTGCATATTTTCGATTTCTTTCCTGCAACTCTAGTCTTCAACAATATAGAATTTAGTAAGGGAACCAGCCCTCTCTGGAGATTGGTCCGGGAGACATTTCTTTCTCTCAGCCTTTCAATGTTGGCCGGGTCTAGGGCGCATTTCGCGTAAAATCCTTTCCTATGGTAGATTCGTGACCAACAATTTTTGGCACGCCGATGGGACAGACTGTTTCTATCTCAAAAAGATCCCATAGTATTGAGGGTTTAATGTTCGCCTTCATGCCGTATAGTTAGAACATTTGGTGACTCTGCAGTACCTAGAAATCTTTGAACGTGGATACAGTGAAATTTGTACTTCATGATCACGAGATCAAAGTCCAAAAAAGTTGAAGATCTTGTTGAGTTTTTTGAACTTGACAGCACAAAAAAAGGTGAACACTCTAGGTTGGTTTCCCCATCGCTTGCATCATCTGCCATATCCACACAAATCCCTGGTATTGTTACTAGTTTTCCATCTTCTCAGTCATATACACTAGTCCCAATGGCCCAATATCCTCCACCCCGGCAGTTTTCAGCATGGAATAGCTCAGGAGCCTTGAATTTGCAGGCTCAAAATCCAGTTCCCTAGGCTGCTTTGAAAGCCTTGCCAACCTATGATGGTACGGGTAAGACTGCATATGAACATATTCATGATGTAGCTTCTTTGGCAGCCATTCATGATATAACATATGAAGATGTGATGGTCAAGTTATTAGTGTTATCCTTGAGAGGAAAATTGTTGTATTGGTATCGATCTCTGCAACCAGGCACTATTGCATCATGGGATCAGCTAGGAGAACTGTTAGTTAAGAATTTTCATGAATAGGCTGACCCATTTTCATTGCTACATCAGTTTAACATAATTTAGAGGCACCCACAGGAGGTGATAGTAGATTTCAATGTTCGTTTTACCAGAAGCTGGCAGCGAGTGCCTGAAGGTCTTCGCCCTACCCCTGAGCAAGCTACTTTCTACTACCTTCGAGCGTTCAACATAGACATTGGTTTGGCGATCAGGCAGTCCAATATGATGACCTTCCTAGAACTATTTGAGCAAGCACAAAATGTGGAGGTAGACTTTATTGCAATCGGTAGGCTTCCCCCAAAGGTAGCAATGCCCATTTTACCTGATATTCCACAGCAATTATATCCTAGTTCTTTTTCACAATCTATGTCTTCTATGTACCCTGTTCCATCATGGAGCTCCACTGCACCTCAAATTGCACCTATCCCAGTCCCTCAGCTCTCTACTTTAGCAAATCCCTAGTTTCTTGCACCCAGCATTCTGCCATTCCCTGCTTCCACTTCATTCCCATCATTACCGGCACCACCAGCACCTTTGCCCTTACCAGCACCTCCTATGCCTATAAATCCTGATCCTTATATGACACTCTTGCAAGAGGTAAAATCTTCCAATTCTGCAATAAGAGCAATGGGTAATAAGATCACGCTTATTGAAAGGAAGCAAGTTGAGCGAGATTTCTAGCCCAGGAGATTTCAGCCTCCGTCGATTACTAGAGAACAAGCTGCTTCAACAAGCAAAGCACCCGAGAAGAATTTGACTGTTTTGGCAAATGAAGAGGTAGTCCTTGCAGAAAGAACATATTGGTGTTCAACATGTAATGATCCACATGGAGAAGATACTTGCATGGTTCATTTGAATTATGTGCAGACATTGGCTGCTAGTTCTTCGGGGGGGGCAAGTCAACATGATCTCTGAGGCAGGCCATAGCTTAATGGTTCCATCTGAAGAGCAAGTTTTAGTTCTCACAAGGACTGGAAAGAAGCCTATTATAGTAGATCCTACTGAGCTAGAGCCATTAAAAGTGCCAGCTGATTTGAAGAAACCAGTGAAAACTCCTATGCCAGTATCAAAGCCAGATGCGCCTGTTTTATCGAAAGACCCTGTTCCACACAGAGTACAAGAAAAAGCCGCAACTGCACAGGCAAGGTCAGAAGTAGAGGAGCAAGTTAGAGAAAAGTTGAAGTATCCTTCATTGATGAAGAGGTTGAGAGTAGAAGCCACTTAGCAGTATCGGAGTAGATATGATCTCCCTATTGAAAAGAAGGAATCTGCTGCGGTTGCATACAACATTGTCGAAGAATTGAAGAAGACCCCAACTAAGGTTAGTCTTTATGATGCATTGCAATTGCCTGGGCAAGTAGATTTATTGCAAGAATCTTTGAAATCTATGAAGGATAGTGAGAAAGGTCCTACCCAGACAATTTATGCTCAAGCTTTAACCACTTCCATCACTGGTAAGAATAGACCACCCCCATTTTATCTATCACTACAAATAGAGGGTTGGATCATGCATAACTGCATGATCGACTCTAGAGCCGCTACAACTGTCATGCCAAAGGCAGTCTGCAAAGTTATGGGTATGGAATACACACAAAGTAGCCCTAGAGTCTTGCAGTTAGATGGTACTCCTATGGAAACGATGGGTGTAATCAAGGATGTCCCGATTGTTCTACACACTATGCCCCAGATTACAGTCATTCAAGAGATAGTTGTGGTCGATCTAGAACCGTATTTCAGTATGTGCTTATCAAGAGAATTTACTACAAAGTTGGGGGGCTACCTTTCACTGGATTATTCTCACTTGGAGATCCCTTTTAAAGGAAAGAGAATCCAGATTCATAATGAAAAACCTTCCTCTTTTCATATTGAAAGGTTGGATGAAGCAGGAAAGACCATGCAGTCTGTCAACATGCTAACCGAAGAACCAGAAGATCCTATTTTGATGGATGAACCTTGCTTAGAGGATGTGTCCTCAATGCTTGACTTTAATGCTATGCTGGAGACTGATATTGGCTGTTATTCCATTACAAAGCAGCCTAAAGAGGTTGAACTGAAGATGCTTCCTGATCAAGACTCTGTGCCTGATCAATTCTGGATGTTGTACTTTGATGGAGCGACCTGTACAAATAATGCAGTGGAAAAACTTGGGGTTGAACCCAAATTGATTCTGAATCCAGTAATGAACAAGTGCAGCTCCAGACACCACTGTCTCAAGCAGATGGTGAGCAAGCCAGAGTCAGCAAGAATGATGTCTAGGTCCTCTGTTCTAGAAACTGAAGATCAACTCAAATACAATCAGATTTGGTCCGGTCACTGTAGATTCACCGGATAATCCCCTGAAACTGGGTTTGTGGTGGCGACATGCCAATCATGTCGTAAACTTTTGTATATAGTAAAAAAAAAAAAAAAAAAAGAAAACAGAAAAGAAAAAAAAAGATTTGTTGAATTTCCTTTGTCAACTTCGGCTCTTTTTGCATGCGAGCCCGTAAGTACGTATTTCTTTCTTTTTTCTCTCTTCCTTCCCAATAGCTAGTGGCTTTTGTCAATTTCTTCCTTCCCCCTTCCTTATTTTCATTCCCTTCCTCGCTTATTCCTTCTTCTACCATCTGCAGTTAAGCCACTACTATTGTTTCTCTTTCCCCTTTCTGATATCCCCGTTTCTTCTTTTCCTTTTCTTCTAATTTCATTGTCATTTTAGCATTTATCTGCAGTTCTCACCATCCCATATGCTTCCCTTCCATTATTCATTTCTTTTCCTCCATCCCCATAGCTGGTAGCATAGAAGCACTCTGTTACTATATCTGTCACTGTTGTTCCTTCATTTTCCATCGTTTCACCATTCCATTCCCATTCCACAGCCTACACATTTGCTGGCCATCACTCCGTTCATTCCATTCATTTTCGTTTTTGTACTCTAGGTGCTTTCATGGAGATTCCTTTTTACAGCACCTGGTAAGCTAAGCCAAATACAGATTCCTTTGAGTTTTTAGTAAGTCAGCAAGAGTTGTTGCAGTAGTCTACAGAGATGTTCTCTATCAGTCAGCACTTACTTTCCTGCTTCTCATGTTTTCTTGACTTTGTTGCCCAATGGATTCAGGCCTGGGATTCGTGCATACAACAAAACTATATACCCCGTGAGCCGCCAAGAATGTTGGCATTTTTGCCACATTATTTTGATTGTTGATTATTCATGCATAAAATGTTGAAGTTCTCATTCCTCTACGAGTTTTGATGCCAAAACAGCTAAGTCCGAAGACTGTCGCGATATCACGA
Organism: Wollemia nobilis; assembly: GCA_028583015.1. Taxonomy (NCBI): domain Eukaryota; kingdom Viridiplantae; phylum Streptophyta; class Pinopsida; order Araucariales; family Araucariaceae; genus Wollemia; species Wollemia nobilis. The sequence continues at coordinate 2,225,466 of JAQPPZ010002502.1, forward strand.
CAAAAAGCAGCATGAAGAGCACAGTTTCAAAACCGTCGCGATATCGCGACATGTCGTGTTATCGTGGGTCTTTCGAGGAGAGAGAAGCCAAAGTCAACGAATGTCACGATTTCGTGACGTGTTCCAAAATCGCGGTCAAAGTAGTCAACGGGGGTAGCGCAGTAAAATCATCGCGATATCGCTACATGTCACGTTTTCGCGACTTGCGATGGCCATGGAGCAGAGTAAGAGAAAAGGTCACGAAATCGTGACATAATTGGGCAGCGACAATGAATCTCATCATTATTTCATGATAGAATAGTGAACAAGGTGCAAAATATGAAGGACATCATGAAATCGCAACGTGTTGCGCGGTCGCGACAAGGTTGAAAGAAAAAGCATAAGGCATGAAAGACGTCACGATTTCGTGACATTTTTGGAGATGAAGTCCAGCAAGAGCAAAACGTCGCGATATCGCGACAAGAAGTAGCAACAGGAGAGAAAGCAAGGAAACGTCACGATTTCGTGACATATTGGGGAGAAAAGGCGAAATAGGCAAAAGTGTCACGTTTTCGTAGGTTGAGAGCTGAACCGTACAAGGCAAATGAAAATTGTCACGAAAACGTGACATGTCGGCTTTTTACGACAAGGAAGGGAAGATTGAGTAGCGGAGAGATAACGTCGCGATTTCGTGACTTGTTTGGTTTTCACGACCTGGAGATAAAACAAAGGTACCGATGAGAGAACGTCATGAAAGCACGACTTGTCTTGTTTTCATGACGTATCAAGGAGACAAAGCCAAAAGAGAGAAAGGTGTAGCGAAATCGTGCCTTGTCACATTTTCGCGGTTCGAAGAAGCCAAAGGACAACATGGGGAAAGGATGTCGTGATTTTGCGAGAGGTCATAGTTTCACGAGAACAAGGAAGAGGAGCAGAATAGTACGGAACGTCATGATTTCGTGATGCGTCACGTTTTTGCGACCTAAGGTGACGAAGGAGAACAAAGAGCCGAATACGTCACGATTTCATGACATGGTTGATTTTCGCAATTCAGAATGACGAAAGTGTACGGAGCAAAAATATGTCACGATTTCGTGACATGTCGCGTTTTCACGACTCGTCACAGTTTTGTGCTAGAAAGCAGTTCAAACGGCCCGATGAAGTATTGCGATTTCCAAGGATTAAAAGCTCTCCATAATTAAATTTTTTGTTGCTTTCCAATGTATGCAAGATAAAAGAACAAGTCCAAGCCACTAGAATTGAAGACGCCTCCATTATTCAAAGCTTATGTTCATGATTTTTCTAACGGTTCAAGCATGTTTCAAGAATGAACATTTAATGAAGACGACCGGTTCCTTATTTCATTTAATTTATGGTTTCTCCAAGGCTGGTTTAAGGGGATCATTTCCTTGTTTCTGTTGCACATTTTGTAGATCTCGAGGAAGTTCGTTGCCTATTTTAAATGTTGTAGAGAGGCAAGACCTCTATAAATATCAATGTAGATCTCAAAAAGAGGGATGGAGAGAGAGAGACTTTTGCTAAAAGCTTTTCAAGTTCTTTGCATGAATGAAAGATATTTGGCCTCTGGTTTTGCAAGCAACTGTCTGTGTGGTTTTTCCTTCTATCTTATGCATTCCTAATTTACGCTCGTATTTCTTATCTGCTGCTTAATTTGAATTTTGCATCTGAGTTTAAATATTGCTAGTGAGGAAGTGAGTTCTGGAATGTGATCTTGGAGGTTATCTGCATAAGGTTGTAAGTTAATTACGTCGCTATCTTCTATTATATGTTGTTAGTGTGCTTGAGGATATCTACTGCTAATCTTTCCCGATCTAACAAATTTGGCCTGTGGCTATATTTCTCGTTTCTTTCTGCATATTTTCGATTTCTTTCCTGCAACTCTAGTCTTCAACAGTATAGAATTTAGTAAGGGAACCAGCCCTCTCTGGAGATTGGTCCGGGAGACATTTCTTTCTCTCGACCTTTCAATGTTGGTCGGGTCTAGGGCGCATTTTGTGTAAAATCCTTTCCTATGGCAGATTCATGACCAATAGATTGGTTTTGAGAAAAACCCTTAATGCATCCACCTGGTTTTAATAAAAACCCTTAAACCTGCCATGGTTTTGATAAAAACCTTTTCATCTGCCACATGGAATCTCTTCAAAATCTTCTAGAAAATATTCTTTGGAATCTTCAACCTTTGAAGCCAATAAATCCTCTTGACAATAATGCTAGTTCCTTTTGACATCAATGACAACTCATAGACAAGAAGCTAGGATCTCAAACCCAAAATTGCCAACAATCTCTCCCTTTATCATTGATGGCAAACCATGCTTCTCAACAACACTGAAACTCAAAACTACTGTATAGAAATCAGCTCCCCTTGACTTGAGGCTCTCCCCCTTACTCATATATCTCACCCTTTGTCATCAATGGCAAAGGTTCACCTTTGCGGCTTGGGACTAAGAATGAGCTTCTTAGCTTAGTCCCTCCCCCACCTCCTGTTGAGGTGATTAATTTTGGGGTGGGAGTAAAACTCCCATTAGGCACTGATCTTCATCAGTGTCTATAGTTGCCTTACCATGTCTTCTCTTGTTCTCCTTGTCCATATTCGTGTTCCTGTTCATGTCACTGTTGTTGTTCTTGTTATCATTCCTGTTCTTATCCATGTCTTGATTCTTGTGCTTGTTCATACCCATGTTCCTATTCCTGTACCTTGGAATTTTAGCTCTACACTGTCTAGCTATATGACCTTCATTGTTGCACTTATAAAAACTAACAATGTTATTTCTTTGAGGCATACCTGATCTTTCACTCCATCTGTTCTGACCAACCCTATTCCTGTTATTAGCCTTACAATAAACGACCTTGTGCCCAAGCCGTTTACAAGAGTAGCAATACCCTTGAAAGAAATTACCACCTCTGAATCTGTCATTTACCTTCCTCACTTGAGTCATGCAATGTGAAGCCATGTGACCAAACTTGTGACAAGCAAAACATCTCGCCATTAAACTTTTCTTGATTTGACCTCTTAGGTCCTGTAAACTTTCTCCCCTTTTTTTTATTCCTATTTTCTGATTCTGTGCATCTATCACTCAAGGACTCTTTTTCTGAAGTACTTTCCTCATCAAAACTCTCTTCCTTTCGGAATCTCTTACTAGATTCCCAGCAGAGTCACCAACTTTGTTCCATGTGTTTCTTACCAAAACCAAGACCTATTTTATCTGTTGTCCTTCTTTGATCTTTGATGATTGACTTTACCTTTTTGGTGCTATCTTCAAACCTGTAAAGCTTCTCCTTGTACTCTTTAGTTTTCTCTTTCAAGGAAGCCACTTTCTGTTCCAAATCTCTACACTCAAGAACCTTAGAATCTAACTTATCCTTAAGTTTATGTGTCTTAGCTATAGAGAAGTCAAGACTTTCTATAAGCTCATCTCTCTCAATACAACATTCATCCAATTTATCATTGAGTCTAGCATTCTTATTTCTTTCCTTTTTCAAAGAACTAAGAGCACTAACAAGTTCAGATTCAAGATCTACTTCACCATCCTCTATAACTTCCTCTATTTTTTTGCCTTTTGAAACATCAATGACTTTTTTAGATTTCTTATCACTAGAGGTGCTACCCTTTTCTAAAGCCATACAAAGATCTTCCTTACAATTTTTCGAAGCATCCTCATACATAGTATAACTAGAAATCAATCCATCATTTGTGCAATCATCCTCAAGATGTCCAAAATTTCCACATCTAAAACATTTCATAAGGACAAATCTATGTTTCTTTTCTTCTTCTTTTTCTGTTAGGAACAACATCTCATTTCCAACATCACTTGAATAACTTTCACTATCACTACTAGAACACTTACTTGCCTTGTCTAGGTAGAAACTTTTCTTGTGTTTGTGAGAGTACCTCTTTCCTTGATTGCTTTGCTCATCTTTATTCTTCCTTTGATGCCTGTGCCTTTCAGAATCCTTGCTCTTATAATCATGTTTATCTTCATCACTTTCATCCTTGGCAGTGATCAGATTAGTAGCATAATGACCAAACTTTCCACAATTGAAACACTTGACATATTTCATACCTTTGTGCTTTCTTGAAAACTTGCCCTTCTTGTTGTAATATACCTCTTCATCACTAGAAGACTCATCACTATCTTGAAGATCTTTACCCTTAGATTTCTTGGTAGCCTTGAAAGCTGCCTCCTTCTTAACATCAACCTTCACTTGAGTTCTCAACTCAAATGCTGCAAGTATACTATGAAGCTCATCCTTTTTCAACCTATCCAAATCCTTAGCTTCCTCAATAGCAGAAATATTTTCACTAAATCTATTTGGAAGAGACCTCAAAATCTTATCACAAATATCATTTTCAGCAAGCTCAAGACCTAGTTCCTTCATAGAGTTAACAATCTCATCCATACGAAGCATATAGTCACTAATATTTTCTTCATCATTCATCTTGAGTTGTTGAAACATACCTTTGAAGTGTCTCAACTTGGCCTTTCGAACATTTGCATCACCTGTATGAACCACCTTCAACTATTTCCACATTTCACTAGCTATCTTGCAGTGAATCACCTTGGTAAGATCTGCCTTCTATAAACCCTTCAGGATTGCATTCATTGCCTTTGAATTGCTATGATGTAGGAGCCTCTCTTCCTTAGTAGAAGGACCATGCTCAGGAATGGTATACTCATCCTCAATCACTTCCCAAACTTCATTTCCAAGAGCCATAAGATGAACCTTCATCCTAGCACTCCAAAGCCCAAAATCTACCCCATCAAGAATAGGTGTTGCATTACCACTTGTAGATTCCATTATGTTCTTTACAATATTTTCCTTCAAGTTGTTAAACGTTTCAAAGGAACTCGCTCTGATAGCAATTGAAGAACACAAGCTTATACTGAGAGGGGGATGAACAGTATAAGACCTCTTTTTACTTTCTCTATTTAACTTCAACTTTGCAAAGCAATGAACCAATAGCAATATCAAAGCAATGCATAAAGAAACACACAATGAGACACCAATTTTAATGTGGTTCACCCAACATGGGCTACATCCACAAAAATTTTCTCTAAAAAGCTTTCTCAAAGTTCTTTGGGAATCCTTCCCAATTACAATGTTTATGAGCCTCAGCCCAAAGGATAAACCTTCCCCTACTCAAGTATTTATGAGCCTCTGCCCAAATGAGAATCCTTCCCCTCCTCACAAATTTATGAGCCTCCTGCCCAAAGGAGAATCCTTCCCCTCCTCATGAATTTATGAGCCTCCTACCCAAAGGAGAATCCTTCCCCTCAGCTCTGTAAATGATACTTCAAAAGATCACTTGCCTCTCATTCCGCTAGCACATGGAACTCCTTTCCACAGAAGACCTCCTATCCTCAATGCTCAGCCTCAAGAGACCTTTGTCCTCACTGATCACCTCCATAGTAACTCATCAACCTGTACTAAACACAGTCAGTCGATCCAGCACAAGTCTTCCTCACTCTGTCAGATATGTCCCAAGCTCAACTCATAAATCTTGAACAAATCAATCTCTAATGCACACAAGCCTTCTCAAAGACTTGTCAAAACTCTCCTTAGTTTCTTCTCAAAGAACCACTTCAACTCTATCCTCAAGTCCTTTTCTAGGACCTGTCCAAATCAGCTCACAAGTCCTCCCTAGAACTTGTCCAAATCAGCTCACAAGTCCTCACTAGAACCTGTCCAAATCAGCTCACAAGTCCTCACTAGAACCTCTCCAAATTAGCTCACAAGTCCTCATTAGAACCTCTCCAAATCAGCTCACAAGTCCTCACTAGAACCTATCCAAATCAGCTCACAAGTCCTCACTAGAACTTGTCCAAATCAGCTCACAAGTTCATCAAGAAAAACTTGCTTAGCATGAACCCACAAAGAGAATTGTTAGAGACCCAATGTGATTCATCAACCTCATAGAAGCATAAAGAGAATTGTTAGAGACTCAATATGTTCTATACTTAACTCCCAATCTCAATCTCAAATCTCAATCTCAAAAGAATAAGATAGATGTAGTATGCTTTTCTCAAGAACATGAAACACAACCCAACAATTGCCAACAATGCAATATCTCATATAAAAATGATACTCATGTTCTTTCCACAACCAATATCTTTTCTCAACCAATTAGGGCTTTAACAACAATGCTTATAGACAAGGTTTAACCAACATCATTCAACTCAACATTAACCTTGAAGCATTCAACCAATCACTACATGAAAAGGAAACTAGTAGACATCCTTTTCCCTCCAAAGGTATTTGAACAAAACAACCACCAACATAAATCGCCAATGCAAAGAATAACTTGCTCAAAACAATCTCAATGGAGTAAGCCCAAAACATGAATCAAGTAAAGCATTAACTTTATCAAAACAACCTCTATGGAAGCAACTCAACCATCAATCTCAAAACAGCCAACTAAGGGTTTCACCATCTCAATGCAAGTAGCAAGACTTACTAACATAAACCCTAGTGCAAAAATGCTTCCTTTTCCTCAACCAAAATTATGCATTCACCCAAAAAACTCATCAATGATTTTAATGCATAAACAATCTTCAATATCCATAAAATGGGATTTACACCAACAAGAATACCTAGTAGACAACCTTTTCACTCCAAACTCAATTTCAGAAAATACACCATCAACAATATACATGGAAGAATTTGCCCATACCTTTGTTTGAGGAAGAAGAGAATAGTTCTTCAACCTGTTACCAACACCACCCTCAACTTTGCCACCAAGTTAGGGTTAGATCATAAAAGTAACCACAAAAATATTTATTCCATAAAACACCTTATGACTCCAATCCTTAGAAGTCAACTACCAAAAAATATAAAGCATACAAACAATATATCCTTTTACACATTATTTCTCCAAATTAATTAAACCATGCTCAAGTAATAATAGCTTCTAAGCAAATCTCACTCAACAATCAAGCCAAAAATCTCAACCACACACTATCAACCTTATATCTCCAAAGAAGCATTTAACCTTAAAAATAATTTTAAATAAATCTTCCCAACCACTTCTTCTTTAACAAAATGCAGATTTTATTTAAAAAACCTTACCAAAAAAATGCTTTCGAAAATCGTGGGTCAATAGTGCCTCCAAAAAAATCGGAGCGCAAAAACTCTTCTCACACTCCATGACGGGAGTCAAACGCTTGACCTCCCTTCAAGCGTCTTCGCAGAACAGTCTTTGCCACTAGGCCAACAGCGCTAGCTTGAAGGCTAGCAAGAGTCTCCTTCTCCTTAACCCTTTGGCGGTGGATAAACATGGCAAAAAAATGATAGCCGTAGCTTTTACTTCCCAACTTTTGTGCAATTCGAATTTCTTTCACACCATTGCTTTGGACTATAGGTTATGGCTTATATAGCCAAACTTCCATGCTATGCACGACGTCGGTGGGAGGATAATTTGAACTTTTCGAATTAATATTATTTTGGCACCTTCGAAACAACTTTAGGGTTTATGAAACCCTTTTGATTATTTAAAAAATAATCAAAGGTCTTTTAGACCTTAGACCTTAGGTGGAGAACCCATTAAATTATTAAAATAATTTAATCACTAAATCAAATAAATAATTAATTAAAAAACCTTAAAAAGGTTTTATTAATTAAGTTATTTAATTAATAAATGTCTCTAGCCTTTGCATTAAGTTGAGAGTGGTTTTGAGAAAAACCCTTAATGCATCCACCGGTTTTAATAAAAACCCTTAAACCTGCCATGGTTTTGATAAAAACCTTTTCATCTGCCACATGGAATCTCTTTGAAATCTTCTAGAAAATATTCTTTGGAATCTTCAACCTTTGAAGCCAATAAATCCTCTTGACATTAATGCCAGTTCCTTTTGACATCAATGACAACTCATAGACAAGAATCTAGGATCTCAAACCCAAAATTGCCAACACTTGTCGAGTCTTTACAAAGCTAACACTATTATTTATAGATTTACAAGGGAGGGTTTTCCCTCCAAGACTCATGTAAAGATCTTTGAGTGGATGTCATTTCAAATACTGAGTCATGTCCTTTTTTGACTTTCTATACCTTTAGGATTTTCTAGATTTGAAGATATGATATCAATCAATCCTGGCCCTTGGATGTGTATGTTGGCAATTTTGGGTACCTTGGGTACATTGCCCTTGCTCAAGTGTTGATGTTGTCATTGATGTCAAAGAGCGGAAGGGTTTTTGTGAAAACCAAGGCAGACTAAATTATAGGTTTTGTTTAAATCCATGGTCGACGAGTTTTGAAATGGGTTTTTCTTAAAACCCAAGTTAGCTCTTCGTTTTGTTGAAAAAGGTGCTCCGATGATGAAGATATTTAATTTTAAATATCCGAGTTTAAATTTTATTTATTTATTTAAAATTTAAATTAATATTTTAAAATTAAATTAAAGTTGTTCACCGGCTTGTTTTCAAAGCCGACGTTGCTAGGGTTTTGCAACGGATCAATTAGGGTTTCCTGCTGACAAAGCAAGGTTAAGCAACCGAAAAATTCTAGGGTTTCATGTTGACCTAATTAGGGTTGCAGCTGACGTGTTTGAGAATGTTTTGATGGGATATTCTCTTCTATAAAAATGCGGGACTGTTGCAAGGTTGAAGTGTGGGCGTGATGCGATATATGCGAATGAAGTTCGTGTGCAGCAGAGTGTAAGTCGGTGATAGTTATTTGGAGTTAAATAAAAGAGATCACAGCGATGAGATAGTGAGTGAGTGCGTATCGACTGATCGAGAACAAAGAGAGTGATATGCAGACGACGTGTTTAAATTTTGAGGCAAAAATACGTAGATGGTAGAAGTGAGATTTCATGGAAGGTGCAGCAGAGTGAGTGGTGCAAAGAGAAGATAAGAACGCGGTATGCAGAAGTCGTGTTTCGAGTGTGAAATGATAGTGTTTTGGCTGTAGAAGTAATATTTCTGTGAAGTTGCAGTAGAGAACGCGGAGAGATATAAAGGAGTGGTTGAAAAAGTGCGAATCATTTTTCACAGCAACAGCCGAATGCCGACAAGCATCAGAACGCAAGAAAAACAGCAGATCATGATAATTGAGGTGAAAGTTTACATTCTACAATTTTTATTACTATCTCCAAGTTGTAGCTTGGTAAAAGGGGTTGGTGCCTCTTTCCAGTTGGAGCTGGAAAAATTGGAGTTGGTGCTCCATTCTGTTGTAGCAGATAAAATTTAGAGGTTGGTGCCTCTTACCGGTTAGTCCTGGTGAATGATTATGTAAAGTTGTAGCTTTGCATTTGACTGGATTTGGATGGTAGTCCAAGTAGTCTTTTTGAGGAGTAGCCACATCGGTGAACCTCGTTAAAATGTTGTGTTATGTGTGATGCTCTTAGTACTTTTATTATTTCTATTTTAATCTGCTACAGTTTATTTAAAAGTCTAAATTGCTTTTAAGTTTTTAAAGAACACACTGATTCACCCCCCCTCTCAGTGTCATTGTGATTATAACAATTGGTATCAGAGCAAGGTTCCCAATTTTGGCTAAATTAGTCAGGGTTGATCTTGGATTAGTACACAATGGCTAAGAAGAATAGATCCTCATCCAAAAAGGCATCCCAGCCAGTTTCAGTTCCTATGGTTGAGAAAATTGAACCAGAAATGGTAGAAGGAATGAACTCTGAAGTTGAAGAAGTTGAGGCTGAAGTTGATTTAGAGGGTGAGCTAGTGTCTGCCCTTACGGAATGGGAATCGAAGAAAAAAAAGAATGAAAAATTGTCAAGGAAACTTAAGGATGCAAACAACATTATTGCCAGTTTAAAAATACAAACTGAAGAATACAAGAAAATGTCTGAAGATCTGGAAATACAGGTATCCATGAAGATAGACCACTGTAGCAAATTGGAAGAAGAAAATGTGAGTCTTCGAATACAGATACAAGAGCTGGATCGAAAAATCAATTGTCATGTAAAACGTGAAGAAAGCTCGATGAAATTGGACAAAATTCTGAGCGATCAAAGATCCACAGGTATCAAATTTGGTCTCGGCTTTTCTAAAGGAGAATCATCAACTGGACCAAAAGCAAGCAATTTTGAAAGTGAAAAGAACAAAGACAAGAATTAGGCAAAAGAAAGATATAAGTCAGACCTAAAATAGCAGCTGACAATGATGGCTTTACTAAGGTCACACATCAAAATAATAGAAGATCCAAGGCTCCAGCAACAACCTGGCCAAGACCATCTTTCAGGTTTACTCATTATTTCTATGGTTTTTGTTTTAAATGTAATAATTATGGGCATAAAATTGCTGACTACAAATACAATATAGGTCCAAGAAGTTTCACTAGTAGAAATGTGTTTGCTCCTTTAATGAATTATGTAGTAGAGTGCTTTAAGTGTCACAACTTTGGGCATATTGCCAGAAATTGTCGTAGTATGTCTGTTTCATTTCAACCTCAAAAAAGAATAACTCAACCATATAAGGCAAAACACAATAGTAGTTCTTCTGAAGGATATATGCAAAATTTTGAAAAGGGAAAATCTCAGCTAGAACCCAACAACATAGTTAAGACATAATGGAAACAAAAGAAACAGCTCAGGAAAGAACAGGAATCCTTAATAGTGCAGACTGCTTTTAGAGCTCAGAATAAATATGTACCATGGATTCTTGATAGTGGCTGCTCAAGTCATATGACAGGTGATAGACAGAAATTTGAAAATCTTCAGAAATATGAGGGTGGTTCTGTGAAGTTCGGCAATAATGATGGAGCCAAAATAATAGGTAAAGGATCGATCAAAATAAGTGAAGGGAAAATCAAGTCAGAAGAAGTTCTATATGTGGATGGTCTGAAACATAACCTGTTAAGTGTGAGTCAGATCTGTGACAAAGGACATGAAGTGGTGTTCAAGAAGCATGGTTGTGAAGTCAGAAAAATAAACAGCAGGAAATTAATAACAACCGACTCAAGGACGTCTGGCAATCTGTACACACTCTCAGAGTTTTTAGAAGGTATGTGCTTCATGGGACAAGAAGAAGAGAACTGGTTGTGGCATAAGAGGCTTGGACACATAAGTTTTGATAATCTGGTAAGAATTAGCGCTAAACAAGCAGTGAGAGATATTCCAATCATTAAAAAAACTACAAATAGTATGTGTGCTTCATGTCAGAAGGGTAAACAGACCAGAGTTTCGTTTAAAACAAAAGAACATCACACTAACAGGCTTGGTCAAAACAGGTTTAGTCAGAACTGGCTTAGTCAGAACATGTGGATTCAAATAATAGGTATGCCTAAAAGAAACAACACTATTACTTGTTATAAGTGCAACAATAAAAGTCACACTGTCAAATAGTGCAGAGTTGAAATTCCGGGATATAGGAATAGGAACAGGTGGCATGATCGGGTCCAAGGATCAAAACAATGGCAGGAACAAGAATATGGTCAAAGAGTTCAAGAGAAGACCCGGCAAGGAAGTTATAGACGTTGATGTTGATCAGTGCCTAATGGGAGTTTTACTCCCACCCCAAAATTAATCACCTCAATAGGAGGTGGGGGAGGGACTAAGCTAAGAGGCTCATTCTTAGTTCCGAGCCCCAAAGGTGGCCCTTTGCCATTGATGACAAAGGGGGAGAGATATGAGTAAGGGGGAGAGCTTCAAGTGAAGAGGAAAGCTTCAAGTCGGGGGGAGCAAAACTTCAAAGAGATTGATTTCAATTTTGGCTCTTGAAGATGTGTTTTTAGTAAAGGGTTGCCATCAATGACAAAGGGGGAGATTGTTGGCAATTTTGGGTACCTTGGGTACATTGCCCTTGCTCAAGTGTTGATGTTGTCATTGATGTCAAAGAGCGGAAGGGTTTTTGTGAAAACCAAGGCGAGACTAAATTATAGGTTTTGTTTAAATCCATGGTCAGCATTTTTGAAATGGGTTTTTTTTAAAACCCAAGTTAGCTCTTCGTTTTGTTGAAAAAGGTGCTCTAATGATGAAGATATTTAATTTTAAATATCCAGTTTAAATTTTATTTATTTATTTAAAATTTAAATTAATATTTTAAAATTAAATTAAAGCTGTTCATCGGCTTGTTTTCAAAGCCGACGTTGCTAGGGTTTTGCAACGGATCAATTAGGGTTTCCTGCTGACAAAGCAAGGTTAAGCAACCGAAAAATTCTAGGGTTTCATGTTGACCTAATTAGGGTTGCAGCCGACGTGTTTGAGAATGTTTTGATGGGATATTCTCTTCTATAAAAATGCGGGACTGTTGCAAGGTTGAAGTGTGGGCGTGATGCGATATATGCAAATGAAGTTCATGTGCAGCAGAGTGTAAGTCGGTGATAGTTCTTTGGAGTTAAAGAAAAGAGATCGCAACGATGAGATAGTGAGTGAGTGCGTATCGACTGATTGAGAACAAAGAGAGCGATATGCAGACGGCGTGTTTAAAGTTCGAGGCAAAAATACGCAGATGGTAGAAGTGAGATTTCATGGAAGGTGCAGTAGAGTGAGTGGTGCAAAGAGAAGATAAGAACGCGGTATGCAGAAGTCGTGTTTCGAGTGTGAAATGACAGTGTCTTGGCTGTAGAAGTAATATTTATGTGAAGTTGCAGCAGAGAACGTGGAGAGATATAGAGGAGTGGTTGAAAAAGTGTGAATCATTTTTCACAGCAGCAGCCGAATGCCGACAAGCAGCAGAACGCAAGAAAAATAGTAGATCGTGATAATTGAGGTGAAAGTTTACATTCTGTAATTTTTATTACTATCTCCAAGTTGTAGCTTGGTAAAATGGGTTGGTGCCCCTTTCCAGTTGGAGCTGGAAAAATTGGAGTTGGTGCTCCATTCTGTTGTAGTGAGATAAAATTTAGAGTTTGGTGCCTCTTACCGGTTGGTGCTTGGTGAATGATTATGTAAAGTTGTAGCTTTGCATTTGACTGGATTTGGATGGTAGTCCAAGCGGTCTTTTGAGGAGTAGCCACATCGGTGAACCTCGTTAAAATGTCGTGTTATGTGTGATGCTCTTAGTACTTTTATTATTTCTATTTTAATCTGCTGTAGTTTATTTAAAAGTCTAAATTGCTTTTAAGTTTTTAAAGAACACACTGATTCACCCCCCCTCTCAGTGTCATTGTGATTATAACAGTGTAGCTACCTCTTTAATTGTCATCTACCCATTTTTTTGGGATTCCCATCATCTAGGTGTAAAAAAATTCTTCAATTTAATGTTTTGGATCTTCAAGCTACTTTTGCTATGGCTCCATGCTACTTTTGTCCTTTATTAGAGATACGAGAGATATTTTGTAGAAAGGAAATTCTTCCTCAAAGAATGTATACTTTATTAATTTGACCTTTGAGGCATTGGTAATTTCTTCTTCGAGACTTTTCTTCATCCTTTAGGACCACTCATCTTCAAATCATTAGGACTTTTTGTCTTTCATTCCATGTTGGGACTTTGTGTTATCACCTTTTGTCTACAACTCAAGAACTTCCAATCTTTATACTTTTCTTACACACAAAATCTGGCCTTCACTTAATTGGTCCTTTTTTCATGTGCTTGTTTGTGACTCAGACTTCTGCTTTCAAAAGGTGTAGTGATTTATCACTATATTTATAACCAAATAAAGGAATTCTTTCTCAGCATTATTGTCAAGGGATTCATTATATTTCCATAATTATACACAAATTTATGGTAATATCTAGTGAGTTTCAAAAATACTCAAAGTCCCGTTAGGGTTTGAGGCTTTGGCCATGCTTGAAAAACCTACATCTTGTTAGAATTGACTTTAACTCCTTTGGTGACAATGTGAACCAAATATTCTACTTATTGCAACCTAAAAGAACACTTTGACCTCTTGGCATAAAGTTGATTCTCATACATGAACGTCATGGCTACTAAGACTAGAATAGATTTGTAAAGGGCCAAAAAATGTAGTTCATCATATTCTAAAAAGTGGAAGGTGAATTGGTCAAACCAAATGGCATAACCAAGAAGTCACAATGCCCTTCATGAGTCCTAAAATTATTTTTAGGAATGTCTTCAAATTTGATTTGAATCAATGGTATCTTGACCACAAATCCAATTTTGAGAAATATAAGATTCCATGTAATTCATCTAACAACTCATCAGTCATCAATTACTAGAATGGGAAATTTATCTTTAGTAATTTTATTGAGTTCTCCAAAATCCACACACAAATTCCAACACCCATCATTTTTCCACATAAGCAACATTGGAGAAGAATAGGGACTAACACTAGGGGGAATAACCCCTACAACATGAAGTTCCTACACCATTATCAAAATTTCTAATTTTTGAACATATGAATACCTATAAGAGTAGACATTTAAAGGAACACTACCTGGAATAAGCTAAACAGAATGGTCATGAGTATTATGAGGGGGTGGTTCTTTGGTTTCCTTAAATACTATAGTGTATTTTTGTAATAAAATTTGTAATTCCTCCTTATGGTCCTTGTCCCCATCATTTGGAGCTTGTATAATGAATAGTTAGGGCACAAATCCATAGGATGAATTTTTCAATATTTCCTCCATATTATGAGATGAAACAAGTCAAGTAGCCATGATGTTCATACCCTATAAGGTTTACTCCATTACCTACTAGCTAAATTTCATTTATAACTCAAAATTCCCACAATATTGGGCCCAACATCCTAAACAACTATGCTCCTAAAAAATCACACCTACCTAGGGGTAAAGCAAACATATTTACCTTAAGATTATAGTCCCCTATTTTTATCTTGAAATTTCAACACTTCCTTTACAATTCAAAGTTCCTCCATTAGAAATCATGAATTCAAAGGATTTATAAGGGTTAATATAATAATACCCCTATTTTTTCACCATTGGTTCAATAAAGTTATGTGTGCTCCTAAACTTAATAATAATTATTACTTGTTGTCCTTTAAAGTGTCATATCACCTTCATGGTCTAGAGTTTTGATATGCCTACTAAGGCATGCATCAAAGTTTTTTATTGTGATTCTTCTAGGATTTTTGGTTGTTCTATGTGTTCCTCTTCCTGATTATCCTCTTCCACCTCTAAAGATTTTATGGTTGTTTTCTCATCCACATCAAGAAAATATAATTTTTGGTACACACATTTATGTCCCATGGATTACTCATCATAGTTATAACATAACCCTTGGGCTCTTTTGGTAGCTATCTCTTCTCTTGTCAATTTTTTTATGGTAGGATATTTGTTATGAGAATTGTATATTGGCTTGGATGAAAAAGTTGGTTGGTATGGAGAGAATTTGGAGGTGCATCCTTGAGCCTTAAATTTTTCTTCTACCAATAAATCCAATGTTATTGCCTACTATAATTTTTGTGGCCTTAATATTAACTTTAGCTTTAATTCCAGCCTTCAAACCACTCACAAAACAACTTTGGAAGAATTTGAGACTTAAGCAAGTTGTATGATTGACAAAATTTTCAAATTGAACTTGATAGTCTTAAATAGTTGAAGTTTGTTTGAGTTTAGAAAGGGCTCCTATAAAATCTTCATACTCATTAGGACCAAATCAAGTGAGTAATTGTTGCTCAAATTCAAGCCAAGTAATGTTGGTGTTTGCTTTTTTGAGCCATTGAAACCATTGTAGGGCATCTGATTCAAAATTGAAAGAGGCAATTGTGAGACACATATACTTAGGGACATTATGAAGATTGAAATGTTGTTCTACTCAACATAATCATTCCCTTGGATCCTTTCCATAAAACTTTAAAAATTCTAATTTGGAAAATTTAAATCCATTATTATTATGGGTTTTATGTTCCTGATTGTTGGTTCCTTTGCCTTTACGGTCATGAGAACCAAATTGGCCATATGTGTGGGTGTTACTAGTTAAATGATATTTCAAGTCTATAATGTTTCCATTTAATTTCTCCTTCATGTCCTTCTATTCCCTTATCATATATGCCAAGGATTCATGTAAAAATTTTATTTCATTCCTTACCTAACCTCCCATATGCTCCCCCCATGAAGTTACTTAAGCAATAATTTATTGATCCATTTCTTGTGTATTTTGTTATTCCCTAGTGTCGGTATCCATACTCAATGATTTTTTATCTTCTAAGGATAATAAAAATAGGAATACTATTTTTATAGTTACTATTGTTAGTAAATATCACAAAAAAGTGTTGCGGTGCTATATATCAAAATGATCACCTCAAAAATATAATCAGAATGTGCTAGGTCTCTAGATGATGTTTTTTGGTACCCTTGACTTTTTTCTAGTCAATTTTTGTCTTCAAGTGTCATCTATTTTTTTTCTAGAGATTTGGTTCACTCAAAAAATAGAATTTTTTTTTACAACCCCTTTAGCAAGTCCTATAGTGTATGTTCCTGACAACTGAAGAACACAAACTTATACTGAGAAGGGAGGTGAACAGTATAAGACCACTTTTTACTTTTCTTTCCCAATCAATATTATGCAATGTATACATAGCAATATCAACAACAGTTTTAAAAGCAATGCATAAATCACCACACATAATAGAGACACAAATTTAACGTGGTTCACCCAATGTGGGCTACTCCACAAAGAAAATATTTCACTCAAATTTTCTCAATAAATCTCTTGGGAATACTTTTCCTAGTACAATGTTTATGGACCTCTGTCTAAAGGAGATACCAATCCCCTAATCAAGTTCATGGATCTCTATCCACAGGATAACTCTTTCTCCTTAGCTCTAACTGGTGATCTTCTATAAGAATTGTTGCCCCCACTACTCTGGATAATGGATCTCTATCCACTAAATACACCTATCCTCACTACCTTGGCTAATGGATATCTATCCACTAGAGACTATTGTTCTCTATACTCTGTCACCTTTAAATATTTGTCTCAAATATGCACTAAACATAGTCTTTCGGTCTAGCACAAATTTTCTCAATCTTTGTCTCCTGGTCTGGCACAAACCTATCCTCAAATTTGCACCAAACTCTTTCCTCAAATCTATACTAAACATAGTCCTTCAGTCTAGCACAAATATATCCTCAATATTTATCCTCTGATCTACACTAAATACAGTCCTTCGGTCTAGCACAAATTTATCCTCAATCTATGTCCTCAAGCCTTAACACAAAGCTTGATCCAATCACAAATTAACAATGCTAGATATGACCCAAATCTTAACTCAAGGTTTGAACAAATCAATCAATCAATTCTGCTCACAAGTCTTCTTAAAGACTTATCTCAAATCTTCCTTGTAAGCTTCCACAAAAGCTCTCACTAATTTATCCATAAGTCCTCTCTAGAACTTTTCCAATCTGCTAAGTAATATCTATTCTCAAATTTGTATTGTAAGCTTCCATAAAATCTCACACAAATTTGTCCACAAGTCTTCTCAAGACTTATCTCAAATCTACTCAACAAGTCCACACTAGAACTTGTCGAATCTCATAGAAACATAAAAAGAATTTTTAGAGACTCAATATGCTTCACATTCATCACAATGCTCAATCACTTTCAATCACTCTTTTAGAAATATATAGAGAATTTTTAGAGACTCAATATGCTTCACATTCACCTCAATGCTCAATCACTTTCAACCACTCTTTTAGAAACATATAAAGAATTGTTAGAGACTCAATATGCTTCACATTCATCACAATGCTCAATCACTTTCAATATCTCTTTTTACCATAGAAACATATAGATAATTGTTAGAGACTCAATATGTTTCACATTCACAAACACTCAACCTCTTTCTCAAATAAAATCAGAATATAGAACAATTTGTTTCACATAACTTGAACTATCATATCAACACATCCACTTGACTAGGCTCAACCAACTCTTCTCAACAAATCACTCAATGAATTAACCTTTGCTTACAAACCCTAGTCCAAGCATATGAACACTCACTCAAATGTTTCTAATAATGCTTATCAATAAATATCACAACAATGATACTCATGATCTTTGTAAACCCTAGTTCAAGTTCACTCAACTTAATCACTTCAAAAATAATGCTTATCAAATAATCTTCACATAATAATGATACTCGTGATCTTTGCAAACCTTAGTTCAAGTTCACTCAACTTAATCACTTCAACAACAATGCTTATAAAACAAGGTTTTATCAACAACTCTTTATTCTAGAAAACCTTGAAGCATTAATTAAAAACACACTCAACAATGCTTACCAAACAATCCTTTTCACTCCAACTTTGCATTCACAACATTCAAAAATCACTCACTAGGAATATGTGCCCATACCTTTTGTTTGATGTAAAATTGCCCTTGGAAAACCTGTCTCAATCACAATTTTCTTATTTCCAATTTCAATGGTTAGATGATAAAATATCACTTCAACACTTTCTCAAAATATTTCTTAGACACAAAAATAATCAAAACTCAATTATGCCTTATTTCTCCCTTTTGAAAATAACATTCATCAAATCATACATAAAAATAATCACTTTGATACACCTTATAATATCCAACTTAAAATAATATCTAACACCACAAAACCTCAAAAAATCTTCCTAAAACACCTTACTACCCTTTTCAAACACCAAAGCAAATAACACCAAAAATTTATTTTGCATAAACCTTATAACTCCCCTCACAACCTGAAACTGATGCTACCCACTGAAACTACCACTAAATCATACTGAAAGCTTGACATCAATAACCACTCACTCTTGACATCAATGACAACTCATCTACTCAAAATGTCCAACAACAACTATTCTATATGACTATATAACTCATTGATTTTAATGGTTGTCTTGGTAGACTCTGTTACTGACAATTGCCTTGACTACTATAATTCTTGAATGTAACTAATTGCATGACCAAACTCTATCTTGACTGTTACTAACTATGGCCTTGGCACAAATGATACCCAGATTTTACTAACAACCCTATCTTGACGGTTACTTTCACCATAATTTCTTTCGTCTGTTTTAATTTTGTCAATTCTATGATTGTGTAATCTCTTCAGTATGCTCAATTTTTATGGTAGGGTCATTGGAATTTTGGTTAAACATTGAATAGAAATAGGGTACTCTAGGACAAGGTGTATGCATTATCTATATCCATCTGTTATATCACTACAATGAACAACAATACTCAAACCAATATTTTAGGCCACTACTCAAGGAGTATTACATGCATACCCTTGAGCACATTACATGTCTCTCAATAATATAGGAGGGTGATATTCTTGTGGGTTGTTATTGGTGTACTATAGGTACATGATCAAAAAATTTCCCAGGGCTAAATGTTTCTCCTAATCCTAAGGGTGTCTCACAATATAGCCAAAGATTTGTAGGAGCTCAAGTCTATATATGGGTCTTGTCTAAGGCTTGGTATTGGACCTCAATTATCCCTCACTTCACTAGCTACTTTATAGACAATCTAGCTTAGCCAATAATGATAACTCCTCCATGATATTTTAAGACCCCTGGCATAGGGTTTATAACCTATTAACCTAAAACCAAAAAGAATTGCTTGATTTTTTAAATAGGATAATAAGCAAAAAAACAAACATGAAAACTTTATTCCTAACAATCAAAATGGTAGGGTAGGAACTGTTGCATTCATAGTAAAACATAGCCCTAAAAAGTGCTCTAATGCCATTTGTTAGGGGTCTTCTAGTTAAAATAAGCACATGCACATAAATATTGCAATAAAAGCATTAATTTATAAAAGAACAAAATATTGTAATACAAAATAAAAATGAAAAAACATATATATTAATCTCACAAATCACAATACATAATTGTTAGCCTCTTTGAGGGGGAAACCTCCTATAGAACTTTGATTCAGTATGCAAAATGATACATCCATATATGCCCCTCATATTTTTAAATACTCTTCATAACCCTAAACCTAACGCTTAAGGGATGGCTTACATGTAAAATTTCACTCGGTCTATAATATTCTACCAAACAAAATAGTTATATTTTTTATAAAAGTTACAATAAATAATGCCACTTATCTATGCACTTCTAGTGCCAAAAAATATTACACAATATCATTAGGAAGGGGTTCCCATGTTAGAAGGGGGTTTATTACATAATATTTTTAATATGGGTTCCTAACAAAGGTTGTTGTAGATTCTTGTTCTTTTATTCTCTTAAAACAATGATTCAAACTCCTTTATTGCTTGGAATTATTGATTTAAAGTGGGTAAAATCTCTTGATCATCTAACCCTTTAGCACCAAAAACTTTTGGTCCATCCTTTGATATAGAATTAAAATCCACCAAGGAGAACTCATCCTCAATTTGAAATTGTCTTATCACCTCTTCAATGTAGTCCAAATCATCCTCAACCAAGTTAACCCTTTCTTCTTCAATTTTGTCAATGTGAAATGGAGATGGTTTTTCCTTATAGATCTTAATATTTCTATGTTTGTTAGGGATAAGCATATGATAATAATATAGGGACAAGTATACCCCTAGATTAGTAGTGAATTATCTGGAAAGGTACAAACTAAAATATATTGAAAGGTCAACCACCACCATCTCTTGAATAATTGTTACCTTCTATAGGTTGTGGATCACCGCTGGTATATCCTTGACCACCCCAACTATCTAGATAGGAGTGCCATCTAGCAATAGAAATCCATTGCTTGAGCTGGTATATTCCATTCTCATTTATTTGCATACTACCTTTGGCATGACAATAATGGATGCTCTGGAGTCAACCATATAGTTTTACACTATCTATCCTTTCATTTGAAAATATATGTAAAACTATGGTAGTTGATTATTGCCCATGTTGATACTTTTTCTATTCGTGAGCTAATTTTAGGTTTGATCACTTCATACTTTCAAGATTAGCTATTTAAAGGCTGATATAAGAAATTATATCTAATTAAGAATAAGCAATGCATCATACATGCTTTTTTGAGTAGGAGTCTTCTTTAGTTCATCAACAATGTTATATATGATGCCTTTCAAAAAACAATTCTCCTTCTAGTCAGGTTCCTTGAATCTCTTATAATATGTCTAAATGACCTCCATCCTTTACCTTTTTTTCATAGTAGGATATCTTAGCTTTCTCAACTCTTGATCCTTAGGATCCTCTTGAGTGGCCTATGCTTTTTTTGGCTCTAGCCTTGTTGGTTCTAGCCTTGGCTACTTTTTAGCTTATTCCTTCTTATGTTGAGCAGGGAATTTAAATAGCTCTACTGTTTGTAGCTATACTTGTATTCTTTCTATACCTGGTCAGGACTTGGATGAATTCTTCTTACTCAAGCTCCTCATTTATCATGACTTGGTTTGGGTCCATCACTATGTTCACCACTTTCTTTTATACCTTTTTGGCTCTTTCTATATTTTTAGATGCTTCTAGCTGATCTTGGTGTCGATAGACCACACATGTGTCTATATTGTGAGGATTTTTGTATACTAAGCACCAATAGCTTTCATGGGAATCAAAAGTAGATGATACATCCTTTGGCTTAGTATATACAGCATTTGTTTTTCTAGCCATATTGTTGCTAGAATATCCCTAGTTTTTTATAACATAAAGGAAACTTCTATATTGATAACTTTCATATCTTTTCTCATCATTTTGCCTCTCCAACATAATGACTTTATTGTTCATATTTTTAATGCTACCGTTAGCTCTAAAAATTCTATATTTTCTTTAGTTTATGAAGTTGTTAATAGGGGTAGAGAATGTGTTTATGGCTAAGGCAAGGCTATAGATGTGGGAATAGAAGTGAATTGAGATCCCAAAGTGGTTGAATCTTGTTGCACAAGAAAATATGGAAATATGGCATGGTAACTTTATGAGGAAGCTTTCTAGATAAGGTCAATGCATTTTATATAGTAATTGTAGCTTGGAAGACTTGTGGGAATCTTATTTTGTTGGCTAGCCATATCTAGAAGCCTAGATCTAGGACAAAGGCTCAAATATAATAGATGTATGCTTAAGTTTTGGAGGGCTTGATGTCTTGAATAATCCACTTCCACATCTTGATAAACCTAATATTAAAATCAATAATATTCTCTTATAGATACATCTAAGTGGAGGTAAACTGGGTAAGCAATAAAAATGAATCTCCTACCTCATTAAATTCCAAGATGAATGGTTTGGCTAGTTGAACCTATGAAGGTGTACTATTATCCTCAAGGTATCTACACTAGTTAAGCACAATTTCTCTAAAGAATATGGCTGGCAATCTCACCATGACATCTTCATGATGGATATTATGTATAGTGGCTAGAGTGGCCACATATTGATAGTGCTTATAGAAAATTTTCTTATATACATCATAGGTGGATAGGGCTTTGAAAATAGATTCAGGGATTTTATGGAGATATATAGGGAAGATAGGACCATTGCTATTCCACCCTAGGTATATTTATTCAACCATAGTTTTTTGGGTAGGGACTATTAGGAAACTATGTAGAAAATAGTTGTAGAGGGATAGGACTTTGAATAGAAGGAGCTTTGACTAGATATTAGGATTTACCTAGTCTTCTACAAGATCTTCTAGATATTATTTTAGTAAACTACATGGGTTATTTTATATTTTTAGCTTTTTATCTCATCAACATGTGATTTGGGAGCTTTTTCCTTCAATAGAGTCATCAATCTTAGGTTCTTTCAATAGTGGAGTCACTAGATTAATGTGTATTCTCCACTTATGAGGTTAATATATTCAGCAAAATCTTGGATCCTCTAAGTCAATGAGATGAATATTGAATAATTTTTCCTATTGAGCATACCAAAAATGCTTGGTCCAACATAATGGATGGATGAATTGTTCATTGTAAATTTTATTAAGTCCCACCATCGATTCTTTGTGATACAAACTATGTTGGTTTGGTCTCATTGGGCATGCCAAAATATCTTGGTCTATGATATACCGAGTGTATGGAAGTGCATGCTAGACTGAAGGATCCAATATTGGGTGGTTCAAAATTTCTCTCCAGCCAACCTCTAAAAAAGGATAGTTTCTTATTATAAAACAAAAAATAAAAGAGATAGGGGAAGACTAAAGTGAGAAATGGAGGGTTATAAAGATAAGGGAAATAAATATGGATTAAATATAGATTGTATTTGGATAACAACACTACCACATCCTATACAACACACATTATAACTAAACTACATACAAGGCCTAATAGACCAATTACTAAGAAAAGTATTGCCAAATGTAAATTAAGGCCAGAACATACCCTTTGCTACTCTAATAGCCCTTGGTACCCTAAGCAAGATTTTATAGAATAAATCAAAACCACAATCACATGTAAGCATCCCTAATATTCTAATAGTCCAAAGTGATAATCTAAATAGAAAATTAAACCTAAAAAAGTAGACCACCCACAAATATTTTACAAAAATATCTAAGGCCTACAAAGCATCCACAAATGAAATAATTCCACAGCACAACAAGCTGATTCATTAAAGTTATATAGCATAATTACATATTTTATAATAGGTAAACTCTCAAATTGTCAACCCTCACACTAAGATAAATTGAGCTATTTAAATATTAATATACTAGCCTAGCTAATTATTGTAAGGATAACCCACCATAGGCCTGATAAAAATGGCATATCCTAGTCCTGTCCAAATATCATGCTTGATCAACATGCTTGGAAGGAGTGGATGTCCCTTTCTTACTTTGTACTAGCCAATTGTATTGATCCAGCACCAATCATCTTCAATAGCCACATGTCTTTAGCATATTTTCACCTCTTGAGCATGCTTATATTCACCCACTATGTCTTATTGTTGTTATCTATTATATTTGCAAGGGCCTCTACTTATGATTGGTGGCAACCAATATTATAGGTTCTATAAAACTAGTTATCACTTTCCTATAATGTATTTTCTCTAGATGGCTAAGTTTCTAGGTGGCACATGCCTCCAATGCACACTATCTCTTATGAAATAGACCTTTCTAAGATCTCTCCTCTTTTATCACTATCTATTATAGGCCTCTATTTATTGCTAGGGTCTCAGGGATCTGGTCGAGGTTGTAATGAGTCCTTGCTAATATTGTTCAAAACCTCTAGTCACTTCAAACTCTTAGTCATTAAATCCTTTGGGTAACTCAAGAATTTTGCCACCTTGTACCCAACTACTTTGCACCTATAATGGCCACACTAAAGTGGCCAAATTTACCTACCTTGGTTAAATTTTAGGATTGTTATGTTGCCACTAGAACCTTTGGCTAGTCTTTGCATAGCAATTACCAAAATTTTCTTGCATTTGAATAACAAAATTGATAGTCCAACAAAAAGCTAGAATCTATCTATGTGGAGACTTTTATGGGTCCACAAGTCTAAGGGACAAACATGGTGAGGACCATTCATGATATCCTCTAACTTAGTTGTTTTTATTAGCAATGAGCTTGAGATAAGCTAAGGTTAAAAAAAAAAAAAAAATCTAAGATCTATGAGGAGTGACTTTTCATCGTTATTGACATCATCCTATTATAGCCCATTTAAAGAGATGGTATCATAATGGGATACCCTATCGCATTGATCTAGATGATCAACATCCCTTTTTCTATCAGAAGTAGACGGTAAAGGCTAACTATAACTAGGGATATAACCTATCGCACAATGACATGGTCAATCTATGGCTTGTAGGTATTATTTTATACCTTACTCATATATACCTAGCCCTTTGATATGATATCACATATTAGAGAGCATATATTTTGGAACAATATATGATTTTGATAGAAAGCATGAAGCATATTGTTGCTTAATTAGGTGGGGTTACTACCATCAATTTTTCCTTATGAGTGGCACCAACACAAATGAAGGAGCAACTTCCTATTTGCTCTATTTTATCCTTATTGATAGAGGTAAATCCAAAGGTTTGGGGAGACATAAAGCTTATATAGATCTAGGAAATAGTGACTATTTTCTAGTTTATTAATATCAATGATGGTTGGATTAACACTTTGACTCTTAAGTTCATTATGAGATGAATTATTTAGAGTGAGAGACCTCATTCCACTAACAATAGAATACTAAGAATATGATTATGATGATTGAAGATATGACTTTATATATCAGTAACTACAAACTTTAGGATTTTTTACCTTGATTACTTGTTAATGGGCAAAAGGTTTGGGGTTAGCTAGAATATGATGTCTTGTCCTTGTATTCATATTTAAGGCATTGATGGAGAGTTGAAGGGACAACCCATATCTTATGGATATATGGCCTCCCTAGAAGAATTTTATAGGTTAAGTCATAAGGCATGACATAGAATAAAGTGTTAAGAGTGCAAGGTCCAACTCTAAGGGATGAGAATATAGTACCAATAGTCTCCCATTCCCTATTATCAAAATCTCTAATTACAAGGTCATATTTCTTCAAATACTTCTTTCTTAGACCAAAATGGTGATGAATATTAGGCTAT
Organism: Wollemia nobilis; assembly: GCA_028583015.1. Lineage (NCBI taxonomy): Eukaryota > Viridiplantae > Streptophyta > Pinopsida > Araucariales > Araucariaceae > Wollemia > Wollemia nobilis. Next base: position 2,250,767 of record JAQPPZ010002502.1, read on the forward strand.
AGATATCGAGACCAAAGCCATTATTGACTAATATTTGCTTGATAATTTTTTTGCTAATATGACCTATTACCTATAATGGTATATTTTGACCAAAGAGGATTGAGAATATCATCCTCATGGAATGATATGGTGGCATGATTAACCCCAATGGACCATACTATGGAAGTAAGGTTATTAGGATTGAGGTATTACAAAATAATATATTCACTTAGTATATCTCAATGGGTCGAAGATGTCTTGAGGAGTTTAAGAAGTTAGATATTGGTTAGGGTGTTTTCAAGTTTCTAGAATAGGTCAAAAACACCCTTAAACTTGTTCCTTGATTGGATGATCAAAGGAGGTCCTTTGAGAGGGGAAATTATTTTTACATAAAGAACCATAGGGGATATTGAAGGTTGATTAGTTGTTTGGCCACAACATAGATGTGAGAGATATTATTGAAAGAATGAATTCCTACTATTCATTGAATTAGAGGTGACACATTCCTATAGTGAACATTGCTTGGTGCATTATGATTATGATTATGATTAGGTAGTGGACTTTAAAAAATTCTTAGATATTGATTAGAAGATACTTGAGATTCAAAACCATTAATAATGATTTCATATTTGTCAATGAGATTTCAAACCATATTCTTGAGGCCCATGCATTTACCAGTTGCATGACTATTGGTGTGGTAGAAGGCACATTACTCATTGACATGAAACCAAGTAGCCTTTTCTCTTCTAGGTTCATTATTTTTGGGATGTGGGAGCTCTATCATTAAGGCTTTAAGGATATTCTATAGAATGGTTGAAAGAGGTTCATCTCATTGGGAATGTCTTATTTTGGATTATTTTGTTGAGGTTTCCCTAAGAAAAAATTTAAGGTTAGCAGTAGCAATAACGTTGTTGGTAAGGTGTGATTCCATGACTTCATTATGTACAGCATGTTTTTTCTTGTATTACCCCTTCAAATTAGATAATGACTTTTTATCTTTTTATTAGATTTAGTCTTTAATTACCAATTTTTTATGAGGGCATTCTCTACTCTCTTGGACTTAACAATTTTATTTTTGAATGAAGTCACATTAACTATATTTAGTTAGAATGTTAGTTGCTCATTAAGATTTCCTATGAAAATATCTAGTAGATCCCTTAGTGGAGGAACATATTGTAATATCTCCACCAAGGCTCACCATATTGATAATAATTTTGCAAAGTTCTCATTTTTAACCTATTTGAATTGGTATTTGTCACTAATGGTGATCTTCTCAATGTAGATATAAAACTAAACAAACATCTCAATGAGGTCTCTAAATTTTTTCAAAGAATGCCTCAATATCCAATAGTACCATTCCAAGGTAGGGCCACCAAGACTCTTAGAAAATGTTTTAAGTAGTAATATTTTCTCATATGTGATGTTGGTACAAGACATCCTAAATAGTCTATAGTGGTTAATAGGATCCTCTTTCCCTTTATACCCTCAAACTTGGGTTTCTAAAATTTCGATGGGAAAGGATGACTAGCTACAAAAGGATCTAAATGTTAGTTGTATTATTCATCATACAAATACTTGTGTCTAGATTATGAACCTTGAATAATGGCCATTTGCTATTTTAATTGCTCTAATTTATTGGTCAAGGCTTGAAGTTCATTAAAAATAGCATTTGATGCCTCCAAAGGCACATGCTATGGGATAAAATATATATATTTATGATTGATGAAAGGAGGATGTTGGTATGCTTGGGTGTACAATGTCAAAGTTGGCATCATATGATCCATTCCAAACAATTTTGAGATAAATAAATTAGAGGATTGGTGATGATAAATTATGGGGTTGGAATTTTGACCCAATATTATGTCCATGCTTATGGGATTAGAATATTGATTATAGTACAAATTATTATGGGGAATAGAGGTTGGGGATCTTGTTGTTGGCAATTTTGGGTACCTTGGGTACATTGCATTTGCTCTAAGTGTAGATGTTGTCATTGATGTCAAGAAGGTCTTGAAGCAATTTGGTTTGATGTCAAAGAATGTGTTTTGATGAAGATTTCAGTTTGGACGAGTGAGTTTCCAAGAAGATCAGAGTAGCCCAGTTGCAAAAGATCAAGAAAAAGACAAGTAAGAAAAAGTATGCAGGCAACTGGAAAAACTGTCGCGATTTCGTGACATGTTTTAGGAGAGAGAAAGTGCTGGCAAAACTGTCGCGATTTCGCGACATGTTTGAGGAGAGAGAAAGTTCTAGCAAAACTGTCGCGATTTCGTGACATGCTGGAAGAGAGAGAAAGTTTTGGCAAAACTGTCGCGATTTCGCGACATGTTGGCAGAGAAGGAGAGCAAGATGGAAAGTGTCACGATTTCGCGACATGTCGCATTTTCGCGACTCGAAAAGTGCAGGAAGGCAGAGAAGGAAAAGTGTCACGATTTCGTGACATTCTGCAAAGAAAGTTGTACGGACGAAAAAGTGTCGCGATTTCACGACATGATGCTGAAGAGAGAGTCCGCAAAGTGAACTGTCGCGATTTCATGACAAGTTTGAAGAGAGAGAAAGTTACATGTAAAATGTCACGATTTCGTGACATGCTGTAGAGGTCGAGTTGAGGACTGTCGCGATTTCGTGGCATGCTAAAAAGCTCGAAGTGAGAACTGTCACGATTTCGTGACATGCAGCGAAGGAAAGAGTTTGATATGAGAAGCATCGCGATTTTGCGACAGGCAGTAGAGAAAGTGTACGGAAGCTGAAAGCATCGCGATTTCGCGACAGGATGGAGGAACAGCTTATGGATGCAGAAAATGTCATGATTTCGTGACAAGTTGAGATGGCAGCATTCAGTTGGAGAAAGTGTCACGATTTCATGACAAAAATAGTTAGCAAGTCTTCAACAGAAGAAGCGTCACGATTTCACGACGAATTCAGGAAGGAAGAGCTCGAAGGCGAAAGCATCGCGATTTCGTGACTTGTTCCAGTTTCACGGGCGTAAGGCAGAGAAAAGCTTAAGGCAACGAAAGTGTCATGATTTTGTGACATGTTCCATTTTCATTGGGGCAAGCCGAGAAAAAGTTGAAGAAGCGAGAAATGTCACGATTTCATGACAGAAGTGAAGATGACGTCAGCAGAGGCAAAAGTGTCACGATTTCATGACAGAAGTAGAGAAGAAGGCCATGAAGACAGAAGGGTCACGATTTCACGATAGGAGTGTAGATGACGTCAGTAGAAGCAGAAAGTGTCGCGATATCACGACAAAAACTAATAGGAAGCCAAAAGAAGCAAAAGTGTCGTGATATCGTGACAACAGGCAAAAGAAGGTGTACGGCTGTAAAAGTGTCACGATATCGCGACATGTTGTAGTTTCACGAGAAAAGCTACAGAATAGTAGAGGCGGTTGAAGCCGACAGAGTTAACCTTGAGCCGACGAAGTGTAGGGTTGTGCAGCCGACGTTGTTTTAGGGATATGCAGCCGACTAAGATCAAGAATCTAATCTTGAGATTGTTAGTATAAAAGGAGGGCTGCTTGGAGAGTTTGATCATCGATCGAAGTGTGCGTTCGAAGTGCGACTTTCACAGAAGCAGAGTGCGGGGAGAAGTTCGATCGTCGAAGAGCAGAGTGTGCGAAGACAGTGCTGCTGTGTTTGTGTAGAAGTGCATAAGTGGATGTTTGATCGAAGTGTTGTAATTACGCAGAGGTGCAATTTTTGAGGACATAAGTGCCAGACCAAAGGACTGTGTTTGGTGCAGATAAGAGGACCAGCTTTAGAGGTGAAAGAGTTGAGGACAGAGGTCTCCAGCCAGAGCAGGGAAGACAGGTGTCTTCTGTGGATAGAGTTCCACTTGCTAAGGGCAGCAGAGGCAGAGGTCTTCTAGAGGATCACCAGTTAGAGCAGAGCTAGGGGAAGGTATCTCCTTTGGGTTGGTGCCCATAAACATTGTAATCGGGAAAGGTTTTCCTAGATTTTGAGTTGATAAAATTTAGTGAAAATTTTATCCGTGGAGTAGCCCGCGTTGGGTGAACCACGTAATTTGTTGTGTCTCTTTTGTGAATGGTGGTTTTTGTGCATTGCTTTGTTTACTGCTATTGATTCTGTTTTCTTTACATTGCATAATATTGAACTGCAAGTTGAATCGAAGGAAAATTTGAAAAAGCGGTCTTATACTGTTCACCCCCCCTCTCAGTATAAGCTTGTGTTCTTCAATTGGTATCAGAGCTAGGTTCCTTCGAAAAGGTTTAACAGCTTGAAGGAAGAACTTATTAAGAACATAATGGATTATTCAAGTGGCAATGCAGCACCTATCCTTGATGGATCATATTTTGGTCCGTGGAGTGCTAGAATGAAGGTTTATCTAATGGCACTTGGTAATGAGGTATGGGAAGTAATTGAAGATGGGTACACTATCCCTGTAAATGGTCCATACACTAAAGAAGATAGGCTCCTACATCACAGCAATTCAAAAGCTATGAATGCAATCCTGAAAGGCTTACAGAAAGCAGATCTTACCAAGGTGATTCACTACAAGACAACTAGTGAAATGTGGAAACAGCTGCAAGTGGTTCACACAGGTGATGCAAATGTTAGAAAGGCAAAGTTGAGACATTTCAAAGGTATGTTTGAACAACTCAAGATGAATGATGATGAAAAAATTAGTGACTACATGCTTCGTATGGATGAGGTTGTTAACTCCATGAAAGACTTAGGTCTTGAGCTTGCTGAAAATGATGTGTGTGATAAGATTTTAAGATCTCTTCCTAATAGATTTAGTGAAAAGATTTCTGCTATTGAGGAAGCTAAAGATTTAGATAAGTTGAAAAAAGATGAGCTCCATAGTATTCTTGCAGCATTTGAGCTAAGAACTCAAGTGAAAGTTGATGTCAAGAAAGAGGCAGCTTTCAAAGCTACCAAGAAATCAAAGGGCAAACAGATTCAAGAGAGTGATGAGTCTTCTAGTGATGAAGAGGCATATTACAGCAAGAAAGGCAAGTTCTCTAGAAAGCACAAAAGCAAGAAAAATATAAGATGTTTCAACTGTGGAAAGTTTGGTCATTATGCTACTGACTGTACTGTTTCCAAGAATGAAAGTGATGAAGATATACAGGATGTTAAGAGCAAGGATTCTGAAAAGCACAAGTATTATAGAAAGAACAAAGATGAGCACAACAATCAAGGAAAGAGGTATTCTCACAAGAACAAGAAAATTTTCTACCTAGACAAAGCAAGTAAGTGTTCTAGCAGTGATAGTGAAAGCTCTTCAAGTGATGAGGAAAATGAGATGTTGTTCATATCAGAAAAGGAGGAAGAACCGAAACATAGATTCATTATTATGAAATGTCTTAGATGTGGAAATTTTGGTCACCTTGAGGATGATTGTACAAATAATGATTTGGTTTCTAGTATATACAAGGATGTTTCAGAAAACTATCAAGAAGATGCTTGTATGGTTTTTGAAAAAGGTAGCACCTCTAGTGATAAGAAATCTGGAAAAGGCCTTGAGGATTCAGAAAGCAAACAAATAAAAAATCTTGAAAGTGAACTTAATAATGCTCTTAGTGTTTTGAAAAAGGAAAGAAAGAAGAATGATAGACTCAAGAATAAGTTAGATGAATGTTGTATGGAGAGAGACGATCTCATAGAAAGTCTTGACTTCTCTATAGCTAAAACACAAGAACTCAAGGATGAGTTAGAGTCTAAGATTCTTGAGTATAATGAGTTGGAACAGAAAATGGCTTCTCTGGAAGTAGAAACTAAAGAGTACAAGGATAAGCTATACAGGTTTCAAGATAGCTCCAAAAAGGTTAAGTCTCTCATCAAAAGTCAAAGGAAACCAACAGATAAAACAGGTCTCGGTTTTGTTGAGCCGCACAAGAAACAGGTTGGGGAATCTAGCAAGAGATTTCAAAAGGAAGAGAGTTCTGATGTAGAAAGTACTTCAGATCAAGAGTCCATGAGTGATAGATACGCAGAAACAGAAAATAGAATTATGAATGCAAAGAAGAAGTTTACCGGACCTAGAAGGTCATTTACGGGAAAGTTTAATGGCAGATGTTTTGCGTGTCACAGGTTTGGCCACATGGCTTCGCATTGCATGACTCGAATAAGGAAGGTAAATGACAGTTTTAGGGGCCGTAATTTCTTTCAAGGGTATTGCTACTCTTGTAAACAGGTTCGGGCATAAGGCAATTTTTTGCATGACTAATTACAGGAACACGGTTAGTCATAACAAGCGGATTCAAAAAATAGGTATGTCGAACAGAAATAACAGTGTTACTTGTTATAAGTGCAACAATGCAGGTCACACAGCCAGACAGTGCAGAGCTGATCTTTCAAAGTACAGGAACAGGAACAGGAACAGTAGTATAAACAGATCCAAGGATCAAGGCGTGGACAAGAACAGGGATGAGAACAAGAACAAGAACAGTGACAAGAACAGAAATATTGACAAAAAATTCAAGAGAAGGCCCGGCAAGGAAGTTTTAGACGCTGATGATGATCAGTGCCTAATGGGAGTTTCACTCCCACCCCTATTTTAATCACCTCATCAGGAGGTGGGGGAGGGACTAAGCTAAGAGGCTCATTCTTAGTCCCAAGCCCCAAAGGTGACCCTTTGCCATTGATGACAAAGGGGGAGAGATTTGAGTAAGGGGGAGAGATATGAGTAAGGGGGAGAGTTTCAATGTGAAGAGGAAAGCTTCAAGTCAGGGGGAGCAAAACTTCAAAAGGAGATTCTCAGCTGTTAGCACAGTTGGTTTCAGTTTTGGCTCCTAAGATGTGTTTCAGTAAAGGTTTGCCATCAATGACAAAGGGGGAGATTGTTGGCAATTTTGGGTACCTTGGGTACATTGCCTTTGCTCTAAGTGTAGATGTTGTCATTGATGTCAAGAAGGTCTTGAAGCAATTTGGTTTGATGTCAAAGAATGTGTTTTGATGAAGATTTCAGTTTGGACAGTGAGTTTCCAAGAAGATCGGAGTAGCCCAGTTGCAAAAGATCAAGAAAAAGACAAGTAAGAAAAAGTATGCGAGCGAGTTGGAAAAACTGTCACGATTTCGTGACATGTTTTAGGAGAGAGAAAGTGCTGGCAAAACTATCACGATTTCGCGACATGTTTGAGGAGAGAGAAAGTTCTAGCAAAACTGTCACGATTTCGTGACATGTTGGAAGAGAGAGAAAGTTATGGCAAAACTATCGCGATTTCGCGACATGTTGGCAGAGAAGGAGAGCAAGATGGAAAGTGTCACGATTTCGCGACATGTCGCATTTTCGCGACTCGAAAAGTGCAGGAAGGCAGAGAAGGAAAAGTGTCACGATTTCGCGACATTCTGCAAAGAAAGTTGTACGGACGAAAAAGTGTCGCGATTTCGCGACATGATGCTGAAGAGAGAGTCCGCAAAGAGAACTGTCACGATTTCATGACAAGTTCGAAGAGAGAGAAAGTTACATGTAAAATGTCATGATTTCGCGACATGCTACAGAGGTCGAGTTGAGGACTGTCACGATTTTGTGGCATGCTAAAAAGCTCGAAGTGAGAAGCGTCACGATTTCGCGACATGCAGCGAAGGAAAGAGTTTGATATGAGAAGCGTCGTGATTTCGCGACAGGCAGTAGAGAAAGTGTATGGAAGCTGAAAGCGTCACGATTTCATGACAGGATGGAGGAACAGCTTATGGATGCAAAAAATGTCATGATTTCATGACAGGTTGAGATGGCAACATTCAATTGGAGAAAGTGTCATGATTTCGCGATAGAAATAGTTAGCAAGTCTTCAACAGAAGAAGCGTCATGATTTCACGACGAATTCAGGAAGGAAGAGCTCGAAGGCGAAAGCGTCACGATTTCATGACTTGTTCCAGTTTCGCGGGCGTAAGGCAGAGAAAAGCTTAAGGCAGCGAAAGTGTCACGATTTTGTGACATGTTCCGTTTTCGCTGGGGCAAGCCGAGAAAAAGTTGAAGAAGCGAGAAATGTCACGATTTCACGACAGAAGTGAAGATGACGTCAGCAGAGGCAAAAGTGTCACGATTTCATGATAGAAGTAGAGAAGAAGGCCATGAAGACAGAAGGGTCACGATTTCGTGACAGGAGTGTAGATGACGTCAGCAGAAGCAGAAAGTGTCGCGATATCGCGACAAAAACTAATAGGAAGCCAAAAGAAGCAAAAGTGTCGCGATATCGCGACAACAGGCAAAAGAAGGTGTACGGCTGTAAAAGTGTCGTGATATCGCGACATGTTGTAGTTTCACGAGAAAAGCTACAGAATAGCAGAGGTGGTTGAAGCCGATAGAGTTAACCTTGAGCCGACGAAGTGTAGGGTTGTGCAGCCGACGTTGTTTTAGGGATATGCAGCCGACTAAGATCAAGAATCTAATCTTGAGATTGTTAGTATAAAAGGAGGGCTGCTTGGAGAGTTTGATCATCGATCGAAGTGTGCATTTGAAGTGCGACTTTCATAGAAGCAGAGTGCGGGGAGAAGTTCGATCGTCGAAGAGCAGAGTGTGCGAAGACAGTGTTGCTGTGTTTGCACAGAAGTGCATAAGTGGATGTTTGATCGAAGTGCTGTAATTACGCAGAGGTGCAATTTTTGAGGACATAAGTGCCAGACCAAAGGACTATGTTTGGTGCAGATAAGAGGACCAGCTTTAGAGGTGAAAGAGTTGAGGACAGAGGTCTCCGACGGAGCGGGGAAGACAGGTGTCTTCTGTGGATAGAGTTCCACTTGCTAAGGGCAGAGGAGGCGAGAGGTCTTCTAGAGGATCACCAGTTAGAGCAGAGCTAGGGGAAGGTATCTCCTTTGGGTTGGTGCCCATAAACATTGTAATCGGGAAAGGTTTTCCCAGATTTTGAGTTGATAAAATTTAGTGAAAATTTTATCCGTGGAGTAGCCCGCGTTGGGTGAACCACGTAATTTGTTGTGTCTCTTTTGTGAATGGTGGTTTTTGTGCATTGCTTTGTTTACTGCTATTGATTCTGTTTTCTTTACACTGCATAATATTGAACTGCAAGTTGAATCGAAGGAAAAATTAAAAAGCGGTCTTATATTGTTCACCCCCCCTCTCAGTATAAGCTTGTGTTCTTCACTTGTTGGTATGCTTTGACTAAGAGTGTAATTGATGCTTGCTTATTGAGATGGGGTAATTGACATTGCCCTATAATAGCTCTTTAAGAGAAGATATATGATTGATGCACCAATGGAGGTGGATTGAATTGCATTCCAACATCAATTAATGTGGTTATGATAGGTGTATTTAAATCAATGGAGTGAGATGCTAATGCATTAGGGTTTGTAGTTATGGAATAAAAATTTGGGTTCGTTTAACTTATTAACAAATGATTTGAGTTAGATTGTTGGGGATGATCCAATAATGAATCATCCCTTGAAGAAACACCTTGGGTTTAACATCCCTATCTAAGAAAGGATTCTATGACTTCACTATATTATTGTAGAAAATAAACCATATGTTTAATGGATTTAAAGACTAATAACCCATATTATTCATGATCTAGGCTCAACGAAGCTTGAGGTATTGAGTTATCTTCTTCTTGGTAAAAGGTAGGTTCCTTAAGGTTGGGGTTTTCACTATGATCCCCTCTAAGGGGATGAGGGATAGTAGCTAACTAATGAGAAATCCTTAAAATTAGATTGTGTTTCTTGGCCATAGGATTAGGATAGGTAAGGAAGGGAATTTGTTACTATTTTATTTGTTTAGAGAGTTGATTAGAGAAGAAAGAGAATGTGTCTGGAACAGTGTATCTCCTTCCCTAAATATACCCAATCTAACCTATATACATCAAGGTCCTTATATACCTTACCACTGTCTATACCCATTGGTACTGAGAGATAACTAATATATGGGACACTAATGATGTATGAAATCCAAAAATTTATACCATACAAAAGCAATATAAATGAAACACAGTGATTAACAACAAAAATAAATCTTTTATTAATCATATTTTCAAAGTGTTACAATAACATCCCCTCGAGGGATTTAGTTAGTGATACAATGACTATAATAGAGGTGTCATTCCCCTTTTCATTAGAAAGGATCTTGGTGCAATGTGGAAGATTTTTATGCCAGCATAGTGTTTTGAGAGTATGTTTTCTTGTGACTACAGTGTGAGAGTTGAACCCAAGATCTTTTGTTGTTCTTAAAATTTGTAATCTACACACAATAAAAATGAAATCAGATCAGTAACTCATAAAGGTTCCACCAGCGTTGGACCTGTAGTAAATCAAAGAATGTAAAAAAACATGAAATACAAATGCATGCATATCAGAGCGATATCGTATCGGGTCAATATGGTTTTATCTATGGACCATATCAGAGCGATATGGTTTTATCAATAGGAAAATTATCACCTAGTCGAGATCGTATCGGGTCAATATGGTTTTATCTATGGACCATATCAGAGCGATATGATCATTGTCGTGGGTCTACACCTCAGCATAACTAGGTCTAGATAGCATTAACGTTGACACAAGAAAGTATTATTGATAGATTTATCAACGACATAATAGGAACGATCATGGTTTATGTTTGATTATCATTCAAAAAATGCTTAGACATGTATCATTATTCATGACTTTAATCAATTAATCAAGGGCATCAATCCATGGGTACTGACATATATGTGGAATGGATGTGGTGGAATATTTTTGCAATGACTATGTTGTTGTGGATACCAAGATGACATGACTTGTACTATTGCTTGTCCTAGGGAAGAAGAATCTGAAAGTGCTTTCATGATGCTCAAACACCCTAGTGACATCGATCAAACTCATCTACTGATCATATAGGCACTTGAAGATACTAAGACCAACCAAGTTATTAAAATTTCACAAATACCAACTGTGTATGCCATGAATATTCATTTTTTATTTTGGGCGAGGTTGAACTCATAATGTGTGACTCAATCCATAATAAGTTAGCTCATTCATAAGCGAACATTGGTCTGTACAAAAGAAGGTTTCTAATGTGATAGACGTGTCACCACGCATAAGACTACTCCACTACTAGTCATGTGTCTATAGCCTATTTATGGTGATGGAGATCACCCCATGGTTATCAAAAACTAAAAATTCTAGGTATTCAAGCTCTTTTTCTTTTCTCTTTTTTTGGGGAGGGGGATTTTTGGAGATTTTGCTTTTGGGATATTTTTTTTGTGTTTTGTGGAAGAGCAAGGGATTTTACTTTTTTGCTTTATGGGGGCTTTTCTCATTTTGTGGAAGAACAAGGGGATTTTTTTTTATGCTTACTCATTTTGAGGAAGAGCAAGGAATTTTTTATAATTTGGGGGTGAGCTTGTCCTTTTGTAAATTCTCAGCTTTTTAGACCATGCACCTAATAGGATGAGTAGGGGAAATCATTCGCTTTATGGTGATAGCGACTCATGTTTTTGTCTTTCCTAAGCACCAAAAATTTACTTAATGTGTGATACATGTGATGGTCTTAGAGAAAACTTAAGGTCACCAAGAAGACTTGTAGCACTCAAGGACTATTGATGTTCAATGTAGGCTGAATGAGACACTAGGTATGGTTGAACAACCAAAAGTACCTAAATATTTTTCAAACCATGGACTTGGAAAAGAATAATATATCATAGGATTTTTATGGGTGGTGGATGGGGGTGGATGGTGGATGTAGTGGGAATGTGTGCAATGAGGGATAATGCAAAACAAACACCATAAGGAAGATACCCTCGATTAATGTAACGAAATCAATCCTAGAAAAATAGACAAAGCATAGATCGAACAATGATCAAATTTTTATTGGTGATGATGTGAACTAAGATGTGTGAATACAACATTCTTTAGAGCGGTGTGTGATTGATTTTGATTTTTTTGGTTGTCTTTATTTTTTTGTGATTTTGATGATTTTTAATGTTTTTTTCATGTGGAGGAAGGTGTAATACCTTGAGCATCCCCAAATTATTTTATGTTTGTGATGTGGTTTATGGGGATGGTGTGATACCTTGAGTGTCCCCACTATAGTTCTGATAGATACCAAGATTTTGATTGGATGGGGTGAGTGGACCATCTATTGAAAAGGCCTCCAGTTGATAATATCTTGGACCATATTTTTAAATGAATAGCAATTTTTGATGCCATGGCCTGCTTGCTGATGATAAATGTAAAAGTGATCTTCCCTATACGACCTAGGTTTAGGTCTATTAGGTTCTGTAGGGCGTATGTTTGGTAGAGCAATCATTTTTACCTCCTACAAATTGTGAAAGATTGTTGACAAGGGTTCCAATAGAGGGGTCTAGGTACAAGACTGGTGATTTACATGAGGTGGACAAGATGGATGAGTTTTATGAGGTGTATGAAGTTGATGAGGTTGACGAGGTTGATGAGGTTGATGTTGTAGCTCAATTTTTGTGAGTCGATTCAATATTTATTGTAGAATAAGAGGAGTGTGTTGGTGACTCCATTATAGCTCATCTTCACCATTGAACTTGTTAAACTAAAGCATCTCAAAATGGGATGGATATGGGGGTGAGGGAATAGATGGATGAATGGGTTGATGGTTGAATTGCCATAAGACTTGCCTTTCGAGGGAGTTGATGCGATCATTTAGGAATGTTGTATTGGACATCTTTGATGATTTTGTGCATAGATCCTAGAGTGGTTAGCAATTTGTTTTTGAGGACCATGCACTACCCCATTATCCTAATTTTGGATGTGACTGATAGATTTTACATAGGTAGGTGGTGTCGAAGTAGGGTTATGCGTAAGGGATCGGCCCCAAAATGTATTTATAAAAATTTGGTGAATCAGTTTTAAAATCTAGGTGAATAGTGTCCAAACACATGTAGAAGGTTCACTATTATTAGAGGCAATGTTGGAAATTTAAACTTAAAATGGTCAAATTATTATAAAATTAGGGCGAATCGACCCCAAAAAAAATTTGCACCCAAAATTTTTTGGCTAATGGATCCTAGTCAAGGGTCCCAAATATTAGCCAATTCTAAATATTGAGAATCCTAATTTTAGCCAATTTTGTTAAAATAGCCACTATGCATAACCTTGTGTTGAAGTTCAATGCACTTGAGTAGGTTGTTTATCACAAGAAGTAGAGGGATGATTAGACTCAAAGGCCCTCAACACATGAGTAGAAGTGTGATATTTATTATGATTTTGTCTAGTGTATGTTTCCACATGCTCATATTCATAATTTAACTCAAGACGCTCAACTACGGTAGCTTGAGTGTTTGTATTTTGGTGTACTGTATATACATGTTCTTGATTCAATGGAGATGTGGGGTGAGATGAAATATGGATGCAAGGTAATAATCTTATATGTGCTATAGTGTGTGAATATATGTCCCTATAGAAGGTGCATAAGGTGGTGATATTTGGATAGCAGGGCTATGCATAGCGGTGAATATTTTCCAATTGGGAAAATATTTGCATTTTCAAATATTCAAATTGGTGAATTTGGGGGACACTAGATGTCGACCTTTTTGCCTAAAATTTTTGGAAAAAAAAAACTAGGTGTCGGTTCGCCATGCATTGATAATAGTATTACGGATTTTTTTAAATTCGCCAACACTCCCACCTAAATTCTGGACCATTTTTACCTTAAATTTCTAAAAAATTTAATTTATCCCGCCAAATTTACCAACTATAACACTATATATATATATATATATATATATATATATATATATATATATATATATATATATTTTTTTTTTTTTTTTTTTTTTTTGTGGAAAACATCCCAAAAGGGATGCCACTTTCGGGTAAGACCCAAGGAGGCAGGGGTATCCATTCCGCAAAAAATGCCCAGGACTCGGACCTGGCCTACCACCTTTGACACACTCAAGGAGCAAACAAACACACAAACCCAATTAAAAATAAGTAAATAACAACAAAAATAATAAAATAAAATAAAAAACATGCTCCTTGAGTGTGTCAAAAACAAAAGCACAACCAAACACGCACAATAAGATAAAAGAAACCACAACACAAACCACATAGAAAAACACAAGAAACACATAACAAAACACAAACAAGACAAAAACAACAGAACACTACAAAGACATAACCCAAAAAAAACAAGAAAAATAAACACAACCAAAACCTAAAAAATTAAAAAATAAAACAAAAATAAAAATAAAAAACAACCAACAACAGACAATAAACAAAAACAAAAAATATAGAAAACACTCACACATAAAAACATGAAATAACACAAACAAAGAGAAACCCAAGAACAAGAACGAAAAAAAACACAAGAACAATAACAAAAAACATAAAAAAAAAAACAAAACAACAAAAACACAAGAACAACAAAAAACAACACAAAGAACACAAAAACAAAACAAAATAAAAAAACCCACCCACCTTAAAAAACTAAACAAAAAAAACAAAAAGAAAAAAGAAATAAAAAATGAACAAAACAAAGACCTATCTAGACCAGAAGACTATTAAGGCAAGAATCAATAGAGGAAACAAAATAAAGAATAGAATGAGCTAGGGAACTAAAAAAAACTGAATGAACCAAAGAGAAGCAAAAAAAAAAACAAGAAGAAACTAGGTACCTTCAAGAATGGAGCCATCCAAAGAAATGATAGAAAGAAGAGCTTCCCTAATTTGAGAAGCCCACCATATAGGAGGGTGGCCATAACAAGTAAGATCACCTTTGTCCAAAGCCCAATTAGCTAAAGCATCAACACTCTTGTTTTGATCTCCGACCACATGATTGTAATCAACTTTCAAAAATCCCATACTGGATTAAACTGAATCTTCTCAATAATTCTTTTTATTCTCCAATCCACCTTATGATTCTTAGAAGGATTCTTCAAGAGATTAATCATAAGTTGAGAGTCAGACTCAACTAACACCTTTTCCCATCCAACCTTAGTAGCCTCCTGAAGACCTCTGAGGATACCATACCCCTCAGCAAGGTTATTGGAAAGAATACCCAAATTCTCAGCAAAAGTAAAAACCGGGGAGCCATCCGAAAGTCTACCAATTCCTCCCACCTTGGCTTTTCCGGGGTTCCCTCTAGACTCTTCATCGGTATTGACTTTTCCAAAATCCTTAGGAGAAGGTTGCCAATTTCTATTCCTATCCAATTTACTAATACTCACATTCCCTTTAAGTTGGTTGCCCTTAGAAGGTTTAATCTTCAATCTTTGCATCACTTGATCCCATATTTGGTGGGAGTTTTGGGGGTGATTAAGGAGATGATGGACTGATTCAACTAAGTTGGCTATGGTCTTTTGCCAAATATAGTGAATATCCTTCCTATCTTGATTAAAAATTTGGTTGTTCCTTTCATTCCAAATATTCCAAAGAAGAATGGTAGAACCCATCCAAACTAAGCTGCCTAATAAAATGATCAACACCCTCTTGATTAGGCCAATCCCTCCAAAGTCTGTTCAAAAGTAAAAAAATTGGACCACTTGTAAGCCAAGTAAAGTGGCCATTCTCCTCCATAGCTCAGAGGCTAAAGTACACTCAATAAAAATATGGTTGATATTTTCTACATTCTCTTCACACATTTCACATCTAAAAGGGCCATGAAAACCACGCTTCATAAGTTGCTCACCGGTAAGCACCCTACGATGCAATAAAAGCCAATTAAAGAACCTCACCTTAGGCCAGAGCTTTTGAGCCCACAATTGAGAAAATATGTCGAAAGAATGGTTGGGATTATTATGGCATAAGGTCAAATAACCTTGAGCAACTGAATACTCACCCTTAGTAGTGTTGTTCCATCCAAAACAATCTTTTTCATGGGACCAAGAGAGGGATCTCATATGAAGGATGCCTTGGATATCTTGTCTTTGCCTTTATGGGATTTGAATAGGCCGAGTCCTCAATAGGGATCCAATATCTACCAACCTTTGAATTACCGGTATGGTACCGACAATAATTAGCCACCTTTATCCAATTAGCTCGGTGAAGCTCCTCCATCCAAGGCCTCCAATCGGGAAACTGAGTTATCAAAGGCTTGTGACCATCCCAAGAATCTGTCCAAAAATTTGCATGTTGACCATTATGAATGATCCAAAATAATTTTTTCTTTATCAAATCCTCACCGAGTCTTAAGAACTGCTAAAATGGGAGAACCTTTGGTAGGAAGTTGATAGCGAACAAGGTCTTCAGGACTTTTGTTCTCGGCATATTTAGCACGGAGATTATTGGCCCAAAGAGCATTGGGGTTATGCAACATCCTCCAATATAATTTAGCAGCTAAAGCTTTGTTGTTATTAATTGAAGACCGTAAACCTAACCCCCCTTCACTCTTAGGAAGACATAAAGTATCCCATTTCACCAAGGCCCATTTTCTTTTCTCCTTAGTACCACTCCAAAGGAAACGATGACTGATTTGATCCAATTCTCGAAGAACAGACTTTGGGATATTCAAAATGGAAGAAACATAAATAGGAATAGCTTGAAGGACTGATTTTACCAAGGTGATTCTACCCCCATAAGAAAGCCACTTGTTGGTCCACTTTCCAATTTTCTTCTTGACTTTGTCCAACAACCAATTCCAATATTTATTTTTCTGCCTTTGAATATTTATGGGAATACCTAAATAAGTGATTGGAAGAGAGGTCTTCTTATATCTTAGCTTATCCAAGACCATGGATTCCTGTCTAGCAAAGCAGTGAAAGAAAATAACTTTAGATTTGTCTTCATTGATCAAGCTGCCTGATAGCCTTAGAAAAATAGCTAATGATTTGCTTAATATTAGAAGCTTCCTTAAGTGTAGCTTTACCTAAAATAGTAGAGTCATCCACAAATTGAAGATGAGAGATAGGTCTAGCTCCATGAGCAATGGTAACTCCCTCAAGGGTTTTGTTTTCCCTCTTTTTGGTTATAGTCCTACCCAAGCATTCAGCAAGAATGATGAATAAATAAGGGGATAGCGGGTCACCTTGCCTAATACCTCTAGAAGCTGGGAAAGACTGAGAAGGCCTGCCATTGATAAGAACTAAGTAGGAAACTGAAGAGATACATCCCATAATCCAATCCATCCAATCCTTAGAGAAACCAAATTGCCTCAAAACTTTGATAAGGAAGTGCCAATCCACTCTGTCATAAGCTTTGGATAAGTCTAACCGAATGAACATGGAAGGAGAATTTTGCATATCCATGGAATGGATGGCTTCCTGAGCAAGAACTATCTCATCTACTATTTGACGTCCTTCCACATAACCCCCTTGCTCTGGGGAAATAATCTTATGCAAAAGAGGCTTCAACCTTTATGCCATGATTTTAGTAATGATTTTGAGAAGAACATTACATAAAGCAATAGGTCTAAAAGCTGAGATATGATCAACCTCTTGAGCTTTTGGAACAAGAGTAATATAAGTTTTATTGATAACCTTCAAAATTTCTTTGGCTTTCCTGGCTTCTTCCACCACCTCTAATAAATCAACATGAAGGATATCCCAGAACTCTTGGTAGAACTCAATAGGAAAACCATCGGGACACTGGGGTTTTCCCTTTTTGCATTTTAAAAACTACTTGTTGAAGCTCATTGATAGTAAGAGGAGCGAGTCAAAATAGAGTTCTCCTCAGAAGTGATAAGAGAAGGGATTGCTTGAAGAACATTATATTGTGAAGCTGAGTCAAGGGGAGTAGCGGCAAAAATATTGGAAAAGTAATCAACAACAATAGAGTTCATGCCATCCCAAGTATAAACAACATCTCCAGAATCTGATTTTAAGGAAGAAATAAAGTTGTGAGATCTTCGAGCTAGAAGAGATTTGTGGAAAAAATTTGTGTTTCGATCTCCTTCTTTGAGCCATTGAATTCTAGATTTTTGCTTCCATAAGATTTCTTCTCTTTTTCCCATTCCTCTAAGTTGTGAGTTTAATTTCATCTGCACTTCTCTTCTCTGTGAGGCCATCTAAATGGATTTTCTTATTCAAATTTTCAAGATGAGCAATAACTTCATGTTTTTTTTATGAACATCCCCAAACTCTTTCCAGTTCCAAGTCTTGATTTTGGATTTAATGTATTGCGGTCTTTTGACAAAATAGAACATCTTAGTCCCATGCCTAGGTTTACCTTCCTTCCACCATTGTTGCACATGAGGTCTGAAGGAAATGTCTCTAAGCCACATTAATTGAAAATGAAAAGGAGAGAAACTCACATTGGTTTTCCACATTTCCACCATGGTGGCCAATGATCCGAACCAGCATTATTAAGAGTCTTTACTTTAGGAATGTGACCATGGATTAAGAAATTTTCGAGAGAGCAAAAACCTATCCAATCTCTCCATTATACAAGCTAAGCCTTGCCTTCTGTTAGACCAAGTCATAAGGCCATTATCCGGTTGGATATCCACAAGATGGAGGTTTGCAATATATTCGCTCATGAGGTCAGTGCTTTTGTCCAAATTTCTATTTCCCCCCTTTTCTCATCCAGAGAGAGGATGGTATTGAAATCTCCTCCGATCAAGATCCAAGCTTTAGGAAAATGAGAGATAATATGAGTAATATCCTTCCATTGTCTTCTTTTTTCCTCCAAAGAAGTCGGAGCATAAATAGTAATGCAGAGCATAATCTGGTTGGAATGTCTACTTTGAATAGCTATAGCCAACAAACCCCAGCTGCCAACCATATGGTGAATAACTACCTCTTTTGGATCCCAAAGACAAGCAATGCCACCCGAAGTCCCTTGGGAATGAGGGAAACCACTTTTCCAGCTGGCCAAATTTTACTGGCAATTAAGTCCATATCCTCCATTGACATCTTAGTTTCTTGAAGGAAAACAAGATGTGGATGATTTACCTGAATCATTCTTCTAATTTCATTTTGTTTTGAAAGACTCCCTTTGAGTCCTCTAATATTCCAAGTGATGATCTTCATTAATACCGGGGCTAAAAAAGTTGGGAAGGGCATTAATCTTACCTTCCTCTACAAGCTTTTCACCTTCTTTTACCATATGATATTGATTGGTCTTGCGACCTACTTTTTGATTAGAATCCATCTTCAATTTTTTTCCCTGTTTCTTGACTTATTCCAATTGAATCTGAGATGGCTTCTAACCTTGAAGAATGCTCGTACACAGCCAAAATTTTACTAGATGGTTCAATAGAGTCTATATTGGGACCTGCATTATTTGAAGTTTTGACATTTGAAATATTGTTTTTCTTGTGTAAATTTTCTCCTTTTTTTCTGTTGAAAACCTTTGATTTGTTGGTTTGTCTCCGAGTTCTTCCCTTCATATTTAAATTGTGTTTCTAAGATTTTAGTTTCCATTATTTCCTCTTCCTCACTTGGGACATCATTTGTGGAAAGGATTTCAAACATATTAGCGAGATGACTTTGATTGATCCTTCATAACTGGTTTTTTCGAGTGTTCTTCTTCTTAGGTATTTGGAAACCTTGCTAAGTTTATATCTTCTTTCTTTTGATCGGGAATTTTATTTGGGCAAGAACTGGCCAAATGACCATATTCATGGCAAATTCTACAACGAAAAGGAATGTTCTCATAGTCCACTACTTGCTCCCAAGTGTCTTCCCCAAATTGTAATGTGATCTTTTTAGGTAGGGGTTTGTCAAAATCCATTAAAACACAAATCCGAGCATAAATAATATGTTCAAAATTTTGAGTACAATCAGCGAGTCATCATAAAAGTTCCTAAAGAGTTTCCAATTGAAGAAAAAATAGTAGGATTCCAAAATTCAATAGGGAGGCCAAAGAGTCTAACCCACACGGGAGCAATAGAAGGCATCTCTTCTTCGGCTTTAAATTTAGTATGCCCGGGCTTCATGAAAAGCCACTGCCCTTCCAAAAAACCAAGGACCCCCTTGAAAAGTTTTCTCTCTATCTTCATTATTAGCAAATAAAACAAGAAAATAACCATTTGGATAAATAGAGATTTGTAACTCACCTTTAGTTTTCCAGACTTTTGCAGCCCAGACTTTGAAAGCGAGATAGACTCAGACGAAAACCCACGAACCGACAAATTAGTCCTCTTTTTTCCAAATCTTCAATGCCGGTCTGAATGTTACCCATATCAAGCTTAACAATAGGAGTTCCATCAGTTGCTTTAAGACATCCTGACTCCATTTTCCTGGGATCAATCTTAGGCATTCTTAGAGGTTTATGGGAAGCCCTAATATTGATATTAGCATTGGGTTGAGGTTGTCCACCATGAAGGGCATCCCTAAAATTCATTTTTGGGACTGAGTCTTCAAAATTCTTACCCTTGATAGGGGTTTTCACAGTAGAATTATTTTGTGGGTGCACCTTAGCACCAGATTCACTTGAGATATGAGCCATTTTTTGATCAACTGCTTGAAACTTGTTTCGTGATCTCTTTAATCCTTGCCCTAGACGTCGTGGAAAGGTATGGTTTTCACTTTTCTTTTGTGCAGCAAATTGGAAGCCGTTGTCACTCAAGTTCACAGTATGATCTATTGAAAGACAAATTTCTAACCCATATTGTATCCCCTGCAACATTTCCTGCTAAAATATTGAGAATAAACCACAAAAATATTGGCCGCTAGGGCCCGAAGGCCCTAAAAACCAACCTCTGGAGCTGCTTGCACTCAACCCGAATGAAACCCTCGCATAGCCGCTTGCCAAATATGTCATTCACACATAGGGATGCGCTAGGATCTGTGTTGCTCCAAATGATATGAAAATTGGTGGAGACGTTCTAGGGTTTTTCAGGCATCTACCCTCAAAATTTCAGCTCAATCCGAGTCCGGATGAGTGAGATATGACCGAAACGAGTTCGGTAGTTTGGGCAGTCCTACGAAAAACGTCTCCGAAGAACATTAATTTGGTTTCACGACTCTAACATTATATATAACTAACATACTAGCGATACTTTTTCACTTAAAACATTCAAACTATTAAAAAATGGAGCAGCTGCAGCGAAAAGTAAAACCTTCTAAGAGAAAAGATGAACTAAAATATTTGATCTGTTGCAAAATTCCATCGAACTTTAGTTATTTTCAAAAATCAATCAATGCGGATCAAAACTCTACTCAAACCGAAACCGAACCCATATCTGCACCCGAAGATATTTGATTGTCATTTTCCACCCAAAGACTTTGTTGCACTCGAAATGACAGTTAGACACAATTATTTACTTGGATCGACATCCGAACATTTTTCTACACTCGAATCGACATTCGTTAGCCTGACATAGTTTTGCACCAGGATTGACATCAGAACAGCCTGCACAGTTCTATACCTGGATCGACATTTGATTTTTGTTCTATACTCGAATTGCCATCAAAGCACTAATCTATACCCAAGATGACATTCAAATGACATGACACAGTTTTGTACCTAGATGGACATCAAGACAGCTTGACACTTTGGAGGTTAGTTCTTCATCTCCTTTCTTGTTCTCATATGTTGATGGAATTGCATGCATCTCCTTTTGATGGACATATGGGATTCTTAAAAACTAACTAGCAAGTGAAGCAATCTTTTCCATAAAAAATATTAAAATCAAATGTTAAAAAAATTACGGTAGAATGTGAGAGTATGTCAATGCAACAAGGGAAATTATTAAATCTCTTGGCTTGTTGTAACCTTAACCGAGGACAAATAGTATCAATGACTTCATTATATTTCTTTAGCCGAATGATGGTATAGCACTTACCATTTTTCCCTCAAGTTGTCCCATTTGAGGCATTGTATGGCCAAAAACTTCAATCAATGGAAGACTATTTTCAAGGATCCTATAAGGTGTCCCACATAGATAATTTATTGCAACAACATCAGCTTGCACTCAACACCTTAAAGATAATCTATCTCAGGATCAAAACTATATGAAGCAATAGCAGGATATGTATCACTTTGAGCGGTAATTTACAATAAAGATATGATCTTTTTTTAAATCCATACTTATAAGAAATTACCCTTGAATACTAGGTCTAGTTAGAAGTTTATCCCTCAGTTTTAGAACCCCTCCAATATGGTTTATCACATTAGGGAAGTGGTATAGCAATTGGATATTCCATCAACATGTTACATCCACTTTATTTTTCAAGTTTGTTGTCTTAAATAGGTTGTTAG
The DNA here is from genome assembly GCA_028583015.1 of Wollemia nobilis. Classification (NCBI taxonomy): domain Eukaryota; kingdom Viridiplantae; phylum Streptophyta; class Pinopsida; order Araucariales; family Araucariaceae; genus Wollemia; species Wollemia nobilis. The sequence continues at coordinate 2,272,747 of JAQPPZ010002502.1, forward strand.
CAAAAAGGTGTGGTATTAGATGGAGTTTCAATTACTTGATGAAGGGAAAATAACTCTCCATCCAAAAGTTGTGCTAGAGTACTAAGCCCATAATTTGTGGTCTTGCTAGATTTAGGAGTTCCTCGTCTAGTGGTAGGATATTTCAAAAAAAAAAATATGACATAGACATCTAAGAGTATTTTTTAATCATCTCTAGGTTTAAGGATAAATTTTTATGATGAGCCATGTAATGACTCCAATATAGCCATATCGACAATATTTATTATTATTGTGTTAAGGCGTTAGGATTAGGTTACTTATCCCTTAAGCATTAGGATTGGGGTTATTGTTTGATTTAGTCTATAAATAGAAAAGTTATGTTGTAATTGGTATATCATCATTTTTGTTAGGTCACCTCATTTTGCAAATGAGAGCCTTCGCCAAATGGCTATAATACTTGCCCTCTTTCAATGGCTAGGATTTTTACCAATTTTGAATCTAGAATTTCTTTCGTTCATTATTTTATTTTTGCTATTGAATCTTATTTATTGTTCCAAAAAAAAATTCTTTTGCATAGTATTGAATTACAACTATTGTTTCTATATTTCTAGAAGTTGTCTTATTATAGAATTAATTTTTCTCTACTCTTGGATGTGATGATGGTACAAGAAATTCAACTTATTTATACCCAAATCTATATTGTTTGTATTATGCACGAGTATATATATTGAATAAGTGGAAAAGTAAAGCATAAATTAAGTTTATCATGAATATCTACCAAGGAGGAACCAAACCAGTAAACATGCATAGGCTTCTATATGTGTTTAAGTTTAGAAATAGGGGCTATTTTTCAAGAAAATTGGATGAACAAAAAACCCAACATTAAAAAGGACCCAACACATTGAACAAAATCATAGATTCAAAATAGGTGGTAGATAGTTTCATTACTAGGACAAAAAGTACAGTAACATAGTTGGGAGGACACCCTAAAATAGCTACAAGGTTGGTTGATATTGACAATTTAAAGTGGAGAATTCTCCAATCTAGAACCTAACATTTAGCTTCCACTTTGAATTTATAGATTTGAAAATAGAGTAATCTATTCAAACTCTAAAAAATACCTACCACTTGATGTTAACCCATACAAAAAATGGAAGAAGGACATCAAATGGTGGTTAAGAATTCAAGACTAGTAATATTGTATGAAAAAATCATTTGGCCAATACCAATCTCTTAAAATATCAACATAAGTACCCAAATTAATGATGACCTCATCAAGGATAAGTGCACAAACCTCATTACAAGTTGTCCTTAGATATGAAGGTAAGTTATGTGCAGCTTTGCCTAAATTCCAAGACACTATAGAATAAGTATAATGGTACCAAAAATTAATGTGTTTAGACCCTTTTTTCAAGAATGCCAAATATTTAAAGTTAAAAAATAGACCAAGGGGTGTTTATTTTAAAGGATAACTTTGTTCCACCAAATTTTGGAGAATCTATTGTTGAGTCCATGTTGAAAAGTGTCATGTTTCTAGGCCAAAAAGTAGCAACCTTCCCCCATGTTGACCATTTCTTCACAAGAGGTAAGGACTCCTTGATCTGAAGAATTTACCCTCATCCTCATCCTCATCCTCCAAGGTGTAATGTGTTATTTACCCTCATATCATGACCCATCCATTTAATAGCAAGAGACTTAATTTGAATACTTTGCTTTTATGTGTAGTACATAGTTTCCATGAGACACCAACCATGCCATTAGATTTATCCCATTCAAACAATAAGTATCGATGAGTTATGAGAGTGAGGATTTTATAGGAACTATAGGATTCCAAGCATAAGAGTAATAAACATGGAATATCATCAATACCTTGCTTACCACTTTGATCTTTCCTACCACCAAGAGAAACTTAATAGGCAAAGCCCATATTTTTTAAAAATTAGCCATTACCCTATGCCACATGTCTTGGGGAAGATGTTGATACCAAAATGGATTCATAAGTACCTTAAAATTTTTCTATGAGGGATAATATTCTAGGAAGTAGGAATATTACCTAATATAATATTGGAGGAACAAAAAAGCATTTTATTTTTAAATTAGTTTATTCTTGATTTGAAAACATTATTATAGAGCTTAAGTGTTTCTTGATTCATGTTAATTTTGTCTTTAATATTCTATAGGAACAACATAGAATCATTTATAAAATGAGAGTTAAATTTGAATCCACCATTAAGCCCATTAGTAAACTTTTAGATTGAGCCTTCATTAGCAAATGCCCCAAGGCATCAATAGTAATCATGTTGAGGAGTGAAGTAATAAGAAAACCCCTCTTAATGGACCTATACAACTTAAATTTATCTAAGAATATGTCATTAACCTATACTGGAGCAAATGCATCTCAAAATAACAACTCAATGTGTTAGACAAAATCTTTTCCTAAAACCTAACCAATTAAACACATTGAGTATAAAATCCCAACAAATTCTATCGTAGGCTTTGCCAAAGTCAATCTTTACTAGGTAGCATCTTGAATGAAATCCTAAGACCAATTGGATCCTTCCTAAGGTACCATAAGATTATCTAGAATATAATGATCCTTGATGAACCTAGTTTGTTCCAGACTAACAATTTTTTAAACAGTAGTTTGAGGTGAATTTTTAGGGGGTTTTTGTAATTTTCTAAAAAACATTGTGTTAGAAAGCCACCCTATTATGTTATCTTTATCAATTTTTTTGTGAATCAATTTAATGAAGGACCAAAGAAAAATTTTCGTTAAAATCCTCCTTATACATCATGTGGAGATCATTGCCAAGCATTGACAAGAGTTTTTGATAGAATTCTATAGGTAACTCATGCTAAAGGATGATTTTGTTTGAAATATATAAAAAGATAGTATATAGTCAATCAAGTTGGGATATGAGGATTTAGAGCAATCAAATTTTCCTACTTCCAATTATTTTCTTTATAAGAATGTTTGGGCACTCGAGGCCCTCCTTAAGGCCTCAAGATTCTTTTGGTAAATAGTCCAAAGCAAGATTATTACAGGGATATTCTACAAATAAGAAGATATCATTTACCTTTCAAATGTGCCTTATGTTAGAGGAATCTATAAACATTTTATCATTTACTTCTTTATTGTCCCTTTGCTTACATGACTTGTGGCAATTTTTTAAAAATATGAGAATATATGGGTAGCTTCAATCCTTAACCTGATATGCATGAGGAGGTTCTAGAAGGATTTTTCATATCCATCCTTCATCATGTAGACTCTAAGCTTCCCATAGCCCCAATCTAATTCATCCTCTTCATCCCCACATGTAAGAAAACTCTTTGCCAAGATTTTAGTCATAACAAGTGTCAATTTCAAAGGTGAAGAACACAAGCTTATACTGAGAGGGGGGGTGAACAGTATAAGACCTCTTTTTACTTTTTCCTTTATACTTCAAAATAGTAAAGCAATATACCCAAAGCAATATCAAAGCAATGCACAATATCATCCACAAAGTGACACCAATTTTAACGTGGTTCACCTAGAATGGTTGGGCTACGTCCACAAAACTTTTCTCTAAAAGTTATCTCAAAGTTCTTTGGGAAACCTTCCCAATTACAATGTTTATGAGCCTCGGCCCAAAGGAGATACCTTCCCCCAATCTGAATTTATGAGCCTCTACTCAAAGGAGATACCTTCCCCCAATCTGAATTTATGAGCCTCTGCTCAAAGGAGATACCTTCCCCTCTGCTCTGGAAATGATCCCTCAGAATATCAACTACCTCTACCTCTTGCCAGCACGTGGAACTCCTTTCCACCGAAGACCTCTTGTCCTCAATGCTTAGCCTAAGAGACCTCTGCCTTCTATGATCACGTCCACAACAGCTCAGCAACCTGTACCAAACACATTCAGTCGGTCTAGTACAAGTCTTCCTCTATCTGTCAGATCTATCCAAATCTTGAACAAATCAATCCTCTGCACATAAGCCTTCTCAAAGACTTGCCAAATCTATCCTCGGGTTCTTCTCAAAGAACCAATGCTCCTCTATCCTCAAGTTCTCTGATAGAACTCTCAAAAACTAGCTCACAAGTCCTCTGCTAGGACCTGTCCAAATCTGCTCACAAGTCCCCACCGGAACCTGTCCAAAACTACTCACAAGTCCCCACCGAAACCTGTCCAAAACCTGCTCACAAGTCCCCATCGAAACCTGTCCAAAACCTCAGCAAGCTCACCAAGAAAAACTTGCTTAGCATGAACCCACAAAGAGAATTGTTAGAGACCCAATGTGATTCATCAACCTCATAGAAGCATAAAGAGAATTATTAGAGACTCAATATGTTCTATACTTAACTCCCAATCTCAATCTCAACTCAATCTCAATCTCAAAAGAATAAGATAGATGTAGTATGCTTTTCTCAAGAACATGAAACACAACCCAAAAATTGCCAACCATGCAATATCTCATATAACAATGATACTCATGTTCTTTCCACAACCAATATCTTTTCTCAACCAATTAGGGCTTTAACAACAATGCTTATAGACAAGGTTTAACCAACATCATTCAACTCAACATTAACCTTGAAGCATTCAACCAATCATCACAAGAAAAGGAAACAAGTAGAAATCATTTTCCCTCCAAAGATATTTGAACAAAATAGCCACCAACACAATATCACAAAATGCAAAGAATAACTTGCTCAAATCAACTCAATGGAGTAAGCCCAATATCATGAATCAAGTAAAGCAATAACTTGATCAAACAACCTCTATGGAAGCAACTCAACCATCAAACTCAAAACAGCCAACCAAGGGTTCCACCAACTCAATGCAAGTAGCTAGACTCACAAATATAAACCCTAGTGCACAAAGCTTCCACTATCTCAAACCAGAAATTATGCATTCACCAAAAACTCTCCTTAAGGATAACAATGCATAAGTAGTCTTCAACAAACCAAAAAATAGGATTTACACCTAGCCAAAGGATACCTAGTAGAATACCTTTTCACTCCAACCTTATTTCAGAAAACATACACCAATCATACTCATAAGAAGAATGTGCCCATACCTTATTGGAGTAGAAGATAATTGAACCTTCAAGCTATCACCACACACAACTCTCAAACTTCCAACCAAGTTAGGGTTAGAATAAAAAGAAATGAGCAATAATATAAACTTCCTTTATTACACCTTTTAGCTCCACTTCTTTAAACATCAATAAAATAATGTCAAAGCAAAATATGACAACTTAACCTTATACCTCCATCAATTATATTTGCCAAGTCAACTCAAAATACTCCAAGCAAATAATAAAAGATATACCTTGGCCAACCTTAGTTCTCCATCCTTTGGAGAAAAATGAATAACACCACCACAAATGCTAAAGCGCTTTCATTGTTGCTATCCTCGTGCATCACGACCAAGACGAAATTGCCCACAACATGGGTCAAACTTGGCACCTCTGCCCAAAGCTTCTTCACTCAACACACCACCACCATTGGAGCACAAGTGCCCAATGAAAAATATAATGTAATCCTATGTGTTGTCTTCCTTCAATCGCCAAGGATTTGAAAACGTAAACGTTTTCCTCAAGCCACCACCATCATCATCAGCGCTGTCCAAAAACGTAACTCCCAGAAAACATAGTTCGCAGTCTTATCATATGTCAGAGAAACGCAATCTGCCGGACGTCAAGCGCAAGAAAAACTTGGGCAATTCAATATGGATGGACAACGAAATACAGCAAAAAACATCGCCTTTTCGGAGGACACAAAGCTACGAAATTGCATCGATCGATGGTACCATTACTTTAGAAAATCATCCCCACTTATATAGCCATTTCTCCTTAATTGTTTGACGTTGGCACTCCTCCAACGATGGCAACACGTCGGCGAATGAATTCTTTATGTGCGTCGCTTAAGGGTTAAAAGACCCTTTAATAATAATTAAAATAATTATTATTATTATTTTATTAATAATAAATTAAACTTAGACCTTTGTCAAAGGTTTGAGTTAATTTAATTATTAATAATAAACATGGACCTTCAAGGTTTTTCAAGAAGTAAAAACCTTTGCATTAAGTTAAGCTTGGTTTTAATAAAAACCCTTAATGAGTCCAAATGGTTTTTAAGAAAAACCTTTAACCTTGTCACCATGGTTTTAATAAAAAACCCTTTAACATGATGAAGCTTCTCAAGATATTTTTGACATCACACTCTTTTTGATATCAACACAAAAATGCCTTTTGACATCAATGACAACTTATACACTTGAGCAAAGGCAATGTACCCAAAGTACCCAAAATTGCCAACAAAAGGGATTGGAATTGGCCACTTGTCCAACTTCTTAAGTTGTTTAAAATTATAATCCCATAGTTGGTCGGTGTTGAAATAACTTTTAATATTGATTCAATCCTACTTTCCATGGCTATTTTTACCCATTTCAATTCTTGGAATTTAGCAATGATAAGTAGGTATTGATCCCATGAATCCATCCAAAATCATGCCTTCTCCACTTTTTCCACTTTCTAAAATAATATATTCATTACTCGTGGTCCTAGATTTGGTGCCTACCACATTGACGACCCATTATCATCCAAAGAAAATTGACACCTCATTGGGGTTCACTTATCCAAAATATTTACTAGTTAAAACTTTGCTGAATGAAGAAGTTTGTTGGGAGATCCACCTCCAATAAAGCTTTCTATACAAATATTTATTATTTAGCTCTAATATCCTCATACCCAAGCCTCCCTTTGCCTTGGGCTAGCTTACTTTCTCCTAGCTTACTAATGCTCATTTCCTCTATCCTTTTTCTCCTCCCCATAAAAACAATTTGGTCATCTTATCCAATGTTTTGCATTTGGTATGTGGGACAACAATGATAGAAAATTTGTAGATTGGCATGACTTGAATGATTGACTGTAAAACATTTAATCTAACCCCAAAGGTTAACCATTTTTTAGACCAATGGTTAATTATTTTTTTTATACGCTCCAAAACATTACTCTAGATAGCTATCTTCAATTTTTTAAATGCAGAGTGACCCCCAAATAGACCATTGGGAGATAAGTCCTCATGAATCTCAAGATCTCTAGAATTTTATCTTGAAGTCTTTGGTTAAGATTGAATAAGATCACTTTGGATTTTTTATTGTTGATGACTTGATTTGTGGCCCTATGATAAACATTAAGAGTGTCTTTGATCATTCTTTCTTCCCTGAGGTTGACCACTCTCATCAATATTGTGTCATCCATAAATTTTACATGAGTCAAAACCTCCTCAACCACCTTGATACCTATGAGCAAGCCCTAATGGCTTCTCCTCAAGATAATTTTTCCCAAGCCTTTAGCCAATATGAAAAAAATATAAGGGGGACAAGGATCTCCTTGATGAAGACCTCGTCATAATCCTTTTTGTGTTGATCTTATTGTTAGGTAGGAAGTGAATGAGAGGCTAGACTACTACTTAAGTATGGAGTCACCCTTAAGGAACAACTCATAAGAAGGATTTACCGCTCCATTAATAACAACCTCTAGCAACCTCCAACTAGCTCAATAATCTACCCAAACTCCACTTATTAATGGCAAAACTTATAAATTCCTTCATTGGGGCAAGAGCTTATTTAATGCAATCCTTGGCATTACAAACAAGAAGATCGATACTTTTGAGGAGGAGATTGTTACATGCAAAAATAATTTAAATAACATCACATCTAAAAATACATGACCTAATAATAAAATAATGTAAGAAATATTTATCCTATCATCCCTCCCCTTATTATATTATTTAGGATATTACTACCCGTATTTATTTTAGATGAGTCTTGGCTCTAGCTCTAGCTCTTGGCTCTTGTTGTTGCTCCTCCCTCTTGGTACTTGACTCGAGTTGGTTCTCTAGTTTGAAAAAACACCTACAACTCTACCTCTAGGTCTGCCTTAGGGTCTTCCTTTGGGTGTATCTTTGGGATTTGTTTAGATCATCGCCTCTTGGGTTGCTACCTCTGGGTATACCTCTAGGTCTATTGCCTCTTGGTCTACCTCTAGAGCTACCTCTCGGTTTACCTTTGGGTCATCACCTCTTAGGCTACTACCTTTGGATTTACTACCTCTAGGTTTGTTACCTCTAGGTCTACCTCTTGGTTTATCTCTGGGTCTCACTACTTGGACTAATACCTTTGGGTTTTTTGCCTCTAGATCTATTGCCTCTGGGTCTTCCTTTAGGTTTGGTAATGGTTCTATTATCTTTGGGTCTGCCACTAGGTCTATTACCTCTAGATCTTGGTCATGGGTCTACCATTGGGTTGGCCTCTCTTTGGTTCTTCAACTATGAGTTTCCTTACAATAGCCTTTTCATCCTACCAAATTGCATTTATAACCAATCATTGCAATCACCAGTTGTAATAGACTAGATCATTGCTTACACGGTTTGCTCTCTTGTCTCATGTGTACTATAATATTTCTTACCATGGGTTCACTCTCTTGTCTCATGTGTACTATGAGTATTTCTCCCCCTAGGGTGAACTCATCACTTGCATTGTATTATGAAGGTGTCAAACTCCATCTAGAATGCATCTATGTGCAAGAATTTTACACCCTTATAAAATTTACCCTTTTTTTTTAATATAATGTGTCCTATTTAAAAATAATGTGCCCAAGGGAGTTAAGGTGATTTTATCCTGGGTCGTGCAGGTCCAAAAATCCTAAATTGGTTGTAGGCTAACCGCAAGGACATTATGTCACCATGAGAACTGTATTGGATATGACCACCCTTCATCCTTGAATATGACTCCTTCAATAAAATCATAGATTTTCACCTATAATAGGCTCATTGCATAGCTTATCCATACATTGTGTTGTCACTTCTAACGTGCTTGCAGCGTCTACGTAGACACCATCGATTATTCTCCATCAAAGCACGGTGTAGACATGAAACTTGGCGTCACCAAGACCAACGTCTTGGAGGGTCGAGGGATTGGGAATTGAGTTGCTCAGTTGTTCTAGTAGAATTTGAGGTGCTCTATATTTGATAGCATCGACATCACGGAGGGTGATCTAAGCACTTCTATTTATACAGATATATTGAACAGATGTTTCAATTGCATTCAATACATATCTTCAATGACTTCCAGTCTCCACATTCATTCTAATAGTCATATCAATCTAGATCATCCTTGTTGGATGATGATCAGCCTGATTGTCTTTCTACGATACAATATGATTGTGGCGTTGTTGCCATGCTTGAAGTTCATGATCTTGTTTGGGTTCTCCAATGACGTATCCGTAATTTTATCATTGTCGATTGTCATAGAATTGAGGGCATCTCGGATGTTCAAGAGTGGATGCCCCTTAGTTGCTCCAATATGAGCCTTATGCTAGAGCCCCGCGTTGTACTCAAGTCCACAAATAAAGGTAAAACTTAATAAACCATTCTTTAAAGTAAGAGCTTATTTAATATATGCCTTGGCTTTACACAAAGATTAATACTATTGAAATTTGTATCTAAAGAATAAAATAATATCCTTATTTAAAAGTATATGACCTAATGATAAAATAATATATAGAAATACATTATCTAATAATAAAATAAAGTCATAAATTTTATTCTAACATTTCTTTCCTTAAAAATAATTTTATAACGACCAATAAATTAGTGAAGGGCCTTTATTTCACATCAATTCTTCTACTCCAATAAATTCTCCCTTCCATTCAACAAAAAAACAAAGATTGGAGGATAAATACAAAGCTTACCAAATATACCAATGAACTAAGTCCAAAATTTCCATGCAAAAGGATAGTGGAGAAGTATATTTGAAATATCCTCTTCAATGAAATTACATAGAACATGCATAAAAGGCCAAGAAAGCCCATTTTTTTAAACCTATCGAACATCAATATGTCGCCTCTTACAACCAACCAAAGGAAAGCAATAATATTGGGAAGGGAGTTACAATTCTAGATTCTTTTAATATTAGCCTCATATGTTTCTCAAATAATCATTTATACCCAACAATATCTAAGTAGGAACCATCATCTTTTATTTTGTCCAAACAACTTTATCTAGTTTTGAAACTAGAGGGCAATAAATCATTTTAATTGATTCCATAGAATTTATGAATAAATATTTGGGATTTATTTTTGACATCATAAAAGAATTTAGGTACAGTGCCTCGACGCGTCTATGGGTTGCACATCAAGGTCTATAGATTGGCTTTGATAATTTCTCAATGTAGGATCAATAGACACATGCATATTCACCCCAAGGTTAGCCGAGGGAGGTGGAAGAGGACCATCATTAGAGTTTAGGACTAAAGGAATGATAGCATCTTATACTACAAGAAGCCTATTGACACTCATGATCTGTGTAAGGTTATTCATCATGTTTTAGATAATATTTTGCATTTGTTTCATTGTTTCTCTTATAGTGACCTCCATTTGCTTCCCAATCCCTCTCTCATGATTTTCTATCTAATAATCAAGAGATTAATTAATGGTAGTCATGTATCCAACTAATTTTTCATTATAAGACTCAAAAAATGGGTGAGACATCTAGGAACGCTGACCTTTGTTTGTGCCTGATTTATCTTGATCATCATATTAAGCAACAATCACAATAAAAGTGTAATTTTATTCATCAATGATAATGCAAAAGCTCTCAAGGCACCTTGGGATCCTACAACAGACCGATAAGGCTCATCATAATCCTTAATTGGGTCCCTATTATCATCAAAATATGAATCTCCTTCCTTATTGGTCAAATATTCGATTAAAACACCATCATCATGACCAAGAGTGAAAGATGGACAACAAAATAATTATCATTATCTAGGAGTGGAATGATCCAAATTCTCTTCTATTTTTGGGATTTCCTTCTTCCTAGACATAGTAGTCAACCCAATACCCTTGGAAGAAGCAAAAGGGACCATAAGGGAAGGCAATAACTTATTCAAAGACAACGAGGATTTTGACAAAGTTTCTATCCTTAAGCAAGGAAACTACCAAAAATCCTCACAACAAAAAAATGGATTTTGAAGGTAGCCCTAAGAGAGAAAAAAACTATGACAAGACCTACTCAGCTTACAGCAAAAGGCGATAACCAACATAGAACCTATTGCAACAAATCTATTAAACCCTAGGGGCTAAAAATTAAAGGTAAATGCAATATTTCTTCATATGATTGACCTTTTCAATTTATTTAAATTTTAATAATTATTATTATTTATGACAACCCACATAGCGCATAAGTGCTTTAAGTAATATTCATACCAAACAAAAAAAATGTGCTAATATATATATTGGATTGGGTAGTGTGATATATATATTGGATCGACGCATAGGGTTGAGTAGTCCCCTCCCATCCATGACCCTCGTAAGGCTAAGAGTCATGCTTATCAATAGGGGATTAACACACAACCCACACACACATTGTAGTTTGAACCTTGGACCTCTCCAAGAAGAGCCAAACCCCAGATAGTTGTGTTGTCCCCTGAGATGAAAGGTGATAATATATTAAACCTAGCTCTCAACCAAATGGCTACTTATGAAATGGGAAAAAAATTAATACATGTAACATATTGCATACCTATTATATGTCAATCATTATCAATGTGAGACCACCCACTAGAACATAATGTAAAAGAACATATTGTAAAAAAATAATATATTAATTTCGAGGAAATGTAAGAAATAATTTTACGAGAATTATTTTCATTAATATGAGTTAATGGCCTTTTCAATTTTCCATTAGTTTTAGTAAAAACTAAAATTCACAAAGATCTAGGAAGGACACCATTTAACTCATCCAATAGTAATATTAATAAGAAAGACATATCAACCCAAGGACCTTAAACGATGTTAATATTAAAAAGAAAAAGAAAGTAAATATAACACCCCAAGGTGGTTGGAGGTTGTCGTTGTTGCTGCAGCAAGTTGTGGTTGATTCATCATCGTCGTCGTCCAGTGACAACTAAAGACCCATCTGCAATTTTGATGAAAGCTCGAACTATGGAGGTAAGCATTCCTCTTTCTTACATTTAAATTTTCTTTGGAAGAAGTTTATCGATTGCAATCATGAAGTGCATACAATGAAGCGAGGGTTTACAAAGTGAATCACATAGGAATTAAATTGAAGGGGTGAAATAATTTACTTTGCTATGGAGGAATATTTCTATGCATGTCAACAACAGTTTGAAGAATTTTGTTGGCTATAATTATGGAGTGCACGTGGTAAAGCTAGGGTTTATAAGTGAAGCACAGAGAAAAGTAAAAAAATACAAGTGAGTATTTTATTTTTCTTGAAACTAGAATGTGCTCAGATCTATTCATGTGAATAAAATGAAGGTGGGTTCAATTCTTGATTGATATCTTTAAAAAAATGACACAAGAAGCATCATCATTTTTTAAAACCGAAGTGCGCTAAGATTTGTTCATGTGAAAAAAATGAAGGTTGGATAACTTACTTTCTAGATTCAAAATATGCAAAAGGTTAAAGGAGTTACTTTGCAAAGGAGAAATATTTTTGTGCATGTAAATGGTTGTTTGAAGAAGTTTATCGATTGGAATCATGAAATTCATGCAACAAAGCTAGGGTTTGCAAAAGAAAAATATTAACTTTTGTTTTTATTTGGTATTTTTAAAATGGTAGTATAGTTTGGAAAATTGGTTTCTTGTTTTTATGGAGAATGAAGAGGAATGTTTGGACTTCTTAGAGGACCCCTTTGAGGGGCAACACATATTTTCAACTCCAAGGGCTAAGGGTCCCATTTCTAGATAAGACTTAGAAGTTGAGAACTTGGGGTCCTTGGGTTTTTTGAGTGGCCAGAATAATACTGCAGGTTATCAGACCTTAGTAGACAAAGGGGATTCTATGTCAAAAGGTTCAGATCAAGTCGGTTGTCTTTGATTGCTCACTCTTAGGTGTCTTAGAACACTCTACTCAAGTGATGGGTCTAATGAATGAGCAAGCATTTCATTGTGAGGAAGAAAAACTTGAGCAAGCTCCAAACAATCCAAACTCACTTTGTCTAACAAAGTTTCCTTTGTTTGGTTCTGGTTTTATTAGTAAAAGTATTGATTAGAAACCCTAAGTGGAGTGCATCTAAACTTTCAATCACCACAAACTACAACTCTGATTACTAAAGTGCATAAGGCACATAAAGTGGTTAAAAAGAGAAGGTCAAAGATCATAATGGTACTTGGGAAAGACCTGAGGATGGAACAAGTTTTGGAGTTTTCAAGGAAGGTCCTTATTGGAAAGTTTCATGGACGTCAAATAGTTTATAATACAGTAAATGAGTGGTTACATAAGGTATGGATCCCAATTTCAGGATATGGGTCAATTTTTCACTTACTTGTCAAAGGATGGATAGGTTTCTTTTTCGATCTGAGGAAGATGCACATAAAATTATGGGAGGTCATTGGTATTGGGGATCTTCTTTTTTGGCTTTGAAGACTTGGATGGCTTGCTTTGATCCTAGGACTAAAGTTGCTAGGAGAATCCTGATCTGGGTAAAACTGCCAGGTCTACCAATGGAGTTATGGTCAAAAAGAGCTTTGAAAGAGATTGGAGATTCATTAGGTAAAACCTTGGATATAGATATTTCTTTCAAATCTAGTATTTTTTGGTTTGTAGCTTAGATTTTGGTTGAGATGGATATCAATGAAGGCTTACTTGGACTGTATGGAGATAGTTTTGGGGAATACGTTTTATAATTAAATCTTGGACTATTTGAAGATTCCTTTTAGATGTGTTCATTGTCATGTTTATGAACATATAGCTAAAGAATGTTCTCAATATTTCACACAAAATGTATAGAGGAGATAACAAATGACTAGTGGGGATTTCAAGTCAAGTAACAATAATCAAGAGATACCTATTTTTCAGAGCTCAATAGTGCTCCCTAATTTGGCACAAACAAGCAAAAAGAATATTGTTGAACCTAGAACCAAAACTCTAGAGGAGGAAGAAATTTGGGCCTAGCTTTGTCTCTATTTCATTGTTCACAAGTTGTTAGAGAAGGAGACAAAATCATAAAGAAAACTATGAAAGGAATGGAACCTCGTACTATTAAGTTTATTGGTCAGTCATCTAAACCTTATGATAATTTCTATCCAATATATGTGGAGAAAAATTTGGACTTAGGTAATAAAGAAGTATGTACACTTCCTTATGAATCTTCGATGAGAGAGGGACAAGGAATTTTCTAGGATTTTGGATAATGGGCCGATAACCTCAAACACATTAAATAGGGATTGTGATCCAAATATTTTTGCTATTGGGGGAAGTCTTTTTGACCTATTAGGTAAATCTTCTAGGGAGGTATCTATTTTAGAGGATGATTTGGAGACAAACTCTTACAAATATTTGTTACATTCTAGATAAAGGGAATCCGAGTTGAGAACGTGTGCAGTTAGTGGAAGGTTAGGGTTAGGTCTGGACCTTATAAAGGAATCTTCCACTTCTTAAACGGGTAGAAAATATTTTTTGTTTCATGCACAATTGAAGGCTTTGAGGGAAATTCAGCAGGGTAAACAAAAATCTATCAAAGGGGTCCTTAGAGCCGGACAAAACCCCTCTAATATGTTTAAATGGTCTTGTTATCCCTTAATAGCTGAGGTCTTGGTAGTCCCTCTAAAATACTTGCCTTAGCCAGGCTGGTGGAAATTCATAATATGAATGTTATCCTTCTACAAGAAACCATGGGGGCAAGTACAAAAGTCATTGAAGGGTTAAGTAAATTGCTTATGAACTGATAGTTCTTGGCTCTAGATGCTATCGAAAATTCAGGGGGTGTTTTGATTGGCTGGAAGAACCCAATATCCTTAATTAATTCTTCCTTTACGGTTTCAGCCTTGTGGACATAATTCTTTTTTAAAGACTTGGGTTTGAGGTTATTAGTTATTAATTGTTAATGTCCCTATGAAGATAGGCAGGTCTTTTGGGATGATTTTTTCTCCCAAAGGTATGTTAGGGATGAAAGAGTTATCATTGGTGGGGACTTAAATTTTACTATGAATACAAGTGAGGTATGGGGAGAATCTGCAAGACTTGATAGACTTGTAGATTACTTCAAACATAAGATTGAAGAAGCTAGTTTAATTGATTTGGAACCAATAAAATTAATGCCTACGTGGAGAAATAATAGAGTTGGGGAAGTTGGGATCTCAAAGAGGTTGGATAGATTTTTGATCTCAAAGTCATTATACAATGAAATAGACAAAAAACGATCATGGGTTGAGATTGGAGGTGGCTCAAATCATTCTCTCATACTTCTTCAATTAGAAAGTCAAGAGGCAAAACCTACCAGTCCTTTTAAGCTCAATCTAATTTGGTTGGAGGAAGAAGATTTTCAACAGCTGATTAGAAAATAATGGATTGGCTATGACCAAAGTTGCAAGTCATCGATGAGTTTTCAATTTGTTGTTGCTTTAAAAAAATTAAAAGGAGTTTTGTCATCTTGGATTGCAGTTAAAAAGGAGAGTATGGATAAAGATCTTAAGTTGGTGAAGAAGGAAAATCCAATAATTCATATAAAGAATAAGGTCGGTTGGTTTAAAGAGGAGAAAACAAGACTGGTTGAACTAGAAATTAAGAAGAACAAATTCTTAGAGTGGAGGGAAGCTGAATGGAAAATGAAAAGTAGAGTTGTATGGTTTTAAAAAAGGGATGGAAATACTAATTTTTTTCATAATTTTGCTAATCATAAGAAGAAGGTTAACACTATCTGGGAGATGTAGAATGTAGAAGGGGTTCTCGTTAGGAGTTTTTCTGAGTTAGCAAATTTGGGAGTAAAACATTTTCCATCTATATATAAAGAACCTAATAGTCAACTTTGAGGAAATTTTGAAGTTAATTACTTTCTTCCCCAATTTTGTGACAGAGGAGGACAATCAGTTACTTATGAAGGAGGTCACAAAGGAAGAACTGAAAGTTGTCCTGAATTCTTTAAAAAGGGATAAAAGTCCAAGGCCTGATGGATGGCCTATGGAGTTTTTCCTAGTTTTCTATAATATTGTTGATGAGGATCTTCTCAAAGTAACGAAGGAAGTTAGGTTAACGAAGGAAGTTAGGTTGAGTAGTTAGGATTTGGAGGCTTTTAACTCCAACTTTGATTCCCAAAAAGAAGCCTAAAACCTTTGATGAATTTAGACCTATTTCGTTGTGTCACTGTATCTATAAAATCATTGCAAAGATTCTAGTTAGATTGAAGAATATTTTCTCTAAAGTTATTTCCTAGGAGCAATTTGGGTTTATAGCAAGTAGACTTTTGAATCCATAGGAACTGCAAAAGATGGCCTTCACTATTAAAACTAAAAATCTTCCTGCAATGGTCATTAAACTAGATCTATCTAAAGCTTATGATAGAACTAGTTGGTTGTATCTCAAATTGATGCTCTTACATGTGGGTTTTAGCTATCCGGTAGTAAAGTGGATTATGGGATGCATTTCTTCTATATATTTTTCTATTCTTATCAATGGATCAGCTTCCAAATTCTTTAGACCCTCGAGAGGATTGAGACAAGGATGTCCTTTATCTCCTTGTTGTTAAAAGATTAAGTAGAGCTATTTTGGATGCAAAGAGGGCAAGATCCTTGTTTGGGATCAATGTGTGGGCCCTTTATCTCATTTATTATTTGTTGATGATGCATTGTTGTTCACAAATGGCAGTTTAAGGGAATCTAGAAAGTTGAAGGAAATCTTGGACACTTACAATATTGCTACCAACATGGAGATAAATTTTCAAAAATCCTCTATTTGTTTTAATGGTCTAGAGGAGACTGAATAGGGTCTAATCAGATTTTTTATTTTAATTTCCAAGATTCCCAGGAAGGCTTTAAGTATTTGGATTGTGTATTGAAGACAAATACTTACAAGAAGAGAGATTGGGTGTGGCTATTAGAGAAGATTGAAGTTAGGATTAACCAGTGTTGTAATAATGGTTGTCTATTAGTAGGAGATTAACACTTGTAAAGTCGGTTGTTGAGGCTATACCTGTGTTTTGGTACTCCTTGGCCTTCATTCCCAAAGGAGTTAAGTGGCACAATATTGCTAGGCCAAAGGAAGGTGGATGGGAACTTAAAAATATCTATCTTTTTGGTTCTTCTTTGGCGACAAAAAGTTTATGGAGGATTTTAATCCATGTATGCTTAAGATTATGTTTCTTTCTTTATCATGTCTTATATGTTGGAGTATATGGTTGGTACGAAATGCAACTATTTTTTAAGGGAAGTTAATACCCCCATTTCAAGTCATATTTCAGGTGAGGACTTTGGTCTCAATCAATAAAGGGCTTAGCAAACATAAGAAACCTCAACAAGTAGACAATTTGTTCATTGAAAAGTCTCAACCATGAGGTTTTTTTAATGGGACTTAGAAGCAACCAGCTTTTTAGAAACGCAGGAGGCATTCTATACTTCTCGCACACCCACCATATCAAATTTAAAGCAGGTCTTGGGAAGGGTTCCAACAATTTTGTTGACTTTCAAGCATTGAGATTGCTAATGAAGTGTGCTAGCAACAAAGAGAAATGTGAAAAAATTACAAATCTTTGAAGATTCTACTCTAGTCATCAACTGGATGAATATATCTACTCAATTAAAAAATAATCTGCTTAGACCAATAAAAGATGAACAACCGGACGCGATTTCCCTTTTTGAAAATCTTTTTTACTCATGTTTATAGAGAATTAAATCAAAAAATCGATATGTTAGCAAAAGAAGGTCAACAGGTTCCAAAACGGTTCTTGCAAATGGAAGAGAACAAGGATGAAATTTCTCTTTCACCCATATATCATACTCTAGTTTCTATGCTAGCTCTAGGTTCTTATTGTGGGACTGTTCATTTGACTAGAGCTTTATGGTAGATTTTAACTTTCTTTTCTTTTTACTGGTTTCTTTTTCATTGATTTCTATCTAGATTTTGGACATGGATGTTATTTGGATAATTAAGTATTGATATAAAGATATTTATCCTTATTATCCCCATGTTATTTTGAAGATGGGTTTTTTTCTCTGATCTGCTTGACTGTAATTATATTTTGACTCCCAATAATCTACTTTTATTTTGGTTTCTGTTTATACCAAGGCAACTAAGAAGCGTAATTTTCTTTCATTCATGAAATAAAATTAGACTTTTTCTTGTAAAAAAATAACACCCCAAAGACTCTCATCCAATCCATAAATACCTCCAACAATGTTAAATACCTCCGTTGATGTATTAAAATCTTCCTTTTCTCAGGTATTAACATTGTGAGTTTTCAAAAATTATAATTATTTATAAAATTAAATGAAAACTACATCCTCCTTTCCTCTGGTATTAACATTGTGAGTTATCAAAAACTTCAATTATTTATAAAATTAAATGAAATTTACATCTTCCTTTTCTCGGGTATTAACATTGTGAGTTTTCAAAAATTATAATTATATATAAAATTAAATGAAAATTAAAAATGTCATAACTTGTAAAAATTATTTGAAGGAATAAACAATGTAAGTCACTAACAACATCCAAATCAAGCCCAAGCTATGTTCTCTTAAAAGTAATCAAGTGCCAAACTCAAACTTAATGGAATATTTCAGCTTAATTAACCAGCTTCACTTCTAACATAACAAACAGTATAAAACATATTTTAATAATATATAAAACTACCTTAGAACGCGTCTTTCACTCCTAAGCTACTGCCACGCATTTAAAGTAGTTTTTATTAGTAGTTACTTCTAATACTTAGTTGGATAGAACGAGATACTTATGTTGATTGTAAAGCTGAGTGCACAATCTGGTAGACTACGCCTACAAGTTTAGCATTACTGAGTTCCTATAGTTTTAATTGATCAACTATTCCATAGTTCTGTTTGCTGAATGGTCACACATTCTCAGTATTTAATTCCTATTGTTTTAATTGGTCAATCAATCCATAATTGTGTTTGCTAAATAGTCACACATCAACAAGATTGACTTACAAAATGCTAGAGAAAGCTTTTAGCAAACCACAGCTTCGCAGGTTTGTTCAAGCTGTGTTTTTCCCAATTTGGAAAATCTGACATTTTGCGTGTAACTCTTAGACATTTGCAATCACCTTAATCCTGGATACTCAAAAAATATAATCCAACAAAATATTTTGTTTCGTGTCAAACTACCATAATCAGATCATAGCAATCATTCAGAAGTCATTCTTGTCCGTTTTCAAGATTCACAATACCATTGTAATCATATCATTAACAAATTCTCAGAGTAGTCAGAACCAAACAGCTGTGGATAATTTCCAGACAATCGCTAACAATGTACATCAACAAAGATGAGCTTAAATTTCTACAAAACAAAATGCTTAAATTCAACAAATTATGAACACATTAATTACACAGCAGCCATAGCCTACACGGTAACCCATGTTCCTGTCATAGAACTACTGATTTTAAGTAGAAAGGAATCAGTATCCACATAAAATCTCCCCACAAGTAGCAATTTCAAGTAAACACTTGCTGCATATGCAAATATGGGAAAGATAATAAGAGAACTTTGGTAGTAAGAGCATATCCAACCTACAGAAACATATCTTGCAACACACTCGGGATCATAACTTACAACATCTATTAATTGGCTGTTCAAAAAATAACTGAAGAAAATAGCTCATCAAATTTCCTCCTAAAACACATGCTGCATATTCTGCTTAACATCTAGCAATTTTTTTTTCTTGTTTTTGTGGCATAGATTGGCACAACTTTTGGTATTAATTTAAATCTCTCAAATGATAATGCAAGCAGAAATCACCCCTGAAGAAAAAATATCATGGCCAGCAACATGTGGAATATTTTAGAAAATTTGAATAGTTTCAGCATATGCAGAAAAGTAAATGTACTACTTCACAATCAAAGTGGATTTCCATGAAAACTAGCAGAACAGTAGGCCAGCAGCATCAGGAATTAAAAAAATTTAATTCTTATACAGCAAGCGAAAGATTGACGTATAAGGAGTACACTATAAGACGGCTCCACCTCCACAGTATACTACTATGATAAGAAATCATGCTAACTATCTCAGTTCTGTAGAGTAATCAAGATTATTAGGACTTGTATTATAGTATATTGCAATCCCACACAAAGGAAAGAAAGACCAAGATGATCAAAAAATAGCACAAGTGGAATGATGCATCAATTATCTGGTCAAATGAGGTTGCAGACACCATACTGCTAGCATACTAAATGGCCCATAGTTCTAGTGATCAAACATAATTTGACAAGCACTTCCAGATGCATGTGCAAAGAAATGCAGCAAAAAAGATACCTACCTAGAGTTTGGGCCAATTTATTGTTGCAGATGTACACAATTGTTTTTTTAAGGTGCACATCACAAATTGCATTAAGAAATTGCTGCACCCAAATTAAGGCCTCTTCATGTACATAAACATTCCAAAGGGTCACAAGAACCCTCTGATATGGCGTTCTGTAACATCCTGCAAAAACTGCTCAGTCACAATTGCACACTGTAAAAGATCCCTTCAATGTTCTCAGTATCACTCACAACAGCTCCAGAGCCAATTGTGGCTGCAACTTGATCCATCCATGGTTTGTACACTCGCCCATAGCAACAAAGATGCAAACAATAGAGTGGACCATATTCGTGTCCTCGAAAGCTCTCCATGAATTCAAACAACATGCAATACAACCCAAACAAAAAGTGCTCGAGTTCAAAATGCTCGTGGAATCATTAGTTATTGGCATCTCCTCTCCAGTCGAAGAAAATGCCCTAGCTAAAGAATGAGACAAAACCCCCAGATAACATTTAATATTACTCGCCATCTTGAAGAAAAAAACATTCTCTAAATTTTCAGCAAATTAATATATGCACTCTATAAACCCACAAAGATAACATCCAATATACAAATACGCCCCAACTTCTACTCAGAGATATTTCAACAGACAAATGAACGATCCAACAGCAGAAAGCAATCTTCGAGTGTCCAAGCATGGGAATTGACCAAGATCCTGGTAAGGATTACTGAAAAATCTTCAGATAGTGGCAAATTTGAAGGTTCTGTATAACTAGAGATCCAAACCTCCATGATTCACTCACACCCACAGCCAATGCCTCAAGAATCTCAAATGGAAACTCGACATCATACAATATCTAGCAAACAAGCAATGTACTAATCCTTCAATGCTTACAATTTGGTAGACTTTGAAGAAAAGAATACAACATAATCATTGTACACCATATAGCTTCTACCAGGGTCTACAGATTTTGAGTTTGTCCCTGGAAGGGATTTAAATGACCGCACATTCCTGATTGCTTCAAATACAACAAATGCTACAATGTAATGACACAAGTTCCAAACCACTTTGCTGGAAATGTTTACAAAATGAAACAGAATATTTACAAGTTTCGTCCCTTCCACACATTATTCTGCAATGGCCCCAATTGAAGCACAGAAGAGATGCTAGAGAGGCATAAAAACCTTCAGACACCTCCACAGGAATAGAAGACCGATGAATAGAAATATACATATTTAACAAAAACCTGTCCCATTCCCTCGAAACCTTCACAGAAATTTTCCCGTGATGAGGAACAAAGAGACAAGGATGGGTCAACATTGTTGTGTAACAAGAACCTCACTAACAAAGAGACAAGGAGGGGTTAACATTGTTGTGTAACAAGAACTTCACTCATAAAACTTACTTGTAAAGAATTCCTGCAATAAGGACATCACCTCCACGAGACAGTTGCAAACATGTCCTCTTGATGCATGAATCAAAGGAGCGGCCAATTTGGTCTATACTATCTTGATTGTGAATTTTCTCCAGCATAGATAGATACAATGGCATCCGTCGCTCCTGCTGCAAGCAGTATATTGTAGGGATGAAAGGATAGGCAGCTAACTGGTCCTATCCTCTGCCCCAAGAAACTATTGTGATAACGTATCATGCTTAACTGTTCACCACGTAGACTAAATACCTTAATATATTGCTTTGCAGAGCCACTTGCTATCACTGGAGCATGTCTATGAACAGCCAAAGAAGTCAATGCGCCTCTATGAGCATCAATTGTCAAGTAAGGAGCGCTGTTGTTTCTTATGTCAAGAAACTGAATATCTCCAGCTTGTGAGGCACTCACTATCTGCAAAACAAAGTTTGGTTATAATTGACATATAGTAAACTGATAGATGAGTAGTAGACATGCCTAACGCTTGTATAAAGAAGTTTATGCAATATAAGACCAGAATTAAAACACTAACAAGTCCGATGACCAATAAAATAACAATGAATTCAAGTGACTGAAATAGATTCTTTGCAAGCAGTATACAGATTAGAATACAAAATCAAAAAAAATAGACAATACTAACAGTTGGAACCCAATCTTTGCAAGAACGTAGTTGTTCCCTCAAAAAAAGAGAATTTTATTAATGGACACAGATGGTCAAAGTAAGCCAAGGAGACTCAACCAAAGAGCTACTACAGTGTACCGTAATAACCACAAAGTACTACAAAAATAAGCTAAACTAGAGTAAAGAAAACTATTGTAATCTACAATTAAGTGGAACAACTGTATGGCATTAAATTACAGCCTCAAGGGTTACCCAAAATGGATAAAGCCTAATCATATTGCCACCACAAGACATGTATTTATGGACTCGTAGTGTACAATTAAAAATCTAATCAAAACGTGGATTCAAGACCAAATCATTCCCATTTTTTGATCAGGATTGAAGGTTGATCAAATAGGAAAGTTTCGATTCTCAGATTTGAGAAAAAAGCAAAAATAAAATGTCACTGGAAAAGAAGTTGAAGAGAAAAGGGCATGACCTTTGACCTCTTATGCCCTCCTTTACTTCACCCTTGTTGGAAAAGCATATAAATACGAGATGTTGCTACAATTTGTATCCATTGGTAAGGCAGGAACCTTTGGGAGTAATCTGGAGTTGTATGAACTTTTGTGTGCTTTCCTCTTTTCTCTAAAAAAGACTTTTGTTCAGTTCATGCACATTGTACTCTAAATCACATTTCAATAATATAAGCTGCAGCAGCATGTTATTGTGGGTTTTCTTTCCATAGAGGGTTTTCCCCAAATAAATCATTCTGGCCTTGTTTCATCAGGTTTTATGCATTGATCGAAGTTTCTTGTGCTGTCTAACTTTGCATGAAGAGAGATCAGTGTGAGTTAGCCAATTGACTGGCTGCCACAGATCATATATTTAGGTTTTAGAATCATGTACTAACACATTCCTATGAAAAGCTAGTTGCTCTTTTTTCTCATAAACTCCACCATAATATACATGTACAGACCACATGGTGACGGGGCAGTATGTAGAAATTTCCTAAACAAACAATTTTAGCACTAACCATTCATCATGTCCATTGTTATTTCGATAAAGCATTTTTAGGTGATAAATTATCCTCTAAATATTCTTTCCCCTACACTTCTTCATTTTTGAAATTCATTCTCCAAATTTAAAATGCTTTAGATCCATGCCAAAATTTTGCTGACTGCACTTTTGGCTTCATTAGGCTGCAATATAGAACAATAATTGCAGGAATCAACAGAAGCCTCTAAAAGAACTAGTGTGTTCCTAGTTAACTACTATGTTATGATACCTTGTAATGGTAAAATTTAATTAGCAGGTTCAGGAAATGTAATATTACAAGATGTACTTATACCAACTCAGCACACAGCACACAGCACACAGCACACAGCACACAGCACACAGCACACAGCACTAACAGATTATTAGCTGAAATCAAGTGATGTTACAATGTTACACACCTTTTTTCTTTTTTACATACAAAGAAAAAGAAGATTTAAATTGAAAAGCATAGTAATACGTTCCAACCTTGAATTGATCCAGGCCTGGTTGAAAGTCAATTCCTACAACTCTCTGAATATGAGGCTGTGTAGAACAAACAAGCCTGTAATAACAGAAAAGAACCATCAACCAAAACTCAAAACGGACTCTACACATGATATAATGAGGCCTTGATATTTTGCATTAAGAAAGACTCCCTCATTGGATCATGAAATTGACTTATTACATTTCTCTTGTTCTTATATCGTAGAGTCTGACAGATCCATCCCCGGAACCTGCTACTAGCTGCCCAGCATGAACCTGAGATGCAGACTGCAAATCACAAACAAGTCAAAAAAAGAAAGTTAAAAAATAGAAAACAAGAAAAATATCCGGTAAAACAGGCATTCAAAAGAAAATAAAACATGTGATATACATTTTTCACAATAGAAAGAAGTCATTCCAATATAATAGAAGTTACAAGATTTGTGATTATAATGGGGAAAGGCATCTCTCATTTTACAGGCACCATCAAACAAAACATGAAAAGACACAGCTTTTAGTCTAATTAAAACTGCTTATTTTAGATCATAACAGCTGTCTCAAAATGTTCAACATAGGGGGGCAGAATGTTGGTCATGATTTACTGGATTTTCCAAAATGTTCTTACCTTGGGTAAATTTTTCCTTGTGATTAAAGATTCCTTGTTCAGCCTGTAATGTAAATTCTTGTTTACAGAAAAAAACCCTATCCACAAGGACCGGTACCTCTTTTCAGATCATTTTCTCCATTCTATAAGACAATACCATCAATTGAGCTTACAGGACTCCTGAATTGTTCATCAAAGTTCATTTCAATAATGTGAAATTCATGCAACTGATCAATCAGGATAACCAAGTCAAGATTATGCATCATCATTCTCAAAATATGACAAAATTAGTGTTCTATCTGTTGATTTGTTCATGGATCTCCGAATACAGCCCATATCATTCAAACTTCACCTTCCTCTTCAAGGTTTAAGGGTAACTAATCCTCATAATCACAGCTAATATATGTGATTCTTCTGGAGTCCAGAACCATCTAAAACAAATCCTTCACTAGTTCCTTAATATCTATCAGTGGTACCTGAATATGCGTCTTCACAGAAATATAACAAGTGATTCTTATCCTTTCTGATATTAGTATTATTATTGATTTAATGTCATTAACATGGTATAAATTTTTAATATTCTATCCTTGGCTAGGCTTGGCTTGGCTTGGTTTGGCTTTGCCAGCTGATGATGGTGTAAAGATTCTTGACAGACATGGAAACTTTTTATTCGGCAAAGCAAACTTTATGAATAGCACCCTGAATCACTTCCAACTCTTGCATAAGCAATTCACTTGTTATGTCAGACCATGGAGTGAACATTATGGTCTTCCAAGATGACAATAGGTATTTCATAAAATGGAATTTAAGGCAGCTAATAAATTCTCATCCTGATTGAATTGCATTAACAAAATAATCAATGTCTTTGGGCGCAATTTCTTCACTTTATCATTTGTCCATAATTGTCATATTACGTCAGATCCTATCAGTATCTACCCTGTTTAAATTCCCACTAAAGCCTTTTTCTTTGCAATGTGAGCTTAAATTACGTAAGGCGTTATTGAGCATCACCCCCATTCTATCAAATCACCTAATCTCCCAATCTGAGTGACAATAGTCTCTCTGTATTTTGACTGAATTCATTGTAAAAACTTGAAAACTGTTATTAAGCAACACCTTCATTTTATTCCAAACATCATTTAGTCTCTTAATTTAGGCAGTGACAGTATCTCTACTTCAACAAAATTCATTATACAGTTGTCATATTTTGCTGGAATTTGGCCAACAGTTCTAAAATTGCCTTTGTAGGGTTGCCAGTCTATCATGGCTTAGAGTGTACCCACCTTGACTCTTAATCTTAGGTCCAACATGTATTCAAATATCTGCTCTGACTACCAATCTTATTCTTTTTTTTAATTGGTAAGATGCGATTCAACTGGGCCCCACCCATATTACATCATGACCACACATAAGTGGTATTACAACAGTTTGACAATTATACACGTATCACTTGGCAATATTTGAACCTGAGTATCCTTGAAAGTTGAGGTATATACCGGTTGAGCTAATGTCATTTGATACCAATCTTATTCTTCTTCCTTTTTAATACTTTTATATAATAATGTCTATATAGTATATATCAACTAACCTCCATTCAAATACTCTTTGAATGGTCCTCCCCACCATCTTCCAGATACAAATGTGAAAAAACAGGTAGTCAAGCATTATATATATATATATATATATATATATATATATATATATTCAGATCTCATGGATTGCTCTGTCCCAGCTAATGTCATTTGATACCAATCTTATTCTTCTTCCTTTTTAATACTTTTATATAATAATGTCTATATAGTATATATCAACTAACCTCCATTCAAATACTCTTTGAATGGTCCTCCCCACCATCTTCCAGATACAAATGTGAAAAAACAGGTAGTCAAGCATTATATATATATATATATATATATATATATATATATATATATTCAGATCTCATGGATTGCTCTGTCCCAGCTAATGTCATTTGATACCAATCTTATTCTTCTTCCTTTTTAATACTTTTATATAATAATGTCTATATAGTATATATCAACTAACCTCCATTCAAATACTCTTTGAATGGTCCTCCCCACCATCTTCCAGATACAAATGTGAAAAAACAGGTAGTCAAGCATTATATATATATATATATATATATATATTCAGATCTCATGGATTGCTCTGTCCCAGCTACTTAACCCTAAGTTAGCTTTCTAGAGGCTTGTGGACGGCATTGTTTCTCATCCTGATTATGTCGAACAGCATTGGAAGCACAGTCTCATGAACTTGGTGACATACCGTACCGTCTTGAGGAACAAGGTGGGATGTCTGAACTCTGAACAAGGTGGGCTGTCTCCACCCACAACTGATGTGAACAGACTCTGAGCCCTAAGTTAGCTTTCTAGAGACTTGTGGACGGCATTGTTTCTCATCCTGATTATGTCCAACAGCATTGGAAGCACGGTCTCATGAACTTTCTTGGTCGGCTCAGAGTCTGTTCGCATCAGTTGTGGATGGAGACAGCCCACCTTGTTCCTCGAGACGGTACAGTATGTCACCTTAGTTCTCTTTTAAGAGGTGGAGACTGGAGCATTTCTTCTTCGGGTGTGCTATGTATTATGCAATGCGGGGGGGATACTTCTGCTTATGCAAAGACTCGAGTACCTTGTTTGCCACTTTCTTCAGCTATCTTGACCAGAGATCCTTGGCTTTGTAGCTTTAGGTGGCCATCACACTCCGACATTAGGTATTTACAAAAAAGACCGTCTACCACTTGATTAGTCACCTCATTCTTTCACCCTATATCTCTGCCAATAGCAGCAATAAGCATTGATCTAAGGCTACAAACCTCCAGAATGATGGTGACAGACATGTGTATCCTTGTCCACATACGAGTAGCCACTAGACCTTCAACACCTCCCCCTTGCATGCAATGGAACAGGACCCCACATCTTGGCCATCCTTCAATTGCCTGGGAGTTGCAGACATATGCAGCTTCCCAGTTTCTTGTCTTATTCTATTGGTTTCTCCCAGCTATCAATGCTAGGAGAGTTTCGAAGGGTCAGACTATGCTCTCTTAGTCCTGGCCATTCTCTTGGGAGCATCTTTAGATCCTGTGTTGCTCTTTTGAAATGGTTGGTGATGATGATGGCTTTGTTTCTACTGTGCATTCCATTGCTTTTTAGAGTTGGCGCTTGAACCCAGTTGATTTTTCTTTCTTTGGTGGATAATCCCTCTTTTCTCTACCACTTGTAACATTCTTTAGGGTCATTTTCCTTTTCTAGGTCCACATTATGATGTGGAGAGCCGACATTGTGCAATGATTTTACTTTATTGTTCTTCCTTTAGTTATTTAATTTGGTCTGGTTTATCTTGTCAGTATTCTTTTGGCTACTACAGTACATTGTAACAAGGTAAATTCCACCAAGAGCCCTTTGCCTATTTTAGTCAACCATGGACATTAACAGAATTCTCTTATCTAAGAGGATACGTTTGTCGTCGGTGGAAAAACCTTTGCCCTTTCCTGTCGGCCCTACACCGACATCCGCTCTTACACCTGTTCCCTCACCTTCACCTCTCAATCTACACTAGATAGAACCTAATGCACTGCATACATGCAATGGGTGATCTACGGCTCTCCAAGCCATGCTATTAAATAAATCAAGCTGGGCTTATGGATATGTGTGTTGCTTCTGGTATAAGTTAGCCTATTAAAGTTTCTCGTATTGCAATATGCAGTCTCTTGTTTCTTTTCTGTGATAATGTTATAGCTTAATGTAGCCCAATCAGATAAAATGGCAGCTGTCTCTGTTGTTCCCATTGATTTCAAGTTCTATAAGTACACAAGATAAAAAGACGTACTTTATAAATATATATTAATTTTTTGATATTGTCATCCCTCCCCCTGCCCTTTTTTGCCAAAATTTGGGGAAAGACCCCTTTTTGCATCCCTGCATTCACTGACCTCCAGTAATTACATCCCACTTGCAAACATCGTGAAGCCAACACTGCTGGAACTTGGAGCAGTGACATGAACAGGCTGGTTATGAAGTCATCCATAACTTCCACCATGAAATGTTTCCTATTCTCCTTCCATGCCAGGGGCTTTAAATAGCTCGAGCTCAGACCTCAAACAGCCACTAATTTCAGCAAACTATAACGAATGCTTAACACTTGTAAACCTCAAACAGCCACTAATGGCTCAGACAAGCCTACAGGATTTTATTATGCAGAACTCGACACTATAATATCAATGCGGCAAATGTTTTTTTAATCTGATGGAAAGAGGACACGATCTGATGGGAATCGCGCTCCAGCAAGTCAACAAAACTCCACTGCCTACATTTTGGCATCACAACATCCAGGGTAGTACATAGCCAGTAGTCCATAGTAATTACACGGGTGTCTCTAACACACTGGTGTTTCCCAAAAATTCAAGTGGTTCATCCTTCCTCTAGGGCTCAATGGAGCTCTGAATAGGCGTTCAACTTGAACTTTGCAAGCTCTGAATAGGTGTTTCCAAAAATTCAAGCGTTTCTCTTTATTGAAAGCCAGTTAGGTTGAAAAATCAATAAGTGCCTAGCGAGAAAAAAGCACCACATGTTAACTCTTCAGGAACATAAATTTTGATACTAAATGTAATAATCACATTCACGCTGTTGTACAACATGATTCATATATTTTATTATGTGAGGAATAATGTGGAAAGGTATTTCCATTTTATCAAAGCCAAGCACCACACGAGGACACATGACATTTGATATTGTTAATCACTAAGTATTTTAGCTCACAAAATATCTCATGCTAAGTTGAAGCACATGCGGCAGAGGCCCACTCAATGAGAAAAGGCCAGTTCCAACCAGGGAAGAAAAGCATGAGGATACTCACAATGTAAACAGTTCCAATTCAACATAATTAGAATTCAGAAGGTTTCATATCTAAGAGTTATTTGTAGTGCAAAATAAAAGTAGTTTACAATAGAAGTGGTTTAAGTGATGGAATGACCAGGTATATGTCTAATATTTGGGTTCAAAGGCCTCGAGATATTTTACAAGAACCAAGAAACAAGTCAAGTTCAGGAGACAGCAACCAAACGAGTAGAAGAATAATCGTTGTGTTATAGAAATAAACGTAATTTGCCACCTATGCATGCGAAGAACTACATAAAAAGATCATTAGATATTGCAAATCTAAACATATAATTTATATATTAATGAAAAAATTATCTAATACCTAATATCATTAACCTAAAATTAATGCGCAACCTTAAAAGGTTCAACTATAGTATTTTGATGTAACTAAAGGGCAGAAGAACGCCCAATAATCAAATCCAATGAACAGTTAGAAACCTCAGTTGTCTGGCAGCTAAGACATCATGGCAGACCACAGAAGGTCACTTCTGCATTGGATAATGCAATGACACCCCTGAAATCTTGGAAACACTTCACTTTTAAGAGAGGATAATAATGAGCTGGAAACAAAACTAGGATATGTTATTCCCATATGTGTTACCATGCTCTTCATTCCACTAATTTCTTGAAACCATCCAAATATCTCCTCCAGACACAGCCTCACAAGGCTGATCAAATTGAAAATATTGCAACTGTTTGGAAAACACAACAGGATCCCCAGGTGTTGCCTCTCTGGCTATAGACACACTGCAAACCACAGAAGATGGATTATAGACCCAAGGTTGTGTTTCTGGTTACATAGACCACAAGACTGTACATCAATTCCAAGTCAAATCCTGCCTTTCTTAGATCATTTTGACTCCTGATTTCTACTGTTCCAATTATTTTTAGTGTTGTTTTTTTCGTTGACAGTGATTTTAAAATATTTACATTAGGGAAACTGTTTTCTGCCTGGAATTGGATAACCTCCAACTATGATAATTAATTACAAACTATGTTGATTGACAACTGTATCATGATTGTGGTCTCATGTGATAATTAAGTGTATTTGCCTAATTGTAAATGTAAATGCATTATTGTAATTCATACATTCCTAGTTAATTTGTTATCATCAAAATTTTGAATACATTACATACATACATATTTGATGTGCCTTGTCCAACTCATGTTTTGATTATGAGGACAGGATATATATACAATGATATTACTTTGACATATGTATATAAATACGCTTAGTCTCATTTAATGTTAATGCATACATGTGACCATATCACTATTGGACATAACAACCCGAAGCCCACAATTTCTTTTTGAAGTAATGTAAAGTACAACGGGTGGCACAACTGGGGGCCACACTCCCTAGGGGCATAGCAACAAGGGGCCTCCCTCTCCACAATTCAAACTCAGATCACTGAGATGAAATACCGACATATCGTTAGGGTGTCCCCACAGGAACAGAGTCCATATTTGACTGACCTAGATATTTGGTTAGAACCAACGTTTTTGTAAGTGCGAATATATTTCACAGATTGTGTAGCATGCAGTAGTAGCGCACCGCTACCTATGATTATGCCATAGGTGTATAAAGAAGAAATATCGCATTGCATTCATGCTCCTCTGTAGGTTGTGTTGCCTTAAATCTCTCACTCTAGAGGAAAGATGGTTACGTAATTGATAATTAAAGTTATGCAACAAATACAATCCCACAGTCATTACCTTCATTATCCATTCAAAAGAAGTTGCAACTACTGAATTCTTTTATCAACGAAGTCTTAATTTAAGACTTAAGTAGAAACTAAACATAGGTAAAAGCATACTTGTTTTGATTGACAAACATCGACATGTCAATATCTAATTAAAACCTCTGTTCCACGAAATTCCAGAATAGGGACAGTGGAAAGCGTCTCCAACACAGCCCAAAAATCCCAGGATGATTCCCCATGAAACATAGATTAAAACCACAAACCTTAAATTCTTGCACAGATAATATGTTCAATTGAAGACACTCAAAAACATAAATACTAAAATGACGATTTTCTTATTTTCAATCACCGATACACAATGCCTTCCATCAGATTTTAATGTGCAATTTCATTTATCTCGATTTTGATTACTTCGTTTCTTATCAAGCTAGTATAAGGTCATTTATCAGACGAAGAGAGTGAGGATTTCTAACAAGTAGTGTTACATTGGCCACCATGTACATGATAAGAAAAAATGCATTCAATGACACATCACTAACAATTAAAAACACATTGATGCTTCATCAATAATGTAGGCCCTTGCTCTCCAAAAAAGAAAGAAAGAACATGATGTTGCAACTTTTTCATAAGAGAAAGTACATGATAAAAATGTTTTCAGGTACAGCTAATCCCCAACATTACTCACTCTTGCTAATCAAATATTTCCCAGAACAATGAGTTCTACTACTGAGGATAGAACAGAACAGGTATTAAAGTGGAACAAAATTCCATCATGGAGATGAAGAGCGAAAATACATTTTACCATATGCCCTATGTTTTACAATTCATACACTCGTTGGCTAACATGGAAGATTCCAAATTTTAAAGCACTCTACACGTCTTAGAGGATGCATGTTTTTTGACAAAAGGATATACTAACCAGCGCTGAAATGGAGCTATCTGTGGAACATGGGATATTAAAAGCTAGCTGTTCTCTATCAATATCCCAAACCATGATGGAAGATATCTCTCCAGAAGCATACTGCCAGTTAAAAGATATAAATAAGAAACAGAAGTCATATTTAGAATGCACACAGAGAAAATGAGAGATGTGGAGAAATATAGAGAATAAGAAGAATATACATGTGAAATGTTACAAAAAAGGAGCTCGTCTTAATTTCAAGATTAGCATTACCAGATGACCTGCCAACTGCTGCCAGTCAACCACAGCATTGACACTACGGGCACCAGGTTTATGACCTTGTGTTGCTTGCCATGCTGTTGCCAGCCTCTGTTTATCTCTTTGAGTATAATCTTTCCAGACGCGAACACTCCCATCACCTGGAACTTACAGTATATGTTAATCCTCTATCTTCTATTTCCACTTCAATTCCTTCTTGAAAACTACATTGAATCACAATAATCTGGAAAACATACCGGCAACGGATCTTACTTGAAGCAACAAGAAGCATGCTGTCATCTAGCTCATTCACAAGGCACAGCTTGGATATTTTAATTTCTTTGTTTGGGCCATCATGGTTATCAAACATATTCAGCTGCGAAGTTTCTTCATAGTTCCATATCCTGTAAGGGACATTGTTTAATTCACATGCACTCTTCAGTGGATAACCATTTAATCTGTACATCCCAATTATGGAACATAATAGTCTATGCTGCATCCAATTTATAAATATAAAAATACAAATAAAAATAAAGCAAGAATGTCCTGTATCAAGCTGAATATTAAACTAACCAGAAACTTAGCAGATGTGATTGGCAAAAACTATCATATGTGCATGCACACACATGTGACTCGTAGCTAAAGGATAATAGTACATATACCAACAAAAGGAGTTTATAACAGTAATAGACAATAAATAACTTCCTAAAGCCATGTCTAGTCACACTAGTTTACTAATATAAGTTGCAGATATTGACGTAAATTTATGTTTGATTAATTTCCCATCATTTCTATAACATACAGTCAACCACCGGAACTTTCATTACATATACCCTACATAACATAAATAATTATCAAAGACAACAGTCACAGAGTAATGGGTTGGTTGTATGACAAGCCAACAGTCAATAAATAACTTCCTAAAGACATGTCTAGTCACACTAGTTTACTAATATAAGTTGCAGATATTGAAGAAAATTTATGTTTGATTAATTTCCCATCATTTCTATAACATACAGTCAACCACCGGAACTTTCATTACATATACCCTACATAACATAAATAATTATCAAAGACAACAGTCAGAGTAATGGATTGGTTGTATGACAAGCCAACAGTCAATAAATAACTTCCTAAAGCCATGTCTAGTCACACTAGTTTACTAATATAAGTTGCAGATATTGAAGTAAATTTATGTTTGATTAATTTCCCATCATTTCTATAACATACAGTCAACCACCAGAACTTTCATTACATATACCCTACATAACATAAATAATTATCAAAGACAACAGTCACAGAGTAATGGGTTGGTTGTATGACAAGCCACCAAGTTATTTCTTATGCAAACTTTGCAAAACAGGAATTTGTATCTGAGAATCTTGCAGGCCTGTCAGGAAGCATCACGGAACTTCTGCATATGAGCAAATAAGCACAGCGCATTAATTTTCTTAAGAGAAACTGTTTGAATCTAAAGCTGAATTATTATTCTTCTTTACAGCATCCTTTACTACCATTTGGAAAAGGGTTATTTTTTCTGACTCAACATCCTTGATAATTCTCCATAAAGTCCATCAAGAGTTCACCCTCACTGTAAACCTATGTTCATAATGTGAAGGAAAAATTCATGGTATGCTAAAAGGATTTAAAGATATTTTATGTTAATTCACATGTTCATCAAAAAATACTAGACAATTACAACTGCAGCAAAAGATTGTTTTCTATGTTCCACCAAGGGACATCTCCCATAGTCAATACCAATGGATACGTATCCCCCTCCCCTTCCATGAGGACACACACCCTCCATTTGCCATGCAAGTAATACTTTTCTCTTTGCCATAGACTTTGAAGTGCAAATCATGTTGTATATAATCACTGTCAATGGGCATTGACCTCATTGTTCTTGCTGAAACTTATAAGCCATGCATGATTTTAGTAGAAACAAATGAATGCTTCTAAGATTTGTAATTTTTTTTTCTTTTTGGTTCACCTATCCCCTTTGTTGTACGATTTGTGGGGTAAACGTCCAGGCATCCCTTTTTACAGTCCCTATGTTTCCCAATATCCTCTAAAAGGGGAGCTGGAGGGGAGTTGGTGGAACAAAGGTTGTTTTTCATATTGATGTTGTTAATGTTGTCAGCTCTATCAAACTGCAAATACAACAGCTACCTCCAAATAGTGGTCAGTGAATCTTGACTTGGCTCAAAGACCAGTGACATGTTCTTGAATACTCAGTAAAATAAAGTCATATGCTCAGCTCAGTATAGAAAATAACAATAATCAGATATTGCAATTTCCACCTGACATAAGAAATTCCACTGATGTTCTGGATTACCACCTGCAGAGTATATTTATGATGTTTCAGCTCTTGTTCAAGAGACAGGGCTTCAGGTCAAATGAACCATCAAAGAAGAGTTGATCCTAACTTGATGTATCTACGCTGCCTAAAGGAAGTAAGATCATAGTGTTGAGACTCTCCTCGAGTCTGCAACAAATTCTTAAGTCCATGGGTCAGTGTTGAGACTCTCCTTGAGTCTCCAAAAAAATCTTTAGTCCATGGGTCAGATCAGCAGGGGCAAATCGTTTTGACCCCAGCCGGGTGTCTTTCTGTGAAGTCAAATATAATTTATTTTTTTGATTTTTAGTTATTTGCTGAGTCCTTATAGAGTTTTTCTGCCAGTTTCATCTCAAAACGAGTTCATTTTAAAAATATCCCAGAGATTAATAAGACCCACCACCTTCAGATTCTCAGGAAGTCTGCCCCTACAACAGTGGTTCCTTGCATGGACGGAGCTAGTCAGAGATTTCAAACTTTCACCAGTCATTGCAAATTACAATAATGTTCTGCATTTCCAATTTAGAAGTACTTTGGATGGCATTTCAGCTCTTCTTCTGAATCCCTCCTCAAATCATATCACCCTTGAAAGAGTAAAAAATCCTGACTTGTTGTAATGGTTGATTTTCAGAATAAGCTAATTTTATTTCATGAGGTTGTTCCACAATGTTTTGTCAGTGTTGTAGTCCCTCTTGTAACCGATTTTATTCATTTACATTTGTTATTGAAGTGCCTTTATTGATGCTCTACTGAAGACTGCTAAAGCAAGTTGGTCTGCAACATGACTATTTGGTCTTTTCCTTTCTTTATTTTACACCTATGTTGCATGGAAATGGATAGTGTGTAATACAGATATGGTATCAGATAGAGTTGGATACAACATTATAAAAAGCATATATATATATATATATATATATATATATATATATATATATATATATATATACAAGGAAGAACATAGAACATAAAAATGTTTACACAAATATAAGCTTTAAATAGGACATTTTCATTAATTAAGAAGAGAATTGTCATAATTTCTTAAAATAAAAACAAATATTTTAACAAAAATTGTATTTTTTTTTAATGTGATGTTGTGGATACAGCTATAAGCTTTAAATAGGACATTTTCATTAATTAAGAAGAGGATTGTCATAATTTCTTAAAATAAAAACAATTATTTTAACAAAAATTGTATTTTTTTTTAATGTGATGTTGTGGATACAGCTCTAGAGTTGCCTCTGCGCTATTAGATATGAACCAAATAGAGCGTATTTGGATATGTCTAGTTACGATATCCATGTATTCTGATACGTTTGGATCTGTATCTAATATGCAGATATGAGTCTCCAGGTAGGAGTTCCAGATATGGTAACTCTCATTTTAAACCTCAACTTGCAGAAAGACACTTGAAGATCTTTGTACCCTAAGATTACATTGTGGAGGCCAGCTGTTCCTGGCCTCAAATGTAACTGTTGTTTCAATAAAGGCAAGAATTCTGGATTCATTGCTCATATTTGCATTAATTTCTTTGTGAGCTTTATTCATCATATATGGCACGCATGTTGGAATCAACTCATCTTGTCTGGAAGCAACTAAACTGTAAACACATTGATGTAACATACTCTCCAAATTATAGATCAATCATATACTCTCAGATAAACAGAGATAAAACATTCACCACACAGATCAACTAAATCTTAATTTAATCTTTTGTCCAGATAATTTGTACATTTGTATACGACTTGAAGTTTGCCTGCATCTCCCATTCAAATACAATTAATAACACATTATGTAGTCCAAAGACTGTTTTTTCATCAATCACAAACAAAAACTAATTGTTCTGGTGCATCTCTTCTATCTGAACAGAACATAAAGATTTAAGTTCAATTGGACATGTTCCAAATGATACAGAGATAAATCATCTCATAGCCTGTCATTTTAATGTCTTATTGAAAAACCCGTCTTCTCAAGTCTTAAGTTCCATATTAAGTGAGCAAATGGCCTCGAAAAATATAAATATATAATTTATTAAATAAACTTAATAACATGTAAATAATTCAAAAAGCATAAAATTTGAATTTTGAGATCTGAAAAATCAGATATTATTAGATTTTGTAAGCAAAAGTACAATTCACATCAAATGAAGATGCAATTCAGAACATTTAAACTCTACCTCTAAATATCAATCTTCAAGCAATAACATCCATGTCAACAACAATCAAATCCAAATGAAATCCACATCAAACAGGTTCAAAAATACCTGAATCATGTTTCAGTGGGCTGTCAGGACAAGAAAGAGGGAATAAATAAGATATTCAATGTTTTTGACTCTCAACAAGCAGGGATTCCCACACAAACCTTGAGATTACTCGCCAGCAAAACTGGTTGACAGAGCTTTAGGTGACTCTTCTAGTGTACAGGGGTGTAAAGTTATCCACATGTTCTAGAACAATGCCAACAAGCACTACAGGAAAGTAGACAACGAGTGAAGTTTACAAGACCAAACTAAGTCTTAGTCATCAAACAGTAAAAAACGCATGGCCCTCATACCCACTTGGATGGGTCCAATGGGTCTATTATGTCAAATTCATAAAGTATGTCATACAATATATAATGAGAGATGAATGTATAGCCTATTCACCAAATGGTAGATAGGTGTATAAAAGTAAAATCTAAAAAGTCACAACCTGTCCTAACCATCCTTTTCCAATTAACCTTTTAATAAACTATTAAAAAGATAGGCTACCCATATTTATTAGAATAATATAAAACATCAAAACATAGGGACTAGATCCACCATAAAATTATCTAATAAAGCTTCTCAACCTAGGGTAAACTTGGAGGCACGGATGCATAAGATGAACTGGTAAGGGAAATAAAAAGCCAATAAGCCATAAGGACATGATGCCTCGTAAAAAACCAAA
The DNA here is from genome assembly GCA_028583015.1 of Wollemia nobilis. Lineage (NCBI taxonomy): Eukaryota > Viridiplantae > Streptophyta > Pinopsida > Araucariales > Araucariaceae > Wollemia > Wollemia nobilis. The sequence goes on from JAQPPZ010002502.1 coordinate 2,310,153, forward strand.
AAGAAAAGAGTCCAGTAAAGGGAGGGCATAATCTTTCTTTCCAAAATAAAAGGACATAGTTTGACATTGAGCAGTGAATTGAAGTGGAAGTCCTCTTTTTGGATGACATGGACGAAGAGATGGATACAACATTTCTTAATTTGTCATAACATCGTAGTAGCCTATATTGTGTTGTTCATGTTTCATTGTGAAATTGCTACTCAGAAAAACAAAAAGAGTGTGTACATATATTAAAAATACATGATTTTATCAAATGGAATGATCTCAACAGGTTCAATTCCTCAACTTTCAAGGAGGAGACCCAGGTTCAATTCTTCCCAAGCAATACATGCATAATGGCCAAGCTGTTATAATACCACTATGTGGTCACAATGTAGTATGAGTGGGGCCATTTCAATCCCATACAACCAATTAAAAAAAAGTCCATGATTTTGTATATTTTCTCATTTATATTATCTATGGCAAAAAATATTAATAAATGGACAAAGCCACTTGTGTTAGTGGAAGAGGAAATACTAAAATGACCCTGATGTTTGCTCAAACAATTTCAAGGCCAAAAAAAACAAAGCGGTATATCAGTAATTACCTTGTTAAAGAAATTTCTAGTGATATTGGAAGAAAAGCTACTATAACAAGTTTCAACCACATTTTTGTATATCACAAATTAAAAAATAAAAATAAAAAAACCAAGAAATAAAAACTCTGGAATATTAAACTGACATGCATTCATGTGTGGAAGCATAACCCTTTGCAGAGAAGGGATTAAAAAAAAATGAAATGGACGGATCAGATATAATAAAAACCAAGCTACTACCTTACTGTCTCTCTCTCATCCGCTACAATGACTACTGGAATGAAAGGATGAAGCAATGAAGCCTTCGTTCCTATCTCACAGCCTGTGTCCCAACTTGCAATCTGATCACTGACTTTGGCTACATCTGCAAGATGATACAATCATAGAAGCTATAGCAATCATCCCAAATTACTAACCAGCCTTAAACTGGCAAGATAGATATACCAGAGTATCCTAATATAGAAAATTCACTCATTCCATAAGACAGCAAAGGAAGTACTAACTAGAGTGTCGGCATTTTTCTATTCTATCAAGAGCCGTCCTCTCCCTTTCTTCTCTTCTCATTATTGCTTCCTCATCATCATGAGCTGGAGACAAAAGTGGCCTTGCAAAATGGCCACAACTCCAACTATAAATGGTTGATTGTGGCAGGCCTCTTTCAGAGGGCAATGATGCTCCAGGTGAGGTTAAAAGTGAGTCTGCTAATCCTGCATCAACTACAGGATTCCGCATGTGAGGATTGAACTCCAAGGAGCATACCCTCCTCATTCCAGTTAGGATGCCTTGCCGAGTTGGTGGGCTTGCAGGAGGAGTCCTGAATGTAATAGGTGCTGCCACAGAAAGAGAAAAGGATTTAAGATAATCAGAACTCACAATGAACAACTATACAGTGCAAAAATGCGCACATATCATGACAAGCATGCAACAAGCACAAACAGCTGATCAAATATAACCAACAGCATAGTATCAAAGTTTAAACTATAGCCTGCTCGCATTGATTGATCAGTGCCATGCTTCCTTCAAGCCAGATCTTCGTAATTCATCACATTATCCTAAACATGTTTTCACCTTGGTCCATTTAACTGTAACAGTTAAAAAATCTAACCTGGATTTAAATCTAACCAAGAAAATGAGCGTGCCAATCCATGCAAGGGGACAGATGGAAGAGAAGCATCCCGATGGTGTCCAGCCCCACCTGTAGGCTTGACTGACTTAATTACAACTGGCTCAACTCCAATTGTCCGCAGTATCTGACGCCCCAAACTCGCAACTCGTGGTGATGGATCCCTTGCTAAGGTGTACATGGCTGCAACACATTGTGCATATACTGCATTGTCCATGGATCTTGATCGTGGAATCCTCGTATTTCCATTACTTGCTGCATCAACAAGTGACACCCTGGAATCTGAATGCTGGGATGAGCCATCAGATGAAGGAGATCCATGCATAACACTAGATACTGCCAATGGGCTGCTCATAGCTACCCTTCCCTCACGGTTTGAGGCATTACTATCACTTCCTACTCTTAACACTGGACCGTGATTAGAAGAAATTACAGTGGAGGACAACATAAATGGGCCATTGTTGTAGCTGCTAGTTGGACTTCTAATAGCTGCCAAAGATGGTAAAGAATTCAACGTGGAATTGGATGGTGGCTTCAAATATGCAGCAGCCATTGGCTTCAGATGCTTGTTATGCCCAACAGCAAACCGTGATAAGGCTGTAAAACATATTAAAGCATCACATCTCTTTAGTTGGATTTAAATCAAAGACTAAAATACATCTTAGGATAAGACTTTTCAAAAAAGAAACTCTCAAATGTACATCAAAGATTTCTACAAAGAGAACCTTTTGAACTTCATCATATAATCTTAAAACCACAAATACCTATTGCAAGTTCAGCTCTAACAAGTGGACTCCCATCAGATAGCACTTTAAGTAGATGCTTTGCAATTTCTTGCTCCGCCCTACCCTTTTCTTCATATTCGTCGTCATCATCATATCCAAACCCTTCTCTTGATTCAGTGCCAACATCAAGAAGAGTTCCTAAAGCATAAACAGCAGATGCCCTTACCTGAAAATCCGAACACAATGTCATTCTTGGAAGTTCCCTGATCAAAAATATGAATATGTAATTGATGTAATGTAAGATTTTTTGAATCAAACATTACCTCTGGCTGAGGTTCAGATAGAAGAGGCAAACATACAGCTGTTGCATTTTCATTTAGGCCATCTTGTTGAGCATCTGCATAACCCTCCCACAGCTTTCCAAGACAAAGACAAAGCCACTGTAAAAGCAATGGCTCTGGCTGTGCCTCGGCAGTAGGAGCAACCTTCATGTGTCTCAGGCACACATTGATTAAACCAGACTGACGACAAGCTTCCTGTCCTCGGCGATGCCCATCTACAATAACAGCTAACACAAAAGCTGCCATAGCCCTTTGCTCTGCATAAACATCTGTGCTATCTAGGAATTTGATAAAATATAGGTGACCACCATCCTTGACCAAATCAACTTGGCATGACTGCAAAAAAACATAAGACTACTAAACAGTTAAATTCTTCAAGGAGGTGACCCAGGTTCAAATTTTACCAAGCGATTCATGCATAATTGTCATGCTGTTATAATACCAGTATGTGGTCACAATGTAATACAGTTGGAGCCATTTTGATCCCATATAACCAATTGAAAAAAGAAAAGAAAAAAGCATCAAATACAGAGAATAAAAAGCTACCACTTGGTTAAACATTTTGGTAGCTCAATAGTAAGTGTGAGCATTAGGCGGACAAAACATTCAAATGGTCAATTCAGATTTATTGACTTCGTTGCTACCTTATCAAGAGCAAGGATCTTTGTCCATATAAACACAAGTATTTGCCGCAGTTCAGTAGCTGTTGTTTGCAGCAATTTTAGTACATAGGGGAAAATACCAACGGAAAGAGCCTGTAGAATAGCCAAAAAAAACAAAGTACTTATAAACTTCTTACTGAACTAGTTACATCATCATCTTCCAAAACAAAAAGCTAATGAAATAACAAAAGTTTCATTTACCAGATCCACCGCCCAAGCTCCCATGTCAAGGAACCTTCCCAACAATACCAGAGCCCGACATCTGTGCAACTGACTCAGTAATACCTGCCAAAACATATGTCAGATGACCTGCAATCTGTATTCCATGGATAAGATAAGATAATTCTATTAATGTCCACAGATAACCAAAGTAGACCAATGGGACTCATTGAAGAGAGCTGTTAGAGATTACAATACACTGCAGTAACCAAAAAAGTGCTACAAAAATAATTTAAACTAGAGTAAGAATCTAGTGTAAACTACTCTAAAGCAGAACTGTATGGCATTAAGCTACAGCCTCAAGGGCTACCTAAAATAGATAAACCCTAACATGCTAAAAGCAATGATCAAGAGAGAGCTAGAATTTGAGGTACAACAGAGGTAGAAAGGGATTCCACTGGATCCAAGTGCCAACATTGATCTATAGTGAGGTGTAAAGTAGAAGCAAAGTTGTCATCATCACAAACTATCCCAAACGGGCCAACACATGATCTAATGATGCATCCAAAAGAAAGGCCAGGACTAAGAGGACCTGGTGAGTAATCCTGGGAGGACATGGAGTTCAACTCCTCGAGACTCTTCTTGCATCCATGCCTGTAAAACCAATAGGAGAGGACAAGAAACCAGTAAGTTGTATTTGCTGCTTACAACTCCTTGGTGTGTGAAGAATGACCAAAACCAAACGCAAAATAACTGCAGCCCTTTCCTGTCGTAAGCAAGAAGAAAAAACTTAAGCCCTAATAGCCACTCTTGTATGCAGACAAGGGCGCACAAATCTGTCGTTAACATTTCGGATAGTTGTAGCTTCCAATGGGTGCTTGTTACTCTTGATTGCAAAAATATAGTGAAGAACGAGGTGACTAGTCGAGTAGTAGTCTGTATCCTCTATAATAACTGACACCAAAGAGTGATAACTTCCATCAGGTAAAGAGCCAAGCATCTTTATTCAGGATAGCTGAAAAAAGTGTCAAGCAATCCACCTGGATCTCTATACAAGCAATAATACCTGCCTGCCTCAAATCTCACAATAAACAGAACATTTAAAATTGAAATGTTCTTCGGTCTCCACCTTCCAAATAGAGCAAAGAAGGCATACCCTATCCTCTTGAAGAATATGGTATCTTTCTCCACCTGCATTTTATGTGATCATACTCTGAGCTGACCAAGAAGAATCCTAAGGCTATGTATCCAATGTTGTTTGACATAATTAGGACAAGTAAAAATGTCATTCTAAACCCTCATTAAATGTTTAGTGTAGAAGGACAACTTAAGACTAAGAGATTGAGATGGAGCACCCCAGGCGATTTAAAAATATTGTCAATAAACATCATCTCTGATTACTTGATTAATTACCCTTTTATCAGGAAGAAGGCGGGGAGGAGCATTTAAAGAGTATTTGAATGGAGGTAATTAATCTATGAAAATGCCAGCTGACCAAAGAAGAGAAATAACTTCCGAGTACCATTCACAATAACGACCAAAAGAGCCCCAAGAGGTAATACATTCTAAGGAGCAAAGTGACAAATATGGGTCTCTCTCTCTCACTCTAAAGGTACAGTCACACAAAAGATTAAGCCGAAAAATGATTTTGAAGATGCACTCAAGGTGAAGAGAACGAGCGCCAAACTCAGCCTGAAATATACATTGAGTAATTGTTTCATTACATTGTATAAATCCCTTAGAAAAATAGTCTGGACCCTCTCAATACACTTGGACCCCAAATCTCAAATCCATAAAAGATCGTGGTTTTAATGATACAATCAAAGAGGTACATCTTTGTAGGTATGTTTTGGTAATGTTGCTGGAAACATTGGCATTTCAAGATTGAGAGAGATGTGTATCCCTTGCAAAGACGTGACTATGAAGCTGGACAAATATTAAGGGAAGGACCTATAAACTGAACCCCCACGCAGTGTTGATCTCAATCAACTCGCCCTTATAGAAGAATTGAACCTTAGATAGGGTACTCTTTGATGTGTTGAATCACCTTAGTCTTGCTAAGATTGACTGCAAGTTGTTTTAGGTCACAAAAACAAGCAAGAGCATCCAACCATCTTTGCAAGCCCTCGAGTATGAGCAAGAAGAACATCATCTACAAAAAGCGATATAGCTTATTAAGACATGATGAAGAAGGCAACCATCGTCAACATATGTGTTTTAACGAATAATTTCTTCAAGCTCATCGATGTAGATCCCAAAGAATGAAGAAGGAGGAGGACAACCTTGTTTGCCGCCAATGGTGCTCTGGACATCCTCTTAGAAACCAAGAGCTGTCCGGAAACAGCCAACAACTACCTCATATAGTCTCTTGATGGCAGTGATAAAGAGCTTTGAGATGACAAGGCCATGTAGTCTTTGAAATAGAAGATGCTTGGGAACGGTGTCAAAGACCTTTATAAAGTCCACAAAACAACAGAATACTTTAGAAGACAATTGGCGAGCCCCCTCATTAATAGCACTAAGAGTGAAAACATAATCAATAGCCCGATGATCACTTCTAAAACCAGCCTGCCCTCTCGCTCTAAACTTAGCGAATGTGTACCCAATCATGATAGTTCTGTAGTTATTTGAATCTGAATAGTCTCCAGATTTGTGGATGGGGTGGGGATAATATGTTGTGACCAGAAGGCAAGGAACCCAAAACGAACAACCTTGTTGAATAGTTCTGCTATGGGATAGCCAAGATCTTCAGCACCATACTTCAACTCACCCCAAAATCCCTCAAAATAAACAGCCTTGCTAGTTCTTAATTTATGTATAGCTCTTTTGATGTCCCCTAAAGAGAAGAAGTGACATGATGTTGGTGGGTAAGAGATATGAATGGTGGGCTGCCCTGGGATCTCACATAACGAATTAGCATGGAAGACCCTGGACTTGTCATTAATGCACATGGGATGGGGCTTCCTAGGAAGAAGAGTGAGCCAAAAGTTCAAATTAACAGTTCAAATAAAAGAGGATAAAAAGGTATGACATCTTAATACAAGACTTATATATCGTACGTAGAATTATAACCACACACAACCATATACAAGAAACAAAAAATTATCTTCAATAGAGGCACATAAATTTACATTTATCAGAAGAATGCAGATATTCACAGAAATCAAAGAAAATAAATGCAGAAGATGCTAAACATCGTACAAGTCTAAAAGCTGGCTAGTGCATGTGATATATCAACTAAATATTAAGAAAATGAATTTTAGTGACAAAATCCAGATAGGACTCATTGTTAAACTATTAAAATATAAATCCACTTTATATAGGAACCCTGCCCATCTGTGAAACCAGAAGTTTTCTTGTAGCATACTGATGTGTCCTCTTACCAGTTTTTGAGGTGACCAGAGTTTGATCCCCTACAATAGGGTTAAATTATGTACCATTTGGATTGGCAAGACTCAAGTTACAATGAGCTTGGTCAATGGGAACATTCTCTTGCTCACATAATGGAATCTTGTATGCACAAGGCGTTCTCACTTAGCTTTGGCAGTAAAAATCTCCTTTACCTTTATTTGCAGAGGAGAATCGAATCCCAAAACCATTCCTGTGTGAGAAGCGTGACCCATGACAGCAATTGCTGTTATGGGAGTAAACTAGTAAACTCTAGCCAATTCCAACCACATCACATTTTCCACAATTGCCCAGGCCAAAGTGGTGGTTAAGGTGCTGATGTTTTTGTTAATTTAAAAATTCAAAGTTGCTAATCTAAACATATAAACTAACCTAAAAGATTAGAGAACTTAACCCAATCTGCAAAACCTTAAAAATAATAATGATCCCTATGTTTTAAAAATAAGAAGCAGAATGAAAGTGGATTAAGCTAATATAGGAAAAACCAGTCCATACTAAGAAGAAGAGATGAACAACCTCCAAATACAAAAAATAGCTACTCATCAAGCCTAGAATTTTTAAAATAGGACATACGGTTCCATGTTATCAAAATGCCAATCTATATATATGTTCAGGACATTGTGAGGTGAAGATAACATGCTCATGAATATTAACAAGGAATGAGCTAAAATGTATTATTAAACCACAAACATAGACATATATTTTTATTGCCTAACTCGTCAAAGCTGCTAGACAATAGTGACAGACCATTTATTGCCTGGAAAGAATGTGGGGTACTTGCTTTATAGAAAAGCACCAACCAACAATAGAGGAATATGCTTGCCTCGCAAAAAACCCAATATGATCTGTACGAAAAAGATAATGAGAAGTTTGTGATTGCTTCCTCGTCAATAATTTAAAATAAATTTATTTATTTGAAAAAAATAGTTGTCAATATGAAAATAACACTAGCAGGAGGAAGCCCATGACAATAGCCAATAGGAAACATGTCCATAAGTTGAGATGAAAGCTATCAAGGGGGATCCATCTTTGGTCTTCTTCTCTAAACGCACCCCACTTCACCAACCAATCTGCCACACTGTTACCCTCTCTATAAATGTGCAAAAATTCAAAATTCTCTAGAGATATTAACATTTGTAGCATCTCCTCATTGACACTTGACACTTGCCAACTTACCATAGCTTTCCCTTTGAAGCAATTAACAATATTTAGTGTCTCCCTCTACCACCAGCTTTTTCACTCTTATATCTATGGCTAGCTTTACTCCAGCAAGGGCTGCTCTAGCCTCAGCCTGGTGGCTGGTCATAGTGCCTAGATATTCAGTAACTGCCCCCATCATAACACCATTGTTGTTCTTGATAACCTTTTACCCAGGTTACCTTTGGAAGCCCCATAAAAATTTAGTTTCATCCATTCCTCTTTAGGGGGATGCCAACTGACTTGGCCTCTTAAATCTGTTTGAAAAATATCCTCTTTTTCTAAAGGTTTAAAATGCCACTTCAAGACTATACTCGCTTACTCATCAAATTCAATTTAACTATCCAGCCCCTCTCATTATTATGCAAGGATGTCAACTCCTCTTTCGTATGCCCGTCATCAGTTCTCGAGCTCGTGTGTGCTCATCTTGTATGACATTTCTCAAGCTCATAAGTGCTCATCTTGTAAACCATCATAGATTTGCAAAGCATAGCTTGTTTCTCAGGGTTGTTCCTGCTCCACCATCAAATGCATTGAATGAACACTGCTCCTGGGCTGTTTGATACAGTTGCAAGGAATTGGATTGTGAAAGAAGGTTATCTGCAGAATACGTAGAACAGCACAACTTCTGCTAAACGAAGTTAATTTTCTTGCTGCTTAGATGAACAGTGCAATGGCGATAGATGAAATGACTGCAATCGGAAAAATCGCATTGACCTCTAAGCAGTCCAATAAGATCATTCTTTTGAGTTCGCCCAAATGTATTAAAGAAAATAACCTTTTATCCTAAGTCTTGATGTATTTGACTCTGGTGTACTCCTCTTGGTTGCTTACAGAAGTAATCATAAACATCCATACGGCCACATGCACAGGCACAAAACTGTTCCCTTATGTCTCTGTATTTCTGTCTCTGCTCTGCTCCTCTTGTTCGGTTATGGTATTTTTGTTCTGTTGTTGTATGCAAAGCTTATAAAGCCCATGGAGTTAATTTTATCAAGCCTTTTAGGTCCAGAGATGGCTATAAGAAAGTTTATAACTGGATCTTAGGCCACTCACCTGCTAGGGTGAAAGAAAATTGGAACTAGGAACACACCAAACTTTTATACTATTTTCTACACATTTATGACATCTTTTTGTAAATTCATCAAAATAGAAATGATAAAAATAAAATCCCCCCTACGCCTTCCAATCTGCAAATTCTCCCCTCCATGATAAAAATAAACTCCCACCTAAGCCTTCCAATCTGCAATTTCTCCCCTCCATGATAAAAATAAACTCCCACCTAAGCCTTCCAATCTGCAAATTCTCCCCTCCATGTTATGTTCTCTAAGAGTGTTGTTCATTGCTTGTGAACCTATGTTCCATGAAGTTTCTGAGACAGGGACAGCCCAAGATGGTAGTACAGGTTTCTGAGATGTGAAGGCATGATTCAAGGAAGTCAAGACAGTCTTTCAACATATCAAGACGTGTCTCTGCCCCCAAAAGGCCAACACATCCCCATGGAACATACTTGTGAACCCAAAAAAAAAAAGAAAATAACAAAATTCCTTCAAAAATTAAAGAATGAATAGAGGAAAATTCTATGTTCCATTGAGTTTCTAGGACAGGGAAGTTGCAAGATTTTGGAACAAGTCTCGGGGATGACACCTAAATCCTAGGATGCACCCCCATGGAACACAGGAAAAAATAAACAATCCATGGTCTTTTTCCTTATTTGTAGATTCCAATGTGTTTTCACATTTTTGATGCAAGTCATTAGGTGTGTTTCTGCACAAGGGAAACACCTCCAAATCCTGCAAGATATACACTCAAACTTGCAGGTGGAAATTATGATTAATATTCAACCATACTGAATCAGATACTAATTTAATACAATTCACCAGAGTGAGTGGAGAAGTTCACAATTCCAATAATCCTAATTGACAAAAACCACAAAGAGCTTCTAGTAAATGGGCACATGTTTTGTTACTAAACAGAACCCCAAAATTTTATGGACAGTTCAAAGAACGCAAGCTCATGATACATAGAATATAAAAATTGTGCAAATGGATAACTCATCTCCCTTCATTATATCACCTTGCTAAGCATTTTACTGATCAATTTCAACCCAGAAGCATCTTTTTTAATTATCATCTTCCAACTTACTTCTTGACTCACAAAAATCTCAAACCAACTCTACTATTAGAAAAATAACACTGTATATTACTATTAAGCGTTCAAAATAGCTTGCACAACTTGCCTTCTATTTAGACAAAGAGATGGATATAGAAGAATCAAAAGATATATTAGAGTTTACCTGAAGAACAATTGGAAGCTGCTCAGGTGGCTTTTTATGTTCAGATCCATGCTCGAGCCACACCTCAAAAGCTGTGAGCTGCTCAGTGAAGAAGGGACTTGGCTAAAAGGTTCAAAGAAGGTACATTAGTAAAGGCTGTGAATGGACTACAAAGGATTTGGAAGACAGATTCACAAACCCTCAATAAATTTACACACAGTTGAAAATCATATATCTTACAATATAAATATACCTAAATCTTCAAGAGAAATGTAACAAAATATATCAGAATATTCAATTTCTGGCATTCCAAGAACTTACTTGAAAAGCATTTGGATCAATGAGCAAAGTTCGTAGCTGAGAAAGACATATTTCAGCTGCCATGTCCCATGCATCCCTGTACAGCCAGATCAAAATAACTGCCTCAATCAAAACCCATCTAGCTATTTCGATCAGAAGGCAAGTACTTTCTATCGTGAAATAATTACCACATAGGATGTTGATGAGTAGGTGGTAAAGAGGGATAGGAAACTGGAGTACAATTTGCAGATCGCATGATGCGGTCTGCAAGCAAGAAATTGCGGAAGAGACTTGCAACTAGAAGGTCCTGCCGAAACAACCTCTGAAAAAGTTCTGAATAAAAGAAAACTTGTCAAAATAATTTTGGTAGACTATCAAAAATTAGCAGTAAACCAGGGAGAAAAGTACGATACAGAACAAATAAAAATCAAATATAGATGCAAAGGTAATTATACCACGTGGTAAGACATTCCATGCAATGGTGTCAGTCACAGCTGTAAATATCCAATTCAGTTCTCCTAAAAGAGTTTTGCGCTCATTCTGCCGCCCAGGAATCCTATCAATGAGATTAGGATCAAGAGTATCTTGAAGCAATGAACGTGTACTAAACCTGAAATTCAAAAACAAATTAAGCATTCAAAATCCAAACTCTTTTATAGAACAAATAACAAGAATAAACTTGCAATCATGCAAGAAATAAATATTATTTGCTAATTCAGTGGAAAGCAATTTCACCACAGTTATAAAGAAAGCCCAAGACAACCTCGATACAGAAATCCAAGCTCTTTGAGTTCTACAGGTTATAGAAAGCTCAAGTGTTTGGAGAACATGATTTCTAAGAGTTGTTAATAAGCTGAAACCAAAAGCTAACATAAGCAAAAAGCATAACACAGTCATTACGCATGCCACCATTTTCCTCATTCAATACAGCAAGTCGATATCGATTGTTAAAATGAATCTTCTATGATGCCTCATTGTTAATATTATCCTTATGCAAAAAGTATCAAGCACCAACTTATAAGGCATAGGAATATCTGCAAGTGGTAGAACAAAGGCCTCAATTGAGCAGATGGACACAAATACAACAGAAATGGGGGGAAATTCAAAACATTCAAGAGGCAAATGGAGCAATGACCTAAGAAATATCACAAGAAATTATATCAATGTCCACAATTAGCCAAAGTAGGTCAATGAGACTTGAAAGTACATTCAATTACAACAGATTACTATCAAAGAAGGTCAAAGGAACACTATGAGCTGCAGGTCTAAATACGAACACCAAAATAGTCCACACTGACATACCAGAGTGTGAATTTAACATTAGTTTTGCAGCAATTAAATGATAACAGATGGAAGTCAAGGCACATCAGCTATAAAATTGATAGACTTTGCCAAATCAAAGCTATAAAGTTTGCTGAATAGATACAAACAAAAATCAGGATCAAATATTCAATATTCACAAGATCAGTACTTGTTCCCTCTCTAATCATTTTTATTTGTAGTAGCTGATTATTGTAGCATCGTATAACACAGTTCCTGATTGCATGTACAAGATGCATAGTGACTAGGGATACAGAGATAATGAAATACCATCGTAATCCAATATTAATGGGTGTTGTCAGGCATGAAGTGAAAATGTCAGCAGGAAATTCAGCACTCTGAGGAAGAATCTCATCTGCTCCACAAGCTGCAAGTAAAATGCAGTCCTTCATTGCAGAAGCAGAAGAAGAGACACCAGGACTAAATTCTTGACGCTGCCATTCAACACAAGATCCTCTCATAAATATCGTATTCGAACAAACAAAAAATAAACAGAATTATCTTTCAAGGCATGATCAAAATGCCATCCATTTTACCATTTGTTATATTACCTCCAGGAAAGCATTAACAATCATGCCCGCAGCAGAGCAGTCAAATACGTAAATTGAGGGTGACCCAAGCCATGATTCTAACTCATACACTGACAAGGGAATGTATTGCGTGTAACTCTGCAATCAAAAAGAACCTATAATCAGCCAGTCTATAATTAAACAGTTTTATTAAGCAACTTTAGGTTAGCTGCTAACCTTGTTGAAAAGCCAGATTTCTCCATTTGCTGTGGGCTTGGGAACTCCATGTCCATTATAGTGGAAAAGCACCCGCTCTGATTTGGCATTCTTACGACAGTTAGCACAAAGCTTTTTCACCTCTTCCACAGGAGGATCAAGCTGAAGCTTATATTTAGCCTACATGTTTAAAGAAAGCAAACACAGACCAAGAAATTAATAACCAATCCAATCTAACAAAAAATTTCTTCAACAAAAAATTTGGAAAGCAAGAAATAAGGAAAGCTACTCAAGGTTGATTTTGATTTTGATTGTTTGATACCCGAGGTTGCCAGCGTTCATATTGAGCCTGCAAAGCCTTCCCTATTGCATCAAGTGCTTTTGAAGGAGCCATGGAGAATGGATCTGAAATAAAAGTGAAAAGAAATTATAACACTATTCAGTTCCACTGAATTTGTTTTTATCACTCTAACAAATAACCCTGCACTACCATTAACCAAAAACAGAGCAAACTAAAGGGAAAGAACCACAGAAGTGAAATCCACTACATGACCGTGTCATAGCAATTTGACATGCATGAAGATTAGAAGAATACAAATAAGTCTGGCCAAAGATTGAACCAAAAAATAAATAAATGTCAAAACTATATGAAAACAAATGAATAAATAGAAGTGGCCAGATACTACTAGCAAGAACCAAAGTTAGAAAATTGCCAAGAACGCATGATTTCTCACAAAAATAGCAAGAAATTGTGGGTGACACTTTTCTTTTTTGTTTAATTTATCAGCGCCAAGAAACTTGTCAACTCGCAACGAGATTTCGACCAAAAACTTGCCAATTTCTCGCAAGAAAAATGGCTGCAGATAAAAACAGAGGAAATTCTTTTCATTTGCTCATTTTTCCTTCTCTTTGGCTGTGTGGAAATTCTTCCAAGAGGTGAAAACAATCATGCTAAACCAGTTTTCCAGATCACATCAAAGATTGAACACCATTTCAAGGAGATTTGACACTTCCTACTCATTTTCAGAGGTATTTTTTCCATAAACTAGGGTTTTGCTGGAATATGTTTTGCAATTTTTTTTGTTTGTTCTTTTCAAACATGTAGGCTAAGCCCTAGGGCATCTGAATTTTTTCCCCCTCCAATTAGCAAATATAGATGGATTCTTCAGGTGAGGTCTCTGGAACAGCCACAGGCAGCAAAGATCCTCCTTCAAGTGCAACCCAACCGACTCCTTCAACTGCTGACCCAAGTCCAAACCCAGTAAGAGACCCAATGTGGAAGCATGTGGTTAAAGGGAAACTAGCCAAATCAAGTGTTTTGTAAACACTGTGGCAAGGGCATGCAAGGAGGCATCCATAAGCCTCAAATTCCATCTGCTAGGGCAACCCGGGGATGATATGGACAGCTGCCCTATAGCAGGTTATTTGATTAGAAATGAGGTGAAAGCTTGGTTGTGCACCAAAGATGCCAAAAAAATCGAGCACAAAAGGGCAAGAGTTGCAATTGGACATGGAGTGAGGCCTTGGGGATGAGGCCAAAGTGGAGGATGTTGATGCTGCGGCTAAAGAATCTGTTCTTAGCCCTTGCATTTGGCCAAGTAGTGCTAGTGGAAGTGGGAGAAGTGCAGGGCAAGGCTCCAGCACAAGACAAACCACAATTCAGAATACCACACGGGGGAGGGTCAAGGCCAATGACGTAAGAACAGCTGCAGCCAATTTTTGGTATTACTACAACATTCTCTTCAATTGTGCAAACAGTCTGGCAAAGGGGAAGACACCTGTGGCAAAAGATTTAAGTGGCAAAATTTTACATCCATTAATTTTTTCCCACTAAAATTTCAAATGATTAATTATTAAAAATTTTAAATTTTTAAATTTGTAGGAATAACTAAAGGCAACAAAAGCTTGCTAGTTGTTTTAGGAATAAAGCTAAGATATCTTTGGCACCATGCATCCATTCTAACATTAGGTAGTTTTTAAAGTCTCAGAGATTAGCAAAGAAAGATTCTCAATTTGAACTGCAGATAATTTACTCCCAGGAGGCATCCCATTCGATGCAGATGATTAAAAATGCAGATCATAGTATAAATCAATGTATAAATAGTGGTCTCTGCTTTGGAAAAACATTTGATCTTCAGGCAATGCAATAGAAACAAAAATTGATTAACAAAAAGCATTTGTTCTGCTGTACAGTAACTGTAGACCAGATAGGTGTGGCTCTACTTATTAGGATCATTATTGCCAATAGAACAAAGTGTTGATCTGTTAGTTTAAAATGAGTCAACAGAAGATATTTATTACAAAAGTTGTGTCAATTTATGTATACATATCCAACCTTCTGGGGAGACCATAAATGAGGAACAGACTCTGTAAATCACTAGGAGTGACAGCCCATGAAAATGAGGTGTAACAAAGTATTCTGATCAATGAACTACCCCACACAAAAAATAAATATTCTGCCCTAATTTTCTTTCACATATAACATAGTACTGAGGTAATGCATTGAATCATGGAATCAGTTATAAAACTGAAAATACATTGAATAAAGACAGCAAATTACTAAAGAAATCATTTTAATCCATACATAAAACAGCATGATCTAGACCCTATAACAACTGATGCATTCTCTCAGAAAGCAGTAATTCATATAATTATGCTTAATTGTTACTCTATATGAAGATACAATAAAATATCTTGCACAAAGGATATATTGCACATTAATTAGGTTTTCAAAGTCAAAAATTTCAAGCCTGTTAATAGGCAGCTTCTCCATTGTACCAATGGCATTTGACAAAGATCCTTAAAGGCAAGAAAAAGTCCAAAACAAGTCTGCTCAATTAATACCAGTTAAATTCCTCAACATTCAAGAAGGAGACCCAGGTTTGAATCTTGTCAAAGAATACATGCATAATTGCCAAGTCGTAATACCACTATGTGATTATGATGTTATACGGGTGGAGGGCTGTTTCAATCTCATATAACCGATTTAGGAAAAAAAATTTGACATAACCTTTTAATTCTGAAATCTCATTTGTATATAGATCAAGAAGGCGTTCAACTGCAGTGGATTAAAGAGACTTCGGAGGTCAAATTTTATCTCTTCCTAGGACAAGTTAAACCAACATGCAAAATATGTTCCTTCTAATGCATTATATAGCAAATAGCCTCATCTGCTTATAGATAACATAGCAAAAAACACCAAGACTTTATATAACTCTCAACAATTTAACAACCCAACCCAATCAATATGCAGCATATAGTACAACTGTAATAACATCAATATGAAAATTGCGAAAAACACACAAGGATATTTTGATCTGCACAAAATTAAGTGTTCTAAAAATGCCTATCCTTGTTAAAAATTCAGTAGGTTAATGCAAATCTCTCTTTGATTTACTTATTGATAAAAGAGAAGAAAACTGATGGCAATCATTGAAGAATCCATTTCAATAGCATTGCCATCTTAAGCCTAAACAGCCACTCTGCAACAGGAAATCCAGTATTATAAAGAATTTGATGTATGAGTAAAAAATGAAAACTGACTTTAAAAGAAAAACACGACTAAAACTTTTGGCTCTAACAAGAATCATAAGGCAGAATCAAGTGGCATTATCTCGACCGATTAGATTCCTCAACATTTCAAGGAGGAGACCCAACTTCAAATCTTGCCAAACGATACATAGATTATATCCAAGATTTGTTATAATACCACTATACGGTGATGATGTAATACAGGTAGGTCATTTCAATCCCATATAACCCATTTAAAAAAAAAAAAGAATCATATAGCAGTAACTCCAAACTGGTTATCAAGGAGGAAACCCAAGTTCAAGTCTTGCTAAACAATACATTCATAATAGCCAAGTTGTTGTAATACCACAATCTGATAATGATGTAATACAGGTGGGACCTTGTTCCAATCCCATCTACCCAATTAAAATATAAAATAAATAAATCAAAAAACAAAAAATGCCTAGCACGAGATGTCAGAAGAACATTAGCTTTCAAACTATGTTGTGGGATAAATCCCTCCCTCGACTCTTGCAAATACAATATTTCCCTGTACTTGTTACATAATCGCCTTGGACATTCCCGGCAATTCTGCCAATTATTTGTTTCTGTATATATTCTGGTTTAAAGTTGATATGTATTAGATATAGCCAGCTCAAAATCCTTGTCATATCCCATAAAATATTTATAAATAAAATGGGGGCACAGTCATCATAAACAAATGAAAAAAGGAAACACATGAACACATTATGAAAGAGGCAAAATGCCTCTCTTCTCACACATCACTTCTGACTCATTTCGCATCAGTTCTGTCTCCCCACAGGGTATCTTCAGAGTGCAATATTTGACTCCCATTGACCTACTCTACCCACCGTGGATATTAAAAATATATTTTTTTTAATTTATCTTTAAGCTCGTTTGTTTTACATAGATACTTATAAATTGAATGTTATATCAAGGCATGCATTTTTATGTAGGCATTGTAGATTGACCATTAACGTTGTTTATAAATTATCACTTACTATTAAATAAAATAACATTGTTAGGAACAAAAAATCCGTTGTAAAACTTCATTCTCCCCATATACTTATTCCTAGGTACCATAGCAAAAGCAAGAAGTGTTATCAAATGGAGACTCTATTAGTTAAATTCCTAAACTTTCAAGGTGGAGACCCAGGTTTGAATTTTACCAAGCGATACGTGTATAATTGCGAAGCTGTTACAATATGGTTGGGGCATAATTCCTGTACTTTTGAAGAAAAATTCACATCCAACCCAGCTGAAATTTAATGACCACGATAAAAACTTCTAATTTTTTTATTCTTGGTTTTTGTCAAGGTTCCACGAGCCTGGGGGACGGGGGGACGAGGGGACGGGTTTCGGGGGACGGCAGACCGATTTTAGGGGACGGCTCGGGGACGGCTGGGGGGGGACGGCTGGTATAATACTATGAAAATTGAATTTTTTAGAAATTTAGAATAATCTACACATTCAGAATTCTACACACAACAAAAATGATATTAGGATATTCATATTGATATCAGTTACTAAGTGCAGCCATTTAAATGTTTCAATAAATATAACTTGAAGGTTCAGCCAAGGATATCAAGTGCAATCTGCCAATCTCTAACAGTTAAACAGTTAACCAAATTAGTTGCTATTGCTCAAGTAATGGATGCCACATTATTCAGCTTTTACAAGTCATCATTTTCAACAATGTACTAAAGAACATAAAGAACAGATTAAAGCAAAAGTTACAGTATTCTACGAAGATTAAAGCAAAAGTTACAGTATTCTAAAATAAGCGGATTTGTCATTGAAGTCAATGTCCTAAAGCAAAAGTTACAATTTTCTCATTGTAGTCAATGTCCTAAACTCAATGGGATTTGTCTCATTGTAAGAATAAGACAAGTTGATGCCAAGCATTCCTCATCTGTATTTTCTCAATGGAAGTGTATGCAAAGCAAACAATTTAGGCCACTTTGCAGCAAATCAATAACCATTTATAGCAACAAAGGAACACACGTAAAAGCAAAACAGTGAACATGAATCTAATTGGATGCTATCTGTTTTACAAAATCTTCATTCTTGAACATTAGATAAATCAGCAATAGAAGCATTTTGGACCAGGGTCTTTTCCCCACCAAATAAAGTGCCATTCCAGTAAGAGTTATCATGCCACTTTTACTAGCCAACAGCTTCATCATGTTTTTACCTTACATGATTTTCTGAATTATGAACCTGAATTAAGACATGCAAAGCCATGATCTAAAAATGTTTTCAAAAATGCAGTCAAGAGGCATGCTGTTCTGAGTCCTGTAAAACTTGCTTGTTTCACTTTTTAACATCCTACAATTTAACTATTTTTTTCCTTGTCAGCTTCCTTCTCAAAAGATTTTGATTAACCTTGTTTAAAGGGATTTTGTAAATTTATGCTTATTAATTTTGTATTCTTGGTTTTTCTTTGGAACACTATTTCCAGCTCTCTCCAGACTGTTGTTACACAATGTAGTATTTGAGTCCAAATACCTGCTTTGATCATCTGCGGACATTAAGAAACTTCCTTTCTTTCTAAGTAATTTTCACTAGTATGAGTAGGGTCTCTCTTTGTTACTCTTTATGTTATTCAGTGATCTCCACTTATTATATCAACAATCTTTATCCCTCACTTGTAATTTTTGAATACTGTAACTATTGCTTTAATCTTCATAGAAGTTTAGAACAGATTGGCTGAGGACTTGCTTTAGAATACTGTAACTTTTGCTTTAATCTTCATTTGTGGAAAGTCATCATTTTCAACAATGTACTAAAGAACAGATTGAAGAACACAAATGTCTTACAATGTACTAAAGAACAGATTAAATTTTCATTTTTAATTTTTTTTTGTTAGTTTTCCTTTTGGCTGAGGATGCCCAGCCATGGGGGACGGCTGGGTCCCTTTGGGGACGCTCAGGCCGTCCCTAGGGACGGTTGGGTGTCCCCGAGGATGGCTGGGCACCTTCCAAAGGTTCCCAACTGTCCCCAGGGACGCCCAGCTGTCCCTAGGGACGGCCTGAGCGTCCCCAAAGGGACCCAGCCGTCCCCAGGGACGCCCCAAAATAGGGGACGTCCCGGGGACGGGAGGCCGTAGGCCTCAGGCGTCCCCGGGGACGTTTCCCAGGCGTCCCCGGGGACGTTTCCCAGTCGTCCCCCAAAAGGGGGACAGGGGGAAACGTCCCCAATGTCGTCCCCCCGTGCTGGGGGACGTGGGGGACGGGGGGACGCATCCCCGTGGAACACTGGTTTTTGTTCTCCTAAGTTTGCAGACTGTGACCAGTCAACCATCCACACAAGAAGCCCTACTAACTACCATTCACTCTGGACTCCCATAACAAGATTCAGTAAATTTAAACTGTAAAGTCCTATTTGCCAAAGTTGAGAACCAACTGAATAAAATTTGGTTTAAAACATTGAAAATCAGTGTTTCTCAATGAATGCCAAAAAAAAAAGCAAATTCAGCCACGTGTACGGAGTTTCCTTATGTAGGCATAAGATAGACATTTCCACATACATTCCAAGTTGTATTATAATTAGTTTTATCTTTTGTATTTGTTTTTCACTTTGTTTTAAAAAATTACAAATATATCTTCAGTATCTAGCATCTTGAACTTCAGGTCAAACTTTCAAATATTTTCCATGTCTCAATTTTCTTGTATACATAAAGCTGTCAAACTTGAATTTGAACATGAACTTTGCAAGTAAGGCTATCCATAAGGGTATAATCCATATCATAAGGCCCCATATATTAAAATAAAAACCTTATTTTATATAAAAAATGTGAAGACGCTAGAAGTGAAGAGAATTCTTTCGTGCTACAGACTTCTAATTTTTTCTGATCTTCCTCCATGCAATATGATTAAAAATTTAAATTCTTAATGATCATGAAATCACTTTACAATACAGGTACTTACAAATCATAAAAGAGTAAGTATAGCCATGACTTACCAATCCAGCACTCCATTCGAGCACAGGGGGGTATTTTGATAACGTCTGGGGGATCTACACCTATGTGTAAACATAGCACAAGAGCAACACATCCAGTTTTCATCTGCATAAAAATATTGCCCATTAGATGATCTACTAATATAAGCAATATATAAAAGAAATCAGGTGAATCATCAAACTTTATAAACAAAAATGCAATGTAAAATTGTAAACCATATATCTAACTATTAGAGGTGTTTCACCAAATTACCAATTGTGAAACATGAATAACAATTTGAATAAAATCAAATAAACTTATATTGATTGTTTCGTTGAGAATGTGGAAAAAAAAGAACTTTTACTGAACAAGAGGAAAAAATCAGAAACAGAAATTATTCATATTCAAAACAAATTAAATGTTTCAAACAAATCAAACAAAAATCCTAGTATATGATCATTTTAGTTGCCAACTGAATAAAAAAAAGATGAGATTATAATGATGTCCACAAATAAACAAATTAGGTCTATTCCTAAGAAGATACTGCCGTTGGAGACAAAAGAAATTAACAAAAATCTCAGCAGGTAATTATCAATTAAATGTCAAGCAGCTTCATGTCAAACTTTCTTGTATTATATGCATGCAAACCATGTTGAAGCCAGTCTACCACAGGTACGCATATATGAAGTTCACTTACAAGTGAGAGTGGAAACCCCTTCTATGATTGTCCTTCACCACTTATGAGACAATATGCAAAGAGGCCTTTCAAACCAAAAAAGCCCTTCATCCCATTTATCAGCATTTTAGAGCAGGATAAGACAATTGAAAGAATATCTAGGGACACAAAACTTTCAAGTGTAGTATCTGTAATTTTTCATTCAAAGACATCTATAGCGGACTTTGGTTTTACATCCTACACACATCTGAACACTTAAGAACAGAGCCAAAATGCTCAAATTACACTGATTATATAGCTGCTGCCGGTGGAAAACCAAAACCTAAAGTGGTGGATTAGTTATAATTTCAGATGAATGTGTCACTCCCACTTCTCACCCTCCTATCCATCATTTTGATTCCAGCCTCAAGCAATGAGGGAGAGGGCTCTTCTAGAGCTGCAAGCCAGCACACTGACATATATGTATAATGTGCATGCACGTGATGAGGCTCATGATGCTCTTTGCAAATGGCATCCATTCAATATTACTTGTAGTCATTGAAGAAAGCAGACCACTTTTCTTGACAAAAACTACACCGAGGTTAGCTTGTTGATGAGGGGAGTTAAAGGAAATATTGGTGAGACCAGGTTGTACCATCATCTTGGATGGGTGGACTAATATCCCCTACATAAGACTCATAAACGTTGTTGTTACATGCATATCAGGGCGCTACTTTCTTAGAGCTACTGATTGTTTAAAAAGGCACAAAGATTTAGATTTATAATTTCAGCTTTTGAACAATGTTAGTCCAAGAAATAACAAATACAGCCCAAGTGTATACATATGCAGGGATGATGGTACAACACACAGACAGGCATATCTTCTGGACTCCATGTTGTGTTCAAGCATTGAACATTGCAATAAAAGACCGGGAAAATTGATTCAGTGATGCAGAGGGTGGCTGATGCTAGAAACGTGCAAATGTTTATTTGAAACCATCATACTTCTTCGGAACTTTCAAGTCCTTTTTGAAGGAAGGAATTCCTCATACCTGTAGAGTCAAGGTGCACAAGCTAAATCATTATGTTGAAGAGGATGATTGAGCTGCAAGAGGCCCTAAAGTCTATGGTAAGGTGTAATGAGTGGAATAGATGGGCAAAGTCCAAAACAGATGAGGGGAAGAAAGTAAAGCAAATGATACTTGAATATGATCCTGGAACAATGCCAAGTACATAGTATTCATTGTGTCACCTACCATCGAGGTAAGATATGTAAATATAAACTCCCCTCGTCCTGGAAAGATTTATGCGACCTTTTGACATCACACATGGCAGCACAAGGGCAACCATTTAACATAGAGATCCCATATTAGCATTATATAAGCAGCACATTCAACCTATTATTCAGAAGAGATGGGATAAGATGAACACTCTGTTGCAATTAGGATGATGTACTCTAGAGATGAGGCACAACTACTACAGGATGAGTGGGACAGATTTGCACGGCTTATGGGTAAAACACTTCAGTACGCTGAAAGCTAGATTGGATACAGCTACATCGTGACAGCTACATGGATATGGAGCTCAATTGCTACATATGCTTGTCGTTTGCCTCCATTCACAGGTTGCTAGCTCCTCTGCTAAGAGGAATCAGTCAACCTATAGCTTAATCACTCTATCAAGAGAAATAGGGTTACCTCTAGACAAGCAAAAAAAGGTAGTTGCAGTGCGCAATGCCTTGCATCTCTAGGATTGGAAGACACCTTGGAATCCTGAGAGCCCTGTAGCATTCTCATGATACTGATTGAGGTGTTGACCCTAAGGATGGCAGACTGCTTGATGACAAGGGGAAAAAGCAAGAAAGATTGCTTGGGGTTCCACAATATGAGCCCTTTGATTAAGAAAGAGTGATGACCAGGGCACCTTTGGCATTGCAGACAACGTCAAGGATAGTTATGACTTTCACATTTAGTGTTGTTTGTTTCACAATTTCTGCCCTGGTTTCCGATTTATATTTCATTTTGGCATTTTATTTTATATAGTTGGAACATATCTGAAATTCCAAAATTGTAATGTTTCAAAGTTTCAACTCTGATGACTTGTGAAATCCTAATTTACAATGGTTTTCATTTTTATATTACATAGATGTCTGATCTTTAGCCCTTCAAGGTAGTGTGATCCAGTTATTTTTCTGTTACAATATGTTAGTCATGATCACAGCATCTTTGGCATTGCAGATGACCTTGAGGATGATTACGACTTTCACATTCAAGTGTTATTTGTTTCACGGTTTCTGCCCTGGTTTCAGATTTTTATTTAATTTTGACAATTTACTTTATATAGTTGGAACATAGCTGAAATTCCAAAATTGTAATGTTTCAAAGTTTCAATTCTGATGACTTGTGAAATCCTAATTTACAATGGTTTCCATTTTTATATTACATAGATGTCTGATCTTTAGCCCTTCAAGGTAGTGTGATCCAATTATTTTTCTTTTATAATATGTTAGTGATGATCACAGCATCTTTGGCATTGCAGACAACCTTGAGGATGATTGGCATTGCAGATGACCTTGAAAGATTGACGATGATTACAACTTTCACATTCAAGTGTTATTTGTTTCAAGGTTTCTGCCCTGGTTTCAGATTTTTATTTAATTTTGGCAATTTACTTTATATAGTTGGAACATACCTGAAATTCCAAAATTGTAATGTTTCAAAGTTTCAATTCTGATGACTTGTGAAATCCTAATTTACAATGGTTTCCATTTTCCTATTACATGAACGTTTGACATTTAACCCTTTGATTAAGAAAGCAGTGATGATCAGGGAACCTTTGGCATTTCAGATGACCTCAACAATGATTATGACTTTCACATTCCAGTGTTTCTAGTTTCACTGTTTCTGCCCTGGTTTCAGATTCTATTTCATTTTGACATTTTGCTTTATGTAGTTGGAACATAGCTGAAATTCCAAAATTGTAATGTTTCAAAGTTCCAACTCTGATGGCTTTTGAAATCCTAATTTACAATGGTTTCTATTTTCCTATTACATGAATGTTTGACATTTAGCCCTTTGATTAAGAAATCAGTGAAGATCAGGGCACCTTTGGCATTTCAGATGACCTCAACAATGATTATGACTTTCACATTCCAGTGTTTCTAGTTTCACTGTTTCTGCCCTGGTTTCATACTCTATTTCATATTCACATTTTGGAAACTGAAATTCCAAATTTGTAATGTTTCAAAGTTCCTACTCTAATGACTTGGGAAATCCTAATTTTACAACGGTTGTCATTTTCCTAATTAACTCTAATGACTTGTGAAATCCTAATTTTACAACAGTTTTCATTTTCCTATTACGTGGATGTTTGATCTTTAGCACTTTGAGGAAGTGTGATCTAATTATTTTGCTTTCACATTATGTTATGTTTAATACTCATGTTTAGAAGTCCAATTTGGGACTTAAATTTGATTTTTCATATACTTCTTAAAGACGATTAGTGCCATACCACACCATCCCTGTCCCAAAAACTTTGAAGAGCATAGATTGCAGCACCCCCAAAATTACTAACAGGCTTCCAATATTAGGATGTATGTAAACATGTGTAGGTCATTAATGGTTCAAGTGTGTAATAACATGTGTGTATGCACAATATATTAAGCGTGCATTATTAAAAATTGAAATCAACTTGATCACATGTACTGTAATCTCATGTATACATCCACATTTTTCTCATATAAATTTAATAAGATTGTTGCAACTGCAAATGCCTCTCATGGATTTAATGAGGTTTCCAAGTCCTTACTTCTCACAACTCACTCATCTACCTACCTATCTCTCTCTAATGGTCTTATGCTCTATGTACTGGAAGGACTCACATGCATAAGATTAATGAGATTAATGTCATTGTTTTAGTAAATACTGTTAGGTACCTATGGATAGGAATGTGGAGATATAATATTACAGGGTTCCACGGTTCCCCGTCCTCTGCGTCCAATGTACGGGGGTACGGCATTGGGGATGTTTCCCCACCGTCCCCCTTTACCCGTTCCCAGCTGGGCGTCCCAAACTAACATTAAATAAAAATAAAAAAGTTAATTAAAATAATATAATATAATATAATTTTGAAATATAAAATAATTAGTATCAAGTGGCATAGCTCAACCGGTTAGATTCTTCAATACTTAAAGAGGAGACCAAGGTTCAAATCTTTCCAAGCGATACATGGATAATATCCAAGCTTTGTTGTAATACCACTATGTGTTGATGATGCAATACGGGTGGGGCCCGTTTTAATCCCATATAACCAATTGAGAAAAAATATAAAATAATTAGTGATGTTTATTAAAGTTAGTGATGTCCTTCTTAAGTATATTTTATTTTATTTATAATTTTTTTTTTTATATAAAATAATATAATTAAATTTTGAAATATATTATAAAATAAAAATATAAATTTACGTCATAAAATTTAAATTATTCTAGACTGGTGTATTATTTTAAATTTATTATAAAATATTATTTTAAAATTTATAATACAATATACACGGTGTATTATTAATTTATTTATTATATAAAATATACCTTAACAAAACATAGTGTATTATTTAAATTTTATTTTTATATACCATAGCCATTTTTCATTTTTGTTGTGTAAATTATTTTAAATTTCTAAAAATTTTAATACTAGTATACTTGCCACCCCCTGCTATCCCCGAAACCCATCCCCCCGTCCCCATCCTCGTGGAACCTTGTACTATTATAATGTATATGGGTATTATGGCATGGGTGACACATAACCCAAGGTTGGTTATATTATAATAATGAGGAAGATGAAGATGACATGGT
This sequence comes from Wollemia nobilis, assembly GCA_028583015.1. NCBI lineage: Eukaryota > Viridiplantae > Streptophyta > Pinopsida > Araucariales > Araucariaceae > Wollemia > Wollemia nobilis. The sequence continues at coordinate 2,335,937 of JAQPPZ010002502.1, forward strand.
TGATGAATTGCTGAAATGCTAAGTGCTGATAGAGCAAATTACCACATCCAAGACTGGGCGCAGCATATCCAACCGTACATGTCCAGGTACAAATCATGGGCAAATAAGGTGGAAGAGATACCCCACAGTCTTGACAAGTAAGCCAAAGGTGATTCCCACCAAAAGGGGAATTTACTAGTAAAAAGACATTAAATACAGTAAAATAGCAAAAATAATAATGTAAATTTGTAAGGCATTACATGCAGTGCTTTCCACTACTTTTTACACTCAAAAGAAGAAACAAGAAAGTCCATTGTGTTAACAAAAACTCCAGTTGTAACCCACACAACAATAACTGCAATCTTTCAGATGAATCTCAGAGCAATTATTTGCTTGAAGTCTGGTTGCAGTTGTTAAATTTCCATTGCAGAAAGGAGCACAAATACTGCAGACAAGTTACAAACAATACAGCATTTGCTTAATGGCTCTTCAGTTGAGAACATTTGGATAATATAAGCATCTGAATCCTAGATACATATGAAGTATGCATCCAAAAATGCACAACAGAATAAGATTTTTGCATCATGTTAGCATGAGAATCCTGGATTTATATGAAGTATGCATCAAAAAATAGCATCCTTAAATGCACGACAGAATAAAATATTGACCTAGCTTCCACAGTTAAGAAAGCAACGAAAGTGGAAAGACGATTTTTTTTACAAGTATACCACCGGACATTGTCGCTAGGATGCAGTTGAGCAGAAGGATAACAACAATGATTATTCCGAGAGGAGCCGAAGATAAGCTGATATGGGAGTTGAATATAGCTTAGGAGAATACACAGCCAAAAGTGGATATAATGTAAAGCACCAACAAAATAGGAATACCGCAAGAATACGAAGAGATATCAGGGATAGCCCGAGCATTCCAAAAGTAAAAATGTTTGTATGGCTAGTAGGTCAAAGGCAAATTTTATCTTGGGATAACCTAATGAAAGGGGTTTTCATGGCCCCTCACAATGTATTCTATGTAACAAGGAGGAGAGTATAGACAATCTCTTGGGACACTGTTAGGTTAGATATTTCAAATGTCCCCTATAAAAAACGCTCTGAAATGAACCTTAAAGGTTAAAAATCGTTACCTTAAAGGTTAAAAATCGTTACCTTAAAGGTTAAAAATCGTTACCTTAAAGGTTAAAAATCGTTTGGGAACTATGGAAATGGATTCTTAATGTGTTTAAATAATCCATGGTGATGAATGGCAAAATTGAAGAATGGTTAAAGCAATGGCAAAGCACTTTTAAAAGAGAGGCGTTAAAAATAATTTGGGATACATTGAAAGATACTATACTTTGGACTGTATGGCTGTAAAGGAACAGAAGAATATTTAATGGAACGAAAAGCAGTTCAGCGGTAATGAAAAGGAAAATTTGTTTAGCCATAGAGGAGTCTAAACCAACCCTATCAACTCACTCAATCCCTAATCTTGAAGCAAATAGCCTTGATAGATGGAGTCAAGTCATCAAATGAAATTATGATGTTAGGTACAGAAGAAACAAAAGGAAGGCAAAGAATATAAAGTGGAAACTACCGGAAGTGGAGTTGGTCAAATTGAATTTTGATGGAGCGTCTAAAAGAAATCCAAGACCAGCAGGAAGAGGAATAATCAGAAATAATAGGAATAACAGGAAGAGGAATATTGTGGTAGGTGACCCGAGCACAACCCCTTGCGATATGAATACATTGTTTTACTACTTTGAGTCATAAATGGAGAAACTTTTACATCCCATTAACCTGCTTTTTATCAATAGCAAATACTTTTTTCTTTGTGAAGACGTTATGTACTTTCTGGTTCTTATCTTCCTGCCTGAAATACTTCACCTCAATTTTAAGAGAATTACCAGCAAATCTCTCACAAACCAGCCGAAGATTATTTGACAAATTTAGTGTTTTGCAAGCAGGCAAACCTTTAGAAAAACCCTTACATAAACCATGCTAAAGCATAGATAATGTCTCAAAATGCAATGATCAATGTCCAATAATCACATTTGTACATTACAGAATCAGACCTGTGTATTCAAGCATGCATACCCACATTTTAGCTAGCCCTTCACTCATCAGACACAAAATGCAAATAGTATCTGATCAGGCCATTATTGAAAAGGATACCTAAAGAAAACTATAGCACAACTGGCCATTTGAAATTCATAAGATTAAGAACATATATATTTTACATAAATATTTCAGCAATAAAAAGGCAAAAAACTATTAATTATAAATTGTGGCACATGTGGTATATATAGACACAATTTTTATCAAGAGACAGTATTAGTTTTTAGAAACTTTATCAACTAGAAGACCTACTTTGCAAAATCAGTACACAACTGATTGGACCAAACAGAAAAGTAAAACAGCCTATAAAAACATATTCAACACCAAAATGAACATGACACAATGCCAAGGAATGAATATAAAGACATTTCAAGAATAAAAAAACAAAATTGGATGGTCAACTGGGCACGAGGAAAGTTGATAACATACCTTAAAGTATTGAATATCTAGGACCAGAGACATGCCAGCTAGAACATAATCAACTGTAGTTCAGCTTGCACCGTGTGGAAAACATGCTAAAGCCCAAGAAATAAGACACACTATTAAGATGACTCTCATACACTATAATTGAGTAAAGTCTCGTCTCTTGATGTTAAATGGAGTCTAAACTCCTCAGTATCATAACCAATGGTCTGTAAATGATATTGGCAATAAATGCCAGATGCCTACTTGGTCCTCACTAAAATGATAGTTTTCTTCTATGAACAAGAATACTGCGACTAAAAAACAAAGTTGATAACTGAAATTGCACTATGGGTATTATTCCTTTTTCTTTCCTTTCATGCTTCTTATTTGCTTGTTTTTTCCTCATTCTGTGGAATTGAATGTCACACCTATACAGATGTTCTTATTGTTTCCAAGTCTGTGCTGAGTACATTTGGGGGCATATAATAGGTACATTCAAGCATTAGACAAAATAGCCGCATTCCCATTCTTGGACACCCAAGACTTAAAAGAATGATACATGCTTGTGGATCAAATAACTTAGCTGAAACCAAAATATAGTTCAAACAATTTGTAAACTGGAATTCTCAAGGAAGGGTCAATGAGAGCTATGGCATGCCATCAAATGTTTAAATCATCAAAGGATTATTATAGATAATGAATCTTTATCCAATAACCTTGATAAGATGGATCTAATGAGTGTACCACAATGTCTTGATGTCAAAGCCACGCATGTTTGTAAAAGAAGTGAATGAACCTTGACAACAGCATTTTAATTTTTAAAAAACTTCATAATGCAGTACACAGAACCAAGATGTCAAAGGGTCAGCTGTCACAATTTGATGAAACAGCACTATGGCCAGGAAAAGCAAATTAACCCACTGACTCCAAAATGCATTCCAGATATAGGGGGCTGCAAATGTCAAATAACTAATTGACAGTGAGTAAAGATAGAGAGAAGGCCCAATGATTGAGTAGGAGCTCAGCATCCTTCCATCCAGCACAGTATAAGAAAAAGAGGCTTGAACTACAACAAAAGAGATGGACAAGGAAGTTGCCACAATATGTGAATGATGACAACTAAAACTTCTTTGACAAGTCAGCCTCATGTTCCACTGCTTACCTGTCTAATGACAAGCATATCTTACATGACAAGGCATTTAGAAGAAAATTCCACTTTAAAAAGAAGAAAGAATAGTGGAACACCATGTAAGCTCTTCAATGGTAAGAATAAAGTTATAAGCTCTGAAGTCTATCTTTGATGTGTCCATCATTAACTTCTTTAATGTATATGACATTATGGACCTGCTTTTGATCTCTGCTATGACTATCCCCCTGCTATAGGTCAAGGAGGATCAAGCTTATAAAACCTACAACAATATGGAAGAAAAACTTATACCTATCATCCAAAGTACATATTGTCTAATTCAAAATTATTTTGCAAATTTTTCCATAGATTTTGGTAATGACTGTGCTTGTACAGTGACCAGCTTGCATCATTATTTAGAATAAAAAGTGAACCCTCTCTAGCGTCCATGAGAATTGAGCTCCATAGGTAAAAGTCATGCAGTAAGCATCAACGCAAACATAATGCACCAACCACATCAGCCACATCAGTAAATGTTCAAAGTAGCAACAAACAATAACTACTTCAACCTTGTGTGGTGCTAGAAAACCTTGGGCAACCGAACAAGTGCATTGTGTTAGAAACAATGTCAAGGACCTCATTATTGAAACAAGACATCAAACTCAATAACCATCTTTCCAATGCTCTGAAATTTTCAGAGTCAGAGGACTCAACACCCAAAACAAATTAACAGACAGCACGGTCTGGATCAAATATAGAATATTCGCTCTGAAAAATCAGAGACAAAGAAAGAATAGTAGTTTTCTTTCTTATTTGAATCTGATGAGGGTGAGGGCTCAAATAGTCCAACACCAGGTCCACTCCCTCCTATAGAGTAACTACCTGTCTTGGTGAATATATCAATTCATGCAGAACGATGGGGAGCCACTACTAATGGCCTGCTGATGGGTAGACAAAAATGACTTAGCCAGGGGTCCCATGCAGGGGGCTACAGGATCTGAAAACACAGAACCATGGGTCTCATGGAAGGAGTAGTCTATTCTTGTAGCAAATGACATCTCTCGGGCAGGCTTTTGGAGAGGTGTTTGTTTCAACAAAAATTTGATTCTTTTTCATTATAACTGTTTAAAATGCAGTTTTGGCGCATTTTTATCAGATATTGATAGTGAAAATTACAGTTTAAACACATTAACAATAGTACTTTGGACAATTACAATTCAAAAAATTTGAAATTTTCATTGAATTGAAAAGGTGCCTGAAAAACTACCCTATAGGTGTTGTTTGCTACTTGTTTAGCCAATTCTTTCATGGAATAAAAAATCTTCATGCTACAGAAAAGATCAGAATCTTTCCTTAAACCGTAGAGCACCGAGGAAGTAGCATGATAACTTCAGTAGACACTGGGGGAGAGGATTAAAGCACCCAGGGAGACATTTTACTACAGCCACGTGGCATCTGGCGTCCACCAGGGCTCTCCCCATTTCCTGTGTAACTCCGAAATTATCTCAATTTTAATATTGAGATTAAAAAAAAAAATGAATGGCATTGGACCAAAGTTCTGTTAAACCCTACCTAAATTCTCTACCCGCACCAGCATGAGACTCCTGCATACTACGTTGCTATGGTGACTGACCCAGAGGGTAAGGGCTAATAAATGTCTCATCACCACAAAACCAGTTTGGTGAAGAAAACATAGGATTTGCATCAGCAACCGACCCTAACAACTCAAAAATTTGACCTGAACTCAGGACCAGTTACCCCAAGTCCTCCAAACTGCAAAAGCCTAATAATCTACAGTTTCACCTCTGCATTCCCTACAAGGGTAGCAGATTGGTAAGAATGCTAAACTGGTCACAGGAGAATCCATCATGCTCATTCTAGACATGTCTCAGGCTAAAAGCTTCGTCTATTACTGAGACATATGGCTACTACTACAACCAAGAAGATTCCATGTTAAAAAATGTAGACAATGACACTCAAAATTTTCTACAAACGAGAAAAAAAGAGCACATTAAATTTTCACCAACACAAAAAAGCATTAATCAAAATATTACCCGGTGTTTCATCTGCCACTTGGATACCAGGCCACTCTCCGAGGGCCCAGACGGTGCGGAAGCCTCAAAAGCTTCATGTCTTAGATCATTGAAGTAGACAGTCTGAGGCAAATAAACAATACTTGTGCTAGTATTAGTATTTGCCGTAGAAGCCGCAGAAGAAACAGCAGCAGCATCGCCCTGCACTCTTCTGTTAGCAATCTCATCCGAGAACGCAAAGCGTGCTCCCATCTGATTACCAGCCATATCATTCCCCTCCATCTGATTACCAGCCATGTGATTCCCCTCCTTATTACATATGCTCGAATTCAACACGACCAGATCCCCCAGTGCCATCCAAATAGCCCCAAATTTACACCCTACTCCAGAAATTTTTCTCCAATAACCCCAATTTTAAACTCAAACCCTTGTCCGCCAAATCCTCCTTTAGTACCTCCAATACAAACCCTTCTCCGCTATCTTGTTTTCCTTTCTTTTTTTTTTTCTTTTCAATTTGTTTTCCTCCTGTAACCCTAAACTCAAATCCTTCACCTAATTATTTCCCCAATAACCCTAAATTTAAACCCTCCGCTAACCTTTTCCTTCAATGAGCTTAAACTTAAACAGTTCTCTGTATTTTTCTCCGAAAACCCGAATTCACACACTTTCCTCTATTTTTTCTTCATTAACCCAAAGTTTAAACCCTTTTCAACTAATTTTTTCTTCAAAAACCCCAAATTTGTTCTTCAGCCGCCAAATTTATATCCAAGCCGCCACAAGCTTCGAGGGTTCCGATCTTTTCCTCTTTTCTTCATCAACCAAAGCTAAAATAAGTGATATGAACGAATCCGGCGGCCTCCATGGCTGCGAAACATTTGCAGGCCGAATCTTTTCACACCCTGCAGATGATGAATCTCTTACGCCAAGAAAAGCAGCAGCCGTTTTCCTCTTCTTTTCTTATCTTCTTTTTTTTTTTTAATTTTTCTTCCTTTTTCCCCCTCTGTCTTTTACAGTAAATTTATGTCCTAACACGAAAAGAAACCTAAGTGCTGCTGCATGAGGAAGCAGTGCCGCAGTAAATAGTTACAAGTCCTAAAGAATGAGTATCCTCGATGCCGAAATCCAGGCGACCCCATCTGACATATATACATAAAATATGCATCCAGAGGATATATATATATTGTATATATATGCCGAGGGTATCCGCAGCTGGATGAGAGAGTCGGCAAGATAGAGTTGCAGCACACTAATGTTGCAGCTAGTGTTGAAATCTAACATGCAGGAACCAATTCTTCGAAAATAATGGGAAAAATAGAAATGAAAAAATTTCCAAGTGGGCTGGGGTTTCGCTTAAGGGTTTTGTTTAGTTTTCCCCTTTTATTCTAAGAGACGAGAAGAAGGTTCAAGAGATTGATATCAAGAGGCAAAAGCAGGTAGAGAGAGAAAATTTGAGTAGAGTGAGAATATAGAAATTTGCATGCTTGGGATTCCGAAGGGCCATTGTAATTAAAGTGGAATGAATGTGTTGAATATTTCGACTAAGCAGGTGATTTATAAGTAAATGACATATTCATTACAAAAGCATGTGGGAACATGTCCACGTCACTTTGTGTGCATGTGTTTTTTTTTACTATAATTTATTTATATAATAATTTATTATGAATGAAAGAGAGAGGTTTTAAATTGGGTGGTAATAAATAGTAAGTTGAATAACACGCTTTACATTGAAGAAAGAATCCCTGTGTCCTAGGTTGTGTATCCTAGGTTGTGGGGTATAGACTGTCACCGAATATACCTTATACGATCCATCTACGCTCTAGCCTAAGGGAATACTTGGAGAGTTCCCAAGTCAAGGGGTATGTGATACTTCGGTAGAGACCAAAATTGTAAAAGGTAAAATAAAAAAATTATATTTATGAAATAAAATAGTGCAAAATATATAGAAAGTAAAAGTTATTGGCTCTTTTAACATAAATTTAATTTAAGTTTAATTTATTCTTTTATATGTTCTTTTCAACCACTAAAAAAAATAGAATAAAATGGAAGGTTTTAACTTTAACTGATGAAAAATAAATTACAAAACAATCATTTTAGAGTAATGTTATTTATTAATTTTCTTGGGCAGAGCAATAATTTGGGTTTTGGTTCTTTTTCGAGAGTTCAAATCCCAACGTGGGCATGTGTGTGAGGGGGCAGGTGTGTGTATAGTTATGTGTTTGGCCTCTATTGATAAGTTCAACTCTCACCCTTATCAAGGTTATGGTTGGTATGGGAATATCTAGACCTCATGTCATAAGGGTTTCTCACAATAATCTCAATCTAAAAAATTGTTATTTATTTATTTTTATTTTTTTAATAAGCTATGTGTAGCTTCCATTGGGGGCCACTTCCATTAACAAACAAAACAAGACATTGCTCTCATTATATTTCTAACAAGTTAATTACATACTTATCTTTACTTTTCTATTAAAGATATTCTCCATCTTCCTCCAACCACTAAGTTTTCATAATCAACTCTTTCTTTTAAGAACTAACAACAAAAATAACCCTTACATGACACATAATTGCAACAAGATATTGCTCTCATTACATTTCTAACAAGTTAATTACAGCATACTTATCTTTGCTTTTCTATCAAAGATATTCTTCATCTTCCTCCAACTACTAAGTTTTCATAATCAATTTTTTTTTTTAAGAACTAACAACAAGAATAACCCTTACATGACTCATAATTGCAATAGATAGAAGGAAAACAAACATGATAGTCATCTATCAGTTCGACTATTTTTCTTTTATAGCAAAGGTGCTTCTTCCTGTAAAGTGGCAAGATCTGAGAATGCATTTTTGCACTTCAAGCTCTTAAGGTAATATCTAGCTATAACACATTTTGTAGGATCTTCATTTTCAAAAAACTAACCATCACCGATTGTTTCATAATTAGCTTCAAGAATACCATCTAAGGTGCTAATCTTTTCCATGGAATCGTTTGGATGATCTTTAGTAACCATTTGATTTTTATCACTGATCTGATTCAAATTCTCCTTTTGGAGCATGATTCCTGCTAGACAATTGGTGCCTTTGGAGGATGAGATTCTTTCTTTTGACCTGAGACATTTGAAGGTTTTGAATCATTCACATGCAAGGCCTTCTCCACTAAGGAGAAATCAAAACATGATCGGATGTTCGGACATCTCTTCTTCAGGTGGCCATATTGCTGACAACCATAACATCTTATGGAGAAGTTTTCATATTCAATATTTTGGATCCATTCCCTTTTGCTCAAGGAGAGTAATGGATTGAGGCCTAGGAACTGAAACATCCATCCAAACAGCCAGTCTTGCTTTACTCATATTAATTCTACTAGATAAAAACAGTCAATCTTGCTTTACTCATATTAATTTTACTAGATAAATTTTCCTCTGTTTGGGCATCCATATACTAGAATGTACCAATGGCATCACCGATTTTGGTGAAAATCTTCTCTCCCCAAAACTCCACAAGGAGAGCATAAAGATTCACCCAGATTGGAAAGCAATTAACTTCTTCTGTAAAGGGGTTGAAACTAGGAGTCCAAGGTATTATTTAGACACCCCTTTGTCAAAAAAACCAATTTATCTATAATCCATTACCTCATCTCTATCTGCTAAATTAGGAAAGGAAACAGAAAAGAAATTTTTGGGTAGGAGAGTTACTTGGAATTCTGAACCGGTCCACCAAAATTTAATGTATCCTTTGAGCTCCTCTAGGCTTGGTCTTTTGCCCTTGAGTTTGCAAATAATTGTTCGGGCTTCATGATCAATTAAATCCAACCCAAATTCATCCTCTGAAATCTTGATAGAGGGCAGGGTTTCATTCACCTGCGAACCCAAAGATCCCTGAGAGATATTTCTTCTGATTGGAGAGATTTTCTCACAGACTGAAGAGATGGTATGTGAACAACCCTCTCCCTTCAATGCTTGACTACACCTAGGGTTTGCACTAAGCCCATCGTCGATGTTGGTGCTTCCTATAATCCTTTGGTTCCCCATGGACTTCACCCTCGCCTGCCTCCACATCGTTGTAGGAACCCTGTTGCCCATATCCATCATCACTGACTTCGCACTCACCGTAACCTCCTATTGCCCATATCCATCATCACGACTTCGGGCTCGTCTTAACCTCTATGGTCCGTGCTCATGGTTAGTGCTCGCTTCAACCTTTGTGCACTGGTTCGTCGTAGCCCCAAAAATTGTGCTCGTTGTAACCTGCTCGTCGTAGCCCCTGTGCATCGCGCTCGTCGTAGTAGCCTGCTCACCACAGCCCCTGCACATTGCTCATTGTAGCCTGCTCGTTGTAGCCCCTGCACATGACGCTCACCGTAGCCTGCTCGCAACAACCCCTACGCATCGCACTCACCCCTCTATTTCATTTGTATTGCATACTTACATTATTTAAAAAAAAATGTTATTTATTTATTATAAATTTTAATTTATTTATATTTGTTTATGTAACATTTTTTTTATATTTATTTTCATATTTTTTTTAAACAATTTTTTTAATAATTTCAATGCGAGATATCACTACAGATTGTATATTATAGTATTATATATATATATATATATATATATATATATATATATATATATATATATATATAAATGAGGTCCAAGGTTCAAATCTCGGGCCTCGTCGAACTGAACGCTTGTCCCTTTCCTAGTGCTTCCAAGTGACGTAAAAGGTTTAAAATGATTGTGGCATGGTGGTTATAGATGCGGACAACGTGAAGACATGTGTGGCGGCTTTCGGTGCGGACAACACAGAATACAGTGGCAGCCATAAAAATCCAGATAGCCTGCCCGGATCCGTGGCGGATATCGATTCCACCATGTTAAAAATATATATATATATATATATATTTCCGAGGTGTAGACCAATTGGTTCGACCAAACCTCGTAAGGGGGCGGAGGTCCAAGGTTCAAATCTCGGGCCAACGCTTGTCCCTTATATATATATATATATATATAACCACCATGCCACAATCATTTTAAACCTTTTATGCCGCTAAAAGCACTAGGAAATGGACAAGCATATATATATATATATATAACCACCATGCCACCATCATTTTAAACCTTTTACGCCGTTAAAAGCACCAGGAAATGGACAAGCGTTCAGTTCGACGAGGCTCGAGATTTGAACCTTGGACCTCCGCCCCCTTACGGGGTTTGGTCAAACCAATTGGTCTACACCTCGGACCTATAGTATTATTTATATTACAAAATAAAATGTTTTTTTATCTCAATTACTTCCTATGGTATTTTGATGGATAACTTCTTATTTTTCTTTTGGTTTTTTTTATCTACTTCTTTTATATCTAAGTTGGTGTGAGTTGATCCTCAATAATACCTTAGTGTGATTTGATCCTCAATAATACCATAGACGTAATTGATTTTCAATTGATGTTTGTTCCTATATAGGCCTTTTGGTGGTGATAATATGTAGAATAATTGTTTAGGTTTTGGTTCTTTTTTCAGGAGGTTCAAGGTTCAAACCACGGTGTGTGTGTAGTTGTGTGTTAAATTCCATGTTGATAAGCTCAACTCTCCCCCTTATGAGAGGTCATGGTGGAATGGGGATGCCCAACCCTTGAGCGTGTCGGTCGTAGGGTTTCTCATACTAACCAAATCTTAAAAATAAACTTAACCAAGATAATGTTCTCTTTTTTGTTTCTTAACTTTTTTCCACGTAATTAGCAAATACCTTTGTATATTCATTATTATTTACGCATTCATCCAAATTGATATTTTATCTTTTAATCCACTTGTTATGTTTCATGATTTTTTTCTTCAAATCTTCTTCTACTATAAGTTTAGACCATTTACCCCCAAGGGCTAGGTGGATTGGTAAGTGCTAGTATGGATGGACACTTACCAAGAAGAGACCTAGGTTCAAACCTTGGGGGAAGCCTATTGCAAAGGTAGTAGTCTAATTCGAATCCTCTAGTGCACGTCAAACTGACAACGATGGTATGAATCTCAAGCACCCAATGGTCCATTTCATGTCAAGCTATAAAAAAACGAGGTGGAATAGGTTTGGTGGATGCATCCCCTGTGGTTTGAACCTTGCGCTTGCCAACTACTAAAAATAGTGTGGTTGTAACCAACTCTTCTATCAAGCAAAAAAAATTAAGTTTAGACCATTTGTTTGTATGCATTTGTTTGTTTTTTTAATGTTTTAGCAGACTAATCATAATAGTTGGCTTTATAAGAAAACTAAATATTTTTACTAAAACATCTCAAAAGGAACCGATGCTTTTATTTTGAATTTGCTTGTAACTAGGCATTCACACATTCTTTTTATTTGTCTCTTAATAAGTTGAATTAAGTGTGATGTGTTATTAGCCTACAATTCACACTTATAACATTACCAATATCACTATTAGCCCAAACAAAACCTATAAAATCTTACAATCCTATAATTCAACTTTTTTACTTCTATTTTATAATAAAAAAAAGTGTCCTCCATTCTCATAATGTTCTCTTCATTCTCCACTCTCCACCTTCACATAAATCCTTGACAATTCACACAAATATTAAGAATAGTCTTCCACAATTAAGATTTACAAAAACAATACATATAAAGAAACGCAAATTTATTCAAAAAGCAAATTATTTCAATTTATTCAAAATATAATTCAAATCTTTTATATAAGGCAACACTGCTCCTTATTGAAAGGAAGTCAATCCTTAATATATCTCAACTTAAAATAAATACAATATTCTTCTTTCCCCCTTACTCTTTTGCCCACATTATATAATACTCAACTACCTACCATTACCACTTATCCACATATATAATAAAATATTATAATATTAAGTACAATATGATAATATTAATTTTTTTTTATAATATTAAATTTTGATCTTAAGTAATTAATATTCCACCCCTTACAAAATGTTTCTCCCTCAAAACATAAGAAGATACTAAATAATATGATCTTTTGAGTGATGTTGAGAATTGGTATCAATCTTGATCATCTATGCATCTCGATGAAACTATGATTGGTGGTGGCCTTCATTAATGTCAATATGTCATTCTTCCATTTGAATATTTGAAAGTAATCCTTTGGTTCCATGTGTTGGAGGCATCTTTCTATTGGTAATAAATATCACTCTTTTTCAACCATACTTGTTTGCTTTTGCCACTTGAGTATCCAAGACTACCTTGTTAGCTCCATGCTTCTATTGCTCTACTGTAGTAACTCAAATGATGAGTCTAATTATTCCTTGATATTGTTGCACCACTATGAAATACTAAATCACTATGCTTAGTTCACCAAACACTACCATACTTGGTGCCCTTTTGATTCGATGTAGAACCATAATATTGTTGTCTTAAGCTATGCCTCCAAGATTGTTGCCACTCATGATGGTGTGGATGGCAATATGCTACAACCTTAACCTAATGTTCTACCTTCTTTAACTCCACATTTTTCTCCCTTATTTTGATTTGTTTGCATGATGTTCTCTCATGTGCCCTTTATTCGATGTGTTCTTTTATCTTTTTTGGGCTTTGTTGTTTTTTCCCTAGATTTTGTTGTTGTTGTTTATTGCATGGACTATGTTGCTACTCCTTCTTTAGATTTTGTTTTAGGTTATGATGTTTCTTTCTCAATTTGCTTCCCTACAACCGATTCCTATTTTTTCATAAAAATATATTCATGTTTTTCCTCTAGTCTTTGGCTCTTACACTAAAAAAAAAAAATTATTGTTATTTTTTTTCCTGTACTAGAACTTCATGAACTTTGTTTGTACATTAATATTAATAGTACCCAAAGAAGTTAATCAAGGACAACCAAGAACAATGTCAGCATCATCCATATAAATAACACAAAATTCTAAATGTAAAATATATTTATCCATGGCGATCTTTAAATATTCAAATATTTGCATTCATATCCTTAAGTTGTATCTCTTTGATTTTCTTTGCCTAAACCTGCAACCTCTTAGCCAAAGACATATTAATGATATTGTTTTTATTGTTAGGATTTATAAAAATAGTAACATTTTTCTTTTGGATGCGGCCAAAAATCAACAAAATAATTTTTTTAATTCAAACAATTCTCCATGATGATTGTTTGACTTATCTGATATCAAAGATGTGCTTCCTTCTAACTGCATATTATTCCCCTTATTTTTTCTACTAATTTCTTCAAATTTTCCAATTCTCTTTTAATTCCTTTTGTTCATATTAAAGCCTAACTATCTTTTTCATTATCCACATGACGTGGTCTATCAACAAGGATGCCACTTGCATTATCGATGATGTGACTCGGGTTCAATCCCCACAGTGGATGTGTATAAGAAGTATTTACTCAATAATAATAAAAAAAACTATCCTTTTCAAAATTTTCCACATTCCATTGGCTTACAAATGCAACTTCAAATTCTTTCCTTGTATAAAAAATATCATAGGTACATGTAAAGCTTCAATACTAAGTTAAAGATCCCCCTTACAAAGAATCCAAAATCTTTTGTCTCCATGAGACATTAGAAAAAATTGAAGATTTAAAAATTTTCTCAATTTCCAAGCATCACTACCATCCTCTCCAATAAATATTGGCAACTCTATGTTCTAAAATTTCCAAAATTTTAAAACTAGGATTTTGTTTTAAATAAAATTCCTCAAGTATTCTTTATTCATTTTAATAAACAACTAAATCTACACTGAAACTAGCACTTTTAACATAAAGGTTGTCTAATTGAGTATCACTCTCTAATTATGAACAATATTTTTATTGGAGAATAATTACTAACAAACTAGCCATGATTTTACTAAGGTAAAAAATACTTTTAATTGGGTGCGGGGTTCTTGATCCTTTTCATTGGCAATACACCCAAAGCAGTTACTATGAGGTTCTTAGGGTACTTCTTAGAATGAGTTTTAGGACAAATATTAGCCCAAGTACTTCTCCCATTTATGCATTCGAGACTTAAACCCAATCTTGCAAGAGGTTTTAGCCTAGTGTTGGTGCTTATTAAGCATCAAAATTTGATCCTAAATAGTGAATAGATGGCTAAAATTTCAACAACAAAACATGGCCCTAAAAAATGCTCTAGAATAACTGAAGCTTCTTGTAGCAAAACACAGCCCTATAAAGTGCTATGTTATCATTGGTTATGAACTTCACTCCACCTTCACATAAATCCCTGACAATTCATAAAAATATTAAGAATATTCTTTCACAATTAAGATTTATAATAGAAATTCATATTAAGAAACACAATTTTTTTCAAAATGTAAATTATTAAAATTATAATTCTGTAGATACCAAAATTCAGCACCCATAAAACCACATCTGCCATCCCACCCTGAAATTTAGTATAATAAAATATTTGCCTAAGTTTTGACTTAAGAATATAACCCTGCACATTATCCTATTTTCCAAATTTATAAAATCTAGAAAATCACCCTAGGATACCCTACCTACCCACTAGACATGTGTCCTAGACACCTCACCCAACACCCTTGCCACATCTCATCCACTCTTGTCCCCTTTGTCCCTTCACATGGGGCAGAATCCCACATACCACTCCAATTGCAGCCACATCATCCCAGTTAAGTTAGGCACACTAAGTGACTCACCGAAACTGTCCCTCCACTTGGCAGCCTAGAATTACCACTTGGCAATACAGGCTTGCCACCTTCCATTTCCCTCCAAAGCCCTAAGGTGCCTATAAAGGTACCCTTACCCCCACCAAACAAAGGCAGCTGAAGTAATACACCATCAGGTTGCTGAAATTAGTCGAGACCTCTGAGTAGATCACGAGCAACATCCATTACTAGATCTCGGAGGCCCATTTTTTAAAGCAACCTGTGTTTTAGCCCGAAACGGTAGTTCATGGTTTTATAGTCATAACTACGCATCCGTGATTTCGCAACTGTGTGCCCATGGTTTACAGTCTGCCACCTTGCACCTGCAGTTTAACAGATCTATGAATACGATGACACTGCGATCGATAAATCGTGCTTTGCAAAGCTTTTGTTGTTATATGTTATTATTATTTGCATTACATGGTTATTTGCTTAGGGTTTCAATTTAGCATTGGTTTTTACATCCTTATTTGTAGGTGCTACTGATCCCCTTTGTTGGTTCTCATGTGTGCAGGTTATAGGTACATTGGAGAAGCTATTGAAGCTGGAGTGGTCCCAAGCTGGATACCAAAGCCCACTCACCTTTTGAAACTGTAGTTGAGGACTGAAGAACACCGTACCCTGTTGAAGACTTGAAAGACCCTGTCCTTTGCACCAGAGGAAGATTGTACCATACAGAGACATATATATATATTGTAACATTACTCCCAAGATACTTGGGGCAATTCAAAAATTGTAAAATTGTATCAAAAGAGATCAATATAAAAGTGATTTTTGTCTATACTTCTGTCTCTGTGTTTTATTTAAGTGTTCGGTTCTTTCGCTAAGAAAATGGTAATCACGGTGGGACATTCACCCAAAGCACACACAAATAAAACATTCAAGCATGTTAAAAAAAATAATAATAAACAATAAAAACTACAAAAACAAAATGCATCCTAGATTACATTCCACAAAGCACACACAAATAAAACATTCAAGCCTGTTTAAAAAAAAACAATTTTCAACCTACCCTAGCATGGTAGTAATAAAAAAAAACAATTATTTTCCATCCCCACTTAATGAAAAAAAACAACAAAACAAAACAAAACCAAACAAAAACACACAAAAATAAAACTACACTAAGGACATCAAAAACCTACCTGGGCATAGAGCACACCGACTTCCGCTCCAGCCAAGCCTCCACCTATAACACCACCCACACTCGCATCACCTCCACCACCACTCCCCTCACCGACCTCCATATCACTCATTGATCAAAGCAACTCAACAAATTTTAGTTGGCAAAGAATAATGAATGAAAATGATGGCCCAACCTATTTATAGGCGCTTTTTGCGATGAAAACCATTTTTTTACATTGAAGAAATAATCCCTGTGTCCTAGGTTGTGGGGTATAGACTGTCACCGAATATACCTTATACCATCCATCTACGCTCTAGCCCAAGGGAATACTTGGAGAGTTCCCAAATCAAGGGGTATGTGATCCTTTGGTAGAGACCAAAATTGTAAAAAGTAAAATAAAAAAATTATATTTATGAAATAAAATAGTACAAAATAGAAGGTAAAAGTTATTAGCTCTCCTAACATTAATTTAATTTAAGTTTAATTCATTCTCTATATGTCCTTTTCAACCTCTAAAAAAATAGAATAAATAGAAGGTTTTAACTTTAAATGATGAAAAATAAATTATAAAACAAGTATTTTACAAAGAGTTATGTTATTTATTAATTGTCTTGGGGACAACGCAATAATTTGGGCTTTGGTTTTTTTTGGGAGGTCCAAGGTTCAAACTCACTGCGTGGGCAAAGTGTGAGAGGGTGGGTGTGTGTATGGTTATGTGTTTGACCTCTATTGATAAGCTCAGCTCTCACCCTTGGACAAGTGTGTGAGACGGCGAGTGTGTGTATGGTTACGTGTTTGGCCTCTATTGATAAGCTTAGCTCTCACCCTTATCAAAGGTCATGGTTGGTATAGGGATATCTAGCCTGAGCATCAGTCATAGGGTTTTTTACAATAACCTCAATCAAAAAATGATATATATATATATATATATATATATATATATATATATATATATATGCTACAACAAATGTATTATTTTGGTATTGTGATGGGAGTGGCCCCAATAGAAGCCACATATAACATATTAAAAAATAAAAATTAAGAAATGGGAGAATGTAAAAATTTTGAGAGGTGGGGTTCATAATGTAAATTATTCAAATTTATTTAGATTATAATTCAAACAGTGCATAAAGCAAATTATTCAAATTTATTTATATTATAATTCAAACCCTTGAGACCCTTGAGGTAGGTCAACACCATACAATACTCTTTATTGGAAGGAAATCATTCTTTAATATATCTCAACTTGATATAAATGCAATATTCTTTTTTCTTCCTTAAGTCTTTTGCCTACATTATATAATATCCAACTACCTACCATTACCATTTATCCAAACATGGTTGGGAGGAGACTGCTCTCACACTAACCACATGTATATACATATATATATACATCCACCATATGGATATATTTTGAGTAATACTTCTTATACACATCCACCATGGGGATTGAAGTCGGGTCACATCACCGATAATGCAAGTGGCGTCCTTGCGTGTAGACCACACTCACGGGGATAAAAATGTTATTTATTTATTTTTATTTTTTTAATAAGCTATGTGTAGCTTCCATTTGGGGTCACTCCCATTAATAAATAAAACAAGACATTGCTCTCATTAAATTTCTAACAAGTTAATTAAAACATATTTATCTTTGCTATTCTATCGATGATATTCTCCATCTTCCTCCAACCGCTAAATTTCCATAATCAACTTTTTTTTTAAGAACTAACAAAAAGAATAACCTTTACATGACACATAAATGCAACAAGACATTGCTCTCATTACATTTCTAACAAGTTAATTATAGCATACTTATCTTTGCTTTTCTATCAAAGATATTCTCCATCTTCCTCCAAATTCTAAGTTTCCATAATCAACTATTTTTAAGAACTAAAAACAAGAATAACCCTTACATGACACATAACTGCAATAGATAGAAAGAAAACAAACATAACAATAATCCATCAGTTCGACTATTTTTATTTTGTAGCAAAGGATCTTCCTCTTGTAAAGTGGCAAGATCTGAGAATGCATTTTTGCACTTCAAGCTCCTAAGGTAATATCTAGCTATAACACATTTTGTAGGATCTTCATTTTCAAAAAACTAACCATCAATTGTTTCATAATTAGCTTCAAGAATACCATATGAGGTGTTAATCTTTTCCATTGAATCGTCTGGATGATCTTTAGTAACTAGCTTAGATATATATATATATATATATATATATATATATATATATATAAACGCCGAGAGTTATCAATCTCGAGGCGCCTATCTCATAGTTTAAATATTTTTTAAATATTTTAAATCCATCGTAACCCTTAATGTTGACGGATAATTTTCTTAATGTCGGCTTTTTTAATAAAATATTAATATTGTTTATGGCGTGGCTGACCTTCCTGGTTGCCATTGTAGGATGTCTATCGACGTAACTATTTGATTTTTATCTTTGATATGATTCAAATTCTCCTTTGGGGGCATGATTCCTGCTGGACAATTGGTGCCTCTCGAGGATGAGCTTCATTATTTTGACCTAGACATTTGAATATTTTGAATCATTCACATGCAAGACCTTCTCCACTAAGGATAAATCAAAACATGATCGGATGTTCGAACACCT
Organism: Wollemia nobilis; assembly: GCA_028583015.1. NCBI lineage: Eukaryota > Viridiplantae > Streptophyta > Pinopsida > Araucariales > Araucariaceae > Wollemia > Wollemia nobilis. The sequence continues at coordinate 2,354,968 of JAQPPZ010002502.1, forward strand.
CTTCTTCATGTGGCCATATTGCTGACAATCATAACATCTTATGGAGAAGTATTCATATTCAATATTTTTGATCCATTCCCCTTTGCTCGAGGACATAGTAATGGATTGAGGTCTAAGAACTGAAACATCCATCCAAATAGCCAATCTTGCTTTACTCATATTAATTCTACTAGATAAAAACAGTCAATCTTGCTTTACTTATATTAATTTTACTAGATAATTTTTCCTCTGTTTGGGCATCCATATACTAGAATGTACCAATGGCATCATCGATTTTGGTGAAAATCTTCTCCCCAAAACTCCACAGGGGGAGCATAAAGATTCATCGAGATTGGAAAGCAATTAACTTCTTTTGTAAAGGGGTTCAAAATAGGAGTCCAAGGTCTTATATAGACACCCCTTTGTCCAAAAACCAATTATATCTATAATCCATTACCTCATCTCTATCCGCTAAATTAGAAAAGGAAACAGAAAATAAATTTTGGGTAGGAGAGTTACTTGGAATTCTAAATTGGTCCACCAAAATTTAATGTATCCTTTGAGCTCCTCTAGGCCTGGTCTTTTGCCCTTGAGTTTGCAAATAATTGTTCGGGCTTCGTGATCAATTAAATCCAACCCAAATTCATCCTCTAAAATCTTGATAGAGGGTAGGGTTTCATTCACCCATGAACCCAAAGATCCCTGAGAGATATTTTTTTTGATTGGAGAGATTTTCTCACAGACTGAAGAGATGGTTTGTGAACAACCCTCTCCCTTCAATGCTTGATTGCACCTAGGGTTTGCACTAAGCCCATCGTCGATGTTGGTGCTTCCTATAATCCTTTGGTTCCACATGGACTTTGCCCTCGTCTGCCTCCACATCATTGTAGGAACCCTATTGCCCATATCCATCATCAGCGACTTTGCGCTCACCGTAACCTCCTGCTACCCATATCCATCATCACTGACTTCGCACTCATCGTAACTTCCATGGTCCATGCTTGTAGTTCGTGCTTATTACAAACTTTGTGCATTGGCTTGCCATGATCCCTACGTATTGCACTCATTGTAACCTGCTTGTTGCAGTCATTGCGCATCATGCTTGCCATAGTAGCCTGCTCGCCACAGCCCCTACGCATCACACTCATAGTCTGCTCGTCCTAGCCCCTGCGCATCGCACTCACCGTAGCCTGCTTGCCGCAATCCCTATGCATCGTGCTTACCGTAGCCTACTCATCGCAACCCCTACGCATCTCACTCACCCCTCTATTTCATTTGTATTACATACTTACATTGTTTAAAAAAAATATTATTTATTAATTATAAATTTTAATCTATTTATATTTGTTTATGTAACATTTTTTTTATATTGATTTTGATGATTTTTTTAAACGTTTTTTTAATGATTTCAATGCGAGATATCACTACATATCGTATATTGTAGTATTATTTGTATTACAAAATAATTTTTTTTTTTATCTCAATTACCTCTTATGGTATTTTGATGGATAACTTCTTATTTTTCTTTTGGTTTTTTTTTATTTACTTATTTTATATTTAAGTTGGTGTGAGTTGATCCTCAACAGTGTGAGTTGATCCTCTAGACGTAATTGATTTTCAATTGATGTTTGTTCCTATATAGGCCTTTTGGTGGTGATAATATGGAGAATAACTTAACCAAGATAATATCCTGAGGGATAGCGCAACTGTTCAGGTTTTGGTTCTTTTTCCAGGAGGTTCAAGGTTCAAACGGTGGCATGTGTGTAGTTGTGTGTTAAAGTCCATGTTGATAAGCTTAATTATCTCCCTTATGAGAGGTCATGGTGGAATGGGGATGCCCAACCCTTGAGCGTTTCGGTCGTAGGGTTTCTCATACTAACCAAATCTTAAAAAAACTTAACCAAGATAATGTTCTCTTTATTTTTCTTAACTTTTTTTCCACATAATTAGAAAATACCTTTGTATATTCATTATTATTTACGCATTCATCTAAATTGATATTTTATTTGTTCATCCATTTGTTATGTTTCATGCTTTCTTTTTCTTCAAATCTCTTCTACTATAAGTTTAGACCATTTACCCCCAAGGGCTAGGTGGATTGGTAAGTGCTAGTATGGATGGGCATTTACCAAGAAGAGACCTAAGTTCAAACCTTGGAAGAAGTCAAACCTTGGAAGAAGCCTATTGTAAAGGTAGTAGTCTAATTGGAATACTTTGAATGCACGTCAAACCGACGACGATGGTATGAATCCCGAGCACCCGATGGTCCATTTCACGTCAAGCTATAAAACAACGAGGTGGAATAGGTTTGGTGGATGCAATCCTTGTGGTTTGAACCCTGCGCTTGCCAACTACTAAAAATAGTGTGGTTGTAACCAACTCTTCTATCAAGCAAAAAAAAAAAGTTTAGACCATTTGTTTGTATGCATTTGTTTATTTTTTTAATATTTTAGCAGACTATTCATAATAGTTGTCTTTATAAGAAAACTAAATGTTTTTACTAAAAAATCTCAAAGGGAACAGATGCTTTTATTTTGAATTTGTTTGTAACTAGACATTCTTAAATTCTTTTTATTTGTCTTTGTTTTAAGTGTGATGTGTTATTAGCCTACAATTCACATCCATATAGCATTACCAGTATCACTATTAGCCCAAACAAAAACTATAAAATCTTACAATCCTATAATTCAACCTTTTTACTTATATTTTATAATAAAAAAGTGTCCTCTGTTCACATAATGTTATCTTCATTCTCCACTCTCCACCTTCACATAAATCCTAGACAATTCACACAAATATTAAGAATATTCATCCACAATTAAGATTTACAAAAAAAAATACATATAAATAAACGCAAATTTATTCAAAATATAATTCAAATATTTGATATAAGGTAACACCGCGCCTTAGTGGAAGGAAGTTAATCCTTAATATATCTAAACCTAAAATAAATACAATATTCTTCTCCCTTACTCTTTTGCCCACATTATATAATAATCAACTACCTACCATTACCACTGTAGACACCAAAACAACACCAATCTGATTATGCGACTACAAGCACTGATCGAGTTGGCATACATAGCCCCTAGGGCAGCCCCAAAAGGTTAAACAATGGTCCTAACCACTCCCAAATCAGTTTTGGGAGGTCAGAGGTCAATTTGGCACCTTTTAAGCACTTTGCTCCCTACTCATCCCACCTTGGGACGATTAGAATCCTATTCGTCCCACCCCGGGACGATTAGCAGCAATCGTCCCGAGGTGGGACGAGTAGCGAGTTTGACTGGAAAAAAGTCAAACCTCGATAGGTCCGCCACTTAACTGTGCCTTCAGGGCATGCAATTACGAGGAACGACTTCAAATCAAAGAGAGGGACTTCAGTCAAGCATGCCCTGATCATGGAGGCCTCATGCAAGGAGACTCTAAATCAAGGAGGAATATTCTCTCCCAAAAAAGGCATGGCAAGCCAAGTGGCGCCCTTGCATGCGCATTCAAAGAGAGAGACCCTAGGTCTATAAAAGGGTGAGCATCCTCACCCCCAAAAAAGAGAGAGCTGGAGCATTTGGAGCAACGAAGTGCTGCCAAATTGTACCCCCATTCCCCCTTTGTGCTTCCTACATCCATAATTTCTCTTTTGGAAGAGAGGTTATCGGGTGAACACTAGGAACGCAATCCCGACCCAAAACCCAAGCAATCAGCCACAATCCCACACCAAATTCACCTACACAACCCCATAGGAGGTTTTGGACCCATCCCAAGTGGATTGGTGTCAAAACCAGACCCCAAACGGTAGGCGTCCTGCCCCCGGGTGCCCCCCAAACTATAGCAGTCCTAATCGGCCCACCCCGAAGTGATTAGAAATCCATGAAGAATTTCTCTACTGTTCCTTTTGCATTATATTCTATTTGGTTTACTTATGCTGCTGTTCAAGTTTCATGTCATTCTGACCTGTTTTGACTGTGTTTTTATCATATTCATGCGTTACTAACCTACAAGGAGCGCCTTCAAATACAGGACAATCTGGGCAGAATCTGTCAAATCTGACCTTCTGGGTCATCCCAAAATTCCCCCTTTTGTGTAACCCCAATTTTGTAGAAGTTTTGGAGGCCTCTGGGCAGGACATTTGGAAGGTTGCCTTTGCATGTTTTGTGATAGTCCTAATCGTCCCACCCCGGAGCGATTAGAAATCCATGCATGATTTCTTGACTGTTCTTTTTGTAATGTGTCTCTAATGATGTTTTCATGCTTCTGTCAAAGTTTGGGTTCATTATGACATGTTTTGATCATCGTTTTTCTATTTTATACATTAACTATCCGGAGGCCCTAGGGATTGCATGTTTTCCTTCCATCTGCATATGCTATTAATTGTTTGTTGTTTCTCTGAGCGCAGGATCTCACCACCAGGAACACCGAAGGTGCAGCAAGGAATACATGAACACATGGATGCAAGCGGCGGCAACGTTTGGCCCGCCCATTTCGAATGTGGGCATGCGAAAGACACTGGAAGCGTACCATCCGTTGATGTAAAGAACTGTATCAAACGTTCGGAGCCCTAAAGGGGGGGAGACGTATTGTAACCATATTGAAAGCAACATTAATAAAAAAAGGCCCCGCTTTTCTTTATTTTCTAACATCTCACGTCTTTCCTTCATGCATTGCTTTTCTCGCATTCGTAGGACTTAGCATTGTTTTATATCAATTTCGTTTGCACCATATGGTCTAGCACACCGTCACCCTGCGTTCGGCTTTTAGTGGCGATCATGGTGGGACCTTGTCCCCTGCTATTGGGATCAAGTTTTTGATCAATTTTTTTTTGTTTTTCTTACAGGTGTTACTCATTCGGGCACTGGACTGCTACTCGTGCCACCCTGTGACGAATACAAACTTGGAATTCGTGCCACCCCGGGACGAATACAAATTCGTCTCACCCTGGGACGAATACAGACCTGCTATTCGTCCCACCCTAGGACGATTAGAGCACTGTGCATTTTCTAAGCAGAAACTCAAAGGTATCTGGTTGGGATAGAGAAGAGGTAGGTTTTTTGGACATCCTCTGTGTTTCTTTTGTTTTTGTCTCTGCAATTTTTTCTCTTTTCTTTGCTTGCATAGAAAAGTCTGTTGCATGTTTTCTTTCTTTGTGCAAGTAAAAGGAACCACACACACCACGTAATGATATTAACATCAAGGAGTTGGTATTAATACCCCAACACTTTATCAAGACCAACGGTGGATTTCATCACCACCTTGGCTTGGATTTTGCATACATAACCCTGATCGCGACTGTTGCTAGACGTAAATCCTGACGAAAGCTGACCAAGTGTAGCGAGGGTGATTCCCAACGCATGAGGATAAGTCTTCTGTGGTAGGTGTCAAAAATAGAGCGATTCCCCTTTCGTACCGCCTATGTTCCACGTACTGTTCTGCTCTCGCGTACCAATAGTCTCCCTCACATAAGGGCGGGTATATTGAGAGGTTCGGTATAACGGCCTGGCAGTGGTATATTGAAGGGGCGACCATTTTGGAGATATAAGAGCCCTCATCATGCATGAATAACAAAATTTTCTTTACATAGTTTGCACAACAAAAATGAAAACACACTGAACCAGATTTAGGACACACATTTAATCTGTAAACGACATAATCATTTCTTTGTTTGTGTGGACCCTTTTGTTTGGTGTAGCATAAAAAATCGTAAAGGAGATAAAAACATACATATCTTGTAGAGAACCACCACCATGGTGTATATCCGTAGCCAAGCCCAATCACGGGCAGAAGCTATGAAAATTGTACAAGGAGGCACCAGTCGCCTCCGTTATAGCCCCAAGGACTTGGTTATACCACCTTGGCAGCCTGACCCACAACGTCGTCCACACTATGCCACTACAGAAAAGGACTATAAAGGCACCCCTTTGGGGGGCACTCCCGTTCAACACAAACCCTTTTAGGAGTACATACATGGGAAGGCTCCTTTAGATGCTCATTATGAGTGGCCACTGCGCGATGAAGCGCTAGAGCAGCATAGGGTTCACAAGGAGGGACCACATGATTATATCATCCCCCCTCTACCCCTCATTACTGTTAGAACTAATAGACCAAATCTAGAGCATAAGGCTCTTCAGACCGGGTGAGCCAACTTCGCCCGTCCCTTTCACATGTACGAAAGGGAGCATGAGGAAGACCGATATATTCCTTAAGAGCAATACACCGTGTGGGAGCAATGCGCCTCCACACCTGCTCATTATCAAGATCACCTATTGAGGCTAGAGCCTTAGGTGAATGCTGCTAACCTTGATAGAGGAAAGCGACCCATAGAGATCTCGAATCACCGCGACCAAGATAGATATGTAGGGGAGGCATATAGGCCTCCTAAACATAGGACAATGGAACAAATTGACTTGGCATTTGCCAAACATGCCGCCCACCAAGTGCAAATCACGCAGCTTAGGCAAGATCAACAACAGTTAGAGCAACTGTATCATCTTAACAAAGAGCGCATTCGATGCCAGACAGATGAATTGCTCCAGAAAAATATGCATGAGAGGATTCCAACCCCTCGCATGCATAGGACAGAGATTTATGAGAGGCACAACCCCTTAGTGCGAGACAGGTCTCCATGACCTTATCAAGTGTTGCCTCCAAGACCTTCGAGACCTGAGTGGGAGGCCACCCCTAGAACCAATGATGGGCACCTTCCTCGGGCGCCCGTTCATGTTTATAGGTCACGCCCAAAAACTCCCCAAGAGGCTTATGATGAGTTTGAGCGAGAAGAAGAGTGGGCTGAAACGCCCTACCAAGGTAGGGGGGCGCTACCCGGATATCGCTCCATAGGCCTCAAGTTCCTCGTAATTCGTAACGAGAACAAACCAAAGAAGAGGAAATCAAATCCTCTGATGCATACAAAGCACTGTTAGAACACTTAGAGTCTGTGGAGACCAAGATTTCAAGGCCCCAAAAGCCCACCTTACGCCAGCTCCGCAGTCACCCTGTGCATCCTTCAGTTCCGGCACCCCCATACCCCGACCACTTCAAAATGCCTCAATTGGCAATTTTCAAAGGGTATGAGGATGCCCAAGAGCATGTAACGAGATTCTTGAGTCAATGCTTTGGCATTCAGGACAATGATGCATTGCTTCTTAGAACATTTATAACCATGTTCACAAGCCCTGCCTCAGATTGGTTTACCCAATTGCCGAAGCATAACATCAACAATCTAGACCAGCTAGTGGACACGTTCCTTGAACGTTTTGCCTTCAACACCAAGAAGAAGGCATCCTTAAGTGACCTAGTTGGCCTTAAGCAGTATGATGATGAGACCATAGCCACTTATGGGAATCGATGGAGGACATTGCTTTCAAAGCTACCCTACCTCCCTCCTGTGGCCGACATGACTCAGATGTTTTCAAAGAGTTGTATAAGGTCGATCTCCGTGCTATTGCAGCTGCAACAATATGCCACCCTAGAAGAAGCCCTGGCATAAGCCAGGATAATTGAGGAGATCAAAATTCAAGACGACGAGATTGCCAAGCCACGCAAGAAAGAGTGGACCAAAAATGCCAAAATTGGGCCCACGCAATCGAAACCTGCTGCGGTCAATCAGGTTGCCATATATGTACCATCGCCTGCACAAACAACACAGCCCCCAAAGGCTAATTATCAGGTAGTTCCTCCTGCTAACTATGAAAAGGAAAACCATAGGCAAGAGCAAAATCAGTAGTGTCGCCCTACGCGACAATTCACACAGTCTAGAGACTCCTTGTTTAACCGCTTGTTCATGACAAACCTGGTAAACTTACTGGAAACTTGACCCATAGACCCTAACGTGCCAAAACCCAAGGGCTATAGGGAAGACTTGTATTGTAGATTCCACCGACAAAAAGGACATGACATCTTCGATTGTTGGAAATTCAAAAACTTGGTGCAAGACTTGATAGACAACAAAACGCTCGCGGTGGATAATCCCGTAGCGCTGAGCAACCAACAGATGGATGTCTTCAAAGACCCCTTGCCTACCCATGACGTGCAGACAAAGACTGTATAGGTGAATGAGGTGACACAAAACTACCCCATGCAAGGGTACGTAGGGATGATAAGCATTATGACGCGGAATAAAAGATACCCAAACACGACCGCACCCGCTACAGCGACAGGAGATGTTCCATCAAAGTCACAACCTCCACAACACCCTACACAACCTCCCTCGCCTAAACCAGTGGCCATGATTTGGACTAAGCTTACTTAGAGTTTAAGGACCACGTCGGCTAGGCTCTCCATCTATGAGCTCATCCAACAATCATCACCCCATCGGGAGGCTCTGATGGAGATACTCAAAGCCATTGAGCTACAACCCCAAGAACCCAATTCTTTTAACAAATTTATGGGACATGTGAGACAATGCACAAAACCAGTCATAACCTTTAGGGAAGATGAACTAAAATTGGTGACTGGTGATATGGTGGATCCACCCCTGCACGTCATCGCGTGGGTCAATGAGATTCCATTCAAGAGGGTGTTGGTGGAAAATGGCTCGTCTAGCAATATAATCACGACAATGACATTAAAACATCTTAAGTTGCCAGCATCCCACATTGTGGCGTCCACCTACACCCTTCGAGCATTCAACGACGCGTTATGCTCAACTGTTGACACAATTTTCCTACCCATCCAAGTAGGACAAAAGACCATTCCTACGTTGTGTCACATCCTTTAGGGTGAGATGGCCTATAATATCCTGCTAGGTTGGCCTTGGATCAGGGACATGAAGTGTGTCCCTTTGATAGCCCATCAATGTCTCAAGAACACACATGAATTGTAAGTACATGTAGTCCCAGCAGACTTAGAGCCCTTCAAGTTTTGCAATGCGGTACAACTAATGCCATAATCGACCCTCCCATCGACACATTTGGACTTTCAATTGAATCCGTCCACTCAGGGTCTAATTTTGCCTACATCCCCACTGTTGAGTCCCGCAAGTAACCAACCTGGCCCATATTCGTCGTCTGTCCCTTCACCAACAATGCCACCTATGGTGGCCACATCGAAGGACAACGAGAAGAAGCCCCTGGAAGAGATACCACCATTAGTCTCAACCATCTCTAATGAAGAGGTGCCTAGCCGAATGGAAGTCGAGACACCTGATTCACCCCACATGGAGTGGACTCAGGGAGAAATCCCATTCCCTTCCCCTCAACCACCAAAAATTACCATTGAAATGGCCAATACGGGCCTAGGGGAGTACCTAGTGCAGAACATAGTGGCAACACCTGCACTCTAATCCATGCAAGACATGGGGAGACCTCGCCTCCCCATCGACACTATTTTCCCTTTAGGCTACCCGCAAAACCAGACAAACTTTGTATATGGGGTCTTCGACAATGACATCAAACCTTACCTACAAGAGGAAGAGGACGAAGAGCCATTTGCTGAGAACGTCGACTATCTGTCCAACCTGGACTTCGCCTTCAAATACCTTGGCCAATGTAATTGTCATGGATATGGATTGGGCAGATAAGAACAAGGAATGCACATTCTTTGTCAATCAAGATATCAGATGCCATACGATAAATCAGGAGTAGGGTTCAACCACCCTTTGGCCATCGACATTTTGGTAGAAACCATGCAAGGCCTAGGGCTAGGCAACAAGGATGGGTTGGCACAAGATCCATATGCCAATCCCAACACAACATATACATTGGGGGATTATATCCCATTGTTAACAACAAACCTTGTTGACCTCAACAACTCCTTCCCCTCGATCGAGAAAGGGGAAAGTTCAAGAACTTACCTCCAAGAGGGATATAGACAAGGTCAAGGAGGATCTTCGAAAGATGAGTTAGACTATGAGGTAGCACCTTGGGACCCGTTTGAGTCTGATAGCAATCACTCGCAAGTGACGCCCATCGATGATTATTAAGAGAACTTCGAGGCAATGTTACCCTTGAATTCTCTAATTGAACAATTGCCACCTTAAGAGAATCCAGCCCACCCGTAGAGAGCGAAACAACCCGTATGGGACCAAATCAACTTGCTTGAACAAAACGAGCCTCCCATGTCAACCATAAGGCCAGGTGATCAAGAAACACCTAGTCGGAGGCTATACCAACAAGAAGAGCACATAGTTGTCGAAGCTAATGAAGGCCTATGGATCTTCGATAGTGACTATGAGGATGAGACTGAGATGGCATATATCAATCACATGAGGCAACAAGAATACCCCATAAACATCGATGGTATGTTCGAACAGCTGAATATGGGACCAAGGCATAGGTGGCATTTAAATCAAGAACAGTTAAACCAAGTGCTTCATCCACCACTTCGAGCATACAGAGAGCACCTCCCACCTAGAGACCCTATAGGGCTACCAGTGCCAAGGGTAGACCCTGTCCTTCTGTCCATGCATAGGGCCGATCCTTTTGTGCTAGTACCCACAAAGCCAGATTCGAGGCGCAAGGATCACCAAGGAATCCTCCTAGGAGACATCTTGTACCGTCGAAGCTACGAAGGAATCCTCCTTCGTTGCTTGGACCAACAGGAGTCCACTTGGGCGATCACCCAAGTGCACGATGGTACATGCAATGGCCACTTCAACGGTATGGCCATCGCCAAACACATTCTTTGCATGGGCTATTATTGGCCATATTTAGAGGGAGATTGTTGTGCATATGTATGAAAGTGCGTGAAGTGTCAACACCATGCTAATTTGACACACGTACCTTCTCAGGACATTTTTGTAGTGGGGCTTAGATCTCATCGAAAAGATCTCCCCCGCGTCGTTAGGTCGTCACACGTTTATCATAACGGCCACAGAGTACTTCACCAAGTGGGTGGAAGCAATTTCGCTTACCTCTACGACTAGGCCCCGCATTGTAGAGTTCATTTTACATAACATCATATGTCGTTTTGGTATTCCATCCAAGATCATCTCGGATAATGGGACGTCATTTAAGAACAAAGATGTGTGTGCTTTGACAATAAAGTACAAAATTCAGCACAATTTTTCGACACCCTATTATTCGTAGGCAAATGGGCAAGCAGAGGCGTAAAAAAAATGCTAGTTGCCATCCTTAAAAATATGGTCACAAATAATCATAAGGATTGGCACATCCAAATACCACTTGCCCTGTGGGCTTATCGCATTAGCATTCGGACGCCCACTGGGGCCACTCCATTTTTGCTGGTGTATAGCTCCGAGGCAGTCATGCCTCTCGAGTTGGAAATACCTTCCCTACGCATATCAATGCAAGAGTTCATTGATGATGACACTACGCGATAGGCCCGGTTAGACCAACTTACGTTGCTCGACGAACGACACATCAATGCTATTGAGCATTTACGTATCTATCAAGAGCGACTTAAGAAAACATATAACATGAAAGTTCACCTGAGGGACTTTCAGGTTGGTGACCTGGTCTTAAAAGAGAACCAACAAAATTCTAACTTGCCGCCCCATTTAAGGGACAAGTTCACGGTAAATTGGTTAGGTCCTTATGTAATCGACAGTAAAATAGGACCTGGAACATACTAGCTCACCTCTCTTGAAGGAATAAAGGATCTAGAACCCTTGAACATCAGTCATTTGAGGCCATTCAATATTTAGAGAGCCATCGCCCACCCAAAAAGCTCCAAGGATTCCCTCAATCGCTTGGTCAACCCCAAAATGCCCCAAAGGTATCTATAATCCCTTTGGTCCAACCAAAAGCTCCAAGGATTCCCTCAATCGCTTGGTCAACCCCAAAATGCCCCAAAGGTATCCATAATCCCTTTGGTCAAACCAAAAGCTCCAAGGATTCCCTCAATCGCTTGGTCAACCCCAAAATGCCCCAAAGGTATCCATAATCCTTTTGGTAAAATCAACAGCCCCAAGGATTCCCACAATCGCTTGGTCAACCTCAAAAACCTCCAAAGGTATCTATCACCCCTTTGGTCAAACCAAAAGCCCCAAGGATTCTCGCAATCGCTTGGTCAACCTAAAATGCCCCAAAGGTATCTATAATCCCTTTGGTCAAACCAAAATCTCCAAGGGTTCTCACCATCACTTGGTCAAACCAAAAGCTCCAAGGATTCCCACAATCGCTTGGTCAACCTAAAACGCCCCAAAGGTATCCATAATCCCTTTGGTCAAACCAAAAGCTCCAAGGGTTCTCGCCACCGCTTGGTCACCTAAAATGCCCCAAAGGTATCTATCACCCCTTTGGTCAAACCAAAAGCTCCAAGGATTCCCACAATCGCTTGGTCAACCTAAAATGCCCCAAAGGTATCCATAATCCCTTTGGTCAAACCAAAAGCTCCAAGGGTTCTCGCCACCGCTTGGTCACCTAAAATGCCCCAAAGGTATCTATCATCCCTTTGGTCAAACCAAAATCTCCAAGGATTCCCACAATCGCTTGGTCAACCTAAAATGCCCCAAAGGTATCCATAATCCCTATGGTCAAACCAAAAGCTCCAAGGGTTCTCACCACCGCTTGGTCACCCAAAAGCTCCAAGGATTCCCACAATTGCTTGGTCAACCTAAAACGCCCCAAAGGTACCTAATCCCTTTGGTCAAACCAAAAGCTCCAAGGATTCCCATAATCACTTGGTCAACCTAAAACGCCCCAAAGGTATCCATAAACCCTTTGGTCAAACCAAAAAATCCAAGGGTTCCCACAATCGCTTGGTCAAAAACAAATATTCAAAAACAAACAAAAACAACAGATAATCAAAAATAACAAAAAATTGCATCTCACTTGCATGCATATTCTTAAAAATCAAAACACAAAAACGAAATGAAAACTGCATTAGGCATTGCATACATACATTGCATATTTGCTGGTCATACTTGTCAAAAGCACCATAGACTGTAATTGCTCGGCAATTCCATCATTTTCCAAATTTAGTCCATTTTGTAAAAACATCCATCCAAAATAATGCCCTTCGCATTTTTGCCATATTATAATCAGTTGTCCGCTAATGTCATTAGGGTTTTTCATCATTTAGCTGTCTTTAGATTTTTGGTCAAATTTTGTACGAAGTCAGACCGATTTTTACAAGGTAGAGTTTTACTGGGATCACGCCTTGTTACATCACATTCCAACACAAGCTTAAAACACATAAAAATTCCCAAGTTGTGTGAACGCAAGAGAAACCTACAAAGCAGCCTAGGGTACCATAGGTGAAAGGTTATCCTACTCATCCCCTTGTGCAAATGGTTCAAGAATGCTGAGAATTGACAAAAGGACAAGCTCTTCCCCATCTAATTCCCCACAATAAATAGTGGTTTTCACCACTGTCAGAAATCCCAAAACACCTTTGGTTCCTAAAGTCGTAAATATTCGTACTACACGTCCCTGAGAAGGATGGGTAGTCATCCCCAAGGCCTAAAAGGATCAATGCCAATCACACGCAAAATACCACAAGTCCACTATCCAAAATTCCACACACCTTTGGTCCCCAAAGTCGTAAGGATTCATACTACATGTCCCTGACCAGGATGGGTAGTCATCCCCAAGGCCTAAAAGATCAATGCCATTACATAATAAAATTCCCAACCACCTTTGAGCCCCAAAGTCGTAAGGATTCATACTACACATCCCTGACCAGGATGGGTAGTCATCCCCAAGGCCAAAAGGATCAATGCCATTCACAAGCCAAAATGCACGCACTCAACTTTGACAAAATAATAACAATGGTTATCACCACTACTCAAACCCCTTGCTCAAGAAAAAAATAAAAGAGAAAAATAAACAGTGATTTTCATCACTCTGTATGAGAGCAAGTATTACAACAAGTTGAGAAACCGAAAGACGCCTGAGCTTGAATCCCTGGAATTATCAGCATTCGAAAAACCATTTAGGTGATCCTCATTACGGGTTTGGTGGATAGCCTACCTGGAAATGGCGATATCCTAAACGCATGACGATATGTCTATCACATTAGCTTTGCATGTGTGTAGACCAATGTTTGCATGTGGATGAGCTAGCTTATGGTATTCTAGATTGCATCGTAGATTAATCTTACTAAATACAACAAAGGAGTTAGTGGAGCTAATTAGGTGATCCTCAATACAGGTTTGGTTGACAGCCTATCTGGCACTGGCGGTATCCTGACAAATACCACATAAACGAACTAAATCGCACACATAGGGATGTGACATAACTTGGTCAAAATCAAGTATGATTTGTACCTTATTTGAAAGTCTTGTAAGATAACGTACAGTCTTGATTAGTTACTTAAAGCATCTGAGTCTTAGAGAAACCTTAACTACATTTTAAAAACAATTGTCGTACATTTCATTATCACCATCAGAAATAACAAAATAAAAATTACAAATACAAAGTTATTTCATAAAGCAATCCCATAGTACAGAAAACTAGTTAATCCTGTACAGTCTATGGTGCGACCACCTACATACCAACAAATCATTCCATCCATTCCATATGCATACATTCATATCATATAGCTAACATCATTCGTAGTCATAACAACATATGCATAGATAAACATAAATAAATGTGCATAAAAAGAATAATAAACCATAACAAAGTAAATAATCCAAAAAGAGAGTCATGTATATATTAAGTCAAAAATGCCCTCAGGCTACAATAAAACGGTCCTCTGACCTCACAAAAAAATCAAAAACTCAAAATCCCCAAAGCCTAGGGAGTTAACCACCATGATCACGTAGGACCGATGCGACTCGAATTACCCCTAGTGGTGTGGGTCCTATGGGACCTCTCAGGGCGGCTGCTGCCAGCCCTCGCATCATGCCCACTAACGCTACCCTCACCCACCCGCCTGCGATGAGAGGATGCAGATTGCTCAGTCTCACTACCTCTCATACGACACGACGATCCACCTCCAATGAGCTTAGGTAACTGTCCCCTGAGACGAATAATCTCGACCTCTAACTCCACCTAGCACCGACCCCACTCCACATCCCGTCGACGGTATGCAGCCAATGCGTCATCCTGTTATGCCAACTAAGACCACAGATGATCCCTCTCAACGTTGTGCTCCTCATCCCATCTTCGTAGTAGGTCCTCTAATCACGTTATCTCAACATGAAATCTAGCCTGCATATCCCCTAGAACTGCCTAAGACATGGGCATCTCCGGGACGACATGCTACTCTGGCACCCACTACTCTGGGACGTCTTATGTATCCGACTGCTTTGAAACCCCCAAATCATTCCCAGTCAAGTCATCTACCTCCACCATATCCACATCATCGAGCGGAGCCCCCCAACCCTCCATCGATGCCTCCACACCCCCATCGCCTGCTATTGCCGCATCCGGACCTCCTAGAGGCCCCTCACTCCACCATCGCAGCATCGTCCACCACTGGTCGTACTTTGCAGTCACCTCGACATTGTCCACATTGAGAACATCAATCACTGCATCATACTCCTCGCCCAACGACTCAATAATCGATTAGGCTAGAGTCCTCTCGTCGCCCTAACGTCGATAGATCAAGGGCTCACCAGGCAATCCCTGGCGCACCCCAAACTGTTGAGTCACCCGAACATACGAGAAGTACTCTTGCTCTGTCCCATGTCACCCGATCAACCATCTCCCCCTACGCACTCGTCGAAGCCACTCTCCAGCCTCAGGCCAGGCTGGACAGTCCCGATATGGCTGCCAGAGCACCTTCCCTGGAGCAAGACGAGAGAAGGCATCAGTATAGTGCCCTATGACACTTGCCCACCATCGACTCTGCCCCTGCTCCTCTGACCTCCGCCATAGAGCCGTGTACCCAATCTCCCTGTCCACCATCTCACCCCAAGCGGTCCAAGGCAACCCCTACGATCGCTCCACAACTATGT
This sequence comes from Wollemia nobilis, assembly GCA_028583015.1. Lineage (NCBI taxonomy): Eukaryota > Viridiplantae > Streptophyta > Pinopsida > Araucariales > Araucariaceae > Wollemia > Wollemia nobilis. The sequence continues at coordinate 2,370,743 of JAQPPZ010002502.1, forward strand.
ACTGCCACCCCCAACACTACAAAAGATAGTTGCACCTGATCCCATTTTGCCTTTGATAGCGGATCTCGTACAGCTCATCGTAAAGCTGTGCTAATAGTGTCTGACCCCACCTCATAATAAGTGGCATCGCTATCGAAAACTCCACCAGTCTGAACACCACCTCGAGCAGGTTCCAAGGGAACCTCACACCTGAGGAGTCAGGAAGCAACATGTTGGAGATGAGGGTCATGAGCAACGCATGCCTCACCCCCAAAACGCCCTTCTCCAGCAACCACCGCACCAGAATCCCGCCAATTAGGCAGTCCGCCTCCGCCCTCTCCATAGCCCTATCCACCCCCATCTTCGTCGCCTGCCCAAAGCATCGTGTCAACACCATCATTCGCTGATCGCGGGGAGTCGTCTGTATATAGAAATCCACAAAATCTGATACACGTCCTCCAAAGTAACCGTCATATCCCCTATTGGGAGATGAAAGGTGTTGGTGCGGGGATCCCATAAATTGATCAAGGCAGTCAGATATGCTCGATCCCCCACCACAGGCTCTAAACGCGTCACCTGCTTGAGCCCAAGGGCATCAAGCCACTCCCAATATGCAACTGTCAACGCTTCCCGAGAATTAGAGAACACAGTTGGCTGGTGGTGCCGACTCCTAACAACTTGCAAAACAAAAAAACAAAAAAAAAAAATACAAATTAGGGTTTCAACCTTAATTTAAACAAAAACATTCAAATAAACTGTATAGACAAAAAACAAAGTACAACAAAAACAAAAGTACAAAAAAACTATACAGCAACAGTACAGATCAATCAAATAAACTGTATAGACGAAAAACAAAAATACAGAATTGTACAACAAAAGTATAGATAAATCAAATAAACTATGCAATCAAGAACAAAAAATGCAATAAAACAAATTCATACTAGGGTTTTCTAACCTTAAGTGTGAACAAAAAAATCAAATAAAACAAAAACAATCATACTAAGGTTTTCTAACCTTAAGTGTGAACAAAAAAATCAAATAAAACATTAAAACTATACTAGGGTTTTTAACCTTAAGTGTGAACAAAAAAATCAGATAAACACAAAAAATTCATACTAGGGTTTCTAACTTTAAGTGTGAACAAAAAAAATTAAATAAAAACAAATAATTCATACTAGGGTTTTTACCCTTAAGTGTGAACAAAAACAATCAAATACACACATAAAATTCATACTAGGGTTTTTAACCTTAATATGAACTAAAAAACAAGCAGAATAACGCTAACAGGCATTTTTATCTGTGCATTTTAAAAATTCATATAAAAACAAAAAAATAACAAGCAGAAGGAAGGAGCACCTACCGGTCTTGCCTCGGCTCCGCCACTCGAAGATCCGGTCCTTGCACTCATGGTGTCCGTGAAATTTCAACAGCGCTCCGCTACGCAAACTCGCACTCCTCCTCCCCACAACTCCAAAACACCAAGAAAAAAATGTTGCAAATGAGCCCAAAATCAAGATTTGGTCTTTTTATAGGTTGTTGGGCCTGTAATCGTTCCACCCTGGGATGAGTGCTCTAGTTAGTGCTCGTCCCACCCTGGGATGATTACCAAATTGCTATTCGTCCCACCCCGGGACGATTACAGAGTAGAAAATAAAGCAACAGTAACAACATCCAAAAAATGCACCAAAAATAGCAATAAAGCTGCCAAACAAAGGTGCCCTTGCACCTGATATTATTGGCATGCAAAACCGATGTCGGGGTCACAAATTATCACTATCCTACTCCCTAAGAAGGCTACCATAGCCGGACCGCTCCATGGGAGGACGAATTTTCGAAAATTTCAGCCCCAAGGCATCACAAAAACAGGTCAAAACCCACTCAAAAACAGTAATAACTCTGCCGAATAATGGTGCCTTTGCACCTAACATTCATGGCATAAAACACCAACGTCGAGACCACAAATTATCACTATCCTACTCCCTAATAAGGCTACCATAGCCGGACCGCTCCACGGGAGGACGAATTTTCGACAATTTCAACCCCAATCGACGTCACAAAAAGGGTCAAAACCCACCAAAAAATAACAATAAAACTGCCAAACAAAGGAGCTCTTGCACCTGACATTCATGGCATGAAAAACCGATGTCGGGGTCACAAATTATCACTATCCTACTCCCTAATAAGGCTACCATAGCCGGACCGCTCCACGAGAGGACGTATTTTCAAAAAATTTAGCCCCAAGGCATCACAAAAAAGGGTCAAAACCCATCAAAAATAGGTCTGATTGCTAGGAAACTGCACGCGTTCAATGGAAAACAACTGAAGGCACCCTTACAAACGTCATCTTGGGTCAAGCGACTCGTCGCTTTTCTCATTTTGGTCATTCCCTCATCGATTCGTTGCTTGAGGGGGTAGTCACACTTAGTCACCAAATCAACAAATACACACCCAATCAAGGAAATGGCATGCATTCAAAGAATCATTGACAAAGATAATCACGCCCCTGCTTGGGGTAGCAAACAAGCAATAATCACAAGCTGATCAAACACTTGGCATTCTGGAAGCATGAATACGAGGTTCCTCGGACAAAAGGTTGCGCCCTTTGCCTATTCATGACTAAACAATGTCCAAGATCAAGTAACACCTCACCGAAAAGGTTAACACTTGAAGTAAGCTCCTTAGCTCGTTAGAAGCAAGGATTCAAGAATGCGTGCCCTTTCCATACTTGGGGCATCAAAATTTGGTTAGGTTACTAAGAAACCCTAATCATTAAGCGCTTTGGTCATCTATTTTTGCTTAGCACTGCGCCACACACAACGCATCCCAAAAAGGGGCATCTGTAGACACCAAAACAACACCAATTCGATTATGCGACTACAAGCACTGATCGAGTTGGCATACATAGCCCCTAGGGAAGCCCCCAGAGGTTAAACAGTGGTCCTAACGACTCCCAAATCAGTTTTGGAAGGTCAAAGGTCAATTCGGAACCTTTTAAGCACTTTGCTCCCTACTCGTCCCACCCTGGGACGATTAGAATCCTATTCATCCCACCCTAGGACGATTAGCAGTAATTGTCCAGGGTGGGACGAGTAGCAGGTTTGACTGGCAAAAAGTCAAACCTCGACAGGTCTGCCACTTAACTACGCCTTCAGGGCATGCAATTGCGAGGAATGACTTCAAATCAGAGAGAGACTTCAGTCAAGCATGCCCTGATCATGGAGGCCTCATGCAAGGAGACTCTAAATCAGGGAGGAATCTTCTCTCCCAAAAAAGGCATGGCAAGCCAAGTGGTGCCCTCGCATGCGCATTCAAAGAGAGAGACCCTAGGTCTATAAAAGGGTGAGCATCCTCACCCCAAAAAAAGAGAGAGAGCTGGAGCATTTGGAGCAACGGAGTGCTGCCAAATTGTACCCCCATTCCCCCTTTGTGCTTCCTACATCCATAATTTCTCTTTTGGGAGAGAGGTTATCGGGTGAACACTAGGAACACAATCCCGACCCAAAACCCACAATCCCACACCAAATTCACCAACACAACCCCCTAGGAGGTTTTGGATCCATCCCAAGTGGATTGGTATCAAAACCAGACCCCAAACGACGGGCGTCCTGCCCCTGGGCGCCCCCCAAACTACAACAGTCCTAATCGGCCCACCCCGGAGTGATTAGAAATCCATGAAGAATTTATCTACTGTTCCTTTTGCATTATGTTCTATTTGGTTTACTTATGCTGATGTTCAAGTTTCATGTCATTCTGACTTGTTTTGACTATGTTTTTATCATATTCATGTGTTACTAACCTACAGGGAGCACCTTCGAATACAAGACAATCTGGGCAGAATCTATCAAATCTGACCTTCTGGGTCATCCCAAAATGCCCCCTTTTGTCTAACCCCAAGTTTGTAGGAGTTTTGGAGGCCTCTGGGCAGGACATTTGGAAGGTTGCCTTTGCATGTTTTGTGATAGTCCTAATCGTCCCACCCCTTGAGCGATTAGAAATCCATGCATGATTTCTTGACTGTTCTTTTTGCAATGTGTCTCTGATGATGTTTTCATGCTTCTGTCAAAGTTTGAGTTCATTATGACATGTTTTGATCATCGTTTTGCTATTTTATACATTAACTAGTCGGAGGCCCTAGGGATTGCATGTTTTCCTTCCATCCGCATATGCTATTAACTGTTTGTTGTTTCTTTGAGCGCTAGATCTCACAGCCAGGAACACATGAACACACGGACGCAAGTGGCGGCAACCTTTGACCCACCCATTTTGAATGTGAGGCATGCGGAAGACATTGGAAGCGTACCATCCGTTGATGTAACAAACTGTATCAAATGTTCCGAGCCCTAAAGGGGGGGAGACGTATTGTAACCGGATTGAAAGCAACATTAATAAAAAGAGGCCCCGCTTTTCTTTGTTTTCTAACATCTCGCGTCTTTCCTTCATGCATTGCTTTTCTCGCATTCGTAGGACTTAGCATTGTTTTATATCATTTTTGTTTGCACCATCTGGTACCGTCTGGTCTGGCACGCCGTCACCCTGCGTTCGGATTTCAACCACTTATCCACATATATAATAAAATATTATAATATTAAGTACAATATGATAATATTATTATTATTTTTTTGATAATATTGAATTTTGATCTTAAGTACTTAACATTCCACCCCCTTACAACATGTTTCTTCCTCAAAACATAAGAAGAGACTAAATAATATGATCTTTTGAGTGATGTTGAGGATTGGTATCAATCTTGATCATCTATGCATCTCGATAAAACTATGATTGATGGTGGTTTTCATTAATGTCAATATGTCATTCTTCCATTTACATATTTGAAATTAATCCTTTGGTGCCATGTGTTGGAGGCATATTTCTATTGGTAATAAATATCACTCTTTTTCAACCATAGTTGTTTGCTTTTGCCACTTGAGTATCCAAGACTGCCTTGTTAGCTCCATGCTTCTATTGCTCTACTCTGGTAACTCAAATGATGAGTCTAATTATTCCTTGATATTGTTGCACCACTATGAAATATTGAATCACTATGATTTGTTCACCAAACATTGTCATACTTGGTGCCCTTTTGATTCCATGTAGAACCATAATATTGTTGCCTTAAGTTATGTCTCCAAGATTGTTGCCACTCATGATGGTGTGGATGGCAATATGCTACAACCTTAACCTAATGTTTTACCTTCTTTAACTCCACATTTTGCTCCCTTATTTTGATTTTTTTTGCATGATGTTCTCTCATCTGCCCTTTATTCGATGTGTTCTTTTGTCTTTTTTGGGCTTTGTTGTTTTTCCCCTAGATTTTGTTGTTGTTGTTTCTTGCATGGACTCTGTTGCTACTACTTCTATAGATTTTGTTTTAGGTTATGATATTCTTTCTCAAATTTCTTCCCTACAACTAATTCCTATTTTTCATAAAAATGTATTCATGTTTTTCCTCTAGTCTTTGGCTCTTACACTAAAAAAAATATTGTACTATTATTTTTTTCCTGTACTAGAACTTCATGAACTTTGTTTGTACATTAATATTAATAGTACCCAAAGAAGTTAATCAACGAAAACCAAGAACAATGTCAGCATCATCCATCTCAATAACACAAAATTATAAATGTAAAATATATTTATCCATGGTGATCTTTAAATATTCAAATATTTGCATTCAAATCCTTAAGTTGTATCTCTTTGATTTTCTTTGCCTGAACATGCATTCTCTTAGCCAAAGACATATTAATGATATTGTATTTATTGTTAGGATTTACAAAAATAGTAATATTTTTCTTTTGGATGCGGTCATAAATCAACAAAATAAATTTTTTAATTCAAACAATTCTCCATGATGATTGTTTGACTTATCTGATATCAAAGATGTGCTTCCTTCTAACTGCATATTATTCCCCTTCTTTTTTCTAATTTCTTCAAAATTTCCAACTCTCTTTTTAATTCCTTTTGTTCATCTTAAAGCCTAACTATATTTTTCAAAATTTTCCACTTTCCATTGGCTTACAAATGCAACTTCAAATTCTTTCCTTGTATAAAAAATATCATAGGTACATGTAAAGCTTCAATACTAAGTTAAAGCTCCCCCTTGCAAAGAATCCAAAATCTTGTGTCTCCACGAGACATTAGAAAAATTGAAGATTTAAAAATCTCCTTAATTTCCAAGCATCACTACCATCCTCTCCAATAAATATTGACAACTCTATGTTCTCAATTTCCAAAATTTTACAACTAGGATTTTTTTAAAATAAAATTCCTCAAGTATTCTTTATTCATTTACAACTAAATCTACATTGAAACCAACACTTTTAACATAAAGGTTTGTCTAACTGAGTATCACTCCCTAATTATGAACAATATTTTTATTGGAGAATAATTACTAACAAACTAGCCATGATTTTACCTTTAAATGGCAGTTCTTTATATACTCTCTTAAGGTAAAAAATACTTCTAATTGGGTGTGGGGTTCTTGATCCTTTTCATTGGCAACACACTCAAAGCAGTTACTATGAGGTTCTTAAGGTACTTCTTAGATTGAGTTTTAGGGCAAATATTAGCCCAAGTACTTCTCCCATTTATGCAATCGAGACTTACACCCAATCTTGCAAGAGGTTTTTAGCCGAGTGCAGGTGCTTATTAATCATCAAAAATTGATCCTAAATAGTGAATAGATGGCTGAAACTTCAACAACAAAACATGGCCCTAAAAAATGCTCTAGAATAACTGAAGCTTCTTGTAGCAAAACACAACCCTAGAAAGTGTTATGTTATCATTTGTTATGAACTTCGCTTCACCTTCACATAAATCCCTAACAATTCATAAAAATATTAAGAATATTTTTTCACAATTAAGATTTATAATAGAAATCCATATAAAGAAACAATTTTTTTTCAAAATGTAAATTATTAAAATTATAATTCAAACCCTTGAGACCCTTAAGATAGGGCAACACCATACAATACTCTTTATTGGAAGAAAACAACTCCTTAATATATCTCAACTTGAGATAAATACAATATTATTCTTTTTCCCTTGAGTCTTTTACCCACATTATATAATACTCAACTACCTACCATTACCACTTATCCACACATGTGGGATAATTACATTTCTATATTAGATACCTAACATTATTAAAATTTAAATTCATTTAAAAAATATTGTAAGGTAAAGACTCATTAGAGAGGAACATAAGAGTATACCTTATAAAGTCCAAACAAAGGTGCCATGATAAATAAGATAGACAAATGGAATACAAGAAGAGTTTAAAGTCAAATGGTATGATACTCAAATATCAAAATCAATGCTTTTATAGATTTGAGTAATAAAATAATGTATGACTTTATATGTTTTTTGCAATACTATATTTAATATCTTGATATTGAAAATAGTATTTCAAGAGAAGGAAGACTTATGATTTGAGTGAGCTAAGATTGCTATTTTTATTTTTATGATTTATGAATGTGAGCGAGTTAATCCTTAATCCATTATCAATATCTAGGTTTTGATTCTTGTTTATTATTTTTTTCATAATAGTTGAGTGTCTTAAAGATGTTTAAAATATTATTATTTAGAGTATAAGATTTTTTAATTTGTTAATACCTATTTTTCAACCAAGAGGTAAGAGGTGGGAGAATGTTAAACTTTTGAAAGGTGGGGTCCATAATGCAAAATATTCAAATCTATTCAAATTATAATTCAAACCCTTAAGACCCTTGAGGCAAGGAAACCTCGTACAATACTCTTTATTGGAAGGAAATTGGAAAGAAATTGGAAGGAACCCCAAGGTTCCTACTCATAATTTGATAAATATTAGATAAATAATGTAAAATAAATTACAAATCACCTTTTCAATTGGAGGGTGAACCTACCAAATGCTCTTAATGAGTTATATATATTGTTCTTCGATGCCTTCCTACAACCATATCTACCCTAATTTATATTATCCTAGGGCTACGATAATGAAGGGACATGACTATTCATGTTATAATAATATAATAATAATTAATGAAATAATACTATTAACTATTAATGTTAGGATGGAGGATCCTAACATGCCACCCTCCTTAAAAGGAGCTTTGTCCTCAAAGCTCGAAGTGAGAAGCTTCATCCTTTGTTTCCCTAGTATTATGTGCTTATGTTCTTGCACTATTTTAATATCATTGTTCCGTAAGCAAGGGTATTGGGAAGGTTGAAGTGTTGGTGGCTTTGTCATGGCTTGGAAAGAAAATAATTGGGCCACCATTTTCTTGCCTCCTCTACGAACAATTTTCTCCATGCGATGAGAGCTTGCTAGTGGAGAAGGACCAGATTTTATCCCTTTAAGAGTATATGTTTGATTTTCTAGTGTAAATTGCATCCATAATGCCTCAAAATCCCATTGGATTTTTCCAAGCATTCGTAACCATTGCACTCCTAGGACGATATCACATCCCCCTAATGGCAGTGCATACATATCGTTCTTCATGCTATAATCGCCCATGGTGAGCTTAATATTTTTGCACTTTCCTTTACAGGCAATTCTTCCCCCATTACCGATCATGACTTCAAAATTATTACAAGGATGGATAAAGTAGTCAGTTTGTTTTACCACACGTGGGTCGATGAAATTATGTGTACTTCCGAAGTCAATAAGCACAATAAGATTTTGTTGTTTAAAGGAGCCGGGGACTTTCATAGTTTGGGGGGATGAATTTTCGACGAGGGTGTTGAAGGAAATTTCTAATGGACCTCGAGGGTTATCTTTAGGTATATCTTCCACTAGTTCAACCTCTACTTCCTGTTCAGTTGGTATTGATTGACAACGAATGGCTGCATCCAGAATATAAAGTTTGGGTATAATACATTTGTGATTTTGGATGAATTTCTCATCACAATGAAAAAAAGACCTTTTTCTTTTCTCTCCTTCATTTCTTCAGGGCTAATGCGTTTAATTGGCATGACTTTAGTTATTTTTTGGTTTGTGGAAGTATTTTGTGAGTCTGTTGTAGATATGTTTCTGAGTCGACGTTGGTTGTTGATTTTGTCTTCAGCTAATTTGGCCAATCTAATAGTCTACATCATGGTACTAGGGTTAAACATTTGTACCTATAGTCGGATTTCTTCCTTTAATCCACTGATGAAACAATCTTGAAAAAATGAGGTGTCTAGCCCTATTGTGCAGTTTGCCAATTTCTCAAATTCTGCTTGATATTCGCGTGCCAAAGTGGTTTGACATAATTTGGTGAGAGCTCCTAACAACAATATCTAACCTAATTTATATTATCCTAGGGCTATGATATATATAGTTCTTCTATGCCTAGTTATAACCTAATTTTGTTTGATATATATATAGTTCTTCTATGCCTTCCTACAACCATATCTAACCTAATTTATATTATACTAGGGCTATGATAATGAAGGAAAATGACTATTAATGTTATAATAATATAATAATAATTAATGAAATAATACTATTAACTATTAATGTTAGGATGGAGGATCCTAACAGAAATCACTCTTTAAAATATCTCAACTTGAGATACATACAATGTTCTTCTTTCTTCCTTGAGTATTTTGCCCACATTATATAATACTCAACTACCTACCATTACCACTTATCTATACATGGGATAATTAAATATAATATCATGTACCTAACATTATTGAAGTTTAAATTGATTTTAAAAACCACTTAAGTTGTAAGGTAAAGACTGATTATAGAGGATCATAAGAGTCTAACTTATGAAGTTTGAATAAGGATGACCTAATAAATAATATAGCCAAATGGAATATGGGAAGCATTTAAAGTCAAGTGGTTTAATACTCCAATATCAAAATCGGTGCTTTTATAGATTTGAGTAGTAAAAAACTATATGATTTTATATGTTTTTGTAATATTTTTTTAATAGCTTGAGATTGAAAAATATTATTCCAAGAGAACAAAGACCTATGATTTGAGGGAGCAAATATTGTTATTTTTATTTTTAATATTTATGAATCCAAGCAAGTTAATCCTTAATCCATTATCAATATCTAGGTTTTGATTCTTGTTTTTTGTTTGTTTTCCTAATGGTCGAGTGTATCAAAGATGTTTAAAATATTATTATTTAAAATATAAATATTTTTTAATTTGCTAATACTTATTTTCCAACCAAGAGGTGGGGGAATGTAAAAATTTTGAGAGGTGGGATCCATAATGCAAATTATTCAAACTTATTCAAATTATAACTCAAACCCTTGAAACCCTTGGGGTAGGGAAACACCATACGATACTCTTTATTAGAAGGTGTGATGGGGTCAGGTTGTAGGGTAGGTGTCCTTCACCCCATTTGGCACCATGCAAGCCTTGACATTCAAAAGCTCCATGAAATACGACTCCACAATATATACCTTTTGGTATGTATGCCTAAGATTCTTCATCTTGCCAACTTACGACCAAAATCAATGTGCAACAAATTCAATTCAACAATGTGATTTTGGAATTGGGGACCTAATTCCCCATATTTTTCCTTATTTATATACATCGAGACTATGCCCACCTTAATCTCTCACACATCAACCAACCCAACCATCTTTCCAACGTTGATCTCGCAGGCCACTTCCCTTTGATGTTGGGTGCCTCTTCTCAAGAGTCACGCTTGCATGTTGGGTGGGCTCACACAAGGCTCCCAACCTATATACTGAGTGGGTTGGACTAGCCTCCTTAGTTGATGCTCGAATCCCCACAAGGTTCCTACCCTTCTTCTTAGTCACATCCTATCCTTCTTAGTCACAACCCACCCGTTCAACCTTGCTAGTCCAGATCGGGTCTGTCCTTTGCAACCTCAATAGCCAACATAAATTGGCCTTGTCTATGACACTCCAAGGAAGGCTTCCACAATGAGGAGGATGGTTACCTCTATGTCTCGACCACTATCCCATTCCACTCATGTAGCCTATCAAAATTAGCAAGCTCTCGATGTTCCCAACCCTAATCGATGGGATGACCTTATACAAAAATATGCGACGAGTAAACCCCCACATTCTCTTCTTGTAAGCCTGAGATGATTGTCCCATATTGGACACCCCAAAGTGCAAGGGGAATGTAGGGGAGGTCGGTACTCACACTTTGATCTTCAATTATAGGGATGAAGAAGGTTGCAGGCAACAACCCATTATTGGCTGCCAACTTAAGTTTACCTTGGGGAGCCTACCCCTAGCATGACCATCCCTATAGGTGCTAGGTTGCAGCCTGTTACTGACTTGTCAACCTAATCGGGCACTAGCGAGTCCATCCCCTATATCCAAGGGATGAAGGCTATAGGCGATAACCCATTATCGACTACCAAAATAATTCTAACCTAGGGAGCAATTTGTGGCAAGTCTAGCACCTTAACCATGAACCTGCCTTCTTCTTCTTATCCTTTTTGCTCTTCAACTTAGGGTATTTGTTCTCCTTGCCCTGGTTGTCTTGCCTAGCCTACGATTGCTCTAACGAGTACTTCTTTGCTTCATAGTTGCCATCACAAACCTAGCACTGCGTTCATTGGTCCCTCATAATAGGAGACACCAAGCTAGGTGTTCTTACCTATGCCATCACTAATCTTGATTAATAGGCATCAATATCTTCTAGGATTTTAGTTTGTTTGACTATCTTCTCCTCAAGTTTTTTGTAGAGATCAACCACCTCTTAGTCCAAACTCTATACCCTTGCCTCAAGCCCACTAGCGTAATTGGCTTCTTGATGTTCTAGCTCGTTGAGTTCCTTCAATAGCTTAGCTTGTTGAACTTGAGAATCCATCATCCTATTATCACTCATTTTGTTGAATGAATTAAGCCTTGTCCGCTTTACATGGGACTCTTCTACCTTAGAAGCCTCAAGTGTATCCCAAGATCGCTTCGACATAATGCTTCCAAAACTCAAATATGATACCAATTGTGATAGGGTTAGGTTGTAGGGTAGGTTTTCTTCACCTTGTTTGACATTGTGCAAGACTCAACACCCAAAAGGTCCACATAATACACCTCTTGGTATGTATGCCTGAGATTCTTTGTCTTGTCAACTTATGGTCAAAATCGATGCACAACGGATTCACTTCAACAAGACCTAATGCCCCACATTACTTCTTATTTATATACGTCAAGATGGTGCCCACCTCAATCTCTCACAGGTCAGCCGACCCAACCATATTTACAACATAGATCTCATAGGTTACTTCCCTCCAACGTTGGGTGCCTCTTCCCACAAGTCATCCCCACACATTGGGTCGACTCACACAAGGTTCCTAGCCTACGTATTGAGCAGGTTGGGCCAACCTCCTCAGATCGGTTCTCGACTCCCCATAAGTCTCCCAACTTTCTTCTTAGTTATAGCCCACCTATTTGACCTCTGCAATCCAGATCAAGTTAGTCCTTTGGAACCTTGATAGCCAACATAAATTTGTTAGAGTTACTATGTTAGTAACTATGATTATTACCTCATTTAGGTAATATTTAAGTTTCACCTAGGTAGATATAATTTACCACATGGTAAAAAGTAATTTCTTACTTTTTACCACTAGTAGTTACTATTACCAATTACCTTGGTTAGTAGTCTATCTTACCGTCATTTCCCTTTGGATGACGAGATAGGTTAGTTGTTAGCGTAGACATAGGATCTATTATTAAATAATTTATTTTGTAACCTACTTAATCCTATAGGTATCCTATGCTATAGTTGATGAGATTAATCAATAATAATTCTTGTCTTACCTTATGTAACATTGGTATCATCGCAGTCGGGTGGCCTAATACGAGCTTCGCTTGTTCCACCCGACCTGGACCTGGCACGGTCTTCGAGGGCCCTACTGGCCCTCAAGACCTACACGAATCTTGAGATGGATCCCAGGCAACAGGGCCCGCAAGCCCATATCATCGGGCGACCACGGGAGAGGGCCCGTAGGCCCACATCACCGGGCGGCCATGAGAGTAGGCCCGCAGACCCCAACAGATCTGATAGCATTCTGTTGTCCGACCTATCAGGCCTGATAGGTGGCTAGAGCCCGTAACACAGTGCCCGGATCTCGAGGGTAGGAGGCCCTCCGGTTATCGACAGTCTTTAGTGCTGCCCCCGTGGGTCCAGCACACAGCCGGGAGGGCAGGTGCTCCCTCCTAGGTAGAGACCGGACCCAAACCCGAGGGCAGGAGCGACCTCGGGTCTGACCACCACTGATAGGGGACAACCCTGTCAGATCTTCGATGATCGAGATCTGAGAGGGCAGGCGTACCCTCCGATCCCTGATGACCAGCGACACAAATCCAATGATCGGGATCTGAGAGGGCAGGCACTCCCTCCGATCTCTGGTGATCAAATCAGAGACCCTACAACTACGGACCATCTCGAGCACATATCCCGAGGACAATCACAGTTGGGACCCACATGTGCTCGGGCATAGATCTCGAGGCACTGACTCAGACCACTGCCATTGGACAGGACACGTGGCAGGCTGACGCGACCTCGAGCACAGATCTTGAGGTGCTGACATGGCAGGCTGACGTGACCTCAAGCATAGATCTCGAGGTGCTGATGTGGCACTACCACTGGACAAGACCTGGACAGGACACATGGCAAGCACCACCTGGATAGGACAATTGGACTAGACTGGACACGTGGCAGACAAGCCACTGGACTACGACGAACGCGACACATGGCGAACTAGCCACGTGTCACTAGACCTGATGAGGACGACACGTGGTGGACAAGCCACGTGTCCCGACACAGATAGTCCATGTGGCTAGTAGCAAAACCAGCCATGCGGGGGAGTGACTGCCCGTAGGCAGTCACAAGTGCTTTACGCGCATTTGCTCTTTTAAAGAGCAAATTATGCCCCGTGGCATCAATGTGGGACAAAAGTCCCAATTTTTTTAAAAGAGCCGCGGGGCGGGGGAAGCCTTCAATATGAAGGCAATGCCCTCCCCCTCTCGTCGGGCTAGCTAGCCCGACTGGAGAGCAGGCCAGCGCTAAGGCGCTGCCCGACGGGAGGTCGGGAGTTCGACTCCCGTCGGGGGGAGGGGGGCATATAATATTTTGCTCCATGGAGCAATAAAACGGAGACCCCAAAAGGTAATTCACTTTTTATTTTTTTTATTTTTCAAGTTTATTTTTTTTTAATTAATTAAGTTTTAATTTATTAAATAGTAATTCACTATTATTTTTCTTTTTAAAGTTATTTTTTTATCAAAATGCCTTTAAAACTAAAATAATTTTTACTATTTATAGATTTTACTTATATTAATTAGAGAAATCACATAAACTTAAAATATATAAAAAAAAGGGTTATATTTTTTTTGCAATTTACAAATTTTAGAGTGCTTTTGTTTTCTCACAAACAAGGAGATATAAGACATATAAGAGCCTCATTTTTTGTTGCAAATAAGCAAACCCTAAACTCTTCTCAACCTTGTTAATTTAGCATACAATAAAGGTTCAAACATGAATTCTTTTATTGCAAATTTCAAACACAAGGAGACTTAAAAATTTTGTAATATTCAAAGGCAAAGTGTGCATTTGTTTTCTCCAAGGGGGGATATAAGACATAAAATTGCACATTCTTTTTTGCAAAATTGAGAAGAATTTGAAGGCCTTGGGTCCATAAAAACCAAGTCGTTTGTCGATTGGTTCTGGAAGCCTTCCAAATGCGGGTCGTGTGTCGACTTGTCTTGGAAGGAGTGCTCAAAATTGTTAATTTTGCAAAATTCAGGGGAGAAGACAACATTGTACTTCTTTTGCAAAATTGGAAAACAAAGTAGGAGACATAAAAATATCATTTTTTTTGCACAACACAAATACACATTTTTTTGCAAAAAAAAATTAAAAAAATAAAAAAAAATAAAAAAATTAAAAGGTGCATTTTTGATTTTACTTGACACCTTTATTGGAAAATTAGGTGCATTTTCGGTTGCATCCGACACCTAGGTGATAAGAATTTTGTGGGCATTCTTGTTTGATTATTGCATTATTTCTTTTGCAATTATAAAGTCATAGAATCAAGAACACACTAAACCCCAAAATTTCACAAATTTGTGTAAATCCTTGCACAGATTTAAAGCCACAATTACTTGATATTCTCTCCTAAATCATCAAAACCCCTAATTCACTCTTATTTGTTTGGCTTAATTTCCTCAAACTTTTCATCCTTCTTGAAGGGAGTTAAGGCAGGTGCCATTAAATATCTGTTTGAGTGAATTATATTTTGATACTCTCTTAGGGTAATCAAAAGAAAGAACAAGTTTTTGAAAATAAGGAACCTTAAAAGTAGCAATCCTTTGCACTAAGGGGGGATAATTCCTTTCTTCCTTCAAACATAGATTTTGATAAGAGGGAAATAAAACTTGTAAAGGCAATCAGAGAAGTCCAAATCATCAACATTAAACCTTTTCTTTTAGACTTCATAATAGCAATCATGCTTGAAGTACTTGCAATAAGAAAGGACAAATTGGTGAACTTTTTTGATCAAATTGCCTAGAAAGCATAGTTTTGCACAAATTGTAAAAATGAAAACCAAGACACCATTCAGTGTTGGTTTCAAAACAAGCAAAACTAAAATGGCAAAGGCACAACAAAGAAGCCATATTTCTTGTGAAGTGTCTCATTCTGATTCTATTTTTGGTTCAAAGATAGCACAAGGAGTGCTAAATTGCTACAACAATTTTGTAGAGGGAAAACACATGTGTCCCTTGGGCAAAAACACCATTTTCTCTCACTCTTCTTTTAGGATTCATAAATAGCATAAGTTTTTTGTTTGAAGACCTTGCAATAAGGGGTGCTTGTACCTCTTTTAGGCTTCATAAATAGCAAATTCTAGGTGTTTGAAGTACTTGTAACAAGAGGAGTGATTTTTTGTGGTGTACAATTGTCTAGGAGGCAATATTTGTAAAATCCTTCACAACACTCTTGAGTTGCACACTTTTTGCAATTGAGGGGGGATATCCATTTCTTTTCTTCACTGATTTTTGTAAATAGGGAAGATGACTTATAAGGGTGCATTTTCGGCTTTGTCCGACACCTTAGTCACACTTCCTTCATAAATTAATTACACTATGTTTTGCAACAAGAAGGGGGGAACTTATAAGGGTGCATTTTCGGCAGCGACCGACACCTTAGCTACCTTATCTTTTGCAAATTCATATTGTAAATAAATGAACCTTGTATGAAGTGATCTATTCTACTACACCTAGCGATTGCAGCGGTTGGTTACCCATGCAAATCGGTTGGATGATGTGATTACCATAAGGACATTCGTTGGCGTGGAGACAAAGAGAGGAATGACCCACTTTTTGCTTAGAAGCAGCCAAAGCACTGTGATAGAGCAAAGAACCAACAGATCAACATCTTCTTCACTGTATTGGGACAGCTATATACTTTACCCAAATATTGTTGTATAGAGGGATATGTATGTATTACCCAAATAATGTAATAAGGGGGGATGTTAGAGTTACTATGCTAGTAACTATGATTATTACCTCATTTAGGTAATATTTAAGTTTCACCTAGGTAGATATAATTTACCACATGGTAAAAAGTAATTTCTTACTTTTTACCACTAGTAGTTACTATTACCGGTTACCTTGGTTAGTAGTCTACCTTACCGTCATTTCCCTTTGGACGACAGATAGGTTAGTTGTTAGCGTAGACATAGGATCTATTGTTAAATAATCTATTTTGTAACCTACTTAATCCTATAGGTATCCTATGCTATAGTTGATGAGATTAATCAATAATAATTCTTGTCTTACCTTTTGTAACAAAATTGACCTTGTATGTGACACTCCAAAGGAGGCTTCCATGATGAAGAGGATGGCTACCTCTATTTCTCGACCATTGTCCCCTTCCACTTGTGCAGCCTCTTAAAATGACCAAGCTATTGGTGTGTTCATCCCTCATCGACGAGATGACCTTATACAAAAGTATTACAATCCTGAGATGATAATCCCATACCAGATACCCTAGAATGCAAGGGTAATAGAGGGGAGGCCAATGCTCACATTATGACCTTGACTTAGAGGGATGAGGAAGGCTATAGGCGATAATCCATTACGCGAGTTCTTGTTGGTCATCAAATCCGCACAAGAAAGGACTTTCGGTGGGTTTGCGCGCCCTGGACCTGCGACCAACATTGAAAGGCCGAGAGGAAGAGATGCCCCTCGTGCCAATATCCGGAGAAAGGCCGGCTCCTATACTAATCTACTTTTGGGGTTTGAGATAAGAGTGCAGGAAAGAAATAAAAGGAGTTCGGGTTAGAGAAAGAAATAAAAAAGGATAAGGGTTAGAGATTGATGATTTAAGGTGGGGAAGAACAGGAAGCACGATCACTCACTAATAACTCAAATAGCAGCAAAAAACACCAAGAACAGATGAAAGAAACGAAGTGCCAAACTTCCTATGTATCCTCTGGACGGGTTCGCAGGGTTCTCCTCTCTCTCTCGCTGGAATTCAGGGTTCAGAGTAACAGCGATTAAGAAGAGGGAATAACAGAAACCTCGATCCACCAGGCAGCATAAAAGAAAACGACAAAGCGTTTTTCCTCTCCTATGTATCCTTCAGGGCGAATTTTAGGGTACAGTTCCCAATCGCACACTCGGATTCAGGATTCGAGTCTCGGTATACGAGTGCAAACGAGACAAAATAATTAAGCATAGAAGGCAGCATAAAAGAGAGAAATAGAGCATAAAAATCTTTAGTATTAGACGCGGGACATTGAGTTACAGCAGCTTTCTAGCAGAAAGTTCCCCCCCTTTTACATTGCAAAGCTTGGGTTTTTATAGAGGACCCGACCCTTTGAATCATTATTACAAAAACGGCGGAGTACGCCCTCGGGCCCTGAGAAATCGGCTCCTCGCTGCTGCTGCGGATGACCTCTCAAATCGGCTACCAAAACTAGTAATGGTGACCGAGTCAACCGGGGAAAGATGCATTAAATGAGCCACCTGGGTGTCCTCGGATTGCAGGTGCGGTGCTCGAGTGGCGGCCATGCTTGTCGGGCTCTCCTTCTCGGATTGATACTTCGCATCCAATTGCCAAAAATGAGCAGCGGGCTTATCGGGCAAGAAAATATGCATTTATGAGGCCTTCTGACTGCCTCGGGAAAAATGCCCAACTCGGGAAGCGTTCTTGGAAAGCGCCTCGCTGATTTCCGCTTCGCAAAATTACTTCGGGGGCGTGGAGTGCCGAAGCCGATCTCTTTCTATCCTTCGCTGCTTCGCTGGCAAAACTGCTTCGACGATAGGTCGGGACAAACGCTTCGGGCCGATCTTCTTTTGAAAAGGCGGTTCGGGGGAGTTTCGGTCGAAACACTTTCTCGACCTCTACTGCTTCGGGTGAAAACTGGCCGAAGTGGATTTTAGAAATACTTCGGGCCCGAAGTAATTTCCTTGCCTTAGCTGATTCGGCCTATCTTTTCTTCCTCGGCGAAGTTGTTTGAATGCTGCTTCGCAAAACTTTCGCCCGAAGCGGCTGTCAAAAATGTTTCGGGTGCGAAGCGTTATCTTTGTATCTTCGGCAAACTTCTCGCCCGAAGTAATGATTTGAAGCGCTTCGGGCCCGAAGTTCTTTTCTTTTCATTTTGTCCACCAGGGGGCGATAGGGAAAACCAAAATTGCTATAACTTATAAATAAAAGAAAACTTTCAAGAAAACAAATATTGTACAAAGTTTCAATTTTTCTGCCCCTTGGTGGAATGTGACAATATTGTCAACATTCTTGGCGGCTCGCGGGGCAACGAGCTTGTCTCGGTGGTAGAACCCTCAGCTTTCATCCATTGGGCCAGAGTCACCTCCAGATCCTTCTCCTTGTTCCTTTTCTGGGGATGCTTCCACAGCTTGTCCTTCTTCCTCCTCTTCTCCTGCTTCTGCTTCTTCCTCTCCTGTCGCCATTGCTTCTGCTACGTCTTCGGCCGTTGGCAATGGGGCCAGGCGGACGCGGATGTTTCTTAGGGTTCGGCGAATCTGAGACCAGACCCTTTTCGTGAACAGCTCCTGATCTCTCAGAGATTTGACCAAGGCGCGGAACCTATCGATCTGCCCGATTTTTGCATGCTGGGACCTGGTATACAGATCGTTTAGGGAAGCGATGATTCTATAGTATTTTAGTATGTAATCAGCAACCTGTTTCTCTGTTATAGGTTCGGCCCACTCGTCTATCTCCGAGACGTTGTCTTCAAACTGCTGCCACTTCGGCATGGTTTCTTCCTTGGCTAAGGGCTTTCCATCATCATCCGTGAAGCTCGGGAAGCCTAAGGCGACGAGGTCCTCGAAGTAGCCCATTGACGCGTGCCTCTCGCTTTCGAATGCGTCCAGTAGGATTTTTGCCTTTTGAGCCTTCTTGGCTATGGAGAAAAAGGCGCGAACTGTGTCCTGGGCCGTTGACCAATCCCTTGCTGTCCGACTCATTGCTGCGAGCTTCAAATCTTGATACCCTGCATCTTGGACCTTCAGGGCCAGCTTGAGTCGGGCTTTGACATTCTGAATGACTTCTTCGACGATTGGTCCTCCTTCGACGGTAGCACTCTGGGCTTCTACGGTGTAAGCTAAAACCGAAAGGGCACTGACAGCCCGAGACCTAAAATTCTTGAGCAGACATGAGCGAATCTCTTTGATTTTGCTCCTGTCAAATAGCCCTAGGCCCTCCTTCTCGTGCAGCTGGATCTGAGCTTGCAAGATCCTACTTTCAAGCTCCTTGACCCTCAAATCATTTTTGATCTGCCTTTGCGCCTGATTCTCAGCTGTGCATTCCAGCTATGCTATCTGCAGCTTTAGGGCGTATGTTTCTTTTCGCATCAGTTTGCATTGCCCCTCGGCCTCTGCCAATTTGGAGCGAGTCCTTGCTAGCTCCTCCTCCAGCTTGATGTTGGCACTCTCAGCTTCGAACCTGCGCTTGTTGGCAATGTTGGCATGCGCCTTGAAGGTCTCGATTCCGATGTGCATAGAGGCGGATTCCTTGTCCACGTTCAGATGCTCCAGGTCCTTTTCTTTATCTTGATATTCATAGTCCGTTGGAGTCATTTCATCCAGGGGCTTCTGGACTTTGGGTATCTTCTTTACTTTATGCACCTTTCCCGCCTCGAAGTCGAAGACGACACATTTCTCAACTTGAGCGAGCGAACGCCCTCTCTTCTTTCTTGCCTCTTTCAACATTCTCTCTGTGTTCTGTCGGGCTTGGAGGAGTTTTTTGGCCAAGGGGGACTCCCGTATTGAGGACAGCTCGGAGTCGAATACGGCTGGGTCTATAGCCGAGGGGTTGAACAAATATAGGGAGCTGAAAGGGATAGCTTCACCCGAAGGTTCGGCAACAGGGGTGACAGGGGCTTCGGCGAGTGGGAGCACGTTATGTACAACAGAGGAATGGGCCTCGGGGTTCGGCACTGGACTATTAGCTTCACCCTGGTTGACGACTGGAGGATTGGCGGTGTGGCTGGGCGAAGTAACTTGGACGGGTTTGTCCTGGCCGAAAGACTCGAGGGAAGTAGTTAGGGAGACGGCGTGAGAAGGTGACTGATTTTGTGGAGGCAGGGGGGACGGGTGAGAGCTTTCGGCCAGGACCGGGGTAGACTTACGAGCAACCAGAGCGTAAGGCAAAGAAAATGTACCTGCGTGCCCTCCTGGCAGTGCGGCCATGGTGACCTCCTGGGCGATTGGTCTTTGTTCCTCCTGGGCCTCGGTACCCTCGGCTTCAATGACTTCCGTGAGTTCCTCCACGTCAATGACATCTATGTTTGGAATCGTTTCGGCACTTGGTGGAGTTTCTCCATTGTTTGCTTCGATCGAGCCCGATACAGATCTTTCGGTAGGAGCGCTCGGAGCGTCTGTACGTGGTCGCTTTGGGAAGTTTGGGGGTGCCTGTGTAGGTTCCCGCTCCTTTCTTTTCCTCCTCTCGAGGGGTTGCTCTGATTCCTCTATCGTTGTCTCCAGATCTTCGGATGGACTCTGTAGTAAAGCTTTAGGCGCGACCCTGACTGCTCTTTCCTTGGGGACATTATCAGTCTTCCTGGGGCCTTCATCTGAACTTGGAGTGGCCGGTGGAACGAAATCGACGAAGGACAAGGGTTTCCAAGACCCGATATTGGTTTGATACACAATTGCGAATTCCCTGTCCATTGTTAGAAGCCCGTAAGAATTCATCTTTCGACGATGGACTCTCATAATCCACCATTCTCTCAACTGCTCCTCGTCCCAGTCCTTCAACTCCTCTTTTAAATCATCCTTTGCTTTTCTCTAGAAAGTGGAGTCGGGAGTTGGGAATGGGTACTGGTCTGGGTCGAATTCGACCTCCATAGGATAGAAGTCATGCCAAGGAGGCAACGTCCTCATCTCCTCTAAGTGCCACTCCAGGTCCGTACCATTGGGGTTGTTTCTCTGCTCCAGAACTTCGGGGCGAGGACAGACATGGAAGTTTTTGCTTTTCAAATGATCTCTCATCACCCCCAACGGGTCGTAGAGCCACCTCTGTGGTATTTGGAGCAGACCAAAATCAGCGAGTTTCTCCTCCAGGTATATGTTCTGTTTTAAGGCAAAGACTTCGATCACTCCCATCTTGAAGGGGAAGTCGCAGGTGTGTGCCCACTTTCGCCCGTGGCCGTAGGTTTCGTCGGTCGCGTCACTTTGCCGAGCAACTTCCAGGGCAAATTGGTATTTCGAAGGGAAAAAAGGCAACAAGAAGGGCTTCCCTGTGAAGCCAAAAAGGCGGATCACAAGCCCTTGCGTCAATTGAAACACATCCCCTTTTCTCTCCAGTACCACTTTATTTCTAAGGCCGAGAGGCACCCGAGGGCTAGACCCTGTCAGAATGTGCATCGCAGGTCCCAAAAACTGCTGATTGAAAGGGTAATAGGACTCCGACCTCAGTAAGAGTCGGGTCCATTGATATACAGGCAAGGGGATTCCATCCTTGTCAACTGGTGAAACATCACAATGGGGGAGGGCTTTATGTACATGAAAGAAGAAGAGCCAAACCAAGAAGGAACAGGGTTGGAAGTACGGCTCCTTGCTAGCATCCTTCATGGATGACAACCGCATATGCAGATTTTGGGCCACCCATTCTGCCCGATCGAAGAAAACTGGGTTGGTGTTCGGCCGCGAAGCGTCGGGAGCGTAGAACTCTCCTCTGGAAATGCATTCGGCTAGCGACACCTGCCATGGGCATACCGAAGTATCGCTTGACAAGCCCCCTACCCATGCAATGATAGAGAATATGTCTATGTTCTTAAAGGCCTCCAAGGGCAGGGGCATCTGGGGTCGCTTACCGGAAGGAAGTCCGCTTTTGAGGCTTTCACGCAAAAAACTCAAAATGAAGGGATTAGCGGTGAACTTATCCGTTTGTTCGCTCAGGCTGACCTTGCGAATGGTATAGCCTTTTGGTGGCCTTTGCTGCGGTGCGAATGCCGCCTGCACATCCTCCGGCAGAATGGAAAACAATTTTTTACCCGAGGCATCCAACACCTGCCTGGTTTGCGGTTGATAGTTCTGAGCAATGGCGTATATGAGTTCGGGGTAGTGATGTGTAGGAAGGACCAGATACCAGTATATGTGGGAATAATATGCCATGGCCCTCTTGTTCTCTGCTGAGAGCCTACTTTTCATGAAATCGATAGTATACCGAAGCTCGGCCATAGTTTTTGAGAGCTCTGGGTCTCTGATTTTTGCCCACTTATCGACAGGTGGTTCTATACTGGGCTCATCATCGGACTCTTCCCTTCCTTCCATCACATGTTTTCCTGTGCGTGGGGGAGGATTGACCCTTCTGGGTGTCTGTTTCTTTTCTTTCATGGCTCTCGCCTTCTTTGGAGTCGTCGCTTCTGGTTCCTTTCCCTTTCGTGTGGGGTTCCTCCGTCGTTCACTTCCCATTGTGAATGATTGCAGCAGAGTAACTTGTAGTATAGAAGAGTTCAGCACCGCAAAACAAAGGACTGGGTAATCACGGTGAACAGTGGAGTTCTTGATGTAGAAGCTCTCCGAGGTGACAGAATGCAGACTCGACCCTCACACTTGCAAATGGTTTTGTTCTTAACGGGCATCTGCATTTTATAGCTTCGGAGGGCAACCTCCGGCATTTATGGCAACCACCGTAATTACTTTGTGGGCCTGGCCCGAAAGTATCGCTGCGGCATCTGATTGGCCATACGGCGGCGTCGTACGCAGGGCCATGCAATTCGGCAGTTTGATTTTGTATCGAGAGCGCGGATCGCTGCCACCTGGAACCCTGGCGTGGCATTTCGGTTAACGAACTGTCTTGGGAGGAGTGCCATTTCTTTCGCATTGATTTCATCTACTTTGGTCCCCTTTTGAGGCTGCTATAGGCACGTTCCCCGAGGTACATCCTAAACATGTCCGCCTCGCATGCGCGGTTCGGTGATGTAGGGTTGGCGAAGAAAATACTTCGCCGCGAAGTGCTTCTTCGGGCTGATTTTCTTCGTTTCGGGTCCGAAGTTCTCCTTTGCCACATTGTCGCTTTGGATTATGAACACCGTCGACCGAAATCCATTTCATCGAGGAGGGCCTCGCCAAGAACTGCTTCGGACAACGCCTTCGGCACATTGCTTTTAGCGAAGCATTTTCCATGTCTTTGATTCGCATGTGGTTCGGTTCTACGAGGATGAACTGCTTCGCGACGAACTTCCTTTCGTTGGCTACTTCGGACCGAAACCCCCCGAAGGCGATTCCGATCATGCTTTGTGAAGCCGAAGCCAGGAATCTAGCTTTTGCGGTTGAAGTGGCACTTGCTCTTCGTGATCTTTTGAACAGAGTATATACAAAGCATTGAAATCCTATATACAAAATACATGCAAGAGATATATATATATATATAAAAAAAATTTTTTTTTTTTTTTGGAGTTGTACATATCTTAGTGATTGAAGGCCTTCAGGTGAAGACCATTGACTGAGATTGGTAAAACTTGGCCATTCGCATCCTTGAGGATGAAGGAATTGGCCGAATTCACTTTTACTATTTCAAACGGTCCGTCCCAGAATGCATCCATTTTGTCATGATTCCCAGGCTTGGCCTTCCATGAATCCCACCTCCATACCAGGTCTCCTGCTTTGAATGTGCGATCGGATGATTTCCTTTTGAACCATTCTCGGGTGACCTCAGCATGCCGTGCGAAGTTTTGGTAGGCCCTTTCACGTTCCTCTTCTAGTTGTAGTAGTTGGACCAGGCGCTCCTCCATCGGGTTGGCTTCATCTTCTTCTAGCAACTGTAATGCAGGGATCTCGAGGTGAGTGGGCGGGATGGCCTCCTTACCGTAGACAGAGCATAAGGCGAAGTCTTAATTGACCTCTTAATAGAAACCCGATCGGCCCACAAGGCCCGATCCAGAAGGAGGTGCCAAGTTCTTTTGTTTTGATCGATCAGCTTTCTCAATATCCTCAACAGGGTTTTGTTAGTGGATTCTGCCAATCCATTCCCCTGAGGGTAATAATTGGAAGATACCTTGTGATATATCCCATACTTGTATAGGAACTCGTTGATTTTTGTGCCTGTGAAGCCAGGACCGTTATCTGTAATAATTGCTTCGGGGATGCCGAAGCGGGTAATCAATCCTTCCAGGAAGGCGACCACAGTATCTTGATCGGCATGTTTTGTGGGAACTGCCTCGGCCCACATGGTGAAGTAATCCGTCGCAGTCAGAATGAATTTGTGCCCAGCGGAGGAGTTTGGCGATATGGCTCCTACGAAATCTAGTCCCCATTGCTGAAAGGGGGCCTCCACTTGTATCGGTCGGAGTGGCATCGAAGCATTTATGCTTCGGTCGGCGAATCTCTGGCATTGCTCGCACCTTCGACAAACGGAGAAGGCATCGACAAAGAGGGTGGGCCAATAGTAACCCGCCTTGATTATTTTTAGCGTCGTCGCCCTTCCAGCAAAGTGTCCTCCAGATAATCCTGAATGAAATTCGCCCAGGATTCTCCTCTTGTCATCATCTTTTATGCATCTGAGGAGGACGCCGTCAATGTTCCTAAAAAATAGGCCTTCTGGGCGCATAGCGTATCGGGCGGACCGCATCCTGAAATGTCTCCGCTGTGAAGTATTCAAATGCGAGGGGCATCTACCGATGTTGAAATATTCCACTATCTCGCTAACCCAATCTCTCTCGGCCTCTTCCTGATTAGCGAGGCATTCTCCTGTTGGCAAGTCCTCCGACTGACAGTCTGTTATTTCGGCCGTTGCGTTCTTCGCCAGCTCTTGACATAGTGCGCGGCCGTGAACCAGCTTGGTGGGCTTGATCTCAATATCGAACTCTTGGATTTTGCTTACCCAACCAGCTCTCTTGCTTCCCAGTTCCCCTTGAATAATGAAACTACGCACGTCGGGGTGAATGACGAAGACTGTGGTTCGACTCTGAGAGATGAACTGTTTGAATTTTCTGAGAGACTTCATTACTGCATGCACTTGACGCTCGATGAAATTGTACTTTTCTTCATGGGGATTGATTATCTGGCTAAGGAACGCGATGGGACGTTCCTCTCCATCTTCCCCCTTTTGCGTTAAAACCGCGGCATAGCTTTCAGGTTCTCCTATTGCATACAGGATAAAATCTCGGTTGTAGTCGGGGTTGATCAAGACTGGTGCATGAACAATTCGGGCCTTGATTTCTTTGAATGCTTTCCTCCTCTCTTCTGTCCAGACAAATTTTGTGCCCTTCTTTAAAAGCTCAGACATCGGCTTAACGACCTGGGCGAAGTCTGGGACAAACTTCCTGACGAAGTTAATCTGACCAAAGAAAGATTGAAGGCCCTTTTTATCTGCTGGGATTGGGAGCTTCATCAGAGCTTCGGCTCTGTCAGGATCCACGGTGAGACCCTTTTCTGAAATTGCATGTCCCAGCAGCTTTCCTTCGCTGACTGCGAAGATAGACTTTTTTGGATTGATTGAGATGCCAAATTCTCGACATTTTTCAAAAATTTGTTGAAGATGTTCTGGGTGGTTTTCTCTCTTTCGGGAGAAGACGGTCATGTCATCCAAATAGATAACGATAACCTTGTTCAGAAGCTCACCAAAAGCTAGGTCCATTGCCCTCTGGAAAGTAGCTCCCGCATTCGAGAGGCCAAAAGGCATTCGTTGGTAGGCGAATGTGCCCCACTTGGTTGTGAACGCGGTCTTATGCTGATCTTCGTCCCTGACCCAGATCTGATTATATCCGGAGAAACCATCAAGCAGGGAGAATCGTTGAGCTCCAGCCATCGAATGCAAGATCTGATCGATCTATGGGAGAGGATAGTGGTCCTTGAGGGAAGCATGATTCAGGTTGCGGAAGTCCACGCATAACCGGATGTCTCCATTCTTTTTTTGATGGGGACCAAGTTCGCTACCCAGGAAGAATGCTTGATGGGATAAATGATCTTTGCTTCGAGCATCTTTAGCAGTTCGGCCCTCATCAGGACCTCGATCTTTGGATTGACCGGCCTTTGCTTCTGTCGAAAAGGTTTGGCCCCTTCTTGTAATTCGATTGTATGTTGGATTAGCTGTCGATCATATCCCTTGAGATCGTGATAAGACCAAGCCACGATATCTGGGTACTTCTTACACAAACATCGGATCCGTTCTTTTTCTTTCGAGGTACAATCGGTCCCGACCTTTATTACTTTCCCAGGTTCCAGTTCTAAATCTTGATATTGTTGTGCGCTGATCTGGATCCTGTGAGAGAGCGATCGATCATTTTGATCGAAAAGGCTTTCAAGCATGATCAATCCCTTGGGAACGTGGTTGTTCTTCAACTGGACCAATCCTTCATATTCTTCCTCATCCGGGCTTCGGTCCTCGACCGTAGCGGCTTCTTGGATCATGAAATTGACGATCTGCTCGTCGTTGTCAAAAACTTGCCAGTGTAAATCTCTGTCGGGGACAGAGGGTCTATAGATCATCCTTACAGCCTTCGGCTTATGCACCATATCATCCACTGGAGAATATCGGGCTGCGATGGATGCTAAGACATCTGCATGTCGATTCTTTTCTCGTGAAACAGACTGTAAATTGAGGGATTCAAACTGGTCAAACAGGTCCCATACCCTATTGCGGTATGATTTAAGATAGTGCTTCTTTGAAGAGCATCTGTTGGTAACCTGGTTGCAAACTAGTTCGGAATCGTCGAAGATTTGAAGATGCCTTATGCCTAACTTGTCGGCTTTCTTGAGTCCCAAGCACAAGGCTTCATACTCTGCTCGCATTGTTGGTGCAGCTCCATGTCAATCGGTAGCAATATTCCTTTTGCTCACCGGACGGCGAAATCAGAAGGATTCCTGCCCGGCGCCATTTTTGCATCGGGCACCGTCGAAGAACAATTTCCATAGTCCTTCTTGAGCAGAAACTTTTCCTTCCCTTTTAGCTGGTTTCTCGGACTTGGCGATGGTGTAGCACCCCACCTCAGTTTCTATCATGGCATTGAAATCTGCCAATGAAAATTCATCTTCACAACACAACTGTGCGAGGGATTCCTGGACCAAATCCACGTGCTCTAGTTCCTCCGCGATCGTATGCACAGGGCCACTGCTTTCTTCTTCGGACATCTTCTCAACCAGGAACGTAGAAGGCTTTTCATTATAGATCTTCACCTTCTTCCCTTTGAAGGGGATCTCTAGATGAGTGTAGTCCATGGACAGATATCCGCCCAGCTTTGCCGTGAATTCTCTTGACAAGCACATGATGAAGTAAGGCTCAAGGTCCACGACTACCACCTCTTGTATGACTATGATTTGAGGTGTCTTATGTAGCCGAATAGGAATATCTTTGATGACACCTACAGTCTTCACTGGGGTACCGTCCAACTGGAGGACTCCGTGACTGCTTCGTGTGTACTCCATGCCTATTTCTTCGCATACTGCCTTCGGCATTACTGTCGTCGTAGCTCCAGAATCTATCATACAGTTATGCACGATATACCCTTCCATTTGTAAGGATAAGTAGAACGGTGGTGGTCTATTTTTCCCCGTGATGGACGCGGACAGGGTCTGCACCAGGGCGGGTGGCTCTGCCTTCCTTGTATTGATCCTCTTCAATGACTCTTGCAACAGGTCCACTTGTCCAGGGAGTTGCAGAGCATCATACAGACTGATCTTGGCTGGGATCCTCTTCAACTCTTCTACAATGTTGTAGGCTGGGGAGCTATGCACCTCAGGTTCCTTTCTTGGTTCGTACTTGGTGCGATATTGCTCTGTTGCTTCGACCCTTTGTCGCTTGGTGAGCGAGGGAAACTTGAGCTTCTCCTTAGCCTTTTCTTTGGTCTCCACCTGAGGTGGTTCGACAGTGGCCTTTTGGGCCTTTTCCTTGATCGAAGCTGGCGGAGGAGCTTCGCTCGGGGCCGAAGAGGATGGTTGTCCTTTTTCAAATCGAGCATGTACCTTCAAAGGAGCCATCTGAGTAGCATCCACCTCTATCGACCTTTTACCTCCCCTAGTAAGGACTGCGACTGGCTCTTCCTCGTCGATTGACAAGTTCTGATCCAATTGTCTGATGACATTGACTTGACCGCCTTGACTGCTACTTGTTAGCGTCTGCACGTAGTGTTGATGCAACATGCATGTATTTTCCTCATGAGGATCATTACACGTAGAGCACCAGTATACATGATCGGAAGTGCTTGGGACTTCTTCTATCGCAGCATTTCTTGCCGAAGCTTTCCCTTGATGGACCGCTTGATCTTTGGTAAGTGTGGGCGTGGGATAAGACCTTCTTGGTAGAAACTCTTGTTGCGCTTGCTTCTTCTTGACAACGGTCATGTCGTTGGACAAGGTCTGCACCGTGGCATTTAACGATTGCATTTCTTGCAATATCTTGGCTTGCATATCATCGGCCTTGGGAACTGATGGTAAAGAAGCCATGGTCGGTATCGGAGGTAGGGCAGGATGTTGAAGGGGTGCTGGCAACATCGGAAATGTTGGGGTGATAGTGGGGGGCATGGTTGAAAACATGGGGAAATGTATCTGTGGAGCCGTGATCTGCGACACAACAGGATTCGGGTTCCAAGATGAGATCGGATATGCAGGGATTGCAAAAATCTGTGGAGCGACTGCGCTCGCATACTGGGCTTGAAGGAACTCGGGGAGTATGGGCATTGGCATTCTCTGAGGGAGTTTGCCTACGGCTATGAGGTCCGTTTCTGCTTTCTTGGCTAACCCATACAACTCTGGAAAGGTATTGACATTGGAGTACCTTATCATAAGGCCGATATCAGGATTGAAGGCCCGAAGGAAGTAGTACGCCGTGGCTTCGTCAGTTGGGCGAAGTCCAACTGGGACTCTTTGCCAGGTTCGGGTGAACCTAACATTGAAGTCTGCAATTTCTTCTTGCGGATGTCTTTGGATCGAAGTGAATTGCTGTAGAAGAGAAGTTGGATCGGCGGACTCGTTGAAACCTTGCATCAACTGCCCGGCCAACTGGTCCCATCCCGTAATAGTGTCGGGTGGCAGAGATCTGTACCAATAGAGGAGCTTTCCTCTAAGGGAGAGAACCAGGAGCTTCACCATCACTCGCTCTTCTGTGATATCGTGGATTGCCGCCAGGGAAATGATGTCCTGGATATGCTCCAGAGTAGTCTTTCCGATTTCGTCGAACGTCGGGAGCTTTTTGATTGCAGCAGGTGGAACTTGCCCTTGGCCCGCAAGATTCAACGGTGACGAAGAATTCCATGCTGGAAATAATCTGGGCGGCGGTTGCTGCTGCATTTGCTGTTGTTGTTGTTGTTGTTGTTGTTGTGCCATATTTGTGCCTGGGTTCTATGGAACAGAAGTCCCCGAAGTCCCTCTTGGGTTGCTTGTCGGAAGGCCAAAGGGAACGGAGGCACTAGGATGCTTCGGTGAGTTGGGAGGATTCGGAGGAAAACTAGCTGCTGTGCTATCGAAAGTTAGGCCTTGCTCGTCAACAGCAGCCTCTTGCGAGGATGTCCCGCGTAAGAGATATTCGGGGGTAACTAACCTAGAGCGTTCCCCAGAGGCGTCAATATCAAGCTCAAAGAAATCGGTTTCCTCGCCTCTATTCCTAACTCTCCATCTTGTTTGCATGAAGGCACAGGCTTTAGTATTGGTCTTTACGACTTGAAGATTCTCGGGTAAAACAGAGTCGCCAGATGCTAAGAGTCTCTTAGTAATGAGAGCATCGATTCTCACTACTACTCAGGGGATGAGACTGACCGGGTCTCACTGAAAACTTGTTAGAACTACTGGCTCCGGTGAAGACGGGCTAGGGATTTTCTCAAATATGGGACCTTGAGTCCCATCGGGCGTGCCAAAAACTGTTGGTCATCAAATCCGCACAGGAAAGGACTTTCGGTGGGTTTGCGTGCCCTGGACCTGCGACCAACATTGAAAGGCCGAGAGGAAGAGATGCCCCTCGTGCCAATCTCCGGAGAAAGGCCGGCTCCTATACTAATCTACTTTTGGGGTTTGAGATAAGAGTGCAGGAAAGAAATAAAAGGAGTTCGGGTTAGAGAAAGAAATAAAAAAGGATAAGGGTTAGAGATTGATGATTTAAGGTGGGGAAGAACAGGAAGCACGATCACTCACTAATAACTCAAATAGCAGCAAAAAACACCAAGAACAGATGAAAGAAACGAAGTGCCGAACTTCCTATGTATCCTCTGGACGGGTTCGCAGGGTTCTCCTCTCTCTCTCGCTGGAATTCAGAGTTCAGAGTAACAACGATTAAGAAGAGGGAATAACAGAAACCTCGATCCACCAGGAAACATAAAAGAAAATGACAAAGCGTTTTTCCTCTCCTATGTATCCTTCAGGGCGAATTTTAGGGTACAGTTCCCAATCGCACACCGGATTCAGGATTCAGAGTCTCAGTATACGAGTGCAAACAGACAAAAGAATTAAGCACAGAAGGCAGCATAAAAGAGAGAAATAGAGCATAAAAATCTTTAGTATTAGACGCAGGACATTGAGTTACAACAACTTTCTAGCAGAAAGTTCCCCCCCCTTTTACATTGCAAAGCTTGGGTTTTTATAGAGGACCCGACCCTCTGAATCATTATTACAAAATCGGCGGAGTACGCCCTCGGGCCCTGAGAAACGGCTCCTCGCTGCTGCTGCGGATGACTTCTCAAATCGGCTACCAAAACTGGTAATGGTGACCGAGTCAACCGGGGAAAGATGCATTAAATGAGCCACCTGGGTGTCCTCGGATTGCAGGTGCGGTGCTCGAGTGGCGGCCATGCTTGTCGGGCTCTCCTTCTCGGACTGATACTTCGCATCCAATTGCCAAAAATGAGCAGCGGGCTTATCGGGCAAGAAAATATGCATTTATGAGGCCTTCTGACTGCCTCGGGAAAAATGCCCAACTCGGGAAGCATTCCTGGAAAGCGCCTCGCTGATTTTTGCTTCGCAAAATTACTTCGGGGCGTGGAGTGCCGAAGCCGATCTCTTTCTATCCTTCGTTGCTTCACTGGCAAAACTGCTTCGGCGATAGGTCGGGACAAACGCTTCGGGCCGATCTTCTTTTGAAAAGGCGGTTCGGGGGAGTTTCGGCCGAAACACTTTCTCGACCTCTACTGCTTCGGGTGAAAACTGGCCGAAGTGGATTTTAGAAATACTTCGGGCCCGAAGTAATTTCCTTGCCTTAGTTGATTCGGCCTATCTTTTCTTCCTCGACGAAGTTGTTTGAATGCTGCTTCGCAAAACTTTCGCCCGAAGCGGCTGTCAAAAATGTTTCGGGTGCGAAGCGTTATCTTTGTATCTTCGGCAAACTTCTCGCCCGAAGTAATGATTTGAAGCGCTTCGGGCCCGAAGTTCTTTTCTTTTCATTTTGTCCACCAGGGGGCGATAGGGAAAACCAAAATTGCTATAACTTATAAATAAAAGAAAACTTTCAAGAAAACAAATATTGTACAAAGTTTCAATTTTTCTGCCCCTTGGTGGAATGTGACAATATTGTCAACAGTTACCAACCTAAATATTCTCTACCACCAACATGACCATCCCTACGAGCACCAGGTTACATCCCATTACCAACTTGCCAATCTAAATGGGTACTAGGGAGCCCATCCCCTAGTCCTAAGGGATTGTGGCTATAAATGACAATCCATTATTGACTTCCAACCTAAGTCTACCCCAAGGAGCCTATCCCCCATAATGGCCATCCCAAGGAGCACTAGAGGACAACCCATTACTAACTACCAACCCAAAAAGGGCACTAGGGAGCTCATACCTTAGGCCTAAGCCATGAAGATGCCCTATGCCAACCATGAATTGGATATTCAACCTTGGCATGATCCACTTCCTCCTCCATAATACTCCAATCAAATTTGATGTCATTGTCGATGTTTATGAGGAATTCATCAGACTATTCAGAATCCGCGTTTAGGTTGTAATGCCTCTTAACCAAGCCATGCTTTCTCGCATGATCCAACACAAGACTATGCTTCGAGGAGGGCCCTCACCCTCCTTAATGCATTTTGAAGTTGAACACCCTTACCTCACCATCTGAGGTGATCACCCCCACTTGACTTCCTTGGTCACTAACACATCTTATTACTTGCATCCTTTCTTATTTTTTAGTGGCCTTGGTAGCCTTATAACCTTCATATCAATCAGTCTCATCAACCCAGTTTAACTTCTCCTCTTCTCCAATCAAATGTAAATCAAAAAGACTAATTTTGAGCTTGAGTCTTCCTTTTTGTGCTGGCCATATTTAGGGAGAGGTCCAACTCCTTGGCCTCTTTCATGTCCACATCACGATCCCCTTGTGAGTATCTCCTGTTTGGGGTTAAGATCAGACTGTCTATGCTACCACTTCAAAGTATTCTCGTTGACCTTGTGGTCCAAGGCTCATCATCACTTGATTTTTTGCTCTCATCGAGGGCTCAAGGTTTTCACAAATCTCACCCTCGTCTTGACATTGGGGTAACACCTAGTGATACACGTGACTCATGAGGTTCTCACCAACTTTGCTTCAAACCTAACTGCTTGCCAAGGTCATGATTTATTTTAGGATATTCCTTTTGGATGTGCAGTTTATGGCAAGTCCAACACCTTAACCAAAAATCTACCTTCTTCTTCTCATTGCTCTTTAGCTTAGGGTATTTGTTCTCCTTGCCTCTATTGTATTGCCTAGCCTATGATAGCTCCAATACGCGTTTCTTTACTTCATGGTTGCCATTGCAAACCTATAATTGCGTTCATTGGTCCCTCATAATATGAGACATCAAACCAAGGGTTCTTACCTACATCATGATCGATATTTATCGATAGGTAACAAGCTCTTCCAAGATTTTAGCCTGCTTGACCACCTTCTTCTCAAGTTTGCTCTAGAGCTCAGCCACCTCTTTGTCCTAACTATTTACCCTTGCCTCAAGCCCGTCGGCATGATTGGCTTCTTGACGTTCCAACTCGTTGAGTTCCTTCAACATATCAACTCATTGAACTCGGGTGTCCATCACTACACCAAAAAGGGTCTTTAAGGGCGGTTTTTAATCACCCTTAAATACCTTTAAGGGCAGTTATTAAATCTTCATCTATGAGGACATTGTAAAAAGTTTGTGTCATACGACAATGGTTAAAAACCACCTCAAAATACCACACTCTTAGGGCCTCACATAAAAAAAAATATCACCTAAAAACTGCCTTTGTCTTACTATCTTCATGATGCTTGTTGTCCATATCAGCTGATGAGAATATGATTGGTTTAAACACTGTCAAAAAGTTTTTTAATACTACTCACTCACTCATATGTTTGTTGTTAGTTTGAGTGCCAGCCAATATTATCGTAACAATGTTGTTAACAATCTCATTTGGGAAAAACAATTATTATTTTTGTGAATGTTGTTAAATAAAAGATGATAATGTTTGTCATGATATTGGAACCCAATCGCAATAAATTCATAACACAACAACTACAATCAAAATAGTCTAAACAATTCGATGATTTGATGATCATATTTCCATGGTAAACTTAAACATACTGCAAAGGATAGAGAACATTAGAACTGGATCATTGAGCTACAACCGTAGATTAGTATAAATTTTTCTAACAAGCATAAAATGTGGAATATGGAAACAACCATATTTGGATTTTCAAAGAAATTATAGGCCTCGAGGAGTTCCACACATTATTCCCTAATCCAATCACTTCCAACAAGGCTTACTTTCAGTTGAATTGAAAGGAAAGGAGACATTTTAATATTCAAGTCCAAGATGTTTTGATCAAAACTATATGGATTGTTTACCAGTCTGTCCACCCCTGTTACAGCCAGAGTCCCCTGTTTGTATAACTAGAGGGTTATCATTCATATTTTTACCAGCCTTTTAGAGGAGGAACAAATGGAATCATTTAAAGCTTCAACAATGCATTCATTTTTGATAGTTTATTTATTTTTGTAAGACAATAAAGACATTTTTTTAGAGTCTCCAACAACAAAGGTAACAAAATTGGAGACTAAAAATGGAAAAAAATTAAAATTATTCCCACTCCTAATCTAGTTACAAAACATCTCATTCTAATTGTTCTCCCTCTTTAACGCTATTCCTCAAACACGAAGCTAGGCTTACAAAAATTTATTGCAGCTCAATTATCCTGCATATGGAGACTCATTTGGCAGTGAAATTCAACAATGAATTCATCATATATCTTATTCAATTCCTTGAAGCTATTTGGAGTTTGATATTGGACAACAACTGTGCTCAGATCCCACATGGATTTCTCTTCATAATTTTAATTACATGAATCCTCGCTTTCCAAGGTAGTAGATTCAACCATATAATCAACACATTGTTCATCAAGTGCATTATCTTTCTCAGTCCAGAAGGGCTCTGCAACGACCTACGTGCGTCGGACTTGCCTCTCCTTGAAATATGCTCTGTAAAAGTTATTGCGTTCACAACCCTTATCGAAATCACACAAGTCTGAATCGATCAAAAGAGTAACAATTATGATATTACACAAGACCAAAAAAAATAGGATTTGAAGATAAAGAAATTTTAAGTTGGATTAACATAAACACCAAGGAAGAGAGACAATTTGAAAGCAACATGGCTTCTTGGATCGATTGGGTCCATAACATATACAACGCTGCACATATGACATCCAAAATAATACATTGTATTGGAGATAAAGTGTTGCTATGCACCAAACATAGCAAGTTGGCTATGTTTTCCAAGTGAAGAAGTTTATTATAAACATCATATGATTTTGATTTAATTGTTATCTCTTTTCATCTTTCGATTTTCCTTTTCACCTGCGGTATTCGCACTTGGCCTTTAAGGTGGGGACGTGCCCTCCTTGAATGGAGAAATACTTCCATTTATTCATTTGCGATATTGATTTAAATATTTAAAGTATTTTTGCTCTGTGTGTCATACTGGGTTTTCTGTGAAGTACATTATTAATTCGGAGAGTTCTAATTATAATTAGTAAAGAGAGGATTTGTTCCTCTCCAAGTGGTATCAGATTGGTTTTATTATCATCTGGAGCTAATATGTTTTCGCTGTCACACACGCGTAGGGATGCTCGATCGCGAGTCATAACACAACCGATGGTTTTAATGGTTCGAGACATGTTTTCCAACTCCAGCACATTCATAAATAATATCGCCATCCTTAGAAGATCTTAATACAAAAGCGAACAAGCCCGAAGCACTGATAAATAATAATCATCCTATGTTATTACGTAACGCATAATACAACGATGACTAATCTTTTAACAGACAATTTCAAGCATCCGAACGGGTCTAAGGTAATTGCAACACGAATGAAATCCAAGCACAAAGAAATTGTCACTCACTCCTAAACGCAGCGACGTTGCGAAGGCCAAACGAGATGAACCACTCCTAGATTTTTGAAATGCGTTCCTCATCCTGCAAAACATCGAGCATACCCCACCAACCAATCACGCATTAGGTACAAACAAAATTAGTCACATTTTATAAGGTTTAAATCTAAATTAAATTAGGGTTGATAAATGCATAAACTATTTATCCCATATTTGTGAGGGATTCGGAAAGCGAGGGTTTATAAGGCAAAAGGGACACCTATTGAGTTGTGGCTTTGGGCCACATGGGTCTCCTCCCACGCATATTGTTGCATAACTTTTATTATTAAACATGAACCATTCACCAATATGCAGAAATATCAAATCATTCATCCACAATATATTATCCACAATAACAATCCACAAATGAGAGAGAGATAGATAATACCCTTAAGGTAGGGCAACACCAATAATAATCCTTAAGGAAGGAATAACTCCACAAGATCTCCCAAGATGAGAGGCCACTTCGTGGGCACGACGATTACATAAGATTCTTCTTCAATGATATGAATGTTTACAATGACAAATATCTCTTCTTTATATATCCATATTCTTATTCTACTTTGGAGAGCCTACTACTAATATTATATTATATTAAAATATAATATAATATTATAATACAATCAACCTTGGGTTATGTGTGGCCCATGCCAACCCTTATACAATATAATAATATATCCCCATATATCTATTCCTAGGTACCCTACCATGCCACCCTCCTTACAAATGTTTCGTCCTCGAAACATATGAAGAAACCTGATAGTATGATTTGCTAAGCAATGTTAGCAAGTGGTACCAATCTCGCTCATCCATCCATCCAAGTGAAACCCGATGATGCTGGTACGCCATTTTGTTACTTGAGTATCCAAATCTGCTTCGTTGGCTCCATGCTTCTGCTGCTGCATTTTGATAACTTGAATGATGGGTCCACTTGTTCCTTGATGCTCTGATGAACCATGCTCGAAAACCATGATCACTATGTTTTCTTTGCCAAACACTGCCATAGTTGGTGCCCTGCTGATTACATGTAGAATCATAATATTGTTTCCTTGAACCATGCCTCCAATATTGTTTCCGCTCATGGTGGTGTGGATGGCGATATGGTGCAACCTTTACTTGAAGTTCTACCTTCTTTGACTTTTCAACCTTTGGCTTCATTGTTTTAAATTCTTCTACACCTTGTTCTTTCATGTTATCTTTGTTTGGTGTGTCCTTGTGCTCTTCTATCAAATATTCCTTGGACTCTGTTGCTGCTATCGCCTTCATGGATTTTGTTTCCTGTTCTTCAATTTGTTCTTCTACAACCACTTCTTGATTTTCCTTGTATCCTTGCTCCTCAAGCTGAGAAATATCTTGCAATGTTATTTCCACTGAATTAGTTACTGCTACTTCTTTCATGGACTCTGTTGCTACTATCGCCTTCTTGGATTCTGTTTCATGTTCTTCAATTTGTTCTTCTACAACCGCTTCTTGATTTTCCTTGTATCCTTGCTCCTCAAGCTGAGACATATCCTGCAATGTTATCTTCTTTTTTCTGTACCATAACTTCATAAACTTCTTTTGCACATTAATGTTAACAGTACCCAAAGAATCTAACCAAGGATAACCAAGAACAATATCCTCCTCATCCATCTCAATAGCATAGAAATCTGAATGTAAAACATATTTATCCATGGTGATCTTCAAATCTTTAAAAATCTGAACATTCTCACCCTCTAGTTGTATGTCCTTAATTTTTGTTGCTTGAACTTGCAATTTCTTAGCCAAAGCAATATTAATAAAATTATATCTGCTACCAGAGTCAATGGAAATAATAACCTGTTCCTTTTGAATGCTTCCATGAACCTGCAAAATAGACTTTTTAGATTTAAACAAATTCCTTTGTCCATTTTCTAATTTATCTTCCACCACAGGTATGGTTTCCTCTGTCTGCATACTGACATCTTTTTTATCTTCCCTAAACTTTTCCTCTTTCGTCTTGAGTAATTTTATTTCTTTTTCATAGTCGTCGATCAAATCCCTTAGGCGATCTACATAATATGGGTCCCATTTACTCAAGAATGCATGCTTCACTTCCTCCAAAGTGTATTCATTATTTGTTTCTTGACAAAAATTTACCCACCACAAAGAAGCTTTCCCTCGAAGAGAGAAACTAAGGTAGTATTTCCAATAAGGATTACTATGATGTTGATAGACAAACTTTTTCCACCATTCCATAGCATCAATATCATCTTCTCCAGAAAAATAGTGGAGTACCATTGTTCATGCCCTAATGCAACTAGGGTTTTTTTTTTTTGATAATAAATATCATGCCCTAATGCAAACTAGGGTTTTATGGAAAAAAATATATATATCTTCCCACCAAGTTGAAGCTAAAAATCCCAAATACAACTACATCTGCAATTTTTTTTTTTTCCAAACAAAATAAAGTGCAACTTATTTGCTTACCCGAACTAAACAAATTGTCTTTTGAAAAATTCACGACTTGAAAATTCGTCACTTTCCTTGTTCCAGATGGCTGACTTCAAAAGGTCGTATCTCCTTCAATACTGCTCGGATTCCTTCATATGACCACTCATTTTAAAGCTCTTCAAATTTTGCACAATTTGATCCAAGAATCGCCTCAATCGGATTAACTGTCGCAAAGATATGGCTTCTGAAAGATGAGGTGTTTTTCCAAAAAAAATCTGCGAAATTCGTCACTATCCTTGTTTCGGATGACTAACTTCAAAAGGTCGTATCTCCCTCAATACTGCTCAGATTCCATCATATGACCACTCATTTTAAATCTCTTCAAATTCTGCACAATCTGATCCAAGAATCGCCTCAATCGGATTAACTGTCGCAAAGATATGGCTGCTGAAAGATGAGGCGTTTTTCCAAAAAAAATCTACGAAATTCGTCACTATCCTTGTTTCAGATGACTAACTTCAAAAGGTCGTATCTCCCTCAATACTGCTCAGATTCCATCATATGACCACTCATTTTAAAGCTCTTCAAATTCTGCACAATCTGATCCAAGAATCGCTTGAATCGGATAAACTTGCGCAGAGATACGGCTCCTGAAAGATGAGATGTTTTTCCAAAAAAAAAAAAATTGCCCTAATTCTAGGGTTTCACACAAAAATCCCCACTTTGCCAAAATCGTTGCTCTGATACCACTTGTTGCATAACTTATTATTAAGAAACATGAACCATTCACCAATATGCAGAAATATCAAATCATTCATCCACAATATATTATCCACAATAACAATCCACAAATGAGAGAGAGATAGATAATACCCTTAAGGTAGGGCAACACCAATAATAATCCTTAAGGAAGGAATAACTCCACAAGATCTCCCAAGATGAGAGGCCACTTCGTGGGCACGACGATTACATAAGATTCTTCTTCAATGATATGAATGTTTACAATGACAAATATCTCTTCTTTATATATCCATATTCTTATTCTACTTTGGAGAGCCTACTACTAATATTATATTATATTAAAATATAATATAATATTATAATACAATCAACCTTGGGTTATGTGTGGCCCATGCCAACCCTTATACAATATAATAATATATCCCCATATATCTATTCCTAGGTACCCTACCACATATCCAACCTACTCGCCGTCTAACGTGTCCTATCCTTTCATCAGTCATCATGTCCTTTCGTTAGTCGTTAGTGTCTTTCCTTATGTTAATTTGTTGCTAAGGTCTGTGTGTCCTGTCCTTCTTTCAGTCTCTTCATGTTTGCTTTCGTGGCCAATCCTTGTCCACGTGTCCCTTGCATCCTCATCTATTGCATCCTCTGGTCCCTCGCGTAGTCCTCATTGTTTATGTCACGTCAGTCCTCTAGTCCCTCGCGTCATCCTCATTATTCATGTCGCATCTGTCCTCTGGTCCCTCATGTCCTTGGTGGTCTAGTTCTCTCATCGTGTCTCGATCAACATTCCAACTGTGCGTCTTAGTCTCAAGTCCAGGTATGTCTTAGTCTCAAGACGGGGTCTAGTATTGGCTCGCATTGTTCCATGTAGTCCAAGGGGGTCTGTTGTGGTTCATCCACAACACACCCCAAAAGTGGGGACCCACCTTTGTTTTTGCAGGTTTTAGGGAAGATCTCAAAGACCCGGATGCTAAAAATGAAGAAAAGAAGAAAAATGCCTAAGTGTTGAAAGGGTCGCGAAATCGCGACATGTCGCGATATCGCGACATGTCACGAAATCGCGACTGTCTCTCCATCGCTACGAGTTGCGAGAGGAAGCACAAGGTTGAAAGTGGTAGCGAATCGCTACCACTTCATGAAGCGGAGGCTCGAAGAAAAGTGGTAGCGAATCGCTACCACTTCGTGAAGCGGAGGCTCGAAGGAAAAGTGGTAGCGAATCGCTACCACTTCGTGAAGCGGAGGCTCGAGACCAAAGTGGTAGCGATATCGCTACCACTTCGTGAAGCAAAGGCTCGAGACCAAAGTGGTAGCGATATCGCTACCACTTCATCGAAGGAAGGCTCGAAACCAAAGTGGTAGCGATATCGCTACCACTTTTTGAAAGGAAGGCTCGGAACCAAAGTGGTAGCGATATCGCTACCACTTTTTGAAAAGAAGGCAAAGCAAAGTCGGTAGCGATATCGCTACAACGAGCTACTATGGGCGTACGGACCAAGAACATGTCGCGATATCGCGACATGTCACGATTTCGTGACATGTCGCGTTATCGCGACTAGGAAACGGAAGAGGCCAAATGCAAATTCTGTCGAGATTTCCATGGGAAAGCGTTACGAAAGGTGCAGGAGACGTAGGACATGTGGCAGAAATGATAGAACCAGAGTAACGTTTCATAACAACGATTCTTGGCGCGAGATCGAGCGTTACGATTGCACGCAAAGGTTAGAATACCAAAAGGCGGGAATTGAAGCGAAGGGTCCAGGGAGTCGAAACGAAGCGTCATGGAGCGATCGAGAACGCGCGACGAAAAGGTTAAATAGCAGAAATGTAGATGGATACGAAGTGGAGAGCGTAACAAAAAAAGCATTACTTATTGAAATAAAGGATTTTTCTTTGGTAACACGACTTTTGTGTGTAAAATCAAAAGGAGATCGAAGCCAAAACTATTGTTTCACTGTCAATCTTTCCGTTGCATCATTTTGTCTTGTATCTATTTCGTTTACGCCATGGGATGGGTTACGATAGGTGAATGGTAGAATGATGCGGTTATATTCTTTTCCTTAGAGTCTTGCATCTGATCTGATTAGATTGTGTGTTAGTACGGATCTGATCGGTTGGGTTGTTTTGGGGATTTCATCTCTTAACTTGGGATTTTGCGGGGAGGAGATCGTGAACCATTTTAATATCCTTCATTATTTTCCAGCTGATTCAAAATAACAATTTTTGTTTTATTCCTTGATATGCTTAATTTCATGTCAGAGACTAACACTGAAATAACAGAACTATTGAATAGAGATAAAACGAGCAGGTTAACCTTAGAATAAATTGTGAATATTAGAACATCAAAAGGAGTTTTGTTTATTTTTGATTAATCAAACAAGTCAAGATTATAAAGTTCATTGAGAATCAACAAAGGCCCCTTGTTAACAGCTATCTGCAGGATTTTGAGTTATTCTGGATATATCAGTTGTATGTATTAAATTGAAATTCATTTTTATATACGTAAAAGTTGTTTCACAAAGAAACTTGGAGAAATAATAAAAGGAAGGAAAATAAAATAAATTATTTCTTTGCAAGAAAGAGTCTTTTGTTCGAGACTCTAAGTTGCGTGTTATTATTTGTAATATGACAAATTAACACTCAACATTTTGGCGCTAGAAGGAGGGCCTTATGTATTGCTTTGCAATTTTGATTTGTTCTAACAATTAACGTGGGTAGTTTTGTTTCCACCTATTGTGCTTGCGGGTGTAACATCCGGACATTTTATCCGGCGAGAGTTGAGAAATCTTTTAGAGTCCTAGAGTTTCCAAGGTGGCCCAACTTTGAGTACATTGCTACTAGGTCTAAAACCACGGGGGAAACTATCTTCCAAAGCCTTTCTCCCACTGCTAGGAGGCCGAAAAACAAAACATTAGAAGTTGAAATACCACCCGGTATACTTGAGTTAGGGATTTCTTTGGACTCAAGTACCTTTAGTGGGCCTGAACCCTTAAGTTCAAGTGGGATAGTAACACCAGTTGTATCTGTCTCCACAGTTCCGGGAGTTCCAATTGTTCCCACAGGGTTGACACCTTTGAATAACATGGCCCAACAACAACAACAACGATAGCCACCTGCCCTTTGGTATGGTGCTCAGAGTTCCCCTTTAGATATTCCCAGGGCAGTCCACGACTTGCCTAGAAACATTGAAAGGGGATTACCCAAATTCATTCATGATGGTCCAACAACATCAGAAGATCATGTCCAAATCTATAAAGATTACATGTTTAGGCAAGGGGTTACTCACGAGGATGTTGCCTTTCGAGTTTTCCCTGCTAGTCTAGACCACATTGCTAACGAATGGTATCGAAATTTGCCAGCAGGGTCCATAACTTCATGGGCCCGGCTAGAAACTACGTTCATAGGTCAATTCAGACAGTTAGTAGATCCCTCCATGACATACAATTTCTTCGTATCTTGCAAAAGACAAACCAATGAGCCCATTCGAATGTTCAATCAGAGATTTCAAAAGCTATATACGAATGTGACTCGTCACTTTGCGGTAGACCATGCAATTGCCTTGCAGCTATACTTCAGAGCCTTAGATCCTTTAACATCTTTGTTGACTAGAAGGAACCCTCGGGTTACAACCCTTCCTTTGGCTTATGCAGAAACAATGACTCTCGAACAGCGGATGAACACTGCCGGGCGCGGGGATTGTCTCAATTGGTCGGGATGGGACAATATGGCCCATACGACCAATTTGCCATGATGAACCAGGTAGTAGCACCACGAGGCTCCGATGTTGAACAACTTCCAAACACCCACCCAAGTTACGCCATTGTCGAGTTATCCGAATGCCGTTGTTCAAACACGAGTTTGATTCAAAATAACTCGATGGGTTTGCATGGGTTCGGTATGGGCAATAATCTGTTGACCATGTCGAGGTTTGCTCCAATTAACACGCCAAGCTCAGCGACTTATCCAACAATCACTCCCATTCAAAGTGTGAATCCAGGATGGAATCCACCCGCCCAAACTCAAGCCATTCAAAATGGGAATCCAGGATGGAATCCACCGCCCAAACTCAAGCCATTCAAAATGGGAATCCGGGATGGAATCCACCTGCCCAAACCCAAGCCATTGTACCCGAGTCCAGAGGTGGCTAATGCGGCCAACACAGTTGGACACGCAATTGCGAGTGCCTCAACCACAAGGGTCCGAAGCGGCCATAGAAAATATGAAAGAAACATTGGCCAAGGTGTTAGTAACGGTGGGGAATGTCAATAAAAAAGTTGATCAGGCCATGGGCCATAACCGACCTCACAATCATAGAGGAAAAGGAATGTATAACACGCAGCCTAACAACGGGCGGGTACCCAATCCCGTTGCCAACCGAGTAGACATTTCGGAAGGGTGTGGAGATGCGAGGATCTTGTGATAATGATTGCCACGCATTGTGGCCACGTGAAACCGGAGTCTATGCTAACGGAGGTCATACATTCCCATGAAAGTGAAGAAGAGGAGGATGTAGAATTTTTTGGAAGCGAAGATGAAGAAGCTTTGGAAGTTCATGCAAACAAACGTTTTGGGAAAGCAAATCACAAATATTACACTAGGAGTTCTAAAGAGCCCAAAACTTCCTCTGCTCCTCCTAATAATCAATTACTCCCTCCCGACCCTAAAGGAGATGTCAATCCCCCTCCTCCATCGAAGGTCGAAAAGTCTAAGATGATGCAAAACTTGCCAAATCCAGAAAAGCTCACTTACGATTTGGTGGAAGATATGAAGAAGAATAGGGCCAATGTATCGATGTATGACATGGCCCGATTATTAGGCCAAGAAGTGAGTTCACCAAAAGGATTAAATCCATCTGCACAAGTTCATGAAGCTAAAAGTCCTTTGAGT
Source organism: Wollemia nobilis (assembly GCA_028583015.1). Lineage (NCBI taxonomy): Eukaryota > Viridiplantae > Streptophyta > Pinopsida > Araucariales > Araucariaceae > Wollemia > Wollemia nobilis. The sequence goes on from JAQPPZ010002502.1 coordinate 2,414,499, forward strand.
CCCAAGTGGTTGTACAAAAAGAAAAACGAGATATACCTCCCTTTTTGGTAACCATTAGAATTGCGAGTAAAAACTTGCACAATTGTTTAATAGACTCAGGGGCCTCGGCTACTATCATGCCCTTAGAAATCTGTAAAAGATTGGGACTTACACCAAAGCCTTCTAGGAGCAGGGTGGTGCAGTTAGACGAGTCAACCATGGAGGCGGTAGGAGAGGCTGGGTGATGTGCATATTCAAGTCAATTCGGAACCCAGAGTTCAACATCGCATAGACATATTGGTGCTCGATATTCCTATCAAATATGGCATGGTATTGGGAAGAGATTGGAGTAAGAACCTAAACGGTTACATTGTGACGGACTCTTCACACATGTGGCTGCCTTGGAGGGGAGTGGCCAATCAAATTCGAATTGACAGTGAACCCCGACTCAAAGAGATGATCACAGATTACAACAAGCCGAACGAGATCCAGTACATTGAAGCTGAGTTGGGAGCATACTGTTTGGACATAGAAGCACTCAAAAATACCCATGATGAAAGGATGGGGCACAACTTTATTGAAGGACATCAAGACATTTGGACCTTGAGATTTGATGGATCCAGGTCCAGACAAGGAGCGGGAGCCGGTGTTGAATTGTCATGCTCGGACCAGGAGCCTATATTCGTTGCATACGGACTACGGTTCCTGCCACCAACAATATGGCGAGAATATGAGGCTTTGATTCTTGGACTACGGTGGCCATTCGGAAGAAAATTAAATATATCAAAGTCCTTGGTGATTCGGAAGTGGTGGTGAAACAAGTGAGGGGACAATACATATGCAAGGACGGGCGGCTCGAGGCTTTACCGAACTAGGGTCGGAGATTTAATAGATGAGTTTGACGCCTTTAACATTTCTACGATCTCGAGAAAGGGCAATCGTACGCGAGACTCCCTAGCTGTAGCGACGAGTATGTTGAAGCCGGTGGACCATAAGAAATGCAAGAAGTTCTCTATAGAGTTGGTCCCTTGTCCCTCGATACCGAGATAATGTTACGAACTTCCAAGTATTTGATAGTGACGGGCACATATTTCATTTTGTCACTAATTACGGTATATTTGAAAAGCGAGTACATAGATGAAGAAGAAAGGGACGTAGAGGAGGTAGTTTCGAAAGATAAAAATCCTCTAATTAGAAAAAATCTTTAATATCGGATGCAAACCAAGAAAAGGTAAAAGGGTTCCATCTCCTGGAGAGGCCTGTGATTTGGTTAACATTGGAAGTGCAGAAAATCCCCGGGAGGTATTCATAGCAAAAGCATGTACCAAGCTGGAGAAGGATTCCATAGCAAATGCATTAAAAGAATACATAGATTGCATTGCTTGGAGTTATAAGGAGTTGAAAACCTATGATCGGAATGTCATAATGCACACGATTCCACTGAAGCCGGAGTCCAAGCCCTTCAGGCAAAGACAAAGGCGAGTTAATCCATTATTAGAACCCTTGATAGAGAAAGAGGTGAAGCGACTGTTAGAAGCTAAGATCATCTTTCCCGTTAGGCATTCCACGTGGGTTGCTAACCTAGTCCCTGTGAGGAAAAAGAGTGGAGAAATAAGGTTGTGCATTGATTTCAGAAATCTCAATAAGGCATCCCAAAAGGACAACTACCCGTTACCCACCATCGATGAAATACTCCAAAAGGTAAACGGGTCGGAGATGATGTCATTCCTGGATGGTTATTCGGGATATAATCAGGTCCTTATCCATCCTAGTGATAGGATGAAGGCCGCTTTACGACAAAATGGGGCACCTTTGCATACGGGAGAATGCCCTTCGGACTATTGAACGCAGGTGCCACTTTCCGGAGAGCTATGGATTTTGCTTTTAAAGGGCTTATTGGTAAGTGCATCATTGTTTACGTCGATGACATTCCTGTATTTTCTAAGAACAGGGAAAACCATGTCAGGGATCTTAAGAAAGTCTTTCAAAGATGCGGGGAACATGGTATATCTCTCAACCCAAAGAAGTGCATCTTCGGGGTAACGAGAAGGAAAAGCTGTTGGGGCATATAATATCTAAGGATGGAATTTCCATTGACCCTGAGAGAATAGAAGCCATACAGAAAATTCCTCGTCCCAATAGCAAGAAGGGGTTGAGATCATTTTTCGGAAAGATCAATTTTGTCAGAAAATTTATCGCAGATTTTGCGGAGATAGCAAGACCTTTGAACGACATGCTAAAGAAGGAGGTCCAGATCATTTGGATAGATGAAAGGATAGAGGCTTTTGATAATATCAAGGATGCGATTTCTAAAGCCCCGATTTTGGTGAGTCCCGATTATACGAAGCCTTTCTATATCTACACATTTGCTTCAGATCACTCCTTTGCGAGTGTTTTAACTCAGAAGAGTGAAGGCGGCATTGAAAATCCCATTGCTTTCTGAGTAGTCCTCTCAAAGATGCGAAAGCGAGATATTCTACCCTAGACAAGCAAATGTATGCTGTTGGTTAAGACTGTAAAAAATTCAGGCACTACATAGTCCACAGTAGGGTCTTTGCTATCGTCCCGGATCCTGCTTGTCAAAGCCATGTTCATTCAGAATGAATTAGGTGAGAAACGTGGTAAGTGGGTTTCAAATTTGCAGGAATTTGATCCGGAGATTCAATCGATGAAGATAGTGCGGGGGCAAGGGTTAGCTAAGGCAATCGCAGAACGGGGATCTCGCAATTCCTTGTCAACATTATGAAGTCGTGATGTAACCAAGGAGGAGTGGTATGCAGATGTGGTGTACTATCTACTAAATGGTAGGTGTCCATCATTTTTGAATGCTACTCAGCGCAGAGCCTTGCGTTTGAAGTCTGCTAATTTTCTAGTTAGATATGGCACATTATACAGAAAGAACCATGAAGGTATTTACCTTCGTTGCGTTGATCAAGAGGAGGCAGTGCGAATACTCGAAGAGTTTCATGGTAAACATGGGACAGGGCATGGGTCCGCTAATGCCACAGCCCATCAAATCCTCAGAGCCGGTTATTATTGGCCTCAACTATTCAAGGATGCCCATTCTCATGTGAGGTCATGTCACATATGTCAAACTGCAGCCAATAGAGATAGAAACGCTTCCATGCCTTTACAGTCCGTAATCGAGTCCAGACCTTTCGCGCAATGGGGCCTGGATTTTATTGGGATTATCAGCCCCAATTCATCCGATGCTCACAAATATATTATGATGGCTACGGACTATTGCACGAGATGGACCGAAGCTATCCCCACAAAGAATGCTACTACAGAGGTGGTCATTAAATTTTTAGAAGATAACATTGTCACTAGATTCGGGATGCCTAACTCCATCGTAAGTGATAATGGTTCGGCCTTTTCCTCTCTAGAGTTTGCTAATTGGGCATTTGATAACAGCGTGAGTTTAAAGTTCTCCTCCAATTATTACCCTCAAGGTAACGGATTGGCCGAGTCATCCAATAAGAATCCATTGATTGTCATAAAAAAATTGTTGGAAAGGAATCCACGAGACTGGCACAATAAGCTTAAGTTGGCCCTTTGGGCTGAGAGAATCAGAGTCAAAGAAGCAATAGGGACGTCTCCTTACCATCTGGTTTATGGACAAGATCCCATTTTTCTTGCAAATCTCAGATTACAAACGCTGCACTTCATGAAAGATTATTTTGGAACTAATGATAAACTTGAGTCTAGACTAACGCAATTAATGCGCTTGGATGAAAAAAGGGATGAAGCTATGCTTCATTTTAGTAAACACCAAGACATTGTAAAAAGATGGTTTGACAAAAGGTCTAAGGCCAAGGCGTTTAAAATTTCAGATTTAGTCTTTGTTATGGGACAAAAGACATGAGAAGAAGGGGGAACATGATAAATTTGATTACCTTTGGTTAGGTCCCTACCAGATTTCGGAGATCCTAGGGGAAAATAGTTTTAGACTAAAAACCTTGGATGGAAAGGATTTGGCACTACCTATCAATGGGTTGCACTTGAAGCATTACTTTCAAGCATGAGGTAGTTGGGCTTTGTATTATATGTAATAACGCTGTAATTTCTTGCTTTCATTTTTCATGTTTAGGTGTGTATTATTTTTTTTTTGACATGTCTAAGCTTTGTATTAATGTTGTGATCTGTTTCTTTGTGTGCAGATTTGATACTTAAGTGTGTGTTTCAGGAGATATCTAGTTTTGTGTCAATGCTGTAATTTAGTTTCTTGATGTGCAGATTTGATATGTTAGTATGTATTCATTTTTTATTTCAGGTTTTTCTTGTATTAATGTTGGGTTTTTGCGTTTGTGTGCAGGTTGGACATTTAGGCGGTGGTGTTCCTTTGATTTCCTTTTCATTGCCTTAAAAAAAAAAAAAAAAAAAAAGGGGAATAAAAGCTAGATGTTGAACACATGCCTAAGATTGGGAGAATATGAAACATTGGAATCATGTTGTAAAAGCTCCACATGTAATACAAACAGTTAATTTAGATCATTTGAAGCTTGTGATGCATGAAAAAGTCGGTTTTGCATGACAAATCATCTCATTTGCAATTCAAGAAATAATGCATTCATGTTCCATCTCACTTTTCATACATTTCACCGTAGTGGCATATGCATCTTAGGTGCAATTCATTTGAGTATGTTGAATCCTCTTAGGGTTATGTTATAACATAAATTTAAGTAAATCCTAAGGTTAGGAGCTGAGTCTTGAAGTATCTAGGACCAAGCACGTTTCATACATTAAAAGGGATCTTGAGCAAAATGATCAAAACCTAACTTGGAGGAAAAGGTTGGGCGAAAATGGTTTTCATGTCTATCCTATTATGCAACATGATCCTAAAAACAGTGGTTTTGACCACTTCCATAGAGCTTAAAGCCTAAAATCGGAGTAGTAAGGATAGGGTTAAATTCTCATCTCGGTTGGTTGAGAATCTAATTCCCCAAAGCTTTGATTGGACCCACATGGAGTAGTAAGGATAGGGCATAAATTCTCATCTCGGTTGGTTGAGAATCCGATTCCCCAAAGCTCTTATGTTTCATTTTGTATTAAGTCTTAGATTGTAAGGATCGTACTATTTGTCCTCTGCAAAGGATGGGTAGTCATCCCCAAGGTCTAAGTAACAAGATTAATATTTTCCATTTACATTTAAAATCTTGGGTTGTAAGGATCGTACTATTTGTCCCTAACCAGGATGGGTAGTCATCCCCAAGGTCCAAGAAGTAAAATAAATAAATTTTTCCCATCTCATCCTTATATTGGATTGTAAGGATCGTACTACTTGTCCTCTGCAAGGGATGGGTAGTCATCCCCAAGGTCCAAAGAAATGAAGATAAGTTTTGGATTATGGGGTTAGATAGGCCCATGCATGGCATCATGTCTTGCCTAAAAAAATAAGACCACTGATTGTCTAGAGGGTTAGACTAGCATGACCATTTCTTCCATAATTGGTTTAGTTATTTTGCTCAAAGTGAGGTAAAGAATTCTAAATCAGAATAGTAAGGATAGGGTTAAACTCTCATCTCGGTTGGTTGGGAGTCCGATTCCCCAAAGTTCTGATTTCACATCCACTTGCACATGGGTTCAAGATAGTAGGGACTCATAACCAACTTTGGGATATAATGAACCGTTCACTAGTGGATCCTAAGAGGGTTTGGCAGTCTTGAATGTTTGCACATAATACTACAAGAGTGACTATACATTTTCTCATGGCATATTCGGTAGAATACGCAAATCATTCACAATTTCGCATATGCATTCATGCAAAACCGATGATGGAATGTGGATCAAATTCAAATGATAAGGAAAGGAATTCATTGCACACACCGAGCTAGTACTTGATGATTATGATAATTCATGTACTTCTGATTTTGGGCATTAGTTATATTGATTATGGGCTAACCCATGTTTTCAAATTTGTGATTTGTGTTAGGTTGGGTTCTTACTAAAATGCTCAAGAGCATTTGACAGAAGAGTCGCCATTTGTTGTGGTTCATCCACAACACACCCCAAAAGTGGGGACCCACCTTTGTTTTTGTGGGTTTTAGGGAGGATCTCAAAGACCCGGATGCTAAAAATGAAGAAAAGAAGAAAAATGCCTAAGTGTTGAAAGGGTCGCGAAATCGCGACATGTCGCGATATCGCGACATGTCGGAAATCGTGACTGTCTCTCCATCGCTACGAGTTCGAGAGGAAGCACAAGGTTGAAAGTGGTAGCGAATCGCTACCACTTCGTGAAGCGGAGGCTCGAAGGAAAAGTGGTAGCGAATCGCTACCACTTCGTGAAGCGGAGGCTCGAAGGAAAAGTGGTAGCGAATCGCTACCACTTCGTGACGGAGGCTCGAAGGAAAAGTGGTAGCGATATCGCTACCACTTCGTGAAGAAAAGGCTCGAGACCAAAGTGGTAGCGATATCGCTACCACTTCATCGAAGGAAGGCTCGGAACCAAAGTGGTAGCGATATCGCTACCACTTCTTTGAAGGAAGGCTCGGAACCAAAGTGGTAGCGATATCGCTACCACTTTTTAAAAAGAAGGCAAAGCAAAGTCGGTAGCGATATCGCTACAACGAGCTACTACGGGCGTACGGACCAAGAACATGTCGCGTTATCATGGCTAGGAAACGGAAGAGGCCAAATGCAAATTCTGTCGGGATTTCCGTGGGAAGGCGTTACGAAAGGTGCAGGAGACGCAGGACACGTGGCAGAAATGACAGAACCAGAGTAACGTTTCATAACAACAATTACTGGCTGCAGATCGAGCGTTACGATTGCACGCAAGGGTTAGAATACCAAAAGGCGGGAATTGAAGCGAAGGGTCCTGGGAGTCGAAACGAAGCGTCATGGAGCAGCCGAGAACGCGCGACAGAAAGGTTAAATAGCAGAAATGTAGATGGATACAGGGGCTGGAGACTGTAACAAAAAAAAGCATTACTTATTGAAATAAAGGATTTTTCTTTGGTAACACGACTTTTGTGTGTAAAATCAAAAGGAGATCGAAGCCAAAACTATTGTTTTACTGTCAATCTTTCCGTTGCATCATTTTGTCTTGTATCTATTTCGTTTACGCCATGGGATGGGTTACGATAGGTGAATGGTAGAATGATGCAGTTATATTCTTTTCCTTAGAGTCTTGCATATGATCTGATTAGATTGTGTGTTAGTACGGATCTGATCGGTTGGGTTGTTTTGGGGATTTCATCTCTTAACTTGGGATTTTGCGGGGAGGAGATCGTGAACCATTTTAATATCCTTCATTATTTTCCAGGTGATTCAAAATAACGAGTTTCTGTTTTATTCCTTGATATGCTTAATTTCATGTCGGAGACTAACATTGAAATAACGAGAACTATTGAATAGAGATAAAACGAACAGGTTAACCTTAGAATAAATTGTGAATATTAGAACATCAAAAGGATTTTTGTTTATTTTTGATTAATCAAACAAGTCAAGATTATAAAGTTCATTGAGAATCAACAAAGGCCCCTTGTTAACGACTATCTGCGAGGATTTGAGTTATTACGGGATATATCGGTTGCATGTATTAAATTGAAATTCATTTTTATATACGTAAAAACTGTTTCACAAAGAAACTTGGAGAAATAATAAAAGGAAGGAAAATAAAATAAATTATTTCTTTGCAAGAAAGAGTCTTTTGTTCGAGACTCTAAGTTGCGTGTTATTATTTGTAATATGACAAATTAACACTCAACGAGGTCAAGTGTCAAGTTGTCAATGTGTCGTATTCGAGGTCAAGTGTCAAGTTGTTGAAAACCATGTCGAAAAGTTGTCCAAGTTGCTCAAAATTGTCAAAGTCGCCAAAAGTGTCAAAAATTGCTCAAAATTGTCAAAGTCGCCAAAAGTGTCAAAAATTGCTCAAAATTGTCCAAGTAGCCAAAAGTTGTCAAAAGTTGTTTGAAAGTTGTCAAAGTTGCTGAAAGTTGTCAAAAGTTGTTGTCAAGGAGGCGAGCCCAAATTCAAATCCGCATTGCAGTTAGAGCGATAGTTGAAGTGGAATACAATTTTTTGCCACATTTAGCAAAACTTTGCAGAAATCGAAGCTCAAAAGCTTCTAAGCAAGAGATTCTAAAAAGTGCAAGAGCAAAAGGTGGACCAAAGGATCTGACGGTCGACTATCAAGATCAGAGACTCCCAACAAAGAAAAGTCAAACGCAAGAAGACCTCATCAAAGCCAAGGTACAAAAAATTCTCTTTCTCCTTTCAAAATTGGTAGTTATAATTCGAGTCATCCATTGATCACCCAATGGCATCCAATACCTCTCCAAAATCCTCACAAGAGAACCTCACTCAAGTAGAAAACAATCATCCCATGATCAATGATGATTTGTTAAGAGAATTAATAGACAACCTTAAGATTATGACTGCCAGCTTCAAACAAATAGTCAAAAAACAACCCCAACCAAATCCTCCTAGTCCCAATCACTAGAGTATTGACGTTCACTATGATGACTATACACAACACAATGGTCAAAATAGTCGGTCCCAAAATTACAATGATCATCGAAATAATGAGGAGTGGGCAAACAAAGAAATTTTAGAGCAACAAAGGGGTTCTAGCAGACCTTACCGCAATAACAACTAGCGACAGAGGAGTAACGAGGAACATGATAGAAACAATTCTCACTACCAACCAAGAGGTCCTACTGGAGTCAATTATCCATGCGTTGACATGCCTACCTTTGAGGGTCAGGATCCACGTGGGTGGATAGCCAAAATGGAAGGCATCTTAGAGTTCTACAAATTCAAGGAGGATGAAAAAGTCCCTTTTACAACAACCAAATTAGGCACTGAAGCCTATCAATGGTTTACATGGTATAAATGTGAGAATGTCCATCGGGCCTTCTTTTGGTCTAATTTCAAGGAATCCTTTCTTCACAAATTCGACAAATGTCCCACAGGTTCATACACAGTAAGGTTGTTGTCACTTAAGCAGAGAGGATCAGTAGCGGACTATATCTCGGAATTCACCAGTATGCTTCACTATGCATAAGACCTACAACTAGACATGGTGGTAGCGGCTTTTAGAAATGTATTGAAAGCAAGTGGAACTACAAAATCCATCCCGGTTAGATGAATTTTTAAGGATTGCCAATTTGGCAGAGACGAAGGTGCAACTAGAAACATCCACACGACATGATTCATATGGTCAACCTCAATATCACAACTCTTTTCGCAGAAATGATCAACCATCATGATATTTTTTCTATAAATGTCACACTCACCATCCAAAAGATCAAGCATGTGTACCAAGACAGAACTTTCAAATTGAATATGCTGACAAAGAAGATGATGAAATAGAGGAGAACAACTCACCTGATGATGACCAAAGTGAACACAAGGTGGTTGTAGATGGAGAAGATACCATGACTATTTTAGTACATGCTCTTATGGGGTTATCCTCTCATCATACAATCAAGGTAGTAGGATTCATTCGATAAAGAAAGGTAATAATATTAATTGATTTAGGAAGTACTCACAAATTTATTGATGCAAAACTTGTCAAGACATTAAATTTTCCCATCCAATCAAGATAGATTTCAAGTTAGAACTGCAGGCAGGGAAACTTGTCAATGCCTAGGTAAGACATCTTCAATTTCATTACAAATAGGAAGTTATACCTGGCAGGGTCATATTTTTGTCATGGAATTAGGAAATTTAGAAGTTATTTTGGGCGTTGCATGGATGGAACAAATGGAAACCACGATCGGTTTTAATTACAAACAATGCTTTGTTGAATGGAAAGAAAATGGGAAGACCATTCGCCTCCAAGGAATGCCAACACCTCCATCAAAAATAGTAAGCTCTCATAGCATGGAAAAGATGTCAAGAAAATGTGGCTACGAAATCATAGGCCAAATTAATTGCATAGAAAAAGTAGTACAAGAGGTGCCAGAAATCCAAGCAGAAGATCTACAAAACGTTGTGGCAAAAATTGAGGAGGTTTTTTACAAACCAAAAGGACTACCACCCAAACTATCCCATGACCATGCCAGAAAATGTCTCACGAAGGTGATCATCCAAAAAGTGAAATCTCAGTCAGAATTACCAATACTAGATACATAAGGGTGTATATATCTCCAGCTGGAAGCCATTCTACAAAGTAGAACACGCATCCTGAGGTCATGTCACATCTAAGAATTTCTCATCAAATGGCAAGGCCTACTAGAAGAAGATGCTACATGGGAACCTGAGAGTATTTTCTAGTCATTTCCAGCTTTTAGGACAAAGCTTTATGAGGAGGGGAGTCATGCTACGCACCAAACATAGCAAGTCAACTATGTTTTCCAAGTGAAGAAGTTCATGATAAACATCATATGATTTTGATTTAATTATTATCTCTTTTTATCTTTCGATTTTTATTTTCACTTGTGGTATTCGCACTTGGCCTTTAATGTGGGGATGTGCCCTCCCTGAGTGGCGAAATACTTCCATTTATTCATTTGCAATATTGATTTAAATATTTAAAGTATTTCTGCTGCGTGTGTTACTGGATTTTTTGTGAAGTACATTATTAATTCAGAGAGTTTTGATTATTTTTTTTTTTGGTAAATAAAAGTCTTCATTAATTACCGGGTTTTGCAGGTTAACCCAAAACCTATTACAATATCCAACCTTCTGCTGAGATTGTAGATCCTAGTCATCCTTGAAACTTTCTTACCAAAAATTGTGTTGAATCCCCTACAACACCTTACTAACAAAGCACACCCATACCTAAACATAATTGTAAACATTACTTACATTGACAGGAATTGAAGTTTGGAACTTTGCACTTGTGAAACCTGTTGCTTGCCCATTTCCTATTCTCTGTCGAAATCTTCCAAGGCTTACACCCTGTTACCTTCATTTCCAATTTGGTATGATTTAGAGGGAAACCCCATAGTTATTACCAACTCCATGGGGAAAGAACACCCATTCATCTTTCTCCTTAATGGGTAGGTTTCTTTTCATGACTAATAATGTTTTCCACTTCACGTGGCACACCTTGTGTCCATGTCACCAAACTACCAACATCAACACCTATGTTGGCTAATTTGTCACCTGACTTGTTGGCCTCATGGTACACGTGACGAGCCCTCCTGTTCTGTCTTGCCGCAAAAAGGATCCTCACTTCATGGATGACTCCCTCGATTCTCCATGGAGGTTTTTTGCCATTGGTTAACAAGTTGATGATGTTCATAGAATCACCTTCAATCATCAAGTTACCTTGAGTTGCTTGGGCTACTTGCAACCCTCTCCAAAGGGCTCTAGCTTCGCTTCGTTATTAGTTCTCGATTCCCAATGGTTCAGCGAAGGCCTTGACCAGATTTCCTTGATGATCCCTGATTATTCCTCCAGCCTCCAGCTCTTCCCGGGTTCTCCTTGGCTGCACCATCAAAATTTAGTTTAAACCAACCCCGGGGGGGTGGCTCCCAAGAAATCCCATTTCTGGGATTGGGCAAAGGAATGGAAGGTTTGTCCTCAATACCTAAGGCCCGAGCTAATTGTTTTTCTTGGGGAAGAATTGAGTGGTTCTCATCCACTAAGGTGCTAAGGTTTTCTTTCGCAAAGACAATAATCCTGTTGAGGATGGTTTTTGGGTTGTGAATGGTATCCTTAAAGGCTCTATGGTTCCTTTCTAGCCAAATCTGCCAGAGAAAATGATGCCAACATATTTTCCATAGGTACTTAAGTTTTAGGCTAACAAAGGGTTGAGGCCATTGATGGAACACTTCGGATATAAGAGCAGGCTTAACCCACGAGATCCTAAAGGCTTGGAAAAGTTCATCCAGGATGGACTCCGCTATCGGACACTCCAAAAACAAGTGTTGGGTTGTCTCCCATCCTGCCTTGCACATGTAGCAACGGTTAGCAATAACCATACCTTTGGATAACATATTGTCCATAGTGAGGATTTTTCCTTGAATCACCAACCATGAAAAAAAGGATATTTTAGGAATTAAGCCTTTGATCCAAACCAAACTCGGTTGAAATTGTTGACCTTCCACATTGAGAAGCAAATTATAGGCAGACTTAACTGTGAAGTCACCACTTTCAGTCTCAACCTAAACAATGTGATCTTCATCCTCTCTAGAGGGAATAATTTGCCAAGTTAAAATGTTATAAAGCTCTTCAGACTCCGCTTCAAAACCCCATACTCTGATGTGTTTCCACCCGTTGATATTTATATCCTGCCACATATAATTTGCAACCTTCTTCCCAATATGCTGCTCCATATGCTCTTGAATCCTAGCCAAACGAGGATTCTCGGGATAACTCCTCGCCTCTCACCCACCGATCCTTCCAAAAGTCTATTGTTTGCCCATTTCCTAGAATCCATCTAAGACCTTTCTTGACAAGATCCCCGCTCGTGAGGATTGCCTTCCAAAAAGCAGACCCCCGCTTGCTAAGTTGTCATTAAGGAAGTTCACACCTTGGAGGTATTTCCTCCTAACTATGGCAGTCCATTCATTATCGACCTTAGTCAATAACCGCCACGCTTGTTTGGCTAACAGAGCTGTATTGAGATGAGCAACTCTCCTCAATCCTAACCCCCCATCGGCTTTAGGTTTGCAAACCTTGTTCCAACCTACTAAATGGATCCTTTTCTTATCCTTAGTCCCCGACTGCAGAAATTTTTTTTGAAGCTGCTCAATTTTGTGATACACCTTGCTGGGAGCTCTGAAGACTGATAGGAAGTAAATGGGTATACTTTGAAGTGAAGCCATAGTTAAAACTGCTTTGCTTGCTTGAGATAACAGATGTCCTTTCCAACCTGCTAGCTTTTTTTGGATCCTCTCCAGAACTATGTTCCACATTGATCCTTCAGGTTTCCCCGTAAACAGGGGAAGACCTAAATAGGAGGTGGGAAGGGATGCAATCCGACATTCCATGATCCTTGCTATGTTGTTTTGCCTAGGAATGGGGGTATTGATGAAATAAAGTTTGCTCTTATCAAAATTCACTTTCTTTCCAACCGCTTCTTCATACATTATGAGAATATTTTTAATCCTTCTTGCCTCAACCACGAATCCAAAGTCAGTAGCAATGTATCATCAACAAATTGTTGATGTGTCACCGGGGTAGTTAGCGACGTGGCCTTGATACCAGATATGAGTCCAGCTACCACTGTTGCCTTAATGGTTCTTCCCAAGGCCTCAACTACAATGATGAACAACATAGGACTTATGGGATCTCCTTGTCTTAGACCACATTTGCTTTGAAAAAAACCTATAGTAGACCCATTAACCAAAACTAAAAAACAAGGCTTAGAAATACACTCTCTTATTAACTTGACCCATTTCATGTTGAAGCCAAATTTTAATAAAACTGCCTCTAGGAATTCCCAATTTATCCTGTCATAAGCTTTGTTCATGTCTAACTTTAAAGCCATGACTGCTTTTTTGGTCTGAGCGGCTGTATGAAGAGCCTCATGAACAATAATAACTCCATCTAAGATTGATCTTCCTTGTACAGAACTTCCTTGACTTGGATCAATGATAACCGGTAGAACTTTCTTCAAACGGTTGGCTAAAACTTTGGACAAAATTTTATAGGATATATTACACAGGCTAACCGGCCTAAAGTCAGCCATAGTCTTGGGGTTGGGGCCTTTAGGGATCAAAGCAATGAAAGTTGAATTGAAACCCCTTGGAATATGATTTGAACTTTGGAACTCCTTGATTGCAAGAATAACTTTGCTCCAACAATATCCCAACAAACTTGGAAAAACCGCGGTGAAAACCCATCCGGCCTAGGAGCTTTGTCAGGATCCATGTTAAACAAAGCCTCCTTGATCTCTTCGTCTAAAAAAGCTGCTATAAGAGACTCGTTAATCATTTCATCAATGAGTTGTGGAATGAATTGAAGGAGAGAGTCCTTTGCTTGGGCATTACAGGCCCGTTCTTCACCCAATAATGAACTAAAAAAATTAATAGCCTCGTCCCTGATCTCCTAAATATTTTGAGTTGAGGATCCATCCACCTTAGTTAAATTTCTAATATTATTGTTGCTTCTATTGCTCAATGTGGTAACATGGAATTTTTTTGAATTAGAGTCCCCTTCCTTTAGCCATAATGCCCTTGATTTCTGCCTCCAATACATCTCTTCACAAGCTAAAATATTATAAAACTCACAAAGGGAGAGAGTTTTGATTATTATTAGTAAAGAGAGAATCTGTTCCTCTCCAAGTGTTGCATCTATTTTTTTGCATATGATTCTTGGCCATTTCCCCCTCTCTTAAGTGCTTCGATAGCCACCAGTTCTCGAAGACGATGCAGGGTATTGCACTCTACATATAGATAATAACATAGATGTGTTGTAGAGATATAAATGGGAGAGAGCGCTCCATATTCTACACAAAGTCAAGTTCAAAGTCTATAGACAGTCAAAGAGTGATCCACCGATCTATCTACATAGAATGCATATTCAGAGAAAGCAATTAGTGTTGAGATAGTCAACTTACCAATGAAGTCTGACATGAGTTTTCCATTGGATACCCTTCCTGTGGGAATGCCATGTTCAAAATCTCTTCCATAAGGAGGAAAGTTGGTAATATTGATTGTGGGGATATAATCATTGTTGCCTATGTCACCATAAGAGTCTTCGAACATGAAAATAGCAGGCACTTTCTATGCCTCTGTAGTCAACATAAATTCACCATATGCTTACATTACTATGACAATTGAACTAAGCCTAGCAATGGCCAAAAGTAGAAACTCCAAATTTAATTTCATTCTGGTCTAGGTGTAGTAATCCTTGAAAATTTTCCCACCAAGATCGATTGTGGGTCTTGAACAACCTTCTAGAAAAAATATAGTACATAACAAGATGAACCCTGTCAAGCATATATTTCTATTAAATTTAGATCAGAAATCAAATTACTCTTAGATAAAACTGGTTTAAAAGCAAACATTTTATCTAATTAAAATTAGGACTCCTAACAATTTTTTCAAGTATTCTTAAAAGTTTGTTTAACAGAAGACCACAAAATTTGGTTTGTTTTTTTATACAACAAATCTACCACATCGTGACAGATATTACCTCAGGAGTAGCCATTCAAGTCAATACAATTATGCTACAGTCTATACAGTGTAAAATTAAAAGGATAGATAAGAGATAGAGAATCTAACAAACAAAAAGTTACCCTAAGGATAGCAAGATGATAGACATTAGATAACATAATCCTAGGAAGTGCACATCTCCCTCAACTTACATGATGTAAAGTAGCAAGGGCAAGTGCAGGAAACAAATCATGAAACCTAATTGGAAATAAAGCTTTCCTACTGGTGGAGATAATTAGACAGTGAAGCACCAAACAATAAATTATTACCTTCATGCCAAAGCAAAATGAATGCAGAAAATAGGCACTATCATTTAGTTGACCAAGACTTGAAACTACAACATGTCAATAGTCTTCTAGGCAGTTGACACTAACAACATACAATCTAGAAGCTATCTAACTGAAAAGTAAAACATAGACTTAACAAAATAAATAGTTGATAACAAATAATATGTTGTACAGTCTAAAGCTCACCCCCAAACGATATGAACCAAATGTGAACACCTTCGCATTTTGTTCTTCTATCATTTGTTCAATGTAACCTTTATCTCGAGTTGTTTGCTTGACCCGTAGTTTTACAATCTATAGAAAAAGAGAACATATTTTTTGACATTAGAAACCAACTATAATATAAGTCATTTCATGACCGAAAGCAACCATAGCTAAGAATGCAATCAAACAACACAACTTAAGTAGAGATAAAAATTTGTAAAATAAAAAAAAAAACAATATCAAACAAAGAATGTTGGACATTTTGAGGAGTGTTTGTTGTCATTGATGTCAAAAGCATTTTTGTGCTATGTTCATCATATTTGAGGACATTAAGTGTTTCTTCCAAAAGCAAGGAGGTCTTGAAAAACAATAGGTTATAATATTTATTTTTAAATATTATATACCCAAGAGGGCTCAAAGAATGAAGATCCAAGGAAGGATAAGCAAGTTCAAATTAAATAATAATATTTTATTATTATTTCAGATCAAAAATCGAGTTGAAGAAGATCAAGGACCAAGGTGAAAAAGACCCACAAGCAGATTTAATTTAAATTAAAATATTTTAATCTTTGATTAAAAATTTAATTTAAATAATAATGGGTGCTAAGGTTTAATTTAAATATTTATTTAATATTTAAATTAATTTTAATATTTGAATTCAAATTAAAATTCGAATACTTTTCGACGTTGGAATATGCTATGGTTTGCATATAAATAATGCCAAAGTTTTGTATTTGAAGATTTATCGATGCGATCGATTATTTAGCTCGTGCAAAAGAGAGAAAGGCTTGCATTTTTGCATGTGTTTGAGCATAGAAAAGGATAAGACTTTGTGGCCTTCGAAATCCACTCGAAGCCCCTCGTAGCTGAGTTGGAAGCCAAGGGTTGCGTTAGACACGTTCAAGAATGTCAGGTGCAGGTTCAAATCTTGCGCACGTTGTTTTGCTAAAGGAAGTTCGTGCTGTGTTTTTGCACCATTCGAGGGAGAAGGAAGTCAAAGACACATTTGAGCCTTTTGGATCTTGTGGAGCCATGTAGCCCAGTTGGTGGGCACAAGCATTGCGAAAGCGCTTGGGGGAGAGCCATCGATGGCTTGAATCCCGCCATGGCCTTTTTGGGCAGAATAATAGAGGTATGCACATTATTTGGGTTGACTTGGCTTGCGAAAAATAAAAAGGAAAAATATTTTTTGTTTCCAAAGGTTTATTTTTATTAAAGGTTTTTGCATAATTAATTTGGATTATAAGTTGTTTAGGGGATTTAAAAGGGGAATGCAAAACTTTAATTTATGAGTTGTTTTTGAGTGATTAAGGAGTTATAAGGTAGTAAGGAAATTTATTATTTTTGGGATTGAAGGTTGTTGAATATTGTTTTTAAGTTGGATATTATAAGGTGTATTTGAGTGTTATTTTTGTATTGAAGAAATATTTTGAAGAAGTGTTAGAGTGATATTTTTGTCATCTAAACTTTGTGCTTGGCAAGGAAAGTGGTTATAATTGAGACAGGTTTTTAAGGGCACTTCTTCATCAAACAAAAATGTATGGGCACATATTTCTTGTGAGTGATTGTTGGATGTTGTGAATGTTAAGTTGGAGTGAAAAGGATTATTTGGTAAGCATTTTTGAGTTTGGTTTTGTATTAGTGCTTCAAGGTTTTCTGGAATAAAGGTTGAAGATAGAAACCTTGTTTGATAAGCATTGTTGGAAAAATTGGTTGAAATTTTATGTGCATGATTAGGGTTTGTGAAAGAACATGAGTATCATTGTTATGTGAAGTTGTGAACTATCTTGAACTAGGGTTTGTGAAAGAACATGAGTATCATTGTTATGTGAAGTTGTGAACTATCTTGAATTAGGGTTTGCAAGATCATGAGTATCATTGTTATGTGAGATTGGTTAATAAGCATTGTGGGAAATATTTGAGTGAGTGTTCATATGCTTGGACTAGGGTTTGTAAGCAAGGAGTATTTATTTGAGTGATTTATTGAGTGGAGTTGATTGAGCCTAGTCAATTAATAGTGTTGAAGTGATAGTTCAAATTCTATGAAACAAATTGTTCTATATTCTAATTTTATTTGAGAAAGATATTGGAAGTGATTGAGCATTGTGATGACTGTGAAGCATATTGAGTCTCTAACAATTCTCTATATATTTCTATGAGATTGGACAAGTTCTAGTGAGGACTTGTTGAGTAGATTTGAGGTAAGTCTTGGTGAAGACTTGTTGAGCAGATTGGATAAGTTCTAGTGAGGACTTGTTGAGCAGATTTGAGGTAAGTCTTGGTGAAGACTTGTTGAGTAGATTGGACAAGTTCTAGTGAGGACTTGTGGAGCAGAGTTGAGGCAAGTGTTGGTGAAGACTTGTGGACAGATTAGTGTGAGCTTTTGTGGAAGCTTACAATACATATTTGAGGACAGATTTGTGCTAGAATGAAGGACTATGTTTAGTGCAAATTTGAGGACAGAGATTGAGCAGATTTGTGCTAGATCAAAGGACCGTGTTTAGTGCAGATTTGAGGATAGAGATTGGAAAAATTTGTGCTAGATCGAAGGAATGTGTTTAGTGCAGATTTGAGGATAGGTATTGGATAGATTTGTGATAGACCGAAGGATTGTGTTTAGTGCAGATTTGAGGACAGATATTGAGCATATTTTTGCTAGATCGAAGGACTGTGTTTAGTGTATATTTGAGGACATATATTGAGCAGATTTGTGCTAGATAGAAGGACTATGTTTAGTTCATATTTGAGGATAGATATTGAGTAGATTTGTGCTAGATCGAAGGACTGTGTTTAGTGCAAATTTGAGGTCAGAGATTGAGCATATTTGTGCTAGATCGAAGGACTATGTTTAGTGCATATTTGAGGATAGATATTGAGCATATTTGTGCTAGACCGAAGGACTGTGTTTAGTGCATATTTGAGATAGAGTTAAGAGCAAGCTTTAGAGGTGACAGAGTATAGAGGACAATAATCTCTAGTGGATAGAGATCCATTAGCCAGGGCAATGAGGACAGGTCTTATGAGTGAGGATAGGAGTCTTTAGTGGATATATATCCATTAGCCAGTGCAGTGGAGGTAATAATTCTTCTAGAAGATTACCAGCCAGAGTAGAGGAGAAGGAGTTCTCTTGTGGATAGAGATCCATGAACTAGTTGAGGATATTGGTGTCTCCTATGGGTAGAGATCCACGAACTTGATTAGGGTATTGGTATCTCCTTTGGACAGAGGTCCATAAACATTGTAATAGGGAAAGGATTCCCAAGAGATTTGTTGAGAAAATTTTAGTGAAATATTTTCTTCATGGAGTAGCCCACATTGGGTGAACCATGTTAAATTGGTGTCTCTATTATGTATGGTGATTTGTGCATTGATTTGATTACTATTGTTGATACTGCTATTAATACATTGTATAATATTGATTGTGAAATAAAAGTAAAAGGTGGTCCTATAATGTTCACCCCCTCGTAGTATAAACTTGTGTTCTTCAAAGAAAATATCAAGCACTCTACAACTCAAAGGTAGTTTTTGATGATTAATTAAAACAAGGTAGTTTTCGATCTAGACCTTACTACACAATTCTTGGGTGAAATCAATTGCAGATACTAGCACATATCTAAAGTAAAACAATGATCACAACATAAATTTTTAACCCATAAAAAAAATACCCAAACAAGGCTTAGAATCAGAGAAGACTTTGACACCAATTAAAAATGAGACAAAATTCAAACACTTTCCATGATATTAGGTATTTTACCTAATGAATTTCCCAATTGTATTATCCTAGGGTCAAAGTGCCCCTTAAGGAGGTATATCTGTAACAGGCATTAAGGGTCACACTATCCAAACAGAAACAACATAATAGATATTAAATTTATGTGCTTCCAATTCCTTAACCCTAAGGCTTATAGTAGTTTGGTTCTCATGTATTTATATGATGAACTTACGAATCCATTATGTTTAGGAGGTAAAATTATTGAGATGTGGGTTATATTATCAAAGGGGAGACCAAAAAATGATTTTAAATTTATCAGCACATTTTATCATCTACCATTGATTAATACTTAGGTAACTACGTTAATAGCAGTTTAGTCATCAATGATGACTTGATGCAAACCACCTCTAATATCAAATGCTTCAAACATCATTTTTCCAATCATTGTGGAAACAAGCACAAACATATAACTAAATTGGCTACAACATTAATTTTCCTGCCTGAAAGAACTGGCATGGTTCCATTCATAACTTAGTACACAGTGTTAAACAATAGTTTACAAAAAATAAAATAAAATAGAGTTTATTCAATGTAGAAATGAAAAAACAATTCTTTTGGATAAGAGAGTTTCTTGTAGGTTCCCACCCATTATGAATGCAATAGCCTTCTAGATGAACATTGAAGCAACTCACGATCAAAATAATATCAAAAGTGGGAAATTATCAACAGAAAACTTGTGTGACGATTGACAAAATTTAGGACTTACATGAATAAATGATAGACAAATCGGCTCAAAGGTTAACACCGAGAATAATTAAAGCTACAAATAAAATATTGCACTAAAGACAAAAATCATGAGCAGAACAAATGGGAAGAGAAACATAAATCATAAACATAAATATAGTCTTCTTAGAACACTAATAACAAATAGTGGATATCTAAAAAGTTAAAAATGATATTTTGCAAAGCGTTAAAGTTAAACCACACAAATGCTACTTCCTGACCATAGCGTGTTGGATACTCTAGGAACTCAGAATTCACATTCACCTATTGACAATTGTGGATTTACAAGTAATTATACAAAACTAGAAAATCCAGACTACACAACAGTATAACGAATCAATGACATCGCTCAACTGCACCAATATAGCCTTTTCCAGTAAACATAAATTCAAAACCCTTACCTGCTCAATTTGGGTAAGTACTTCCTTCCTCAACACTGACTGCTCTTCACTCTCCTAAAGATCGATGCTCTCCAAAAGCTACAATTATCCCATCAAAATACAATTAAATTATCAAAATCCCAAACCCTAAAGGAAAGTAAGAAACTAAAGTGCCATAAACAAACCCATAAATAAAAAAATCGCACCTTACCCTTTAATAACTAAAGTCTAGAGATTACTGCCCATAAAACCTCCCAATTTTATTGAAGAAAAAATAATTTTATACACGTATCGCAAGGTTACCTTTTCCAATTCTTGAGTCCTCTATTGATCGAACTTCGAGGGCCCCACCCATGAAATGGGGGTCGTCACCTCGTACTACTTTGTATCCTTTGGTGAAGAATAATTATCTCCAACCATGGACTCCGAACTCACCATATCAAGAAGAAAAGTATTAACAAACTCTTAGAAACCCTCGAGCTAAAATAATAAGAGGTATCCTTTACACGAAGATGATCCCTCAAACCCTAATTGACACAACATCGATGGCCCTTGTAGAACACCACCCTCCATAAGCTAAGCAACGTCATCATGAAATTCGGATGCGTTAGGCCATTGCACGCACCAAAATAAAATATGTATATCTATTGGAGGGAAGATTCAAATCGAACCCTTCATGTTGGGGTTGTGGTTGGGGTAGAATATGTGAGGATTAACTTCATTGGTGGCCTCCACATCAATATTCTATAGAAAAGAGAATACGTGTGCACGATTCATTTCTCGTGTGACGTTTAATTTTTTTTAAAGTGAGACCTCCCTAAGAGGGAGGTTTTAAACCACCCTCTTAGGATAAGAGGGCCATATTAGGGTGACCTAAGAGGGAGGTTTAAAACTACCCTCTTAGGTCACCCTATGAGGACGGTTTAAAATCGCCTTCTTAGGTCACCCTAAGACGACGATTACAAACCGCCATCTTAGGGTGACCTAAGAGAGCGATTAGGGTGATCCTAAGAGGGTGGTTTTAAATCGCCCTCTTAGGGTCTCTTAGGGTGATTTTTTACCATCGTAAAAAATTGCCTTATTTTAGCCACCCCTAAAAGCATTTTTTGGTGTAGTGCATCACCCTATTGTCACTCATTCCATCAAATGAACTAATCCTTACTCACTTGACATGAGACTCTTTTGCTTGAAAGCCTCAAGCGTATCCTGATATTGCTTTGGCACACTACTTCCAAACCCTAGCTTTGATATCAACTGTGATGGGGTTAGGTTGTAGGGTAGGTGTGCTTCACCTCGTCCAACACAGTGCAAGCCTTGACACCCAAAAGCTCCATATAATACACCTCTTGGTATGTATGCCTGAGATTCTTCATCTTGCCAACTTATGACCAAAATCGATGTGCAACATATTCATTTAGATAGTTTACTTTTAGAATTGGGGATCTAATTCCCCATAGTACTCCTTATTTATATACGTTGAGATGATGCCCACCTCAATCTCTTATAGGTCGACCAATCCAACCTTCTTTCCAATGTTAGTCTTACAGGCCACTTCCCTCCAACGTCGAGTGCCTCTTCCCAAGAGTCACATATGAGCATTGGGTTATCTCACACAAGGCTCCCAACTTACGTACTAAGTGGGTTAGATCGACCTCCCCCAAATTATGCCCAACTCCCCATGAGGCCCTTGAATTTCTTCTTAGTCATAGCCCACCTGTTTGACCTCACTAGTCCAAATTGGGTCAGGCCTTTACAACCTCGATAGCCAACATAAATTGACCTTGTCTGCGACACTCTGAGGGAGAATGAGGATGGTTACCTTTATGTATTGACCGTTGTACCTTTCCACTCGTGCAAACTCTTAGAATGACCAAGTTCTTGATGTGTCTACCCCTCATCGACAAGACAACCTTATACAAAAGTACACAATGAGTAAATCCCCATATTCCCTTCTTGCAAGCTCGAGATAGTCATCCCTTACCAAATGCCTCAGAGTACAAGGGGAATGGAGGGGATGTTGATGCTCACACTCCAACCTTAACTTACAAGGATGAAGAAGGCTATAGGCAACAACCTATTATCGACTACCAACCTAAGTATACCCTAGAAAGCCTGTAGCATGACCATCCTTACAACCCATTACTAACTTGCCAACCTAAATGGGCACTAAGGAGCCCATCCCCTAGGCCCAAGGGATGAAGGTTACAGATGAAAAGCCATTATCAGTTGCCAACCTAAGTTTACCCCATGGATCCTATCCCCCAGCATGGCCATTCCAATGGATGCCAGGTGACAACTCATTACCAACTTCCAACCCAAAATTGGCACTAGAAAGCCCATCCCCTAGGCCTAAGCCATGAAGGTGCCCTGCACTAGCCACAACTTGGCTTTTCAACCTCAACATAATGACTCAAAGGGAGGGGAGGGACGATCCAAACACTACCCCCTTCACAGAAGGAAAATGCTCCTTAATATATCTCAACTTGAGATAAATACATTATTCTTCTTTCTTCCTCGAGTCCTTTGCCCATATTATATAATGCTCAATTACCTACCATGATGTCAATGATTTAAAGGTTACTATTTGATAAGTGGGGAAGGAGCCTAAGGATGGAAATTAGCATGATAGAGATAGATAGTTATGATGTATCGATGACTTGATTTTTAGGTCACTATTAAAAAGAAATGCCAAAGAGGTATATGAAGAATGCAATTTCATATTTACTTAATATAAAATTAGGACTTTTTTAAGAGGAAAAAACATTACTCACCATTACCACTTATCCACACATGTGGTATAATTACATATAATATTAAATAGGTACCTAACATTATTGAGATTTAAAATGATTTAAAAAATACTTAAGTTTTAAGGTAAAGACTTATTATGAAGGAACTTATGAGTCTACCTTATGAAGTCCAAATAAAAATGACTTGATAAATAAGATAGCCAAATGAAATATGGGAAGAGTTTAAAGTCAAGTTTGTATGATACTCTAATATCAAATTCATGGTGCTTATATAGATTTCAGTAGTAAACAACTATATGATTTTATATGTTTTTGCTAATATTATATTTAATAGCCTGAGAATGAAAAGTATTATTCCAAGAGAACAAAGACTTATGATTTGAGGGAGAATATTGCTATAATCATATTTATGAATGTGAGCAAGTTAATCCTTAACCCATTATCAATATCTAGGTTTTGAATATTGTCTTTTATTTGTTTTCATAATAGTTGAGCGTCTCTAAGATGTTTAAAATATTATTATTTAGACTATAAAGATTTTTAAGTTGTTAATACCTATTTTTCAACCAAGAGGTGGGGGAATAAGTTGTAAGCTTACTATAGTGGTAAGGAATTTGGCCTTTCTTTTGGATATCCAAGGTTCAAACCCCACTTAGTATGAGGGGATTATGACCCCTCATAAAAACTTGTGTAAACTCGTTGAAAAAATAAGAGGTGTGGGAATGTAAAACTTTTGAGAGGTTGGGACCATAATGAAAAATATTCAAAAATATTCAAATTATAATTCAAACCTTGGAGACCCTTGAGGTAGGGGCATTGTACAATACTCTTTATTGGAGGGAAACTACTCCTTAATATATCTTAACTTGAGATAAATACAATATTCTTCTTTCTCCCTTGATTCTTTTGCCCACATTATATAATACTTAACTACCTACCATTACCACTTATCCACACATGTGGGATAATTACATATATTATTAAATTCCTATCTTAGGTACCTAAAATTATTGAAATTTAAATTAATTAAAAAAATACTTAAATTATAAGGTAAAGACTAATTAGAGAGGAACATAAGAGTCTACCTTATGCAACCCAAACAAGGGTGACTTGATGAATAAGATAGCTAAATAAAAATAGGAAGAGTTTAAAGTCAAGTGGTATGATATTCTAATATCAAAATCAGTGCTTCTATAGATTTGAGCAGTAAAAAAATATGTGACTTTATATGCTTTTGCCATATTATATTTAATATATTGAGATTGAAAAATATTATTCCAAGAGAACAAAGACTTATGATTTGAGGGAGCTAAGATTGCTATTTTCATTTTTATGATTTATGAATCTAAGGTAGTAATTAATCCTTAATACACTATCAATATCTAGGTTTTGATTCTTGTTATTTATTTATTTTCATAATGTTTAAAATATTATTTACAGTATAAGATTTTCAAGTTTGTTAATACCTATTTTTTAACCAAGAGGTGGGGTAACGTAAAACGTTTAAGAGGTGGAGTCCATAATGCAAATTATTCAAATTTATTTAAATTATAATTCAAACCCTTTAGGTAGGGCAACACCATACAATACTTGGAAGGAAATTGCTAGGATTAATAACACACAAGCAATAATATCAATGCGAAAATACAACGCATAAAAATAAAGCACAATACAAAAGACACCGATTTACATGGTTCACCCAATATGGGCTATGTCCATGAAGAAAATAACTAGGCCTTTTATTCCATCCAAAAAATGAAGGGATACAACCTACAACAAATTCGTTGTAACTTCTTTCTATCGTCTTCAATTACAATCATACCCAACTGTTACTAGAAATCCTCTTTATAAAATAGAGTTATAATTTAGGGCAAAAAATGTTCGCCTAAAATCTGTCATTTGATCTATGACCTAATAATAAATGGTCCAAATTTACAAAGGGAAAAACATCTATTTTTGGCTATGGGGGCATTGTCGTCCCCCCTTGGACCCCCTTAGCAGACAATAGTAGGGGGATGTTACCCCCCATTACACCCCCTTCATGGAGTGGGTCCAACTGCGACTGAAAACAAGACCTTCAAATTAGAGAATCAAGCTCCACAACCAACAATCTCCTACTTGGAGATTGATCATAGTAACCCCACCGCTATTGCACCTGCTGTAAGATGCTTCCATTTTGGACTTGGAAATTTTCTCACCTTTACTATCATGCTTGAAGACCAACTAAAATTGAGCAAGAACTCAGTTTATCCTTGGTTACTACCTTTGTTAACATATATGCAGGATTTTGGCTAGTGTGTATCTTTTTCAGCTTCAACTGTCCATCTTCCAAGACTGATCCTATGAAAGGGTACTTGGTCTGTATATGTTTAGTCATGGAATGGAAGGGTGAGTTCTTTGCAATATGAATGGTACTTTGACTATCACTATATAATATGCTATTCTCCTACTTCTTTTTCAATTCCTCCACGAACCTCTGTAACTAAATCATCTCTTTACTAGCCTCTATAACAACAACATAATCTGCTTCCATTGTTGAAAGTGTAACAACCTTTTATAATTTTGAAATCCAACTTACTGTAGTTCCACCTACAATAAAGACATACCCTATGGTTCTCCTTCTGCTATCTATATCACCTACCATGTCTACATCAACATATCCCTATAGAACAGTGTTAGAACCTCCAAAACATAATACCTGAGTGATAGTACCTCTTAAATACCCGAGAATCCACTTCACTACCTCCTAATGCCTTTTTCCTGGGTTGTTCATAAACCTGCTCACAACTCCCACTACATGTGCTATATTTGACCTTGTGCACACCATCGCATATATCAAACTACCAATTGTTGATGAATAAGGAACCTTGGACATGTAGTCTATCTCCTCCTATGTCTTAGGACACATCTCTTTAGTTAGTTTGAAATGACTGGCTAAAGGTGTACTAATATGTTTTGCATCCTGCATATTAAATCTTTTCAACACTTTCTCAATGTACTCACCATGAGACAATATTAATTTATGATTTTTCCCATCTCTTGTTATTCGCGTACTAAGGATTTGCTTTGCAGCACCCAAATCCTTCATTGCAAATGGATTTGCTAATTTTATTTTGAGCACATTTATATCCTGCATGTTAGACCCTACAACAAGCATGCCATCTAATCTCTTTAAATAAACACAATGGTCAAAATAACATCTACTATAACCTTATTTTGTCATAAACCTATCGAATTTTAGATACCACTACCTTGGAGCTTCTTTTAGGCCATACAAGCTCTTTTTCAACCTGCATACTAATTCCTCCTTCCCTTTGACCTCATACCATTATGGTTGTTGCATATAAATCTCTTCCTCCACATCCCCATGGAGAAAAGTTGTTTTTACATCTAATTGTTCAAGATGCAAATCTTCTACAACCACTAGACTTAAGATAGTTCTAATTGAAGTAATTTTAACAATAGGAGAAATTATTTCATCATAATCAATACCTTTCTTCTATGCAAACCCCTTTACAACAAGTCTAGCCTTATACCTCTTTTTGCCTCTATCTTCTTCCTTCACCCTGTAAACCCATTTATTATGGAATGCTCTTTTTCCTACAGGCAACCGAACCAAATCCCATGTCTAAGAGTCCATATCCTCTTTCATGCCTTGCTCCTTCTTTCTGGTTTCTACTTGCATTGCTTCTTCATATGTTTTTGGTTCACCAAAATTAGTCAACAATACATAATAGAATGAAAGAGAGTAATGTTCAGGGGGTCTACTTAACCTGGTAGATATTCTAACAACACTTGCAGGAGTTTGAGGTGCTTGCTGCTTTTGTTGAATATTTTAATTTTCTAGCACCTTTGGAGTTTCATTTTCTATGATTTTATCAAGCATTGTGTATTATGTGTTTACCTTTTCCTATTTCTTTCTCTCCAACCAATATTTATACACGACCTTCTCATTGAATACCACATATCTACTCCTAATGATTTTTTGATTCTCATAATCCCAAAAGCGATAACCAAAATTATTAACTTCATATCCAATGAAAGTACACTTCTTAGACTTTACCTCAAGTTTTATTCTATTTTCTTTATCAATATGAACAAATGCTTCACAATCGAAAGTCTTCAAAAATGAGTAGTTAACATGTTTACCTATCCATGCCTCTTTTGGAATACCACCATCTAGGAAACTTGAAGGTCCTCTATTTATCAAGTAAACAACAATATTCACAACATTTGCCTAAAACTGTAAGGGAAATCTTACATGTAATTTTATACACCTAGCATATTCTATGATTGTCATGTTCATCCTTTCAAACACCATTTTCTTGTGGTTTTCTTGGAATCGTCTTCACTCTACAAATCCTATGGTATGAACAATAAATATCAAACTCCTTGTTGCTATGTTCTCTTCCATCATATGATATAAGACACTTCAACTTATTTCCTATCTCATTCTCAACCAAAGCTTTCCATTTCTTAAAAATATCAAAGACATTAAATTTTCTTCAAATACAATAAACCTAAGTTTTTTCTAGCTGCATCATCAATAAAAGTAACATAATAATAAGAGACACTAAGAGATGATACATAAGTTGGTCCCCATACGTATGTATGCATAAGCTCTACCTTTTCACTCTTCTTTTCCTTCCCAACTCTGAGAAATATGACTCTTTTCTATTTTCCATAAACTCAGTGTTCACAAAATTCCAAATCAACCTGCTTCAAACCTGGCAAAAAATTCCTTGAGTGGAGAATCTGCATTTCTTTCTCACTCATATGCCCAAGCCTATGATTCCACAAAGCTATATCCACTCTTGTAGAAACTAGATCAATAGAAATATTAGTATTACTAGTACATACATACAACGTACCTTCCTTATTTCCTTTTTCTAATATCGATGATCCTTTAGTAACTTTCCATAATTTTTTTGAGAATGTAACTATACAACCTTCGTTGTCCAACTGACCTATTAAAATTAGATTTATTCTCAAATCAAGAATATGCCTTACCTATTTCAGTAACCATTGGTTTCTATTTGGTAATTTTATTTGTATATTACCCATTCCAATAATTTTAAATGGTTGATCATCACCCAAATAAACCTGTCCAAAATCACCTTGAACATAGTCTAGAAAATATTTCCTATGGGGTGTGGCATGATATGAATCCCCTGATTCTAGCATCCAACAATCATTAATATTATCTAATGAAACATGTAGACACCAAATCGCAGCCACTAAACCTCCATCCTAACCATCCCACCACCCACTTGTCTTCCATTCCACCTTCCCTCCAATTATTTGGCCCAAATCCACCTTCCCGCAATTTCCTAGCCTAATTGGGGTTATTTTAATATTATTTTATAATATTTTATTATATTTTAATATATTTATTATAAAATATATATAAATAAACTCAATTAACCTTAGCCGTCCGATTTCATTTAATCTCCACCATCCATTTTCATTAATCCATGTCACATTCAAAAAGTAATCTCAACCCTAGGATATCACTTAATCTTAGCCACACGATCAAAAGTGCAAGGCTAAAACCCTAAGAAAACCCTAGGTTGGATTATAAATAGGGTATTTTGGAAATTCCCAAACCCTGGAACCTTGAGATTAAGAGATATACTTGGAGAAGAATTTGTTGATTCCCTAGTGAAGCAGAGATAGAGAGAATTGAAGATCTGATGCCCTAACTAAGCCAACAATACTTTTGCTATTTCAGCCATTGTCCATCCATCCTTGCTCGCCACCATAGCCGTATTCCATCCGCCACCTCCGTCACTATCCTTCCTGATCTGTTTTTGCAGATATGCCCTACCCTGTGAGCACTGTGTCGAGCTTGTGAAGCTCATTGTAGAGCTTGCCAAGCGCCCACCAGAGCTTGCCCTATCTGCAAGTGCACACTAGAGCTTGCCAAGCTCGCTATAGAGCCTGCCTAGCACCTTTCAAAGCCTGTGATAGTCCCAAGTGAGAACCGAAGCCTGTGAAGCTCGCGTCCGAGCCTACCATCATCAATGAACTGCATTCTGAAGCTACTGCATCAACAAATCTGAAACACCGTCTGTAATAACTGGTCAATAGCAAGGTAAATCTTATTTTTGTGTATTTTATTTAGTAATTTGTTGATTCTGCATGCTCTTTTATTTTATTAGTAAACTAGGGTTTTATTAATGTCTGAGGGCCTCATATTGTGGAGCCCTCACAGGTATTACTAACTCTCTTTGTTTTATTTTGTGTATGCAGATCTACAAGTTATACATTTTATTTGACGACTGTTGAAGTTGGAGTGGCCCAATATTGGATATTCGAAACCCACTCAACTTGTTGGGATCAAGAGCACACCCGAATCTGAAGACACTTCCATCACTACTAGCTAGGGTTTCGGAGAACCCCAACATCATTGTAATCTATTGTATCAAATAGTTTTACTGAACAAGGATTGTAATAAAGGAGTTTATCGGCTCCCCCCATATTATTAGATATACATTATTTTGTGCAATATTTGTGTCTCACTACATTATTTAATTTTTGCTATTTTATTTTAAGTGTTGTGTTCTTGCATCCACAAATGGCGATCACGGTGGGACCCCACAAGGGTTTCATTATTTAGTAGATCTACCTTGCTAACTTAATTTTAATTCTATTTTTTGCAAAATTTTTAGAAGCATAGAAGTCACTAATTTTGTCGCTAGGATTTTTGAAGCATTCTGCAGCACTTTCAGAGGTTACGCAGATGTTCGACAGTGTCTGCAACCATAGGTGCTCTGCTGTACCTACACAGGTGCTCTGCTGCACCTGGTAGCATTTGCAGATAACCATAAGCACTATACTACACCTACACAAGTGCTCTACTATGCATACATAGGAAATCTGTTGCGCCTGGCAGGCGCCCTGCTACGCTTGGTGTTGATTAGAGGCGTTCGACTGCATTTCCTGAACAAACTGCCCTGACTGTTTTGATCATATCTCACTCATACGGAGTTAGATTGGGCTAAAATTTTGAGGGTAGGTTCTTGACATGCCATAACATGTCTCAAAAAATATTTAGATCAATTAGAGCAACAAAGATCTCATAATGACTTCACCAAAATGTAGGCTTCCAAGTAAGTCCCATAACCCTAGTTTGGTGTTTCACGATTTATGTATTCTGTATATTTTTGCAGTTTTTTTTTGCTATTTTTGGGTTATAAAAAGATCTTAACACTAAGTAATCTTGTAAATAATCCTTAGAAAATTACATTTAGGGTTTATGTGCATATGATTACATAAAATTCATTTATTGTTCTAAAATTGTAGATCTAGGTGATTGTTTGCATTTTTGAGTGCATATGAAACAGAAACACATCCTAGATTTTGCATTTTAGGGTTAAAGATCACTTTAATTTTTCATATATAAATAGGAACAACATATTGACACATAAATTAATCCTGCCCTAGGCTGGCCCCTTTGGCAGAGAGGTGGACAAACCCTCCGGTTGCTCTTGTGATTTTAATCACTTGTAGGCAGGGGATTTTAAGGGTGTACTTTGCACTCTTTAGGTGAAATTTGCGTCTTTGTGTTGGCTTATGATTTAGATTAGTGAAGTTAGTAATATTTAATATTGTTTGCACACCATAGAGAACAAGAGATCTGTAGCACCCTAAAATTGGCGCAATTAAACCATCAATAAAAAGTAGAAATTTTAATTTTAACCTCGAAACCGCCCATTAACTGCTTACCTCATTTTTTTGTGCCATTTTTAGAGGTTGTTGTGACCGTTGGATGATATCGTCCCAAATCGGACGAATTCGTCTGTAATAGAACGTCCAAATGATTTCGTCCCAAAACCAAATTTTTGCAATTAGCTTCTATTCCAACAACCTCTCCAACTTGGGCAAAAGTGTGTCTGCGCGGTTGGAGATTCCCACATTGGGGATCTCCCATATTGGGATGATCCCCAACCTCCTAACCTTCCCTAATCCTATATAAATTAGGATTTTCCCAGTTTATCCCCCTAACTCCCTACCTGGCTGCTTGGCTGATTATTTCCCTGCAATTTTAGTTTTTGCTGTGATCTCCCATAATTTGCACTTGTGTTTTCAAGTTTTGTTGCAGGATTTCACTGTGTTTTAGCCAGAGGTAGCTCGGATCATCGCAGGTGATTCAACTACAATTTTAGACGATCCTATCAAGATCGACGATGATCTTGTATGATTATAGACGATCTTGTCTACAATTCAGCTTGGGGGCAATCAGAGCCCTGAGTTTGCATTCTCTATCTCATTTTCCTTATTTATTGGTGCATTAGATTAATTTAATTCTGTTTTGCATCTTGGAGTTCACCTCATTTAGCATAATTGCATGATAAAATTCAAAATAAGTTTCCAAAACAAGTGCATCTCATTTAATTTGATATCTAGATTTATCATTCAAACATCTATACTCTTATTTCTATCATTTTGCATCATTCTTGCAATTGTATTTTTGGTTTTTGGTGTCTGTTTTCTTGATTGCAGGTTTCTGACGAATTCGCCTGACGAATTTGTTAGGTCGCTGATGATCTTGGGTGATATCAGATGATATTTTGTGATTTAGGATGATTCTGTACAATTACAGATGATCTTGTCATATCCGAGATGATCTGGACTCCTACAAGCTTCAGAATCTTCATCAAACATCAGAAATCAGTCTACTCTTCTCCATTTTATATATTCTCTGTATTCAATCGCATTAGGATTCATTTATGTCTACTATCTTCATATAAATCAGAATCTTCATATAGAATAGCTTAGCTTCATTTTGGCCAACATAGGAATCTGAATGATTGAACATAAAACGAACAAATCAAACCCATTCTCAACCTAGGCATGGAAACTACCACTCAAAGTTTCCTAGTGAACCCCACCATTCGTCAAAAATTCACCTTTATACCCCTCCCTCGAGAGGCGCAACCTTCAAAGGGCCTCTCCGTTCAAGGTATTGTTCCATCCTTTTCTCACCCCCCTTTCGGGTACGGATCCTTTAGCCTGAAGGTAAGGGTGTGAAAAATTTGGGTGATACATTTTGGTGAACCCGACGTGAAACTAAAAACACCTTTTGAAAAAAAACACATTATTAAGAACATCTAGAATCATTAGAGAACTATTAAATTTGCATATCATACTTAGATGGTAGATTATAATAGAAGACGAGCTGTCTCCATAAATGTTGAAAATCAATTAACGGCCATAGAGATTACTTCTGTGCTTAGAGTACCTCAAACATATAGAGCCCAACCTTTGTGGGACAAACTTGATAGGAGATTGGGTATTATTGAATCTAGATCTGCAGAACTTAGGCAAATTAAGAGGTTTGTCCTAGATAGAATCCTGGATCCCGATCAGGTGACTTTGTATCATGAACTTCGGAGAGCTTGCCATAGGTGGTTAGCCGATAAAAGAGCACTTGTGTCTTCCGAATTATACACCTTTGAGGAATACCTTGAGAACGTAGTTGTAGTACATAAATTTCTATCTCGTGTAGAGGATCAAGAAGTCGTTCTTATGAATAGAAAGAGATGGAAAAGAGTTACTACAGCTGTGTTGTATCGAGAGTATTGCCATAAACTTTATTTTTACATGTCAGAGTCTAAAATAGATCATATTACCATAGCACACTTTGTCAAGTTCTTGAAAAACAACTTCCAATTTGAAGAGGAGCATTTCATATATATATATATATATATAAGTATATATATTTGCTAAAACCTAAGTTTAACACAATGCCTAGACTTAGGAATGGAAAACAAACCGAAGAAGATGAAGATTGGTTAGGAAGACCATTAACTGACCAAAATGTCCCTCCTGAGGACCAAGTTCAGGAAGAAGAAACCCTAGACCAGAAATAAGAAGAGCTTGTCAGTAGGAAATGAACAAGAAGAAACTATTAGAGAGGAAGGATCCTCATCCCCTAAAATATCTCTGGGAGGAGCTATCACTTTTGAGAACATGGAACAATTCTGGAAGTTCATTAACACTAATATTGGTGTTTTTAATAGAGCAGCCCATATGGACAAGGATCGAATTAGTGACACTCAAGCAACTCTAGAAGAAGTATTTCAAACATGTACTAATCCCTTGTACTTTATTGAACAAGAGAGTGATCAAGCTGGACCATCCAATTTGGATATAGTAGCTGCGATCCAGAGCATGCAACAACAATAGGTTACCCAACAATCTAAAGTGCCTATTAACAATCCTAGGGTCATTCCCACACAAAAGAAACCATAATTTACTGCTCTATTTTGCCAAGCTCTTGATCAACATACCTCAAATCAACAAAAACCCAAAACAAAACCGAACACCAATTACCAAAAATCTAAGGTACAACATAATACTATTACAAATCCCCTTCATAATAATCTTCCTACCAACACTTTGCATAATAGCAATATAACATCTAATCCTTATGTCACACCATCATACAATCATAGATCCCATACCTATGTGCCACCGAACCAATATGGTGGACAAACTAGCAATCTTGAAGCCATGGTGAAACAGTTAGTTTCCCGCATGGACCAGATAGATCCCTACCATCCCTCGTACAATTATCAAGAGATGTGTAGTCAACCTTTAGATCCTATAGTCGTAGCACAACCGTATCCTAAACATTTTCCTATGCCTGTTCTTCCCATATACAAAGGAACCGAAGATCCCATAGAGCATCTTCATATGTTTAGGATAACATGTCATGATATATCACATGATGACTTGTTATTACTAAAAATGTTCCCGAAAATCTTGGGAGGAATGGCATTAGAGTGGTATTATCAATTACCTACTAATTCTTTGAGGAATTTCGAAGAAACTGCCGAGTCTTTTGTTCATCAATTTAGTGCCTACATCGAAAGATATGTGACCATTAAATATTTGTATAACTTAAAATAGGGCAAAGATGAATGCTTTGCTGATTTCCTAGCTAGGTGGAGACAATTGATAGGAAAATTACACTTTGTGTTACCTTATAGGGAGATGTTGGACATCTTTATTAATAATTTGCAAGAGCAACTATCTTACGAATTATCAATTGCTACCTTGACCACCTTCGATCAGGCTATAGACTTAGCCCGAAGAGTGGAAGATGCTCTCATTAGGAGAGGCCAAATTAAAAAGAGAGACGATGAGAAAACATCCAAAAATCAATATAAGAATAAACAAGTTGTGGGTGATGGAGTCACCGATAGAAGAAATACTGCTAATGTTAATGCTACGAAGACAACATAGAAGTTTCAACTGAAACCTCTTGATAGACCTCCTCGAGAATTTACTAGGTTAAATCAACCTTTATCAACTATTCAACTGCAATTATTAGAACGAGGTTTGATTCAATTACCAAATATTCGGGAACCTGATCCAAATATACCCGAATACAGAGAGCAGATTTACACTGTGACTTCCATAGAGGACCTGGACACACTACCAACTCTTGTAAAAGATTAAAACATAAAATATAAGACTTGATTGATAACAATTAGATGGAGGTGCAAGCCTTTCAACCTAAGCAAAATCCTCCTAATAATGTTCAAAAGAACACCCCACAAAACCAGAATCAGAATGCCAATCAGTATTTGGATATCTTTCAACATCCCTTACCAAAATATGGTAAGGAGGTGGCTAATCAAGTTGAACATCATAATGTCCCTCCTCCTGCCCAATATGTAGGAACTATTAGTGGGCATTTACCTGTTCATGATCTAGAAATCTTTGACACAACTTTATCCATGGTTACAACCAGGTCTCTATATAATATTCAGATACCTAATCTTAGTGATACAAAATACGAGACTAAGAGTGATATGGAAATCACATCAAATCAATCGAATAGTTCTAAAGATGAATCATATCCTATTCACCCTATCACAAGTTATATGGTTCCAGAAGAGCCATTTCCAAGAAGAGTCACTACTAGACCATCGTATCACCGATTACTTTCCAATGAGCTAGCTATAAACGCTAGACCAAGATCCATTCATCATCTGTAGAATAATATTGTGGGTACCATCGGAGCTATTACTAGACAACAGGCTCAAAATTCTCAACAAGATCAAATTCAGAATGGTGGATCAGATCCATTTGTTTTGAAGGTTCCTAATAAAGGGAATCATTCACCTAATGTTCAACCTAAACCTCCTTATAATATTAATGAACAATTGTCAAATATTACAACTAGAATTTCTCTCTTGGACCTTTTAAGATCTTCTCCTACACATAGAGATGAATTAATGCTCACATTAAGTCAGATGATGGTACCACAGGAACTTCAACATGAAGCCATGGCCGATACTATAATAACTCGTGAAGTTGATTGTATTGACTTTCGAGATAGAGATATACCGCAACATAGTTTACATAAAGATAACCCCTTGTATATTACTGCCTTAATTGGATATGTAGCAGTCAAACAAGTTTTGATTGATAATGGTTCATATTTAAATATCTGCACTTTTGACTTCTACCAAAGATTTGGGTTTAGAAGTGATGAAATGAAAAGAACTGATATGATCATAAAAGCTTTCAATGACGAGACACAAGAAACGTGTGGAGTTATTACCATTCCATTACAGGTTGGTCCAAGAACCTTGGATACGATCGTGTTTATTGTACATTGCCCTGCATCGTATAATATACTCTTGGGTCGTCCTTGGATCAACACGATGCGAGATGTTCCCTCAACTTTACATCAATGTGTTAAGTTCAAATTTAAGAATCAGTTGGTTACCATTCATGGTGATCCAAGATCCTTTGATATGTGTGCTTTGGCAGAACCTATTGGAGTTCAATTTTGCCCCACTCTGTCATCCACACATTCTAATTCTCATTATCCATCTAAACATGTGAAACTCACACCCACAACGTCATCTACTTCTTCTCCATCAGTTGCACCTCCACATATAGCTCAACCATCTTTTGAACAAACCGCATTAGGACCTAAGAAAGATCCTAATCCCACAACCAATGTCTCTTGTTCTACTCCTATAACTTCCATACGTGTAATAGACCCATCTATCAACACCTCTACACCATCTACATCCACCAAATTCATATTTTATGCATCGAAAGATGTAGAGAATGTTCCTTCTACCTCTTATGCTCTTACTGACGAGCTCTTACCCGATATATGTAAAATTATTATATCAGAAGAAACGAATGCTTCTATGCAAGATTCCCTTATTTTAAATAATTTGCCACCATATCCTCGTACCTTGGGCATCCCACAGCCTATGGGAAGTATTTACCAAGTCGAGAGCTGTGCTTTTATTTATAAAGGATATGACTCGGGGTACAATACCCAGAAACATCGAACTCATTATGATGGATATGCTCGATGTTATTTTACTAATGAGTATATTAAAGCCAAACCTATAATGCTTAAATTGGGATATAAAGGGAAAGGTTTGGGACCTTTCTAGAATGGTATGAAAGAACCTTTTGAGGTAGAAGCGTGGCCCGCCCGATGTGGTGTGGGCCTATTTTCTAGTAAGGGTCAACCATTCCCATTTGAGGATGATGACCATCTTATATGTTACCAAGATTATTTAGATGAACATGATGCTTTACGTTTAACAAATAAGACATTCACATGTAATATGCTATCTATAGCTTATCCTGAGATGATCGCTGAATCCGACGATGAGTTGGAGGGAGATATCTTTCACGATGTCTCCATTGAGGAATTATTACATAATGGATTTTATTTTTATGGCTCTATACCTAGTATAGCCCAGCTTGAGGCCACGAATCCTCAAGACGAATTATCCAAGCTGACCTTGGAAGAATTACAAGAATTGGGTGTTTCACCCGTCCCACCTAATTTTGAGAGAGATCTACACATGGAAGTAGAAAATGTCATAAAAATTAACATTGGAACCGACGATAACCCTCACATAATCAACATTGGATCAGAATTGAGTCAAGAAAAATAGGATAAATACATTGCATTTCTTAAAGAATATGAAGACATTTTTTCTTGGACATATGAAGATAGACCAGGTTTAGACCCTTTTGTAGTTATGCATCACCTAGTAGTGCATCCATATGCTAAACCTATTAAGCAGAAGCTTAGAAACATGCATCCTAAAGTGGCCTTACTAGTCAAAGGGGAGTTAGAAAAACTCCCGAATGTTATTTTTATACAAGCCATTGATTATGCTGAATGGATCTCGAATGTAGTTCCAGTAACTAAGAAAGAAGCTACTAAGATTAGGGTTTGTACAGACTTTAGAGATATTAATGTTGCATGCCCTAAAGACAATTTTACCCTTCCCAATATGGATCAGATCATTGATTTTTGTATCGCTCCAAATTTTTTGCATCCTTACCTTCAGGCTATAGGATCCGCGCCCAGAAGGGGGATGCGAGAAGGATGGGACAATACCTCGGACTGAGAGGCCCTTTGAAGGTCCCGCCTCTTGGGGGAGGGGTATAAGGGTGAATTTTTGACGGATGGTGGGTTCACCAGGAAACTTTTGAGTGGCAGTTTCCACGCCTAGGTTGATAGTAGGTTTGATGTGTTCATTTTGTGCTTTAATCATTCAATTCCTAGGTTTGGCCAAGATGAATCTAAACTATTCTATATGCCAATGCTGATTTTTATGGATACAAAAAACATGAATAAATGCTAAACACAGAGAATATGCTAAATGGGATAGAACATACCTGATTCCGGATGTCTGATGAAGATTCTGAGTCTTGTAGAAGTCCAAATCATCTCAAATCGTACGTAATCATCTGGAATTGCACAGAATCATCTCAGATCTCAGTCGGTCATCTGAGATCAGATGAGATCATCGTCGATCTGACGAATTCGTCAGAAACCTGCAATCACAAAAATAGATACAAAATACCAAAAATGCAATTGCAAAAGCAAGGGGAAATGATAGAAATAATAGTAAACTTGCCTAAATGATGAATCCAGATAGCAATTAAAAGGAAATGCATCAATTTGACAATTTATTTTGACTTTATCATGCATTTATATTAAATGAGGTGAACTCCAAGATGCATAAATATAATAACTAAGATAATGCATAAAGAAATGCAGAAAAACAATAAGGAAATGCAAACTCTGGGCTCTGATTGCCCCCAATCTGGACTACAGTCGAGATCGCCTCCAATCGTACGAGATCATCGTCGATCTGCGACAGGATCATCCAAAATCGTCTGGAATCGCCTGCGACGATCCAAGCTTGCTCCGACTGAAGAACAATAAGATTCCTGCAAGAAAACTTGAAATATGCAATGCAAACAAAAGTATGAAGGTGTTCTAAGGCACAAGGAACTAAATTTGCAGGGAAATCCATCAGCTAGGGGGTTCGAGGGGGATAAACTAAGAAAATCCCAGTTTATATAGGATTAGGGAGAGGTTAGGAGGTTGGAGATCATCCCAATTTGGGAGATCTCCAATGGGGGAGACTCTAACTGCGCAGACACGCTTTCGCCAGGTTAGAGAAGTTGTTGAAACAGAAGCTAATTATGAAAATTTAATTTTGGGATGAAATCATCTGGACATTCTGTTCCAGACGAATTCATCAGATCTGGGATGATTTCGTCTGATCTGTGATGATATCGTCCAACGGTCAAAACAAATCCTAAAAATGGCACGAAAAATGAGGAAAGCGGGTAACGGGCGGTTTGGGGTTAAAATTCAAATTTTTATCTTTTTACTAAGGTTTAATTGTGCCAATTTTAGGGTGCTACATTTTGCCCCCTCTTTAGCGAATTTTTCGAAGAAAATGCGTTAAAGACGAGTTCTTCCCGTTTTACGAGAAAGCAAAAATTTACTCAATTTTCTAGATGACGATTCTAGGTCGAATCGTATGACTGCTACTATGGTGCCCCCTCCGTGTTTTTACCCAAATCGAACATTTGAGGTAAAAGCATGAAAAAGCAAAATTAAAAAATGTTGTTGATTTTAAATAAAATTAAGAAAATAGGGTAAAACCCTAATTCATTTTTACTATTCATTTTTATTGTTCTAGAGCTCTACAGAGAAAAAATGGTTGAGACAACGCACCGATCGACAGAGGTCCGACGCGGGCTACGGGTAAGGATCTAATCCTAGTAAATTAGGTTTGAATTTAATTTGTGCAATTTTTTGTTTGAAATTTTGATTGTTTTGGGGCATCGCGGCCGTTTTTAGGCCGTCGACGACGTCGGGACGAAATCGTCCCGATTTCATTGAAATCGTCCCTAGATCGTCGATTTCGTCGGAGGGCGAAATCGGTGAACTAGGGGCGATCCCGTCCAACAAGGGGCGATCCCCAAGTTGTGAAATCGGAGATGATTTCATCCTACAAAGGATGATTTTGCCCAATTTGGGATGATATCATCCAATGGTGGACGATATCATCATTTTTAAGAAATTAAGCTTGATTAAAATGTTTTTAATTTTATTTTAATGATTGGTTTATTAATGAATTTTATTGTTTTATTGTTTGTTTTGCAGAGGGGATTACTAAAGAGTCGAGAATGGAAATACGGTGGGCTGAGAGATGACATAGCCACGCTCGATCGGGGAGCATGACCGACTGGCTTAGGTCGGTTTACAGCATGTGGCAGAGATGCCACAAGTACCGACAGACATGGGGCTACTGACAGCCCTAGCAGAGAGGTGGTATCCAGGGTCATCCTGCTTTCGGTTACCGATAGGGGAGATGGCTCCCACACTAGAGGACGTATGGAGGATCATGAGGATCCCCATACAGGACGGTTGATGACACCTACGGCCAATCAGGGCCAGGCGATGATGAGATTGACCGGAGACCCGAGCTTCACCCTAGAGAAGGGCGGAGTGAACATCGAGTCTCTAAGGCAGATGCCTGGGGCATCTAGGCTGACTCAAGTTTTGGCAGGGGTAGTAGGTGGCTTACTGCTGTGCCACCAGAGCGGGTGTAGACTACCATGGCTCCTCTCAGATGTGGTCTGCGACATGAGAGACCACGACTATAGATACTCATGGGGCAGCTTTGTGCTATGCCGCTTGTATAGGATCCTACATGGGGTCGTATACAAGGGAGGCCGATGTCTGGTCTTGACATCACTACTGTAGGTTTGGTGCTGGGAGCACATCATGGTGCGGAGGCCGGTAGGGCTCCCACTGACAGGGGTTGACCAGGAGAGGCCCCAAGTTTTCTACTGGTGGTTACAGAGGGGGTCACAGTGGTGGATAGATCTATCGATGTCATGGAGGTTGCTGGATGACCTCATCCTAGACCAGATCACCTGGAGGCCATGGAGAGAGCACCCCGGGTGGGCAGAGGATGGGCAGGAGCTGGCTCGCATCGAGTGAGTCTGCTGGCTAAGGATGGAGCGGGGAGAGGTAGAGCTCCACCGCTATGATCGAGTTCTATGATAGTTCGGTCTATAATAGGGGATCCCTTCTCTCAGGGATTACGAGTACTCCTAAACTATTCGAGATAGTACCACGCTGAGCGGGGCTCCAGACATGCAACGGTTCTAGAGTCAGGATGCAGATGATGCCCCCATCCAACCAGTGGATGGTGATGATGTTGGGGTCATAGACGGGTATGATGCCTAGTACGTAGGCATCCACCCTCCTCGGATGATGAGGGCATAGGGTCCAATGCATGTCATGGTGCGACGGATGGGGAGGTGGCATCAAGTTGCTATTGAGGCAGCACGGGGTCACGATGGGAGAGAGCAACGATGGTCTCCATAGGAGAGATGCCAGAGGATGGGCCAGGCTCCATAGAGGCCATAGTAGACAGGGAGGAGGGAGGAGAGATTCCCTTCTCAGTAAGGGGAGAGACCACCATCACCCGATAAGGGCAAGGGTGTCGAGGTAGGGGAGAGCAGCGAGATGATGGCTCTTCAGGCTGAGGTTGCCCACCTTCGGGCTCAGGTGCAGACACTACAAGATGAGGCTACATGGCTTAGGGCTCGGAGTGGAGGGGCGAGCACTCGGGATCTGGCATGGTCTATTGCTCAGACCGCATTCTACCAGGGGTTATACTATCACATGGTCCCAGAGGGACAGAGGGTACCATTGCCGCCCCCATTGCAGAGCCGATCATGATGGGATCATCGAGGACATCCTCACGATCGACGATGAGGACCCGAGACACAGCCTGGACCTCTATGGGACCACCTCCTCCATGCCAGGGCGGGGGAGGAGATGAGGCTGAGAGCTCGAGGGCTTCTCGAGGCTAGGCTGCAGAGTGCAGATTTATATATTATATATTATTTTTGAGAGGAGTGAGTATGCCAGGGTATAGATTGTGGCATACCAATCTAGATGATGTACATAATTGATTGAGATATATAGATTATCTTTTTGATGATATGACTTGTGTATATGTTGTATGATGCTTTAAATTTTGAATTTTTGTGATTGATTATTTATGTAATTATATCGTTGGAAATAAATTATAATTTTATGTCATGCTATAAAATTGTAAATGAAATAATTTGATGTAAATAAATTGGTTGTTTTGTGGTGTGTTTTGATGAAAAATAAAAGGGACTTCTAACAATAATTTCAAAGGACATTGTCGTTGGTATAGACCATTTCATGGAGTCGCCGCTCACTAAGTCGTCAAGCTAATCCCAGGATAGAAATATTGTTAAAAGTAAAAGAGTGCTTAAGAGACTGTCTTAAGACTTTGTGTTGTGATGATGGAAGTGATGATGGTGATGATTTGTTTTCAGATTTTCATAAAAAATATTATGCATGACATATTAAAGAAATATGATTTTTCTAGGCATAAATTCCTAAGTGTGATAAAATTTTTGAATAAGTCCCTAGGAACTATACCATCATTGCAAAATTGAATGTTGACATAATGACATGAAATAGAATAAGTGTTCGTTCGTTTTAAAGCTCAATTGTGTAACATAATGATGTAAGTCATATGTTTTTATGAATTTTTAAAATAAATGGGAAATAAAATTAGAACAATGGTTTGCGCTAGGCATAGAATTATAGGTATAGACTTATACCATCATCGCGAAATCCAAAGAAGAAATTGATATTTTAGTTTTATTGCATGATTGATTTTTGACTTTTGATAAACAAAAAATAATAATATGAACATGACTTTATTGATTATATTTGTGTCATATGTTGTTTGAAAGCATTTTGTGATTTTTGAAAACAATGTATGTAATTG
Source organism: Wollemia nobilis (assembly GCA_028583015.1). NCBI lineage: Eukaryota > Viridiplantae > Streptophyta > Pinopsida > Araucariales > Araucariaceae > Wollemia > Wollemia nobilis. The sequence continues at coordinate 2,456,807 of JAQPPZ010002502.1, forward strand.
TTTTTATACTAAACAGATGTTCTGAAATAAGAAGATAAAATTATTCCAAAAAGAGTTGCAGAAATATTTTACATTATCTCAAAGACAAATGTAGATTTATAAGGAACCCTCATGTGCAAATGTGAGTTCATTACCGATCTTGCTTTATCATAATGATACAGAATCTCTCAAATACAAATGTGTGTGCAATTGTATTGTTCATTCACCAATTTTGAGCAAGAAAATTTGATACAAGTAATTTGACTTAACCAAATGAGTGTTCCTTGACCATGATTTATATGCATGTAACCGTACTAGACTATTATGTAAGTCGGGTTATCAAGAGCTAGCTAATCCATAAGCCGACATAGGTCTGTACAAAAGAAGGTCGCTAATGTGATAGACATATCACCACGCTAGGAATTACCCAAGGCCAAGCGGGTTGGGCACAAACCACCTGTTATGGGGCTTACCTCACAGTTTTCGAATAATTGAGAATTCCAGGGATTCAAGCTCATTCACCCTTCTTTTCTTTTCAAGGGGTAGGGAAAGGGATTTTATTTGCTTTTGCTTTTTCTCTTCTCTTTTTTTTTTTTGTATTTTTGCTTGGGACTGAGATAATGCTGAAATATTGCTGCGATGGTACAAAATAATATTTTTCTTTTTCTCATTTTCTTTGACTTTTTCTTTTGCTTCCTATACTAGGGATACTTGCTCGGATTGGCTGTAGAGCAAGGGATTTTTATTCCGGGTAGGGGTGAGCTTGTCCTTTTGTCAATTCTCAAAGATTCTAGACCATGTGCATGATAGGATAGCAGGGGAAACTTTTCGCTCAAGAAACCACTTCTACTATGTAGCATCATATTGAATTTGCAATGAAATCATTTTAATGTGAAAAGATATGCTTGGTTCAAGTAAATAACAAGATCAATTCTCTATGCTCAAAACTTTATTTAATTCAAATGTGGACTTTGATATAAGAGAGATTAATAATCATACCAAATAAAATCAAGATATTTATGCATGTGAGTGTGAAAGTGCGGGATTCCAAATAAATGCTAATTTATCCAAAATAATTGAAAATATAACTGCAATACTTCAAGAATTGATAGGTACGAAAATAAAAGATGTTTTTGAATATTTTGATGTTTTTATATTTTGATTTTGATTGATGAATTGAAAGAATAAATACTATTACTGTTTTTGAAATTTTTATATAAATGACTAAAATGAAACAATATGCAAAATACACAATATATACAAATGATGAAATGACCAAATGTTATGCATAATAACGCTTAAGATGCATAATGTTCATAGGTTCTTTAAGATCTTTACCATCTAAGGTAGCTAATCGATATGCTCCCGATCCAAATTTAGCAGTGATGACATATGGTCCAAGCCGGTTGGGCTCAAATTTACCTTTAAGGTCTTTAGTTGCATTAGTATTTTTTTGATTTTCTTTTAAGACAAGGTCACCGATCTCAAAGGATCGATGATGAACTTTCTTGAGGTATGCTCTCTTAAGCTTGTTTTGGTAGGCACGAAGATGCTCCAAAGCATTGATGCGCTTTTCATCTAGGAGTTCCAGCTGACTAAATCTGCCAGCACGATATTCATCTCCTACTTCAGTATCTTGAAGTAGTAGAGCTAAAGAAGGAACTTCTAATTCAAAGGGAAAAACAGCTTCAGCACCATAAACCAAAACAAAAGGTGAAGTACCTGTGGGGGTACGAACGCTAGTTCGATAAGCCCACAAAGCAAGATATAATTGGATGTGCCAATCTCGACCAGATTTATTGACCAATATTTTGAGGATTTTGATTAATGTTTTATTAGATGCTTCTACTTGGCCATTACCACGAGGATAATAGGGAGTGGACCAACGATGTTGAATTTTATATTTTTGACATAATTTTTTGACATCTTTATTTTTGAAACAAGTTCCATTATCTGAGATGAGATTTGTAAGAATTCCAAACCTACAAATAATTTGATTAAAAATAAACTTGGAAACTTGGGTTCCAATGCAAGAAGCTAAGGGCATAGCTTCAACTCCAATTCATGAAATACTTCAATCGGTTACTTGATCAATTTGTGTCCATCGAATACATCATGGTTGATTTTTCATGATGTCTAAGCCCCATTTTAAAAAAGAATGAAATTCATTATTTCATATAATCATCTCGGGGTAAGCTATGGATAGCATATTGCATGTAAATGGTTTCCATTATCCCTTAACAAAGCATCGCGTTTATCCAAATAATCTTGGTAACATATGAGGATGGTCATCATCCTCAAATGGGAAGGGCTGACCTTTACTAGGAAATAGGCCCAGCCACCACATCGGGGGCCATGGTTCTACCTCAAAAGGTTCTTTCATACCATTTTGGGAAGGTCCCAAACCTTTCCCTTTATATCCCAATTTAAGCATTATAGGCTTAGCTTTAATATACTCATTAGCAAAATAACATCGAGCATACCCATCATAATGAGTCTTGATGTTTCTAGGTATTCTTCCCCAGTCATATCCCTTATAAATAAAAGCACAACTCCCGACTTGGTAGATACTTCCCATAGGCTATGGGAGGCCCAAGGTACGAGGAGAGGGTGGCAATTTATTTAAAATATGGGAATCTTGCATAGCAACGTTTGTTTTCTTTGATACAAGAATTTTAGATAAATCGGGTAAGAGCTCATCAGTAAGAGCGTAAGAGGTAGAAGGATCATTTCCTATGTTTTTGGATGCGGAAAACATGCCTTTGATAGGTGTAGACGTTGTAGAGATGTCGATGGATGGGTCTAAAGGTATGGAAGTTATAGGAGTAAAACAAGAAGCATTGGTTGTGGGTTTAGGATCTTTTTGAGGTCCTAATGTGGTTTGTTCGGAAGATGGTTGAACTATATGTAGAGGTGTAGTTGATGGGGAAAAAGTAGATGATGTTATGAGTGTGTGTTTCACACGTTTAGGTGGATGATTAGAATTAGGATGTGTGGATGACAGAGCAGGGCAAAATTGAACTCCAACGAGGTTCCGCCAAAGCACACATATCAAAGGGTCTAGGATCACCATGAATGGTAACCAACTGATTTTTAAATTCGAATTTAACACATTGATGTAAAGTTGAGGGAACAGCTCGCATCGCGTTGATCCAAGGGTGACCCAAGAGTATATTGTACGATGCAGGGCAATGTACAATAAACACGGTCGTGTCTAAGGTTCTAGGACCAACTTGCAATGGGATAGTAATAACTCCACATGTTTCTTGTGTTTCGTCATTGAAGGCTTTTATAATCATATCGGTTCTTTTCATTTCATCACTTCTAAACCCAAATCTTTGGTAGAAGTCAAAAGTGCATATGTTTAAAGATGAACCATTATCAATCAAGACTCGTTTAACTGCTACATCTCCAATTAGGGCAGTAATATATAAGGGGTTATCCTTATGTAAACTATGTTGTGGTATATCTCTATCCCGAAAGTCAATACAATCGACTTCTCGAGTTATGATAGTATTGGACATGGCTTCAGATTGAATATTTTGTGGTACCATCATTTGGCTTAATGTGAGCATTAATTCATCCCTATGGGTAGGAGAAGATCTTAAAAGGTCCAAAAGGGAAATTCTAGTCTGTAGTATTTGATAATTGTTCATTAATATTATAAGGAGGTTTAGGTTGAACATTAGGCGCATGATTCCCTTTATTGGGATTTTTCAAAACAAATGGAGCTGATCCATCATTCTGAGTTTGATCTTGTTGAGAATTTTGAGCTTGTTGTCGAGTAACAACTCCGATGGTACCTACAATATTATTTTGCGGATGATGAATGGGTCTTGGTCTAGCGTTTATGGCTTGTTCATTAGAAAGTAATTGGTGAGAAGATGGTCGAGTAGTGACTCTTCTAGGAAATGGTTCTTCTGGAACCATAGAACTTGTGATAGGTTGAATAGGATCTGATTCATCTTCAGAACTATTCGATTGATTTGAGGTGATTTCCATGTCACTTTCAGTCTCATATTCGGTATCACTAAGATCAGGTGTCCGAATATTATGTAGAGGTCTGGCCGTAACCATGGATAAAGTTGTGTCAAATATTTGCGGATCATGAGTAGGTAAATGTCCACTAATAGTTCCTACATATCGGGTAGGAGGGGGAACATTATGATGCTCAATTTGATTAGCCACCTCTTTACCATGCTTTGGTAAAGGATGTTGAAATATGTCCAATGATTGATTGGCATTCTGATTCTGATTTTGGGGGATGTTCTTTTGAGCATTATTAGGAGGATTTTGTTTAGGTTGAAAGGCTTGCACCTCCATCTCATTGTTATCAATCAGGTCTTGTATTTTATGTTTTAATATTTTACAAGAGTTGGTAGCGTGTCCAGGTCCTCTATGGAAATCACAGTGTAAATCAGCTCTGTATCCGGGTATAGTTGGATCAGGTTCCCGGATATTTGGTAATTGGATCAATCCTCATGCTAGTAATTGTGGGAGAATGGTTGATAAAGGTTGATTTAACCTAGTAAATTCTCGGGGTGGTTTATCAGGAGGTTTCAGTATAAATTTCTCTGTTGTTTTTGCAACATTAATAGTAGCGATATTTCTACTATCAGTGACTCCATCGCCCACAACTTGTTTATTTTTATATTGATTTCTGGATGTTTTCTCATCATCTTTCTTTTTAAGTTGACCTCTCCTAACAAGAGCATCTTCCACTCTTCGAGCTAAATCTATAGCTTGATCGAAGGTGGTCAAGGTAGCAGTTGATAACTCATAGGATAGTTGTTCTTGTAAATTATTGATAAAGATATCCAACATTTCCCGATAAGGTAACACAAAGTGCAATTTTCCTATCAATTGTCTCCATCGAGCTAGGAAATCAGCAAAACATTCATCTTTGTCTTGTTTTAGGTTGTACAAATCTTTAATGGTTACATGCCTTTCAATGTAGGCACTAAATTGATGCACAAAAGACTCGACGGTTTCTTCGAAATTTCTCAAAGAATGAGTGGGTAGTTGATAATACCATTCCAATGCCATCCCTCCTAAACTTTTTGGGAACATTTTTAGTAATAACAAATCATCATGTGATATATCATGACATGCTATCCTAAACATACGAAGATGCTCTATGGGATCTTCAGTTCCTTTGTATATAGGTAGGACAGGCATAGGAAAGTGTTTAGGATATGGTTGTGCTACAACTATAGGATCTAGAGGCTGACTACACATCTCTCGATAATTGTACGAGGGATGGTAGGGATCTATCTGGTCCATGCGGGAGACTAACTATTTCACCATGGCTTCCAGATTACCGGTTTGTCCACCATATTGGTTTGGTGGTACATGAGTATGGGATTTGTGAGCGTAGGATGGCGTGACATAAGGATTAGATGCTATATTGTTGTTATGCAAATGGTTGGTAGGAAGAGTATTATGAAGAAGATTTGTTGTAGCATTATGTTGTACCCCAGATTGTTGGAAATTGGTGTTTGGTTTTGTTTTAGGCTTTTGTTGATTTGAGGTATGTTGATCAATAACTTGGCGAAATAGAGCAGTGAATGATGGTTTCTTTTGTGTGGGAATAACCCTAGGCTTGGTAACAGGCACTCTAGATGGTTGGGTAACCTGTTGTTGTTGCATGTTCTGGATTATAGCGGCCATATCCAAATTGGATGGTCCAGATTGATCACTTTCTTGATCAACGAAGGACAAGGGATTAGTGCGTGTGTGATATATGTCTTCTAGGGTTGCTTGAGTGTCACTAATTTGATCCTTGTCCATATGGACTGCTCTATTAAGAGTGCCAATATTAGTATTGAGGAACTTCCAGAAATGTTCCATGTTCTCAAAAGTAATAGCTCCTTCCGGAGATATTTTAGGAGATGAGGATCCTTCCTCTCTAACAATTTCTCTTTGTTCATTTGCATCAACAAACTCTTCTTCTTGTTGGTCTAGGGTTCCTTCTTCCTGAATTGGGTCTTCAGGAAGGACATCCTGGTTTATTTACTGGTTTTCCTAACCAATCTTCTTCTACTTCAATCTGTTTTCCATTCCTGAGTCTAGTCATTATGTTTAAATTTAGATTTTAGCAAATATATATTAATATATTTGCAACAAATTTGGGAGGTATATATTTTAATTATATACCTACTATAATACTTAAAAGAAAATGTTTTGATTTTTGTTATGATTTTGTTTTGTTTTTATTTTTTTTTTGTTTTTATGATTATAAAGACAACAAACAACACACTAAATGCAAGAAATAATAATAATAAAAGAATGGCTTAGTTTTCTATAAATAGTTTATAGATGTCATTGATAGGATCAAGTTCATCAAGAGTCATGAAATGCTCCTCTTCAAATTGGAAATGGTTTTTCAAGAACTTGACAAAGTGTGCTATGGTGATGTTATCTACTTTTGACTCTGTCTTGTAAAAATAGAGCTCATGGCAATACTCTCGATATAACACAGCTCTAGGAACTCTATTCCATCTCTTTCTATCCGTAAGAACGACCTCTTGATCCTCTATACGAGATAGAAATTTATGTACTACAACTGCATTGTCGAGGTATTCCTCAAAGGTGTACAATTCAGAAGACACAAGGGCTCTTTTATCTGCTAACCACCTATGGCAAGCTCTCTGAAGCTCATGATACAAGGTCACTTGATCAGGATCCAGGATTCTATCTAGGACAAACCTCTTGATTTGCCTAAGTTCGGTTGATCTAGACTCAATGATATTCAATCTCCTATTAAGTTCGTCCCATAAAGGTTGAACCCTATTTGTTTGAGGTACTCTAAGTACAGAAGTAATCTCTATAGCTGCTAATTGATTCTCAACATTAATGGTGACAACTCATCTTTTATTATAATCTACCATCTAAATATGATATGCAATCTTTGATTCTAAATGCATTTATGTTTTTTTTTTTTTGGATTGTTTTCAAAAGGTTTTTAGTTTTCACGTCGGGTTCACCAAAATGTATCGCTCCAAATTTTTTGCATCCTTACCTTCAGGCTATAGGATCCACGCCCGGAAGGGGGATGCGAGAAGGATGGGACAATACCTCGGACTGAGAGGCCCTTTGAAGGTCCCGCCTCTCGGGGGAGGGGTATAAGGGTGAATTTTTGACGGATGGTGGGTTCACCAGGAAACTTTTGAGTGGCAGTTTCCACGCCTAGGTTGATAGTAGGTTTGATGTGTTCATTTTGTGCTTTAATCATTCAATTCCTAGGTTTGGCCAAGATGAATCTAAACTATTCTATATGCCAATGCTGATTTTTATGGATACAAAAAACATGAATAAATGCTAAACACAGAGAATATGCTAAATAGGATAGAACATACCCGATTTCGGATGTCCGATGAAGATTCTGAGTCTTGTAGACAGTCCAAATCATCTCAAATCATACGTAATCATCTGGAATTGCACAGAATCATCTCAGATCTCAGTCGGTCATCTGAGATCAGACGAGATCATCGTCGATCTGATGAATTCATTAGACGAATTCGTCAAAAACCTGCAATCACAAAAATAGATACAAAATACCAAAAATGCAATTGCAAAAGCAAGGGGAAATGATAGAAATAATAATGAATTTGCCTAAATGATAAATCCAGATAGCAATTAAAAGGAAATGCATCAATTTGACAATTTATTTTGACTTTATCATGCATTTATATTAAATGAGGTGAACTCCAAGATGCATAAATATAATAACTAAGATAATGCATAAAGAAATGCAGAAAAACAATAAGGAAATGCAAACTCTGGGCTCTGATTGCCCCCAATCTGGACTACAGTCGAGATCGCCTCCAATCGTACGAGATCATCGTCGATCTACGACAGGATCGTCCGAAATCGTCTGGAATCGCCTGCGACGATCCAAGCTTGCTCCAGCTGAAGAACAGTAAGATTCCTGCAAGAAAACTTGAAATATGCAATGCAAACAAAAGTATGAAGGTGTTCTAAGGCACAAGGAACTAAATTTGTAGGGAAATCCGTCGGCTAGGGGGTTCAAGGGGATAAACAGAGAAAATCCCAGTTTATATAGGATTAGGGAGAGGTTAGGAGGTTGGAGATCATCCCAATTTGGGAGATCTCCAACGGGGAGACTCTAACTACGCGTGACACGCTTTCTGCCCAAGTTAGAGAAGTCTGTTGAAACAGAAGCTAATTATGAAAATTTGGTTTTGGGATGAAATCGTCTGGACGTTCTGTTCCAGATGAATTCGTCAGATCTGGGATGATTTCGTCTGATCTGCGACGATATCGTCCAACGGTCAAAACAAATCCTAAAAATGGCACGGAAAACAAGGAAAGCGGGTAACGAGCGGTTAACGGGCGGTTTGGGGTTAAAATTCAAATTTTTATCTTTTTACTAAGGTTTAACTGTGCCAATTTTAGGGTGCTACAATTTTATCACTGGAAGTGGAATGATATCCTTAATGGATGGATTTTCTGGTTATAATCAGATCAGGATAGCTCCTGAAGATCAAGCTAAAACAACCTTTATTACCCCTTGGGGGAATTTCTGTTGGAAAGTGATGCCATTCGGTTTGAAGAATGCAGGTGCAACCTATCAACGAGCCATGACTTATATCTTTCATGATATGATGCATGATATACTACATGATTATGTAGACGACATTATATCTTGTTCTACTAAAGAAGATGACCATTTAGATGACTTGAGAAAAGTACTTGATCGGTTAAGGGAATATCTTATTGTAGCACCCTAAAATTGGCGCAGTCAAATTGGAATAATTACATTCACCTTAGTAAATAAATTTAAATTCAAATTTAACCTCCCAAACCGCCCGTTAACCACCGAGAAACCCGTTTCCCATTTTTTCGTGCCATTTTTAGGAGTTGTTTTGATCGTTGGACGATATCGTCGCCGATCAGATGATATCGCCCGAGATTTGACGATTTCATCTGGACTAGAACGTCCAGACGATTTTATCGCAAAATTGAATTTGCATAGATAGACTCTGTTCCAACGGGTCTCCAATTTGGGCAGAAGCGTGTCTGCGCGGTTGGGACCCTCCCCCGTTGGAGATCTCCCAAATTGGGAAGATCTCCAACCTCCCAACAACTTTCCCTAAGCCTATTTAACTCTAAGACTTTTCCCTCCCCAACCCCTGGCTGAATTCTTATGCAAATCGACTCCCTATGTGCTAGAACTACTCAAATTTGCTTTTTGCACTATTCCTATAGTAATTTTATTGCAAGTATATCACTGGTTTTCAGCCGGAGCCAGCACCTATCGTAGTCGACGAGCTTGTCAATATCAGAGGCGATCCTGTCAAATTAGGGACGATCTCGTACTGATGCGAGACGATCTCGACTGCAGCATACATCGAGGCAATCAGTGCCTAAATTTTGCTCTTCTCTCTTTTCTCTCTGTCATTTTATGCTATAAATCAGATCATTTATTTAGTTTTTATTCTACTTTACATCTGGAGTTCACCCATCTAGTTTAGATTACACATTAAATTCATGATTTGCCATTATAATGCAGTGATCTGTTTTACTTTCTATTTTAAATTATTGCTTAGTATTCACCTTGTTCTCTAGCATATTTTGCCTCTATTTTGCATAGTAGAATTGCTTGTATTTTGCATCTGTTCCCTGTTTTGCAGGTTTCTGATGAATTCGTCTGACGAATTCGTCAGATTTGAGACGATTTTGTCTGTCTCAGAAGATTCTGTCTGTCTCAGACGATTTGGTCAAATTGTAGGTGATACTGTCGAATCCCAGACAATCCAGACTACTTCAAGCATCAAAAACTTCATCAGACATCCCGGATCAGGTAATCTCCATTAGCCTCCTGCAAATTCTCTATTTTTCTGCTTTAATTCTGTTTACTATATTCATTTAAATTGCATTTTCATGTATTTTAAGTTAGAATCATTCGGCCAAACCTAGGATGAATGTTTAAGGATAAAACGAACCCATTAAAACACATTCCCAAAACCTAGGCGTGGAAACTACCGCCAAATGTTTCCTGGTGAACCCACCATCCGTCGACAAATCACCAAAATGCACCTCCCTTGAGAGGCGGGACCTTTGCAAAGTCCTCTCGTTTGAGGTACCACATCATCCTTTTCCCATCCTCCTTCCGGGCGCGGATCCAATAGCCTGAAGGTAGGGATGCGAAAAATTTGGAGCAATACACTTATCTGATTGAATCAAGCAAAATGTATATTTGGAGTTAAGTCAAGTAAATTATTGGGGGTTATAGTTTCTTTACGTGGCATCAAAATTGACCCTCTCAAGATTACGACTATCACTGATATGCCTGCACCTACAAATATATTTGAATTACGGAGTCTACAAGGTAATCTTCAAGCTATTCGTCGCTTCATCGATAAGCTGGTAGATAAAACTGGACCCTTTCTTAAGCTTCTTAAGAAGGATGCCTCTTTCCATTGGGACAACGGATGTAAGGAAGCATTTGAACTCCTTAAACAATATCTTCTTAACCCACCTGTACTTTCACCACCTAAACCTGATAGCCCATTTATCTTGTATATTTCTGCTTCAGATTTTGCTTTAGGAGCTATGTTAGCTCAACTTGATGAGAAAAGAGAGCGTGCTACTTATTACATTAGAAGAACATTAATTAGTTATGAAACCCGCTACACAGCATTAGAGAAGTTATGTCTAGCAGTCATATTTTCTACACAGAAACTATGCCATTATATGCTCAGTCAGAAAACATACGTTATTGCTAAATCCAATCCCTTGCGATATCTCATGATTCGACCTTATTTATCTGGTCACACAAAGAAGTGGGTTCTTTCTCTAAGCGAGTTTGAACTCACATTTATAGGACAAAAGTCTGTTAAGGGTCAAATCATAGCAGATCAATTAGTTGATGCACCCTTAGAGTCCACCCATCCCCTCATCATTGAGTTTCCTAACGAATGCCTTAACCTAGAGGCGGATCATTCAGAGCAATGGTCCCTATAATTTGACGAAGCTCGATGCATGAGTGGGGCTGGTGTAGGTATTATTTTGATATCTCCACAAAAACATCTCATACCTCTATCCTTTAAATTAATGTTTACCTGTACTAATAACACTGTTGAATATGAGGCTCTAATCCTTGGATTACGAGCTGCCTTGGCACTAAAAATTAAAAATCTATTAGTTTTCGATGATTCTCAACTTGTTATAAATAAAATTAACGATGTTTATCAGACCAGAGATGATAAATTACACCCATATAAAGCATATGTATTACAATTAATATCTTTATTTGATCAAGTTACCTTGGAAGCTATTCCTAGAACTAGCAATCGTGCGACTGACACTATGGCCGCAGCTGCATCTCTTTTACCCTTGGAGTAGATGACGAATATTCTACCATCATTATTCATCGACTCCAGGAACCCATTTCAACTAAATCATGATTGGAACCTTTGGACATGTTTCTAATCAACAAAACTATTCCTAAACTTTGGTACACTGACATCCTCAATTTTCTTCAAAATGGGACCTTCCCTAAAGGTTTTAATAGAAACCAACGTTGGTTATTACGTAGACGAGCAAGTCACTTCGTAATAATTGGCAATACATTGTATAGGAGATCTTTTGAAGGTATCCTATTGAGATGTTTGAATCTAGAAGAGTCTATATCAGCTTTGAGTGAAGCCCACAATGGATCTTGTGGGGGACACTTTAGTGGTAGCGCCATTGCTAAGAAGCTCCTTAGGATAGAATATTTTTGGCCTACCATGGAGAATGATGCACATGATTACGTGTGCCATTACGACAAGTGCCAGAAACACGCTGACCTTGTCCATGCGCCTGCATAAGAACTGTAAGCTATTTTATATCCTTGGCCCTTTTCAAAATGGGGCTTAGAAATCATCAAAAAAATCAATCCTGTGTCATCTGATGGACACAAATTCATCATAACCGCCATCGAGTATTTTACGAAGTGGGTCGAAGCTATGCCCTTAGCTTCTTGCACTTGGAACACAAGTTTCCAAGTTTATTCTTAATCAAATTATTTGTAGGTTCGAATTCCTGCAAATCTCATCTCGGATAATGGAACTTGTTTCAAAAACAAATATGTAAAGAAACTATGTCAAAAATATAAAATTCAACATCATTGGTCCACTCCCTATTATCCTCAGGGTAATGGCCAAGCAGAAGCATATAATAAAATATTAATTAAAATACTCAAGAGACTGGTCAATAAATCTGGCCCTGATTGGCACATTCAATTATATCCTGCTTTGTGGGCTTATAAAACTAGCATTCATACTCCCACGGGCACTTCACCTTTTGTTTTGGTTTATGGCCCTGAAGCTATTTTTCCCTTTGAACTAGAAGTTCCTTCTTTGGCTCTGCTACTTCAAGATACTGAAGTAGGAGATGAATATCGTCTTGGCAGATTTAGTCAGCTGGAACTCCTAGATGAGAAGCGCATTAATGCTTTGGAGCATCTTCGTGCCTACCAGAACAAGCTCAAATGAACATATCTCAAGAAAGTTTATAATCGATCCCTTGAGATCGGTGACCTCGTCTTAAAAGAAAATAAAAAAAATACTAATGCGACTAACCTTAAAGGAAAATTTGAGCCTAACTGGCTTGGGCCATATATTATCATTGCTAAATTTGGATCGGGAGCATACAGATTAGCTACCTTAGATGGTAAAGATCTTAAAGAACCTATGAAAATTATGCATCTTAAGCGCTATTATGCATAAATCTAGTAATTTAGTCACTGTATATATTATACATATTGTCTCATATTAGTAATTCATATAAATATTTCAAAAAAAGTAATATTATGTATTCTCTCAATTCATAAATTAAAATCAAAATATAAAAAAATCAAAATCATCAAAATCCTGAAAAACATCTTATATTTTGCACCTGTCAATTTTTGAAGTATTGCAGTTATATTTTCAGTTATTTTGGATAAATTAGCATTTATCCGGAATCCCTCACTTTCACACTCACATGAATAAATATCTTGATCTTATTTGGTATGATTATTAATCTCTCTTATATCAAAGTCCACAGTTGAATTAAATAAAGTTTTGAGCATAGAGAACTGATCTTGTTATTTACTTGAACCAAGTCCACCTTTTCACATTAAAATGATTTCATTGCAAATTCAAAATGATGCTACATAGTAGAAGTGGTCTCTTGAGCGAAAATTTTCCCCTGCTATCCTATCATGCACATGGTCTAGAATCTTTGAGAATTGACAAAAGGACAAGCTCACTCCTACCCAGAATAAAAATCCCTTGCTCTATAGCCAATTCGAGCAAGTATCCCTAGTATAGGAAGAAAAATAAAAAGAAAAAGAAAATCAAGAAAAATCATGAGAAAAAGAGAAATTATTTAGAAGCATTATTTCAGTATCATTTTGTACCATCTCAGCAATATTTCAGCATTATCTCAGTGTCAACCAGAAAAAAAAAAAAATTAGAAAAAGAAAAGAAAAGAAAAAGCAAAAAGCAATAAATCTCTCCCCCCCCTTTGAAAGAAGGAAGTGTGAAGCTTGAATCCCTGGAATTCTCAATTATTCGAAAACTATGAGGTAAACCCCATAACAGGTGATTTGTGCCCAACTTGCTTGACATTAGGTAACTCCTAGCGTGGTGATATGTCTGTCACATTAGTGACCTTATTTTGTATAGACCTATGTCCGCTTATGGATCAGCTAGCTCTTGATGACCCAACTTACATAGTAGTCTGGTACGGTTACATGCATATAAATCATGGTCAACGAACACTCATTTGGTTAATTCAAATTACTTGTATCAAATTATCTTGCTCAAAATCGGTAAATGAACATTACAATTGCACACACATTTGTGTTTGAGAGATTTTGTATCATTATGATAGATCAAGATCGGTAATGAACTCACGTATGCACACGGGGTTCCTTATAAATCTAAATTTTGTCTTTGAGATAATTTAAAATATTTATTCAAATCTTCTAGAATAATTTGACTTTCTTACTTGAGAATATCTGCTTAGCGTAAAATCAATTAAATACATTTTTTTCAAAAATCCAAAATTTTCTTGCAAAACATGTTCAAAAATCTAGCAATAAAGTCACATTTATATATTTTCGACTTTCGCGACGATGGTATAGTTCCTAAACCTAAATTGGAATTTTATGCCTAGTGCAAGTCCTCATTTTTATATTTTATGTTTATCTCAAAATAAAAAATCAACTATGCAATAAAACTATTATATCAATTTCTTCTTTGGATTTCGCGATGATGGTATAAGTCTATACCTAAAATTCTATGCCTAGCGCAAACCATCGTTCTAATTTTATTTCCCATTTATTTAATCCATAAAAGCATATGACTTAAATCATTATGTTACACAATTATGCTTTAAAAAGAATGAAAACTTTCCTATTTTCATTTCATTATGTCAACATTCATTTTTTTTGCGACGATGGTATAATTCCTAGGGAATTGTTCAAATTTCTCTCATGCTTAGGAATTTTATGCCTAGAAAAAAATCATATTTTTAATATTTCATGTATAATATTTTCATGGAAATCTGAAAAAAAATCATCACTATCATCATTTTTCATCATCACAACACAAAGTCTTAAGAAAGTCTCTTAAGCACCCTTTTACTTTTAGCAATATTTTTCTCATACCGAGATTAGCTTGATGACCTAGCGAGCGGCGACTCCATGAAATGGTCATGTAACAACGATAATGTCCTTTGAAATTATTGTTAGAAGTCACTTTATTTTCATCAAAACACACCACAACAACCAGTTTGTTTACATCAAATTATTTCATTTAATTTTATAACATGACATAAAATTATAATATTTTCAATTACATAATTACATGAATATTCAATCAACAATTAAAATATTAAAGCATCATAAAACATATGCACAAGTCATATCACAAAAAGAACATCATATATATATCAATAAGTATATACATCATATCAAAACAGATTGGTATGCCACAATCTATACCCTAGCATACTCAATCATCTCAAAAATAGTCTATGTATAATGTGCGTCTAGTCTCGAGAAGACCTCGAGCTCTCAACATCATCTCCTCTCTCACCCTGAGGTGGAGGAGGTGGTATCATCGAAGCCCGTACTATATCGTGGATCCTCGACGTCAATCGTGATGATGTCCTCGATGACCCCATCCTGATCGGCTTCATAATGTCGACTGACAACTGTATCCTCTGGCCCTTTGGAACCAGATGGTAGTACACTCCCTAATAGAACACGATCTAAGCAACCGACCGTGCTAGCTCTAGAATGCTCACCCCTATGCTCTGAGCCCTGAGCCGTGTAGCCTCATCCTGTAGAGTTCGCACTTGAGCTCGTAGGCGAGCATTCTCTGCCCGGAGAGCTACCATCTCACTGCTCTCCCCCACCTCGACACCCTTGCCCCTATTGGGCAATGGTGGCCTATCCCTCTGCTGAGGAGGGAGTCTTTATCTCCTCTCCTCTCTCCTCTCCTCCCTCCTCTCTAGCTGTTGCTGTCTCTTCGAAGCCTGTGGTACTCTTTGACGTCTCTCCTGAGGAGGCTATCACTGATCTCTTCCTTTGTGACCCCTTGATGCATCGATAGCAGCCTGGCATCGCCTCTCCATTCGTTGCACTATAGTGTGCATCGGACCATGTGCCCTCGTCATCCGAGGAGGGCAGATGCATGCATACCAGGCATCATATCCGTCTGCTATCCCCACATCATCCTAATCCACTGGCTAAATGGGGGCATCATCAGCATCTTGACTCTAGAACCGCTGCATGTCTGGAGCCCCACTCAATATGGTACTATCTTGCATAGTTTGGGAGTACTCATAATCCCTAAGAGTAAGGATCCCCTGTTGTAGACCAAACTACCTCAATACTCGGTCGTAGCGGTGGAGCTCTACCTGTCCTCGCTCTGTCCTCAACCATATGACTCGCCTGATGTGAGCCAACTCCTGTCCATCCTCTACCCACCCTAGATGCTCTCTCCATGGTCTCTAGGCGATCCGATCTGGGGTTAGGTCATCCAGCAACCTTCGAGACATTTTCAGATCTATCCGTTGCTATGACCCTCTCTGGAGCCACCAATAGAAAACTCAGGGTCTCTCCCGATCAACTCTTGTCAGTGGAAGCCCTACTGGCCTTCGCACCACAATTTTCTCCCAGCACCAAACCTATAGAAGCGATGTCAGCACCAGACATCGACCCCCATTGTATACGACCCCGTAAAAGATCCTATACAAGCGACATAGTACAAAGCTGCCCCAAACAAACCTGTATCTATGGTCTCTCATGTCACAGACCACATATGAAAGTAGCCATGATAATATACATCCACTCTAGTGGCATAGAAGAAGGCCACCCACCACCCCTACCAAAACCTGGGTCAACCGAGACACCCTAGGCATCCACCTCAAAGCCTCGATGTTCACTTCACCCTTCTCCAGGACGAAGCTCGGGTCCTCACACAATCTCATCATAGCATGGCCCTGATTGGCTGAAGGGGTCATGAATCGATCGTGTATGGGGATCTTCAATATCCTCCATACATCCTCTAGAGTGGGAGTCATCTCCCCTGTCGGTAGTCGAAAGCAGGACGACTTCGGATACCATCTCTTTGCTAGGGCTGTCAATAGCCCCATGTCTGTAGGAATTTGTGGCATCTCTGCCACATGCTATAGTCCTACCTCTGCCAATCTATCTCGCTCGACCTGATCGAGCATGGCCAAATTGTCTCTTAGATATTAATATTTCCACTCCCAACTCTTTAGCAATCCCCTCTGCAAAATAAGCAATAAAACAACAAAAATCATTAGTACATAATCATTAAAAAAAAAAAAATCAATTAAAATCAAATCATCCCATAAAAGTTGATATCGCCCATTATTGGGCGATATTGTACCAAATTTAGATAAAATCATCCTTAATAGGACAAAATCGTCTCCGTTCTTCAATTTGGGGATCACCCCTTATTGGACGAGATCACCCCTATTTCTCCAATTTCGTCCCTAGAAGAAATCGACTATATAGAGATGATTTTGTCGACGGCCTAAAAACGGTCACGACGCCCAAAAATACTTAAAATTCAAGTCAAAAATCAAGTAAATCAAGTTAAAAACACAGTAAACTAGGTTTAGATCCTTACCCGCAACTCGTGTCGAATCTTTGTCGATCTGTGTGCCGTTTCCACCATTTCGCCTGCAGAGCTCTGAAACAGTGAAAGTGAACAGTAAAAATGAATTAGGGTTTTACCCTATTTTTTTTATTTTTATTCAAAATGACATTTTTTTAATTTTTGTTTTTCCGCGCTTTTACCTCAAACGTTCGATTTGGGTAAAAACTCGAAGGGGGCACCATAGAAAAAAATCGTACGATTTGACCTAGAATCGTCGTCTAAAAAATGGAATAAATTTTTTGCTTTCTCGTAAAACGTGAGAACTCGTCTTTAACACATTTTTTTGAAAAATTCGCTAAAGAGGGGGCAAAATGTAGCACCCTAAAATTGGCGCAATTAAACCATCAGTAAAAAGTAGAAATTTGAATTTTAACCTCGAAACCGCCCGTTAACCGCTTACCTCATTTTTCGTGCCATTTTTAGAGGTTGTTGTGACCGTTGGACGATATCGTCCCAAATCGAACGAATTCGTCTGGAACAGAACGTCCAAACGATTTCGTCCCAAAACCAAATTTTTGAAATTAGATTCTATTCTAACGACCTCTCCAACTTGGGCAGAAGCATGTCTGTGCGGTTGGAGATTCCCACATTGGGGATCTCCCAGATTGGGATGATCCCCAACCTCTTAACCTCCTCCTAATCCTATATAAACTGGGATTTTCCCAGTTTATCCCCCTGACTCCCTACCTGGCTACTTGGCTGATTATTTCCCTGCAATTTTAGTTTTTGTTGTGATCTCCCATCATTTGCACTTGTGTTTTCAAGTTTTGTTGCAGGATTTCACTGTGTTTTAGTCGGAGGTAGCTCGGATTGTCGCAGGCGATTCAACTACAATTTTAGACGATCTTGTCAATATCAATGATGATCTTGTACGATTACAGATGATCTTGTCTGCAATTCAGCTTGGGGGCAATCAGAGCCCTGAGTTTGCATTCTCTATCTCATTTTCCTTATTTATTGGTGCATTAGATTAATTTACTTCTGTTTTGCATCTTGGATTTCACCTCATTTAGCATAATTGCATGATAAAATTCAAAATAAGTTTCCAAAATAGTGCATCTCATTTAATTTGATATCTGGATTTATTATTCAAACATCTATACTCTTATTCCTATCATTTTGCATTATTCTTGCAATTGTATTTTTGGTTTTTGGTGTTTGTTTTCTTGATTGCAAGTTTCTGACGAATTCATCAGGTTGCTGACGATCTTGGGTGATATCGGATGATCTCCTTTGATTTTGGATGATTATGTACAATTACAGACAACCCTGTCATATCTGGGATGATCTGGACTCCTACAAGCTTTAGAATCTTCATCAAACATCAGAAATCAGGTGTAGTCTTCTCCATTTTATATATTCTCTGTATTCAATCGCATTAGGATTCATTTATGTCTACTATCTTCATATAAATCAGAATCTTCATACAGAATAGCTTAGCTTCATTTTGGCCAACCTAGGAATCTGAATGATTGAACATAAAACGAACAAATCAAACCCATTATCAACCTAGGCATAGAAACTACCACTCAAAGTTTCCTAGTGAACCCCACCATCCATCAAAAATTCACCTTTATACCCCTCCCCCGAGAGGTGCGACCTTCAAAGGGCCTCTCCATCCGAGGTATTGTTCCATCCTTTTCTCACCCCCCTTTCGGGTATGGATCCTTTAGCCTGAAGGTAAGGGTGCAAAACATTTGGGCAATACAAGATCTAATACAATTAATCACACACACTTGCACGATTCACATTTTTAACAGTAGTGGTTGGATTTCATCACCAACTATTGCTTGAGGTTTGGTGATGGTGGCATTCATCTCCATCCATCAAATATCTACCCTTAGACACCATAGGATTACCCCTAAGCAAACTTGTTGGAGGTCATTACCAACAAGAATCTCGCAGCCCTATCCAGCCATAGATTTTTCCTTTATTTCATTTAACAAAGATTAGGTAACATCAAACACACCAACCACACAATTTTAAAAGGAACCACACATTAATGAAGAAAATAATACGAAATGAGGTAAGCCACACAAGGTGAAACCTAGGACTGATTGTTTTCTTTTATCTTTAAATTCTTGTACAAGTTTTTACAATTGGTTTTATTTTGATAAGCTTTAAATATTGGGTTTAAGTACTTTATGGTATTAACAAGACATCAGAAGAAAGTAATAAACCAAAACAACTTAATGGAAAATACATTTGACTTGGCTTTACGTTAACCATTTCATCATTTCATCATTAACATGGCTCAACCTTAGCCATTTCATCATTTCATCATTAACATGGCTCAACCTTAGCCATTTCATCATTAACATGGCTCAACCTTAGCCATGTCATCATTTCATCATTAACATGGCTCAACCTTAGCCATTTCATCATTGCATCATTAACATGGCTCAACCTTGGCCATTTCATCATTGCATCATTAACATGGCTCAACCTTAGCCATTTCATCATTGCATCATTAACATGGCTCAACCTTAGCCATTTCATCATTAACATGGCTCAACCTTAGCCATTTCATCATTTCATCATTAACATGGTTCAACCTTAGCCATTTCATCATTTCATCATTAACATGGCTCAACCTTAGCCATTTCATCATTTCATCATTAACATGGCTCAACCTTGGCCATTTCATCATTTCATCATTAACATGGCTCAACCTTAGCCATTTCATCATTTCATCATTAACATGGCTCAACCTTAGCCATTTCATCATTTCATCATTAACATGGCTCAACCTTAGCCATTTCATCATTTCATCATTAACATGGCTCAACCTTAGCCATTTCATCATTTCATCATTAACATGGCTCAACCTTAGCCATTTCATCATTTCATCATTAACATGGCTCAACCTTAGCCATTTCATCATTTCATCATTAACATGGCTCAACCTTAGCCATTTCATCATTTCATCATTAACATGGCTCAACCTTAGCCATTTCATCATTTCATCATTAACATGGCTCAACCTTATCCATTTCATCATTAACATGGCTCAACCTTAGCCATTTCATCATTGCATCATTAACATGGCTTAACATTAGCCATTTCATCATTTCATCACTAACATGGCTCAACCTTAGCCATTTCATCATTTCATCATTAACATGGCTCAACCTTAGCCATTTCATCATTAACATGGCTTAACCTTAGCCATTTTATCATTTCATCATTAACATGGCTCAACCTTAGCCATTTCATCATTTCATCATTAACATGGCTCAACCTTAGCTATTTCATCATTTTATCATTAACATGGCTCAACCTTAGCCATTTTATCATTTCATCATTAACATGGACTCAACCTTAGCCATTTCATCATTTCATCATTAACATGGCTCAACCTTAGCCATTTCATTATTTTATCATTAACATGGCTCAACCTTAGCCATTTCATCATTTCATCATTAACATGGCTCAACCTTGGCCATTTCATCATTAACATGGCTCAACCTTAGCCATTTCATCATTAACATGGCTCAACCTTAGCCATTTCATCATTAACATGGCTCAACCTTAGCCATTTCATCATTTACATGGCTTAACCAATAGCCCTTTCATCACTAACATGGCTTACACAATAGCCATTCCATCATTACGTAATAGGTGGATTTGATGTGTTTTCCATTAAGTTGTTTTGACTTATTACTTTTGTTTGATTTCGAGTTAGTACCATAACGTAAGTAAATCAAATAATAATAAAAAGGAATACATTTTAAATAATAATGAATGAGGTAAGCCACACAAGGTAAAACCTAGGACATTGTATTTTCTTTTACTTTTAAAAATTCCTACACAAGATTGTTTGGTTTGGTGTTATTTGGATTTAATTGCATATCTTTTGTTTACGCACTTCATAGTTCAAGCTAGAATGCAAAAGAAAACAAGTAACTTAAATTGTGTAATGGAAAACATACCCCACTCCCCGGTCACTTCGGTGGCTGATCAATTTCAAAAGGCTCCAAAGGTCTTAACCCCTTTGGTCACAATCAATTTCAAAAGGCTCCAAAGGTCTTAACCCCTTTGGTCACAATCAATTTCAAAAGGCTCCAAAGGTCTTAACCCCTTTGGTCACACATCAATTTCAAAAGGCTCCAAAGGTCTTAACCCCTTTGGTCACATCAATTTCAAAAGGCTCCAAAGGTCTTAACCCCTTTGGTCACACATCAATTTCAAAAAGGCTCCAAAGGTCTTAACCCCTTTGGTCACACATCAATTTCAAAAAGGCTCCAAAGGTCTTAACCCCTTTGGTCACACATCAATTTCAAAAGGCTCCAAAGGTCTCAATCCCTTTGGTCACATCAAATTTTCAAAAGGCCCCAAAGGTACCCAACTCCTTTGGTCATAAGCTTACTATGTTAGTGGGAGTAGACAAACCCGAGCTGATGAACATCATACACTTGAAAGCGTTCCATGCTTATTGTGATTACTATATATGTACATACATGGCTAAAAAAAAAAAAATCAAAACAACAAAACAACAAAATCAAATTGCATTTTCATAAGCATGCATACATATAGGCATTTGCATATACACTTCCACATTCACATTCATAAGCATTTTTCACATGCATTTCATTTTCGCTTGCATTCATACATCTAGATTCATACATTCATAATTGCACATTTCATATACATTCCGCTATAGTCATTCATAATTGCATTCATCCCATCCCATGTTCGAATGATCTTACTTAGTAATGATGATATGGCCACAAATACAAAGTCAAGTTATAACAATTGGGGGTACCTAGTTTGAAGAAATCATGCAACCCTCGCAAAAGCCATATGTCAAACCACATCCCGTGTCAAAAGTCATAAAGCCTAGATTTTCAATCACTCAGCCATTACTAGTGTAGCAAGCAACCTCCAAATGAATGTCCGATTTTCTTTGGGACCAAAAATACACTTTACACATTAAGAAGGTCTTGAGTATTGCCAATTGATTTCGAATACAATCTTGAACCAATCACATTCCATCACATCTTAAAAACATTATGAGCCAAAGAGGGTTAGTACCATACTTGGGTAGTACCTTGAAGCGAAAAGGGATAATCCTCGCTTGTCCCATCATGCAACATAGTCCAAAGCAAAAATAGTGGTTTTCACCACTACCTCAATTACTCTTCAAACATAAGCATAAAAACATAGAGTAGTAAGGATAGGGTCAAAATTCTCATCACACTTCGGTTGAGAATCCGATTCCCCAAAGCTCTATACAAAATTAACAAATAAAATCCCAAACACCCTTGATCCCTAAAGTTGTAAGGATTCATACTACACGTCCCTACGAAGGATGGGTAGTCATCCCCAAGGCCTAAAAGATCAACTCCCATTGGACTATGGAGTGAATCTCCATCGGGGCTATAGATGCCTGACTGGCAGTGGAGTAAGCTCATGCGGGGTGACATGTCTCCTTGGCAAACAAGGAGACCTCTGACCGCACATAAGGACAGGCTAGCTTCAGGTCATCTCCATAACAGGTCATGCCCAATTTACTCATAGTGGGTCAATGAACTTCACATGCACACACACTGGTTCTTGATTGGATAGGGTCATTGTCACACTCAAGATTTGGTATTTGAACCTCACTTGCACACACATTGGTCCTAAAGAAAGTTAGACAACCCAAGTGAGTTTGATTGATAATACTAGTATGTTTGAGTTTTTGAAAATGCTGCAGTACTTCTTCCATATCAACATCCATATCTTCTTCCATATCAACATCCATATCTTCTTCCATGTCAACATTCATGCCTGCGTCATACGTCAAGTTGCATAAAGTCGTTAAAATTGGGTACCCTTGATTACAAAATAGTGGACATCAAACATGGCCAATAAAATTTCTGAACTATAAAAAGATCATTCGAACACCATGCATCCCTCTCATATAGCTTAGGTTCATTACACATTTACTTGCATTAGGCACATACATCATTTAGCTTGCATTAATCATCCATAAGGCATTCCATAAAAACATTTTTCATTAAACATGCATTGCATTCACACAAAAGCATAACACAAACATAAAAGCCATGTATGTATATATATCAAACTCACATATGCAAAGATCGCTAGCAAGTTCAAACATCATCACAACTTGGGGGTGTTCAAGGTTTCACACCTTTCCCCCAATCAAGCAAGCAACATCACAACTAGGGGGTGCTCAAGGTTTCACACCTTTCCCCTAATCAATCAACATCACAACTAGAACTTGGGGGTGTTCAAGGTTTCACACCTTCCCCACACTTGCAATAAACAATTCAATCATTCAATCACATCACATCATCAACAAGTCAATTGCTAGGTTCAAAAGACTGCGTTCTTTTGTCAAAGGTTGCGCCCTTTGCCTTGCGTTCACATCATCCAAATTGCAAAAATCCCTTCATCTATTGGGGCAAAAATAGATCACATTTATGTTCTTTTATCATTATCCATTCATAAGTAAACCTTGTATTTAGTGGTTTATCCTATAAACCTGGCGGTTGCAGTGACTGGTTATCCATGCAATCCGGTAGGATGGATAGACTACCATAAGGACACTTTCATCATCAAAAACCCCTTTATCTGTTAAGGGCAATGAACAAACACTTTTTCATCTTTCATCATCAAAAACCCCTTTATCTGTTAAGGGCAATGAACAGACACAAATCATTTCAAAAACCCCCTTTCAACCGTTGGGGCAAAAACGACATCACATTTTGCATGGTATTATACACCAACCCCCTTTCAACCGTTGGGGCAAAAATGACATCACATTTTGCATGGTATTATACACCAACCCCCTTTCAACCGTTGGGGCAAAAACGGTATCACATTTTGCATGGTATTATACACCAACCCCCTTTCAACCGTTGGGGCAAAAACGATATCACATTTTGCATGGTATTATACACCAACCCCCTTTCAACCATTGGGGCAAAAATGGTATCACATTTTGCATGGTATTATACACCAACCCCCTTTCAACCGTTGGGGCAAAAACGGTATCACATTTTGCATGGTATTATACACCAACCCCCTTTCAACCATTGGGGCAAAAATGACATCACATTTTGCATGGTATTATACACCAACCCCTTTCAACCGTTGGGGCAAAAATGGTATCACATTTTGCATGGTATTATACACCAACCCCCTTTCAACCGTTGGGGCAAAAACGGTATCACATTTTGCATGGTATTATACACCAACCCCCTTTCAACCGTTGGGGCAAAAACGGTATCACATTTTGCATGGTATTATACACCAACCCCCTTTCAACCGTTGGGGCAAAAACGGTATCACATTTTGCATGGTATTATACACCAACCCCCTTTCAACCGTTGGGGCAAAAACGGTATCACATTTTGCATGGTATTATACACCAACCCCCTTTCAACCGTTGGGGCAAAAATGACATCACATTTTGCATGGTATTATACACCAACCCCCTTTCAACCGTTGGGGAAAAAACGACATCACATTTTACATGGTATTATACACCAACCCCCTTTCCACCATTGGGGCAAAAATGGTATCACATTTCACATCATTCATATCGTCCACAATCACATGGTATTATACACCAAACCCCTTCCCACCATTGGGGCAAAAATGGTATCACATTTTACATCATTCATATCATCCATAGTATTATTTGCATTTCACACCATTCATTCATCAATTGCACAAATTCACTACATCATTCATTTTCAATTGGCTTGTGAGATACATTCGTAACTCATTCGCCAATTGAGGGGGTAAGCTACAAAAACTCCAAAAAAAAATTCTTTATTCTTTTGTCTTCAACATCAGTGCACAAATCCAACAACAGAGAGAAGTTGCTTCTATGCCCATAGCCCAAGCAGGTGTCTCATATTTTTGCACCACATTGTGTTTCACACAACATGGTACAAAAAGGGGCATCTATAGACACCAAATCGCAGCCACTAAACCTCCATCCTAACCATCCCACCACCCACTTGTCTTCCATTCCACCTTCCCACCAATTATTTGGCCCAAATCCACCTTCTCGCCATTTCCTAGCCTAATTGGGGTTATTTTAATATTATTTTATAATATTTTATATTTTATAATATTTTATTATATTTTAATATATTTATTATAAAATATATAAATAAACTCAATTAACCTTAGCCGTCCGATTTCATTTAATCTCCACCATCCATTTTCATTAATCCATGTCACATTCAAAAAGTAATCTCAACCCTAGGATATGACTTAATCTTAGCCACACGATCAAAAGTGCAAGGCTAAAACCCTAAGAAAACCCTAGGTTGGATTATAAATAGGGTATTTTGCAAATGCCCAAACCCTGGAACCTTGAGATTAAGAGATATACTTGGAGAAGCATTTGTTGATGCCCTAGTGAAGCGAAGATAGAGAGAATTGAAGATTTGATGCCCTAGCTAAGCCAACAATACTTCTGTCATTCTAGCCATCGTCCATCCATCCTCGCTCACCGCCATAGTCGTATTCCATCCGCCGCCTCCGTCGCCATCCTTCCTGATCTGTTTTTGTAGATCTGCCCTACCCTACGAGCGCTATGCCGAGCTTGCGAAGCTCGCTGTAGAGCTTGCCAAGTGCCCACCAGAGCTTGCCCTATCTGCAAGTGCACACTAGAGCTTGCCAAGCTCACTGCAGAGCCTACCTAGCGCCTTCCAGAGCCTGCGATAGTCCCAGGTGCGAACCAGAGCTTGCGAAGCTCACGTCCAAGCTTGCCGTCATCAACGAACTGCATTCTGAAGCTGGTGCATCAACAGATCTGAAATGCCATCTGCAATAACTGGTCAATAGCAAGGTAAATTTTATTTGTGTATTTTATTTAGTAATTTGTTGATTGTACATGCTCTTTTATTTTATTAGTAAACTAGGGTTTTATTAATGTCTGAGGGCCTCACACTGTGGAGCCCTCATAGGTATTACTAACTCTCTTTGTTTTATTTTGTGTATGCAGATCTACAAGTTCTACATTTTATTTGACGGTTGTTGAAGCTAGAGTGGCCCAATATTGGATATTCAAAGCCCACTCAACTTGTTGGGATCAAGAGCACACCCGAATCTAAAGACACTTCCATCGCTAGTAGCTAGGGTTTCGGAGAACCCCAACATCATTGTAATCTATTGTATCAAATAGTTGCATTGGACAAGGATTGTAACAAAGGAGTTTATCGTCTTACCCATCTTATTGAATATACTTTCTTTTGTGCAATCTTTCTGTCTCACTACATTAGTTGATTTTTGCTATTTTATTTTAAGTGTCGTGTTCTTGCATCCACAAAATGATTAAAGCATCTTGCAATAAATCACCTGCTATATTTGCTTCCTGATTATTATCCTGTTTTTAATCTCCCTTTTTGTCTTTTTGAGACCATCAATCTCTTTTTAGGTATCCTTTCTTTCCACAATGCCAACATTCCAGTTGCTTCCCTCTAGATTTGGATATGCCTTTCTTTGAATTTCCATTATTCCCTAGGATTTTTCCTCTCTCCCTTTGTCTCCCCCTTTTCTCCTTAGTCAAAGCATTACATGATGTATCACCTGTGCTTTTTCGTCGCATTTTCTCTCTAAGGATAACACTAATAAAATCATAAAAATTTAAAGTGTTTTAACCAGAGATAGAATTACTCACAACCACGAACAAGCCATTCCAACTTTCTAGCAATGAACAAAATATCAAAAGAGCCCTTGAGTGTGGTCTACCGATAAGGATGCCACTTGCATTATCGGTGATGTGACCCGGGTTCAATCCCCATGGTGGATGTGTATAAGAAGTATTATTTCAAAAAAAAAAAACAAAAATGATTGGTGACTATGTTAAACTCATTTAAATAATTAGTAACATACCCACCTTATGATATTTACATACTAAATAAATACTTCATAAGAAATACCTTGTTAGAATTTGAGGGTTTTTCATATAGTTTAGTCAATGCCTTCATTAGATCCTCTGTTATCTTTTCCTTTGAGATGTTGAAGGCCATCGATGCTGCCAGGCATAGTCTTATTGTTCCTAATGCCTTTCTATAAAGAACTTCCCATTCTTCGTCTCACATAGTCATCAAATTCTTTGCTATTTTTCTTAATAGTAGGTAAATATCCTTCTGATATAGATAGTCCTCCATTTACATCTTCTATAGCTGGTAATTTTGGCCATTAAACTTCTCAACCCTAAAATTGCCTTCTTTTGCCATTGGTCCCACTCAAACCAAAAAACACTAATTTCAAGTGAAACCCTAAACCTCGCTCTGATACCGGTTGTTAGGAATAATAACACAAGAAATAAATAAAATGTGGAAGTAAAGCACAATAATATAATGTAAAAAGAACACAATACAAGAGATACAGATATATGTGGTTCACCCAATATGGGCTACATCCACGGAGAAAATAACCAAGCCTTTGTTTATTCCATCCAATAAAAAATATGATACAACCTACAACACATTTGCTATAACCATCTCTTCTCTATCACACCATCTATTACCCTCTACCGCTGTCATTTGAAATCCTCTTACAATACTTGGAAAGAAACCACTCTTTCATATATGCCAACTTGAGATAAATACAATATTCTTCTTTCTCCCTTGAGTCTTTTGTGCACTTTATATAATACTCAACTACCTACCATTACCACTTAACACACATGTGGGATAATTACATGTAATATTATAATACTAAATTCCTATCTTAGGTATCTAACATTATTGAAAATTAAACTGATTTTAAAAACACTTATGTTGTAAGGTAAAGACTGATTAGAGAGGGTCATAAGAGTCTACCTTATGAAGTCCAAACAATGGTGACCCGATAAATAAGATTGCAAAATGGAAAATGGGAAGAGTTTAAAATCAAGTGTAATGATACTCTAATATCAAAATTAGTGCTTCTATAAATTTGAGTAAAAAAAACTATATATGATTTTACATGTTTTTGCAATATTATATTTAATAGCTTGAGATTGAAAAATATTATTCCAATATCCTTAAGGAGCCATATATTTGTGAAGGGTTATTCATTTCAGCTGATTCTTGGACTAATTTGTGTAAAATTTCAAAATATTTAAAATGAGTGGTCATAAAAAGGAATCTAAACAATATTGAGGGATATACGACCCTGTGAAGTCAGCCATCCGAAATAAGGGTAGTGATAATTTTTCAAGTCATGAAAAATGAAATTGCAAATATTTGTCAGCTAGGGTTCGGATGATGGGAGGAGCAATGAAGGGCTAGGACTTCAGTGAGTCAAGACATTCTATGTGGGTATAGAATTTTTTAACTAAGTTTTTTTTTCACTTCTTTATCTTAGAAATTTTGCATGCAAATGATTATAATTTTTTTTATCAAATATTATATTCGCTATAGAATATTATGGTAAAATTTAGTAGATTTTGAGTTTTAGTTTCCTTTCCATGGATCGATTTATAGCTAAATCCTTAGAATCGTCTCTAGTGGTAGAGGTTAGTGAGCGCACCACAAAGAATCGATCCTTGTTGCTCCAATATAGGGTAGTTTTTGGTAAATTTAATGGGTATTGGCTAAGGTCTTTAGCCTTGAGAAAATGGATTGATAGGAGTTGGAAGTCTCCATGAGCGATTCTATCCTTTCTTCCCAAAGGTTTCTTCCTAGCCTTTTTTTGTTCTAGGGAAGAAAGAAATAGAATCCTAAAAGGGGGTCCTTGGTTTATGGGAAGAGTAGGACTCTTCCTTACCCATTGGTATGAAGGATTTTCACTTGAAAATGTAAATTTATCCCTAGTATCAATATGGGTTAGGATGTATGGGTTATCCATTGAATTTTGAGGAAGATATACCTTTAAGGCAATAGGCAACACTCTAGGAGAATTCCTTAAGATTTAAGATAATACAAAATATGGATTCTTGGCTATTATGCTTAGATTTTGGTCATTATTGATATAAGTAAAGCTTTACCAGAACTAATCATTCTTAAGTATAGGGATAAGATGTGGATCCAAACCATAGATTATGAAAACATAAATTTTATATGTAGAAGATGTCATGAGGTGGGACACATTGAGAGATCATGCCCTAAGAAGAGCCCATCAAAATCATATGTAGAAAAACCCAAGGGAAAATTACAAATGGATATAGATGAAGATGGTTTTCAACTTCCAAAAAATAGATCTAGAAAAATGAAAGCAAATAAATAGTGGAGACTAGTAAGGAAGGATATTGGAAGAAATACCAACTTTTTTGAGGCTTTAGCCTATGAAGAAAAAGTAGATCAAATCTTAGAGGACATAGTACAACAAGTTCAACATATTAACAAGGAACCATCTATTTAGTATGATATTGATTTAGGGACAAACATTCTTGATGAACATAAGAAATGTGTCTCATCAGATTTTGAAGACTCTCTTGAAATACCATGCACCATTCAGGAGAAAAAAACTGGTAAAGAAAATGCAGTGTTAGATGTTAATACCTCTACCATTAATAAGGAAATACCAAAACGAGAAAGGCAAGTCAAAAGCTCCTATAGTAGAGATAGGAGGGGATCAATCTAATGAAAAAAAGTTATGAAAGAATATTGAGGAATAGAATAATAAGACTTACTCCTAATACAATCAAGGCAAAAAGAGGAAAACCCTCAAATTATCAAGCGATATCCATGGAAGTAAGAGCAAACATAGAGAAAGAAGCACAAACTAAGTTGGTTGAACTTCTCTTTACCAAACAAAAAAATGATATTTTTAATTCATAGACGGGACCAATAGACCCTAATGAGACATGATTATCATCACATGGAATATAAGGGGTTTTAATACTCCCTCAAAGCAGAGGTGTAACAGGGACCTCTGTTTAAGTAATAAGCCTGATATTCTTTGTATCTAGGAAACTAAAATGATAAAAGGAGAAGTTTCAAAAACTATGAAAGCTGTATGGGCAAGATGTGAATGAGATGCTATAGATTTTGAAGAAGCGACAAGGGGAATTCTAACTTGTTGGAATCCTACTAGAACCTCCTATGTAACCATTCATAAAACTAGGTATTGGATAGCCTATTTAGTTACATGCTACTTTGTAGATATTTATTTCATCCTTATCAATGTCTATGGACCTAAAACTCAGTCAGGTAGATTAGAAGTTTAGAGTGGAATTGAAGCCTTTATGAGAAGTAAAGACCAAGAAACCTGATTCATGATCATAGAAGATTTTAATGCCATAACTAAGTTGGATGAAAAATTTGGAGGAATTAGGAAATCAACCCAAAGTATGAGAGATTTCTCAGATTTTATTCAAAACAATAATCTATGGGAGGTTGAGTTTGAAGAAGAAAATTATACATGGACCAAAAACAAGAGACATCAAAACATAATAGCAAAAAAAATAGATAGATGCATACTCTCAAATCATTTTCTAGATGAAGGGATTGTGCTAAAATTAACACCTTAACAAGGATTGGTTCGTATCACAGGCCAATAAGAGTTAAAATGATGGTAAGTGAATTAAAAATACCATATTTTAAATATGAGCAAATGTGGGAATACCATCCTCAATTTGTTGATATGAAAGCATAAACATGGAATTCTTCAAGAAATAGGGGGTTGTATGCACTTCCAAAACAAATTAAATCAATAATATATAAATTAAAAGAATGGAACAAGAACACTTTTGGGAACATTTTTGAGAAGAAAGAAGAACTAAAGGATAAACTTAAAAAATTCTAAAAATGTGATCATAATAATCCAAGCTTAGAGGAAAGGGATTTGCTTAGTGAATATCACATTATTTAAAGGAATATAAATTTTGGAGATTAAAATCAAGACATACTTCGTTAAAAGGAGATAAAAATACAAAGTTTTTTTCATAAGATGGCTCTAGTATAGAGATCAACATCCAAAATTGCTAGAATTAAATCAGTAGAAGGGGTTTAGATTGAAGACTAGAGTGAAATTAGAAAAGAGGCAAGGTATTTTTATCAAAATATTCTAGGATCATAGGAGTCTGAAATTCTTGATGATAAAGTTCTTCAAGAAGTACCTTCAGTTATAAAAAATGAAGACAATAGAAAATTGATGGAACCTATTATTCTGTAAGAAGTTTAGTTAGCTATTTTTTCTTTTAATAAAGATAAATTCCTAGGTTCAGTTGGGTTATCTGCAACATTTTACCAATATAATTAAGATATAGTGAAGAATTCTTTATTGGTGGCAGTGGAACATTCTAGGGTAAAATAATATATACCTTATAAAATAAATGCAACATATATCTTACCCTAATTCCAAAAAAAAGGATGTTGAATTGTTTGATTCATTTAGACCCATAAGCCTATGTAGTATGACATATAATATTATCTCCAAAGTGATGGTGAATCGATTAAGGCCAATGTTAGACAAAATTATTTCAAAAGAGCAAAGAGGATTTGTAAAAGGGAGACTAATTCTAGACAAGATCATAGTAGCTCATGAAGTTATACATTCAACAACTTTAAGAAAATAGAAAGCAATGATCTTAAATCTTGATATGAGTAAAGCCTATAATAATATTAAATGGGATTTTCTTTTTGTAGTATTAGAAAAGTTTGGATTTGGGAAGAAATGAGTTAGATGAATTAAAGCTTATGTCTCTACATTTTTGTATTCAATTTTGGTCAATGGGTTAGTAAAAAAATCATTTAAAGCCAAGAGAGGTCTTAGACAAGGAAATCCTCTATCACCACATCTATTCATTATTATGGCAAAGGTTTTGGGTAGTAACTTGAATAAGGCTAACAAATATGAGCTTATAAGTGGACTTAAGTCTAGTAATTACATCGACAACATCACCCATCAACAATTTTTAGATGATATAACCCTTGCTAGGAGGGCAAGGATAAACGAGTCCAGAGCTTTGAATAACTTATTAAAGAGATACGAAATAGCTTCAAGGCAAAAATTTAATAGGACAAAATCCAAAATTTACTTCCTAAACACTCCAACTAAAATCAAAGTAAGGATTCACAAGTTACTTCAAATGGAGGAGGTAAATTTACTAGCAACTTATCTAGGGATGCCCTTATTTGAGGGGAGAATGAGGATAGATTATGGAATCCAGTTATAAGTAAAGTTTAGAATAAAATATCAACATGGAAAGGTAGATGGTTATCATTATCAGGAATAGTGCACCTAATTAAGTAAGTCTTTCAAGCCATTCCAACATAGTATAAGTTATTGTATACTATGCCAAAATCAATAGAAAAATATTTTTGATCTTTTTTGTGGTCATGATTACATGATAAAAGGAAATTTCCTTTGGTGAAATGGAGCAAGGTGTGTGATGATAAAAATAAGAGAGGTCTTGGTTTAATAGTTCTTACAGATGCAAACTTAGCTCTTAAAGAAAAAATAATATGAATATTGTACAAAGAGAGTCAAAGACAATGGGCAAGAATTCTTCTAAGTATGTTGAGCCTAATGACCCAAGATTAATATTTATTGCATTCTCTACCAAATGGTTCTGCACTTTGGAATGGTTTAAAAAAATCTATTGATCTAGTGATTAAAGATTTAAGATGGGTGGTGGGAACTAGAGAAAAAATTTCTATTTGGATGGATACTTGGTGTGATAAAAAACCACTCAATATAGATCTAGTTTTGAAACCTTGGATGAGATTACTTCAAGATAAATATGGTAATAGGGTTTCAAACATTATGTACAAGGATCAAGAAGGAAGATACAAATGGAGAGAAGATATTTTTACAAGTATACAAGACATTGATGCTAGGATGCAGTTGAGTAAAAAGATAACAACAATGAAGCCAAGGATAAAATGATTTGGGTGTTGAATAGCTCAAGAGAATACACAATAAGAAGTGGATATAATGTAAAGCACCAACAAAATAAGAATATCACAAGAATATGGAGAGATATTTGGGATAGACCAAGCATTCCTAAAGTTAAAATGTTTGTTTGGCTAGTAGAAGAATTGTATCCTAGGATAACATTATAAAAAGGGGTTTTCATGGCCCCTCACAATGTGTTATTTAAGGAGGAGGAGAGTATAGAACATATCTTGGGACATTTATCAATAGTCTAGAAACTATGGCATTGGGTTCTTAATATGTCTGGTAAATACATGATGATGAATGGCAGAATTGAAGAATGGTTAAAGCAACAAAAAAGCACTTTTAAAAGTGATACTTTACAAACAATTTGGGATATATCAAAAGATACAATACTTTGGAATGTATGTCTAGAAAGGAATATAAGAATATTTAAAGGAAAGGAAAGTAGTTTAGAGGTAATAAAAAGGAAGATATGTTTAGCCATAGAGGAGTCTAATCCAACCCTATCAACTCACCCAGTTTCTAATATGGAAGAAGAGAGCCTTGATAGATGGAGTCAAGTCATAAAATGAAATTATGATATTGGGTATAGGAGAAACAAAAAGAAGGCAAAGAATATAAAGTGGAAACCACCATATGTGGAGTTGGTCAAATTGAAATTTAATAAAGTACCTAAAGAAAATCTAGGACCAACAAGAGGATTAGGAATAATTAGAAATAATAGAGAGATTTTGTCTTATTAAAATTTTAGGTCCGAGGTGTAGACCAATTGGTT
Organism: Wollemia nobilis; assembly: GCA_028583015.1. NCBI lineage: Eukaryota > Viridiplantae > Streptophyta > Pinopsida > Araucariales > Araucariaceae > Wollemia > Wollemia nobilis. The sequence continues at coordinate 2,490,557 of JAQPPZ010002502.1, forward strand.
CATCCAAACCCCATAAGGGGGCGGAGGTCCAAGGTTCAAATCTTGGGCCTCGTCGGACTGAACGCTTGTCCCTTTCCTGGTGCTTTCAGCGGCGTAAAAGGTTTAAAATGATTGTGGCATGGTTATTATAGGGGCGAACTGCACGAATATCTGTGTGGCGGCTTTCGAGGCGGACAACGTAGAATACTATGGTGGCCATAAAAAGCTGGAAAGCCTACCCGGATTCGTGGCGGCTACCGATTCCACCATGTAAATTCAAAAAAAAAAAAAAATTCAATAGTGGATTTAAGATAAATAATGAAGCTGAAGCTTGGGTGGCTTTAGAAGGGTTAAAAATAGACAAAAAAATGAAATGGAATAGAGTATGGATAGAAGGTGACTAACTCATAGTAATAAATGCACTGTTGAGGAAAGAAAATGCTCCATGGAACATACAAGAGGTAATTGTGAAAATTCAAGATCTTGCTAAAGAGTTTGAAGAAATTAGGTTTACACATACATTAATGTAAGGAAGCAAATATATAGATAGGTTGGCCAATAGAGAGGTTTTGATTGAGGATCGTGAAGTTAATTTTTTTTTCATGGTTAGAGGTGTAGAGGGGGAAAACTGCCCTATCGTGTACGATTCTTGGCTAGATCCACAAGAGAAAGCCAAGGAGACTGCGGGAGTATATTGTTCTCTACACTCACTATAAAAGAGGGGGGAAGGGTTAACTAGGAAAAGTTTAAGGACTTGCTCCAAGTCCTCTGGTTTTCAATAATGTTTGATGTATTTATTTTAAGACAATCACCTATGTTTGGTCTTTCTAGATCTATGCTATGAAAGATAAAGGACAATGCAAAACTACAGTATGCAAGAAGACAAGAGCTAACCCTAGAATGATTATTTCTTTGAATACCTTCTAACCCTAGGGTTTCAAAATAGAAAACCTTCGAGCAAGGGCTTAAGAGAGGATGCACAAACAATATTAACCCTAAGTGCATACTATATGAAATTTTCCTTTCAAATTCCTAGAATTAATTAATTATTTATATATATATATATAATAGGATCTAGGGTTTATAACATAAATAGAAGACACCCAACAAACAACCTAAAGACTAATCAAGGCACTTATCTTATCTAGTGGTTGATCCAAGATTTTATCCTTTGTCCAACGATATCAACAATTTCGGTTCCTACAAGATAACTTGGCAAACACTTAGAAAATATAATCAGCATTAGGGGGCCTACTTAGACCATTGTAGAATAATACTTGGAGGTTCAACAATCAATCCCCCTATGTCCTTTTAGTTGACCTTTAAAAACATAAGTGGAAGTTGACCTTTGGAATATGAACAAGCATAACAAAATATAACACAACAAAATAGTAAAATATAGTATAGAATGCCTTAATGTGGCCTAAATGCAATCTATAACATAGATCTAGGATTTGGGGGTAGCAACTTACCCCCAAATGTGGTCTGTGCAAAATTGTGCCCCGCAAGGAGCTACCGCAACTTTACAGACTGACAAAATTGCGCCCCAAAATAATTGGGCATGATTTCGCAGAAGTGAGGAGAAAAATCATAAAATGCAAATTGATAGATGCATAATCAAAACCTGACTAATATGAAAAATATAGAAGAGAGAAAACAACTTGTGGTAGTGAAGAATCAAGCAAAAGGGATGGAGACCTCCAAGTAGTAGATTCCTCCTTAGGGCTTCAACACTTGTCCACCAAGAGTAGCAACACATAATCCAATGCAGTAGAAAATAAAGCTTCAACAGATCACACTTTACACTTGCAAGTTAGCTTGCTTGTGAAATAAGAAGAAGAAGACCTCAAGAAATAGAACTTAGAAATTGATTTTTGTTGTGTTGTTAGAAATGAACTTCAAACCCTCCTTTTATAGTGGATTTGAAAGAAGAATAAGCGAAAAAAAAAAGAAAAGTCAAGCTCAAAATAAATCAACTCTAAAAATTAGGGTTTCATTAAGAGGAAACCCTAAAATGCAAAATTGTGCCCCATAAAGGCCGACTGCGAGTTCGCAATGCAAAATCACTCCCTATAAAAGTGGACCATGATTTCGCAACCGTTGGATCCCCATGCGGTTTTAATGCATTATGGAGGATCAAACAAAGTCAAAATGGGTCATATCATATACTGTTGGAAAGATATTTCTGAGCTCAATCTAATGGTATAGGATTTAGGATGAATGGGGAAGATTTTGTAGGGGAAAATTGGATCAAATATGACCCTACTTTTCTAAGGAGAAAATAAGGGATCTAAGGAAAATTACTCACCTTAGTGGGTCAATTTTCCATGTCTACAAGAGGAAGTAGTAAGTTTAGCTGAAGCTAACAAGAAAATATTGACTAACTAAATAAAAAAATGATTAAGATTTACTTTAATGTTTTCCATTGGTAATATCTACTTTATTTTATAACATTAATGTGTTTTTTTTTTTGAATTTACATGGTGGAATCGGTAGCCGCCACGAATTCGGGCAGGCTGTCCAGCTTTTATGGCCACCATAGTATTCTACGCTGTCCGCCCTAGAAGCTGCCACACAGATCTTCATGCAGTCCGCCCCTATAACCACCATGCCACAATCATTTTAAACCTTTTACATCGCTAAAAGCACCAGGAAAGGGACAAGCATTCAGTCCGGCGAGGCCCGAGATTTGAACCTTGGACCTCCGCCCCCATTATGGGGTTTGGATGAACCAATTGGTCTACACCTCGAGCCTATTTTTTTCATTTAAACTAATTGTTATAATTTTTGTGGTTGCACTTGTGCTTCAGGAAGGAAACTAGCAATTCAGATTTAGTAAAGCAAACTGTGATAGTGCGAAGTTTTGGAAATATTACTCTACTAAGATGTAATGCATAAATAGTAGAGGTGAATTTTTGGTATTGTGAAGGCTGCTATAGAAAAATATTAAGAAGGATGTTGAATTCTAGAATATTTGTATTCACATAGAAAATTTAAAAAATTCTAGAAAATGAAAATCAAGAATTCAGACATTTTATGTATATTGATAGTAGGTTTCTAGCTATAGCATCTCAATTGAGATGAGAAGTGAATCTATTTATAAAATCTCAAGCCCTAAAGAAGATAGTTGTGCTATGTCAAGGGTGGGGGACCCAAGTACAACCCCTTGTTCTCTAGCAAAAAAAGAAAAATATTATCCCAAGAGAACGAAGACATGATTTGAGGGAGCTAAGATTGTTATTTTCATAATTACTCCAAGAGAACAAATATTTATGATTTGAGGAAGCTAAGATTGCTATTTTCATAATTATTCCAATAGAAGGAAGATTAATGATTTGAGGGAGATAAGACTGCTATTTTAATTTTTATGATTTATGAATTGAACAAGTTAATCTTAATCCATTATCAATATCTAGGTTTTTTTTTGGCTGGATAATAAGGGGTTGTACTCGGGTCCCCCACCCTTGACAAATTAAAACTCTCTTCTTTAGAGCTTGATAGTTTACAAATAGGTACACTTGTCATATCAATTAAATATATAGGTTTTGATTCTTGTTTATTTATTTATTTTCATAATAATTGATTGTCTTGAAGATGTTTAAAATATTATTATCTAGGAGTATAAAGATTTTTTAATTTGTTGATACAACTAAGAGGTGCGGGAATATAAAAATATTAAAAGGTGGGATCCATAATGCACATTATTCAAATTATAATTCAAACTCTTGAGACCCTTGATATAGAGTAACACCGTACTAGACTCTTTATTTGAAGGAAACCACTCAATATATCTCAACTTGAGATAAATACAATAGTATTCTTTCTCCCTTAAGTTTTTTGCCCACATTAAATAATATTCAACTACCTGCCATTACCATTTATCCACATACATGGGATAATTATATATAATATTATAATATTAAATTCCTATCTTAGGTACCTAACATTATTAAAATTTAAGTTGCTTTTAAAAAACACTTAAGTCGTAAAGTAAAGACCGATTAGAGAGGAACATAAGAGTCTACCTTATGAAGTCCAAACAAGGGTGACCTAATAAATAAGATAGCAAAATGGAATATGGGAAGAGTTTAATGTCAAATGGTATGATACTCCAATATCAAAATCAAAGTGTTTATATAGATTTGAGTGGTAAAAGTCTATATGATTTTATATGTTTTTGCAATATTATATTTAATAGCCTAAGATTGAAAAATACTACTCCAAGAGAATGAAGACTTATGATTTGAGGGATCTAAGATTGCTATTTATATTTTTATTATTTATGAATGTGAGCAAGTTAATCCTTAATTCATTATCAATATCTAGGTTTTGATTCTTGTTTTTTATTTGTTTTCATAATAGTTGAGTGTCTTCAAGATGTTTAAAATATTCTTATTTAGTATATAAAGATTTTTTAATTTGTTAATACCTATTTTTCAACAAGAAGGGGGAATGTAAAAATTTTGAGAGGTGGGGTCCATAATGCAAATTATTCAAATTTATTCAAATTATATGTCAAATTCTTGAGACCCTTGATGTAGGGCAACACCGTATAATGCTTAGTGGAAGGAAACCACTCCTTAATATATCTTAACTTGAGATAAATACAATATTCTTCTTTATCTCTTGAGTCTTTTGCCCATATTATATAATACTCAACTACCTACCATTATCACTTACCCACACATGTGGGATAATTACATATAATATTATAATATAAAATATATATTTTTTAGTTAGTGTGAGAAACCCCTACGACCAATGCACAGGGTTGAGTAGTCTCCTTCCAACCATGAACCCTCGTAAAGGTGAGAGCTATGCTTATCAATAGGTAATTTAACACACAACCATCACACACCCACCCCTCACACACTCGCCCACGTCGCGGTTTGAACCTTGGACCTTCCGAAGAAGAGCCAAAGCCCAAATTGTTATGTTGTCCCCCTGGGACAATTAAATTCATATCTTAGGTACCTAACATTATTCAACTTTAAATTTATTTAAAGAAACACTTAAGTTGTAAGGTAAAGACTAATTAGAGAGGGACATAAGAGTCTACCTTATGCAGTCCAAACAAGGGTGGCCTAATAAATAAGACAACCAAATGGAATATGGAAAGAGCTTAAAGTCAAGTGGTATGATACTCAAATATCAAAATCAAAGTGCTTTTATAGATTTGAGTAATAAAAAATTATATGATTTTATATTTTTTGCAATTTTGTATTTAATAGCCTAAGATTGAAAAATATCATTCCAAGGGAAAAAAGACTTATGAATTGAGAGAGCTAAGATTGCTATTTTCATTTTTATGATTTATGAATCTAAGCAAGTTGAAGGTAGATTATATGTTGCTCTTGAATCTAAGCAAGTTAATCCTTAATCCATTATCAATATCTAGATTTTGATTTTTTTTTTATTTGTTTTCATAATTTTAGTGTCTCGAAGATGTTTAACATATTCTTATTGAGAGTATAAAGTTTTTTAAAATTTTTAATACCTATTTTCCAACGAAGGGGCAGGGGAATGTAAACTTTTTGAGAGGTGGGGACAATATTACACATTATTTAAATTTATTCAAATTATAATTCAAACCCTTAAGATCCTTGAGGTAGGAAAACATCGTACAATACTATTTATTGGAAGGAAACCACTCAATATATCTCAACTTGAGATAAATACAATATTCTTCTTTCTCCTTTGAATATTTTGCCCGCATTATATAATACTCAACTACCTACTATTATCGCTTATCCACACATGTGGGATAGTTACATATAATATTATAATATTAAATTCCTATCTTAGTTACCCAACATTATTGAAATTTAAATTGATTTAAAAAATAATTAAGTTGTAAGGTAAAGACTGATTAGAGAGGAAAATAAGAGTCTACTTTATGAAGTCCAAACAAGGGCGATCTAAGAAATAAGATAGTCAAATTAAGTATGGGAAGAGTTTAAAGTTAAGTGGTATGACACTCCAATATCAAAATCAAATTTTCTATAGATTTAAGTAATAAAAAACTATATGATTTTATATGTTTTTGCAATACTATATTTAATAGCTTGAGATTGAAAAATATTACTCCAAGAGAATGAAGACTTATTATTAAGGGAGCTAAGATTGCTATTTTCATTTTTATGATTTATAATATCAACAAGTTAATCCTTAATCCATGATCAATATCTAGGTTTTGATTCTTGGATTTTATTCGTTTTCATAATGGTTGAATGTCTCGAAGATGTTTAAAATATTATTATTATAGAGTATACAGATTTGTTTAATTTTTTAATACCTATTTTTCAATCAATAGGTGGGGATATGTAAAATTTTTGAGAGGTGAGGTGCATGATACAAATTATTCAAATTTATTCAAATTGTAAGTCAAACCCTTGAGACTCTTGAGGTAGGACAACGCTGTACAATACTCTTTATTGGAAGGAAACTACTCAATATATCTCAACTTGAGATAAATAAAATATCCTTCTTTCTCACTTGAGCATTTTTTCTACATTATATAAACTCAACTACCTGCCATTACCACTTATCCACACATGTAGAATAATTACATATAATATTACAATATTAAATTCCTATCCTAGATACCTAAGATTATTGAAATTTAAATTCATTGAAAAAAATAAGTTGTTTTTTCAGAAGCAAGTGACTATGTGAGGGTTTCATTTGTGTTGAGCACAAGCAAATCCAAAGGTTGTTTTTCGGGGCCTTTGAGCCCTAGCAGCCAACATTTTTGTGGTTTCTGCTCAAGATTTTAGCGGGATATGTTGTAGGAGACCTAATATGGGTTAGAAATCTATATTTCAATAGATCTTCATGTTGTGAACTTGATTGAAAATGGCTTCCAATTTGCTACAAAAAAAAAAAGAAAAAATCACACCTTTCCTTAGCGTCCAAGGCATGGATTAAAGAGATTCGCTTGAGATCTGAACCATTTTTTTAATACCTATTTTTCAATCAATAGGTGGGTATATGTAAAAATTTTGAGAGGTGAGGTCCATAATACAAATTATTCAAATTTATTCAAATTGTAAGTCAAACCCTTGATACCCTTGAGGTAGGACAACACCGTACAATACTCTTTATTGGAAGGAAACTACTCAATATATCTCAACTTGAGATAAATACAATATTCTTCTTTCTCACTTGAGCCTTTTTCCTACATTATATAATACTCAACTACCTACCATTACCACTTATCCACACATGTAGAATAATTACATATAATATTACAATATTATATTCCTATCTTAGATACCTAAGATTATTGAAATTTAAATTGATTGTAAAAAATTAAGTTGTTTTTTCAGAAGCAAGTGACTATGCGAGGGTTTCATTTGTGTTGAGCGCAAGCAACTCCAAAGGTTGTTTTTTGGGGCCTTCGGTCCCTAGAAGCCAACATTTTTGTGGTTTCTGCTCAATATTTTAGCGAGATATATTGTAGGAGACCTAAGATGAGTTAGAAATATATATTTCAATAGATCTTCATGTTGTGAACTTGATTGACAATGGCTTCCAATTTTCTACAAAAAAAAAGAAAAAATCACACCTTTCCTTAGCGTACAAGGCATGGATTAAAGAGATCTCAAAATAAGTTTCAAGCAACTGGTAAAAAAATGGTTCAAATCTCAAGCGAATCTGGCACTAAGGAGAACCTCCAAAATAAATCCACTGTGGAAACCCCTTTCAAGGGTAACTATTTCAAATATTGGACCCCAAAAATAAATTTTAGAGATACCCTCTATGGTGGACAACCTTAGCCTATTGCTAACATTAATCTTAGGGCTTACCGTAAACCTCTAAGAATGCCTAATATTGATCCTAGAAAAACTGCATCGATATGTCTTAGGGAATTTTATGGAACTCTAATTGTTAATCTAGATATGGGCAACATTCAAAATGGCATAGAAGATATGGAAAAAAAAGGACTAATTTATCGTTTCTTGGATTTTCGTTCGAGCCTGCCCACTTTCAAAGTTTGGGCTGCAAAAAACTAGAAAACAAAAGGTGAGTTATAAATCTCTATTTATCCAAATAGTTATTTGTTTATTTTTTTTGCTAACAATAAAGATAAAGATAACATTTCAAGGGGGTTCTTGGTTCTTTGGAAGGGTGGGGTTTTTCATGAAGCCTTGGCATACTAAATTTAAAGTCGAAGAAGAGATGCCTTCTACATGTCTTGTGTGGGTTAGAATCTTTGGCCTCCCAATTGAATTCTAGAATCCAAATTTTTTTCTTCAACTGGAAACTCTTTGGGAATTTTTATGATGATTGTTGTTTGTACTAAAAAAATTGAACATATTATTTATGCTCAAATTTGTTTTTTAATGGATTTTGACAAACCCCACCTAAAAATATCTCATTACAATTTGGGGAGGACACTTGGGAGCAAGTGGTGGACTATAAGAACATTCCTTTTCATTGCAGAATTTACCATGAATATGGTTATTTGGCTAGTGTCTTCCCAAATAAAATTCTAGATCAAAATAAAGAGGATACAAACATTGCAGGTTTCCAAATTCCTAAGAAGAAGAACACTCAGAAAAAACTAGTTATGAAGGATAGATCAAAGTTATCAGCTAATATGTTTGAAATTCCTTCCATAAATGACATCCCAAGCGAGGAAGAGAAAATAATGGAGACAAAAATAATATAAATGTAATTTAAAGATGTATGGAAGGACTCAGAGATAAACCAACAAAATAAAGGTTTTCAATAGGAAAAAAGGAAGGAAATATACACAAGAAAAAAAATTAAATGTTGAGACTTCAAATAATACAGGTCCTAAGATAGACTCTATTGAACATTCCAATAACATTTAGCATTGTACATGTATTATTTGAGGTTAGAAGCCATCCCATATTCAATTTGGGTAAGTCAAGAAATAAGAAAATAAACTAAAGATGGATTTCAACCAAAAGGCAGGTCGCAAGACCAATCAACATCATATGGTAAAAAAATGTGAAAAGCTTGTAGAGGAAGGTAAGATTAATGCCCTTACCAATTTCTTTAGCCCTGGTATTAATGAAGATCATCACTTGGAATATTAGAGGACTTTAAGGGAGTCTTTCAAAACAAAACTAAATTAAGATAATGATTCAGACAAACCATCCGCATCTTATTTTTCTTTAGGAAACAAAGATGTCAATAGAGGAAAAGGATTGAATTGCTAGTAAAATATGGCCAGCTAGAAAAGTTGCTTTCCTTAGTTCCTAGGGGACTTTTGGTAGCATTGCTTGCCTTTGGGACCCAAAAGAGGTAGTTATTCACCTTGTGGTTGGCAGCTGGTGTCTTTTGGTTGTAGCTATTCAAATTAGACTTTATAACCAAATTATATTTTGCATAATTGTTTATGCTCCAACTACTTTGGAGGAAAAGAGAAGACAATGGAAGGATATAACTTATATTATCTCTCATTTTCCTAAATCTTGGATCTTGATCGAAGGATATTTCAATACCATCCTCTCTCTAGATGAGAAAATAGGAGGAAATAGAAATTTGGACAGAAGCACCGACCTCATGAGTGAATATATTGCAAACCTTGATCTCATGTAAATCCAGCCAGATAATGGCTTTATGACTTGGTCTAATAGAAGACACGACTTAGCTTATATCATGGAGAGATTGGATAGGTTATTGTTTTTTGAAAATTTCTTAATCCATGGTCACACTCCTAAGGTGAGTACTCTTAACAATGCTGGTTCGAATCACTAGGTAGTCATGGTGGAAATTTGGAAAACCAATGTGATTTTCTCACCTTTTTGATTTTAGTTAATGTGGCTTATGTTGGAAATTTTGAGTAGTTTTGTTGTCATTGATGTCAAAGGAATATTGGTTTAATGTCGTCATCATTAAGGACATCAAGTGGTTTTTACAAAAGAAAGAAGGTCTTGGAAAGGGATAGGATATAATATTTATTTTTAATATTATATGCCTAAAAAGGGCCCAAAGGTTGAAAACCCAAGAAAGGAGAAGCAAGCTTGAATTAAATAATAATATTTTATTATTATAATATTTCGGGCCAAATGACAAGGTGAAGAGAAATGAAGTCCAAATTAAAAAGACCCATGAGCAATTTTCAAAGGTTTAATTTAAATTAAAATATTTTAATCTTTATTAAAATTTTAATTTAAATTAATAAAGAAGGCAAAGGTTTTAATTTAATATTTAAATAAATTAAATTCAAAATTTTAAATTCGAAAAAAGGGCCGATGTGAGAAATCAAAAGGTGATTAAGTATTTATATAGGAAATATTTTTATATTTCCTAAGTCCTTATTCCATCACACCTTTGAATGTGAATTACGAATATCGTGCGTTGGTTGAGAAGAGGACAATTCGAAATTAAGAGTACTTGGAGGGAAACTAAACAACAAAGCCTACGTTGGTAGTTTGACTTCCCACCGACGGTGGTAGCACAAATGGCAGTTGGGAATGCATTAGGGTTTATGTGGAGGAGATCGTGGTTCGATCCACGTGATCGACGTTTTGGAGGAAGCGCCCATCGTTCATTTTGCTTGGCATTTTGTGAGGTGGCAAGATTAAGTTGGATAGCGTGTGCATTGAGTTTCACGTGGGTGCGCAGCCCACTTGGTGGTCTAGCTTGGAGCTAAGGTGTTGGGGGAGCATAAGTCATGTGGTCGAATCTATCGAAGCTCTTTTGTGGGTAGAACAAACAAGAGGTATGTTATTCGATTTTTGGTGTTGAAATTTGAGCGCTTTGAGATTATAGTGGATGTTAAGAGCTTAGGGGAGTTATAAGGTAAAGAAAAATTAAAATATTTTTATTTTGATTTTTGGGTGATTGAAGATTATAAGGTGTATAAGGACTTTGCTATGCATGGTGTTGAGTGTTGTGTTATGATGAAATTGTTGAATTAAAATTGTGAGTTTGGAGATTATAAGGTGTATAAGGAATTTGCTATACTTATTTTTAAGTGTAGTGTTATGGTGAAATTATTAAGTTGAATATTGTGAGTTTGGATATTATAAGGTGTACAAAAGATTTGTTATTTTGTATGAAAAATAATTTTTGAGAAATTTATTTTGTGGAGATCTTGAGAGAGGTTGTGGTAACCTAACCCTAGTATTGGTAAAGAAAATTTTGATTGTGGTTAAGACAGGTTTTGAAGACATATCTCCATAAAAATAAAAGGTATGGGTAAATATTCCTTATGAGAAAAATATTGTTGGATTGGATGTTGTGAATGCTAAGTTGGAGTGAAAAGGATTGTTTGGTAAGCATTGTTGAGTTTAATTGTTAAAGGTTTTTTTGAGTGAGAGTTAATGATAAAAACCTTGTTTGATAAGCATTGTTGGAAATATTGAATGAACCTTCATATGCATGATTAGGGTTTGTGCAAGATCATGAGTATCATTGTTATGTGAGATTGTTTTATAAGCATTGTTGAAAACATTGAATGAACCTTCATATGCATGACTAGGGTTTGTGCAAGATCATGAGTATCATTGATATATAAGATTATTTGATAAGCATTGTTGGAAATAATTGAGTGAGGATTCATATGCTTGGACTAGGGTTTGTAAGCAAGGAGTGTTTCATTGAGTGATTGATTGAGTGGAGTTGATTGAGCCTAGTCAAGTGGAAGTGTTGAAGTGATAGTTCTAATTATGTGAAATAAATTGTTCTATATTTTGAATTGATTTAAGAAAGAGGTTGGAAGTGATTGAGTGTTTGTGAGTGTGAAGCATATTGAGTCTCTAAAAATTCTCTATATGTTTATGTGGTAAAAAGAGAGATTGAAAGTGATTGAGCATTATTGTGAGTGTGAAGCATATTGAGTCTCTAACAATTCTCTATATGTTTATGTGAGATTGGATAAGTTCTAGTGAGGACTTGTTGAGAAAATTTGTTGGTGAAGACTTGTTGAGTAGATTGGAAAAGTTCTAGTGAGCTTGTTGAGCAGATTTGAGGTAAGTCTTGGTGAAGACTTGTTGAGCAGATTGGACAAGTTCTAGAGAGGACTTATGGACAGATTAGTGTAAGCTTTTGTGGAAGCTTACAAGGTAGATTTGAGATAAGTATTTGAGAAGACTTGAGAGCAGAGTTGATTGATTGATTTGTTCAAACCTTGGGTTAAGGTTTGGGGTAGATCCAACAAAGTTGATTTGTGATTGAGTCAAGATTTGTGTTAAGGCTTGAGGATAGAGATTGAGCATATTTGTGCTAGACTGAAGGACTATGTTTAGTGTAGATTTGAGGACATATATTGAGCAGATTTGTGCTAGACCGAAGGACTATGTTTAGTATAGATTTGAGGACAGATATTGAGTAGATTTGTTCTAGACCAAAGGATTGTTTTTAGTGCAGATTTGAGGACAGATTTTGGTGCATATTTGAGGATAGGTTTGTGCCAAACCAAATACAGAGATTGAGCAGATTTGTGCTAGATCAAAGGACCGTGTTTAGTATAGATTTGAGATAGAGCTGAGAGTAAGCTTTGAAGGTGATAGAGTATAGAGGATGGTAGTATCTAGTGGATAGAGGTCCATTAGCTAGGGTAGTGAGGATAGGTCTTATGAGTGAGGATAAGAGTCTTCAGTGGATAGATATCCATTAGCTAGTGCAGTGGAGGTAACAATTCTTCTAGAAGATCACCAACTAGAGTAGAGGAGAAAGGAGTTCTCCTATGGATAGAGATCCACAAACCAACTGAGGAGATTGGTGTCTCCTGTGGATAGAGATCCACAAACTTGATTAGGGGATTGGTGTCTCCTTTGGACAGAGGTCCATAAATATTGTAATAGGGAAAGGTTTCCCAAGAGATTTGTTGAGAAAATTTTAGTGAAATATTTCCTCCGTGGAGTAGCTCACATTGGGTGAACCTAGCTAAATTGGTGTCTCTATTGTGTGTGGTGATTTGTGCATTGATTTACTACTGTTGATATTTATATTGATACATTGCATAATATTTATTGGGAAAGAAAAATTAAAAAGTGGTCTTATACTGTTCACCCCCTCTCAGTATAAGCTTGTGTTCTTCAATTGGTATCAGAGCGGGTTCCTTCGAAAGAATTTAACAACTTGAAGGAAAATCTTACAAGAACATAAATGGATTCTAAGAGTGGATCCTTAAATAATTTAGCACCAGTGTTTGATGGGAGCGATTATGTATTTTGGAGTATGAGAATGAAGATTCACCTGATGGCACTTGGAAATGAAATATGAGAAGCAGTTAAAAATGGATACACATCACCAGCTACTCCACCTATAGATAAAGATGGTAAGCTTCTACATCATTACAATTCAAGATCAATGAATGCAATTTTGAGAGGTTTGCATAGAACGGAGTTTGTTAAGGTTATGCACTGCAAGTCAACAAAAGAAATTTGGGATAAGTTGCAAGGCATATATGAAGGAGATAAAAAGGTCAAAAAGGTAAAGTTATGAAATCTCAAGGGATAATTTGAAGATCTAAAAATGAAGGATGAGGAAAACATTAGTGCTTATCTACTTCGTATAGATGAGGTTGTTAACTCCATGCAAGGACTTGGACTTGAGGTTCAAGAATATGATGTTTGTGATAATATCTTAAGATCACTCCCAAAAATGTTTAGTGAAAAGATTTCAACTATAGAGGAATCAAAATATGATGATATTTTGACAAGGGATGAATTACTTGTCATTATTACAACTTTTGATATGAGAACAAAATAGGAACCTAATATCTGGAAAGAAGCAGGTTTCAAAGCTACTAAGAAGATAAAGGGTAAGAATTCAAATTCAAACAATGAGTTATCCAATGATGAAGAAGCAAATTATGGCAGAAGGAACAATGATCCAAGAATATTTAAAGATGCAAAATCTGTTAAATGTTTCAATTGTGGAAAGTATGGTCACTATGCAACTGATTGTCAAGAAGTTGGAAATAGCAATGATGAAGAAAAACAAGATCATAAGAACAAGGAATAAAAAAAGTACAGGTACCAAAAGAAAAGCAATGATGGTCAAGGCAAGCAAGGAAAAAAGTTCTTCCAAATACATAAGAAGAATTTCTATGCAAAAAAGGCAAGTAAGTGCTCAAGTGATAGTGATAATAGTTCCTCAAATAATGATAAATATGAAGTTCTATTTCTGGCAAAAGAAAAGGAAATGGTTAGGAAAAGGTCACCAATAATCCTCAAGTTTTTTAGATGTGGTAACTTTGTTCATCTCAAAGATAGTTGTACAAGAAGTGGTTTCAGTTTCAGTGATGATGAATATGAAGATACACTTGAAGGACTAGAAGAGAATCTTCTAATGACATTAGAAGAAGGAGGTGATCCTATAAAATATGAGTCAGAAAAGAATGAAGATGTTTTCAAAGGTAAACAAATAGAGGAAGAATCAGAGAATGGAGAAGTTGATATTGAGGGAGAGTTTATTCATGCCCTTGATGCATTAAAAAAGGTAAGAAAGCAAAACTCCTAACTTAAGATTCAATTTCAAGAATGTGATGAAGAGAAAGTAAAGCTTATAGAGGATCTAAATAAGTCAATGGCTAAGACAAGGAGATTCAAAGAGAAGTTAGAAGTAAAGGTTTTAGAATGTGAAAAGTTAGAGCATGAGGTGGATCTACTAAGGGAAGAAGTAAAAGATTCTAAGGACAAGTTACATAGTTTTAGAAGAAGCTCAAAGAATTTGGATAAGATTATCAAGACACAAAAACCTACATCAAGCAAGACAAGTATTGGTTTTGAACAGGTACAAAAGAAACAAGGAGAGGAATCAACCTCAAGTTCTAAAGAAGAAGAAACTTCAGAAGAAGAGAGTGTAAGAGAGAGTGAGACCTCTGAGGATGAGTTGGACAACAAAAAATTCAAGGAAAGGAACAATGCACAAAAGAGGAACAAATGGAACAGGTACCAACACAGGGTAAAAGAGACTAAGAGACCAATGAGGTCAAGGCAAGGTAGTTTCAATGGAAGATGTTTCTAATGTCACAGATGTATCGCTCCAAATTTTTTGCACCCTTACCTTCAGGCTATAGGATCCATTCCCGGAAGGGGGATGTGAAAAGGATGGGACAATACCTCGGACTAAGAGGCCCTTTGAAGGTCCCGCCTCTCGGGGGAGGTGTATAAGGGTGAATTTTTGATGGATGGTGGGTTCACCAGGAAACTTTTGAATGGCAGTTTCCACGCCTAGGTTGATAGTGTGTTTGATGTGTTCATTTTTATGCTTGATCATTCAAGTCCTAGGTTTGGCCAAATGAATCTAAACTATTCTATATGAAATGCAGATTTAAATGAATACAAAAAATAGAATTAAACAAAAAATACAGGAAATATACTAGATTAGAAAAGCCATACCTGATTTTGGATGTCTGATGGAGGTTCTGATTTTTGAAGCAATCCAGATCGCCTCTGATCTGAAAGAATCATTTGTGATCCGACAAGATCGTCTTTGATGACAAGATCATCTCTAATCTGACAAGATCATCTCTAATCTGACGAGATCGTCTCTAATCTGACGAAATAGTCTGACGATTTCATCAGAGACCTGCAACTACAGAAATGGATACCAAGAACAAAAAATACAATTGCAAAAGCAAGGGAAAATGATAGAAATGAAAGTATGAATGTTAGAATGACAACTTTAGATAACAAATTAAGTAAAATGCATTGTTTTAATGACTAACTTTGACTCTATCATGCATCTATGCTACGTGAGGTGAACTCCAAGATGCAAAATAGAAATAAATCTAACTAATGCAAAGCAAAACAGTAGATAATGGACAGAGAATGCAAACTCAGGGCACTGGATTTGCCCCCAACGTTGGTTGTAGTCGAAATCGTCTACAAAATACATAATCGTCTTGAATTGTGGCGTGATCGTCCGAGATCGTACAGGATCATCTACGACGATCTGAGCTTGCTCCGGCTGAAGAATGACAAAGTTCCTGCAAGAAAATTTGAAAAGGGACAAAGGCAAACAGTAGTCTAAGACATTCTAATGCATGTAAAACTCGAAGTGCAGTAAAATTCAGCCAGGGGAATGTCAAGGGGAGGGCCTAAGATTAAATAGGCATAGGAAGGAGGTTGGGAGGTTGGAGATCATCCCAATTTGGGAGATCTCCAATGGGGAAGTCTCTAACCGCGCAGACACGCTTTTGCCCCGGTTAGAGACGTCGTTGAAACAGAAGCTAATTATGAAAAATCAGTTTTGGGACGAAATCGTCTGGACGTTCTTCTCTAGACGAATTCGTCCGATCTGAGGCGATATCGTCTGATCGGCGACGATATCGTCCAACGGTCACAACAAATCCTAAAAATGGCATGAAAAACGAGGAAAGCGGTTTAACAGGTGGTTCGGGGTTAAAATTTAAATTTTGAATTATTACTAAGGTAATTTTAATTATTTGCTAAGGTTTACTATGCCAATTTTAGGGTGCTACATTTTGCCCCCTCTTTAGCGAATTTTTCGAAGAAAATGCGTTAAAGATGAGTTCTTCTCGATTTACGAGAAAGCAAAAATTTATTCCCATTTTTAGGCGACGATTCTAGGTCGAATCGTACGACAACTTACTATGGTGCCCCTCCGTGTTTTTACCCAAATCGAACGTTTGAGGTAAAAACACGAAAAAGCAAAATTTAAAAATGTTGTTAATTTTTTGAATAAAATTAAGAAAAATAGGGTAAAACCCTAATTCATTTTTACTATTCATTTTCTCTGATGATATTTTTGATGATATGACTTGTGTATATGTTTTATGATGCTTTAATGTTTTGAATTGTTTGCTTATTGGATTGAGGATTCATATAATTATGTCGTTTTGAAATATTATAATTTTGATGTCATGTCTGTAAGATTTTAAATGAAATAATCTGATGTAAACAATTGGTGGTTGTGGTGTGATTTGATAAAAAATAAAAGGGACTTCTAACAATAATTTCAAAGGACATTGTCGCTATTATAGACCATTTCATGGAGTCGCCGCTCACTCGGTCGTCAAGCTAATCCCAGTATAGAAATATTGTTAAAAGTAAAAGAGTGCTTAAGAGACTGTCTTAAGACTTGGTGTTGTAATGATGGAGATAATGATGGTTTGATGATTTGTTTTCAGATTTTCATAAAAATAGTATGCATGAAAATATGATGTTGCTAGGCATAAATTCCTAAGTGTGATAAAATTTTGAACAATTCCTTTAGAATTTATACCATGGTTGCAAAAATTGAATTTTGAACATAATGTCATGAAATAGGATAGGTGTTTATTTGTTTGTAAAGCATAATTGTGTAACATAATGATGCAAGTCACATGTTTTGATGAATTTTGTTTTTAAAATAAATGGAAAAGAAAATTAGAACGATGGTTTGCGCTAGGCATAGAATTATAGGTATAGACTTATACCATCATCGCGAAATCCAAAGAAGAAAATAGATTGTTGGTTTTATTGCAAGATGCATTTTTGACCTTTGATAAATAGAAAAATAATAATATGAAAATTTTGTTTGACATTATTTTTGAGATTTTGTGAGAAGATGTATGTAATTGCTTTTATACAAAACAAGAATTCTGAAATAAAAGGAGAAAATCATTCCGAAAAGAGTTACAGAAATATTTTTAAATTATCTCAAAGAGAAATGTAGATTTTATAAGGAATCCTCATGTGCAAATGTGAATTCATTACCAATCTTGATTTATCATAATGATACAAAATCTCTCAAATACAAATGTGTGTGCGATTGTATTGTTCATTTACCAATTTTGAGCAAGATAATTTGATACAAGTAATTTGCCTTGACCAAATAAATGTTTATTGACCATGATTTATATGCATGTAACCGTACCAAGCTACTATGTAAGTTAGGTTATCAAGAGCTAGCTAATCCATAAGTTGACAGAGGTCTGTACAAAAGAAGGTCGCTAATGTGACAGACATATCGCCACGCTAGGATTTACCCAAGGCCAAGCGGGTTGGGCACAAACCACCTGTTATGGGGCTTACCTCACAGTTTTCGAATAATTGAGAATTCCAGGGATTCAAGCTCATTCACCCTTCTTTTCTTTTCAAGGGGTAGGGAAAGGAGTTTATTGCATTTTGCTTTTGCTTTTCTCTTTTGCTCTTTTTTTTTTTTTTTTGTATTTTTGTATTTTTGCTTGATATTTGAGATAATGCTGAAATAACCTTTTTTCTTTTTCTCTTTTTCTTGAACTTTTCTTTTCTTCCTATGCTAGGGATACTTGCTCGGATTAGTCTGTAGAGCAAGGGATTTTTATTCTGGGTAGGGGTGAGCTTGTCCTTTTGTCAATTCTCAAAGATTCTAGACCATGTGCATGATAGGATAGCAGGGGAAACTTTTCGCTCAGGAAACCATTTCTACTATGTAGCATCATATCGAATGTGCAATGAAATCATTTTAATGTGAAGAGATATACTTGGTTCAAGTAAATAACAAGATCAGTTCTCTATGCTCAAAACTTTATTTAATTGCCAATGTGGACTTTGATATAAGAGAGATTAATAATCATAACAAATAAAATCAAGAGATTTATTCATGTGAATGTGAAAGTGCGGGATTCCAAATAAATACTAATTTATCCAAAATAATTGAAAATATAACTGCAATACTTCACAAATTGAGAGGTACAAAGATAAAATATGGTTTTGAAGATTTTGATGATTTGGATGTTTTTGGTGTTTTTATATTTTAATTGATGAATTGAAAGAACTACAATGTTTTTTTTTTGAAATTTTTATATTTTTATATGAATTTTTAGATGATGGAATTGGTGGTATATACAAGATGATCTATATACACTATACAAGGTTATTTGAGTATAGCATGTCTAAGGTTGCTTCAAAATCAAAGGAGGTTTTGAAGGATAATTTGGTTGTGTTGAAGGTAAGAACAAAAGGTGATGAACAAAAGGTAGTGATAACAAAAGCTTTGTTATAATGTAGAATAATGTAGCAAAAGATTTGACTTTTATATGTGTAAAATTGATCATGTTACAAAATAAAATGTCAGAAGGATAAGAAGGTTCTTCATTCTTATCACTATCTTCCAAGTCTTGATAAGATGGAGGGAGCATATATGAAATATATGCATGGGTGTTATTTGGTAAACAAGGATGATCATATATGGATGAAGAAAAGTGATGGATAGAAGATAATTGTGACAATGGAGAATGTATAGAACTTGATGTTTCAACCATTAAATATTCTTCAAATGGTGTTGGGTCACCATGTATGGTAACAATTTTATTTGCAAGTTCAAACTTCAAACATTGGTGAAGAGTGGAAGGGACAACCCTCATCGTATGAATCCAAGGACTTCTGAGAAGTAGGTTGTAAGGTGAAGGGCAATATGCTACATAAAACAAAGTATCCAGGATCTTGGATCCAATATTAAGGGGAAAAATTATAGTACCTTGAGCTTCTTGAATTTCATTGTTAAAAGATTTTATAATAACATTTGATTCATTAAGATCTTCTTCCTTTAATTTGAGTTTTTGGAATAATTGATAAGTGCATAAATTAAGAGAGGAGCCATTATCTACCATGATAGTTTTAACAGGTGTTTCTTTACTAGATCCTGTAATGTAAAGATAGTAGTCTTCTTGTGGAGTAGAGGAAGGAATATCCTCATCATAGAATGAAATATGGTTAACCTCAAGAGGGTTTACACCATTAATTATGTTCTTAGAGAAAATATGATGAGGAACAAATTGTTGGCTAGGTATCTTGAACAAAGTTTCCTTATGAGAACTTTGTAATACTTCTAAAAGGGATATCTTTGCTTGAGGATTAATCACTTGTTGTTGGCTATCAAAGTGGATTTCAGATTGAGATTTTGATTCTAAAGATGAGCTTTCTATGCTTACATTCCATTTTGGATCATTCTCTAGAGCCAAAGATAGTTTTGAAGGTTGGTCAAATGAGGAATCCATATCTTGAATATCAGATTGAGTTGATTGAACTTGAGGTTGCTCATTTGTAGTTTTTGTTACAATATTAGTAATATCATCATGATGGGACACATTAACATGCAATATTTGATTGGTTTCTTGTTGTTGATAATTGAATAGGGGTTCTTGGGAGATCCCCATGTCTTGATTGATTATTGGTATTTGTTGTGTAGGAGTTTGATTGTTTACTGGAGATTTATAATCAGTTGTAGATTGTAATTCTTTTATATTAAAAAGACCCTCATCAATCAAATCTTGAATTGAACATCTTAAATCTTTACAATTTTGTGTCATATGTCCATCTACTCTATGATATTCACAATGTAGCTCAGGTTTAAACCAATCTGTTGTGGTATCAAGTTGTCTTATGGAAGGGAGTTCAATCTTATTTGTATCAAGTAAATACTTGAGAATTATATCCATTGGTTGATTGAGCTTAGTAAATTTACGTGATGAAGGTTTTCGAGAGGTTTTTGATACGTGCCTTAGGAATTCAGTCATAAAAGGACCTAATGGTTTCTCACCTCTACTTTCTTTATTATGGGTAGAATGATGATAGGAAGATTGCGAAGTATGAGGTGAGTGCATGGTAGAATTGGAAGAATAAGTATTTTCTTGTTGAAATGGATGTGTTGTATTGAAAGAAGAATATTGAAAGGGTGGAGGAGGATTGTATGTGGATTGATAGACATAATATGGATATATGGGAGAATAGATAATATCGTTATGAAGAGGATTGGAAAAGGGATTGTCCTGTTGGGGTAAGGATGAAAAATGAGAAAAGTGTGATGGAGGTGGTGTTGAATAGGGATGAGGTTGGTCATAATCAACAAATGTATTTAGCTGAATTCTTCCAACATTACTGATGGGCTCATATTGATTTGAGTAAAAACTCATGGTTTCTTTAGTACTTCTAAAAGTAATATTTAGTATCTACTATTTAGAATTGAATCTAAAACATACAAACTTGAAATGATGATTTTGTTTTTGTTTTTCTTGTATACATATATATATATATTATTTATTTTTTTTTATATTTTTGAATCGAAATATGCCTATGTTATTCACGTCGGGTTCACCAAAATGTATCGCTCCAAATTTTTTGCACCCTTACCTTCAGGCTATAGGATCCGTGCCCGGAAGGGGGATGTGAAAAGGATGGGACAATACCTCGGACTGAGAGGCCCTTTGAAGGTCCCGCCTCTCGGGGAGGTGTATAAGGGTGAATTTTTGATGGATGGTGGGTTCACCAGGAAACTTTTGAATGGCAGTTTCCATGCCTAGGTTGAGAGTGTGTTTGATGTGTTCATTTTTATGCTTGATCATTCAAGTCCTAGGTTTGGCCAAATGAATCTAAACTATTCTATATGAAATGCAGATTTAAATGAATACAAAAAATAGAATTAAACAGAAAATACAGGAAATATACTAGATTAGAAAAGCCATACCTGATTCCGGATGTCTGATGGAGGTTCTAATTTTTGAAGCAGTCCAGATCGTCTAGAATTTGACAGGATCGTCTTAGATCTGACAAGATCATCTCTGATCTGACAAGATCGTCTCTAATCTGACAAGATCGTCTCTAATCTGACGAGATCGTCTCTAATCTGACGAGATCGTCTCTAATCTGACGAAATCGTCTGACGATTTCGTCAGAGACCTGCAACTATAGAAATGGATACCAAGAACAAAAAATACAATTGCAAAAGCAAGGGAAAATGATAGAAATGAAAGTATGAATGTTAGAATGACAACTTTAGATAACAAATTAAGTAAAATGCATTGTTTTAATGACTAACTTTGACTCTATCATGCATCTATGCTACGTGAGGTGAACTCCAAGATGCAAAATAGAAATAAATCTAACTAATGCAAAGCAAAACAAGTAGATAATGGACAGAGAATGCAAACTCAGGGCATGGATTTGCCCCCAACGTTGGTTGCAGTCGAAATCGTCTACAAAATACATAATCGTCTTGAATTGTGGCGTGATCGTCCGAGATCGTACAGGATCGTCTGCGACGATCTGAGCTTGCTCCGGCTGAAGAATGACAAAGTTCCTGCAAGAAAATTCGAAAAGGGACAAAGGCAAACAGTAGTCTAAGACATTCTAATGCATGTAAAACTCGAAGTGCAGTAAAATTCAGCCAGGGGAATGTCAAGGGGAGGGCCTAAGATTAAATAGGCATAGGAAGGAGGTTGGGAGGTTGGAGATCATCCCAATTTGGGAGATCTCCAACGGGGAAGTCTCTAACCGTGCAGACACGCTTTTGCCCCGGTTAGAGACGTCGTTGAAACAGAAGCTAATTATGAAAAATTAGTTTTGGGACGAAATCGTCCGGACGTTCTTCTCCAAATGAATTCGTCCGATCTGAGGCGATATCGTCTGATCGGCGACGATATCGTCCAACGGTCACAACAAATCCTAAAAATGGCACGGAAAACGAGGAAAGCGGTTTAACAGGCGGTTCGGGGTTAAAATTTAAATTTTGAATTATTACTAAGGTAATTTTAATTATTTGCTAAGGTTTACTGCGCCAATTTTAGGGTGCTACACACAGTATGGGCATAAAGCTTCTCAGTGCAAAAAACATGAAATATAGGAATATGGAAGTTCTAGATATAAGCAACTTTTTAAAGGGTATTTCTACCCTTGTAATCAGTTTGATCACAAGGCAATGAATTGCAGGGTTAATAGCAGGAAAGTATATGGCTTCACCAGGAGGAACCCCAAGATATTTTCACCTTTAAGGAATAACAACATTAAGTGTTACAAGTGCAATAATGATGGGCACACAACAAAGTGGTGTAAGGCAAAAATTCCAGAGACAAGCAGGAATAGGAATAGTAAGAGGAATCAGAAGAATCAGTTGAGGAAGAAAGTGGACAAAGGTAAAGATCAATGTATGCTGGGAGTAGCAATACTCCCACCCCAAAATTAATCACCTTAATAGGAGGTGGGGGAGGGGCTAAGCTAAGAGTCTCATTCTTAGCCCCGAGACCCAAAGTTGACCCTTTGTCGTTGATGACAAAGGGGGAGAGCTTTGAGTTAGGGGGAGAACATTCAGTCAGGGGGAGTAGTTTCTCAGGGAAAACAACTTTTGAAAAAGAAAAATGAATGGTAAAAATAAAGGGGTTGCCATCAATGACAAAGGGGGATATTGTTGGAAAATTGAGTAGTTTTGTTGTCATTGATGTCAAAATCATATTGGTTTAATGTCGTCATCATTAAGGACATCAAGTGGTTTTTCCAAAAGCAAGAAGGTCTTGGAAAGGGATAGGATATAATATTTATTTTTAATATTAAATGCCTAAAAAGGGCCCAAAGGTTGAAAACCCGACATAGGAGAAGCAAGCTTGAATTAAATAATAATATTTTATTATTATAATATTTCGGGCCAAATGACAAGGTGAAGAGAAATGAAGTCCAAATTAAAAATACCCATGAGCAATTTTCAAAGGTTTAATTTAAATTAAAATATTTTAATCTTTGATTAAAATTTTAATTTAAATTAATAAAGAAGGCAAAGGTTTTAATTTAATATTTAAATAAATTAAATTCGAATTTTTAAATTTGAAAAAGGACCGACGTGAGAAATAAAAAGGTGATTAAGTATTTATATAGGAAATATTTCTCTATTTCCTAAGCCTTATTTCATCACACCTTTGAATGCGAATTGCGAATATCGAGCGTTGGTTGAGAAGAGGACAATTTGAATTTAAGAGTACTTGGAGGGAAACTAAACAACAAAGCCTGTGTGGTAGTTTGAATTCCCACCAAAGGTGGTAGCATAAATGACAAATGGGAATGCTCTAGGGTTTGCATGGAGGAGATCACAGTTCGATCCATGCGATCGACATTTTGGAGGAAGCGCCCATCGTTCGTTTTTCTTAGCATTTTGTGAGGTGGCAGGATTAAGTTGGACATCGTGCGCATTGAATTTCATGTGGGTGCGTAACCCACTTGGTGGTCTAGCTTAGAGCTAAGGCATTGTGGGAGCATAAGTCACGTGGTCGAATCCGTCGAAGCTCTTTAGTGGGCAAAACAAACAAGAGGTATGTTTCATTTTTTTTGTTGAAATTTGAGTGCTTTGAGATTATAGTGGATGTTAGGAGCTTAGGGGAGTTATAAGTTAAGGAAAAATTAAAATATTTTTATTTTTATTTTTGGGTGATTGAAGATTATAAGGTGTATAAGGACTTTGCTATGCATGGTGTTGAGTGTTGTGTTATGATGAAATTGTTGAATTAAAATTGTGAGTTTGGAGATTATAAGGTGTATAAGGACTTTGCTATACTTATTGTTAAGTGTAGTGTTATGGTGAAATTATTAAGTTGAATATTGTGAGTTTGGAGATTATAAGGTGTACAAAAGGATTTTTTATTTTGTATGAAAAATAATCTTTGAGAAAATTATTTTATGGAGATCTTGAGAGAGGTTGTGGTAACCTAACCCTAGTTTTGGTAAAGAAAATTTTAATTGTGGTTAAGATAGGTTTTGAAGACATATATCCATAAAAATAAAAGGTATGGGTAAATCTTCCTTGTGAGAAAAATATTGTTGTATTGGATGTTGTGAATGCTAAGTTGGAGTGAAAAGGATTGTTTGGTAAGCATTGTTGAGTTTAATTGTTAAAGGTTTTTCTAAGTGAGAGTTAATGATAAAAACCTTGTTTGATAAGCATTGTTGGAAACATTGAATGAAACTTCATATGCATGATTAGGGTTTGTGCAAGATCATGAGTATCATTAATATGTGAGATTATTTGATAAGCATTGTTGGAAACATTGAATGAACCTTCATATGCATGATTAGGGTTTGTGCAAGATCATGAGTATCATTGATATGTGAGATTTTTTGATAAGCATTGTTGGAAATAATTGAGTGAGGATTCATATGCTTGGACTAGGGTTTGTAAGCAAGGAGTATTTCATTGAGTGATTAATTGAGTGGAGTTGATTGAGCCTAGTCAAGTGGAAGTGTTGAAGTGATAGTTCTAATTTTGTGAAACAAATTGTTCTATATTTTGAATTGATTTGAGAAAGAGGTTGGAAGTGATTGAGTGTTTGTGAGTGTGAAGCATATTGAGTCTCTAATAATTCTCTATATGTTTCTATGGTAAAAATAGAGATTGAAAGTGATTGAGAATTATTGTGAGTGTGAAGCATATTGAGTCTCTAACAATTATCTATATGTTTCTATGAGATTGGACAAGTTCTAGTGAGGACTTGTTGAGCAGATTTGAGGTAAGTCTTGGTGAAGATTTGTTGAGCAGATTGGACAAGTTCTAGTGAGGACTTGTTGAGAAGATTTGAGGTAAGTCTTGGTGAAGACTTGTTGAGCATATTGGAAAAGTTCTAGAGAGGACTTGTGGACAAATTAGTGTGAGCTTTTGTGGAATCTTACAAGGCAGATTTGAGATAAGTCTTTGAGAAGACTTGAGAGCAGAGTTGATTGATTGATTTGTTCAAACCTTGGGTTAAGGTTTGGGGCAGATCCAGCAGAGTTGATTTATGATTGAGTCAAGCTTTGTGTTAAGGCTTGAGGACAAAGATTGAGTAGATTTGTGCTAGACCAAAGGACTATGTTTAGTATAGATTTGAGGATAGAGATTGAGCAGATTTGTGCTAGACCGAAGGACTGTTTTTCGTACAAATTTGAGGATAGATATTGAGCAGATTTATGCTAGACCGAAAGACTGTGTTTAGTGTAGATTTTAGGATAGAGTTTGGTGCAGATTTGAGGACAAGTTTGTGCCAAACCAGAGATAGAGATTGAGCAGATTTATGCTAGACCGAAGGACCGTGTTTAGTACAGATTTGAGACAGAGCTGAGAGCAACCATTGGAGGTGACAAAGTATAGAGGATGATAGTCTCTAGTGGATATAGGTCCATTAGCCAGGGCAGTGAGGACATGTCTTCTGAGTGAGGACAATAGTCTTTAGTGGATAGAGATCCTTTAGCCAGTGTAGTGGAGGCAACATTTCTTCTAGAAGATCACTAGCCAGAGCAGAGGTGAAAGGAGTTCTCCTATGGATAGAGATCTATGAACCAGCTAAGGATATTGGTGTCTCTTGTGGATAGAGATCTACGAACTTGATTAGAGGATTGGTGTCTCCTTTGGACAGAGATCCATAAACATTGTAATAGGGAAAGGTTTCCCAAGATATTTGTTGAGAAAATTTTAGTGAAATATTTTCTTCGTGGAGTAGCCCACATTGGGTGAACCATGTTAAATTGGTGTCTCTATTGTATGTGGTGATTTGTGTATTGCTTTGATTACTGCTGTTGATATTGCTATTGATACATTGCATAATATTGATTGGGAAAGGAAAAGTAAAAAGTGGTCTTATACTGTTCACCCCCCTCTCAGTATAAGCTTGTTTTCTTCAGCTTAGAGACAGTTCTTTTAGAGCCCAAGTGCAACAATGGTGGAAGGAAGGTAAACCAAGGTATGGGACTAAGATGTTCTATTATACCAAAAGGTTGCAATACATTAAATCCAAAATCATGATTTGGAAATGGAAGGAGTTTGGATACGTTCAACAAAAAAACATGAAGTGATTGTTCAACTTGAAAATTTGAATAAGAAAATTCATTTAGATGGCCTCACAGAGAGTAGAAGTATAGATGAAATAAGACTCATAGCTCAATTAGAGGAATGGAAAAAAAGTTAACTTTTATGGAAGTAAAAATCTAGGATCCAGTGGCTCAAAGAAGGATATCGAAACATAGATTTCTTTCACAAATTTCTTCTAGCTCAAAGATCTCACAAATTTATTTCTTCCCTGAATTCTAATTTTGGAGATGTTATCTACACTGGGGATGGCATGAAATATGTTATTTTCAATTAATTTTCCAATCTATTTGTTTCTGCACCTCTTAACTCAACTTTTCAATAGAATATTCTTCAAGCGCTCCCTACTCTTATCACTTCTAAGTAGAACTTTGTTTTGACTGCTCCATTTACTATCAATGAGCTTCAATATGTGGTTTTTAAAATTCAAAAAGGAAAAACCCTAGGTCCTAATGGTTTTCCTATTGAGTTCTATCAAGAGTTTTGGGATATCCTTCATGCTGATTTATTAGAGGTGGTGGAAGAAGCTAGGAAAGCCAAAGAAATTTTGAAGGTTATCAATAAAATTTATATAGTTATTATCCCAAAAGCTCAAGAGGCAGATCATATATCAACTTTTAGACCTATAGCTTTATGTAATGTTCTTCTCAAAATCATTACAAAGATCATGGCAGAAAGGTTGAAGCCTGTTTTGCATAATAATATTTCCCCTAAACAAGGGGGTTATGTGGAAGAGCATCAAATATTGGATGAGATTGTTCCTGCTTAGGAAGTCATTCATTCCATGGAAATACAAAAATCTCTATCCATGTTCATTCGTTTAGACTTATCCAAAGCTTATGACAGAGTGGATTGACACTTCTTTGTTAAATATTTGAGGCAATTTGGCTTCTCTCAGGATTAGATGGATTGGATTATATAATGTATCTCTTTGGTCCTACTATGTTCTTACCAATGGCATGCCTTCTCAGATATTCCTAGATTTCACAGGTATTAGGCAAGGTGACCCCCTATCCTCTTATTTATTCATAATTCTTGTTGAATGCTTGGGAAGGAGTATAACCAAAAATAAAGAAAACAAAACTCTTGAGGGAGTTACCATTGCTCATGGAGCCAGGCCTATTTCTCATCTTCAATTTTTTGATGACTACTCTATTAGGTAAAGCTACAATTAATGAAGCTTCTAAAGTTAAGCAAATCATTAGTTATTTTTTTAATGCTATCGAGCAATTGATCAATGAAGATAAATCTAAATTTATTCTCTTCCATTGCTCTCCTAGATAGGAATCCATGGTCTTGGATAAATTAAAATATAATAAGACATCCCTTCCAATCACTTATTTAGGCATTCTTATCAATATTCAAAGTAAAAAAAAAGGATTGGAATTGGTTTTTGGATAGAGTTAAGAAGAAAATTGGAAAGAGGACCAATAGGTGGCTTTCATTTGGGGGCAAAATTACCTTGGTAAAATCAATCCTTCAAGCTATACATATTTATGTTTCTGCTATGTTGAATATCCCAAAGGTAGTTATTCGAGAATTGGATCAAATGAATCATCGGTTCCTTTGGAGTGGTACTAAGGAGAAAAGAAAATGGGCCTTGGTGAAATGGGATACTTTATGCCTTACCAAGAATGAAAGGGGGTTAAGATTCCAATATGCTATTAATAACAATAAGGCTTTAGCTGCTAAATTGTATCAAAGGATTTTGCATAATCCCAATGCTCTTTGGGCCAAGATTCTTCATGCTAAATATGCTGATAAAAAAGTACTAAAGACCTTATTCTCTATCAATTGCCTACCAAAGGTTCTTCCATTTTAGCGGTTCTTAAGACTGGTGAGGATTTGATTAAGAAAAAGTTATTTCGGATCATTCATAATTATCAACATGAAATTTTTTGGATAGATTCTTGGGATGGTCACCAACCTCTGATAACTTAGTTTCCTAATTGGAGGCCTTGGATGGAAGAGCTTCATCAAGCTAACTAGATAAATGTAGCTAATTATTATTAGTACCATACTAGTAATTCAAAGGTTGGTAGATATTGGATCCCTATTGAGGATTGGCCTATTCAAATGCCAGAAAGGTAAAGAAAAGACATCCAAAGCATCCTTCATATGAGATATCTCTCTTTGTCCCATGATAAAGACTATTCTGGATGGAACAACACTTCCAAGGGTGAGTATTCAATTGCTCAAGGTTATTTGGCCTTATGCCATAATAATACCAACCAAACATTTGATATATTTACTCAATTGTGGTCTTAAAATCTCTAGCCTAAGGCAAGGTTCTTTACATGGCTTTTATTGCATTTTAGGGTGCTTACTGGTGAGCAACTTATAAAACATGGTTTTCATGGCCTGTTTAGATGCGAAATGTGTGGAGAGAATATGGAAAATCTCAACCATATTTTTATTTAGTGTACCTTAGCCTCTGAGCTATGGAGTAGAATGGCCATCTTACTTGGCTTACAATGGTATAATTTTTTTTACTTTTGAACAACTTTGTAGGGATTGGCATAATCAAGAAGGTGTTGATCATTTTATTAGGCATCTAGTTTGGATGGGTTCTACCATTCTACCTTGGAATATCTAGAAGGAAAGAAACAACCATATTTTCAATCAAGAAAGGAAGGAAATTTACTATATCTAGAAAAAGGTCATTGCCAACTTAGTTGAATCATTCCAACAACTCCTTAATCACCTGTAGAACTCCCACCAAATATGGGATCAAGTGATGCAAATATTGAATATTAACTCTTTTAAGGGAAAGCAACTTAACGAAAATGTGAGTAATTGAAAGTTGGATAGAACTAGGAATTACGGGCAACCTCCTCCCAAGGATTTTTGAAAAGTCAATACCAATGGAGCCTCTAGGGGGAACCCTGGAAAATCTAGTGTAGGAGGAGTTGATAGACTCTCATAAGGTTCCCTAGTTTTGAATTTTATTGAGAATTTGGGTATCCTTTCCAATAACCTTGTTGAGGGGTATGGTATTCTTAGAGGCCTTCAAGAGGCTACTAAGGTCGGATGGAAAAATATTTTGGTTGAATATGACTCTCAATTCATGATTAATCTATTGAAGACTCCTCAGAATCATAAGGTTGATTGGAGAAAAAAAGAATTATTGAGAAGATTCAATTAATCCAGATGGGCTTTTTAAAGTTGAATACAATCATGTGGTAAGAGATCAAACCATGATTGTTGATGCCTTAGATAATTGGACATTGGACAAAGGTGATCTTAGTTACTACGACCACCCTCCTAGATGGTGGGATTCACGAATAAGGGAAGCTCTTCTTTTTATCCTTTCTCTGGATGGCTCTAGTACTAAAGGTACCTAGTTCCTTTTTACTTTGTTTTTGCTTCTCTTTGGTTCGGTCAGGGTATTTTAGTTCCCTTACTCAGATTTATCATTCTTATGTTTATTCTATTGAATTTTACCTGAAAAGCCTATTGGCCTAGAAAGGCCAAAGTTGTATTATGTTTTTTCCCTTATTTTTAGTTTTTCGGTGTGTGTGTTCTTTTGTATTGTTTTATTTTTTATTTGTATATGTGTGTTGTTTTTACTTTTTTTTGTGTGTTTTTTTGTTGTTTATTATTTTTTTGCATTTTTTTTTTTAATGTTTTTTATTGTTTTTGTGTTTGTTTTGTGTTTTTTATTGTCTTTGTTGCTAATGTGTTTGTTTGTGTTTGTTTTGTTTTAGGCATGCTCTTTGAGTGTTCCAAATGGGGCAGGCTAGGTGCAAGCCCTGGATGATTTTGGTGGAATAGATACCCCTGTCTCCTTAGGACTTATCCAAAAGTGGCATCTCAATTGGGGTGTTTTCCACAAAAAAACAAAAAAATTAAGTTGTAAGGTAAAGACTGATTAGAGAGGATTATAAGAGTCTACCTTGTATAGTCCAAACAGGGTGAATTGACAAATAAGATAACCAAATGGGTGATTTGACAAATAAGATAGTCAAATGGTATATGAAAAGAGTTTAAAGTCAAGTGGTATGATACTCTAATACCAAAATCAACACTTCTATAGATTTGAGAAATAAAAAACTATATGATTTGAGGGAGCTAAGATTTATTTTTTCATTATTATTGCAAGAGAACAAATATTTATGATTTGAGGGAGCTAAGACTACTATTTTCATTTTTATGATTTATGAATTGAACAAGTTAATCCTTAATCCATTATCATTATCTAGGTTTTGATTCTTGTTTTTTATTTGTTTTCATAATAGTTGAGTGTCTTGAAGATGTTTAAATTATTATTATCTAGGTATAAATATTTTTTATTTTTTGATACCTATTTTTCAACTAAGAGGTATGGTAATATAAAACTTTTAAGAGGTGGGGTCCATAATGCACATTATTCAAATTATAATTCAAACCTTTAAGACCCTTGAGGTAGGATAACATCGTACAAGACTCTTTATTAGAAGGAAACCACTCCTTAATATATCTCAACTTGAGATAGATACAATATTCTTATTTCTTCGTTAAGTATTTTCTCCATGTTATATAATACTCAACTACCTACCATTACCACTTATCCACACATGTGGGATAATTATAATATTAAATTCATATCTTAGGTATCTAACATTATTGAAATTTAAATCCCGACAAGGACACCATAATGGCAAAAGGCATTGGGATTTCCTAATGGAGATCCAAGTTCAATTCACAGGAAGGATGGTCCCAATATGTCCCCAACTTTTCAACCTATTAAAAAAAATATTATTGAAATTTTTATTGATTTAAAAAAAAACTTAAGTTGTAAGGTAAAGACCAATTAGAGAGGAACATAAGAGTCTGCCTTATGAAGTCCAAACAAGGATGAACTAATAGCCAAATGGAATATGGGAAGAGTTTAAAATAAAATGGTATGATACTCTAATATAAAATCAAAGAGTGATTATATAGATTTGAGTAGTAAAAAACTATATGATTTTATATGTTTTTGCAATATTATATTTAATAGTCTGATATTGAAAAATATTATTCCAAGAGAACGAAGGCTTATGATTTGAAGAAGCTAAAATTGTTATTTTCATTTTTATTATGTATGAAAGTGAGTAAGTTAATCCTTAATCCATTATCAATATCTAGGTTTTTATTCTTATTTTTATTTATTTTCATAATAGTTGAGTGTCTTGAAGATGTTTAGAATATTATTATTTAGAGTATAAAGATTTTTTTAATTTTTTAATACCTATTTTCCAACCAAGAGGTGGGGGAATGTAAAAATTTTGAGAGGTGGGGTCCATAATGTAAATTATTCAAATTTATTCAAATTATAATTCAAATTCTTGATACCCTTGATGCAAGGCAACACCATACTAGACTTGTTATTGGAAGGAAACCACTCCTTAATATATCTCAACTTGAGATAAGTACAATATTTTTATTTCTCTCTTGAGTCTTTTGCCCACATTATATAATACTCAACTACCTACCATTACCACTTATCCATACATATGGGATAATTACATATAATATTATAATATTAAATTCCTATCTTAGGTACCTAACATTATTCAAATTTAAATTGATTTAAAGAAACACTTAAGTTGTAAGGTAAAGACTAATAAGAGAGGAACCTAAGAGTTAACCTTATGCACTCCAAACAAGGGTGCCTTGATAAATAAGATAGCCAAATGGAATATGGGAAGAGTTTAAAGTCAAGTGGTATGGTACTCCAATATCAAAATTAGAGTGCTTCTATAGATATGAGTAGTAAAAAACTATATGATTTTATATGTTTTTGAAATATTATATGCTTTTTAATTAGGTAGGAAAACACAAGATTTTGATTTACAACAAGAGATACAATAGAAACAAGAAAAATAAGTGAATCAAGAGGAGAACAACCCTAAGGGATAGGGATATACAACAAAAAAACCATAACAATCTCCTAAAAATAGAAGGGAGGAATGTGAGACTTAACCAAAATAGGGGATGACCCCGAAATTACTAAAACATGGAACCAAAAACCAAAAAATTCCACATCAATATTTGCCTCACCTTAATTTTTTCTTCATGGAAGCAAGAAACTCACATTCCATGAGGGGATATTTGACTTGGTTCAAGGCCCTACCATTTTTTCTTTAACTACCAACAAGCAACTGCATTCCCTAATTTTTGAATTCTGGAAATAGGGCGAGGAGAGCAATGCTTGCTACCTGATTTTTGTTCCATGACATTTAGAATTGGATCTTGCGAACAAAACTAAGGCTCTAGAACATTTGGGGTTTGGGATTCCTGATTAAGCGAAACAAAATCTACTAGATTTATAGGGTTTTCCAAGGGCTCCACAAATTCTTTTGAGATTGAAAGAGTCTCTCCCACCAGACAAGCAAAGGGATTTTCTTGTAGGGGAAGTTAGGAGGGCTTACTAGGGCCGAGGGATGCCAAGAAATTTTAGGCATTCTAGAAGCAAAAATAGGTTCCTAATGAGTGGCTATAGAGGGCGTATTATTTGAATTTGGATAGATCTTGAGATTTTGGATAGGTACCAAGTCCTCCACGACAGATTGTTGAACAACAATGAGATAAAAATCCTGGGAGATAACAGGGACTCTTGAAGATATCTTCAACGAAGGGTATCGATGAGTAAGGTGTCCCTAGGACTTACAAGAGGTATTAAATCCTTTATAACTCTCGAAATCCCCTTGAGGATATCTTCATGCCAAAACAACACTGGCAAACTAGGTAGCCTAACCCATAATGAAGCCTTTATGCAATATTATATTTAATAACATGAGATTGAAAAATATTATTCCAAGAGAAAAAATACTTATGATTTGAGGGAGCTAAGATTGCTATTTCTATTTTTATGATTTATGAATTTGAGAAAGCTAATAATTAATCCATTACGAGTATCTAGGTTTTAATTCTTGTTTGTTTTCATAATAGTTGAGTGTTTCAAATATGTTTAAAATATTATTATTTAAAGTAGGAAGTTTCTTTAATTTATTAATATGTGTTTTTCAACTAAGAGGTGGGGGAATGTAAAAACTTTGAGAGGTGGGGTTCGTAATTCAGAATATTCAAATTTATTCAAATTATAATTCAAACCCTCAAGACCCTTGAAGTAGGGCAACACCGTACAATACTCTTTATTGGAAGGAAACCACTCCTTAATATATCTCAACTTGAGATAAATGCAATATTCTTCTTTCTCCCTTAAGTTTCTTGTCCACATTATATAATATCAACTACATACCATTACCACTTATCCACACATGTGGTATAATTACATATAATATTATATTAAATTCCTATCTTAGGTACCTAACATTATTGAAATTTAAATTAATTTTCAAAAACACTTAAGTTGTAAGGTAAAGACTCATTAGAGAGGAACATAAGAGTCTACCTTATATAGTCCAAACAAGGGTGACCTATAAATAAGATAGTGCAACGGAATATTGGAAGAGTTTAAAGTCAAGTGGTAGATACTCCAATATCAAAATAAAAGTGCTTCTATAGATTTGAGTAGTAAAAAAAAATTGATTTTATATATTTTTGCAATATAATATTTAATAGCTAAGTTTGAAAAATATTATTCCAAGAGAATGAAGACCTGTTCATAATAGTTGAGTGTCTCGAAGATGTTTAAAATATTATTATTTAGAGTATAAATATTTTAAATCTGTTAATACCTATTTTTCAACTAAGATGTGGGAGAATGAAGAAATTTAAATGGCAATCGGTAGAGAGTGGGAACATGAGCTAGTCGAGAGTGAGTGCAATAGATAGTGAGTGCAAACGCAAGTAAGGAGTGAGTGCAAGCCCAAGTCGAGAATGAGTGCAAGCATAATCTGGGAGTGAGTGCAATGGGTAGTAAGTATGAATGCAATATGGGAGTGAGTGCAGCGAATAGCAAGTGTGAACACGAGTTGGGAGTGAGTGAATTTGGTAGCAAGTGTGAATGCGAGCTGGGAGTGAGTTTAGCTGATAGCGAGTGCAAGCACGAGTTGGGAGTGAGTGCAACTGACAACAAGTGCAAAACATTTAGGTAACATGGGAAGATATTCATTTATAAAATTGCTTACTGAAAGTGTGAATGGCCAAATTGGAAGTTTGGATGCCCTACCTAGCAATAATAAGAAGAGAGAATCTATGGAAAACCTAGTCCGGATACCAGATTCTATGCCAAAAGTGATTATTAAGGATGAGATGATTGAGCATGATATAATGATTCTTAAAACCAAAGGGTTAATTTGTAAGTTTCATGGATATTGGACAAGTTTTTATGATATTCAAAATTGGATTAAGTGGAAATAGGGATTGAATTCAAATTATTCCATGACATTTCTTCCAAAAGGATTTTTCTCATTATTTTCTCTAGTTCATAAATAAGAGATAAAATAATGGATGGAGACCCATGGTTTAGGGGTAAAGATGCATTATATTTAAGACCTTGGAGTGAGAATTTTTTTGTAGACACATAAACTATTAAAAGGCTTCTAGTATGGATTAGGATTTTTGGAATTCCTTATCAACTCATCAATAAGGAGGTTTTGAATAATATTGGTAATACCCTAGGTGAATTCATCCAGGAGGGACCAACTACTAAGGAGAGAAGGTATGTTGTATGATGTGTGTTGTTAATAGCATCATTTAATCTTATAATTTATCAATCTAGGGTGGTGTCCAAGGTTGTCTACGATAGAATATTAGGGCAGAGTACAATTCAAGCATTCAGATTTCAAGCATTTATTGGGTGAAATAGATGTTGGTTTAGTTTGCAAAATGGAAATTGAATCAACTTGCAGGAATTAAAAACTAATTCTAAGTTGCAAAAATTGAAAGTTAACTACAAATGCAGGAATTGAAAGTCTAATTTACTTTTGCAGAATTGAAATGTTGTTGAGAAGGAAAACCTAAATTACACTTGCAAAATTAAAACCTAGTTACACTTGCAGAATTAAAATGATTCTTGGAAAAAGCATTTATTCTAAGAACACTTTTCAGTTCCCTATCATAGAAGGTCATCAAGCTTCTGCTACAGTGTATGACAACAAAATGAAAACTGTTGAAAAGCTGGTAAAAGTTGTTGAAACTTGAAAATAGGGGAAACATGGAAAACAGGGGAAATAGGGATCTAAACTATTTTTTCAGCTGACACACACACAAATTCTGCATACAAACACAATT
Source organism: Wollemia nobilis (assembly GCA_028583015.1). Classification (NCBI taxonomy): domain Eukaryota; kingdom Viridiplantae; phylum Streptophyta; class Pinopsida; order Araucariales; family Araucariaceae; genus Wollemia; species Wollemia nobilis. The sequence goes on from JAQPPZ010002502.1 coordinate 2,526,209, forward strand.
AGAAACATAAATAAAACATAAAGAACATCACACAAACTTAAAACAAGAAAGGAAAATTTGACAAGCAATCTATTAATTATGCTGCAGCAAAATTACAGAAAAACATGTCATAACAGTCCTCCTTCTAGGCTTGAAAGTGGTCCCAATATTCCTGATCTAGAAGAAGATGGGAAACTTGCTCTTTAACTAATTAACACTCACACTCACTCATGAATGGAAATTAACAAAATAACTACACTTTTATTTCCTGTCAAAACATGTTGAAATGTTACATAAAAATGCTACACCATGCTATTTATTGCCACCTAATTCCTAATTACTAATTCCTTATTAGCTCAACCAAGGAGGGATATGTGTTATTTATAATAAAATATTACAATGTATCTCATGCTCAAATCAGCTGGATGCTATTTCCTAGTGATTTGCCAATAATTTTGAATCTGAATAAGTCTTATTTTGGACAGTTTGTGCTACAACAACACTCATTGGCCCTTAGAAGGCATCTTCAGTGGTGGGAGTACATTGGAGGAGTCTTAGAAATATATTTTACACCTGTATCCACCTTCAAATACCTTTTCCCTACTATTTTGGATGCTCAAATATCTTTTTGACTCAAACTGGCCACTTTTCCCCCTTATTGCAGAGATCTTTAGAATATCATGAGCATAAATAGAATTTATGCTCAAATGTAATAAAAATGATTAAAAAATAAAGTTTAATTGCATAGGACATCTTCCCTATCCCTTAGCAATTATTTCCAACTATTGCCATCCATTTATATTGACAATTTCTATGACTTCTTTTATAATTGCATAATTCTGATTTTTGTATGCATTTCCAACTATTCATGCTTTTCAACCTTTTTGTCTTGTTGCTCCCATTTGTACTGCATTAAAATGCTTCTAGGTGGATCAAGAGTCATCCCTAATCTCCCTCAACTATTTCCAATAGTTTTTACATGCTTTGCTTGACAACTTCAAGGTGCTCCTATAAAGTGATAACTTGCTGATTTTTATATGGCTATTTTCTACAGATTTCCAGATTTATGACAGTCCTGAGAATTTGACTCCAATGTGGATTTCAAACAAATTGAAGGGTATAAAAACATTCAAAAAATATTGTGAAGTTAATGGACATCAGCATACAATAGTTGGCTAATTGAAATGCATGTTTTATTTGCTACTTAATCAACTGAAATAATGCATAAAATGCTGAAAACTGTCAAAAACAAAGTAATATGCTCCTAAAAATTTTAACCATGTAAAAATTTAATATATAATGCATTTAACCATATAAATTAACATAAAAAACATAACATAAGGTTTATGTGGTAGTTTGAAGTAACCAAAAACATGTAATGGATGAGGTAATTCCTAGCCTCATCATTGTATACACTTGAATATATGTTGCCATGGATATTTCTAATCCTTTACCGCAATTGATTAGGATTAAATCTGAATCAAGAGGATGGGATAAACAAATGGATTATAAAAATATTGCATTCTGATGTCACAAATATCATGAAATTGGACACATGGCAAGAGACAACAAAGTGAAAATGGAGGAAGAGATGGAATTTTTTGGGCATGAGGGTAGTTTTAATTTGAAACAAGGAGACCATATCATAGGAGAAGCTAGGTCAAAGCAATGACTTTCCACTCTTAAGAAAGTGGCTAGAAAAATCCCTCTACATTATCAAATGGAGAAGGCCATTATATTTCACTCGAATGAGTCGTTAGAAGGAAAAAATGATATGGGAGATAAGGAAGTACAATGCTCAATTTCAAATATAAAAGGAGCTAAAGGTGCGAAGGAAGAGGGGAAGACAAATTTTAATATAAAGAAAGATGGGGAGACAAATTTTAAAGAAAATGAGGCAAAAGAGATCAAGCTTAATCCAGGTAAATCACCTTTATTATCCTCAAGTAGCTTAAAATCTTCTCCTTACAAAAAAAAATGAAAGTAGTACGAAGTGTATTCCTTGCACTTTAGGATTTTAAGAGCAATATAGTAAAGAAAATATTGTAGAGGATATCCAAGGAAATTTAGGTATTTTAGTACAACATAAGAAAGTGATGACTATGGAGGATCATCTATGCAGTTTAGAGTTTTCAAGGCAACATAAAGAAGAAAATATTATTGAGGCTATTCCTTGCACTTTCGACTCTTTAGGGCAACATAAATCTTTAGAAGATAAGTCCCATTTTGAAAAATATGAAAATATGGAAGAGAATGATGAAGATGAGAGTGGTGGAAATAATGGAAGAAGGAGAGGAAGGCTATCATGGAAAGAAAAAAGAGAAAAAGAAACTCAAAAGGATATTGATCTGGGAAGCCAAATAAAAATATCACAAGTGCTAACAAGAAGTAGGGTTAAGCCCACTAATAAAAATAAAAAGTGTTTATGTTGAAAATATATCATGGAATATTAGGGGTATGAATAAAACCCCTAAAAAAAGTTATTAAGGAATTAATAGGTTGTTATAGCCCCGAGTTTATTTTAATACAAGAAACAAAATTACGTAGTGAGGAATGTAAGGATGCTTTTAAGAAGATTTGGAAGATAGGTGATTGTTTAGCAGTTTTTTCTACAAGAGCTTCAAGCGGTATTGCAATAATATGAAACAAATGCAAATGGGATGGACAACTATTAGAAGCAAAAAGTAATTGGGTTGTTGGATTATTTTGCAGGAAAGAGAAAAACATAAAATTTGGGGTTATAAATGCATATGCTCCAACTATAGTTACTCGTTGTGAAAGATGTTGGAAGGACCTTAGCATATTTTTGTCAAACACAATGATGATTAATTGTGAAATATGGATTCTTGGAGGTGATTTTAATATTGTTATATCTCCTTTGGAAAATAAAGGTGGCATTCTAGGATGGTCAAAATCAATGCAATATTTTGCTTCATTTGTCAATTCAAATGACCTTTGGGATGTTAGTCCCTCAAGCTTTCAATACACATGGGATAATAGATGCATTGGTAAAACCATATAGCATAATGATTATATAGATTTTTTTTATCCAAGAAATAGTTGTAAACAAAGTATACAATCTCTTCAGATATTTTATTGTGAGCAGGATCAAATCACAAACCCATTCTTTTGACTTGTAAGTCACTTAACATTGGTCATCCAAAGCCATTTCGATTCTAGTCTATGTGGCTCCAAAACCCTGATTTTTTCCATATGGTTATGTTATGGTGGGATGAATCAAAATTTGAAGGACCATGTATGTATAGGTTTGTTCAAAAGTTAAAATATTTAAAGGAGTAAATGAAGATATGGAATGTCAAATCTTTTGGTAACGTTTTAAAAGAAAAAAAAAAGAAATTGAATCCAAGCTCAAAAATTTACAAGAGATAGTAGAAATTAATGGAATGGACCAAGATTCTTATGTGAAAGAAAAAATAGTTACTTCTTGATTATCATAATACATTGAAGAAGGAGTCATATTGATTCTAAAAATCTAGAGAGGAATGGATCAAGGAAGGAGATATAAATACAAAAAAATCCCATGCTACAGCAAAAACAATTTTTTTTGTTTGTCATATTAAAAATAATATAAATCTAGATGGAAGAAATATTGAGGATGAAGACAATATAAGGAAGGAAGCAATAAATTATTTCAAAAATATTTTATCATATTCTAGGCAAGATAAGGAGGCACAAGAAAAACTTCTACAAAATATTCCATCACTTATCACTCAGGGACAAAATGAAAGCTTTATGAAGAATATTTTATTGGAGGAGCTCAATGAAGCAGTTTTCTCTTTTCATCCTAACAAGGCACTTGGCCCTGACGGATTTCCTACAATTTTCTTTCAATTTTTTTGGAATTTATTGAAGAGTGATATGTTAGATGCAATTGAAGAGGATCAAAAGAGAAAGGCTATAATACATGATATCAATGGTACTTTTATTACCTTGGTTCCCAAGAAATATGACAAAATATTTTGATAACTTTCGTCCAATAAGCCTTTGTAATATGATTTATAAGATCATTTCAAAAATTATGGCAAACAAGTTAAAGGGCATTCTAGGGTGTCTTATCTTAGAGGAACAAGGTGGCTTTGTTCAAGGTAAAAAAATTCTTGATGGTATAATTATTGCACAAGAGGCCATACATTCTCTTCATTATATGAAAAACCAGGTATGCTTTTGAAATTAGATATGAACAAAGCATATGATAGGGTTTCCTAAAATTTTTTACATGCTATTCTTAGAAAGTTTGGCTTTGATTATAGTTGGTGTGAGTGGATTAAATGTTGTTATAGCACTACAAAATTTTCTATTTTGATCAATGGTTCTCCTACTGGGTACTTCAAGTCATATTATGGACTTCGTCAAGGTGATCCTATTTCTCCTTATCTATTCATTATTCTGGTAGAAGCATTAGGGAGAGCCTTTTCAAAGGTATAAATGGAAGGAAAAATCAAGGGTGTTCAAGTTGCAAAAAATGGTCCCTTCGAATCTCATCTCCAATTTGTTGATGATACTTTTCTTTTGGGCCATCTCTCAATTAGTGAGGCCATGAAGTTCAAATCAATATTATCATGTTATGATAAGGCTACTATACAGTTGGTAAATACTTCAAAATCCAAATTTTTTTCATTAATACTTCCCTAGATTTACAACAAATTACTATGAATATTTTAGGGTTCAAAATTGAAAAATTTCTGCCAACCTACTTGGGTATTCCTTTATCTGATAAAGGGAATAAAAATGAGCTTTGGATATATTTTTTGGATAGAATGAAAGCTTGATTGGCAGGTTGCAAAGGTAAGTTCTTAACCATGGCAGGAAGGCTACAAATCATAAATACTACTTTGCAATCCATTCCTATTTATATGATGTCACTTTCAAGATTGCCAACATGTATTGCATAAAAAATGGATAAAATTCAAAGAGACTTTCTATGTAAATGTTGTGAGGAAAAATTTAGGTTTCCTCTTTGTAAGTGGGATAGAGTTTGCAAAGGAAAGAATATTGGAGGAGCAGGATTGCAAAATTGTAGACTTATGAATTTGGCATTAGGAGCAAATCTTGGGTGGAGACTATTTAGAGATCAAATAAAATATTGGGTAAAAATATTACTTCAAAAATATATAGGTTTTGTTGATGCAATGAATTTTTTTAGGAAAATAACTCTACCCAAAGGATTGTCAACATGAAACTTCATATAAGAGAGTTTGCATTTGATAAAGAAACATATTAGATGGTCAGCCAATGAGGGGAGTTATGCAAATTTTTTGTCTGATGCTTGGTTGAAGCCTTATCCTCTTATATTTGACTCAAAATGAAAACCATTGGCTCAAGCGTGTGTAGCATGTAAAGGTCCAAAGGTCAAAGATTATTTTATTATGAGAAAAAACTCCAGAAAATGGATTTTTTTTAGTAACCTAGTTGAAGGAGAGGAACTCAAACAAATTGCAGATGAACTTCAAAATATGTTTCGAGAGTTTTATTTAAACAATTTTTACATGAAAGGATGAGTTGGTTTGGAATATCAAAGGATGGTCGATACTCAGGCAAGTTGGGATATGAGGATTTAGAACAATTAAAATTTCCTTCTCCCAATGATTTTCCTTGGAAGAACATTTGGTCATTAGAGGCTCTCTCGAAGGCTTCAACATTTCTTTGGTTAGCAGTTCAATGTAAGATTGTTACTGAAGAAAGTCTACAAAGAAGAGGATATTATGGACCCTTCATATGTGCCTTGTGTGAGAAGGATTTAGAAACGTCAGACCATTTACTTCTTCATTATTTGTTTGCTCACACCATTTGGGGTTATTTTTTAAAAATATGAAATTATATTAGGTAGCTCCATCAACATTGAAAGAGTTGATGAAATTTTGGATAAATTATAATAAAGTTAAAGCATTATGTATTATTTGGAGGATTTGGCCTGCCATTATTTGTTGGAATTTATGGCTTGAAAATAATAATAGAATTTTTAAAAATAAATATCAAAATCATGCCCAAGTTTGGAACCGTATTAGTGCCTCTCTTACAGAATGTCTAAAAATATGGTGCTCATCATGGGAAGTCTCAAAGAAAAATATGTGCTAATAACTTGGCTATAGGATTTGAACATACATGGAAGATTCATCTATGAAAACGGAATTAAAACAAAGGATCTACTTCGATCTATGGTAAAATAGAAATGTCCAAAAATTGAGTTTATCAAAATTAATTTTGATGGTGCTTCTAAAGGAAATATAGGAAAAGTTGGTGGAGGTGGTGCTTTTAGAAATAGTGAAGGCAAAATTCTCCTCACTTATTCAAAATCATATGGAACTTCAACTAAAAACTATGCAAAGGGTAGGACACTTCTTATAGGGATTAAAATTGCAATAGAAAAAGGATGGAAATATATTTCAATTGAGGGGGACTCACAAATTATCATCAATGCTATTAACAAAAATGGATGTGGAGACTGGATAAAAAATAGTATTATTGTTGATGTTCATTGTCTATTACTAGAGGCAATCTCTTGGCAATGTGAGCATATTTATAGAGAAGAAAATTGAGTAGCAGATAAATTAACGAATTATGGTGTTGATATTCATCCCGATGAAATCTAAAATTTAGAAGGCAATTGGCCAAGTGTGATTTATGTCTTAATCAAAATGATGTCAAGGAGTTGATTGTGAAAGCAACACTTTTAGGAAGTTGAAGAATATATTTAAGAGAAAAAAAATGAAAAAGTTGTGATAAGGTTTTACGAGGGATCATGGTTGGGAGGAGACTACTCAACCCTTTACGTTGATTGTAGGGATTTCTCTCTCTCACTCACACACACACACACACACACATATATATATGTATATATGTATATATATGTTTTTTTTGATTGGTTGAAAGGGTGTTGAAAGGTCCTTGAACCTTGTACAAGTATTTTTTACATGTTTTCCAAACCGACCGAAGAGGCCCAAGAGCTAAAGATCAAAGAAAAATCCAAACACCATAAGAAGAAAGGTGTCGCGATATCACGACATGTTGCATTTTTGCGGTCCAAAGCATAGAGAAAAAGCAAGGAGGAAAAGGTGTCACGATATCGTGACATGTTGCACCGTCGCGGCCAAGGGAGGAAAAGATGTCGCGATATCGCGACAAGATGCAACATCGTGGTCGAAGGAGAGAAAGTGTCGCAATATCGTGACATGTTACAATGTCGCTACCAAAATAGAAGAAGTGTTGCGATATCACGATAAGTTGCATCGTCGCGGCCAGAGGAGGAAAGGTGTCGCGATATCGCGACAAGTTGCATCGTCGAGGCCAAAGAAGAAAATATGTCACGATATCGTGACATGTTGCATTGTCGCGGCCACAGGAGAAAAAGTGTCACGATATCACGACATGTTGCACCATCGCGGCTACAAGAGAAAAGGTGTCGCGATATCGCGACATGTATTGTCATGGCCAAAGGAGGAAAAGTGTCATGATATCACGACATGTTGCAATGTCACGGCCAGAAGAGAAAAAGTGTCGTGATATTGCGACATGTTGTATCATCGCGGCCTAAGGAGAAAAAATGTCGCGATATCACGACGTGATGCATTGTCTCGGCAAAAAGATTAAAAATATAAAAAATAAAAAATTTCGCGATATTGCGACATGTTGCATTGTCGCGGCCAAAGAAGGAAAAGGTGTCGCGATATCGCGACATGTTGCATCATCGCGGCCAAAGAGAAAAAGTGTCACGAATATATATATATATATATATATATATATATATATATGTGGCAATGTGAGCATATTTATAGAGAAGAAAATTGAGTAGCAGATAAATTAACGAATTATGGTGTTGATATTCATCCCGATGAAATCTAAAATTTAGAAGGCAATTGGCCAAGTGTGATTTATGTCTTAATCAAAATGATGTCAAGGAGTTGATTGTGAAAGCAACACTTTTAAGAAGTTGAAGAATATATTTAAGAGAAAAAAAATGAAAAAGTCGTGATAAGGCTTTATGAGGGATCATAGTTGGGAGGAGACTACTTAGCCCTTTACGTTGATTGTAGGGATTTCTCTCTCACACACACACATATATGTATATATATGTTATATGTTTACATATATATACATATAACTATAAATATATATATATATATATATATATATATATATATATATATATATATATATATATATATATATATATATATATATATATAAAACAAATTTAATATTTTGGTATTGTGATGGGAGTGGCCCCCAATAGAAGCCACATATAACATATTAAAAAAAAAATAGGAGAATGTAAAAACTTTTGAGAGGTGGGGTTCATAATGTAAATTATTCAAATTTATCTAGATTATAATTCAAACAGTCCATAAAGCAAATTATTCAAATTTATTTATATTATAATTCAAACCCTTGAGACCCTTGAGGTAGGACAACACCATACAATACTCTTTATTGGAAGGTAATCATTCTTTAATATATCTCAACTTGATATAAATGCAATATTTTTTTTTCTTCCTTAAGTCTTTTGCCTACATTATATAATATCCAACTACCTACCATTACCATTTATCCAAACATGGTTGGGAGGAGACTGCTCTCACACTAACCATATATATATATATGCTACAACAAATGTAATATTTTGGTATTGTGATGGGAGTGGCCCCCAATAGAAGCCACATATAACATATTAAAAAATAAATAAATAAATAGGAGAATGTAAAAACTTTTGAGAGGTGGGGTTCATAATGCAAATTATTCAAATTTATTTAGATTATAATTCAAACAGTCCATAAAACCCTTGAGACCCTTGAGGTAGGACAACACCATACAATACTCTTTATTGGAAGGAAATCATTCTTTAATATATCTCAACTTGATATAAATGCAATATTCTTTTTTCTTCCTTAAGTCTTTTGCCTACATTATATAATATCCAACTACCTACCATTACCATTTATCCAAACATGCGGGATAATTACATGTAATATCAAATTCTTATCTTAGGTATCTAATATTTTAAATTGATTTAAAAAAATACTTAAGTTGTAAGGTAAAAATTGGTTAGGGAGGATTATAAGAGTCCACCTTATATAGTCCAAACAAGGGTATCCTGATAAATAAGATATCCAAATGGAATATTGGAAGAGCTTAAATTCAAGTGGTATAATACTCCAATATAGAATTAGTGTTTCTATAGATGTGAGTAATAAAAAACTATACGATTTTATATGTTTTTGCAATATTATATTTAATAGTCTAAGATTGAAAAATATTATTCCAAGAGAATGAAGACTTATGATTTAAGGGAGCTAAAATTATTATTTTCATTTTTATGATTTATGAACCCCAACAAGTTAATCTTGAATCCATTATGAATATATAGGTTTTATTCTTGTTTTTTAATTTGTTTTCATAATAGTTAAGTGTGTTAGAGATGTTTAAAATATTATTATTTAAAGTATAAATATTTTTTAATTTGTTAATACTATTTTTTTAACCAAGAGATGGGGAATGTAAAATTTTTGAGAGGTGGGGTCCATTAGGAACTTAATTACTAACAAGAGTCAAACTTGTTTCAATATATCAAAATATTATGATTTTATTGATTGAACTCCAATACAAGGGTTAAATGTTCGAAACTTATATTTTGTTGTGAAATTATTTGTTTTCAACCACTTATCCCAATATTAATAGACAACGATGTTAAAGATTAATGATCAAAATGTTTATTTGTTGTGTAAAAATTTCCACTCCCCATTACTTGCCTGAAACACTATTAGTTAGTGTATAATATTCTTGTATGGATGTATATGTAGTATTAAGAGGCTTGAGTTATCATATAATAAAATAATATGTATAAGACATCTTAGGTTTAATAGTTAGTGAATAGAGTCTCATGATTAGATGCCTCATGTTTTGATTTCATAAAATAAAATAATATTATTTCAACATAAGTAATATATTTGGTATGATGTTTCAGGGGACAGTGGACAACGCAACAATTTGGGCTTTGCTTCTTCGAGAGGTCCAAAGTTCAAATTGCGACGTGTGGGGTTGTATTAAATTCTCTATTGATAATATCAACTCTTCCCCTTATGAGAGGTTATGGTGGGATAGGGATACCCGATGCCCAACCTTGAGCTTCAATCGTAGGGGTTTATCACACTAACCAAATATTTAATATAAATATATCTTTAATATATATATATATATGTGTGTGTGTTGGCAGTTTTGCACTTTGCCACATTGGGGTTTTGTTATAATTTTGCAGAAGCATTTTTTATTGTAATATGGCAAAATATGTTAATCTGATAATATAATATTTTTGTCGAGTTGATATATTGCAGTTATTTTATTTTTCTTTCCTTTTTGGCTTGGAGATAATGGGTGTTTAAAGAAATAAAGGCTAGAAAAATAAATTGGAGACTTCGATTTGCGTCGTCCTTAAAGTCGTTAAGGAGGGTGCATAAAATATTAAGTGCTTGAAGTGAAAACTTCTCTAAGGAATGAAGATGCGTTCGCCCCGACCAAAGAACAAAAGGCCCTACGCAACCCTCGTTGAAGTGAAAGAAAGAAAAGGGAATTGGAAAATGGCGACGACACCCGAAGATAAAAGCTTGGGAGAATCACGTTCACCCCAAAGTTGGGGCGAAGGCTTCATTCGCCCCACTTTGGGGTGAACATCCTCTAAAAATTAAAAAATATGTTTACCCTTTACTAAGTTCGGCGAAAGGGATCCGTTCACCCCAAAGTTGGGGTGAAAGCTCCGTTCACCCCTCTTTGGGGTGAACATCATTGGAAGCGCGATGTGGAAAAGTCAACAGTAGGTTTGCCCTGGTTGAGGGGTGAACGCTCCGTTCGCCTCTCCCAGGGGTGAACATCCCCTAAAAAACAAAGTCGCGTGAACGTGTTGTCAAAAACAAATGGAAGGTCAAACAAAGCGAACGCATTATGGAAATCAAAGTCAGATGAATGCGCTAAGGGCCGAAGCGACGTTGAAAATTCAATGTCGCGTTCACCCCAAAAGGAAGGCGATGGCCTCTGTCGCCCTTATTTGGGGTGAACACGATTTTAAAAGGGAAACAATGCAGATGTTAAGAGATTTTTGCTTGGGATAAGAGGAATGATTGTCGTCATGGTCAAATAAGGGATATAATCCATCGAGTTTATAAAGGCGCATTCTCCACTAATGCATGAGTTTTCTAAAGGTGCCCAGAGTAGGTTAATGAAAATCATTAAATAATGGAGGCGAGGAGTAACTCAAATTGTGGATCTCGAGCAGGGAAGGCAACCGTATTAAAAATGCAAGATGATTTTCATGATTTCCAAAGTAGGAGCATATTTTCAAGATGGTGAACGTCTCCAGTCAACAAGCCAAGCCTTATAATTTTTTGTGCACCAAATCCAGAAATGCAGATTTCGTGAAGGAATTTCCTTAGAAGTCGGATCACTATTCAAGAGGATGTATTTTCAATATTTCCAAGGAGGAATTTTCTCATATTGGTCTCTGATTTGTAAACATCCTGTCTCCATGTGCATTTAATGAAAGAGGTGAAATCCTCTATAAATACTACTCAATGTTCATTGTAAAAAGGAGGTTAGACATTCTGCGAGAAAACTTTTCAAGTTCTCTGCATCAATAGAAGATACAAGGCTTCTGAATTTGCAAGTGATCTTGTGTGTGATTTCCTTCTATTTTATGCATTTCTATTTTATGCTCATGTTCATTATCTGCTGTTTAATTTAAATTTTGCATCTGAATTTGAATATTGTTGGTGAGGGAGTGAGTTCTGGAATGCAATCTTGGAGGTTGTTTATACAAGATTATAAGTAAATTCTATTGCTTTTCTTTTATTACATGTTGTTTTCATGCTTGGGTGAATTTCTTGTTGCTAGTCTACCCCAAATCCTACACTCCGACCTGTGGCCATATTTCCATTTCTTTCTATTATTTCCAATTTCTTTCCTGCAACTCTAGTCTTAAACCAGTGTAGGAGTTAGTAAGGGAGCCAACCCTCTCTAGAGATTGACACGGAGGACATTCCTTTCCTCTGATATTTCAATGTTGGCCATGTCTAGGGTGCACAAACATAGTTTTGTTAATTAGGCAGATATTTGACCAACAATTTTTGGCACGCCCGATGGGACCCCGAAAGTTCCACTTTCAACAGTATCAAGGTTTGATGTTCACCTTCATGTTGTATAACTAGAACATCTGGCGACTCAATCATACCCAAAAACCTCCAAACGTGAAGGCAACAAAAGTTGTGCTTCATGATTACGAGATCGAAGGCCAAAAATTCTAAAAATCCTATTGAGTTCTACGAACTTGATATCCAAAGGCTAGGAGAGCATCCTCAACTAGTCACTTTACATCGTACATCATCATTACCTCATACATCTCATACAACGTCCATAACATCCTCATGGTTAGCTGGTGTGTTTTCTACCCCTACAAGTCTAGTTAGTACTGCTACTAGCATTCCTCAAGCTCAACCACACACACCAGTCCATATGGCTCAGAACCCACCACCACAACAACAAAGGTAATTCCTAGCATGGAATAGCTCAGGAGCCTTGAATTTACAAGCACAAAATCTAGTACCTCAAGCAGCTCTGAAGGCTTTGCCTACCTATGATGGTACTGGTAAAACTGCTTATGAGCATATACAGGATGTGGCTTCTTTGGCTACGATCCATGGCATAGTAGATGAAGATATTATGGTAAGGTTGTTGGTGTTATCATTGAGAGGAAAATTGTTGTATTGGTACCGATCATTGCAACCCGATACTATTACCTCATGGGATCAGTTGGTGGAGCTATTGATCAAGAATTTTCATGAACAAGCTGACCCATTCTCCTTGTTGCATCAGTTTACAATAATTCAAAGGCACCCGCAGGAGGAGATAGTTGATTTCAATGTCAGGTTCACCCGAAGTTGGCAAAGGGTTCCTGATGGTCTTTGGCCTACACATGAACAAGTTGCGTTCTACTATCTCAGAGCTTTCAACACTGATATTGGCATGGTTGTTCGAAAAACCAATGTGAATACATTCCTAGAACTATACACGTAGGCGCAAAAGGTCGAGTCAGATTTAATCGCTATAGGCAAGCTTCCCCCAAAAATGACCATGCCTATCCTTCCCGACCTTCCACAACATTTGTATTCAAATGCATTTTTGCAACCCATGCCCTCTATGTACCCAGTTCCCTCATGGAGCTCGAGTTCACCTCAAATCACTCTGATTCCTGTACCACAACTTCTTGCTCCAAGCTTTCCATAGCTACCCACTCCGACAATGCCACAATTGCCAACACTCATTCCTTTCCCAACATTGCTAGTACCACCGGTTCCACTACCATTACCTACCCCATCAGTACCTCTACCTTTACCGGCACCTCCTACACTCTCAAATCCTGATCCTTACACGACATTGTTACAGGAGGTGAAATCTACTAATTCAGCTATAAGGACAATGTCAAATGAACTTACAATAGTGAGAAAGAAGCAAGTTGAAGCTGATTTTTGGTTAAGGAGATTTCAAACACCGCCAATTACCCAAGAACAAGCAACTACTAGCAAGGGTCCTGAGAGGAACACAATAGTGTTGGAAAATGAAGAAGCTAGCACGTCCAAAAAGGTGTATTGGTGCTCAACATGCAATGATCCTCATGGAGAAGACACATGTATGGTACATTTGAACTATGTACAGATGCTAGCAAAAAGTTCTATCGATGGCCAAGTGAATATGATAATGGAGGTCGATCATAATTTTATGGTACCTTCTTTGGAGCAGGTCTCAGTTCTTACGAGATCTAGGAAAAAATCGATGATTGTGAATCCAGTAGAATTGGAGCCTTTGAAGGTTCCTACAGAATTGAAAGTGTAAAATGAGAAAGTGAAGCCACCAGAAAAAGCACCTGATGTGATGGTGAAACAACAAGATCCTATCCTATTGAAGGATTTACTACCCAAATAGGCGAAGATGAAGGTGCCAGTTACACAACCTGTAGTTGCTCCAGAGCAGAATGAGGTGAAAGAACAAGCCAAAGAACACCTTCGCTATCCATCATTGACTAAGCGACAAAGGGTGGAAGCTACTCAACAATACCGAGATAAATATGAGTGGATTGTAGAAGAAAAGGCTCCTGGTGTTTCTAATTATAACATTGTGGAAGAGATGAAGAAGATACCTATGAAAGTGAGCTTATACGATGCTTTGCAGTTACCTAGACAAGTTGACTTGCTGCAAGAGTCTCTTAAGACTATGAAGGACCAAAAGAAGAGTCATTCCCAAACTATGTTGGCTCAGACACTCCTAACTTTAGCCACTAGAAAGAATAGGCCACCCTCATTCTATTTGTCACTCAGAATGGAGGGGTGGATTGTGCACAATTGTATGATCGATTCTAGTGCTGCAACTACTGTCATGCCAAAGGCAGTGTGTGAAGTCATGGGGATGGAGTACACAAGAAGTAGCCTAGGAGTATTGTAGCTAGATGGGACTCTAGTCAAAATAGTGGGAGTAATCAAGGATATCCCTATTGTTCTACATAGTATGTCGTAAATCACTGTTATCCAAGAAGTAGTGGTGGTTGACTTGGAGCCATACTTCAACATGTGCCTCTCAAGGGAGTTCACAATGAAATTGGGAGGTTACCTTTCCTTGGACTATTCACATTTGGAAATTCTATTCAAAGGGAAGAGAATCCATATTTATAATGAAAATCCATCAACTTTTCATATTGAAAAGTTGGAAGAAGAAGAAAAATCTCCAGGTACAGTCAACATGATGACTGAAGAATTAGAGGAAGTTGACTTGATGGAAGAAGCGCTTGGTGAACTCCATCTTGAGGATGAGTTCTCACTCATGGATTTCAATGTGATGGTTGAAATGGACATTGGTTGTTATATGATAACCAAGCCTGAGCAGTCTGAAGAAAAAATCCCTGAGTCCCCAGACCCCGTTGAAAACCAATTGTGGAAGTTGTATTTTGATGGTGCCAGGTGTAAAAATGGTGTAGGGGCCGGTATTGTTTTGGTTTCTCCTGAAGGATTATAGAAGACCTATTCTTATAGACTAACTTGGAGTTGCACGAATAATGCAGCCGAATATGAAGCATTGTGTCTTGGTTTGAGAAAGGCTAAAAAGTTGGGCATTAAATAGTTGTAAATTTTTGGTGACTCTGAGCTTATTGTCAATCAGACCACCAAAAAGTGTGTGTCTAAGCAGCATTACCTGAAAGCCTATCGCAACAAAGTATGGGATTTGTTTGAATCCTTTACAACCTTGAACATTCAGGCAATTTCCCGAGAGCAGAACAAACATGCATATATTTTAGCTTCTCTTGGTGCAAACTACTCTCTTGTGGAGCAAGTAGTCAGAAAACCTAAGACTGTCAGGGTGATCTATAGACCCTCAGTCCCTGATAAGAACCTCTATTGGCAAGTGTTCGACAATGATGAGAAAATAGTTAACTTTCTGATCAAGGAAGCTGCAAGTGCGGATGATAGAGTACTTGTCGAAGAAGAGATGGAGGGAATGATTCAGTTGAAGAACAATCATATTCCCAGGGGACTGATTTCGCTGGAAAGCTTATTCGACCAAAATGATAGGGTCGAGAAGCATAAAATCAAGGTGGATGTGAAGGAGTATAAGGAGTTGCAGCTAGAACCTAAAAAGATCATCAAAATCGAAACTGATTGCATATCGAAAGAGTTAGAAGATATCAAGAACTTGTGTTATGAGTTCCTCGACATTATTGCATGGAGCTATCAAGATTTGAAGGGATATGACAAGAATGTAATTCAACATACCATTGAGCTGTAGGAGGGGGTAAAACCTTTTTGGCAGAAACAATGGCCCATCAATCCCAAGATCGAAGTGCTCATGAAGGTGGAACTATTAAAGATGTTGGAAGCAAAGATAATATATCCAATTAAGCACTCAACATGGGTGGCGAACCTGGTGCCAGTATGGAAGAAGAATGGAGATATTCGGTTGTGCATCAATTTTTGGAACCTGAACCAGGCATCACTAAAAGATCATTACCCTCTACCATAGATTGATCAGATCCTTCATGTGGTTGTTGGAGCACAAATATTTTCATTATTAGATGGTTTCTCTGGTTATAACCAGATCTGGGTGAAAGATGAAGACCAACATAAAATGACGTTCACTACCAAGTGGGGCACGTTCGCCTATCAAAGGATGCCATTTGGTCTCTCAAATGTTGGTGCTACCTTTCAGAGGGCCATGGACATCGCTTTCGATGAGTTATTGAATAGGATTATTGTAATCTATCTTGATGATATGATTATGTTTTCACATCGTAGAGAAGACCACATTTCTCATTTGAGGTAGGTGTTCAAAAAATGTCATGAGTTCAAGATTTCTATTAATCCAAAGAAGTCAATATTTATTATCAAAGAAGGGAAATTTTTGGGTCATGTGATCTCACAACAAGGACTAGCTATTGATCCTACAAGAGTAGAGGCACTCCTAAAGCTACCATTGCCAACCAACAAAAAGGACTTACAATATTTCTTTGGTCAGATAAATTTCATTCAAAAATTTATTGTAGATTTTTCTC
This sequence comes from Wollemia nobilis, assembly GCA_028583015.1. Lineage (NCBI taxonomy): Eukaryota > Viridiplantae > Streptophyta > Pinopsida > Araucariales > Araucariaceae > Wollemia > Wollemia nobilis. Next base: position 2,542,782 of record JAQPPZ010002502.1, read on the forward strand.
AGGTGGTGAAACCCATGACTGAGCTCTTAAAAAAGAATGTAGATTTTAAATGGACTAAGGCAAGAAGATGAGCTTTTTAGGAGATCAAGGAAAGAATTACCCAAGCTCCAGTGTTGATCAATCCTGATTATTCAAAGGACTTCATTCTCTATGCAGTGGGTGAGCAAGAGAGTTATGCTGCAGTTTTGATGCAGAAGCAAGAAGATGGAGATGAAAAGCCCATTGCATTTTTGAGCCAAGTCATTGTGCCTCACCAGGAGAAGTATAATTTTATTGAAAAATAGGTGTACGTGATGATGAAATATTTGAAGAAGTTTTGACACTTCGTCTCACAGAGCAAAATGGTCATTTATGTTATACACCCTGATGTCCAAAACTTCATTCTCCAAGGAGAACTAGGTGACAAAAGAGCAGGTTGGGTCTCAAAAATTCAAGAATATGATGTGGAGATCCGATCGACAAAGCTAGTTCGTGGATGAGCTCTCTATCAAGAGTTGGCCAAAAGTGCAACATCCGAATCATTGGCTATGATGCAGGAAGAAGATATTGGTGAAAGCATTTGTGCAAATCATACTGCGAGCGATCATGATTGGATAGAGGACCTTGTTGACTTCTTTACTTCTGGGAAGTGTCCACCACACCTTGATGCTTCACAACATTGGAGGTTTAGGTTGCAAGCACTCAAATATGTTTTGTTGCCTAATGGGCTATTTCATAAGAATATTGATGGAGTTCTCCTCAGATGTGTGAAGGAGTCAGAGAAGGAGAAAATATTGGAAGAATTTCATTCTAGTCTATCTAGTGGTCATTATGCAGGAAGGCCAATGGCCTTGAAAATCATTCGAGCTGGTTACTTTTGGCCTACTCTATTTGTCGATGCTCATAAAGTAAGTCAACACTATGATAGCTATCAGCGGTATGTTGGCAGAACCAGGAAAGGAGCACTACCCCTGTGCCCAATTCAAGTGGAAGCACCCTTTCAGTAGTGGGGCCTTGACTTCATTGGAGTCATTGATCCACATTCCTCCATAGAACATAAATACATTTTAATGGTGACTGATTATTTCACTAGGTGGGCAGAGGCTATTCCTACCAAAAATATGGATCAAGCAACTATCATCTCTTTCCTGGAGGGACTCATCACCCATTTTGGTGTCCCAGAATCTATTGTGATAGATAATGGAACTCCATTCATTGGGGCTAAGATTACCGAATTCGCTAGCAAGTATGGGATTTATCTCAAGACGTCATCCAATTACTACCCGCAAGGGAATGGCTTGGCCGAATCTACAAATAAAAACTTGTTGCGGATCTTAAAAAGGACACTAGGAAATAATAAAAGGAGTTGGCACTTGTTGTTGAACCAGGCTCTTTGGGCAGACCGCATATCCATGAAAAAATCTATTAAAACTTCTCCGTATGCTTTGGTGTATGGAAAAGAAGCAATCCTGCCTACTCACATTGAGCTTCCAGTGCTCCAAACATTGCAGTTATTTAAAGATGAAGATGAGGAGTATGATCCAATGAGTGCGAGGTTGGCACAACTATTGCAGTTGGAGGAAGACAGAGAAAAGGCTTATCAAGCATTCGTTGATCACACTAAAGTAATGCAGAAGTGGTTTGGAAAGAAGACAACTGAGCACAGGTTTCAGGTGGGAGATTTAGTTCTTAAATGGAATGAGAACAAGGCCAAGCCAGGGAAACACCACAAGTTTGATGTAATCTGGGAAGGCCCTTTTCAGATCTCTGTAGTGAATTCAACAAATGCATACCATCTTCGGGACATGGAGGGTTGGGATCTTCCTATTCCAGTAAATGGCCTTCATTTGAAGGCCTATATTCAATGATTGGATTTTAAGAGGTACCATCTTGTAAATATGTACATATTCTTCTATTAGTATTTTATTTGCTTTATATGGTGACAATATATATATAAAAATAAAAGAAAAGAGAAGTGTTCTTTTTAAAATTAGTTTCACTTCGAATTCATTTGTATGTTGAAATATTTTGGCTAAAAGAGATGGCGTTACAAAATTATTGACAAAAAATGCGCCTTTGGAAAACAAAGTTGTACGTGATGAAAAGCAAAATACTTTCGCCCCTCCCAGAGAGTATGTTCGTGATTAAATGAAAAGGCCCTTTTGGGCGCTTTCACCCAAGGGAGGAGCGCAAGGTCTTAGGCGCCCCTTTGAGTGCGAACGAGCAAAGAAAAGTGGGAGTGCTTGGTCAACGTGATATTAAGATCGTCAAAGTCGTGTTCACCCCAGAAAAGGGGTGAAGTGACCGTTCACCCCTAATTTGGGTGAACGCGTTGGCTAGAGCACGTGCCTCCAAAATAAAAGAAATCATAAGGAAATTAAAATGGTTTGTTGGGACTGACAAGGGTTTAATATATATAAAAGAAAAAAAAACACACATGCGCCTTGGTTGTTGATGGTAGAAGATTTCAAATATTGTTACAAGGCACCATTTTTTAAGAGAAAAAGAAAATCTGAAAAAAGGAAGGTAAATGCCCTAAAAGCAATTGTGTTGTTTTTAGAAAATCATGCTTTTTCTAAATTGGGCAAAAAGAAAAATAAAGAAAGCTTTAAGAGAAGGTCATTCGCCATGGATTCACACCAAGCAAGTCGAAGGCATTTCAAAGGAAAGAAAAAAAATAGTTGTAAGACCATTTTACCCTCATTATTTTCCAAGCACATGATTTTAGAAGTCGAGGAAGATATCAAGCACCCACAAGGTGATTTCACTCAAGAAAAGGAGACAAGTGCATCTCAAAATGCTTTCGCCCCATTTATTTTTGGAAGCAGGTGATTTCGAAAGCGCTCTTGCAAAGGAGTTTTGCTCTTGGATGCGTGGTAGATATCAAAAAGCGTGCATGCAGGTCGAAGAATGTTCTGAAGTCATTTAATTCAAACATGCACCCGAATTTGCGTAGGAGGAGATTTTGTTTTCCCGAGGAGTAGAAATACATATTATTGGTTTCAGGTGGCCGATTTATTTTTTCCAAGAAAGCTTCGATAACCAGGGCACATTTTACAATAAACTTATATGACAAAGGAGGGCACACTTTCCAAGGATGATTTGGTAGTGAATAAAAGGTGATACCATTAAAGCATTGGAAGTAGTGTTGGATGAGTGAATCAATGCACACATTCTTCTAAAATTATTCAAGAGGGATTCGAAATTTACTACGATGGTTGGTGGGGCACTCTATATAAGGCGTCAGGTAAAAGTTTCACAATTTATATTTTAAATTTTACTACCATTGTGTTTTCCAAATCATTGTTGCAGAATTTTTCAGAAGACATTTAGAGCACTCATCAGAGAGAAATAATGGGAAAATGAAGTAAAGAGACTACAGAGACTGCAGAGCCTAAGAAGTCAAGGAAAAGAGGAGGGTCTAAATCCAAGAAGGCCCAAAGGAATGAAAATGTTGATTTGGACCCATATGCCGACACAATGGCAGAAATTGGAGACTGTGCAATTACCCACAAGGGAGTGGAGAAACTGCACCAGGACGTGGAGTTTGCAGTAAATCAGGGGTTGATGTCAAGAAGTTTGTTGATAGTTCCATATCACTCATAGTTATTTTGGTACCTGTGTTCGCCCGTACACCCTTGTCCAGAGCTGGTGCAGCTTATCGCTCGATTCTATGATCCATTTACAAGGATGGTACGAAGGGAGAATAAAGAAATACTTTTTACCATCACCCTAGAAGAAGTGCGAGAGGCATTCACTTGTGGGTTAAAGCCTCCTTCTTATGTGATTACTAAGAAGTTGCATACTAATGAGCAGGAGGATAGATACGTCTCTACCATAACAATGCATCAGTTCATGGAGATGTAGTTGATTAAAGAGCCACAGATGGGGCAGCTTTCAAACTTGTCGAGGCCGCTCATAGAATTTAAGAGCTTAGATATTTACTCCATGTTGGCATGGATTGCGGGTTTGCCTACAGATTCTACCATTCATAAGTGGCAGGCGGCCCTAGCACAGTGTATTTTTGTTGGAAATCTGGCTAGCCATACATTAAAACAAAAATTTAGGCTGTTAGATGATGTTTTCATTCTTTTAATCCCAAAATCACTACAAAAATCGTCAAATTCATGAGAACAGAACTCACCTCCTCTATCTGTACTCAAAAATTTTATATAATGACCACTCTCATTTTCAACTAGAGCCTTAAAATTATTGAAGCAATTGAATGCCTCATCCTTATGCTTAATAAAATAAACCCAACAATAGCTAGATAAATAATCAATAAAAGTCAAAAAGTAAGAAGCTTTACCCATACTCTGTGTCTGCATTGGTCCACAAATGTCACTATAAACCAACTGTAATGGATGTTGGGCCCTCCATGCTTCACCATGCAGAAACTTCCCCCTTGCATGTTTGCCAAGTGCACAACCTTCACAAACCTCCTTGGAGTCTTCAACTTTTGGCAACCCATAGATAAGTGGTGAAAGCATCTTCAAAATTTTATAATTTAAATACCCAAACCATAAATGCCATAGCCTCTCCTTACCTTATACACCAACAAATGCTAGAGCTCCCCCTTGATCTAAAAACTGTAATGGGAAGAGCCTGTTCTTGGTCATATTTACAGTGGTAATCAATTTTCTCCTCTAATCATAAATTTTACACATTCTAACCTCAAACACTAACTTATAATCATTTTCCAACATTTTACCAATACTAATTAATGAATTCTTCAAACAGGGTGCATAGTAAATATCTTTTACCTTCATTATTTTTCCTCTCCTGGTAGGAACCTCCATTTCTCCTTTCGTAACCACCTCCAAGCTCTTCTCATCCCCAAGTCTGATACTGGATTGATAAGAAGAATCAAGAGATGAAAATACATCCCTCTTGCCAGCCATATGGTTTATGCACCCACTGTCCAGGATCCATGTCTCCTTTGTGCTATTTTGTGTAGAGAGGAAAGCTGCTTGCTCCACTTTTTCTTCAATCGTACATAACAAAGTATCATCCTCATAGGAATCCTATTCTCCATAATGTGTTGATTTTTTCATCCTGTAATCCCTCTCATAATGGCCATATTTGTTACAATTGTAACATTGCATATTTCTCATATCTCGGCCTCTACCTCTTCCTCTTGCACTGGATCCTCCTCTTGCAGCATGAGCCTGGTCATTGTCTGAATCTTGAGATCTTCATCAACCTCTACCACCGTAGGAGCCTCTTCTACCTCCTCTTTCATTTCTTCCTCTTCCTCTGGAACCCCTACCATGACCTCTTCCTCCATAATTCTCTTTTTTTGAAAAAGCTTGTTCCTCTGTAGAACCTCCTTCTTTATCCTTATTCCTCTTGGCAATTCTCTTTTCATGAGATGTGAGAGAGCCAATTAATGAATCTATATCCATTTTTGAGAGGCATTTATTTTCTTCTATGATAAGGGTTGCACTATAAAACTTCTCTGTTAAGGTTCTTAAAACCTTTTTAATTACTACATTTTGCTCTATGATCTCTCTAAGTGTGGTCATTTTATTTACTATTTTTTTTACCCGAACACAGTAATCTCCTGCAGTTTCATTCTCCTCTTGTTTGATATTTTTAAAATCTCTCTGTAAGGTCTGCAACTTCACCTCCTTAACTTGGGAACTCCCCTGGTAATTCTCCTTCAACGCCTTCCAAGCTTCTTGAGCCGAAACACAGGAAAAAATTTGGGGAAAGAGACTCTTGTCTAGAGACGACTAGATGAAAGCCAAAGCCAAATTATTTTATTTCTCTTTCTCCTGCATCTCCTTATTTTGATATGCAGTCAATGCACTCCAGTATTTTGGTTTGGTGAACCCAGCTTCAACGATGGCCCAAGCTCCTTTTGCCTTTAGAATCGTCCTCATTCGGATGCTCCAATATTCATAGTAAGAACTGTCAAATTCTGGGATTGGAATTGAATTGGTGTTTTTGGCCATAATAGCTCCCTTCAACACGAACTAAGATCTCCAAGAAGCTTCCATAAAAATTGTAGCAAAAATTCCACAGTTACTCGAACCCAATTTCTCGATCGCCTTGCTCTGATACCAAATGAAGAATTTACAAGTCCTGACACACCTCAAAAGAATGGGGTAGCTGAAAGAAAGAATAGGACTTTGGTGGAGATGGAACAGTGCATGATGCAAGAAAAAGGTATGAGTAAGTTTTATTGGGCTGAAGCAATTAGGACTACTAATTACATTTTAAATAGAAGTCCTACTAAGAGTCTTGAGAATATTACCCCTTATGAATGTTGGTACAACAAGAAGCCAAATGTAAATCATTTTAGAGTTTTTGGATGTGTGGCTTTTGTGCATGTTAATGGTGAGAATAGGAAGAAGTTGGATGCAAAGAGTGAAAATTTTATTTTTATTGGGTATAGTGAGCAATCTAAGGCTTAAAAGTTCTTTAATCCTATTTCACATAAAATAATTGTATCTAGAGATGCATTTTTTGATGAAGGGGGAAGTTGGAGAAATGAAGAATTTATAATAATACAATAAAACAAAATTGGAGCAAATATTATCTTCTTATTATCTGGAATAATTATGGCAAAGTTTCAGTACTCTGTTACAATCTCCTCACATGCTCTGGAAGAGCTCACACACATGCTACAATGCAAAATTCTTCTTCTTAAAAGAAAACCCTAAATCTGCCTTAAGAAAAACAAAGCAAACCTTAACCCTAGCAAATAACATCCATCGAATCTACATCGACGGTGTTTATTACATGTCTTAGTATTTCGGCCATGACTTTTGACTCGATTGTCCGTTTGAGCCCGTTGTTTTTGCATATTGCATAGATTTCAAAGCTCTACGATTTTGTTTTATCTCCTTTAAAAGGAGACACTTTCCAAGGCTAAAAACTTCATCTAACGGCCCAAAATTTTGTTTTAATGTATGGCTGGCCAGATTTCCAACATTCTCCCCCTTGCTGGTAAGGGGGCTGACTATCAAGTCCCTTAACAGCAAAAATTGAGGTTTTACTACTCCCTTAGTAAAAATATCTACTACTTGATCGTGTGAGGAGCAACTCAATTTAACTTGTTCCTTCTCTACCATGTCCCGAATGAAGTGGTACTTGATATCGAAATGCTTGGACCTGGTATGGTGGATAGGATTATGTGTCAACTAAATGGCACTCTGATTATCATAGAATAAAGTAGTTGGAGTCCCTTGCTTCTCCCCAATCTCTCCTAGCACCTTTCGAAGCCACAATGCTTGTGCACTTGCCAATGTAAGTGCAATATACTCTGCTTCAGTAGAAGACAACGCCACTGTAGCTTGTCTTGGAACTCCATGTCACCAAACCTGAACCAAGAGAAAAGTAGTGCCCACTCATGGATTTCCTATCATCAATATTACTGCCCCAATCACTATCACTGAATCCCACTGAATTTGAATTCTTTACCTATGAGTAGTGGATCTCATAATCAATTGTTCCATGAACATACCTCAAAATCCTCTTCGTTACCTTCAAATGTAATTGTGATAGATTAGCCATATACCTAGAACACTGTGAAACAACAAAGCATATATCCGGCCTAGTGTTACAAAGGAACATAAGGCTACCAAAAATACTCATGTACTCTATTTTGTTTCTCCTTTCAGATCCATCCTCCAAACTCAAGATCTCCCCATGTGCAATGGGTGTTGCTACAAGTTTATATTCACTCAAACCAAATCTCTTCAGCATATCCCTTACATATTTGGATTGACAAACAAAAATATCATTGCTAGTTTGATGTACTTCCATCCCAAGAAAGTAACTCATCAAACCCAAATAAGACATACATCATATAACGACCCAAATTTTTATTTTAATGTATGGCTGACCAGATTTCCAATATTTTTTGGGTTGAATTTTACACTCCTCCAGCTATGAGGCAAGGCACCAATCCAATTTTCTTTGATTAGGCTGATTTTATTTCTCGAAGGTTTAATTCTAAACTAGAGAAGTTGCAAATCGAGGAAGAGACATCATTTAGAAACACTTATTTTATGGTATGGTATTTCCTTTTCCACCTTCAACAACACTTCCCTTTCATCACGGTGAGGCAAATGGATATGAGGGATTAACTTCTACCAGTGTATATGTGGAATTTCGCTTTGTCAAGTAGGGAGTCGTTCTATAGTTTTAACAATTTATTTTTGGGACCTGCCATAGAATTACTTTGTGGTACATACAAAAGAGTGCCACCAGAGATGAGAGAAGCAGTAGTCGAAGGACAAAAGGGAGATATTTTTTTGCTTACACAAGGTGTGGTTGTGAGAATTTTTAGTTTTACAAGAAAGCCTTTCTTGCTACCCTACTTCACCATCGAACATGTTTTTGCTATGGAGGTGGTGCTCTAATAAGACTATGTAAATTATGTCTATGGAGTAGGGCATGGAAAGAAGACAACTTGCAATATGTCACACAAGTTTGGAAGTTTAGAAGTGAGCTAGGTAGGAAAGAATTGACTCCTCACAATGACACTGCAGGATTTGGGGTTGATAGAATTATCGTAGCGTTGGAGGTATGACCCATTGGGCAAGTTTTTAGAAATTTTAAAGGCCAAGTCATTTCACTTTTGTCCATGAACCGACATTGAGAAAAGATGAAATAATTTTGATGGGCCTGACATGAATTGGCATATTGAAGACATGACAACGCTCGCACCATGGCACGACTGCTACAAACAGGAGGCTGAATATAATTCGACGAAGTATAAAAGTCAAATTCCTCTACCTGAGTTATTTAGTCAGGTTAAAGAAAGTCAGCCCCTATGGTCTGAGAAGAAAATTACAAACTAGTGGATAATGCAGGTCCATCGAGGAAATACTACATCTCCTTATGGGTTGAATATGGATGAAGCATTTTCGGACACCTATGATGAGTTCATTGATTCCTATCAACCCATAACTTTTGCTAAGATTTTGCCCTGAAGCTTCCAACATTCTAACAATGGTGAAAGCAGAGACAAATATGAGCTCCCGTCAGTTGAAGAACATATTCTGGAAGAGGAGGAACAACAATATGCGTTTAGGTGAAGATCACAGCAGACAAAGCCAAAAATTGAGGAGGCACCTACATCAGAGAAGCAAAATGTTTAGAATGTGCCTCCATTTCTCAAAGCTACGAAGAAACCAAGAACTGGTGCCACTTCCTCCTCTACTGCTCAAGTTTAGGTGACATTAGTACCCATAGTTCTAGTTGTCCCAAAAACTATTATTTATTCTCTGCTAGTGACACAGGCTCCAATGATGGTTGCATAGATATTTCCAATGATTCAAGAACAAGGGGAGGACCAGTAGTTGGAGAGCTCTCAAGTGGAGATCGTGGACATCCAAGAAAATGTAAATGTTGGGGAGAGAACAGATTATAAATTAGAGCAACAAAAAGAGGTTATTTCACAACCACTCCCATCTTTGCATCACATGGCACCCACACCCGAAGGTACATATTCCTTTCCTTCTTCTTCTAGTTTGGAGCATGTAGTGACTTTCGATTCACTCCCATCAGTCATTGTCTCTCCACATTTTGGTATGCCCTTCATTTCTATTTTGCTTCCCTCTTCTTCCCTTCTCGAAGTCACTCTTACCCTTTCTTTGGTCTCCCTTTCTTTCAGTTTATATGCGTCAGGGTTGAACCTATTTTTGCGCCCTTCTCTTTCCATCCTCGCCACCACTTTCGCCAAGGCTGTAAGTATGCATGCTCATACCAAAGTGAGCGTAACTATTGCTAAACCTGATTACTCTATCCATTCCATCATAGTCGTCTCATCCTCTTCCTTTGTGCCTGATCACTCAGAAGTTTTGATACCTTTCACACCATTTTTGGAGCTACAAGCACTACCCGACGTTGAGGTGGCATTGAAACAGCATGATGTGGAGAAAATCAATCGGGCGCTCCTGAGTTCTTCATAGTGGTTAAAAAGCAAGAGGTGAAAAGAAGCTATATCTCTAGCTTGGTCGCTCAATAAGGTTGCCTTTGATACAGTTGCTATGGAAGCTCACACGACTAAAATCACTCCCTTGGTCCAGAAGCCACAAGGATAAATGTTGTTGAGTGATTATGTCTATGAGACTATAATGGAGGACCTCACCAAGATTGATCCCATAGATAAAATGGGTAATATTCAGGTTGATATGAGTTTGGTATACTTGCATGGCGAGTATTACAAGCAAAAATATTTTGAGCAGGAGAATAAGATTATCGAACTTAAAAATGCCTTGGCTAAAAGTAGAGTGCAAGAGGAGTAAACAACCATCGAAAATGAACACTTGCGTTGATAGGTAGGAGTGCATTTGAAGGAAAGATACACACTCACTCCAAACACAACTAGAGGCCATACAAAATCAATTGGTGGAAAATGCCACATAGGCTGTAAGATTTTCTCTGAAAAGTATTAAGGAGGAGCGCCTTCACTCAGCCTAAAACTACGAGAAGCTGGTCACGTAGGAATTTCAAGTGTTGCATTATTTATGGATGGCCAGAATACATATTTAGATGGGTCAGCAGTTGATTGATACCATTGAGGAGATGTTGGAGCCATACATGGATATGGCTATAAAAATTTAGGCTTTGGCCAATTTCAACATACACATTCACCCCCTAAGCGAAATGGATCACGTTTGGTCAAATACCAAGGTCACGTTGCACAGTTATTTTTAGAGGATGGACCTAGTGAGAGAAGGCCAAAAAATCCTCAATACCATCAAGCAAGAGCATACTATTTCCATGACTCATTTTAACACTTGCCGATTTGGTATTTTTGAACTTTACAGATGAATGGGATGAACCTATACCGAAAGAACAATTGGAGATGGTTTGGAAGAAGTTTGTGGAGGACACCTCGAAGGTTGATACATGGGAAGATCCTATCATAGAGGCACAGGTGTTGTCACTTATGTAGAAGTATACCCACATGGAGCTTTCATTATTTGAGCTAGCTCAGAGAGTAAAGCATCTCAGCCTAGAGGACGTTCAGAATCTACGCTTCATATATGAGTCTTTGAGTACGCCTTGATTTTTCACCACTCATGCTTGGGAGGCAGTGGGCATAGTTTATGAGGTTACCTCTGAGAGCCTCAAAGAGTAGGAGGAGTGAGAAGTAGTGGAGCGTTCTACAGTGGATAAGGCAGTAGAAGAAGCAGAGCGGGTCGAAGTACTCAAAGTTACCACTAAAGTTGAAGCCACAAAAAAGGTAGAAGAGGAGGCGCATAGAAAGGTGTACACATGAACAACGCCAACCAAGGCAGCCAAAAAATAACCTCTGTAGAAGCTCAACGGATAAAGGCTTGGGATAACTTGCATCCATGTAAGATGGATACCCCATGAACCACCAAAAATATTGGCAATTTTGCACTTTACCACATTGGGATTTTGTTATAATTTTGCAGAAGCATTTTTTATTGTAATATGGCAAAATACGTAATCTGATAATATAATATTTTTTTCGAGCTAATATATTGTAGTTATTTTATTTTTCTTTCCTTTTTGTCTTGGAGATAATGGGTGTTTAAAGAAATAAAGGCTAGAAAAATAAATTGAAGACTTCGATTTACGTCGTCCTTAAAGTCGTTGAGGAGGGTGCGTAAAATATTAAGTGCTTGAAGAAAAAACTTCTCTAAGGAATGAAGATGTGTTCACCCCGACCAAAGAGCAAAAGGCCCTGTGCAACCCTCGTTGAAGTGAAAGAAATAAAAGGGAATTAGAAAATGGTGATGATGCTCGAAGATAAAAGCTTGGGAGAATCGTGTTCACCCTAAAGTTGGGGTGAAGGCTTCGTTTGCCCCACTTTGGGACGAATGTCCTCTAAAAATTAAAAAATATGTTTACCCTTTACTAATTTCAGAGAAAGGGATGCGTTGCCCAGGTGTTGTAGGTGAGTTGGAGAGGAGAGGGCAATCATCCAAGGGAGGCCCTAGGTTCAAATCTCCACCCTATCAAAAAGCTGAATTGGGTATCCAAAATCCAATTGATAAAGTTCGTGCAGGCAGGGTCGGGTGCGACTCTCGGGTGACTTTGACGATGTAGAACCCCCTATTCATGGTCTCTTAGGCCAAGGTGGCCCCGCAAGGAGTTTTTCGCTTAAAAAAAAAAAGAAATAAAGGGATGCGTTCACCCCAAAGTTGGGGCGAAAGCTTCATTCGCCCCTTTTTGGGGTAAATATCATTGGAATCGTGATGTGGAAAATTCAACAGTAGGTTCACCTTGGTTGAGGGGTGAACGCTCAGTTCACCTCTCCTAGGGGCGAACATCCCCTATAAAACAAAGTCGCATAAACGCGCTTTCAAAAACAAAGTTGAGCGAATGCATTATGGAAATCAAAGTCAAACAAATGTGCTAAGGGTTGAAGCGACGTTGAAAAGTCAATGTCGCGTTCGCCCCAAAAGGAAGGCGACGACCTCTATCGCCCTTATTTTGGGTGCATGATTTTAAAATGGAAATGACACGACTGTTAAGAGATTTTTTCATGGGATAAGAGGAATGATTGTCACCATGGTCAAAGAAGGGATATAATCCATCGAGTTTATAAAGGCACATTCTCCACTAATGCACGAGTTTTCTAAAGGCACCCAGAGCAGGTTAATGAAAAGCATTAAATAATGGAGGTGAGGAGTGACTCAAATTGTGGATCTCGAGCAGGGAAGGCAGCCATATTAAATATGTAAAATTATTTTCATGATTTCCAAAGTAGGAGCGTGTTTTCAATATGGCGAACGTCTCTAGTCAACAACTGAGCCTTGTAATTTTTTGTGCAACCAAATTAAAAAATATAGATTTTGTGAAGGGATTTCCTTAGAAGCCAGATCATTGTTCAAGAGGATGTATTTTCAATATTTCCAAGGAAGAATTTTCTCATATTGGTCTCTGATTTGTAAACATCCAGTCTCCATGTGCATTTAATGAAAGAGGCAAAATCCTCTATAAATACTACCTTGTGATTGTAAAAAGGAGGTTAGACATTCTGTGAGAAAACTCTTCAAGTTCTCTGCATCAGTAGAAGATACAAGGCTTCTGAATTTGTAAGTGATTTTGCATGTGATTTCCTTCTGTTTTATGCATGTCTAACATATGCTTATATTCATTATTTAATATTTAATTTAAATTTTGTATCTGAATTTGAATATTGCTGGTGAGGGAGTGAGTTCTGGAATGCAATCTTGGAGGTTGTTTATACAATATTATAAGTAAATTCTGCTACTTTTATTTTATTACATATTGTTTCCATTCTTGGGTGAATTTCTTGCTGCTAGTCTGCCCCAAATCCTACACTCTGGCCTATGGCCATATTTCCCTTTCTTTCTGTTATTTCCAATTTCTTTCCTACAACTCTAGTTTTAAACTAGTGTAGGAGTTAGTAAGGGAGCCAACCCTCTTTAGAGATTGACATGGAGGACATTCCTTTCCTCCGGTCTTTCAATGTTGGCCATGTCTAGGGTGCACAAACGTAGTTTTTTTAATTAGGCAGATATTTGACCAACAATATGGTATGATGAATCTAAGCAAATCTATAAAATAAGTTAAAAGTAATTATAATAATTTAGTTTTTTTTTTTTTGAAGTAGGGTTTTGAAAGGGTTTCTATTTCCCTTTTACATTAACTTAGTTACATTGAGTTATTTGGTGTCGTTGAGACTTGAACCTTGGTGGGGGCTACATCAATTATTTGTCCCAATCGTTGAACAAAGGACCCTTTGGCAATTATAATTATTTAGTTAGATAATAACTTTAGGGTTCAATTTAATGTATTGAGTTATGATTAAAAATATCTATGTAGTTATATTTGATGATATTATGTGATGTACATTGTAAATAAAAGAGATTTTCATCTTTTATTTTACATGACATCTTATATAATTTGTATTTTCACAAAAAAATTACATATGTTATTATATAAACCTTGTGAATTGGTTATTATTTTAGTATTCTAGTTTTTGTGATAGATCTTTCTATTCAAAAGGGTAAGTATTATGGTTTAGATGAGCATTAATATTATTCTTTATTATCTATGTGGAATCCCTAGGTAGACTTTTGGTTAAAAGAAAACAAGAGGGAAGGATTCAAGGGATAAACTTAGGTTCCAAATTAACCTTAACACATCTATAGTTTGTAGATGATACAACCATTACTAGTTAGGCTAGTATAAGGGAAGCACAAGCTATAAGGTAAGCCTTGGACTGCTACATTTAAGTTACAGGTCACACTCTAAATGGAAAAAATCTCAAATTATTTTTTTCAATGTGGGCAGGTGACTGAAGGAGTGAATTATTCAGATTCTCCACTTCTCGGAGGCTACTCTACTCATAAACTACCTAGGAATTCCTTTGAAAGACATGAAACTCAAGAATCAAGATTGGAAAGGTATTCTAGATAAATCCAAAGAAAAAATAGCAAATTTTACCTATAGATGGTTAAGTTTGGGGGGAAGGACAACTTTGATCAAAGCGGTGCTATAGACTCTACCTATTTACAAGTTCTTAGTCTTCACAGCTCCCAAAAGTTTCTTAAAGGACTTACACAAAATCATGAGGAAGTTCATATGGTCAAGAACTAGAGATGAGATAAAATTAGCCCTTGTAAGCTAGGACAAGATTTATCAACCATGGACCGAGGGTGGTTTAGGTATTCGCTCAGCACAAATCAATAGTAAGGCTTTGGCTAGAAAACTCTACTAGAGATGGATGTGCTCTCTATATGCCTTGTGGAGTATAGTTTTGCAAGATAAGTACTTACCCCATGATCCTATAGAGCTCCTCCCAAGGATGATAATAAGTGGGTAAGGATCCCAAATATGGAAAACAATGAAGCAAGGACAAGAGATCATATAATCACTCCTATATTGGCACATTGGAAATGGGTGAAGGTCCAAATTTTGGGATGAATCATGGGCTCAAGCACTCTCTATCAACAAGCAATTTTTGGTGATAAATAAAATTCATAAGGAATTCCTTAGGCATGACTAGAGGGAGGTTCACCATTATCTAAACCATGGTGCATGTAGGGATCGACATTCCTTCAGTGGAAGAGGCCAAAAAAATGGCCCATTTTGGGCTCAAAACATCTAAAAGATAAACTCCAGCAGTACCTCCAAGATTTTACATGCTAGAAGGGGGAGAAGAATGATGAGTTGGGATGGAGAAAAAATACAGAGGATATTATATAGTCAAATAAGGATATCAAATGCTAATTCCTCCAAAAGAAACCAACATATTCTATACTATGGAATTTCATTTGGAAAAGTGGGAGCTAGCCAAAGATTAATATGTTTATGTGGTTGGTTAACCATGTTAGGTGCCTAACCTTTGACATGTTACAAAAGAAAGGATTTCAAGGCCCGTCTAAATGTATTCTATGTGGCAAAACATTGAAAACTTTGGATCACATACTATTTTCCTATGACTTTGCTCAAGGGGTTTGGAGTAGGTGGTTCGAACTCTTTAGAACATCTATGGACCATTTCCACAATCTTCAATTCTTCTATAATATTTAGAAGAAGTACAGATTCAAAGGTAAGCTACTAAGTTTGGCATGGAGATTGGGTCCAATATTTGTGGGATGGAAAATCTGGTTGGAAAGGAATGCCTATATTTTTAAGGAGAGTCATCCCTTAGAAAATGTTTGGGATATCACTATGAGTAAAATTATAGAGACTGTAAAGACATATAAAATAGGAACACATAGTCATAGATGAGAAGGCCACCATATTTTCAAATTTAGGCTTAATGCTCTTGGTGACACACACAACAAAAGAGAATATGTAGAACATTTGGAGTCCCTCCCTTTGAATCATACAACAAAGCTACATGGACGTTTTTAGTATAGAACATTTGTAGTTTAAAAAAGAAAAATGGAATTGTAGTAGAAGGGAATAATGTAAAGGCTCCTAAGTCTCTGCAACATTCATCACCTTTTGTTGTCTGTAATATTGTAATAATATGAACTATTAATATAATTTTTTAGCTTTTTTCAAAAAATGGTATTCTTGTAGCTAGAAATTATATTTCTTTTATTATGATATTACTCTAAATTTGTTATATATTTTGAATATAAATGCATGGATGTAATTCATTATGATGTACTTATTATTTATCCATTTCCAATAATGTGGCTATTTAAATATTTTTGTGAGTATTTTTTTCAATTGGTTATATGGGATTGAAATGGGTCCCACCCATATTACATCATCACCATATAGTGGTATTACAACAAAGCTTGAATATTATCCATGTATCACTTGGCAAGATTTGAACCTTCGTCTCCTCTTTAAATCTTGAGGAATCTAACCGGTTGAGCTAATGCCACTTGATATGTTTGTGAGTATTTTAAGTTGCAAACTAGATATATATAATTTTGGATTATGAGAAGTCCAATGGATTTAGGGCAAGCAGTGGGGAGTAGGGACTTTCACATCATAAGCTAAGGTTATAACCTCATGGGTGAACTTTAATGTTTTGCTTGATGGGTATGGATTAAGTGATGGGACTATGGAGAAAGGTATTTCATACTATAATTCAAAGTTCAAATATCATGGGTGAATCTTAACATTTTGCTTATGGGATTTGTTTTACTATTGAGAATGTTTGTCTTACAAAGAGCCCATAAGGTTCCATACTCATGAGTGTCATGATAATATTGATAATATGGTTTCTTGTAATACTTCTAAATGGTTCATTAATATATTATGATAATATATTTATGATGTAATACACGTGAGACTAATTTCAATCCCATACAACTAGTTCTAAAAAATAACAATGAAAAAAGTTTAAATTATCTAGGTGTAGACTTATTTGTGTTCATAAAGTAAGTAGTTTTCAAGACCTTGCTTTCTCTAAGTAGTGAGTTTAACTCCATAAAAAAAATATAATGAAGTATTTAGTTCTTAATTTAAAAGTGAATTGAGATTTATTGTATTTGTATTTACTTAATTTTATTCCATAGATCTCGAATAAGACCCCACTACATACCTCAAATCTATAGAGGATGGTAGGTGTCACATTGTTAAGAAATAATACCTTTTTCCAATCTTAAAAGTTTACCATTTTTATGTTATCATATCATATAACTCAAGGTGAGTTATATGTTTTTTAACTCATTTTTATTGAAGGTTTCAATATATATTAATTATATTATACTTAATAAATTTGTATCATGTTAGCTGCAAGTTTTGTACAGTGGTAAAGGTTTTGGTATCTCTTCGAGAGGTCCAAGATTCAAACCCCACTTAGTACAAGGGAACCAAGACCCCTCATAAAAATCTATGTAAACTAATTAAAAAATAAATATACATCATATTAATAATAATAATACCATAGTTGAAGATTAGTGTCACACAATGCACTTACATAGATGCATTTAGGATTTGTGATAGGTCACTTACAAGCATGAGAAATCAACATAACTTGAAAATGATTAAATAATGATGGCGGAAGAATCTTCTAAGATAAGGTATCATCATTTGTTCACATAACTTTCTTAAATAAAGTAAGGAAAATAAAAGAAACTTCATATGATGGTTTTTAACATCAATAATAATTATTGTAAGTAAATTCATATGAAGGTTTTTGACATCAATAATAATAATTATAAGTAAATTTGTGTTCAAATTCTCATATTTGACTTTTAGAATAGAGAAAATGTTTTAATAAAGGAATTGTATTATAAATACAACTAAATTAAATTTAGGAAACCAAATATTTTTAATGACAAAAGAATCAATTTTCGAGTATTAATCAACAAAGTGCTAAGGGAGATAGTCTTAAACACAACATTTGTATACCAAAAAAAATTAGACATTAGGAGATTAAAAAAAAGGGATACACAACTATTATACCAAATGGAACTCCTAAATCTCTTAAATTATGGGCCACGGATTAGAACAAACAAACCTCTAGAGATAAAGTTCCCTACATTTTCTTTGATGGAGCCTCTAAATCAAACTAGACCATGCAATGATTAGTGGAGTGATATTAGTGGCACCACACCGTGAAATACTTCAGTTTAAAGTCAATTTGGGAAAAACAACCAATAATGTTACATAATTGATAGGCTATAAAATGGGACAAAAATGGGCTCAAGAACAAGATATTAACAACTCCATGTGTATGGTGATTCGAGACTTATGATCTCTACCCTATCTAAGGGAAATAAATTCTCATAAGTCAAACTTTAAATAGTTCAAAGAAGGCTAAGAGAATTGGAACAAAAGTTTGAATATGTACAATACTCCCACATCGAAAGGACACACAATATGATGGTTGATCACCTTTCAAATGAAACCATAAACATAGTCTATTTGCATATTAGAGTAATAAGGAAAAAAAAGTAGACAACATGAGTGGCACAGATGATAGGAAACATATGCCAATTTTAGAGCATTTGGTGTTTTTGAAACCTTTGAAGATTCTATAGCCTTCGAGGATTTCAATATTTGGAGATTCTATAGCCTTTGGAGATTCTAGAGTCTGAATATTTTTATGCCCTTGGAGATTCTGATCCTCTAGACAACCCTGGAACATTGGGTGAATCCAAAGATTTTGGCATTTTAGGTTTTCTTGGCGATTATGACACCCTTTGTATTTATTATGCCTTTTATATTTGGGTTTATGGCATCCTTCATATTTGTGTTTCTTCTCCTTTGAATACTTACATGCTTTTTGGAGTTTTTTATTTTTCTTTGTTTCCTCTCTCTTCTTTTGGACAACAATCTTATGACCTCCAAGTTGCTTTTTGGAAAAACTATTTGTTCTTTGCAGACTTTAGTATTAATACTTATTTTATTTTCTTAAAAAAAAAGTAATACATTTGATAAGAATATAATGGTTGTTTTCTTAAGCAAACAAGAGTTCTATAAGGGGGCCATCCTAAATGATAAAAATATATATACAAGCATTAAAATCAAAGACCATAAACTAGACATCATGCACTAAAGCACACCATATAAAGAAACATTACCATGAGAATAAAAAAAACATTAAGGCATGAGGGGACCAAAACCAACCAAGACGTTTTTCGCAGGACTGCCCAAACTGCCGAACTCGTTTCGGTCATATCTCACTCATCCGGACTCGGATTGAGCTAAAATTTTGAGGGTAGATGCCTGAAAAACCCTAGAACGTCTCCACCAATTTTCATATCATTTGGAGCAACACAGATCCTAGCGCATCCCTATGTGTGAATGATATATTTGGCAAGCGGCTATGCGAGGGTTTCATCTGGGTTGAGTGCAAGCAGCTCCAGAGGTTGGTTTTTAGGGCCTTCGGGCCCTAGCGGCCAATATTTTTGTGGTTTATGCTCAATATTTTAGCAGGAAATGTTGCAGGGGATACAATATGGGTTAGAAATTTGTCTTTCAATAGATCATACTGTGAACTTGAGTGACAACGACTTCCAATTTGCTGCACAAAAGAAAAGTGAAAACCATACCTTTCCACGACATCTAGGGCAAGGATTAAAGAGATCACGAAACAAGTTTCAAGCAGTTGATCAAAAAATGGCTCATATCTCAAGTGAATCTGGTGCTAAGGTGCACCCACAAAATAATTCTACTGTGAAAACCCCTGTCAAGGGTAAGAATTTTGAAGACTCAGTCCCAAAAATGAATTTTAGGGATGCCCTTCATGGTGGACAGCCTCAGCCCAATGCTAATATCAATATTAGGGCTTCCCATAAACCTCTAAGAATGCCTAAGATTGATCCCAGGAAAACGGAGTCAGGATGTCTTAAAGCAGCTGATGGAACTCCTATTGTTAAGCTTGATATGGGTAACATTCAGACTGGCATTGAAGATTTGGAAAAAAGAGGACTAATTTGTCGGTTCGTGGGTTTTCGTCCGAGTCTATCTCGCTTTCAAAGTCCGGGCTGCAAAAAGCTGGAAAACTAAAGGTGAGTTACAAATCTCTATTTATCCAAATGGTTATTTTCTTGTTTTATTTGCTAATAATGAAGATAGAGAGAAAAATTTTCAAGGGGGTCCTTGGTTTTTTGGAAGGGCAGGGCTTTTCATGAAGCCCCGGCATACTAAATTTAAAGCCGAAGAAGAGATGCCTTCTATAGCTCCCGTGTGGGTTAGACTCTTTGGCCTCCCTATTGAATTTTGGAATCCTACTATTTTTTCTTCAATTGGAAACTCTTTAGGAACTTTTATGATGACTCGCTGATTGTACTCAAAATTTTGAACATATTATTTATGCTCGGATTTGTGTTTTAATGGATTTTGACAAACCCCTACCTAAAAATATCACATTACAATTTGGGGAAGACACTTGGGAGCAAGTAGTGGACTATGAGAACATTCCTTTTCGTTGTAGAATTTGCCATGAATATGGTCATTTGGCCAGTGCTTGCCCAAATAAAATTCCCGATCAAAAGAAAGAAGATATAAACTCAACAGGTTTCCAAATACCTAAGAAGAAGAACACTAAGAAAAAACCAGTTATGAAGGATCAATCAAAGTCATCTGCTAATATGTTTGAAATCCTTTCCACAAATGATGTCCCAAGTGAGGAAGAGGAAATAATGGAAACTGAAATCTTAGAAACACAATTTAAATATGAAGGGAAGAACTCAGAGACAAACCAACAAATCAAAGGTTTTCAACAAAAAAAAAGGAGAAAATTTACACAAGAAAAACAATATTTCAAATGTCAAAACTTCAAATAATGCAAGTCCCAATATAGACTCCGTTGAACCATCTAGTAAAATTTTGGTTGTGTACGAGCATTCTTCAAGGTTAGAAGCCATCTCAGATTCAATTGGAATAAGTCAAGAAACAGGGAAAAAAAAATTGAAGATGGATTCTAATCAAAAAGTAGGTCGCAAGACCAATCAATATCATATGGTAAAAGAAGGTGAAAAGCTTGTAGAGGAAGGTAAGATTAATGCCCTTCCCAACTTTTTTAGCCCCGGTATTAATGAAGATCATCACTTGGAATATTAGAGGACTCAAAGGGAGTCTTTCAAAACAAAATGAAATTAGAAGAATGATTCAGATAAATCATCCACATCTTGTTTTCCTTCAAGAAACAAAGATGTCAATGGAGGATATGGACTTAATTGCCAATGAAATTTGGCCAGCTGGAAAAGTGGTTTCCCTCGGCTCCCAAGGGACTTCGGGTGGCATTGCTTGTCTTTGGGACCCAAAAGAGGTAGTTATTCACCATATGGTTGGCAGTTGGGGTTTGTTGGCTATAGCTATTCAAAGTAGACATTCCAACCAGATTATGCTCTGCATTACAGTTTATGCTTCGACTTCTTTGGAGGAAAAAAGAAGACAAGTGGAAGGATATTACTCATATTATCTCTCATTTTCCTAAAGCTTGGATCTTGATCGGAGGAGATTTCAATACCATCCTCTCTCTGGATGAGAAAAGGGGGGGAAATAGAAATTTGGACAAAAGCACCGACCTCATGAGCGAATATATTGCAAACCTCCATCTTGTGGATATCC
Organism: Wollemia nobilis; assembly: GCA_028583015.1. Taxonomy (NCBI): domain Eukaryota; kingdom Viridiplantae; phylum Streptophyta; class Pinopsida; order Araucariales; family Araucariaceae; genus Wollemia; species Wollemia nobilis. The sequence continues at coordinate 2,564,217 of JAQPPZ010002502.1, forward strand.
AACCGGATAATGGCCTTATGACTTGGTCTAACAGAAGGCAAGGCTTAGCTTGTATAATGGAGAGATTGGATAGGTTTTTGCTCTCTAAAAATTTCTTAATCCATGGTCACATTCCTAAAGTGAAGACTCTTAATAATGCTGGTTCGGATCATTGGCCAACCATGGTGGAAATGTGGAAAACCAATGTGAGTTTCTCTCCTTTTCATTTTCAATTAATGTGGCTTAGAGACATTTCCTTCAGACCTCATGTGCAACAATGGTGGAAGGAAGGTAAACCTAGGCATGGGACTAAGATGTTCTGTTTTGCCAAAAGACCGCAATACATTAAATCCAAAATCAAGACTTGGAACTGGAAAGAGTTTGGGGATGTTCATAAAAAAAAACATGAAGTTATTGCTCATCTTGAAAATTTGAATAAGAAAATCCGTTTAGATGGCCTCACAGAGAAGAGAAGTGCAGATGAAATTAAACTCACAACTCAGTTAGAGGAATGGGAAAAAAGAGAAGAAATCTTATGGAAGCAAAAATCTAGAATTCAATGGCTCAAAGAAGGAGATCGAAACACAAATTTCTTCCACAAATCTCTTCTAGCTCGAAGATCTCACAACTTTATTTCTTCCTTAAAATCAGATTCTGGAGATGTTGTTTATACTTGGGATGGCATGAACTCTATTGTTGTTGATTACTTTTCCAATATTTTTGCTGCTACTCCTCTTGACTCATCTTCTCAACATAATGTTCTTCAAGCAATCCCTTCTCTTATCACTTCGAGGAGAACTCTATTTTGACTGCTCCAGTTACTATCAATGAGCTTCAACAAGTAGTTTTTAAAATGCAAAAAGGGAAAACCCCGAGTCCCGATGGTTTTCCTATTGAGTTCTACCAAGAGTTCTGGGATATCCTTCATGTTGATTTATTAGAGGTGGTGGAAGAAGCCAGGAAAGCCAAAGAAATTTTGAAGGTTATCAATAAAACTTATATTACTCTTGTTCCAAAAGCTCAAGAGGTTGATCATATCTCAGCTTTTAGACCTATTGCTTTATGTAATGTTCTTCTCAAAATCATTACTAAAATCATGGCGTAAAGGTTGAAGCCTCTTTTGCATAAGATTATTTCCCTTATGTGGAAGGACGTTAAATAGTAGATGAGATAGTTCTTGCTCAGGAAGCCATCCATTCCATGGATATGCAAAATTCTCCTTCCATGTTCATTCGGTTAGACTTATCCAAAGCTTATGACAGAGTGGATTGGCACTTCCTTATCAAAGTTTTGAGGCAATTTGGTTTCTCTAAGGATTGGATGGATTGGATTATGGGATGTATCTCTTCAGTTTCCTACTTAGTTCTTATCAATGGCAGGCCTTCTCAGTCTTTCCCGGCTTCCAGAGGTATTAGGCAAGGTGACCCGCTATCCCCTTATTTATTCATCATTCTTGCTGAATGCTTGGGTAGGACTATAACCAAAAAGAGGGAAAACAAAACCCTTGAGGGAGTTACCATTGCTCATGGAGCTAGACCTATCTCTCATCTTCAATTTGTGGATGACTCTACTCTTTTAGGTAAAGCTACAGTTAAGGAAGCTTCTAATATTAAGCAAATCATTAGCTATTTTTCTAAGGCTATCGGGAAGTTGATCAATGAAGACAAATCTAAAGTTATTTTCTTTCACTGCTCTCGCTAGACAGGAATCCATGGTCTTGGATAAATTAAGATATAAGAAGACCTCTCTTCCAATCACTTATTTAGGTATTCCCATAAATATTCAAAGGCAGAAAAATAAATATTGGAATTGGTTGTTGGACAAAGTCAAGAAGAAAATTGGAAAGTGGACCAACAAGTGGCTTTCTTCGGGGTAGAATCACCTTGGTAAAATCAGTCCTTCAAGCTATTCCTATTTATGTTTCTTCCATTTTGAATATCCCAAAGGTCGTTCTTCGAGAATTGGATCAAATCAGTCATCGTTTCCTTTGGAGTGGTACTAAGGAGAAAAGAAAATGGGCCTTGGTGAAATGGGATACTTTATGTCTTCCTAAGAGTGAAGGGGGGTTAGGATTCCGGTCTTCAATTAATAACAACAAAGCTTTAGCTCGCTAAATTATATTGGAGGATGTTGCATAACCCCAATGCTCTTTGGGCCAATAATCTCCGTGCTAAATATGCCGAGAACAAAAGTCCCGAAGACCTTGTTCGCTATCAACTTCCTACCAAAGGTTCTCCCATTTTAGCAGCTCTTAAGACTCGGTGAGGATTTGATAAAGAAAAAATTATTTTGGATCATTCATAATGGTCAACATGCAAATTTTTGGACAGATTCTTGGGATGGTCACAAGCCTTTGATAACTCAGTTTCCCGATTGGAGGCCTTGGATGGAGGAGCTTCACCGAGCTAATTGGATAAAGGTGGCTAATTACTGTCGGTACCATACTGGTAATTCAAATGTTGGTAGATATTGGATCCCTATTGAGGACTGGCCTATTCAAATCCTAGAAAGGCAAAGACAAGATATCCAAGGCATCCTTCATATGAGATCCCTCTCTTGGTCCCATGAAAAATATTGTTTTGGATGGAACAACACTACTAAGGGTGAGTATTCAGTTGCTCAAGGTTATTTGACCTTATGCCATAATAATCCCAACCATTCTTCCGACATATTTTCTCGATTGTGGGCTCAAAAGCTCTGGCCTAAGGTGAGGTTCTTTAATTGGCTTTTATTGCATCGTAGGGTGCTTACCGGTGAGCAACTTATGAAGCGTGGTTTTCATGGCCCTTTTAGATGTGAAATGTGTGAAGAGAATGTAGAAAATATCAACCATATTTTTATTGAGTGTACTTTAGCCTCTCGAGCTATGGAGGAGAATGGCCACTTTACTTGGCTTACAAGTGGTCCAATTTTTTTACTTTTGAACAACTTTGGAGGGATTGGCCTA